>CM028138.1:707182500-708576875 GCA_016271365.2 Neoceratodus forsteri | reverse complement strand
CTACCCTTAGTTCTTTTAGTATTCTTGGGTGAATCCCATCAAGACCCATTGCTTTGTCCACCCTCAGTTTCAAGAGTTCTTTCAAAACCCTTTCTTCTGTGAATGGACTGGTATCAACCCCCCCCATTCAGAATTTCTCCCTTGTTTGGTTTAGGTACCTCCCCCTCCTCATCCATTGTGAATACTGAGCAGAAATATTCGTTCAGTATCCCTGCTTTTTCACTGTCACCCTCTGCCCACATTCCCTTCCCTTTATTAAGTCTCTGTATCCCTCTCTTGGTCTTTCTTCGCTCCCTAATGTACCTATCAAAGGTTTTATCCCCCTTCTTAACAGAGTTGGCTATCTTTTCCTCAGTTTGTGCCTTTGCTATTCTGACTGCCTTCCCTGCCTCCTTCTGCTTTAACTGATAAAGTTCTCTGTCCTGCACCTTCTATTTTTCCTTATATTTCCTGAATGTTATCATTTTCTCCTTAACTGTCCCTGCCACCTCTTTTGAGAACCATAGTGTTTTTTTCCTTCATTTTGTTTTATTGATTTGCTTCACACAAAGGCTTGTTTTAGTTTTAGTTTATTAGTCTAGGAATTAATACCTTTGAGCCAGGGCTCTTTTACAAAGGTTCCACGTCACAAAGAACATTTAACAAAGCACGATACACATTACAGGTAAAACCAGACAGGAAAGTTACATCATAAATTTGCTATTAACAGTTTAAGGCAGTAACGTTTTTAAGTTTCATAGAAAAACAAGCTATAACAGGTTCAAGCGAGTAGACAATTTCGAGGTTAAGAAACTTCAGGAGAGGGTGATCATTAGGCCAAAGGAGGCTAGAGAGGAGGGAAAGGTGGTGAGTGGGAGAGTAAGTGAGAGGGACAGGAAAAAAGGGGGGAGTGAGTTTGGGTGGGAGACAGGAAGTAGTAGAGGTACCAGAGGGTCATTAGTCAGGGAGGAAGAGGCCTCAGATGTGAGGATGGACATGAGGAGTAGTAGTCTTTATCTAGCACAATCACAGTTGCTAGTGGTGGTGAGTGGGCATAGAGCATGGATTTGAAAGCTTCAGAGGTTGAGGATAGAGTAGGTGGACTAAGCGCATTGAACCATGTCGGGGCCCTGTATGCGAAAGATCTTTGTCCCTGTGCAGTCCGGCATCTCAGAACCAGGAAAGGTTGGCGTTCAGATCTGGTGGAGGGTCGTGAGCCAGGATTCAGTCGGAGTAGGTTTTGAATACATAATGGAGTCAGTCCCAAGATAGATTTTTTTGCCATTGTGCAGGTGAGATAAATAAGACGATTTGATAGGTTCAACCAGCCTGATTCATAGTACAGATCACACATGTGAGTCAGTCTTGAGCCCTCGTGAGGAGCCGGGCAGGCTCATTTAGAGTGATTGAGATACGCCTTAGAGCAGTGGAGGTAGCTGAGCCATAAAATAATAAGGCCATAGTCAATGATTGAGATTATGGAACTCTGTATAGCTATTCTCAATGCCGCTTGATTTAGAAATTGACGGTTACGGAATAGTATTCAAGGCGTTGGTTCACTGTTTTCGCAGTGTTGTCAATGTGGTTGTAAAGGTGAGCCCTTGGTCAAAAGTGATGCCAAGGTATTTGAAAGTATTTACTTGGTCCAGTGTAATTCCTGCAGAGGTTTGTATGGTGAGTGGAGTATGCCTATTTTGTTTTGGTGATTGGAGAAGAGCATGGCTTTTGTTTTATTGTGGTTTAGCACAAGTTTATTATCCAGGAACCACCTTTCAACACTAGAGAAAGCAAGTTGCAGGCTTTTTCGTAGGGAGTTTGGATCCTTGTGGGAAGAGAGAATTACAGCATCATCAGCGTGATAAGATTATTTTCTTCTGGCAGATATCTGGGAGGGAGTTAAGGAACAGGCTAAAGAGGAGCGGTCCAAGAATTGATCCCTGTGGTACACCCGAGAGAACTGGTTTGAAGTTGGAGAGTTCATTAGAGATTTTTACAGCCTGTGACCGATTGGACAGGTAACTTTTTACCCAAGCACAAGGACCTTCGGCCAGGCCTAGGCTAGAAAGTAGGGAGGTAAGTAGGCCATGATGGACTGTGTTGAAAGCTTTTGTAAGATCGATAAAGACTGCCTGTGCTATGGCTGTTTTGATTATTCCCCATTGTTCCTCCACCCTGTCTTCTTGACCATTTGCTAGTGCTTTTCTGAGGCACTCTCATTTTCCCAAAGTCAGCCTTCCTAAAGTCCAATACTCTTGTTTTTGCATGGCTTGACTCTATGGCTGTGTTTATTGTGAACCTCACTGTCTGGTGGTCACTTGTTCCCAGATGGCTACCCACTTCTAAATCTGAGATCCTTTCTCCTTCCCCATTTGAAAGTACCAGGTCTAAGATTGCTCCCTCCCGAGTGGGTTCCAACATTAGCTGTTTGAGGCATGCCCCTTGTAGGGCATCAAGAATGACCCTGCTCTTGGATGTGCCTGCAGCAAAGGTACTCCAGTTAACATCTGGCATAGTCAGGTCCCCCATCAACAATATCTCCCCTTTTTCTGCCATTTTAAGGATGCCTTCTATCATTTTCTTGTACATTTCCTCCCCCTGAGATGGGGGTCTGTACACAACCCCCATGTGGATTGTGGTGCCATTTTCTGTCTCCAGGGAGACTCATAGTGACTCATCAACTTCCTGTTTACTCTTTAGTTATGTTGCTTTAACCCCTTCCCTTATATAGAGAGCTACTCCTCCTCCTCTTTTACCCACCCTGTCCCTCATGTAGACTGTGTATCCTGGTATGTTGACATCCCACTCATGGTTCTCTGTGTACCATGTTTCAGTGACTGCCACAATATCCAGGCAACCCTCTTCCATCAAGGCCACTAGTTCAGGGGGCTTGTTGCACAGACTGCGGGCATTGGTACTCATCACCTTCCATTTATTTTTTATGGCCTTACCCCTTTTAGCCTCATCCCTGTCCTTAACGCCTTTTTCTGCATTTATCCCTGTCCTGCTCCCTACTGACTTGTCTACCTTGGTGTTTACCTCTCTAACTACTGTGCTTTGTTGGGGGAAGCTGGGATTTCCCTGCTCCTTTTCAGTGCCTCCCCCCTTGGCTAGTTTAAATGCTTGTCAATGAAGCATTTAAACCTGTCACCTAGGATCCTAATCCCCCCCCGGACAGATGCAGACCATTGCACCAGTATAAGCCTGCATCCCTCCAGGTGGCTCCCCAGTCCCCAATGAAGCCAAAACCCTGAGCTCCACACCAGTTTTTCAACCATTCATTGAATCCCATGGTGCAGAATACCCTAGCATCATCCTTGTCATAGACAGGCAACACCTCTGAGAAGGTTACCATACATGCTACTTATCTAAGGCCCCTTCCCAACTCCACAAACTTCTCTTGCACCACTCTGATCCCATTCACAGCCAGGTCATTTGTCCCTAGGTGGACAATGACATCCAGCTCCCTCCCTCGTGTGGCTGCTCCCATGATCCTGAGGATTCACTTCCTGTCCCTCCAAGCTGTGGCACCAGTCAGGCACCTTACCTCCCTATCCCCTTCCTCCCCTACTTCTACCCTCTAATGATTGAGTCCCCCACCAGGAGTTGTTTCCTTCCCTTGTGGGGTCTCATGCCACCCTCCTGTGGGTCTCCTTTGTGGAGGTTCCCAGCATCTTCCTTGGTTTCCACGGTGGGTGCCTCCATAGAGGAGCCACTCTTTGCCAGAACAACATATGAATTGTGGAGAGGTACAACTGGGGGAATGCACCTCTGTTCCACCACCCTCTCCCTCCCTGAGCCCACCTTGGTCCAACTGCTCCTCTTTCTTGGCAACCTCTGAGGTAACGGTGGTGGCCCTGGTGGTCAGCCTGGAGATGGGCAACCTCCTCCCTCAGACCAGAGAGGTGCCTGCAAACAGGGCAGCGTTGCAGCCTCCAGAATGTCTCCCAGAACACTGCTGCCCCACAGCCATTGCACTGCACCACTCCCATCTTGACTTTTTGTGTCCCCTCTCCTGTTGCTTTGTATGCTTACTGTCTCCTCCCTCTATGTATTTTTACATTTACTTTCCTTCTGCCTATGTGTCCTTACAACTCTCACCCTTCCTGTTCTGGGACAGGAACTTCCTGTAGTCTTCAGTAGTCTCCTTCTTCTGCGCTTGGATTTAGACCTCCAGCAGCCAGGGGGGATAAAGAGTTATAATTTTTTTTTTAGGTTCCTTCAAGGTTGCTGAAACTAATGTGTCTCAGTGATCCTTCCCTTCCTACTGCCAAACAGGAAGTTCCTGTTGTCAGTCAAATTCAGTGGCTATAAAACTAGAACAGGCTTTGGGTGGGAAGGAGGGCAATTAGCAAAAATCTCTACTTCTAGACTGCTGATTCTTGTTCTCAAACCAAGGTTCTCCTCTGTCTGAAACAGCAGGAAGCTGTAACTGGAGACAGCTGCTTTTGTACTGCTAAGCTGCTAAGCCACACCCCCAATTAGATTCACCCTCTGCTCTGACTATGTAAATTAGGCTGATACAGTTCCCTTCCTCAGAGAAACATACAATTACTTTCTTCTTCTTCTTTTTTTTTTTATTTAAATGAGACCCTCTTCTTCCAATAGAGTATCTGTTTGCTTAATCCAAACAGGTACTAACTCCTGTTGTGATAGAAGTGATTTATCAGTAAAAAATCTGTAGTTCTAGACTGCTGATTCTTGTTCTCAAACCGAGGTTCTCCTCTGTCAGAAGCAGCAGCAACCGTGCCATTCTGCACCAGATTTATGAAAACACAGATTTGGCAGGATGTGAAGAATGACAGTTGTACTATCCATAGGGAGGTGTGAAGAGATGGCAATGTTGAAAATCTGTAGTGGGAATTTTAAAAATGCTTGCACTTCCGAGAATACTTGGAGACTGCGCAACGCAGTCATTTTATGGACTTTCATCACCAAATTTTCAATACAGGTGTGAGGTGTGGGTTTTTAAGGAGGACGCTTTTCCACAGTTGTAGATACTCAGAAGCAAAAATTTTATTGAAGCTGGACAATTACTGCAACCTTCAGACAACAAAAATAAATAACATTAAACTTCTTCAAAATAAACATAAGTTTCCAAGTAGCATCTCAGACACTAGAAGGAGCTAGTGAACATCTTACTGGGGTCAGAGTACTTCTGTACCCCCACCATGCTATCTTCAGAACTGAATAAAGCCAAGGCTTATATACCAAAAGGGGAACATGTGACTTGTTTAACTCCACCCTGTGCTTTTCAAAATTATCTTTAAACAACAGAATAAGTCTATTTTCATTTCTGAGCTCAGAATAACATTTCCTTTTAAGTTGTAATGTTGTCAACATCATTATATGGAAACAACAATTGGTTAATAAAAGTTTAGTTTCAGACAATGCAGGAGTAACTCCACCTTCTAGTACTGTGCCTTTAAATAAGGGAGGTGACCATCTGGCCAGCTCTATAGGACAGAATAGGAAGTGAGACTCCACACAGAGAAGCAGGTAACCTTCTATGAGGGAAACATTTGTTTGTTTTATAAATTTTTCCAAAAGAATGAATTAAAGGCATTCAATCCACTTTTTAGAAGCATTTTAAATAAAGTAAAAACACAAAAGAAACACTTTTGTTTAATCTTTGTTTAACAGAGAATGGGGGTTAAGGCCAAACTAACCACAGTGTTGTACAACTAGTTTTTACAGGCCTTCTTTTGTTTTTGTAGCTTGTTTAGGTTATGAAATAGTCATTTTGTAGTCTCTACTAAATTAACTCCTTTTTGTATGCTGCAAATAGAGTAAAATGCAGGCTGTTTATTTGTTTACTCAATATGAAGCGCTTTGCACTTTACTGCTGCCATTTAGAATGAGTTCCAAACCAGAAAGACCCTTTTTCTGCACCAAACAGGCTGAAAGGGACTTTGAAGGGGTTTTATACGCACAAAATCGAGTTATTTAGTGTTTGGGACACTCGGGAGGCAGGAACACTTCTAAAGTGGTGTTCAGTGTATTTGACCAGGTAAAGAGGGCGGTTTCCGACGCACGGGCTGCTCGCACGATCAAGAAGCCACCACTCTAACTTATACAGGCTAGTTCTGCCTTGCAGATGCTCTGAAAACATTTGGGACTGAAATTACATTATTTCCACAGAACAACTAGCCTGGAAAGCAGTTCTGACTTACTCCATATATTTTTAAGGAGGGGACCAGAAAGGGGGGTAACCTAACGCTAAATGGAATGCAAACCAAGACCATACGAGGGTTTGCATACATAAAGGGGTCATTACAGAACCCACACCATGGATATAAATAAGTGCTTACAATTCCCATATCCAAATGAAAGAAATACTCATTTTAAACAACTAATTTATTTCTGCATACTTCACATTAGGAAGGTTCTGAAAGGGGGGGACACCAAAGAAAGAACTGTGCAGATGTTCATATACCAGGGCAAGAATACACAAGGGATAGAAAGAACATTATATAGGTGGCCTGCCTATATAACATGGAAAGAAAGATGAGGAGTTACAGCAAGAAAGGAGAAGAGTAAAAAGGGCTGCTGCAACAGACTTAAAAAACAAATTAGATTTGCCTGGTATATGGAGTTATCTGTCACAATAGGCATTTTAGGACCTCTGCTCATGAACAGTGTCACTGCGATTTTCTTAATGTGTCCCGAACACTGATTTCCCACAGTGACCATGCTATTCTGGACCAGAGGTGTGAAAACACATTTCAGTCAGGATGTGAAAAGTGACAGCTGTACTGTTCATAAGGAGGTGTGGAAAAATGCCAATGTTGAAAATCTGGCATGAAAATATTACAGATTCATGAAGTTATGAGCATCTGTGGAGTCTGCGCAATGCACGCTTATAAAGCAGTCATTTTTTTGGATTTTCTTCACCAAATTTGCAACATAGGCATTTTGAGAGCCCACCTCATGAACACCAAGACTGTCAGTTCATTAATCAGTCCCAAAAGGTGATTCCGCACAGTGACCATGAAATCACCTTTCAGGACTGAATAATGCAATGACAGTGGCTGAATTCATGAGAAGGGGTCCCAATGACCCCATGTTGAAAATTTGGTGCCCAAATTCCCCAAAATGCCTGAGATATGCACCAAACTTTAAAAAACCCTATTTATGCTTACCGGCATTTCTTCAGTTCGCGGTCAGCTTTGAAGAGTGCAGACGTGTTCCCGGTCCACCGAAGATCATCGCGCTGGACTACGGAGATAAGTATGGGGTGAGGGGGGTGTAGGGAGGCAGGGTGCACAGACGATGGGTGCGGGTTTGGGGAAGGGGCAGGAGAGACTGCGAGGAACCGTTTTCTTGTCTTACAAGTTAAAAAAAAAAAGACAACGAGGGTTGGTTTGCTTGTTTTTGCAGGTGTCGTTTCGTACACTGGGGTGGACTCCCTGTGTACCACCTGCATATGTAAGAGGGAGACCGAAGCTGATATGGATTGGGCCCTCCATCAGCACAGAAAGAGGGGGGCATGCATGATGCGCTGGGGGGATTGGACACCCCCCTCAGCACACAGCAGAAATTGGGGGATGGTGGAATTATGCTGACAGGGAGTGGGCTCCCCCATTGGCAACTGAAACTAGGAAAGGGAGGACTGAAGCCGATGGGGATTGGGCCCCCAGTCTGTACAGAAATGTAGGGGGGCACATGATGTGAGGGGGATTGAACACCCTCTCGGCACACAACAAATGGGAGAGGGGTTAAATTATGCCGACGGGAAGTGGGCTCCCCCGTCAGCAAATGAACTGGGTTGGGGGCATGCCAACAGGGGGATTGGGCACCCCAGTCAGTTGGCTTTCATGGGGCTGTAAGGCAGTGGCATAAGCTGCTGCTCTGTTTAGGGGAATGTTACACCAGGCAAGGTACCGCCCTGCAATGACAGGTCACTCCCTCATTGCAGCGGAATGGCTGACACTGCAGTGACGAGGCGGACCCTGATTGCAGCAGTGAAATTGTTTTACCTTGGTGACACTTTAGGAAACCAATGTCATCAGCACAGTATGCCTGCATTGGTCCACCAGTGCCAAGCCCCCAAATGCAGTGCCGCCATTAGATGCCACAGTGATGCATCTCCACAACCCGCTTCTCTCCTAAGCAGCCACATAATGTTTCTTGCGCATGCGCGCAAGCAAACATAAAAATGGTAGCCAACTAGCATTCAATGTGCAAGGTGAAGATGCTGGGTGCTCACTCAATGCTTGTCAGAAGGCAGGTTTTTTTAGCCTTATGATATAATAAATTGAGCACGCAGTCAGTTGAGCAGCCTTTGTTTACACTGAAACCTGAATATCAAGACACCTGCAAAATCTCTGGATTTATGTGATGTCATAAACCTCTTTAGCTTCACTCTTGAGGTTTATGAAGTCACAAGAGCCCTTTGATGGATTACAGTAGCCGTAACAGATGGATGCCCATCTGTTTTGCTATTTATATTTTTATTTATATTACAGTAACTAGTTACTTTTAGGGAAAAGTAATGTCATTACAGTTACTAATTACTTTATTTTAAAAGTAATCAATTACTATTACTAGTTAGCTAAAAAAGTAATCAGATTACAGTAACTTGTTACAAGCAACTAGTTACTGTCCAACACTGAGGGTGTTCATATGGATGCCTTCCATATCAAAAGATTACATCCATGACTTCTTTAATACATGGATTCACTCATTGAAATAGTCTATTTATTGCCCCTATGAGTTTCTTAATTAAATAGTTTTTCATTTATGATCATACTGTATGGGTACACAGTCTTTTTATTGTAATAATTTTGGGTTGCTTTTAATATTGGTTGACAATTCAATTTTTTATATGCTGTATATGTATGAATTAGGACAATGGCTAGAAAATAATCTGAATCAGACTTCTGTTGCAACACTGTCACTGTGCAAAGAAAGTAAAATTGCACATTTTTACAGCTTTAACCACTATTTTGCACACTGAAAAATGTTGAAGTTTATTTGGGCACTTTCAAAATGCTTAATTTTGATATTAAAATTCACATTATGGCAAGTAAATTACAATCCAAACACACATTAATCCACTATCCTTTATCAAACTAATGTAGTAACATTTTGGCTCTGACTATAGCTGTTTTTTTTTTCATCCAAACTTCTAGCTTACTCACTTTCTTGAAGCCCAAGGTGCTTTCTGCAGCACATTTACACTTCTACATCTGGAGCAATTCCATGGCGCTCACTCCAAGAAATCAAACCTGGTTGACCCACTGGGGGGGGGGTGGCAGGGTTGCAAAACCCTAGACCATGCTGCCTGCCTCTTGCATGTCATGCTTGTCACCACCACCCCAACATACACACTTTAAGAGTCAGAGCTACTGAAAGATCACAGTCATTTTTTCTGTAATATTTTTCTTCTATATGTGGTATGTCTAGAAAAAAAGACAATGCTGATATAAGTGGAGTAGTATTGTTTTGCACGTCTCAATTTTGTCCAGCATGTATTCATACTTTTGAGCTGTCCCATATCATGAGAGACATTCTTCATGATATCCCTCAGAATGACTCTGCCACAGATTGAAAAGGCACTGTCCGAAATGAGAGGCCTGCAAACTCAGAATTTAAAGCAGACATTTACAACTGCCTGGAAAATGTAAGGGATCCTGTTTTGGGGCACCATACACTATATACAACAGTGTATGGCCTCCCAAACGACTCAGCAAATCTTCCCCCTCATGTTTTCTATGATGGCAGAGGGACCTCTTGAGCTTCATTCTCGAGGTCATCAGCCATCACAGAAAACATTCTGGTGAAGAACTGCCTTGTTGGGTATTGGAGGCCATACACTATCCTATATATAGTATATGGTTAAGGTTTGTTGTGGATGAAAAACGATGGTTTTCCAAATCCTGTTGTAGGGCAGTTCAAAGGTCACAAAAGTTGTTGTACTATCATTCTGACGTCACATCGATAGTACAACAACTTTTGCCTCTTGAGCTTCTACCTGATTGGTGGAAGCAAGAACTGATTTAAAAAATGTATTCTAAAATGGTGGATTCACTTAGCAAGCGGTCGGGTGAGCAGACAGTGTGGATAGTACCGTAAGATAGTTTGGACACAGACTTTCACTGTCAGCGCCATGTGTGAAAACTACCAGTCTGTCTTTTTTTCATTTTGTTCTAAATTACTGGGGGCTATAAATCATGGGTGACAGGAGCAGAGCAGGACTGCCACAGAACCGGATTCAGGAGCAGAGCGGGACTGAACGGAGGAGAGGTAGCCTTATCACAAGGTATGAAACCTTGAGAAAGTTTTGATGTTTTGGAGAACCATATACTATATAAACAGTGTATGGTTGTCCATACATATGCAGTTATGTTGCCATATCTGGGAAAGTGCTGTGTCAAACTGACCTCTCGAGCTTCGCTCTCGAGGTCAGTGTGACATCATCACATCCCCTTGATGGCAACATAGCCTTGTTGTGCATGGACAACCATACACTATTCTATATGTTATCTTAAAAATGAACACTATTTCCAGCACTCTCACTGCCGAGTTCTAAAAATTGCAATGTTTTTCTAAAAGTACATCAACACTGTACCCACAATTTGCACAACTGTTTTCTGAAAATGACACCAATTACAGTGTTTTTCCAAACAGTGCCTACTTTACTTTTTGAAATTGTGTGTACATTTTTCCAAAATTATATAAACTTTTTTAAGTTGTAATCTCCATTTCCACAATCGATTTCTACCAACATTTTTATGAATGTGTCAGTGATCCAAAACCTGCACTATCACCTCTTACTTTAGAAGATATAATTATGCACAAAGCCATAAATAAAAAGGTTACAGTAATAAATACAAAGCCATGATTCCTCATTCACGTATATGAAATAAAACAGAAATGTGTGTTTGTGGCAGGAGGTTGCAGTAATACTGTACTCACAAATATACTGTGCATGATTGGGCTTGAGAGTGTTGTCAAACCAGTTGCAGCATTTTACGTAACAGTGCATATGGGATTTAAGACTTAAACACATTTCCTGATTTATGGTTCAACTTCAGCTGATGTATACAGGTTTTATGCTAATTTAGAGTAACTGCAACCAAATGTTGGCATCTATTCCCTTTACATCTCACCAACCTCCCTTTGCTAGTATGCTCTTCAAGAGGAGGTGTCCCACTGCAGGGGGATGACTAGTCAGTAGGAATGGGGTTCCAGCTGTGTGGGGGAAGGACACACAGCAAGTCTGCTCTAGGGAAAGGATCTGCTAGAGGGGGTGGCCAGTTTGTGGAAAGGGGGATTATGGAACAGGAATGAACACAGACAGTCCATGGGGGTTGATCAGAAGAGGGGTTCCAGCTGTGAGTGGGTCTGGCTTGTTCACTACCTGCTAATCATTGGCATCCACTCCTCTTACAGGCCACCAAACCCCATCAGCAGGAAGGGGGGATTCTAGAATATGGGTGGGGACACATAGCCAGTATTCACTTTGAGAGTGAGTGTCCAGCAGCAGAAGGAATGCTGGCTTGTGTGGTGTTCCAGCAGTGTGGGTGCATGGCCAGTCCACTACTACACTACCAGTTGAAACGGGGGGGGGGGGATGAAATCAGGAGGGTTGTGAGAAAGTACTTTTTTCACAGAAAGAGTGGTGGACCCCTGGATGTTTTTCATATGTCCTTTATCCATCTATGCCTTTGGGCTGGAAGGAAAAGTATGCCTCTTTTCAGATGACACAAAGATCTGCAACAGGGTTGATACACAAGAGGGGTTGGAAAGGATGAGAAGGGACTTGGCAAGGTTAGAGGAATAGTCAAAAGTATGACAGCTTAGATTCAATGCAAAGAAGTGCAAAATAATGCACCTAGGAAACAAAAACCCAGGGGAAGAGTACACAATGGGGGTACTAACAACAAGGGGAGGGACTAAAGTTAGACAATAGAAGCACCACTAGGAGGGAGGTGGACACCAGTCCATTTAAGGAGGAGAGAACCTTAAAGTAACTCGCTAATCTGAAAGTGGACAAGGCAATGCGACCAGACAGGATACATCCCAGAGCATTAAAAGAACTCAGGGAGGTTCTGGCAGCACCACTGACAGCCCTGTCCAACAGTTCGCTGGAAATAGGTCTGGTAGGAGAGGACTGGAGATAGGCGGATTTGGTCTCTCAACACAAAAGTGGGAGGAGGCTGGCAATTACAGGCTAGTCAGCCTGACCTGCATGGTTGGGAAACTTAAAGTAAAGAATCTCTACCAATCACTACTAAAAAGAAAAGTTTATGATATATCTTGAATCCAAAGGAGCACAGGATCTGAGGCAGCATGGATTCGCAGCAGGAAGATTTTTTTCAAACAAATCTGACAGATATTTGACTGGGTGGCTAGGGAGGTGGATCAGGGAGGGGTGGTGGATGTGGCCTACTTGGATTTCAGCAAAGCTTTCGGCACCATCCCATATAGAAGGCTAGTAAACAAGCTGGGCAGCATGGGAGTGGGTCCCAGGGTGGTAAATTGGGTTAAAAATTGGCTGAGCAATAGGACAGAGAGGGTGGTGGTGAATGGAGTTCATTCTGAAGAGTGGGGAGTTACCAGTGGTGTCCTGAGAGGCTCAGTGCTTGGAAAAGTCCTCTTTAATGTCTTCCTAAGTGACACTGCAGAGGGGCTGGAAGAGAAGGTGACTCTCCTTGCAGATGACACAAAGATCTACAACAGGGTTGACACTCCAAGAGGGGTAGAGAAAATGCAGTTACCAGTAGTTGACCTGACAGATGGACTGGGCAGACCCTCACCCCCACCCCTCATGTCTAGGGGTTTTGTTGGAATCAAGTCTCAGAGAGGGAGGGAGGGAGGGGATCTGACCCTGCAGGTCACATTCTGTTCCAATATGTACAGCTAAGGTGGTTGCTGACCTTTGGATTAACATGGGTTCAATTTCTTGGCAGCTGGAGATTGTCGACACAGCTTTAGCTTCACTCTGAGCCTCAGGAATTTGCTGTCCAATGGATTTGGATGTTGATCCTGGGGATAGGAGACATCACAGGCATGCAGTACAGTTCAAATGATTCAGGTTCCATGCAACTTTTGAATGCAATCAGAAAACCCTTTTATTTTCTTTCCTTAAAAGGCTCAAGTCACATTTTCCTAGAGGAAATATATCTACAGAAGTGCACTTTTATTGAGCTCAATCTTCCTCACTGTGGCTTTAGTCGTGGCACATTTTCTTAGATGGAATGGGGATTTGAACCTCTGACCTACCACATTAATTGTGTCTGAAAAAGCTCCTTGCTTAACTCACTGTCAACCCATAATAGGGAGTCAGTTCTTGTTGGTTACCAACTTTTCAAAATCTTGCTATGAATGAATAAACTACAAGTTTCCCCTTATTTCAGAAAAAAGCTGAAGAAACTTACTTCCACTTTTCTGACAGTTCAAGCGAGAGTCTACTGATTTCCTTGCCAGAGGGGCAGGTAGTAAACATTTAGCCAATCGTGGTGGATTTCTACAATGGGGGAAAGCTGGACCTAGTTCTTAAATTTACCCCAAAATGATGTACAGTCACCTAGGCATCCCTGCACCTGGCACAAGACAAGAGAACATTAGGGAGGCAGTCCACCTTTTGAGTAGCAACATTGCAGGAGATACAAATGACTTGGACAGTCTTTACCTGGTGAACATAAGGAAGCTCTTAGGATAAGAACTGCCGCTTCATACCCCTCCATCAATTCAGTTGACACCTGAATGTCTGGGCCCCTTCTGGCAACCACCATGACTCTGGACTAGCTATGGAGATAGTTCTCTCTCTCTCTCTCTCTCTTCACAGACTTCTACGATGTTGCTGCTCTGCTTTCAGCCCCTGCCCCACCAGTGGGTGGTGAGAATTGGCTCCTACTGCCATATTTTGGGTAGAAGGTCTGACATCACCCTCATACCACAGGCCTCACCAGCCTTCACATGCTGGGCCTCTCGACTCCACTCACAACTGCCAGGACGCTCCCTCTCGCACACACTCTCCCTCCTTGACTAACTGACACTCCACCTCATGCCTGATAGGCAGAAAAATGTTAAGTGTGTATGCACATGCGCCCAGCAGGTGAGCACACACTCTTGGTGTCTTAAAGGCAGCTGTTAGTAACTCCCTGCATTGGCGGGGGGGGTTACACTTATCAGTCGTCAAATTCTATGTATTTGTTTCTATGCAAAAGACTGCACTGTGGATCAAATAGGGTCAGTTAAAAAAAATAAAATAAAATGGATAGTCTGGGTGGGCCCAGCAGACCTCGTCTGCCGTCACATTCTATATATCCATTTACTGTATGTATCTATGTGCCACTGGATTCCCCTCTCTGCACAATCTATCAAAACACCCTCAATCATGCTCTCTGAACCTCTTTCACACCCCCATAGCACTTCTCGACTTCCATAGCCCCTCTCATGACCAGTGACTTCATTCATTCACAGTAACCTGAACACCTTCCTCCCACCTAGTCAGCTGAGACCTGCCATATCCTTGACATACTCCCGTCCTGCATGTCCCCCTCATTAAGATCATCTCCCAGACCCATGATACACCAAACCACTCACCCACCCTATACATTTTGTCTTGACACATTCCATTCCATATGTCATCCTCCACAGCCCCAGACAGTAGCTTGACTTCCTTGTGTTGCCCCGTCACTAGCTACCCTCTTTCCACAATCCAAGATACTAGCCCCACCTCCTTCCATGGCCCCCTGGAACTGCCCACCCTAACTCTACAGCCCATGACAGCATCCGCTCCTTCCACAGCCCCCAACACTACCCGCCTCCCTCTACGGCCCTACACTAATCCCCCATCACCACCTTCCTCATCCATGCACCCTTACCTGAGCCTCACACCCAACACCCATACTCCCTCCATAGTCTCCACAAACACCCTCTTCTCTCCAGTCTCTCTCCCCCTCCACTCTTGCTCCCTTCATGGCACCTTGGGAACCTTCCTTCCTGGACTCTGTCAGTTCCCGGCCCCACCCCTCAGACAACTCTCATCCCGGCCCGGGAGTCACGTGATGCAGTGTGCTTGAGAGCAGCTCTCTCTGGTGCTCCCTGCCTCTTCCTGCTAAAACTAATATCTTCAACTATATAACTGATATCCTTTTTATCTCTAATGACCCTAAAGGCTTCCTGACTGAGTACTGTGTCTGGGAGCTGATTTTTAGGGTGATTGAAAGTATTTTCAGAGGACTAACATCGATGGAGGCTGAAATGAAAGCAGCTAGTGTGAAACACACTCCACCATCAATGCCTGAAAAGGCTTCCAAGAAGGCTAAAAACACCAGTTCTGCATCCTCCTCTAAACAAAATGCTTCTGCTGCAGCTAATACACCATTAACTGAGGAGCGATTCCTTCAAATTATGGAACCTTTTAAGGAAACATTACAAGAAATCTCAGGAGAAGTTAAATCCATCAGAAAAGACTTCGTGGACCTATCCAGGCAAGTTGGGGATCTGGAAGCTAAGGTTTCTTCAATAGATCGTTGGAAAAATACAGTTGACCCAGAGATTATCAAATTAAAACAGCAAATACAAAAACTACAAGCCGAAACTGAAGACCTTGAAGGGAGGAGCAGGAGGAACAACATTCTTATCCTGGGGTTACCTGAGTCTGAGGAGGGGAATGATACCATCAAGTTTATCCAACAGTTCCTAAATAAAGTCATGGGTCCATCTCCAATCAATCAAACCTACCACATTGAAAGAGCCCACAGATCTCTGAGGCTCAAACCTCCACCGAATGCCCCCCCGAGGCCAATCATCATCAAATTTTTGAGTTATATTGAACGCCAGCACGTCTTAGCCAAAATTAAAGAACTGGACTCTGTACAGTGGTCTCATGTGAAACTGAGAATTACCCAGGATCTACCTCTTGAAGTTCGTAAAAGAAGAGCAACTTTCCACCCTATTATCAAAAAATTAATAGCGGCTGGGATAAGGTTTAAGATGGTGTACCCAGCGAAGTTCGGGGTCTCCCTGGAAGGCAGCTGGCAACATTATGAAGATCCAGAACAGGCTTTATCGGACTTATCGAAAAAACTTCCTGGCCTGTTTAAAGGTCCCTGAATTTTGGACTTACTTGCTGGTTGATAGACTCACTGCTTGCCCATTTCGTTAAGTTTTAATATGCTTATTTTCTATGATTTCCCTGTGATGCAGCACGATGGTGCCGTGCTGGCTTACCTGGTTCTCCCGGGGTCGAGTTCTATCTGGGATAGATGGTTAGGATGAGTCGGTGTAGGCCACGTGGCCTAGGCGATTCACCAGGCCCCGAGGATCGGTTGCTCCACGTTGGCTGCGCGGGTCAGAGGCGGGAACAGGAAGTGCGGTCGTTGTTTCCAGGGGACTGTTTATCGGTCGGACCAAATAGGTCCGCCCCAGTCTCTTCCGATGCGCACTTCCTCTTAATGGCTGCCCCGATCCAGAACTGACCTCCGGAGGCCGCTTTAGTCTTGCTGCCTATAGATCTGCTTGCGGTACATTTATTCATTTCGGAGGTTAACTCTGCACGCTACTGATTTGCAAGAGGCGATCACGCAGAGGACACACTGCCCGGTTGTTTTATTATGTCTGAGTTTACGTGGCCTAAGGGCCTGGCAGCCTGTATTGGGTCCTAATCTTTTTTTGAGATATCACTCTTGGCTTGGAGTTGGCGGGGGAGCGGGAGGGTTTCTGCCTTCTGGAACCTGTCTCACGACCGTAAGTGGAATGTGGACTACCTTGGCTACCCCATTTATCTAACGTTGTTGTTATAATCCTGAATTCATGATTACTGGGAAGGAGGGTTCTAATCTTGGCTTTGTCGAACTTTGTCTAATTTAGGGGTGAAGCCAGGGTATCGGGGAGGGGTTCTATTTTTCATGATACTGTCTCTGTTCCTGGGTTGTTTTTGGATGGGGAGGGTTTTGTATATAGTTGGCTGTATTGTGGGGGAGATTGGGGGTGGGGCTTAGGATTAATGGGGCAAATTCCAGATTTTTTGTACTAACTGTTTTGGGGGCTGGAGCGGAGTTGTTACATAATTATGATACTTGGTGTTATTTTTTAGCACGCTCAGCAAGAGATCTTCCATTTCGACTTAAATGCTTTGGTTGGATGCAATCTGTGTGGATGGGGGGGAAGGGGAGGATGTTGCCGCCAATGTTTCCCTCGGATGGACCAATCTGCCAAGCTGCCTCTTAAGTTACTTGAGTACTAGCAACAATGGCACTGAGTCATATTAAACTTGCCACATGGAATGTGAGGGGTTTAAGGGAGGCTTCGAAGAGAGGTCGGGTTCTATTGAACTGCTCACTACTAGAGTGGACATACTTTTTCTTCAGAGACCCATATTATGATAACTGAAACGAATTTGTTAAGATTTAAGGGCTTTGAGCAGGTGTACGCCTCAGGTCAAACTACTAATAGTAAGGGCGTGGCCATATTGATCAGACGGAACGTACCCTTTGTGATGAAGAAGCATGTGCGTGACCCAAAAGGTAGATATACATTTGTCCAGGGCACGCTGTATAATTTAAAGGTAGTTTTAGGCTCTATATTCGGTCCTGTTGGAGGGGACTCAGCATTTCTGATGACCTTAGTAGGTTTGCTAAGTGCCTTTCTTCCTTCCAATTTTATCCTAGGGGGGGATTGGAATATTGCACCTTTGCAGGGACTGGACAGATCGGGTAGTGGTCCTAAAACCGAGTTGTCCGCTCAGCTCGCTCTCGCTGACTTGTGCTCGTTGTTGGGGTTGGAGGATCCTTGGAGGATCCTTAACCCTATGTCTAGATCCTACTCCTTTTACTCTCCAATGCACACTTCGTGGTCCCGGATAGACTATATTTTAGTGAGCACTAGCTTGTTGTCTAATATCTCTTCCGCCAACATAGAGCCTATAGTTATATCTGACCACGCCATGGTTTGGGTTAAAATGTTTCCAGGCCCCATGGCGCGAGACACTATCTGGAAGCTTAACAATCAGATCTTGAAAGATGAGCGGACTACTTCATCTTTCAAAACACTGATCTCTTCCTTCTTGAACTCAATCAGGGCTCAGTTGATAGATACGATTTAATCTGGTGCTCATTAAAATGCTATCTCAGGGAATTTATTAAGGAAGCTTCTAGGCAAAGGCAAGGATAGAAAGTTAATTCTTTAGCTAACGAATCAAGACTGCGGAGGAAGAACTCTCAGCCTCTTACTCGCAAGAAGCACTGGAGAAGTTATATAAGCTTAAGGACGAATATGAAGACTTAATTAGGGAGAGAACAGAATATGCCATTCTGAAATCTAAAAAAAAATATCTCGAACAAGGGGAGAGACCAGGCAGAATTCTAGCCCTTAGACTTAAAGAAATAGAGAACTTGAGGTTGATTCCCAGTATTAGAGCCAGGGATGGCTCCATTAGAACCAGTCCACGGGATATTACTGGGGTTTTTGAGACCTTTTTCAGGAATCTTTACAAGACTGAAGCTTCCCCGGTGTCTCCTGCGAGTATAGCAGAGTTTCTTGAGAGTTCTCCTCTTCCCAGGCTTGAGGCTAGTCAGAGTGAACTACTGTTAGGTCCCATTACTCCCGAAGAAATCGTAGGTGCCATTCGTGATCTGACTCTGGATAAAGCTCCTGGTCCAGATGGGTTTTCCCCAAACTTCTACAAAACTTTCTGTTCGGAGCTTATTTCCCCATTATCAAATTTATTTAATTATATCCTTTCTTCTGGCTCTTTAGACCCCTCCTTACTAGAAGCAACTATCATTCTGATCCCCAAATCCAACAAGTCGGTCCTAGACCCTGCCAATTATAGACCAATTTCCCTACTCAATTACGATGTCAAGATCTTAACTAGGATTCTTTCGTTAAGAATCAAACGAGTATGGAAGACACTCATTAGTGCGGAGCAAGTAGGCTTCATGCAGGGAAGATCTGCTGCTGACCATATTAGAACCCTGGCGCACATTTTTCATGCTGCCCAAGACTCTCAATCCCCTATGGCTCTAGTAGCCTTAGATGCCGAGAAGGCTTTTGATAGGGTGAGTTGGGAATTTCTGTGGGCTACCTTGCAGAGAATGGGTTTCCCAGTGCAGTTTATCCAATGGATTAAAGCGATCTATAACTCTCCCTCGGCGAGAGTCTACTGCAACGGGGTACTCTCTTCAAGATTTCCCTTAGATTCCGGTACTCGCCAAGGTTGTCCGCTATCACCGTATCTTTTTAACCTCTACTTAGAGCCCTTACTGGTGCCGCATCAAATCCTCGCCTGATATTAGGGGCTGCACTATTGGACAGCAATCATTAACTATCTCTGTGTTCGCAGATGATATTCTCTTGCATCTTGCGGACCCAGCCTCTATCCAGGGGTACTTAAAATCATTACTCTAATTTGGGGCGGTCTCCAATTACCGGCTGAACCTATCTAAATCGGAGATTTTTCTGCTTAATTCACAGGTCTTCCAAGCGGAAGTAGCTCAATTTGGCATGAAGGGTCGGATTAATCATCTTAAATATTTGGGTATATATTTAACCGTGATCTCTGTACAACTAAAACTTAACCTGGAGGATCTAATGGACCGGGTCAGGAGCGACCTTAAATAGATGGTCAATCTTACCCTAACTATAGGTGGGAGGATTAAGCGTGATCAAGATGAATATACTTCCACGTCTTTTCTATCCTTTAAATTTGCTAAATATTTGGCTACGAAATCCTTTTTCCAAAGATTCATTCCACTATAGTCAGGTTTATCTGGAAAGAAAACAACCAAGAAGGTCGTTTTCCAAATTGTGTGTTTCTAAGGTCAATGGAGGACTCAAGTCTACCTAACTTTTGAGCTTTACTATAGGATAACCACTTGGCGAAAATGAGTAAATGGATCTGTCCACCTCTGGGTCCCTATATCCCTAAATGGCTGCAGATTGAAAATGAGCTCCTCAAGAGCCTTAATATAGATCCCCAATCTTTGTTCTACTGCAACCTCTCAGTGCTTCCAAACCAGATAAGTCACTCCGTGATCGGAATCTCGGTTAAAGTCTTTAACCAGCACTGTAACTCAGTTGGAATTAACAATTCAAAAGACCTGTCCCAGCCCCTAGTCTCGAACCCTAATATTAAGTTGGGCTCATGTTGGCTGACCCCCTCCTGGTTGCCACAAATTAAGGAGTCCGTGGTGGAAGACTTTTATCAACAAGACCTCTTATGCCCCTCAGGTGAGTTGATGACTAAATTTACGATTCCTAACCATTACATTTTTAAATTATACCAGTTAAGGCACCTCATAGTTAAAGGTTTTGGCTCAGTGAAAGCGCTGTCCAAACTCCGGCCCTTGCTGGACCTGCTCAAGTCTCTGGCAAACGAATCTCATAGTATAGCTAGACTTTATGCACAGCTTCTTCTTTGCAAAGTACTCGGTCCCCTACCAGGTTCAAAGGTTTGGGAATCACTGATTGCCAGTTACTCCCCACCCTGGAAACAAATGTGGACAGATTTGAATAGATTCCTCTCCTTGGACAGGTATAGGCTTACACAATATTATATAGTCAATAACATGTACTACACTCCGGCAAAACTTTTTAAATTTGGGAAAATTAAATCCGCCACTTGTACCAGGTGTGGTGAAAACCAAGCGATATACTGCATGTATTTTGGTCCTGTAAAAGGTTGCTCCTTTGTGGAAATGCATTCAGAGGCAACCTAGACCCCTTGTTAGGCCTGAAGGACCTGTTCCTCCTGAAATCTGTATTCTGGGGTCTATGTGGATATTAAGGTTAAGGAAAAGAAATACCACATAGCCTAATCTCCAAGCGGTTAAAGATTAATTCTTGCCACTGGTTAGACCAATCCGAGATTGTATACCAGGATTGGATAGCAGAAATGTCCCAATGTTTCAAAGTTGAAAAATTGGTTGCTAGTTTCAGGCATACTCTGCCTGCATTCCACAAGAAATGGGGCAAATTATATGCCCTTTACCTTCATTAGAAGTACACCTGGGGTCTCTTAGAATTCCTTCCTTTTAATATAGGTCTTAGGCCATTTGACCTGGCCCTTGTCTCTGTTAGGTCCCTCAACCCTGTCTACACTTGGATAGTGGCCTGTTCTATTGGCGTCCTTGGTTATTGGTGGGCATCCTCCAGTGGAAAGGGGTGGAAGGGTGGGGGGTTGTTTTGTTCCTTTTGTTGTACTGTTTCATATCTTGGCTGTATTGTTTTCGTATCAATCTTGGCATTACTGAGCTATTGGTTACGGAATATGTTCATGTACACTCAGGTTTTTTGGCTGTTAAAACAAATAAAGTGTGAATTTAAAAAAAAAAAAAAAACTCTCATCCCGGCCCACCAGACACCTCCCTCACTGGTACGCCGGACACCTGAGGCACTGGCCTACCAGACAACTTCCTCCATCACTCCCCAGCAACTTAGATGCCCCTCCCTTACTCTTCCCCTTCCCTTCCCTTCCCCCCAAAAGAATCTCATTTCCTGGACTCTGGACACACACCCTCCCCCTGGACCTACCGACACCCACCTTCCTCCTTTGCCCCACTCCTATTCCTGAACCCCCTGGACATCCATCATACAAATACTCTACAACCCCACTTACTGTGCAACTGCAGCTTCACCTAGTTAGTCTTCAGCCATTCACTGTCTAGTTACCGAGCCCCCGCCACTCAACTAAGCCCTGGACCCAGGCTCCTGAGGCCCACACAGTCTTAGCAGCATGCTTCCTGACCACCCCCACCCGATGGCAGGCTCCATTGCATGACAGTACTCCAGGTGAAGTCTTACCAGTGAGCAATACAAGGCCAACACCACCTCCCACCCCTCACTGGTGATACCTTTCCAACACCCCACTAGCCCTACCCACTTCATCACACTGCCCTTCCACTAAGCTGTTTAAGTGAACGTTTTGTAAAATTGGAGCCATTGGTCAGCTAACAGGGCTCTTGTTAGTTGACTGTTCAGTCTAGTTTTAAGTAATGTCCACTTAAACGGACAAAAACAGTGATTGAAAATGACGCCTTATAGACTTCAATGGCAAGCAGCTCGTACTCTCCCTATACAGATGTCATAAAATGATGCAACGCAGGAATGGAGTGCATTAGTAGGTCATGGAAAGTGATCATGCAACTAGCTTCTTTTTTTTTCATATGTACTTTATCTTCCTATGCTTCTGGCAGCCCACTTCTACCCTGTCCTCTCAGCCCCGTCACTCGACCACCCGAGAACTTACCGTTCATGCCTTAGCATGACAGGGTGCCTGATTGCCAGTGTTGTGGCCTATGAGGCTGGATGTCATCCTGTGGCCAGAGGGGTTTTTCTCCTGCAATTTTGTTGCCCCTCCAGTAGTTGCCCACATGCAGTGGCATAACAAATGAACTCCGCATCCATGGAAATGTCCTCAAGCGCATGTGTGTGGCTTGTCTTAGTGTGCACAAACTGCACTACTATCTGGACATTTCCAGGTGCAGGCAAGCAGTGGGTCACACTATCGCTCCCCCCAAGGGAGGACAACTGTTCTTCGGGATGCTCAATCCTCCATCCCTCAGCCAACCCCTGAGTAACCTGACTCCATTCCCAAACTCAGATGTGGCAGAGGTCAGGCGCTAGGCACCTCTCCTCTCCATGCCACTGGGCCCTGCAGCCAGCTCCCTGAGAGCAAATGATGATCCCTTCCCTTCCTTGGGGCTATTTAAAAACATTAAACAGGTGCTATAGAGGAACTCCTGTTCAGGTAATGGAGCTTCCTCTTTGTCCTTGTACAGTTCAAGAAAGGTTAACGTCAAATATTGAGAAATTGAGTAAGAACTGGAAAAAAAAATACCACTGTTTGAAAAAAATTAAATTCTATAAGGCAGATACATGGATATGGAATGCTTTGTGTCCAGACTGGCAATGACCTTTTAGCCACTGGTAATGCTCTCTTAAGTCCAGGGCTATAGTCAAGTCATAGCCAAACAGGATGTAGGAATTTCCTTATACATGTATCTGAGCTCCTGAGTCCACCCACAACCATGGAAGGCATGCCGCCTAGCCCACCCACTCACCAGCCCTGGCAGAAGGCTCCCAAGCTCCACACACACACACACATACACACAAGCCCTAGCAGGAGGCTTCCTAACCCCTCCATACCTGCTGGCATGTTGCTGCCTCCCCACCACCAATATCTGTCTGTTCATATTCATGGCCCTACTCCCAATCCTGGGGACTGATTTCCAGCACTCCCAACCCCGTCCTTCTACACCCATGTACCTACATCACTAACCACATGTCTCCTAGGTCACTCTTCCCTAGCCATGTCAACATACTCGCACGCTTACTCACCACCCTTGGCCTCAAGCTTCTGGGACATCACACCCCTCCACTGCTACAGCCTTGACAGAAGGCTCCACAGACCCACTGCAATGTATGCAGGCTTCTAAGCCCCGACTGCCATGTCCTCTGGCTCATGAGCTCCAGTTACAATGTCCTCATGCTTCAGTTCATCCTGGTTTGATTCTGAGCTGAGAAAGCTGAAAATTGAGGGGTTAAGGTTGGGGCATTGCTGATGAAGATTCGGTATGGAGACTGATAGAGTGTCATTGAGGACTCATTATTATGAGTATCAGTAGGTGATCACTCTGAAAAAGACAGTGTTCTATCAGGAATGATTGCTGCTGGAAAAAAATTGACAGGCTTAGCTCTCCACTACTATTGACAGACTATTACATCTTGTCTGTCTACAGTCATGTAAGACATTTTCACAGGAGAAATGTGAGAAGTTTGCTTGTTTATTTGTAGACAAGATATCCTCTGTCAGAGATGGGATCTTCGGTGTCAGCTCGTTGGTAGGTGACAATGTCCGGCCCATGGGAGAAATTGGCACTCTGTTGTGGTGGTCTGATTTTATTGATATCTTGCAGGTAGCATTAGGACTGCAGGCCACTTATTATGGTTTGGACCCAGGTCCAACCAGATTCATTTTGGAGTGATTAGATGGGATGCTTTTGGTCCAATTGTGGCTGAGACTGTTAGATGCTCTCTTCTTATGGTGGGGTTTCCCTCTGCCCTTAAAAGGGCGGTCATGAACCTTCTTCTTCAGAAAGCTTCTTTGGACCCTAATGATCTTACCAACCACAGACTTGTTTCGAGCCTCAGAGTTCTACATCAGGCAGAAGGACTAATTTATTTTCAAAAGGCAAACTTTTTAAACAAATTTGTTTCAGAACAGGCTCCTTCTATGAAACAGATGATGGCCTTATAATAATAGCAATAAGGTATGATTAGAGGTATGACTAGAAGTTAGATTAACAGTCAGTTGGGCTGCAGTTCATACCATATTACTCCCCAAGGGGGTGATTAGAAGGTTGTTCATCTAACCTCTGGTCATACCTTATTGCTTCATTGATCCCAGTTATGAGCCCTGTGGTACCTCACTGGTCACTCTCTCATCCTTTAGAGTGTCATTAACCAACACCTTCTGTCTACCTGAGCTCACACCCACTGCCATGGTGGCATGCTTCCTTGCCCACCTTCACATCCAAGCTCTGGCAGCTGACTCCTGACCCCCATCCCTGGTGGCATGAAATGCCCCCCTACCACCCACAGCCTGTGTCATGCTCACTGACCCCATTCCCAGCCCTGGCCTTGGATTTCCAAACTTCCCACCCCCAACCATGGTCTACAATTCCAAAAAGCCTACATCACTGGCCTCAGGCACCTAAGGCACCCTTCTCCAGCTATGGTGACATGTTTTCAAGCCCACACACCACCCCTGGCCTCTAGCTTTTGGGCCACTCCACACCCTTCCACTCCTTTATTTATTAATCTAAAAGTTGATAACTGGGAAAATCACACAGATCCAAGGCTCATTTCCAGGTGTGACATGGGGAAGGGGTTGTATATAGAAAACAGCTACAAACACAATTCAGGGTCGCATGCCAACTGCACGATATCAGGTGTCTACAGAGGCAGCAGTAACAGATGACATAATATAAATACAACAATGCATACAGCACTAAACATTAAAAAATCCAGTGTGGTTGACTCGGTGGCACTGCTGGTTGAGGCGCTGGATGCCACATCTCGCGCAATGCCAGCAACCCGGGTTTAGGAGTGACCTCAGGTTGTCAGGGTGCTGACACAGGGGGGAGAGATTTGAGCTGTGGCTCTTCTCTCCTGGGGGGGTCACCCTCTTGCAGTCCAGAAGTCACTGGCTGGAGGCCCGGGTGGTGGTGCAGTTGGGTAAGAGTGATCGGTAGGGTGGCACGTACCACAGTGCATGTTCCTCCACACTTACACGCTTGCACCAAGGACATGTGGGTGGGGGGGTGAAAACCAGGTAAAAGCTCCATAAATACATATTAGAAAAAAAAATCCAGTGTGAAGTGCACCATGCTTGTTGGGGTATGGGTCAAAAGGTGAAGAGAAGCAACCAGGGGACAGAGCATGTGAGGATCAAGGGAGAAGATATAGGGTTAGTCAGGGGATAGACAGGAACAGGAGGGCAGGGAGAGAAGAGGAGAGGTGGAGGGGGGAGGGAAGCAGATTCCAGAGGTAGGAAAGGTAACAGGAGAAAGCTACTTGACCAGCAGAGAAGTGAGGTTGTGGAATGGAGGAGAGGGAATCCCTGAAGCAAAGTGAATAAG
The DNA here is from genome assembly GCA_016271365.2 of Neoceratodus forsteri. NCBI lineage: Eukaryota > Metazoa > Chordata > Ceratodontiformes > Ceratodontidae > Neoceratodus > Neoceratodus forsteri. Next base: position 708,551,301 of record CM028138.1, on the reverse strand, counting down.
CAGAGCATGGAGCAGAGGATTGCAAGAAACAGAGATAGGAGGGGAGGGTCACAAACCAGTATTTGGTAATGAAGACAGTGCGGTGGACCTGGCAACATGATGGCAGGGGGAGGCTGGAGAGAGAAGAGTAGAGGGAGCAGTTATGGGTACTACTAGTACTGATGAGGGAAGAGTAGAGGGAGCAAGGGTGGGTAGTACTTCACTTCAGCACTGGTGGCAGGCTCCAGAGCCCCCGTCTTGTGGACACAGACTTCCAAGCCCTAAATGACATGTCCTCATGTTCCTTATCCACGCTTGCCATGTCCTCAGGCTCCTGTGCCCCTTCCTGTGTCTTGGTCATAGCCGGTTTTAGGCACCAGTGAACCCTGCGGTGGCTGGGGCCCCCCTTCTCATGGAGGCCCCCAACCAGAGCAGTTTACCTTATAAATTTTTTAATATTCTTATTATTATCTTCATAAAATAGCAACTGGTGCTATGCAGCACCTTCTGATGTGGTATTATGATGTCATGAAGTTACTCACCAGGCTATGAGCATGTCAATGAGAGGCAGATGTGCAGTAATAAATTTGGATGGGAAGAATAGCCCCAATGACTAACACTGCTGTCTCTCCCTAAAAAATGCAAATATACCACTCACTGGTTGTACTGAGAATAAAATAAAATAAAATGATATGCAGGTGGTCTACAGTCAAACACACTGGAAGAATGTGGGCCAAAAAGGTGGGGGCATGACTTTGTTAATCCTGCTGGGGGCCCCAAAAACCCTAAAGCCAGCCCTGGTCTTAGTGACAGCTCCTGGCCCCCACCACCCTAGAATCAGGCTTCTGTGCCATTCCCTAGCCCTGGCAACAGGCTCCTAAACCTATCCTGCTGCCCCTTTAAACTATCTTGACAGAAAACATACTCCCACCATAGTTTTGTAACTTTTTTTGAAAATGTGTCCACCGTCTACACCCCACCCCCACTTCGTATAATGCCTTCTGCTGACCCACCCACCAGTTTGTTCCAATCACCATCAACCCCTCAAGATGACTAAACTGAGCTGAACTGAATTTCTCTGCTAGAGGAAACCTTAGATAAATATAGTACCTGGAAAAATGCAGTATTTTGGGTTTTATTTTTAATATAATTGTTTTGTTTTTTTTTACCAGTAGAGACACACTAAGCTGACAGCATGTTTACAGGTGTGATCTGGGAGCACAAGGAAGTTAAGTGACTTGCTCAGGGTCATACAATATACAAGTGGGGGCTATGGGATTCAAACCCAGGCCTCCAGGTTTTTAGCTTGGAACCTTAAACCACTGCACTATACTGCATCAATTTCTCAGTTTCTGAGGACATCTGCATGAAAATAATTTTGTCTATGCACAATATCTGCTTTTGCTGTTCCTTTACATGGAAAGTTAGTAGTAGGGGAAGGAGGCAGTATAGCGCTGTGGTTTAAGGCTCTGAGCTGCAAATCTGAAGACCTAGGTTTTAATCCCACAGCCCCCACTTGCATACTGTGTGACCCTGAGCTAGTCACTTAACGCCCTTGTGCTGTAAACAAGCTTTCAGCGGGGGACGTGGCTTAGCCTTTAACGAAGATGGCAGCATAGTCTCTAAGCTTCTTGTCCTTGAGGGCTTTATCCTGCAATATCCTGCTGAGAGGGACTACAAACTTCATCTGACTATATAAGAAACAGAAGAAGAACTCACTGGCAGCATATCGGTTGTCTCATTTTCTCATTCCGGTGGTACTGCTGTCTGCAACAAGTGCCTTTTTTTGACCGGGGCCTACAGGATGGTGTCCTTTTCTCCTGCTCAAGCTGAACCTGCAACAATGGAGCACATGTTTTCTCAATTAATGGCACAGATGGCACAAATGACTGTAGCTCTTAATGCCAATACTCAGACGCTACAGACTATTGAAACTAGGATATTCCACACAAAGTGACATCTAAAAGCTCATGATGTGGCCTTACAGGAGCTCACAGCCACAACTCGGGATCAGGTCAGCCTTATATCTCTCTTGCAAGATAAGGTAGACAACCTGGAAAATCGGAGCCGACAAAACAACTTAAGATTCGTTGGGTTTCCAGAAGCGACTGAACAATGAGATACAATATTTTTTTTTTTTTGAAATTTTGCTCTTTATTTTCACGCCCCACGTCTACAATATTTTTTTTGCAAGATACACTGCCTCGCATTCTTGGCCTACCTCCGGACATTAATCTCCAGACTGAGCTGGCCCATCGCTCTCTCGCCCCACTTCCCAAGCCGGGAGAGCACCCGCATCCAATTCTAGCCAGGTTCCTGGACTATCGCCAAACAGAAATGATCACCACTGCAGCTAGGGACCAGGGCTCCATTTTGTGGAAAGGAAACACAATCCAGGTGTTCCAGGACTACTCTTGGGATCTTACTGAGGGCGCAAAGCTTACATACCCTGCAGGAAAATACTTCATGCCCACCGTGTAGCCTTCTCTCTCCACTACTCCGCCACCATGCGAGTAATAATTAAGGGGTCTCCTACCTTCTTCTCATCTCCAGAAAGCCTCATGGATTTTCTCTGTAAAGAATACCCGCAAGACTTCAGGAACCCAGAGCTGTTTAACATGTCTAGTGGCTCCTCAGATCCTTCTTCACATATGGAGATGTCCACTAGATCCCCACCGCAGTCTCCCCAGCCTTCAGTGCTCTGATCTGATGCTTCATTACCACTGAGAAGCAGGAAACACCACCCTATTCAGTGGCATGAAAAACGGCCACACCCAATTTCCAGGCAAAATGATCAAGGAGCCCTAGAAGATGTGGCCGATGACCTGCAACTCCTTTCTTCGCCCAACCAATATGCCCCTCTGCTCACCCTTTCAGTAAAGCCAATGCATGCAGCTGATCGCTCTGCAGGAGACCCCTCATCAGAGTCACTGAGATCTTGGGCCGCAGCTGTTGCAGCAGAATCCATGCTGAGCTCCTCGGAATGAACCTCCCCTGTGCAGCCAACTTCAGCTCACCAGCTTTCCCTGCCCTCTGAAGAAACAAATTATGTGTCCCCACAATTGACCGAGAAACTACCTCCCTGATTGCACAGCTAAGTGTTTTTCCTCATTGGTTCTCTAGCTGTATGTTACCTGGCTGAACAAGAGGGCCGGTGTATCCATAGACATACAGCCAGGCTCTCCATCGGGAACTGCTACTAATCTGGCTGCTATGGCCCACCTCGCCTCCTTGGGCAGATTTGTTTGTGCCCGATAATACGCTGCAATGTCCATCTGAAGGGAGGACTTGGAGGAGGCAAGAACTAGCGACCCGAACCTCCCAGATTAACCAGCATTCAATGCCAGTACAGTTTGTTTTGTTTCGTGCAGCTGGCATCTTGAACTTGTGGGGACTGATACAATTAGTCAGACTACAGTTGCTATCCATGAGATATTTAACCTTTTGTGTGCACCATAAGGGTAGTTAGCAACAGGTAGGGGATATGTCTTAGTAGGTCAATCCCGGGTGGGATATCAGATGATTATTGAGGGCGGCTTTATGCCCAGCTTGTGTTAAAGGCTCAATCCCCCTGCCACACCTATGCTCACTCAAGTTGTTGGTGTGGACAGTGACAAAGAGCATGATCATCTTTTTATTTGTTTGTTGCTCAATGATTTTTCTTCTCCCCCTCTCTCCTCCTTGTTAGGAGGCTCAACAGTACAGCACAGATCATTTCGGGCCATACCTCTCAAGTGTCCCTGATTTTCAGGGACGTCCCTGATTTTGCCTCAAAAGTTTACTTTGTCCCCCCTAAAATTTGTGTTTTTGTGGCTAAACAGTGGGGACTGTAAGCACAAAATAATGGTAATCATTAAAGTTACAGACTTATTCTTCTTTAGAGAATGCATTTTGCACTAAGCCCCATATTCTGCCAGCTTTCTGGGTGGATATCTCTAATTTTGAAGATGTGTCCCTGATTTTGGCCCTTTGTCCCTCCTTATTTTAAGCCTTGTCCCTGATTTATAAGGCAGGAGGTTGAGAGGTATGTTTCGGGCTTCTCAGTACTAGATGGATCAACCCATATTAGAACTCCACAGATTTTATCTGGCACTTTGTGGGTCTCTCAGCCCCCATGTGGCAGCTGGAGGAATTTCTCGCTGATGCCCCCTCAGCTATGCTGCACTCTATATTGGCTTTTTAGACCCAGAGTTTGCCCCCTGCAATTCCTATCTTTCTCCCTTCTATGCCCCAACAAGGCACGGGACAGGAGATTTCTGTTGTCATTCAGCAAATACGTGGAGCTATTTTCTTTGCAATGCTCCACTATTTCCCCTTACATCCATCCCACTAGAGGACAGTGGATGGCCATGGAAGCTGACCTTCAGGCTTGACAGCTGCCCTCCATCAAATGTAAGTTACTGGATAGACACAGTGATGTATATAGTTAGAAGTAATTGTGGGCCGTTTAGCCCATTTTTTGGCTTTTATATTTCACAGACTGGGCTCTTGTTAAATATCTGTTCAGTCAAAGCACTGTAGGGCTCACTTTATGTATATGGTTGAACGGTTTGAAGAGTCTCAGAAGGGGAAGACTGTATGTGAGCTCAGCCTGCTCATTTTATGATACTACTAGAGTACCTTTCACCACCTCCCACCACTTTAATTATGGCTGGCCTTCATGCATACACCTGGAACGTACGGGGCTTAAACACCCCGGTTAAACGTAAACAGGTGTTATCCCCTATTTGAAAAGGCTGAGGGTCACGCTGGCCTTTTTACAGGAAACTAAGCTGACCAAACAGGATCCTGATAGGCTAGTAAAAGACTGGGTAGGGCAGGTATTTTCCACCCCTTTTGCAACTAAAAAGAGAGGGGTGGCCAACCTTATTCACAGGTCACTAGCTTGGACATGTATGCAGACCCGTTCGGACCCCCAGGGCAGATGAGTGATAGCTTTAATGGAGACTTCTGAAGGGTCCCTACTTCTTGCTTGTATTTATGCCCCAAATGAAGACAATCCCTCCTCCTTTCATTCATTAGTGCAGGAGCCAAGCTCTATGTCAACAGACCCTGTTCCCACTATTTTAGGAGGGGATTTCAATTTGGTCCTGGTGCCACAACTAGATCGCAGTGCCCCCGTGCAAGTGCAACACCCTAAAGCCCGATTGGCCTTGCAACACTTGTTAACAGAAATGGGTCTTGATGACGTCTGGAGAACTCTACATCCATGGACGAGGGATTACTCCTTCACTTCTGCAGTGCATGGCTCTCATAGTAGACTAGACTTCTGGCTGGTGTAGACTGACATATGTCAGAGTACAGTAGACTCTGTGATCATGCCTAAAGTTATATCGGATCATGCCCCTGTACATCTGCACCCATATAAATCTGCTAAATGGAAACTAGACCCCCTTCTGCTGAAGGACCCACACTTTGCTCCCTGGATAACTTTGGAGACAGCTCTATTCCTAACCACCCCTCAGGATACCTCTTCTAGCACCCGCTGGGAGGCTGTCAAGGCCACCGTACGTGAGGTAATAATTGGTTATGCCTCCACCCACTGGAAGAAACGGGAACATCTCCTCATTTCCTTGGAAGCTAGACTGAAAGATTTAGAAACCCAGGCTAAACAGATGCCTCGTCTAGCAGCTGATTCTCCAATATATAAAGACATGCTCTCTACTCATATGGAGATTAATGACTTGCTAACCTGCAAGGCTGAATTGGCCATGCTACGGCTCCATCATCTGTACTGGGGGGGAGGCCGGCAAGCTCTTAGCTTACCGCCTTCGAAAACAACAGGCTGAATGCCATATCACTGGTCTGAGAGAGACCAGTCTGGCACAATCAGCACAGATCCCAACTCCATTAATGATATCATGAAACAGTTTTACTCTGAATGATATTCCTCTACTAAAACTAAGACTGAAGCCTCAATAGACTCTTTCCTGACCCCACTTCAACTTTCCACTCTCCAGCCCTCCCAAGCGGAATCCTAAGATCTCCCTATTACACCTGAGGAAGTTACAATAGCCATTAAAAGCCTCAATTCTGGGAAGACCCCTGGAGGGGATGGCTTCCCAATCAAGATGTGGCAGCGATTTGCACCTCAGGTTGCCCCCCTCCTTGCGCAGGTCTATAATGAGGTCTTGCAAACTGGTATCTTCCCTCCTACCCTTCGAGAAGTGACTATTTCCGTATTCCCCAAAAAGGATAAAGACCTCACGCTCCCCTCAAGCTATCACCCAATTTCCTTAATTAACACAGACAGCAAAATATTTGCTAAGGTTGTAGCACTTAGGCTTAGCCCCCTCCTTGCTTCTCTCATCCACCCTTCACAGGTGGGTTTTGTGCCCGGGCATGTGAGCCGGGATCATATCAGATCGATGTTTAATATTATCTACCAGGCCAGCTCTCTTCCCACTCCCGCGGCAGCCATTGCTGTGGACTTTGAGAAAGCTATTGACTCCCTGGAATGGCATTACTTGGAGAGAGTGCTGCAGAGGTTTGGTTTCGGCCCCCTGTTTCGACAGTGGATCATGGCACTGCACCATCAACCACTGGCCAGGATCTGGACTAACGCGGTACTCTCCAGCCCCTTCCAGCTAGGTAGGGGCACTCGCCAAGGGTGCCCTTTTTCCCCGCTTTTGTTTATTCTAGCGGTTGAGCCATATGCAGTGGCCATCTGACACCCTTCACATATCCCTGGCATCGTTATTGGGACTCACACTTACACCACCCTTACGTATGCTGATGATCTTCTGGTCCCCATCACAGATGTTGTAACAGCTCTCCCAGCTCTGCTCACACTTTTGACTGACTTTGCAACATTATCTGGCCTTCGGATAAACTTATCTAAAACCAAAATACTACCTCTTAACTCTAATTGCACACAACACAGCTCCTCTCCCTTAGGGCTGAAATGGGCCTCAAACTCCCTTAAATACCTCGGCATTCATATTTCTCTGGATTTTTCTAAAATCTGGGACCTCAACCTTAGCCCCCTGCTTGCTGACCTTAGAACAGAAGTAGACAGATGGCGACTGCTTCACCTTACCCTGGCAGGGAAAATAGCTGCTTTAAAAATGATTGCGATCCCTAAACTTTTATATCCTCTCTCCCACATTCCTTTAGCCCCTCCCCCGAACTGGCTTCATACTATAGATAAAATAGTAGGTAACTTTCTGTGGGAAGACAAGAAACCCCGCTATAGAATAGGTAAGCTTCACTCTTATTGGAAAGAAGGCGGGTGGGGCCTCCCTTGGCTCGAAGGATATACCTGGGCCTACTCAATGGCACAGTCCCTGAAATGGTTTACTACTTTGACCTCAGACTCCCCGCAATGGCTTTATATGGAACAGGCCACAGCGCAGGTCCATAGCCTCCCCCTTCTGTTATATAATCCACTACCCAAGTCTTTGCAAGCCCATCTTACCAAAGTGCCAGCAATTAATATTTGGCATAAGGTGCACAAAAGGATTGGAGCTAATCCTATCCCATCTATCTATACACCTATCTTTCATAACAAGTGCATCCTGATAGACAATAAGCCTCGCTACTGGCCTCACTGGGAGCAGGCTGGCATTAAAGTATTGGCAGATATTCTAGATGAAACGGGCTCAAGACTGAAACCCTTTCACGTCCTAGTACAAACAAAAACCTTGACTAAAATGGATTTCTGGAGATACTTCCAACTCCGCAGTTCTTAACTACAATTCTCAAACCAAACCCACTAACTCAGACTACAAAGAATCTCTGTCTGGCTTAAGCTTCCTAGGGGACAAGCCAGTAAAATATATGCTGAGGGGGTATCAAAATCAAAATGGGAAAAGGCAATGAATATTGACCTAGATGACACTCAGTGTGCTCTCTGCTGGAAACTGGCACATTCAAGCTACCCTGATGCCTGCAGCAAACTTATTCAAAATAAATTGCTACACCACTGGTATAGAACACCAGTGGTGCTGTACAAGACAAAGTTCTTGAATACTAATCTTTGCTGGAGATGTCAGGTTCAAGTGGGAGATCTCTTCCACATTATCGGGCAATGCTCCCTACTGACCCCCTTTTTGGCAAGCTATTCAACTAGCCAGGGATGTCCCTGGCCTAGCAATCCAACCAAACCCCCTTTGTGGATCCTGGGCCTACCCCCTCCTGGATGTAATATCAAACCCCACCTCATCCGTTGGCTGGCCTTGCTAAGTATCTCTGCCTAGCGCCTCATACTTTCATGGTGGAGAACCACTGAAATCCCCACTATATCAGAACTCCAGCATGCTGTCACCCTCCTCGCTACACTTGATTGTATGTCCTACTCAGCACTTCATAAGTTAGCGGTTTATGCAGCATGCTGTCACCCTCCTCTCTACACTTGATCGTATGTCCTACTCAGCACTCCATAAGTTAGCGGTTTATGCAGCATGCTGTCACCCTCCTCGCTACACTCGATTGTATGCCCTACTCAGCACTCCATACGTTAGCGGTTTATGCAGCATGCTGTCACCCTCCTCGCTACACTCGATCGTATGTCCTACTCAGCACTCCATAAGTTAGCGGTTTATGCAGCATGTTGTCACCCTCCTTGCTACACTCGATCGTATGTCCTACTCAGCACTCCATAAGTTAGTGGTTTATGCAGCATGCTGGGCTCCTTTCCTAACCTATCTGAAGCCTAGAACTGGTATAGAATGAACCCTTCTTGGTGGCTTACAATTTGCTTTATTCTCTTGTTATTCCCAGGATGTGAGACTCTTAGTTTTGATATGATATAACAAGTCTTGTTCATATTTCATTCTTTGTAACCCTAGCAGTGTGTATGCATTTGCCTAATTGAACTAGATTCCCAGTCCTAGCTTGTAAGTTTGGTGTTGCCTTGCTGATGGTCTTTAGAATATCATTATATAGCAGTCATGCAGAGACATGAGGGCTTCACCCCTCTTACCCCAGCAAAGTCCATTATAGTTGGATTGTACAGATTATTTGATACATATTTTGACAAAGTGTGGACATTTTGTTGTAAAATCCTTCTCTGCTGTACATAATTTCATGGCTGTATGTATAATACTGTCCATTACATTGTGTGTGTGTGTGATAGTTAGGGCCCCCTTTAACTGAATGTGTCATGAGCAGGGCCCCCTTTCACTTACTGTGTCATGGTTAGGACCCACCTTCATTGTGTGTGTGTGTGATAATCAGGCCTCCCTTTTAACTGAGTGTGTCATGATCAGGAGGCCCTTTCACTGAGTGGATCAGAGTCAGAGCACCTTTTCATTGATAATTTAGTCATAACTTTTGATGTCAGACTCCTAAGCTTCTGTGTCAGGGTTTATTCATTTCTGTAACATAAATTATTTGCTTCTTTGACAGAAAACGATTTGCTAAGCTATCTGTTAGGACGCAGAGGAAAAAGAAGGGTTTTAGGCAAAATAGAGGAAGAAAGGGATGCAGCAAGTTGTAAAAGCAGTTTGTTTTAAGGAAAAACATTGTAATATAATTCATTTTGTAGCACTTCATAAATTCTGTTATAGAACACTGGTTCAGTGGCCAATCCAGCATTTGTGGAATTCTTGGGGCTGCCCATCATGGTGGTGAGCCACTCTGCACTCAGGAAGGAAAGCACGGGCCACCTGCTATTTACACTCCTCTACCTGCTGATGAATTAAGATGCAGAATTGTCATCAACTTTGAAGATAGTTTTTTGGCTGCCCTCCTGGCAAAGCTAAGGTGTACTTGGGATGACTCTGAATGTTGAGGTGGGTATACAAGGCTTATGAACAAACCCGGTCCTTCAGGGAACAACTCAATGTAATACTGCTTTGCTACTGGGCTGTGTGAAGTTTATTGTTTTTTTTTTAACAAAATGTCTGATTCTTTAGATGTCAGCATGCTTCCTAGCTTCATTTTTTTTTTTTGCTGTTAAACTTTTTATTTAAACATTACAAATATAATAACAATACAGTGCAGGGACTTGCTGAAACATGATGACATAACAATAGTGATACATTAGATACACATGGCATTGTCCTGCACTATATAAAATGATTGAATCTAGTAAATAACACTTTTAAGGTTAAGAACAAAGAAAAATGCATACAGTCGAGAGATACAATAAAAATATTAAAGTATGATGAAATAGAATTAAGTACCTAGGAAGTCAACAAGAGAATAGTAGAGTAAATGAGTATCCAATTAGGAAGTCTGTAGAAATTCAAGATATTCCTGCCAAGAGAGTCTGTAATCGCATAACCAATCTAGGGCTAAATAAGATAGACATTCTAAAGATGCAGTTTGTGTCAGGCCATTAAAAATATCTGCTACAGTGGGTACAACAGGGGATTTCCAGTGAATTACAAGTAAACATTTTTACTTGCATAAATAATATATTTAACCATCTAAGTTGGTATTTAGAAAGATTGATATCTGGTGTTGTAATTCCCAATATAATATACTTAGGATTGAAAGGAATATTAGTGCCAATTACAGATGTAGCCAGCTGATGGACATTCTGCCACAGAATAAAGACTGGTTTACAAGACCATAATATGTGCAATAAGTCACCACCTGGGGTATTACATTGCCAGCAGTTGTCATTTAAAACCAAGCCTAGGCAGAACCGAATGAATGGCATTCTGTACTACAGGTGAAGAATTCTATATTGAAAGAGTATGCTGCAAGCATCCTTAAAAGTACTGTGGCAGAATGTCTAATAATTTTTCCATTGAGCATCGATTATATGATATTGAAGAACTATACTCCATTTTGCCTTGGCCTTAATAGAGGGACCAAGTAAGGTATCATGTATAAGCTTGTATATTCTACTGACTAGGCTAGAAGTATTTTTAGTCCATGTAGTAATATGGGTAATAGAGGGGTGTTATATATTCAATTGATTTAACAAGAGTGATACTGCTGATCATACTTGTAAAAATTCCCAGAGTTTGTGTTTAGGTATAGCCCACTGAGCTTGCAAACTTGCAAAGGAATTTAAAATGTTTGAGTAATTAATTGGAAGGTTACTTAGAAAAAAGATATCTTTACGTTTCTGCAACTTACTAAATAATGGAAGACCATCAAGGGTGATGTTGCAATTGCCCCAGATAGGAGTAAGCAGGAAAGGTGTAGGGTCAGTTTTTAGCCACTTATGGAGTTTAAAGCAGTAATGAACTGACGAGGCAATAGTAGGATGTTTCTTCAGTTTTTTTGACAGATCATTAAATATAAAGTTAGCAGGAATTTTACTTAGTGTTAGAGACAATTCCATTTCTACTCATAGAGAGTCTGAGTAGTTGGTTTGATGAACCATTTAATGGTTTGTGAAGCATGAAAAGTCCACAAGTATGCAATAAACTAGGGGAGACCAAAGCCACTCCGGGCCAATGAGCTCATAACTTATTGCCACTAAATCTTGGAATATGACCCTCCCGGATAAAATTCCCAATCAATTTATCTAGCTTTAACAAAATGAAGGGAGGTATAATAAGTGGGATATTATAAAAAAATATAAATACCCCCTCTTGTTGCTTAACACCTGGCTTCCCTTATCCTGGTTTAAGAAGGTACATAGCCTTTTTGTAAAATTTATCTGTTCTAACAAAACCCCTAGAATCGCATTTCATAAACTAGTTGCACCAAAATTGAGAGGAGGTTTGCGCCTACCTCATCTTGTGCTTTACTTCTGGGCTAGCCATATTAATAAATATTTGAGATGGCTTTCACCTGAAGCTACACACCACTCTCTGCCTTGGCTTAAAATAGAGTTAACCCAAATCCACTCCTGTGGACTAGAGCCGGAAGCTCGTTGACATATCAAGGAAAGCCTCCTTCCTAGCAGGTTAAAAAATACTCCTATAGCTTTGTCAATCAAGGTCCACTCCCAACTCTGCTGCTTTCTTAAATATAACAGTAAAATAGATACAAATCAGCCACTATTTGGAAACCTTAATTTTAAGATAGATGATAAAACTATTTCCCCAAACTGGCTACCACACTTAAAGGAGATACCAGATAACAATCTTATAGGAGACGAAGGGTCATGGTTGTCAAGCAAAAATATTGAACAGAAGCTTAGGATTCCAAATAAATTTTCCTTCAGGATTATTCAACTGCAACACCTCTTAATAAAAGTCTTAGGACAAAAACCTGAGTTGACACTATGCCCTTCCCTACCAAAAGAAATGCCACACATGGTGGGTCGACTTAAAGCAGTTTCCAAAATTTATGGAGCATTATTTGATTGGTTATATCCAGATTTTTTCAGACCAAGCAAGTATTGGGCTACCTTTTTCCCTGAGCTCAACATACACTGTGCAGATCTCTGGTTTAATTGTCATAAATTTGTAACCCAAGACAGACTAAGACTCATGCAGAACCATATCCTGCACAACTTATACTTTTCCTCACAAAAAATGGCAATGTTTGGATTGACACCTTCGCCATTATGTATAAGGTGCTCCAAGCATGAAGGCACATTATACCATATTTTCTGGTCTTGACCCAAAATAACTCCTCTTTGGACAACTATCCAGCACAAAAAAATGATTCTATTCTAGGCTTGGAGCCCGTTTACACCAGAAATATGTATCTTGGGTGACTTTTCGGGTATTAGGGTCCTTAACAGGAAATACTACGTGGCTCTGATATCCATGTCAGTTAAGAAAATGGTACTCAGGCACTAAGTGGATCAAACAGAAATCACTTATAGAGAATGGTTAACTGAATTACTTGCAAACCTTAGAACAGAGAGGGCTATAACTAGTTTAAACAACAGAATAGGGAGATTAAAAAAATATGGGACCCCTTGTATACCTTATACTCTATATAATGGTTCTTTGCTGCTGTATTCACTGTACCCAGCATGTGCTACCCTTATTAATCTGTCTGTGCTATAAGGTTTAAGGGAATAGGGTTAGAATGATGTTGTTTTAGAAGGGTTGGTATTTAGGTTGGTGGGAGGAGGAGGACAGATACAGACTAGAAACATAGACTTTGACAGCAGATAAGGACCACTTGGCCCACCCAGTCTGCCCATTGCCCTACCTATTGGATAAGCTGCAGATTCTAGTTAACCAACAGTCTACTTCCTGCAACCCCCCCACTATAATTGCCTTATGTCTGTCCCATGCATGTTTGAATCCCCCCACTGTTTTAGACCCACAACCTCTCAAGAAGGCGGTTCCATCACGTCCACCACTCTTTCCATGAAAAAGAATTTCCTCCACATTACCCCTGAGCCGTCCGCCTCTAACTTTAAATTGTGCCCCTTGTTCTACACATCTCTTTTCTGAAAGATGCTACCCTCCTGGACTTTGTTGATTCTCTTGAGGTACTTAAAAGTTTCTATCATGTCCCCCCGTCCCTCCTTTCATCAAGGGTATACATATTAAGCTCTTTCAGTCTCTCTTCATATGGTTTCTGATGTAGACCCTGCACCATTTTAGTTGCCCTCCTCTGGACTGCTTCCATCCTGTCTATGTCCTTGCATAGATGAGGTCTCCAAAACTTCACACGGTACTCCAGATGGGGTCTCACCAACTGTCTGTATAGAGGGATAACCACTTTCCTTTTTCTATTTGTGGTGCCCCTTCCTATGCATCCCAGTATCCCCCTGGCTCTGCTTACTGACTTCTCACATTGCATACCCACCTTTAGGTCATCTGATATGACTACACTCAGATCCCTTTCCATTATTGTTGTCGTTTGTACCTCCCCTGCTATTGTACTCTTCTCCTGGATTTTTATTTCCCAGGTGCATTACTTTGCACTTCTTTGCATTGACTCTAAGTTGCCATATGTCTGACCAGTCCTCCAACCTTGCCAAGTCCCTTCTCATCCTTTCTACCCCCCTTGTGTATCAACTCTGTTACAGATCTTTGTGTCATCTTCAAAGAGGCATACCTTTCCTTCCAGACCCTCTGCAATGTCACCTATAAAGACATTAAAGAGGACTGGACTCAGTACTGAGCCCTGAGGTACTCCATTAGTAACCCTCTTCTTCATAATGTGTTCCATTCACTATTGCCTTCTGTGTCCTGTTGTGCAGCCAGTTTGCTACCCAGGCTACCACCCAGGGACCCACTCCCAAGCTGGCTAACTTGATTATTAATCTTTTGTGTGGGACTGTGTCAAATGCCTTGCTAAATTCTAGGTAGGCCATATCCACTTATGCATAATCTAATGTATATGGTATATGTATATGGTGTCCTGTATACGTATATCTGTCATTAATATCAAAAATTATTTCAATAAACTTTAAACTGAAAAAAAAAAGGAAAAAGATAAAAGTATTTTAGGAGTAATTGACATTTTTATTGCAGCAATTTTGCCTACTAAAGTTAAATTGAGAATTTTCCATTTATCAAAAGTTGATTTAATATGATTGAGTAATGGAGGAAGATTTGCTTCCCAGAGTTTATCCAAGTTAGGCAAAATCTTAATCTCTAAATATGAGATACCATAAGGAGATCATTTAAAGCTATGGGGGTTATTCATAGAGGGTTTGCAACGTCATTCAGAGGCATAACCTCAGTTTTATTATAATTTACTGCAAGCCTGGAAATCTGAGTAAACATATTCAAAAGCAATGTAAGAGGTTGAGCAGCAAGTTCTAAGTTTTCAAATATGATTAGCAAATCATCAGCATATGTACATTGTGAACTGGCAATAGAAATGCCTTTGATTTCAGTGGATTGATGTAAAGCCACTGGCAGGGGCTCGAGAGCTAAAATAAAAAGAAGTGGGGAAAGGGGAGAGCCTTGTTGAGTTCCTTTAGTAAGATTAAAAGGTTGAGATAATGTAGAATTTGTATGAACTCTAGCAGTAGGGGAAGTAAATAGTAATTTAATCCAGGAACAAAAATGATCACTAATGTTCAGGTGGGATAAATAAGATAGAGATAGTTCCAACTTAAAGAAACAAAAGCTTTTTTGAAATCAATTGCAATCACAGCAGCAGAGGAATTAATAAATTTAGCTTTATACATAAGGTTTAATAGAGAGCGAAAATGATCAGAGCCTTAACTGCCTTTAACAAAACTTACCTGGGACCTGTGAAGTGACTTAGGGATAAAGGTTTCTAAATGTGCCGCTAAACATTTTGCAAATATTTTATCATCAGTATTGAGCAAGGAAATATGATGATATTTAGATGGGAGAATAGTATCCTTGTCTTTTTTCAGAAGTACTGTAATTATCGCATCTGTCATAGTTTGGGGTAATTTGCCTAGGTGAAGTGATTCATAAAAGACGTTATATAACAAAGGACAAAGTAAGTCAGCTACTCATTCATAAAAATCAATAGAGAAGCCATCCACTCTAGGAGCCTTTCTGAATCTGAACGGTAAAAGGGCTTGTTGAATCTCCTCAATTGAAAATTATCTGTCCAGGGTGTCTGTGATATCAAGGGAAATATGAGGCAGAATGAATTTCTCAAGAAAGCTATTAATAGTGAGGTTTTGTGAGGGAGCAGAAGAGGAATATAAATGTTTATAAAATGCAGTCATTATCTTGATAATGGAAGAACTATCCGTAAGTATATGGTTAGAGGTATCCTTCAAAGCAGCTATATAATGAGCCATCTGTTGAGATCTAAGTCTGAAGACTAATATTTTATTACCCTTTTCACCACTTTCCCAAAATGTGCGTTTTAATTTTAATAATTCTACTTCAGTCTTGTGGGAAATTAGATAGTTAATTTGCATATGGAGTTGTAGAATCTCATAGTGGAGGGGGGGCATAGGATTAGGATATTAGGTAGTGTGATACTGGAACTCGTTCACTTTAAGTAGGTTTTTGAGAGCACTGATTTGTTGTTCCCTCATTTTCTTTCTATGAGCTGCATAACTAATGATTTTGCTATGAAGTGTGGCTTTAAGTTCCTCCCAAGTTATACCCATAGAGTTATCCCTCAGATCATTATGAAAAATAAAACCTTGTATTTGATATCTGACCCAGGGCAGAAAATCAAGATCTTTGAGTAAGAGAGGATCCAAACACCATGAAGGGGATTTTAAAAGCAGGGAGCCCCAAGTAAGATGGATTTTGACTGGGGAATGATCTGAAATACAGTGAGTATGGGCAAAATAGTGGAATCAATTATATTTTCAGCAATTATGGGGGAAGCAAGCCAATAATTAATCCTGCTATGTGACTGATGGAGAGAGGAGTAAAATGTATATTCCCTATCCCGAGGATGAAAGAGACTCCAAATGTCTGATAGTCTAAGATCGTTCTTTAGCATTCATAGCACAGTTATACTTATTGGGTGGGCATCTAGGGAAGAATTACTCCTATCTAAATAAGAGTCCAAAATGAGATTAAAATCTTCTGCCACTAAGACAGGTATATGTAGTATATTTGATATAGTTGTTGAGCTATATTATGAAAAAAGTCAGGTTCATCTGCATTAGGAGCATAAATATTAATCAAGATCAAAGATCCTGATGCTGTGTCAAAAGAGGCAATTACCCATATACCCTCGGGGTCTTTAAAAATGGCAGATAGAGACCATCTCAGATTTTTATGAATTAAAACTGCAACACCCCTCTTTTGTGAAGTAAATGAGGTTGCATAAACTTGCCTTACCCAGTCTCTTTTTAATCTGTTATTGTCTTCAGCTAGCAATTTAGTTTCTTGCAAAATTGCAACATGTGTTTTAGGTTTTTTGAGATGATTTAGCACTTTCTTATGCTTTCCCAGTGCATTAAGCCCCTTGACATTCCAAGTGTAAAAATGAAGGTCACCCACAAGGAAATAAGCACACTAGGCCTAAGCCAGTTGTTACTGGAAATGTCAGGGACCCATAGTGCCAGGCAAATGACACACATGATAAGCCAAAGAAAAGTACAAAATCAGATAAGGTAAACCTCCTCTGGGCAAGAAAAAGGTAGAGATAGACTCCAAGGCTACAAAAATTGCATATGTATCTCTCTATCTATATCTATATCTATATCTATATCTATATCTATATCTATATCTATATTTAATGAGAAGCAATAATATCAAATAACAAAACAAAGCCATCTTGAATAAACAGAGAGGAATAGGTCAGTCGACAACAAATAATCAAGACCTCCTCCTTGTATATCAGGGCATAGAAACAACTAAAGATAGTGGATAAAAAAAAAAGGTATGCACTCATCCTTAAATAGCACTTTAACACTATGCCACTTTAAAAAATACTAAATATTCTCAAAATATTGACATTAGCAACACAAAGGTGTGAAAAAGTGATCCATCAGAACTTCACCAGATAGAAGAAATATAAGATGGGGGTTAATCAGTTCATCTGAGACAGCACAAAAAAAAATCCACATAATAGTAACATTGCTGCATACATGCTTAAGTTCAGTGTGTCATGCTAGAAAATAAAAATTGCCTACAGTAAACAATTTAATTTGAATGTAGAACTAAGATGCCTGCAGAGGTACATGAGTATACATAATGATCTGCAGTGGACACGAAAATAATCTGAGAGAGATTTTGGTATTGACTGCAGATGCCTAAGAGAATTAACAAATTGAAGTAAATGCAAGAATTGTCTGCAGACAGTAAGCCATATATGGCATGGATGCACATAAAATACCCCCCACCAACAGTAACATGTAGAAACTATAGACCAGCTTGACTTAATAAAAAAATGATTCCAAGAACATTGAGATTTATCTGCCACCGACCCAGAAGCAAGCCCAACAGGCTTCAGGTCCAATTATAGATAGTAAAAATAACATTGCAATACCCTACATCACTTATGAATGGACCCGCTGAGCTAAGAGTCTACAAAGAGGATTGCGAAGTCCAGTCTCAACTCCAAAAAAGTTCACAGAAAGCAAGCAGTTCAGCATTCATTTTGGCAGTACCAGCTCTCCCCAAAGAGGACAGAAAACAAAGGAGTACTTTGGTACAGTGCTCATTCAAGAAAGAAAGCTGCCAAAGAGTTATTAGATCCTCATAAGGGGACGCTTGTAGGAAGCTTAAGAGTGGGATCAAGTACCTGACATTGTAGTTGATTAGGACACTTTGTTAACATCTGGGCCACACTTGTGTTTGCCTTTATTCCAGTGCTTTTTCTTGGGAGGTTCAAAGGATTTCTGGGGTGAACTTGTCACAATTTCTGCCCAAGAGGAGTCAACAGAGGGGAACAGAGGAGTCATCGACTATTGAAGTATAGTCCTGTACACTATAATTATCAGCCAATAAGCATAATGCCCTGTAAAGGAGCTTACTTAATTTGCAGCTGAATGGGTGAAGTTATCTCTGCTGCAAGGGCTAAATTCATAGAGGCCCCATACATTATTAGGACTGCGACAGCGTGCATTAGCTTTAGAAGAGGCAGAGTTAGCTTTCTCCTGTAGACGTACTGAATGTCATATAGATGCAGCAGTAGAAGGCAAAGCTGTGTTCAGGAATGGCTTGGAAGTAGTAGAGGCAGAAGCTGAACTGCTGGCAACATTGTGAATTCCATTATTCAAAATAGTTGTAGGTAAGTTCAGCATTGCAGAGCCAGGGTTTTGTAGGATTTGTGGTGAAACATTGTTTGGAAAGGCCAGTAAAGATTCTGGGATATGAAAATCCTTGAATTAATTATTAATGAACACCCTCATAATTACAGGGTATCTCAAAGAAAAGCGCAGTCCGTTCTGATTCATGATTTGTCTGGCTGTTGCGAAAGCATGTCTTTATGTGATCAGGTCCTTAGAGTAATCTTGGTAGATGAAAATATGATGTTCTTGCCATTTCAATTGACTGATCTCTCTGGCTTTTTGCAAAATTAACTCGGTACGAGCTTAGTTAAGAAATTTAGCCAGGATTGGTATAGGTCTTTGGTCAGGCTGAGGCTTAGGGCCTAGTGAATGATGCAGTCATTCAATTATTAGGCCATGATTCTCTGGTAATTTCAGTACAAGTGGTAAGATGTGCAGAAGGAAAGCGTTAGTATCGTTAAGCTATGCATCTTAGGGAAAACCAAAAAAACACAAATTCTTCCTTCTGCAACGGTTTTCCATATCATCCAGTTAAAACTGGAAGTCTTTTCTGGTGCAGTCCTGCTCCCAAATTGTGGCTCGTAAAAACTGTATGCATTTTACCTTCCGTTGCAACCAGCTGCAAATCTATTGATTGCAAAGTTGTAGTACTTTGCTGAGCGATGATTTTTAGATTGTTCATGTCCTTAATTAGTTTTGAAAACATAGCCTCTGCAGATGCTAGAGAAATTGTTTGAATGTCTGGCTCAGCCATGATGCTAGGCCCTGTGTATTAGCAGATATAAAAGCTGACTATGATGAACGAGTCCCATAGAAGAGAGAAATAAATAAATAAAGAAAACCTCATAAACAGCAACAGTGGATACAAATTAACCATTTCTTATTTTCTTGTATTAAATGGCTGCAGATGATGGTGGATTGATAGAAAAGACGTAGAGCACAGGATTCATGTGTCCGTACTTGATGAGAGCTAGGCCACATCCCCCTTCCTAGTTTTATGCACAACACACGGCACCTAAGCTGGAAGCTTAAAAAATAGGCATGTGTTCTAGCAACAAATTGACAAAAGGAATTATTCCACCTGCAGCTGTGAATTTAGGGAACAACAGGATACGTTTTTTTGTGCAAAAGAAGTCTAATATATTTCTCATAGTCAGAGATTAGATGTGCTGGGTTGACTAAGCACTAAGGCTGTGCAGAATTTAAAAATGCTGGAGGAATGAAATTCCACAGAATTTCTGCAGTTTCACTATGTTTCCATGGAATTTCACCAGAAGCAGAATGGCAGAATTTTGTTGCAAAATTCGTTCATTTCTGCAGAGTAGAATTCCGCAGATATCCTAATTTTCCATGGAGTCTCTGCAACTGTTTTTCTAAAATAACACGTGACATATCCATGTTAGTAAAAAAATAATAGACTAATTTTACTGTTCCAGGCATCATCATGAGTACACATTTCATGAATGATGTTATCTGTGTTAAGAAAGTTGTTTTAAACTGTATCTCCTAAACTGGCCATAATGCAAGCGTTCTAACATACTAACATTCTAAAATGCCAGCAGAATAGGCCTAATGGTCTTTCGTGTCTGCTCGTTTGGTCAACCCCCACCCTGGGAGCTGACCTTACTGACCCCCTTGCTCTCTCTGGCTTTTCCCTTCCCAGTCTCAGATATTCCTGCTGCACAGGACTTTGCTTCCAGAACCCTTTCCCTGTACCTGTCCCATCCCCTCTTGAACCCCTCCACCATCTCTGCCTCCACCAGCCCCCGGCAGTGCATTCCATGGCTCCATCACCCTGTCAGTGAAGTAGCACCTCCTCCTCCTCTCCCTTGAATCTCCCTCCAGCTTCCATCCATGCCCTCTAGTTGCCCCCTTCCTTCCTTCCTTCCTTCCTTCCTTCAGAGCAACCTGACTGCTCCTCCCCTATTTAACCCCTTTATGTACCTGAAGACCTCTATCACTTCCCCCCGGGTCCCTTCTCTCTTCCAATGTGTGCATATGTAGCTCTTCAAGCCTCTCCCCATAGGTCCTGTCCCCCAGGCCCCAGATCATTTTTGTTGCCCTCCTCTGGACCCTCTCCAGGAGTTCAATGGCCCTCTTTAAGTGTGGCCTCCAAAACTGCACGCAGTACTCGAGGTGCGGCCTCACCAAGCAGTTATACAGAGGGAGTATCACTCCCCTCTTTCTGGAGGTGAACCCCTAGTGATGCATCCCAGTATCCTGTTGGCCTAGGCCGCTGCCCTCTTACAAGTCTCAGAGTTGTTCATCATGACATCCACCATCACCTCCAGGTCCCTCTCAGCCATTGAGACTTGCAGCATCCCCCTCCAGAGTGTACACTTGACCTGGGTTTCTGGCTCCCAGGTGCAGTACCTTGCATTTCCCTGCATTGAACCTCAGCTTCCACTTTCTAGACCACCTTTCCAGAGCCTCCAGGTCCCCCTGTAGGGCCACCCTCCCCTCATCCCCATCCACCACCACCCCCAGTTTTGAGTCATCCACAAAGAGACTCATCTCACTCCTGATACCCTTCCTTATGTCAGAGACATAGGCGTTGAACAGGAGGGGCCCAAGGACCAATCCCTGAGGGACCCCACTAATGATCCTCCTTGGGGATGAAGACTATCCTGCCAACCACGGCCCTCTGGAGCCAATTGCCTATCCATCTGATCATCTGGTTCCCCACCCCTATTTCTCCCAGCTTATTCAACAGGCCCCCATGAGGAACAGAGTCAACTGCCTTGCAGAAGTCAAAATAGAGGATGTCCACCGGTCTACCTGGGTCCAAGGCACTTGTCACCCAGTCATAGAACTCCACAAGATTTGTCTGACATGATTTCCCCAGGACAAATCCGTGCTGTCTATCATCCAGGCACCCGACTTTTCCAGGTCCCCAGCTAGCCTCTCTTGACAATGCCCTCCATCACCTTGCCCACCACCGATGTCAAGCTGACGGGCCTGTAGTTCTCTGCCACCTGCCTTGATCCCCCTTGTAGATAGGCACTATATGCACCACCTTCCAGTCCTGGGGCGCCCACCCTGTCCTCAGAGAGATGTTGAAAAGCTCCGCCAGGGGTTTTGCCAGGACATCCACATTTCCTTCAGCACTCTGGGATGTAATTTATCCGGCCCCGGTGCTTTCTCCATCTTAAGGGACCTGAGGGCTTCCCTCACTCTCTCTCTCTGCCATGATTTCCACCTCCGCTACCTCATCCCCCTGCTTTGCCTTCTCCCTCTCCTGCCAGTGATGGCCACCCCTCTCCCCAGACCTGCTGATTGGCAAGGGTCCCCCCACCTCCTTAGTTTCACCATCTCCTCCCGTGTATGATGCTGCTCCCCCCTCCATTTTCCTTGGTGAAAACTGAGGCGAAGTGCTCATTTAGTACCTCAGCCTGTTCCCCTGGGTCTTGTGCCCATCCCTCCCCTGTTTTAATCCTACTAATCTGCCCCGTCACCCTTCATTTTTCCCCAATGTATCTAAAGAACCCCGGCATAATAACGTTCCACAGAAATGTGTAAACACAGAATATAAATCCACGGATGATTATTTCGGGCTTAGTCTGGTCACATAGTGCTGGATTTCACAGCCAATGTTACCATGTGACTCCATGGGCTCCATGCAGTCTTTAGAGTGGGGTTGTGAGAGAAAGATCTGCTGTTGTTACAACCAAAACTTTGGTGACCATACTTGGAAAAAATACTGTTCGCTGTTTAAATTCACTACAGGACTGTAGTGGATTACCCTGGGTCTTGTTGTAGGTTGTTGATGTTAGTTTAGTGTATAGTTTTTATGTGTTTTTCTTAAGGTTACCACCTACTCGGTTTTTGACCGAATGATTTGGTTTTCTAGGTCCAGATTCGGTCCTCCTGTTTTCACCATTGCAAATTCGGTTTTTATGGTGGGTCAAGCAGCACCTGTGAGATTCCCCACTAACTGTTTCATTTTCTTCTCATCGAACTGTAAGCAAGTGTCTGACATTTCAGTGTGCTTGCTTGCAGTGCATGCTAATTAGGAAGTGCCTTCAAGTGCAGGGCACTTAAAGAGCCAAATGTGTCCCTGTCTGCTCAGTTGTCACCTCTAACGTCACACCAGCAAACTGGAAGATTGTTCATGGGAAGGGTAAACAATACCACCTTAATTAACACCTTCATTTTTCTGAAACCCTTAGACATTCAGACAGGCATCACATTAGGGTAGCCTCTTGTCCAGTGTGGACTGTACAATGTGTTTCAGAAACTTTACCTGCTAATCCAGTTTTATTCAGCGGTAGTACTTTTTCAGTCATTTTGAATGCTCACATACTTGTAAAACAGATTCTGTTAAATCCTTCACCATTTTACTTGCATGTTCATATGACAAATTCTGATGTCATGTAAACCTTTGTTTGTATACCAGTAAATCTGAGAGGTGTAAAGTAGGGCTATTAAGACCATTAGCAGCAAATCAACCTAATCCTTTCTAGGCTGCATTGTGAGTATGGTCTTTGACTGCTGTGATAAGGAATACTTTTATACCTTTAAATGCTCACAATTTTTTCTTTTAGGGTCTGTCCTATATTTTAATATTTGTTAAATTAATAATCTAATATTTTATTTAATTTCTAGCAGTACTATACCCCTCTCCTCAGTAGTTATTGCTGTCAATTTTCATACTACCTGGATATTCCAGGAAGACCATTCCAGGCGTCTCAGATGAACAGCGCAGAATAGCGTGGCTAATGTCATGCTAAGCCACAGAAATGAGAAAAGGAAGATAGAGAGCAGTAGTTGGTGAGGAGAAAAAAACACAATCTAGATTTGATGGCACTGCAAATTTAGGTGATTTTATCAAACATTTTTTCTTTTAACCAGAAGAGACACACTAAGCTGAAGTTTGTTTACAGGTGCAACCTGGGAGCACAAAGGAGTGAATTGATTTGTGCAGGGTCACACAGTATGCAAGTCTGGGCTGTGGGATTCAAACCCTGGTGTCCCGAATTGCAGCTCAGAGCCTTAAACCACTGTGTTATACTGCCTCCACGCTACATATCATGCTATCTGGTGTGTATGACTGATATGGAAATAAAATAGGATATTTAACAGCATAGAATAGTTCCTACCACTTTTAAAAACTTCTGTGACATTACAAATAGCTTCAGAGTAGGAGCAATGGGAGGGACAGTAGCACATCTTAAAATGGCAGATGATATTTGTAATTACTGCTTGTCCACCATTACTGGTGCAGTTTATTTATTTATTGAAAGAGTTTTACCAGAAAAGGCCACCTGTTCCAAAATAACCAGTTGTCAGAGGTGTCCTTGTAGTCACTCAATGTGTCAGCAAAGCTGTGTACACAGGATGGAAAGTCCCCTGAACCCCATCTCTAACCCCACCAAATGGTAACACACACTGAAATTTAAAATATTTAAATCTAAATCAAACAAACCAAAAATAATAATCATGATGTACTTTAAAGTTGTACACAGTGCAATATCAGCAGCAATTCTGAATAAATCAAGTGAATCAGAGTCCAAGCGATGCCCTCATAAGTCATAAAAGGGGAGGAGTTAGGGGTGGGGTTTGGGGGTGTGGTTTAGTATTCGGTTTTCATCTCATCCAAAGGTGGCAACCCTAGTTTTTCTTACATTTAGTATTTGGCTGTAGTGCTGTGTTTTCCTTCTCATGCATTGGGGAAAGGGCTTAGCCTGTGCTGAAGCACACTAGCTACAGTGGTGAGTGAGAGAAAGAGAGAATACACTTAGGTGTTAGACTATAAGAGACAGTCTAATAGCTTAAAAAGGAAAGTGTTATTAATTTTTTTCTGTGTGGTATTAGATATCTGCAACTTAGTGCTGTTTTTTGTTTTGTTTATTTGTTTATTGAGGAATTCAGAAAGACCTTTGAGTCAAAGACTCATTTACAAAGGTTCCACGTGAAACATAAAGAGGTACAGGGATAATGTTGATACAGTTTGCGGACATTACATAACATCACAGTGCAGGATACATGCATGGTACAGAGAGTGACTTGAAGACAGGGATCACATGAAATACAGTATTATAGCACAGCCACATAAAGAATCAGTGAGGCTGTTTGTCAAAGTAGGAAGTTTGGTGAAGATCGGTCTGGCGACCAGCGAGAAGCTGACCTTGGTCATCAGGGAGGGAACAGGTCAGGGGCAGTCACATCAGTTTGCAGTCTGGAGGTGATTACTTAGAGCGGATTTAAAAGGGCCTATTCTTGTTTTGTTGGTGATTAGACTAGGGAGCGCATTTGTCCAGGAGGGGGCTTTGTAACTGAACGTTCTTTGGTATTGGGAGGTCCTGCAGTGGTGTACCCATAGTAGTGGTTGTTGTGCCACTATGGACCAAAATTTAGTGAAAACTGCATAACTTTGTGTTTATATTGCCTTAAGTGAAATTTGATTTTATTGATATTTTGACATTCATAAATATTATTGCATTAATAAGTATGGATAAGTATGCATCAGTTCATGGTGGTACCTCAGTTCCATGGGGGGGTGCACAGGAGGAGCTGCACGTGCTGGCACTGGCATTGGCATTCATAGTGGAATATCAGCCTATGAGTTGCATGGCTCTCAGCAATCAGTTGGTGACATGCTGTCTGCTGGTCAAGTTAAATGTAATACTAAGCCAGCTGCAGTGCCATCTGTATTAAGTGGGAGTGGAGGTAGAAGTACTGAGTCTGTGAGTCATGGTTGTTTACCAAGTAAAACAGCCAGTGATGAAGTAGCAATGTTAATGATGTCCCAGTCAGGGGTAGATGAGTGTCAGAGTCAACTGACTGTTGCTTCTGACAGTGTTTCACAGTTCCAACGCACCAGCTAAAGCAGGTGATGGCCACACATTGGAATTCCACTTTACACATGCTGGAATGTTTAGTGGAACGGTGCAAAGCATTAACTGATTACATTATGCTGCATCGAGACATTGACACATCTTCTATGTCTCTGAGCATTGACCAGTGGCACCTAATGGACACACTGATTAAAATCTTGCAGCCCTTTGAGCAGGCCACACATGCTGTGAGTGCTGCTAATGCCTGCCTCAGTCAGGCAATTCCCCTCATTCGTGTGCTGCAACAGTGTCTAGTAAATGTAAGGGACCAGTTTGACAGGGATGGTGACAGCACAAGCAGGGACCTCATGAAGCAGATGATTCAGAGTGTGGACAGTGGCTGTCATTTCACCAGTACATTACAGTCTAATGTTTGTGATGTGTCCACCTTACTAGACCTGCAGTATAAGAATGGCATTGGCACTTTGTTGGATGACGGACAGTCAGATCTGAAAACTGGCATCCTTATCAGGCATATGCAGGCTAAAGAACACCAGTTACATCAAAATATGTCTGTGACCCAGCAGCAACAGAAAAAATGCACCAGATTTGACTTGTTCAGATCAGCTTCACCAGCCAGTGTTACTAACGCAAAGTCAGCATCCACTTCCTCAAATCGTACAGTAGTTAGAGAGCAACAGCAAAGTCACTGTGTGAAAGACTTGAATCCTTTATGGTCAGTTCTGTCACAAGTTGGAGTGGCAACCAAAGAGGTTTAAAACTGGCTTCTAGCAAGCCAAATGTCTGCTGCATCAATGGTTCAGTCATATATCAATGACCCTGAACAGCTTTTGCCTGCTGAGGAACCATTGTTTTACTGGCAGTGTAAGATGACATTGTGGCCATCACTTGCCAGAATTGCTGTCCAGTATTTATCATGTCCTGTTTCAAGTGACAATTCAGAAAGGGTCTTTAGCACTGCAGGGGCAATTATAACAGACACGAGAACTTGTTTATCTACAAAAAATGTAGAAACGCTGACCTTTATTAAAATGAACCGAGATCACATCCCGCCTGGGTACAAAATTAGTGCTGCTTCATCTGTGCGCAATGCTGGTCAGGGAGACGCAAACAGGCTGCCAGGTGTTTCAATGGAGGAAGAGGATAGCAGTAGTAGGGTTGATGACCTATCAGACGAGAACAACGCTGAGGGTCATTTCCAGCACAATTAGTACATTAAACCCAGGAACATGTGGTTCTGTCTCCTGCAGCTACACACTATATTCATAAATAAAATGTTGTCCTACACCTTCTCCGAGAATAAATATTTAGTCACAGATGCCCTCAGTTTACATCTTTCTATTTGTATGCGATGGTCCATTGTTGTTTGGTAGAACTGTAACTCACATTTGTATTTTTCTGTTTCTGTTCCTCCTTTGACCCTGTTATGTATTGTACTTTAAAGAGTCAATCATATTCCCCACTCCCATGTCTCTGTAATACAGTATGTAGAGTTATTCAATCCTATTAACCGAATCCGCTCTGTCCACGTGATCCTGCCACTGTATATTTCTGCTTCTGTTTCTCTTCTCATGACTGCATTCAGCATATCAATCTAGTTGCATAGATAATGTCTAGAAAACTATTTACAACAAATCACAATGTGACCTGCCTTACTAATGTCCTGTATAGTGGTGGCTTGATGGCAGAACTCTGTGACAGTGTGCCTTTTTTCTAAGTATTTTTTTTACAGTTAAATTGACCATGACAATAATAAAGTGTTTTTGGACTATCACAATATATCAGTAATGCCACAGTGCTTCTCATAGTACTCGTAACCCTATGCCATCATGGGATGTTCTACAAGTATTTCAAAGTCTGTTTATATGCCTCCCAAAATTGCCCATATAGGAATATATGTTCTGAAAAAAATGCAAAAGTTTATATTTAAGGGACGTCATTGGAATACCTTAAAGTTATTGCAGGGTAGTAAATATTCAAACATTTACAATTAGTAATACATTTCTAGGATTTATCAGCCACTGTATTAAAGAACTGCTTTTCTAAATTCAAATATCTATGTTCTGATCCTTTCATTCCCTATATTTTATTTAAAGAGCATCTGCACACTGTCATGGTCCCAGGCAATGCAAACATAGATGATAGGTGAGTGACCCTCTCCAGTGTTGAGGGGTATTAATAATGCCACGTGGTTCAGTCCAGTACAAAAGTTATACAACTCCTAATGTTTACTGTCGATAAAAAAGTCACTTCCTAAACCTGTCGACATGCCCAAGGCATGCTCCTGCTTATCCATTTTGTGATGTCGTAAAATGAAGTCTGTGGGCCAGATTCTAGAATGGTTATGCCCGGCTTAACAGCATTTGCACCAAGTAGAATGGCACAAGTAGCAACAGCAGTTGTGACTTGCGCTATTCTGCAAAGTGTCCTGTGACATGTCGCAGGCCGCTTGTACCAAATAGCTGTTACGCCGGCAGTTGCACCATAAACCCCCTGTGACATGGCGCTGGGGGTATATGGCAGCAGTTGTGCCCCATTCCAGAAGGGCTGCAACAAAGTCCCACCGTCGGGATTCTACAAGAACCCCCAGAGGAGAACTGGCCATGTAAGTTACACCTGCATTTAGCTGGTGTAACTTACATCCATCCTCCGAGGGTCCTGTAGACCTGGTCCATGTGCTCTCCCCCCATGCCCAGACCTCCTCCCTTGTTGCCCCACTGGGCATTGCACACCCCGCCACATCCCCTGTTGTGTACATACCCTCCCATACCCCCACACAGTAACAGCCCCCAGGGCTGCCCACCCCCCTGTCCCTGACTCCCTGTGTAAGCCATGCCCCACTGCCCACTCCCAGCCCCCAAATCCCCCATTGTAAAAAGCCCCACAGGGCAGTGCTGTCATTCCCCACCCATGCCTTGACCCCAGTCGCCACCCACAAATCCGGCAAATGACCCGATAATACCTGGTAGTCATGTGACCCCACCCCATGTCAGCCCACCCAGAACCCCACCCAGCCAGCAACTGGCACAGCCTACCTCTCACCTCCATGGCCAGCTGCCGACAGAGTTATGTAAGATGCTACTGGAAATATCGCTCAGAAATTAATATTTGAGTGTGTCTTTCTAGTAGTGTTCCTACATAACTCAGTCGATAACAGGCCATGGAAGGAAGAGGAGCCAGTGCTAACTGAAGATAGTGAGGGTAATGGGTGGGTAATGAAATGAGCTGGCATGGCTGGAGTGGGGGGTGGGGACCACTAGACTACCAGGGCATGTCAGGGTAATTGCCACATTTGTGGCGGGTGACTCGAGGGTGGGGCACCGGTGGGGGGGGTTGAGTGCACCACCCTGTGCGGCATTTCTATGGATGTTTCAGGGGCCAGTTGGTGTGGCAAGCTCTGTGGGGCACTTAGAGGATGTTTCTGGGGCCAGTTGGTGTGGCCAGCCCTGTGGGGCACTTAGAGGATGTTTTGTGGGTCAGTTGGGGTGGCCAGCTCTGTGGGGCACTTAGAGGATGTTTTGGGAGCCAGTTGGTGTGGCCAGCCCTGTGGGGCACTTAGAGGAAGTTTCAGGGGCCAGTTGGTGTGGCCAGCCCTGCGGGGCACTTAGAGAATGTTTCAGGGGCCAGTTGGTGTGGCCAGCCCTGTGGGGCACTGACAGGCAGTTTCGGGGGCAGGGGGTGTGGGCAGCCCTGTAGGGTGGCTATTGTGGCTTGCTTGGCAGGGGGGTGCACTCGTGACCTGCGGCTGGGGGTTGTGACATGCTGGCAAGGTAAGCCCTCTGGCGTACCTGGCCGCATGTCGCAAGTCGCAGGACTTTGCTGTGAAGACCCTGCCCCTTCTAGAATTGGGCGCAGGGTCAATGTTGCAGTTGCGGGTGGCACAAGTTGCATTTTGCAGTAACTTGTGCCACCCTTCTAGAATCAAGCCTTGTGTGTGCACTTCATTGACTTGTGTGGTTGTGATTTTTATATAGCTTTTAGTACTATTTAGAGTTGCGCTATAAGCAAATCAAAGCAATCGCTGGTGTAACATTCCATTACTTTAGTGGTGTCTTTGATTTTTTACAATCGCAACTCTACATAGTAATAAATACTATATAAAAATCACACCCATACAAGACAATGGAGCACATACGCACAGCCTTTATTTTCTGACGTTACAAAATGGGGCTTCTGGAGCATGCCTCGTGACATTCTGACAGGGTAATGAAGTGGCCCTGCTTTACCTAGGGTAAACGTTAGGAGTCCTATAACTTTTGTACTGGACTGAACAAGCTTACATTATTAATACCCCTCTACAGTGGAGCAGGTCAGCTATCATATATGTTTGTGTGGGCTGAGCCTGTGACCATGACAGTGTTCACCTGCTCCTTAAATAAAATTTAGAGAATGAAAGGATCATGACAGAGATATTTGAATTTAGAAAGCAATTCTTTAATATGGTTACTGATGAATTCCAGAAATGTATTACCAATGTTAGATTCTTGAGTATTTACTGCCCTACATAAGTATAAGGTAGTGCAATGGCTTCCCTTAAATTTAAACTTTTGCCTTTTTTTCTGAACATAGATTCCTATTAACGATGTTGGCATATAAAGAGATTTTGAAATTCCTGTAGAACATCACATGATGACATAGGGTTACTAGTACTATGAATATGAGATGCACCGTGGCATTACTGGTATATTGTGAGCATCCTAGCACACTTTATTATAAACTGGGCATTAATTAAAGGTCAAATGATGACTTCCTGTTGGGAAGAAAGTGTCACCTGACCATTCAGTCATGCCCCGGTAGACCAACAATTGACATGTCGCTTGTAAAAAGTTTTTTATTTTTTGCTTTTTAGAACCAGCTAGCTCATTTTATAAGTGTGATAACCGACTACAGCCCATGGGTGTATCAGGGCATTAATGTACTTCGTGGCTGGTTGAAGTAACTCGGGCAAACCCTCGTGCCTCACAATGCACCCAGAGCGTGTAGTAATACCCTAATACACCAATGATCTGTTGTGACATTGGTTATAGCATACGTTATTCATAGTCAATACAACCATAAAAAAAAAAAAAAAGCTACTCTTGGGGTATCAATAATATATATATAAATTTTTTCTATTTTCTTTTTCTCTCTTCCTGCCCGGTCATCCAGGATAACCGTCCGGTCACGGGCCGACGGCTTCCACCCCCCAGAATGGCCTCGAGCCCTCCGAAGGCCCGTGGCTTACCCCCCACGGCGGGGCTATGGGATGCGAGGGGCCAACACCCTGCAGGACCTGTATTAGGTCGGAGGGCCAGCCTGGGGGGCTAATTGAAGCCGCACGGGCTTCATAGAGGACGACCGGCAGCCATTTTTCCGTATTTTCCGGGAGGCGGGACGTGCAATGACGCCTGACATCCTGTCCCGCCTCCAAAGTGTCTTTCGTGTGCTGGTAGCTGTGTGACTCCCAGCCTCCGCCGGGGATCGCTCGTGCTCTGAGCATCAAGCCCCCCCTCCCCCCTGGAGAAGGAGAGCAGCCCATAGGACGCTCAATCCTTCTCCCCCCAGCCGACTCTTCCAGCGACCCGAGTCCGTTCCCGAACCCGGGTCGCCAGCATTGCAAGCGGAGGGTATTAATAATATTAATAATGCCATGCGGTTCAGTCCAGTACAAAAGTTATAGCTCTCCCAATGTTTACCCTTGGTAAAACAGAGTCGCTTCCCAACCTGATGACACGCGCCCAGGCATGCACCTGGGGACCAGTTTTGTGATGTCTTAAAATGAAGATTGTGTGCATGCTCCATTGGTTTCTATGGGTGTGATTTTTATACAGCATTTAATAGTACTAGTATGTAGAGATGAGACTGAAAAATCAAAGCGACCGCTCGTGTAATAGGGAATGTTACTCCAGTGATCGCTTTGATTTGTTTATATCACCACTCTAAATGCAGTGAAGCCCACTTATAAGAACTTCAGCTATAAGAACATCCTGTTTATAAGAACATTTGTTGAAAGCCCTGATTTTTGCCCATTATTTTCAATGGCAGTAAAGCCCATTTATAAGTACAGTCAGTCAGTTTATAAGAACAGTTTTTTTTCCAGAGGTCGTGGTAGACCGTCATTATCACCTCAGAATGTGCTAAGCCTGGACTGAATCATCATCTAGTTTCCTCATTAATAGTCACTTAAGTAGTGAATGGGTATGTGACAGATGCCCCATGAAGAAGGCAGCACATGTTCCTATTTGTGCAAGAGTTCTTTTAAAAAAGCTGTATTATACTACTTTTAATAATGAAGTCTCTAAAATGTGGTCTGATCCCAGTTTCATCATGTTAACTACAGATTTTCGTTGTTTTCAGTGTTGCCCTCTTATAAGAACATCCCGGTTATAAGAATATTTTTGCTTGGCATTTAGGATGTACTTATAACAGGGCTCTACTGTAGTACTAAAAGACATATAAAAATCACACCCATACAAACCAATGGATCGCACACATAGTCTTCATTTTACACCACCACAAAACGTGTCTGCTGGTGCATGTCTGGGGCGTGTTGTAAGGTTTGGGAAGTAACTCTGTTTTACCAAGAGTAAACATTATGAGTGCTGTAACTTTTGTACTGTACTAAACCACATGGCGTTACAACACACTGTATGCAATACCGTTTACTACCCCACACACTTACATGAATCAGCCTGCTCTCACCCCACAAATGTGTGATGAAGCTGCGATATAAAAGTGACCAGGCCTAGATGACCTGACACTTGCGCTTATGTTGCTGCTGATACTTGTGTCCTGTGATTCTCAGCCTGCTGTCACATCACAAACATGTGTTATGAAGCTGTGATAATAATGTGACCAAGTCAAAATGACCTGACAACTGCTGTGATGGTACTGCTGATACCTGTTGCCTATGATTCTCAGTCTGCTCTTGCACCACAAACGTGACGAAGTTGCGATAATAAAGTGACCCAAGCTGAGATGATCTGACACTTGCACTGATGTTGCTGCTGATACCTGTGGCCTGTGATTCTCAGCCTGCTGTCAACCCACAAACATGTGTAATGAGAAGGGACCTGCAGAAACTTGAAGAATGGTCAGGGGTTTGGCAGTTGAAATTCAATGCAAAGAAGTGCAAGATAATGCATATGGGGCACAAAAACCCTGGCACAATATATCAGTTGGGGGAGTGAGGATATAGCATGCACCAAGCAGGAAAGGGATCTTGGGGTTATCATCTCTGATGACCTCAAGGTAGGGAAACAGTGTGACAAGGCAGCAGGTAAAGCAAATAGGATGCTGGGATGCATAGGCAGGGGCATCACCAGCAGGAAAAGGGAGGTCACAATTCCACTATACAAGACACTAGTGAGGCCCCACCTGGAGTACAGTGTACAGTTCTGGAGACCTTACTTACATAAGGACATAGACAGGGTAGAGAAGGTTCAGAGGAGGGCAACAAAGATGGTACAAGGATTGCATCACAAGTCCTATGAGGACAGATTGAAGGAATTGAATATGTACTCCCTGGAGGAGGAGGGAGGGAGGGGATATGATAGAGACATACAAGTATCTTACAGGGAGAAACAGGGTGCAGGAATACACTATTTTTAAGCGAAAAAGATGTTCTAGGACTAGAGGGCATGGGATGAAGTTGGAGAGAGGATGATTCAGAGGAAACGTGAGGAAGAATTTCTTCACAGAACGGGTGGTGGACAAGTGGAACACCCTGCCAGAGGAAGTGGTGGGGGCTGAAACAATCACGGGATTTAAGAATGCATGGGATAGACATAAAGGAATTCTGGAGGTCAGGGTTAAGGGGCAATATACTTCTAGAAAAACATAAAGTGAACTTACAAGCTCAGTTGGGCAGACTGGGTGGGCCATATGCCCTTATCTACTGACACTGTCTATGTATCTATGTATCTATGAAGCTGTGATAATAAAGTGACAGAGCTGAGATGATCTAACACCTGTCCTGATGTTGCTGCTGATACCTGTGGCCTGTGATTCACAGCCTGCTCTTACACCACAAACATGTGATAAAGCTGTGATAATAAAGTGACCCAGCTGAGATGGCCTCACACCTGCCCTAATGGTGCTGCTGCCATTGCTGATGCTTGTTGCATCTGCTCCTGTGGCCTCCAGTGCATGCTCCACCCTGGTTTCTGATGTCATGACAATGACATGCATGATGCATTAGTGTAAGTACAGTAGTTTTCTTTTAATTTGAATGTGTTAACTTACTGAGAGACACCTTACAGTGTGGCATGTCTGAAATGATGCATCACAAAGTCATGGTATGTTTTATCCTTATTATCTTGACAGGTCTGAGTCTCTCTGACATTCACCTCCAGCATAACGATGATGGAGTCAGTCCAGTGATGATACTTCTGTGCCTACACAGTGTAGTGGCATAAGGTAAGCAACAATGTTTTTTTTCATAATTTTCCATTTTGTAAGGTTACCACTTTGTGATGTTTGCGGAGATGGTTTATCTGTTGACATCGAATTATTTCACAGTATATTTAGCACATAAATTATACTGCACAGATGTATTTTTTCTTTCCAGCATTATATTTCATTATGATTATTCGATTACCCGTATGTATCACAGAAATGTTCTGTGTGCTAAACTTTCAATGTGTCAGTTTCAGGGAAGCCGTCAAAAGGCATGCACTTGTTTGTAGGGCTTTATTACTACACATCGTAAACAAACAAATGTAGTATAAATAGATTTATAAAACATTTCCTGTTTTACTTTGTGTAGTATTGCCACTTTACAAACAGTAGAATGCATTGTGGCATCTTATTAATTGGTGCTATGAATGTTTATTTCTGAATTTTTAATTTTTAGTTTTAATACTTTATTTTATGCTGAACACATTTCAGCATTGCACGCTATTTAATGATTTAAAAGTATATTGAATGTTTTTCACAATTTCTGTGTGCATGTTTAGTTCAGTAATTATCACAGCTGCGGTTTAAGAATGGTGCTGTACTTAATAGGTCCTGGGTGTACTCTGGATTAATATGTTGTGCATAGTGATCAAGCTGTAAGTCACACAGTGACATTGATTAATTAAAGGAGATTAGAATCATGACAGATGATTGTATGCTATCATATCTAAACAAATGTTTTGTATATACCTTTCAAAACTCTGACTTTGGTCAAATACGTTTAACTGTCAGTGGCATGATAGTGTTTGTTTTGATTTACATGTACTTCATAGAATGTGCAATCTTGAATTTAAGCAGATGATGCTGTCAAATACTAAAAATGATGAAATTGTCACAAAGAATGCAGCCTCGCGACTGGGCACACAGCACTACTAACAGTCGATTTAAACATGACCTTTTTCAAGCACAACGGCGAAGCTTAAAGTAACATGATTAGAAAAGTCATATAATGTTCTGAAAATGACCCATTGAAGTATATCAATATGGTAGTCCAGGTTGTGTGACATGGTGGGGTAACGGTCCTTCTATGATGGTTGAAGCACTAATCTATACCGCGTGCTTCAACCCACGAGATGTGTCATTAGCACACCATGAAGCACTGCCTGAAGTGACTTCTGCTTGTTGCTTGATTAAAGTGATCCACCATGTGAGGGACATAAAACTACATGTTTTCTTCTTTTTTCTTAACAGGTCTCTGGCATTCTTTGTCAGTGTAATTTTACCTGTTCTTCATCCAGTTTGCTGCTTCCCAATCTGTATCTTGATGGTATCTTCACATTCTGCTGTATTAAGGTAAATATTTTTTTCCATCATTATGATTACCCTCATGCATCTTAGAACTGTTTTCTCCCCCCCAAAAATTAAAAGCGTCAATTTCTGTGAATACGTATAGGCATTTGGCTGTTTGTATGGGGTAGTGCACTGCACACAGTAAACCATCAACTGTGGTATTAATTCTTAAATTAACTCAGTACTACCAGCCAAGTAAAAAGGATAGAGATGTAATAAAATAAGTCAATCTTTCAAACATGAATATAAATTTAATTTAACAGAAAAAAATAACATCAGCCAAGAACCAGGAACACAATGCAAGGCAAGCTTCACCTCACCTACGTGCACAGTAAGGGATTTTGAGGAGCAGCGCTTTGCTAAGGTTATTATAACACTTCATTAATAAGGTCTCTCTTAAGTCTATATTACTGCTACGGAGCACTGTTGCTCAGTTGACACAATCACGTTCAGGACATCACCACCATTTTAGGCTCACACTGCAGTGCTAACTTTGAATAGTGCCATTGATTTGTTTACCTTGCTCAGAACTTTTACGGAGCTACAAAAATGGATTTGAACACATATCAGGGGCAAAGGGACCATATCTTCATAATGATAAGCCTCTAAGCTACCATGCTGTGAATTTTGTTGTGCTGTACCAAGCATCCTGTTTACGTTCTGTTTAAGCATGTGGAGATTAAGTGATTTGTAAATACAAGTCTTTCACCTTGGAAAGACACACCACACCACATCAATCATTAGACTGATAGTAGTGAGTAGGTATAGTGCCATACATGTAAAAAGTAATGATAGATATTGTAGACGTAATAAAAGAAGTCAGTCTGTCAAACATGAATCAACATTTAATGTGACAATCAAATTAACAACCACCTATTTACTAAAATAGTACAACAAGAACAACAAAACTATCATGAAGACCTCAAAACTTGAATAACAATAATCAGAACAATACTAGCAATATTTATGTACAATGAAATGTTGGTCGGTGGACGGGCGGAGGAACAGCAGGCCATTCTAATTTACTGTTCATCAGCCCCAAGGTTTTTTCTTTGGAGTGGGGGATGTGTACTGGCACTTGCAGTCACAATGGTAACACCTCTGTGAAGGAGTTCCAAAATGGTGTCCAGCTTTTGGTTAATCACTTTTTGATCAGTGATCAAGTCTGTTGATGTTTGTTTTAATTTCCCTCACCTCCTGCTCTATACATCCCATCCATTTCCCAAAACTGCGAAATTGCTCTTTTCATTAGCTGGCTTTCTTTCTCTTGACTGTGACTCTCCATCACAGGCCTCAGCTTGGCTGCGGTCTTCCTTCTCAGCATGCTTCCTGATTGCTGCCTCTATTTCCCACAGTCTACTAGCTCCACGCCTGCTCAACTCCTTCTGTGTGGCTGCGGGCACTGTAAATTAATAATTCATAAAATGCCATTATACTAACAAACAAGTAACCATGGTCGAGTTGAAGTACTATAATTACTAGAATAGCAACAGAAATGGAATCAGTGGGTGCTGTAGAAAAAATGTTGAAAAAGGATAACAAACTGGCTAAGGGGTAGGCAACAGGGTGGTCATTGGAGTGGAACTCTTAACAAGTGCAATTACGGGTGGGTCACCACAGGGATTTGTGCTGTGGCCGGTGTTCTTATGGTTATTCATAGTTGATATCTCACATGATGCTGACATGCATAGCTAGGGGAATCACCTATAGAAGTAAGGAGATATCCTACCCCTGTACAGGTCAGTAGTCAGCCTGCACCTAGAGTACTGCATGAATTACTGGTGCTTGTTTCTGAAGAGAGATGTCAGATTGTTAGAGAGAGTGCAGCGTAGATTGGCAAATATCATCCAGGGATTGGTGGGAAGACCACAGTGGGAAGGCCTGAGTGAGTTAAACACATGCTCCTTGACTGAGAAGAGGAATGGGGGGGACATGACTGAGACCTTTAAATATTTGAAAGGGATAAACAAGACTTGAACAGAGGTGAGCTTCCAGTTAAGAAATGCAATGACAGCTGGTCCGCCAGCACAGCGGTAGGGTTACCACTTGCAACACCAGTGACCCAGGTTCGGGAACGGACTCAGGCTACTGCAGAGCTGGCTGGGGGAGATGTATTGAGCACCCATAGGCAGCTGTCTTCCTCCAGAGAGGGTGGGGATGCCTGTTCTGCTGCAGTACCACCACCTGGGTGACCACAGGTAGAGGTGCAGTGAGACAGCACAAAAAAAAGGGAGGGAGAAATATAGAAACATAGAAGATGACAGCAGATAAGGACTGCAAGGCCCACCCAGTGTGGGAGGACATCAGTCAGGAGTCAGAGCAGTAGTGCATCACTATGCGCCCCACCCTTAGATTCCCCTAGTAAGGAGACATCCTGTGGGAGGCACCAGAACACAGGAAATAGCCCAGTGTGGTGGTTGTAGAAGGGACCTGGCTGCTCCAGATTCCATAACCGAGCTCCCATGGGGGACCACCAAGACCTCCTGATGCACACTGTAGCTGACTAGGAGGGAGAAAAGGGGCCCCCCTCCCTCCCAGCCCGGGGGGGGGTAGGCCGAGGCAGGATGGAGGTAGGTCCGGTGGCTCCAAGGGAGGTACCTGGGAATCTTCAGCCCAGGGTACCTGGAAGGGAAGCACCACAGTGGTGACAAGGGGGCAGAAAACAGGAAATATAAAAAAAGGAAAAGAAAGAAAGAAAAGGGAGTGACACGAGAGGGCACAGTCTCACACCAAAGTGCGCAAGATTCAGGAGTGAAGTAAGGATACTTTTCTTCATGGAAAGGGTGTTAGACAGGGGGACCACTCTACCAGAGGAGGTGGTGGCCTGTAGACGGTGGCCAATTTCAAGAGGGGATGTGATAAGGTGGGGGGGGAGTTAATGTAAAGAGGTGATGAGCAGGAGGGGCTGCGGTGAGTTGATGGGCTAGCTGCACAATCGAGCAGACTTGACTGACCATGCAGTCTATTTCTGCTTGCATTTTCATATGTTCATATGCTTTTATAGGTATACATTGACTAACAACTACATCCTCTAGCACACTTTGACAATCAAGCAGTAAGTCCCCTAAAACACAAGAAAAGGTTTTGTTCATACCCTTACTAGGGCTGAACTTAGTATGGTTAAGAATGTAGTTATTTATGAAGCCTTCTAATAGTAATGTCTTGCTTGAGTCCTGCAGACCTACAGAGTTGGTCTACATCTACCACCTTACCTATACTCAGCATACCCTGGCAGGAAGACAATCCTCAGCACTTCTCTTTCAGTCTTTGTCCATGTCCTCATCCACAATTGTAGTTGTTGTGCTCATCCTTCTTCTGCATCTTGAATGATGTATACCCAGTATCCTCAGTATCCTCAGTACTGCCTCAACAACCTCCCAAGCCATCACACCAAATTTGTCATCTCACTATGATGAATCCAGGTACCAGTTTACACATCACAGTGCTATTCCAACTAAATCATCGATGCCTGCTGTCATACATGTTCAGGTAGTGATCAAGCTGATTGTAGCACCACATCTCAGATTTCCAAAGGATCAGATCTCCTTCACCACAGCTCTCTCCCATCCCTGACTAGAGCTGTAACCTACAGGAATTGTCTCCTTAGTCTGACTCTGTGATTTATTCTGCAGTACTGCTCCTCACATAAAATAATGATGAGCTGACCACCCCTCCTCATCATGAATGCCATAGGTACCATACCCTGCTTTTCAGACGTATAAAGGAAAAAAACATAATCTCTTTCTTGTAAGCTAGGCTGAAGGCAGCCAGGCATAAGTGTGACAATGTGGTTTCTTAACTTACATTGTAGAATAATGAGTCAGTTACCAGTTACAAATACTGGAGAAGGGAACATAACATAACCAGGGGGACTGAGGAGGAGACAATTCTTGCAGGTTACAGCTTTATTCTTGATGGGGGCTACAGCAGGGTGGATGTATATTTAATTGAGGAAGACATTATTGAGTATTATACCATGGACATAAGTGAACAGCCAATCAAATGGTCAGACTGGCAGTTTACCACTGGTGTAAATCATCTGATAATCACTGGCTGATGATGGTACTGATGAGCAAATGGTCATCTACATCCTAATCCTCTGCAGCCCAGGAATAAATACAATAAAAATAAACAAACACAGCAGCCTCTTTAAAAAATGCATTTTATTATAGTAAAAAAAATTTACCTTGGTATAATCGCAATAAGCCACTCGGAGGATGTGGGTTGTCAGGGGATTTACCACAGCTGGCAAGGATTTACCCACTTGGCTGCACTTCATGGGCAAACCACCCCAGCCATGGTAAATCCCCTGATAACGCACACCCCTTCGTGGCTTATTGCTTAAATAATCCACTGCCTACTACTGTTGTTATCCATGTCTATTCAAGCCATTAAAAAATATATATACAGTATAGGGGATATATATACAGTATAGGGGATACGTGATGGGC
This sequence comes from Neoceratodus forsteri, assembly GCA_016271365.2. Lineage (NCBI taxonomy): Eukaryota > Metazoa > Chordata > Ceratodontiformes > Ceratodontidae > Neoceratodus > Neoceratodus forsteri. The sequence goes on along the minus strand of CM028138.1, from coordinate 708,511,891 downwards.
ATGAATGTGGTATTGGCAAATATTGTCACTCCTGCAGAGTGAGATATCCAAGTTCACAATGCAGGAGTGACAATATTTGCCATAGCACACGATATGCCCATCATGTATTCGATATATACAATAGGGCCAAGAGTTTCAGAAGTTTTGTTATATATTCATATTGATTGAATCAATAAAATTTCATATCAGGTTGTCCATCTGGACCAGTTGTTAATGACGACTCCTGGTCACCGGCATCACCAGCTTCCTTCACCTGTCATGCTCCAGACTGTGCTGTTGGTGAAAAAAAAACACAGATGTTTTCTATCTCACTCATTCACCCCCTACAGCCTCAGAGCAGAGAAACCAGGGTGGACGGTCTAAAGTTGCAAGGAGACAGATTAAGGAGGGACATGAGGAGGCACTATTTCACTTACTGCACCTGCCCTCCCCTGAAATTCCTTCCTGCCTATGCTTACCCATAACCTTTGTTAAAATGTAATTCGTGTGACCGATGTTCATACATGTTACTATATGTTTGCAGTCTCACTGTTACTGAGTCTGACCTACGTTACTATTGGCTAGTTTGAAACTGTGGTGGTAGAATGAGATTGTGCAGGGTTCCTGTATTAAAATGTATACTAATTAGGTGTAAGGGAGTTGCAACATTAATGTACGGAGGTTCAGTATGCCTGTGCCTGTGACCTCAGGAACCATTAGCTGGTGTTTGGGGGGGGGGGTGCATTCACTTAATGTGAATATTCAAGGTCCCAATCATGTGTTAAAATGTATAATATTTTTGCATAAGGTGGGTGTAGCAGTCATGTGTACAGGTTCAGTATACCTGGCCCTGTCACCTCAGGAAGCATTACCTGGTGGTTGGTGGGGGGAAGGGGCATTCACTTAATGCAACATTTTCTCTACTTCCTCTCTGTGTACCCAAGTTCCATACCACATGCATACCCCCACATTTTGTTTCTCACTGGAATAAGTGGACTTGCCTCCCCCCAGAGCAAGCACCACCTTCCTGTCCATGACGGCCTGTGCAGTCCCATGATGGAGCCCTCCATGCCCCTCTTCCCCATATCATCACTGACCCTCATACATGTCCCATCTCCCGGTTCACATCTAAAGCACTGTAATCACTCTAGTTCCAGCATAAATATCCAACAGCTATTTACAACTGCATCCATCTGTTTTTCTATACGAGCAGTACTCTAAAACTGTGGTACTGCCCCAAGACTCTTACAACATCAACCACAAGCCTAGCAGTAGCATACTGTAGTATAATATCTCACCAGTTTCCTTCTCCGGAGCCAATTGTGATGCAGATGATTGATCAACACCTTCTCCTGAGGCCTCCTCACTGGCTACTGCAGCACCTGCACTCACTGTGGTTGCGATACTTTCTTGTTTATCAGTTGATAAATAAAACATAACATTTTGATCAATCAAACATATAAGGTATTTGTGAATCAATTTATTATCAAATACAAATATAACCCTAATGCCAAGTAAACTTGAAAAACCATGTACAAGGACATGCGTGACCATATCTGTAACTAAAAATTTCAACTAGAGTCACAGACAGAACTGTTTTACCAGTTTTGAATTTCTGATATGGAATTGCCAAGTCATGTGACCACCAGTTTAGACCAATCACGTTGCTTATTTGAGTCACACTATTTTAAACAATCATTACACAATGGTGTGTTAAAATACTGTAATCTCATTGGTCAAAATATGTTGCATGACTGTGTGTAAATCCTGCATAACCCGTGGTTGAGGAATAGCATTTATAAAAAACATAATTAGTCACATTTTAAATTTATTTTACACATGGGTCCATTGTAGAATAACAATAAAGAACTCCAGGGTGTGAGTTATTGGGTGATTTACCCACTTCTTGTGTGGTTGTCACTCAGCTGCGCTTCATCACACACCACATAATGCATAATTCCCCAATAACCCACACCCTATTTTGTCTTATTGCTTCAGTAATGCACTGACTAGACTCACATTGGTCCAATATGATCAAGCAAGCTGCATCTAAAACCAGCGTTACAAGCAATATAAACCAGTAAGAAACAACATTAATGCTAAAACTCAACGCTCTCACTGTTTTTTTGAGTGCGACAATGCCTTTTCCTCAGTACTTCTGAGATGGTCACCCCACCCCCCGAGATTCTCTACAACATGTCTATTCCTCTACTGGATGTCATCCCATCTGTGTTTCAGTTGGTTTCTTATTCTCTCGGGGTGTTTTCCACTCCCGGACACCTTTGCTTGTATCTCCCCCAAATGGCATCACATTTGAGCAGAGGAAGTCTTTTGGGGCCAAACAGGTCTGTTGCCCTCTTTGTGATCTCGACGATTGAGGTCTCCTCTGGGGAGAAGGGTGGGGCAACTATCGTGGGCATTGCCGTGGAAGTTTGTGGAGTGCCACTCTCTTCCTGTGCTGTGCTGCCGGTGCCACTAGAGGTGGAGGCTTGCTGTTTGTTAAGAGTTGCTGCACTCTTTATTTTAACTGCAGTGAGCTGATCTAATAAACCCAAAAAGTGTGAATCACCAAATTCAGAAAAATGACGAAGTCAAAGAGCTGAGCCAAACCTTTCACTAACTCTGCAAAAATTGCAACACTATGTTTAGATCAGGTAGCTAGCCTTTACAGCTGTGGAAAATACTCTCACAGATACACCAAAAACTGTGCTGCTACAGGCAACAACACTACAACAGTTTATGAACATCCACAGAAAAGCCTTCCAGCAGTTTCTATATGCGTCATCTAATGTGCGCCATGGATTATTGCTCCACAGAACTTATAATCAGCAGAATATGTTTCTACAGAATGCTATTCTGCTGGACAAGTGTACGGGAAGTTTTGAAAAATAACATTCTGTACCAACACAGAACTTACAGGCAAATGTGTGGTCATGCTACACATACCTGCAAGTCTGTCTGATGATTACCATTCAAAAAAACCTCTTACATTCTGAGAAAATTGGATATAATGACTGTGGAACAACATTCCATGGAAAAAAGATGTCTTACGCTGAGTATTATTCCACTTATGGTACTTCAGTTAGTGGATCTCATTTACAATGAGGTCCTGGTTAGTAAGGCGTAAATAATAATAATAATAATACATAAGCAATAAGACATGACAAGTGGTCATGTTGATGGTCTGTTAATCACCCTCTAGGGGTATAATGTTGCATGAGGTGTAGGACAGTGCCATGTGTCCATACAGTGTGATTTACTGACCACTAACATAACCAGTGTAACTCAAACACAAACTGTGTTAGAAATTGTTCATCATACGATTACACTGTACATGTATGTTAATAAAAGATTATTATAAAGCTGACAGAATGCTTCCAGTGAATCAGAACACTCTATTTCTCGTACCTTTTTTTGTAATACAGGATAGGGAAGGTACATGAGTCTGATAAATAGTTGTGCTTATGAAAATGGGTAGACAGAATGAAGAATTCTGATTGACTGACCTCTTCTTTCACCTAGGCCATTTTTCACAGCACAATGGCACAGTTAAAAGTAATATGTTTACTTGTGTTATGATTTTTTGATAATCACTGATTTACTTGTTTGTACAAAGCAATTTCAAAATTAATGTTTCACCATTTTTCTCTTCACAGGTCTCAGTCTCCTTGGATAGCCTTGCACACAAATGGGTTCATGTCCATCTATCATTGCTGAAAATTTGCACATACTTATGCATTAGGGGAAGTATTTCTGAAACATACATTTTGGCTGACATGGGGTAGAAATAAATTTTGTAGCCACTAGCCAGCAGGGCTACAGACTGCAAATATCCACTGGCCTCACAGACATTTCCACTGGCCTAGTGTGTGTACATACTGAAGTGTTGTCTTCTATAGTACAAGCCCATAAGGCTAGTTAAATGAAAATCTTAATAGCCCGATATAAAATCTACCAGCATTTGGCTAGTGGGCCGGTGCCAATTTCAACCCCTGCTGACTGAACTGATAGTGGCCCTGATGCTATGCTGCTTTAGGCCCTTCCTCATGTGTTTCTCCCAGTTCTGCCATCTCATATGGTTGGTGATGAACCTTAGCTGACTGAACTGATAATGGCACTGATATGCTGCTGCTGATGATGTTTTAGGCTCATCAACATGTGCTTCTCCCACTACTGTCATCTCATATTTCTGGTGATGAACCTCAGCTGACTGAACTGATAGTGCCCCTCATATGCTGCTACTTTAGGCCCATACTCATGTGCTTCTCCCACTCCTGCCATCTCATATGTCTGGCACCCATTTTATAAGTGCAATAACCCACTCCAGACAATTGGTGTATCAGACCATTCATGTACTTCCCAGCTGGTAGAAGTCACTTGGGCAAGCCCTCATGCCTCACAACTCACCTGGGGCATGCATTAATGCCCCAACATGCCCATGATCTGCTGTGGGTTATAGTTTATATAGAAATTATGCATGGGTTATAGCGTACATATAATATGCATTCGGTATAAATAATGCTTGCTTGTGATTTGCCAACAGCAGTTTCATACTGTGCAGTTGATGTCCCCTACCTTGACTTCAGCAAAGCTTTTGATACTGTTCCACATAGAAGATTGATTAATAAGCTGGGTAGTCTCAGGGTGGGTCAGAAACTGATCAGCTGGGTGGCAAACTGGCTGATGGGCAAAAAACAGAGAGTGGTGGTAAACGGTATACAGTCAGAAGAGATGCAAATCACAAGTGGGGTGCCTCAGGGATCAGTCCTCTTCAATATCTTCATCAGTGACATTGCAGTTTGACTGGAGGGTAAGGTTTGTCTGTTTGCAGATGACACCAAGATCTGCAACAGAATAGATGATCCAGCTGGGGTAGGGAGAATGAGAAGAGATCTGGATAAACCAGCAAAATGGTCAGAAGAGTGGCAACTGGGGTTTAATGCAAAGAAGTGCAAGATCATGCACATAGAGAAGGAAAACCCTGAAGCCACCTATAGGCTGGGAGGGGAGTTGCTGGCAGTCACAAGGGAAAAAAGAGACTTGGGCATCATCATCACCGATGACCTGAAATCATCCAAACAGACCACTAAAGCAGTAGGTAAGGCTAGGGGGATATGAGGGTGTATTAGTAGGGGTATTACAAGTCGGAAGAGGGCGGTTATAATCCCTCTTTACAAGACACTGGTTAGGCCCCATCTGGAGTACTGTGTACAGTACTGAAGGCGACACCTTCACAAGCACATTAACCAAACTGAGGCAGTCCAGAGAAGGGCAACCAAAATGGTGCAGGGACTGCATCAGAAAACATATGAGGACAGATTAACGGAGCTCAATATGTATACCCTAGAGCAAAGGAGGGAGATAGGTGATATGATCGAAACATTCAAACACCTTAAGGGCATTAACAAGGTGAAAGAGTCTAACATGTTTCAATATAAGAAAAATAGCAGGACTAGGTGACACAGCATGAGATTAGAGGGAGGCTGATTAAGGGGTAATGTGAGGAAGTTCTTTTTCACAGAAAGGGTGGTGGATGCATGGAACGGACTACCTCAGGAAGTGGTGGATATGAATACAGTGCAGGGCTTCAAACAGGCATGGAATATACATAAGGGAGCAATACAGATAAGTATGACTAGATAGGCCATTGACAGAGCAAAGGCCAATGGCACATTTACAAGGTAGAAAAATAAATGGGCAGACTGGATAGGCCTTGCGGTCCTTATCTGCTGTCAACTTCTATGTTTCTATGTTCTATGTGCCTTTATTATGGTACACTGTCCAAGCTGAAAGAAAAATGATTACAAAAGTAAAAAAATATGCTGTCATAATGACCCATGTAATAATCTCAATAAGGCACTCCATGTTGTATTACATGGTTGGGTAAGGCACTGATGCTCCTTCTCTGATGGTTGAAGCACTCAGCTATTCCTCATGCTTCAATACACCAAAGGAAGGCCACTAGCACTTCATAATACACCACCTCGAGCGCGTTAGGATTCTTTGTTTAATGAAGGTGTTCAACCACGTGTGGGATATAACACTAAATGTTATCTAATTTTTTTCCTTCACGGGTCTTTTTCTCTTGGATATTGTAACTGTACCTCTTCATCATCCACCTTGCTACATCACATTTAAGATCTGCCCTGTACCTTCACATTCTACTGCATTAAGGTATTTTTTCTTTCATCGTTATGTTTCATTATGATTACCCAGCAGTTCCCCATGCAGCTGAAATAACAAAATACACTCTTTCAAAGATGAAAAATTTTTAATGTAACAAAGAAATGAACAACAAGAACAAAAAAATCAACCAGAGAACCATAAACACTGAATAATAATAATAATATCAACAATAACATCAATGATATCGCCTCACCACTATAAAAAAGTGTGAAACATTTGCAAATTTAACCATATACAATACTTGCAATTGCAGAACAAAACAGTTGTCTGGTGTTCGCACATCTTTATGGTGCAGTTGTGGCTTCTTGTTCCTCACTCATTGTGGGAAGTGTGGTATTGGTTGTGGGCTGGGCCTGGCACTGCTGACAATAGGTTGTACTTAAAAATGTTTCTATTTTGTTATCCACCCCTTGAATAATTCCTATAATATCCTTCATTTCATTTTATGTTACTTGCCGCAACCACATCTTCAATAACAATGCAGCTTTGGTGAGTGCGGTGGCTGTTGAGGCAAATGCAGGCACGCAACCAGTGGTGTCCCTCATTCCCCAATCAGCCTGCATGCGGCGCACCGATACATACACATAAGTGGCAAGCACATCTAAGAAAAGGTACGCTGCAATCCAAGCAAAGCTCGTCAGATGCAACGGACCTTCCCTGGACATGCTCGCCGACATTGATGAGCATGGCAACACAGTAACTGCCAAACTGCCAACTTCGGTGCCCAATCCTGTCGGTTCACTCCCACCCATCTAGTATGCCGACGTAAGCCTCCTCCTGGCCGGCATAAATCACCCTCCCCATTGTTAAATGCCTAGGGGTTGCCCAATCCCTTGGCTCAGCCCCCACTTTCTTTGTGTGCCGACAGAGGGGCCCACTCCCGTCCGGCATAAAACCCCATTGTTAAATGCCGAGAGTGCCCAACCCCTTGGCTTGGCCCCCACATTTTCTTTGCGTGCCGACGGGGTACCCAATCCCCATCAGCATAACATCCTCTCCCCTGTGTTGTGTGCTGATGAGGTGCCAAATCCCCGTCAGCTACAGACCCCCCAAACATTTAGGTGGCATGCTGGAAGCCCACCCCAGCATGCCAAATCCCCTGAAACAAAAAAACTGTCCCGAAATGTTTTTTTTTTTTACCTGTAAAACAAAAATGGTCCCTCGTAGTCTCCCTGCCACTTACCCACACCCACCCTCTGCACACCCTGCCTCCCCACACTTCCCCCTCACCCCATACTTACCTCCGGAGTCCAGTGCGACAATCTTCGGGGGCCCGGAACACGTCTGCACTCTTCAAAGCCAACCGCGAACTGAGGAAATGCCGGTAAGCTGTATAATGAAATAAATAGAGCTTTTTTTTACTTTGCTGCATATCTCAGGCATTTTTGGGACTTTTGGCCCAAATTTTCAACATAGGGTTTTTGGGACTCCTCCTCATGAATTCTTGCACTGTCATGGCGTTATTCTGTCCCGAAAGGTGATTTCGCAGTCACTCGAGGAATCACCTTTCAGGGCTAACGAAATGACCAGTGCCACTATTCTTGAGGTGGGCTCTCAAAAGCCTATGTTCCAACTCATGGGAAAATCAAAAAAATTACTGTTTTACGAGCGTGCGTTGCGCAGTTGCTATGCACGCTCGTAAGTTAGTGAATTTGCAATATTTTCACACCAGATTCTTAACATTGGCATTTTACCACACCTTCCTGAGAACTGTACAGCTGTCATTTTTCATATCCTGGCCAAAATGTTTTTTCGCACTTCCAGTGCAGAATAGCGTGGCTGCTAAGTGAAATCACTGTTCGGGACACATTACAAAAATGACAGTGACAATGTACATGAGCAGAGGTCCTAAAATGCCTGTGTTGAAAATTTGGTGACAATGCTCCATAAAATGACTGTGCTACGAGCGTGCGTTGTGCAGTTTGCACGCACGCTCGTAAGTTCGTAAACTTATAATATTTTCACTCCAAATTTTCAACAGTGCCATTGTTCTATACCTCCTGATGAACAGTACAGCTGTCATTTTTTCACATGCTGACCAAAATCTGTTTTTGCGGTCGCTGTGGAAAGCCCATGTTCGAGACACATTATGAAAATGGCAGTGACACTGTTCATTAGCAGATGTCCCAAAATGCCTATGTTGAAAATTTGGGGATGAAAGTCAATAAAATGAGTGTTTTACAAGCGTGCATTGCGCAGTTTGCACGCACACTCATGACTTTGTGAATTTGTAATAGTTTCACTCCAGCTGTTCATCATTGCCATTTTTCCATACCTCCTTATGAACAGTACAGCTGGCTGAAATGTGTTCTCGCACGTCTGGCGCAGAATTGCACGGTCGCTGTGCAAAATCAGTTTTTGGGACAGTTTGAGGAAATGATGGTGACACTATTCTTGAGCAGAGGTCCTAAAATGCCTATGTTGAAAAATTGGTGCCGAAAGTCCATACAATGCGTGTGTTGCAAGCGTGCATTGCGCAGTTTCCACGCACCCTTATAACTTCGTCAATCTGCAATATTTTCATGCCACATTTTCACCACTGGCATTTGTGCACACCTCCTTATCAACAGTCCAGCTGCCATTTTTCACAGCCTGCCCAAAATGTGTTTCCGCAGCTGTGGCACACAATGGTGTGCTCGCTGTGCAAAATCACCCTTTGGGACACATTAACAAAATCACAGCGCTATGCATCTCCAGCTCCACCACTGCCAATGCCAGCGTGACAACATTTGGCATTGACAAATGCTTGTTTAAGTCAGCCATGTCCTTTTCCAGGTGTCCCAGTCACTTATTTATTGTCTTCAGCCGCTCCTTATCAGTTGTTGCTTGTTTACTCACCCCATCTGCCCCACCTGCTTCTGAAGCCTGACTCTGGTCTTCTGCCTCTGCCCTTTGTTTGAAAGCAGCCTCGATTTCCTGTAGCCATTTTGATCCCCTCCAACTAAAAGTTCTTTTCTGGGGGTGCTGTAAGTTAATTCATAAAATCATTATACTAATAACGCATGCAGTGTGTATATGTTGACCACCCACCCCTGTCTCCTGTCCTCCAGGGAGAATATAATGAGAGCTCTGAGTCTCTACTCATATGACTTATGCATCATCATGGACACCATTTTTTCTACCTTATGAATGTGCCATAGGCCTTTACACTGTCAATGGCATATTTATTCATACTCATCTGTATTTGCTCTCTTATGCCTATCCCATGTCTGTTTGAAGCCCTGCACTGTATTCATATTCACCACTTCCTGAGGCAGGCCGTTCCATGTATCCACCACCCTTTCTGTGAAAAAGAACTTCCTCACATTACCCCTTAATCGGCCTACTTCTAATCTCATGATGTGTCCCGCTATTTGTCTTATATTGAAACATGTTAAAGTCTTTCACCTTCTTAATGCCATTAAAATGTTTGAATGTTTCGATCATATCACCTGTCTTCCTCCTTTGTTATAGGGTGTACATATTGAGCTCTATTACTCTGTCCTCATATGTTTTCTGATGCAGTCCTGCACCATTTTATTTGTCCTTCTCTGGACTGCCTCAATTGTGTTAAAGTCTTTGTGCAGGTGTGGCCTCCAGTACTGCATGCAGTACTCCAGATGGGGCCTAACCAGTATCTTGTAAAGAGAGATTATTACTTGTCTTTTATAGAGTTGTGATACCCCTACAAATACACCCCAACATCCTTCTAGCCTTACCTGCTGCTTTAGTGGTCTGCTTGGATGATTTCAGGTCACATGTGAGGGTGATGCTCAAGTCTCTTTCTTCCATTGTGATTGCCAGCAATTCCCTTCCCAGCCTATAGGTGGCTCCAGGGTTTTTCTTCCTTATGTACATGATCTTTCACTTCTTTGTGTTAAACCCCAGTTGCCACTTTTCAGACCATTTTGTCAGTTTTTCCAGATCTCTTCTCATTCTGCCCACCCCATCTGGATCATCTACTCTGTTGTAGATCTTGATGTCATCTGCAAACAGACAAACCTTACTCTATAGTCCATTTGCAATGTCACTGATGAAGATATTGAAGAGGACTGGCCCCAGGACTGATTCCTAAGGTACCTCACTTGTGACTTGCATCTCTTCTGACTGTATACCATTTACCACCACTCTCTGTTTTTTTGCCCATCAGCCAGTTTGCCACCCAGCTGATCAGTTTCTGACCCACCCTGAGACTACCCAGCTTATTAATCAATCTTCTATGTGGAACAGTATCAAAAGCTTTGCTGAAGTCAAGGTAGGGGACATCAACTGCACAGTATGAAACTGCTGTTGGCAAATCACAAGCAAGCATTATTTATACTGAATGCATAATTTATATGTATGCTATAACCCATGCATAATTTCTATGTACACTATAACCCACAGCAGATCATGGGCATATTGGGGCATTAATGCAAGGCAGGCACATCAACTGCACCCCCTTGGTCTACCATTCTGGTTACCCAGTCAAAGAAATCTATGAGATTAGTTTGACAGGACTTTCCTGTTGCAAATCCATGCTGTATTGGATCCTGTGCTCCTATAGATTCCAGGTGTTGCACTATCCTTTCCTTAATAAGTGCATCTATAATCTTGCCCACTACTGAGGTAAGAATGACTGGTCTGTGGTGCACATTGCTGTCTTGTGTCTTGCAAATAATTAAGCAATAAGGCACAACAGGGTGTGGTTATTGGGAGATTTACCCACTCCTTCTGTGGTGTGTCAAGAGGCACAGCTGAGGGACTTAACCACACAAGAAGTGGGTATATCCCCACAATAACCCACACTCTGACCAGTTCACATTGTCATTTATGTCTGCAGAAGCATTAGCAATGTATCAGCAGCATAAGCTGACCTACAGGTGCAAAGGAAGCAGTACTTAGAGACGGATCAATTGTCCCATGGACTGCTATATTCCTGTGTTTGTGGGTGGGGTGGGGTTGGTAGTAGGGGTACAGCTAACCTCTGTCTGATTGTGTGAAACAGGTCCACACTTGCGTAATATCATACCACACATAAGCTGTATGTATAAGCAATAAGGTGCAACAGGGTCTTGATTATTGTGGATTTACCCTCAGCTTGTATGGTCTGTGGTGTCATATATCATGAGGTGCAGCCAAGTGACTTGACCACACAAGAAGTGGGTCTATCACTCAACTCACACCCTGGAGTGCATGACTGGGATTTTATACAATAGGGATTGAAAATTCTGTAACCTCATTTGTCAAAACACATCTCATGACCGTGGTATATCCTGCAATAACCCACAGCTGAGGAATGGTGTTCATAAAAAACATAAACACCTTTAAAATTTATTTTACACATGAATCCATTGTATAATCTCATTAAGGCACTCCAGGGTGTGGGTTATTAATTGATGGACTCACTTCTGTGTAATTAAGTTACTCGGTTTCACCTTGTGTCACATGACGCCACATAGTGCTTGGTAAACCCACAATAATCAAGACCCTGTCGAGTCTTATTGCATAAACATACAGCTTATGTGTGGTATGATATGGGCTTGTTTCACACAATCACACAGAGGTTTGCTGTACTTCTCCTACCAACCCCACCCCACCCACAAACACAGGAATGCAGCAGTCCATGGGACAATTGGTCTGCCTCTAAATGACCTTTGCACCTGTAGGGCGGCTTATGCTGCTGATACATTGCTAATGCTTCCACAGGCAGAAATGACAATGTGAACCAGTCAGGTAATATATCGTATCCGAATAACATCATACCAGGTTGTTCCTCCTGAGCAGACGCTGCTGCTGCTTGGTTGTCACCACCCCCGCCCGATGCCTCAACATCGGACTCTCTATCTCCATTACCACTCTTTTCAGTTTTAGACTTTGTGTTTTCCACTGTCAGTTCTTCAGAAGCTGCTGTTGGCAAGAAAAAAAGAACACTTTGATCAATCCATGGTAATAATTTCTTGGTTATTCAAAATATTATACAATCCAATACGAAATTTGTGCAGTAACAAAATATGCTGACACAATATTATAAAGTCAGTAGCATATCTCTCATTCAAGGAAGGGTAGTTTGCTTTACAAATAATAAGTCAGTAGAAGAATTTGACTATGGCAATAACAAGCAGTAGCATTACTAAACTGTAGGTCTCTGACCTACTCTATTTAAAGTCTAACTGTAAACGAGTGATAAAATATAAAAATATACTTTGAAATCTTTTTTGACAATACATTGGTAAACAAGCAGTAGTGCAATACTAAGAATTACAATAATCAAACAATCTCAGGATGCATGCACACACCTGCATTGCAAGCACATAAATATAAACAAGCAAAAATAGAAGAAATGTGTTAACACTCACCGCTCTCAATGCCTTCACACTGCCTTTTTGCTTTTGCACTTCCAGGAGGGTCACAGTACTACCAACATGCTCAGGTATGTGCTGGTCCCTGAGCTGTAAGTCATCCCAGCGATGCTTCAGCTGCTTCACTGTGCGAGCAGGGCGTTCACCAACCCCACACACCTTGGCCGATATGTCTTCGCAAATGTCTTCCCTTTAAAGAAGGGAAAGTCTGTTGGGGCCAGAAAGCTCAGTGGCCTTTTTGGAGACCTCAGTAACTGGAATGGAGGTCTCCTTAGCAGAAATGGGTGGAGCACATGGCCTGGTGTCAGCTGCTGATGCACTACCATGAGTACCCTCATCCTGTGCTGCACTGCCAGTGCAAACAACATTGTCATTAGTTGATGCAGGACAGTATACATTATTTAGAAAAGAAAATAACTTGCACAAAAAGCAATATTTTCAAGGCAAGAACTTGCCAGAAACTTTTACCAAGTAGTGCACAAGTGATGATCCATGGAATAAAAGTACTCAGAAGCAATGCCATTTCTACCGATATATATATACATATATATATATATATATGCAACAGCAAGGAACATCCACTGAATATGATTTTGGTGATTTTTTGAAACATCATCTTGTGCATGATTATAATTATTGTGATGGATTATTATTCCATGGAAAGTAAAATCGATGGATTACATTTCCACGGAATAGTATTCCACAGACGGACGTAAAAAAATATGAATATTCTGGGTATCCACATAAGACAAAAGCAGGTGTGTGGTCATGACAGTGATGCATGCAATCATATTTAGTCTTTATTGTTCAAAATCAATTCACTTGTTTGACGAGTGCATGTTATGCTCACAGAATTTATTTCCACTGAACAATCTGGCTCCTGTGGAGTGGTATCCCACAGATTGTAATTCAGTTGGTTTGGTTCTAATTTACAGTGAGATCCTGCTTATGAAATAGTAAAAAATAATAATATAGGATTGAGAACTTACATTAAAAATATGGTATTACCGTTTATTGATGTAATGGGTAGATAGCATGCTGAATTCTGATTTGGGCGACATCTGTTTTTTTGCTGGGACATTATAACAACCCAATGACCAAGCTGAAACTAATCTGTTTTAAACATGCATACCAATAATGCATGTTTAAGTAGCATATGCTGGTACATACCAATTTGCACATGATGGTACATACTCAAAAGTCAGGGAAGTAGAACAAGGAGTATCTCAGGGGTCAATACTTGGGCCATTATTGTTCATGTTGTTCATTGATTTTATTCCGTCTAAATTCTTAAATTTCTACATGTTTCCTCCTCACAGGTATTATTCTCCTTGGATTTCATCACACATGAATGGATACATGTCCATTTATTGTGGGTGTAACTTTGTCTTCTTCACACATAGTTATGGATTAAGGTAAGTATTCTATAATTATACATTTTATGCATTATTCAATTAACAGCCTTGTCAATCCAATTAAAATTTCTGACATAAATGCATTTACTGCTATAACAATGTGGTTTACAATTTATATTTTCTCATTCTTTTAGTCACAGATCATTGTCAGTCCTGTCCACATTAGCTTCTCCCACTCCTGCCATCTCAGATGCCTGGTGATGAACCTAAGCTGACTGACCTGATAGTGACCCTGATATGCTGCTCCTCCTGCTGCTGCTGCTGCTGCTGCTGCTGCTACTTTAGGCTTCTGTATAGACCCGTCCTCATGTGCATCTCCCATTCCTGCTGTTTCAGATGCCTGGTGATGAACCTTAGATAAGTGAATTTGACAGTGACCCTGATATGCCACGGCTGCTGCTTTAGGCCAGTCCTCATGTGCTTCTCTCACTCCTGCCATGTCAGATGCTGGGTAACATAAAATAACTTGACTAAACTCATACTGGCCCTGATGCTGCTGCGCTAGGTCTGCCCTCGTGTACGTCTACCACACCTGCCGCTCATACTTCTGGTGATAAACCTTAACTGACTGATCTGGTAGCAGCCATGATGTTATGCAGCTGCCGCTGCTTTACGCTTTACCTCATTTGCATCTTCCACTCCTGCCTGCTCAAATGTCAGGCGATGAACGTTAACTGACTGAACTGACAGTGGCCATGATGCTATGCTGCTGCTGCTTTAGGCTGTCCCCCATGTGCTTCTGTCACACCTGTCAGCTCATATTTCTGGTGATCAACCTTAACTGACTGAACTGAAAGTGACCCTGATGCTATGTTGCTGCTGCTTTAGGCTAGTCCTCATGTGCTTCTACAGCTCCTGCAGTCTCATATTTCTCATTATGAACCTTGACTGACTGAACTGATAGTAGCTATGATGGTTTGCTGCTGCTGCTTAAACCCTGTCCTCATGTAAGTAAGTAAAAATGTATTTATATGAGGCACCCTTCCAAGTCTCAGGGTGCCTTTACAAAATTTCACATACAATATTAAAATCCACAGCAATTTAAAGCACCATTTACATTTCAGAAAATGCTTGTTTAAATATAAAGGTCTTAAGAACTTTTTTAAACCCTTCTACAGTCGGGCTATTGCATATCTTGCAAGGTAGAGAATTCCACAGGGTAGGTGCCATAAAAGCAAAAGTTCTTCCACCAAATGTTTTCAGGGTTACCCTCGGAATCCTTAGCAATCCCTCACCAGAGGATCGGAGGGAGTGGGAGGGTCAGTAAGTAGTCATGAGCTCTTTCAGCTGGTGGGTTCCCAACCCATGTAGGGCCTTATAGATCGTCAATGCGACCTTGAAAATGATCTGCCTCTGTACAGGCAGCCAGTGCAATTCGCGCAGCAAAGGTGTTATATGGTTAGATCTCGGGCTTCCAGTCAACAGCCTAGCTGCCGCATTTTGCACTAGCTGCAAATAGTGGATATCCACTCCTGGCAGCCCTAGATAAAGGGCATTGCAGTAATCAAGACAACTGCCAACCAAGGTGTGGACCAGGGTAGAAAGATCCTCCAATGGAACCAAGTGTTTCACCCATGCTATGTTCCTTAGATGGAAAAAGGATGATTTGACTATGGCCAACTCCTGTGCCCTCAGGGTCAGACCCTCGTCAAACACAACACCAAGGTTACGTGCCTGGCCAGATGCCATAAGCGGGGTCTCCCCAGAAAAAAACTTGAGGGTTTTCCCACCCATGAGCTTGACATCCTCATCCCTGGCTCCACTACCAATATCTCTGTTTTTCCTGGGTTTAACTTCAGCCAGTTGGTACTCATCCAGTTCTGTATCTCCAGCAAGCAGTTATTAAACACTACACTTGAATTGGACTCCTGCTAGGGCACAAAAGACATGTAGAGTTGAGAGTCATCAGCATAGTAATGAAAACTCAACCCATACTGTCTTATAATGTCCCCCAATGGGAGCACATACACCCCAAATAACATGAGGGACAACACCGAACCCTGTGTTACCCCACAGTGCAGGTAGTGAGAGGCTGAGGAATAAATCCCAGACACAACTCTCTGAGTCCTACCCTGCAGGAAGGATTGAAACCAACTGTGGACCACCCCCCTTAGTCCACAGAGAAACCACAGACGTTCGAACAATACCCCATGATCTACGGTGTCAAATGCTGCTGAGACATCAAAGGGAAAAAAGATAGAACAAGCTCTTCAATCTCTCTCCATCAGGAGATCATTCAGTACCCATACAAGAGCCGTCTCAGTGCTATGCTGCTTCCTGAAACCATACTGGAGAGGGTCATAGATATTGTGGCTGGTTAAATGATCCTCCAGCTGCAAAGCACCCACCTTCTCAATAACCTTCCCCAAAAAGGAGAGGTTCGAGACCAATCTGTAGTTTTCTGGGCAGTCGGGATCAAGGGAGGGCTTTTTGAAAAGGGGGTACACCACTGCCTCCTTTAAGGGATCTGGAAAGATCCCTGTCTCCAATGATACCACCACTATCCCAGTAAGGATTGGGCTGATAACCTCTACACACCCCACCAATAGGTGAGTAGGGCCTGGATTCAAACTACAATAGTTTGGACACAAAGTCTGGATGATCCTCACTATATCCATGACTGCTGGCTGACTAAAGGTAAACCAAGTTAGTTGGATATTAGTGCCACTCGGTGGATCAGTGCAAGACCCAATGGGGAGGTGCTGGCTGCTCTCGTTCCCTGATGGTGGACACCTTATCAGTGAAGAACATCGCAAACTCCTCACGGTGTAACTGTGAAAAAGCTCGACCTGCTTGAAGACAGGCTGGATTGCACAGTCTGTCCACAGTCTGGAAGAGCTGGGCCGGTCTATTTCTCGCTGTAGCAATTTCCCTGGACAGGAACTCTGCCTTCTTATGCGAAATTGCTAACTGACAGATCTTATAATGATCCAGCAGTCTAAGCTTGTCCATCTCCCAGGTGAGTTTTCCACCAGCATCTCTCCAATCTTTGACCCTGTCTCTTCAACCCATGGATCTCCCTGGTAAACCATGAAGGGTACATGGACGAACATGGGATACAGCAATGACATCCAGGGCCCCAATAACTGCCCTATTATAGGCTAGCACTAGGGACCCTGGGTCAGTGCTATCCATTGGCAATCCCAAGAAGTCCAGCTCCATCATTAGGCCTTCTGAGGTAACTCCTCCTAAAGGACAGATCTGTACTATCTCCTTAGAGGCAGGCCTCTTTCAGGGAGCCGCAAAACTAAATCTTAGGGCATGATGGCCAGACCAACCGATAGGCTTCACCTCCACATCAGAGACTTCCATCCCCAGATGGAATATCAAGTCCAATGAGTGTCCCCTCTCGTGAGTTGCAGAGGTAATAACCCATGACAGGCCCAATTAATCCATCAATTGGAGGAGGTTTTTTTCCCAAAAGCATGAGTTCATCGTCAACCCAGGCATTGAAGTCCCCCAGAATTAGCCATCGGGGGGATTCCAATACCCTCTAGGCGATGAAGTCTGCAACCTCCCTCATGAATTCCCTTCCATCACCTGGTGGGCAATAAATAAGAAGGATCCTGAAACCTGCACCTGCACCCACAATACACTCAAAGGAATTGGTACCTCCAACTGGCACCTCCCTAAGGTCAAGTTCCTGTCTAAAACAGACTGCAACTCCCTTGCCCCTACGGTCCACTCTCGGGCGGTGAATCACTGAGAACCCAGCTGGAATTGTGGACCCCAAAATAGGGCCTGCATTTTCATCTAGCCAGGTCTTGGTGATGCAAGCCAGGTCCACAGATGCAACAAGATCCGCCACCACTGCAGTCTTGTTTCTAATGGACCTAGCTATGCTTAACACCGCCCAAAAGGACTAGTGATGAACCAAACCTGACTGAACTGATAGCAGCCCTGATGCTATCCTGCAGCTGCCTTAGGCCCATCCTCAAGTGCTTTTACCACTCCTGCCAGCTCATAATTCTGGTGATGAACCTTAACTCACTGAACTGGTAGTGGCCATGATGCTATGCTGCTGCTTTTGGCCTCTCATCTTGCACATCTAAACTCCTGCCATCTCACATTTCAGGTGACGAATCTTAAGTGGCCGAACTGATAGTGGCCATGATGCTATGCTGCTGCTTTATGTCCTCACGTGCTTCCAGCACTCCTGTCAGATCATATTTCTAGTGGATCAACCTGAACTGACTGAATTGAAAGTGGCCCTGATGCTGTGCTGCAGCTGCTTTAGGCCCGTCCTCACATACTTTTACCACTCCTGCCAGCTCGTATTTCTGATGATGAACCTTAACTGACTGAAATTATATTGGCCAAGATGCTATGTTGCTGCTTCTTTAGGGCCACCATCATGTGCTTCTACTACTCCTGCCATCCCTTATGTCTGGTGATGAACCAAACCTGACTGAATTGATAGTGGCCCAGATATGTTGCTGCTGATGATTTAGGCTCATCCTCATGTGCTTCTCTCACCACTGCAATCTCAGATACTGGGTGATGAAAAATAACTTGATTGAACTGATACTAGCCCCAATGATGCTGCTGCATTACACCCATCCTCATGTGCTTCTACCACTCCTGCTGTGTCATATTTCTGGTGATAAACCTTAACTGAATGAACAGAAAGTGGCCGTGATGCTATGCTGCTTCTGCTTTTGGGCTGTCGTCACATACATCTACAAATCCTGCCAGCTCATATTTCAGGTGATGAACCTTACCTGACTGAATTGATAGTGGCCCTGATGCTATGCTGCTGCAGCTTTAGGCCCAACCTCATGTGCTTCTACTTCTCCTACCGGCTCATATTTCTGGTGATGAACCTTAACTGACCAAACTGATAGTGGCTATGATGGAATTCTGCTGTTGATTTAGGCCCGTCCTCATGTGCATCTACTACTTCTGCCATCACATACGTCTGGAGATGAAACTTTACTGACTGAACTGATAGTGGCCATGATGCTATGCTGCTGCTGTTTTAGGCCTGTCTTCATATGCTTCTGCTACTCCTGCCATCCCTTATGTCTGGTGATGAACCAAACCTGACTGAACTGATAGTGGCCCTGATATGTTGATGATGATGATGACTGAGGCCCGTCCTCATGTGCTTCTCTCACCACTGCCATCTCGTATTCTGGGTGATGAAAAATAACTTGATTGAACCGATACTGGCACTGATGATGCTGCTGCATTACACCCATCCTCATGTGCATCTACTACTCCTGCTGTCACATATGTCTGGTGATGAAACAAACCTGACTGAATGGTACTGGACCCTTCAAGTGTTGAACTGATAGTGGCCATGATGCTGTGCTACTGTTGCATTAGATCCTTCCTCATGTGCTTCTAGCACTCCAGTCATCTCAAATTTCTGGTAATGAACCTGAACTGACTGAACTGATAGCAGCCATGATGCTATGCTGCTGCTGCTTTTGGCCTCTCATCATGTACATCTAAAACTCCTGCCATCTCACATTTCAGGTGACAAACCTTAACTGACTCAACTGATAGTGGCCATGGTACTATGCTGCTGCTGCTTTAGGCCTGTCCTCATGTGCTTCTACCATTCGTATGTCTCATATTTCAGGTGATGAACTGACTTAACTAATAGTGCCCATGCTATGCAGCTCCTGCTGCCTTAGGTTTGTCCTCATGTGTATCTACCACTCCTGCCAGTTCATATGTCTGGTGGTGAACCTTAACTGACTGAACTGATAGCAGCCATGATGCTGTGCTGCAGCTGCTTTAGGACCATCATAATGTGCTTTTGCTACTCCTGCAGTCTCATGTGTCTGGTGATGAAATAAACCTGTCTGAACTCATAGTGGCCCTGATATGCCGCTGCTGCTCCTTTAGGCCTGTCCTCATGTACTTCATTCACTACTACCATCTCAGATACTGGGTAATGAAAAGTAAGTTGACTGAACTGATACTGGTCTTGATGATGCTGCTGGGTTAGACCCATCCTCATATGCTTCTACCACTCCTCCCATCTCATTTTTCTGGTGATGAACCTGAAATGACTGAATGATAGCAGCCATGATGCTATCCTGCTGCTACTTTTGGCCTCTCCTCATCTACATCGACCACTCCTGCCAGCTCATATTTCTGATGATCAACCATAACTGACTGAACTGATAGTGGCCATGATGCTATGCTGCTCCTGCTGCTTTAGCTCTGTCATCATGTGCTTCTATCATGCAGCCAGCTCATATTTCTAGTGATCAGCCTTAACTGATTGAACTGAAAGTGGCCTGATGCTATGCTGCTGCTGCTTTAGGCCCATCATCAGGTGCTTCTATAACTCCTGTAGTCTCATATTTCTTGTGATGAAGCAAACCTGACTGAACTGATAGTGGCCATGATTGTATGCTGTTGTTGCTTTAGGCCCGTTCTCACCTGCTTCTACCACTCCTTCCAGCTCATATTTCTGGTGATGAACCTTAACTGACAGAACTGACAGTGGCCATGATGCTATGCTGCTCCTGCTTTACGCCCGTTCTCATGTTCTTCTACTACTCCTACCATCTCATATGTCTGATGATGAACGAAACCTGACTGAACTAATAGTGGCCCTGGTATGCCACTGCTGCTGTTTTAGGCCCATTCTTATTTGATTCTCTCACTCCAGCCGTCACATATGTCTGGTGATGAACCAAACCTGACTAAACTAATAGTGGCCATGGTGCTATGCTGCTTTTGCTTTAGGCCTGTTGTCATGTACATCTGCAACTCCTGCCAGCTCATATTTAGGGTGATGAACCTTAACTGACTGAACTGATGGTGACCATGATGCTATGCTGCTGCTGCTTTAGGCCCGTCCTCATGTGCTTCTATCTCTCCTGCCAACTCATATTTCTAATGATCAGCCTTAACTGACTGAACTGAAAGTGGCCTGATGCCATGCTGCTGCTGCTTTAGGCCTGTCCTCATGGTTCTATATCTCCTGCAGTCTCATATTTTTCATGATGAACCTTAACTGACTGAACTGATACTCGCTATGATGGTATACTGCTGCTGCTTTAGGCCCATCCTGATGTGCTTCTTCTACTCCTGCCATCTCATATATCTGGTGATGACCCAAACTTCACTAAACTGATAGTGGTCATGACATTGTGCTGCTGCTGCTACTTTTGGTCTGTCCTCATGTGTACCTACCACTCCTGCCTGCTAATATTTCTGGTGATGAACCATAACTGACTGAACTGATAGTGGCCATGATGCTGTGCTGCTGCTGATTTTGGCCAGTCCTCATGTGCTTCTACTACCCCTGCAGTCTCATATGTCTGGTGACGAATGTTAAATGACTGAACTGATTGTGACCCTGATGCTATACTGCTGCTGCTTTAGGCCTGTGCTTATGTGCTTCTACCACTCCTGCCAGCTCATATTTGTAGTGATGAACCTTACGTGATTGAACTGATAGTGGCCCTGATGCTATGCTGTTGTTGCTTTCGGCTTGTACTCATGTGCTTCTGCCACTCCTGCCAGCTGATATTTCTGGTGATGAACCTTAACTGACTAAACTGATAGTGGTCATGATGCTATGCTGCAGCTGCTTTAGACCAGTCCTCATGTGCTTCTACTACTCCTGCGTCTCATATATCTGGTGATGAAATAAACCTGACTGAACTGATACTGGCCCTGATATGTCGCTGCTGCTCCTTTAAGTCCATTCTCACGTGCTTTTGTCACTACTACTATCTCAGATACCAGGTGATGAAAAATAAGTTAACTGAACTGATACTGGTCTTGATGATGCTGCTACATTAGACCCATCCTCATGTGTTTCTACCACTCCTCCCGTCTCGTATTTCTGGTGATGAACATTAATTGACTGAATTGATAGCAGCCATGATGCTACCCTGCTGCTGCTTTTGGCCTGTCCTCATCTACATCGACCACTCCTGCCAGCTCATATTTTGGGGGACGAAACTTAACTGACTGAACTGACAGTGGCCATGATGCTATGCAGCTGGTACTTTGGGCCCTTCTTTATGTGATTCACCACTCTTGCCAGCTCATATTTCTGGTGATCAACCTTAACAGGCTGATGTGAATGTGTTCCTGATGCTATGCTGCTGCTGCTTTAGACCCTACCTCATGTGCATCTACTACTCCTGCCATCTAATATTTCTGAAGATGAACCAAACCTGACTTGAGCTGATAGTGGCTCTGATGCTACCCTGCTGCTGCTTTTGGCCTATCCTCATCTACATTGACCACTCCTGCCAACTCATATTTTGGGGGATGAACCTTAACTGACTGAACTGACAGTGGCCATGATGCTATGCTGCTGCTCCTTTAGGCCCTTCTTTATGTGATTCACCAGTCCTGCCAGCTCATATTTCTGGTGATCAACCTTAACAGGCTGATGTGAATGTGTTTCTGATGCTGTGCTGCTACTGCTGCTTTAGGCCCATCCTCATGTACATCTATTACTCCTGCTGTCTCATACTTCTGATGATGAACCAAACTTGACTGAGCTGATAGTGGCTCTGATGCTACACTGCTGCTGCTTTAGGCCCACCCTCACGTGTTTCTACCACTCCTGTTTTGGGTAATAAACCTTAACTGACTTAAATGATAGTGGCCATGATGCTATGCTGCTGCCGTTTTAGGTCCATCCTCATGTGCTTCTACCAACCCTGCCAGCTTATATTTCTGGTGATCAACCTTAACTGACTGAAATGAAAGTGGCCCATATCCTATGCTTCTACTACTTTAGGCTTGTTCTCAGGTGCTTCTAGAACTCCAGCAGTCTCCTATTTCTTGTCATGAACCTCGACTGACTGAACTGATAGTGGCTATGATGGTGTGCTGCTGCTGCTTAGTGCCCATCCTCATATGCTTCTACTACTCCTGCCATCTCATATGTCTGGTGAGGAACCTTTACTGACCAAACTGATAGCGGCCATGATGCTATGCTGCTGCTGCTGCTTTAGGACCATCCTCATGTGCATCTACTATTCCTGCTGTCACAGATGTCTGGGGATGAACCAAACCTGACTGAAATGATAGTGGCCCAGATGCTATGCTGCTGCTGCTTTAGGCCTGTACTCACGTCCTCCTACCACACCTGCCAGCTCATATTTCAGGTGATGAACCTTAACTGTCTAAAGTGAAAGTGACCATGATGCTATGCTGCTGCTGCTGCTTTTGGTCTGTCCTCATGTGCCTCTACTACTCCTGCTGTCTCATATGTCTGGTGATGAACCTTGACTGACTAAACTGATAGTTGCCATCATGCTATGCTGCTGTTGCTTTAGGCGATTCCCCATGTGCTTCTACCACTCCTGCCATCTCATATTTCTGGTGATCAACCTTAACTTACTGAACTGAAAGTGGCCCTGATGTCATGCTACTGCTGCTTTAGGCCTGTCCTCATGTGCTTCTACCTTTCCTGCCATCTCATATTTCTGGGGATGAACCATAACTGACTGAACTGATAGTGGCCATGATGGTATGCTACTGCTGCTTTAGGCTTGTTCTCATGTGCATCTACCACTCCGGCCAGCTCTTATTTCTAGTGATGAACCTTAACTGAGTGACCTGATATTGGCCAGGATTGTATGCTGCTGCTGCTTTAGGCCCTTCCTCATGTTCTTTTACTACTCCTGTCATCTCATATGTCTTGTGATGAACCTTAACTGACTGAAATGACAGTGGTCATGATGCTTTGCTGCTGCTGGTTTAGGCTTGTCCTCATGTGCTTCTACAGCTCCTGCAGTCTCATATTTCTCGTGATGAACATTAACTGACTGAACCGTTAGTGGCCATGATGCTATGCAGTTGCTGCTTTAGGCCTGTTCTCATGTGCTTCTACCATTCTTACTGTCTCATGTTTCACGTGATGAACTTTAACTGACAGAACTGATATTGGCCATAATGGTATGCTGCGGGTGCTTTAGGTCCATCCCCATGTGCATCTACCACTCCTGCCAGCTCTTATTTCTGGTGCTCAGCCTTAATTGACTCAGCTGAAAGTGGCCCTGATGCTGTGCTGCTGCTGCTGCTGCTTTCGACCTGTCCTCATATGCATCTACCACTCCTGCCATTTCTGGTGCTGAACCTTAACTGACCGAGCTGATAATGGCCATGATGTTATGCTGCTGTTGCTGCTTTAGTCCTGTCTGATTGGCAAAGAAGCACTCACAGGCATTCAGCTCTGGCAGTAGCAAAATGTGAAACAATTCAAAAGTGCAGCAAAGCAATACTTTAAAATGTACTGACAACAATATTAGTGAAAGAAAAAACAACTGTATTGAGCATCAAAGTTTGATGCATTTACAGGCCCTAATATGCTTTCTGCATTCTGTTACAAGCGTCCAAAGATAGCCCAATAAGTATGTCAAGCACACAAACACCAAATGAAAACCTAGGTGACACAGACCAAATGTGCCTGTAGCTCAGATAACTGTGAGATGAGGACAAAAAGCTGCTACTAATAATCCAGAGTTTACTAATGGAACAGCATGCTACCATAAGATTATAGGCAAAGTAAATACACTGTGAAAGAGCAGAGACAGTCAATGACATCACTTTTGGTCAGGGCTGTCAATCAAGCTCCAAAAATGGAGGAGGGACATGATGGCTACAACAAAATGTTTTTTTAACTTATTTTGGAAATTTGGGGGCACATGCACCATGCTATTTGCATTTCAGTACACCAAGCGACACCAGTGCTTATGCACACATTGCTGACAGTTCCCCTTTAAGTGTCTGAACTGATAGTAGCCACGATGCTTGGCTGCTGCTGCATTAGGCCCATCTACATGTGAGTCTGTTACTCCTGCCATCACATATGTCTGGTGATGAACCAACCCTGAGTGAACTGATAGTGGTCATGGTGCTATGCAGCTGGTGCCTTAGGCCCGTCCTCATGTGCTTCTACCATTTGTGCTCTCATATTTCTGGTGATGAACCTTAACTGACTGAACTGATAGTGGCCGTGATGCTATGCTGTTGCGGCCTGTCCTCATGTGCACCTATCATTCCTGCCAGCTCATATTATTGGTGATGAACCTTAACTGCCTGAACTGATATTGGCCCTGATGTTATGCTGCTGCTGCTTCTTTATGCCCATTCTCATGTGCATCTACTACTCCTGCCATCACATATGTCTGGTGATGAACCAAACCTGACTGAACTGCACTTGACCCTTCAAGGGCTGAACTGACATTGCCCATGATGCTATGCTGCTGCTGGTATACATCCCTGACATCGATATGTTAACAGCAGAGTCCCCTACAGTGACAACAGCACCACATCACTGTATGGAACCCGCTGGTACCTGGCATTGTCTGTCAGGGGTCCTGCACCCCCCATGACTCAGCTCCGACTTGGAGTTGAGAATCCTAAGTGGGGGGGTGTGCAGAGTGCACAGCACCCCCATGTGGGGGATTCAGAGGGCAGAGCCCCCCAAAGAAAACACTTGTGGCTTTTGCAAACTGCCAGCCGACTACAAAATGCAGTTGACCTGCCAGTTTTGCTGTCAGGTCGTTCGACAAATATTTTGTCAATGACCCGTCATGGATCCACTTCTGCTTTAGGCCCATGCTTATGTACTTCTACCACTCCTGTAAGCTCATATTTCTGGAGGTGAACCTTAACTGACTGAAATGATAGTGGACGTGATGTTATGCTGCTGCTATAGTCCCGTTCTCATGTGCTTCTTCCATTTCTGCTGACTCATAGTTCTGGTGCTGAACCTTAACTGACTGAACTGATAGTAGCCCTGATGCTATGCTGTGGCTAGTTTAAGCTTTCCCCTATGTGTTTAAACCACTCCTGCCAGCTCATATTTCTGGTGATCAACCTTAACTGACTGAACTGAAAGTGGCCTGATGCTATGCTGCTGCTTATTAAGGCCTGTCCCCATGTGTGTCTACCACTCCTACTAGCTCATATTTCTGGAGATGAACCTTAACTGACTGAACTGATAGCAGCCATGATGTTATGTTACTGCTGCTGTTTTACGCCTGTCCTAATGTGCTTCTTCCTCTCCTGCCAGCTCATATTTCTGGTGATCATCCTTAACTGACTAAACTGAAAGTGGCCCTGATGCTATGCTGCTGCTGCTTTAGGCTTGTTCTCATGCACTTCTAGAACTCCTGCAGTCTCATATTTCTCATGATGAACCATAACTGATTGAACTGATAGCGGCTATGATGGTATGCTGCTGCTGCTTTTAGACCATCCTCATGTGCTTCTATTTCCCCTGCCATCTCATATGTCTGGTAATGAACCTTAACTGACTGAACTGATAGTGGCTATGATGCTATGTTGCTGCTGATTTAGGCCCTTCCTCATGTGCATCTTCCACTCCTGCCAGGTCATATTTCTGGTGATCAACCTGAACTGACTGAACTGAAAGTGGCCCTGATGCTTTGCTGCTGCTGCTTTAGGTCCGTCTTCATGTGCTTCTACCTCTACTGCTGTCTCATATTTCTGGTGATGAACCTTAACTGAGTGAACGGACAGTGACCATGATGCTATGGTGCTGCTGCTTTAAGTCCATCCTCACATGCTTCTTTCTCTCCTACCAGCTCATATTTCTGGTGATCAACACTGACTGAACTTAAAGTGGCCTGATGCTGTGCTGCTGCTGCTGCTTTAGGCCCATCCTCATGTTCTTCTACTACTCCTGCAAGCTCATATGTCTGGTGATGACCCAAACCTCACTAAACTGATATTGGCCCTGATGCTATGCTGCTGCTGCTTTTGGCCCATTCTCACCTGCTTCTATCACTCCTTCCAGCTCATATTTCTGGAGATGAACCTTAACTGAAAGAACTGATAGCAGCCATGATGCTATTCTGCTGCTGCTTCTGCCTGTCCTCATGTGCATCTTCCTCTCCTGCCATCTCATATGTCTGGTGATGAACGTTAAATGACCGAACTGATAGTGACCATGATGCTATGCTGCTGCTGCTTTAGACCCATCCTCATGTTCTCCCACTTTTTCTGCTGTCACATATGTCTGGTGATGAACCAAACCTGGCTGAACTGTACTTGATCCATCAAGTGTTGAACTGATAGTGGCCATGATGCAATGCTGCTGCTTCTTTAGGCCCATGTTCATGTGCTTCTCCGACTCCTGACATCTCATATTTGTGGTGATGAACCTTAACTAATTTAGCTGATTGTGGCCCAGTTGCTATGCTGCTGTTCCTTTAGGCTCGTACTCATGTGCTTCTGCCACCACTCCTGCCAGCTTATATTTCTGGTGATGACCCTTAACTGACAGAACTGGTAGTGGCCATGATGCTATGCTGCTACTGCTTTAGGACCGTCCCCATGTTCTTCTACTACTTCTTCCATCTTATATGTCTGGTGATGAAGCAAACGTGACTGAACTGATAGTGGCCATGATATGCCGCTGCCTTAGGCCAGTCCTCATGTGCTTCTCTCACTCCTGTCATCTTAGATGCTGGGTGATGAAAAATAACTTGACTGAACTGATACTGGCCCTTATGTTGCTGCTACTGTAGACCTATCCTCACGTGCTCCTACCACTCCTGCCGTGTCATATTTCTTGTGATGAACCTAAATTGACTGAACTGATAGTGGCCATGATAGTATGCTGCTGCTGCTTTAGAATTGCCTTCTGTGCTTCTACTACTCCTATCATCTCATATAGCTGGTGATGAACCTTAACTGACTGAACTTGTCTGACTTGCCCTGTAGTCTGGGTGAGGGGTGCTAATTGTCTGGCCTCTGACCTCAGCTACATGATAACTGGAGGTGGGGCTTAGTCAGAGTTGAGGTAGCAAGTGATTTTTGTTTTCTCAGAAGAAGCCAGAAGGGGAAGGAAACATATTCATATCAGTGCTTTACAGTAACTGGTAATTGCTATTTTTGTTATTAAACTTAGATTGTGGGCTTTTAGTGACACTGTAATTTCTTTGCTGTCTTTACTTAGAATTGTTTTTGGGCTGTTGAAAATTTAAAACGTAGTAGTGGTGTATTTCTTTGCTGTCTTTAATTGCTGCAAATGTTCGCCCCTTCCCCCAACTCTTAATTATATGCCCTGTTAAATCTGTTTAACAGGAGCTAAACACAGGGGATGGTAGGGGGTGTTGAGTAGGAGGGGCATAAGGGGAAGAAGCCCACCCTCAGCACAAGTGTTTTGACTCATTTATTAATTTTCTTTTTTAAAAGAAAAGTATCTGAGGATCAGTGGCAGGATTTTTAGGATGGTAAATTAATAAAAAGGGAACTAGGAGAGCTTCAGTAGCAGACAAATAGTGGAATAGCAGTATAAGTGCAGTATAATGTGGGGAGCGGCGTAATGCAGTAGCTGCGGGGCAGCCATATTCAGGCAGACCCTCTGGACACTGAGGTGCTGCCCTATCTGCGTGCATCTCTCTGGACTGCAGGATGAGGTAGCCAGACTCAGAGCAGAGGTAAACTGGGTCAGGAGTACCATCACCCCATCCAGAGACCACCCAGTCCAATGCCGCTGCCTCAAAGGATGCAGAGAACGAGAAGCACTTGGATGACAGTGGGCTCAGGGTGGGTTAAGATGGTCAGGCAGAGGCACATCCCAGATCCTATTCCACTCAAGAGCTCATATGCCACACTGGCAAATGGGGGCAACCAAATAGAGGTACCCAGAGAAGTGGAAGGAAAGGATGTGGAGGTTAGCCAAGGAGGTGACCTCAGCAGGGAGAGTAGTGGATCCCAGAGGAGGAGGAAGTGAATCCTGGTGGGGACTCCATCATAAGAGGGATCCAGCTAGGAACACAGGAGGGGGAGGGGGAGGACCTGGAGGTGAGGTGCCTACCAGGTGCCATGGCAGGGAGGGTAGAAAGATCCTGGGGATCACTGGGAAGGCAAGATGGGAAGGTGAGCTGGATGTCATTATCCACCTAGGTACTAATGACCTGGCAAATAGGGAGCCCAAGGAAGTTCAGGAAGAGTTTAAGAAGTTGGGGAAGGGTCTCAAGCAAGTAGCTACTTCTGTCAACTTCTCAGAAGCACTACCTGCAAGAGGCATGGGAGAGCATAGGGGGGCATGCACCAGAAACTTTAACTCATGGTTGAAGAACTGGTGCTATGAGGAAGGGTTTGGATTCATTGGTGACTGGGGACCCACCTGGAGGGATGGTGGTTTGTTCAAGTCTGATGGCCTGCATCCATCCTGAAGGGGAATCCAAGTACTCAATGATAAGTTTAAATGCTACATTAACAAGCATTTAAACTAGCCAAGAGGGGTGGCAGGCCAGCAAGGAGGGTACCTACTTGCTCACCCCCCACAGCTAGCAGTGGAACCAGTGAACCAGATGAGTATATATCTTAACAAAGCAGTGTGCAAAAGATGGAGATTAGCACCCAAGAGGTGCTTAGGCAGAAAATGGGCAAACATCAGCAGAAGGGCAGACACCAAGGAGAACCAGGGATAAAGGACAACCAGGGAAGGGGCTGGAGTAGAACAGCAAAACAGTCTAGGGAGGTCAAATCATGGAAAGCCATGTGTGCCAATGCCAGGAGCCTTAGCAACAAGATGGAAGATCTGGAGGCTGTCATGTTGCAGTCAGACCTGGACATTGTGGCCATCAGAGACACCTGATTTAATGATAACCATGACTGGGAGATGGCCATTCCTGCTACAACATATTCAGAAGAGACCAGGCAGGTAGGAAGGGAGGAGGAGTGGCACTGTATGTAAAAAATGACTTAAGGGCCACAGAGATCCAGGAGGAACAAAATGGGGGAGAGATACTGTGGGTTAAGCTGGAAAGGAAAATGGGGCCAGCCATCTGCACAGATGTGGTCTGTAGACCAGCAGCCCAGGAGGAAGAAACAGATAGGCAGCTGATGCTAGCCATCCAAAGGATGGCAGACAAGGATGAGGTAGTACTGGTTGAAGACTACAATATTCCAGATGTGGACTGGAGCATCCCAGCAGCAGCATCAACTAGGAGCAGATTTATCCTGGACTCTCTTCAGGGTGCCTTCCTCAAGCAACTGGTCATGGAACCAACTTGGCAGAAGGCAATACTGGATCTTGTGTTCACCAACAGGGACAGTGTGATGGGGTAACAGTGGGGGAGCACCTGGGGAACAGTGACCACTAGTCACTGTGGTTTGAAATCACAGAAGGAGCAGAACCAAACCACACAAAAACACGTATCCTGGATTTTAGGCTAGCAGACATTGGGAAAATGGGGAGATACTTGAAAGAGGCATTAAGGGGAATGGGGCAGGAATCAGGGGTTGGGAAACAGTGGACAGTATTTAAAATGGGGAATACAAGAGCAACAGAATTATGCATTAAGCAGGTTAGCAAGAGGAAAAGGAAGAGGAGGCCATTATGGTTTTCCAAAGAGGCAGCAAAGAAAGTGAAAGCCAAAAAGATTGCATTCAGGCAATACAAAAAGACACAGGCAGAAGAGGATAGGGAGAAGTACCAGGAGAAGCAAAAGGAGGCAGGGAGGTCAGTAAGGGAAGCCAAAGCTCAGACAGAAGAGCACATTGCAAAATCAGTGGGTAGAGGGGACAAAACCTTTTACAGGTACATACAGTAAGTGAAAAAAGAAAGGCAAAGGGAGGGATAGTGAAACTGAAGGGGGAGGATGGGGGCTGCTTGGAGGATGACAACAGTATAGCTGACATACTGAACAGGTATTTCTGCTCAGTCTTTACGAGGAAGAGGAGGGTAATGGGTCTGAAGGGAGTACAAGGGGTGAGTATGGTGCACAAATGGACACAAGTCCCTTTACATGAGAAAGGGTCCTGCAGGAACTGGAAGTAATAAGAGTTGATAAAGCCATGGGATGAGATGGGATGCATCCCAGGGTCCTTAAAGAACTCAGAGAAGTGGTGACTGAACCTCTGGCTATCCTATTTAGCCAATCACTGGATACAGGGGAGGTACTCAAAGACTGGAGGACAGCAGATGTAGTCCCCTTATACAAAAGTGGGAACAAAGAGGAAGTGGGGAACTACAGACCAGTCAGCCTCACCTCGGTAGTGGGGAAGATCATGGAAGCACTACTGAAGGAGAGATTGGTGGAACATCTGGTTGTCAATGGACTGCAGGATCCAAGTCAGCATGGTTTTACCAGGGAGAGGTCATGTCAAACCAACCTTGTTGAATTTTTTGACTGGGTGACTAGGGAGGTGGATTAGGGGAGGGTAGTGGACATAGCCTAGCTGGACTTCAGCAAGGCCTCTGACACTGTGCCACATAGAAGACTATTACACAAACTAGGGAATATGGGTGTGGGCAGAGCAGTAGTGTGGTGGGTACGTAACTGGCTGGGCGGCAGGACACAGAGGGTGGTGGAAAATGGCTGTCACTCCACAGAGGGAAGATTGACCAGTGGGCTACCACAGGGATCAGTGCCGGGACCAGTCCTATTCAACATCTTCATCAGTAACATTGCGCAGGACCTAGAAGGCAGAATTTCACTGTTCACTGATGACACAAAGCTCTGCAACAGAGTGGACACACCAGAGGGTGTAGACAGAATGAGAAGGGACCTGCAGAAACTTGAAGAATGGTCAGGGGTTTGGCAGTTGAAATTCAATGCAAAGAAGTGCAAGATAATGCATATGGGGCACAAAAACCCTAGCACAATATGCCAGTTGGGGGGTGAGGATATAGCATGTACCAAGCAGGAAAGGGATCTTGGGTTTATCATCTCTGATGACCTCAAGGTAGGGAAACAGTGTGACGAGGCAGCAGGTAAAGCAAATAGGATGCTGGGATGCATAGGCAGGGGCATCACCAGCAGGAAAAGTGAGGTCATGATTCCACTATACAAGACACTAGTGAGGCCCCACCTGGAGTACAGTGTACAGTTCTGGAGACCTTACCTACATAAGAACATAGACAGGGTAGAGAAGGTTCAGAGGAGGTCAACAAAGATGGTACATGGATTGCATCACAAGTCCTATGAGGACAGGTTGAAGGAATTGAATATGTACTCCCTGGAGGAGAGGAGGGAGAGAGGGGACATGATAGTGATGTACAAGTATCTTACAGGGAGGAACAGGGTGCAGGAATACACTATTTTTAAGCGAAAAAGATGTTCCAGGACTAGAGGGCATGAAATGAAGGACAATTCAGAGGAAATGTGAGGAAGAATTTCTTCACAGAACAGGTGGTGGACAAGTGGAACACCCTGCCTGAGGAAGTGGTGGGAGCTGAAACAATCACAGGATTTAAGAATGCATGGGATAGACATAAAGGAATTCTGGAGGTCAGGGGTAAGGGGCACAGAGCTGTAGGAAAACATAAACTGAAGTTACAAACTCAAATAGGCAGACTAGGTGGGCCATAGGCCCTTATCTGCCGACACTGCCTATGTATCTATGTAATTGATAGTGGCCATGGTGCTATGCTGTTGCTGCTGCTTTAGGCCCATCTGCATGTGCTTCTACCATTCGTGTTGTCTCACATTTCTGGTGATGAACCTTTACTGACTGAAGTGATAGTGTCCATGATGCTATGCAGCTCTCTTTAGGTTTGTCCTCATGTGCATCTACCACTCCTGCCAGTTCATATGTCTGGTGAGGAACTGACTGAAATGATAGTGGCCATGATTCTATGCTGCTGCTGTTTTAGTCCCATTCTCATGTGCTTCTTTCACTTCTGCCATCTCATATTTCTGGTGATGAACTTTACCTGACTGAACTGATAGTGGCCCCAATGCTATGCTGTGGCTGCTTAACACCCTCTCCTATGCGCTTCAACCACTCATGGCAACTCATATTTCTGGTGATCAGCCATAATTGACTGAACTGAAAGTGGCCCTGATGCTATGCTGCTGCTGCTGCTCTAGGTCTGTCCTCATGTGCTTCTATCACTACTACAAACTAATATTTCTGGTGATCAACCTTAACTGAGTGAACTGAAAGTGGCCCTAATGTTATGCTGCTACTGCTTTAGGCTTGTCCTCATGTGCTTCTTGAACTCCTGCACTCTCATATTTCTGGTGATCAGCCTTAACTGACTGAAGTGATAGTGGCCATGATGGTATACTGCTGCTGCATTTGGCCCATCCTCATCTGTGTCTACTACTCCTTCTGTCATATATGTCTGGTGATGAACCAAACCTGACTGAACTGATAGTGGCCCTGATATACCACTGATGCTGCTTTAGGCCCATCCTCATGTGCTTCTCTCACTACTGCCATCACATATGTCTGGTCATGAAACATGCCTGACAGAACTGCTAGTGGCCATGATGCTGTGCTGCTGCTGCTTTAAGCCCTTCCTCATGTGCTTCTTCTACTCCTGCTGTCTCATATGTCTGGTGACGAACCTTAACTGACTGAACGGATCGTGTCCATGATGCTGTGCTGCTGCTGCTGCTTTAGGCCCATCCTCATGTTGTTCTACTACTCCTGCAAACTCATATATCTGGTGAGGACCCAAACCTCACTGAACTGATAGTGGCCATGATGCTATGCTGCTGCTGCTTTAGGACCATCCTCATGTGCATCTACTACTCCTGTCATCACATAAGTCTGGTGATGAACCGAACCTGACTGAATTGTACTAGATCCTTCAAGTGTTGAACTGGTTATGGCCATGATGCAATGCTGCTGCTGCTTTAGGCCCGTGCTTATGTACTTCTCCCACTCCTGCCAGCTCAAATTTGTGGTGATGAATCTTAACTGATTTAACTGATAGTAGCCCTGATGCTATGCTGCTGCTGCTTTAGGCCCATCCCTAAGTTCTTCTACTACTCCTGCCATCTTATATGTCTGGTGATGAACCAAACCTGACTAAACTGATAGTGGCTGTGATATGCTGCTCCGCTTTAGGGCCATACTCATGTGCTTTTCTCACTCCTGCCATCTCGTATTCCGGGTGATGAAAAATAACTTGACTGAACTGATACTGGCCCTGATGATGCTGCAGCGTTAGACCCATCCTCATGTGCTTCTACCACTCCTGCCATATCATATTTCTTGTTGTAACCCCCTTGCAAATGGGGGTTCCTAGAAATGCCAGCCTGGGTTTACCTTAGCCTGCTTTGTTCTGTCCTTCTCCTGCTGTCTCTTGGGCTTCTCCCAACTTGGCCCCTAATTTTTCTGGCTTCCCAGGTCCTGTTTGCCCTTGCGTGTGCCCCAGCTTGCAGTCAAATGAAAATCCAGCACCACAGGGCTTAAAATGCTGACCACAATCTCCCGCTGCAAAAGTGCTGCCTCCAGGGCAGCGGGAGTTGCGCTGGCATGCAAAGCACCTTTGATGTGGAGCCACTTGTTTTGCGGTTGCCTCGGGGACTGTGCCGTGGATCCTGGGAACCCTTCCACCTAATTGGGACCTGGTGACCACAGACAGCCTGCTAGGGGACCGCTCAAATGAAAATTAAGAGTTTGACCGGGGCTCATTTAAGTATGCCTGGGAGGGGCCACGGTCATCTGAATAATGTATAACAGTGTGTCTGGCTGCCTCTAGGGTAGCTTTGTTCAGCTGCAGCCAAAAAGTAAAGAATTTAAATGTTTTAAATAATGGAACTGTTGCTGCTTGTTGATAATATACTGCACATGTGGGGGAAAGTATTCAAAGTTAAAATTAATACTGTTTCCCTGGCAATTCCAGTATTGTGGGACCCTATGTGTCAGCCTGTCAGCTGCTGCAAGGGGAGCTTGCATAAGTGCAGTAGCAACAGGAAAAGTAAAGGAGCCACATTTTCATCAGTGCAGTGACTGCAAGTGCAGCCTTTAAGCTACAGAACTGTGGGGCATTTGGGGCGAATAATTATTTCTTTCTGGCTGCACCAGGACATTATTCAGGACTGTATCTAATCTGCTACAAGAGACAGTTGGTTAAGCAGCCATTGCCAGCACTACAGCCAATTTGAATTGCAGCAATAGAAAGCCAGGACTTGTGGGACATTTACTACACCTCATGGGTAAGCACCCAAGTGCTTATGGGGACTTGAAGGGGATATTGTTTTAGGTGCCAATTCCACAACTCAATTGTGCCTTGAGTGTTCTGATTGACAGGTCTCTCCGCAACTTGGAGGCATGTCACTCCATCTCTTCTGCCAATCAGGAGTCGAGCTAGGAGCTCTAAAAAGAGACAGCGTTGCCAGTTTGTCTGGAGATTCAGAGGGAGATTCAGAGCTGAGAGACAGAGCCAGAGCAGGCTCCAGCCTGCTGGGAGCCCCCCACAGGGGTGGGAGCTCAGGCCCCAGCCAGACTACCTGGCCTGGGCCACTTAATTCAAGCCCTGTCAGTCTTCAGGGGGCATTTATTATTTTCTTAAGTAAACATTTACCAGTTACGGTAATTGTACTTTCTGCAACTGCTAGTCTGGAGGTTGCCAGTACTGTCTTCCAGAGGCTAGCCTCCCTCCCTCCCTCCCTCATTGGGGAAAGATGTGGACTGAACAATCAGATGTCCAGCAGTGGTGACAGCACTGACCAGCTCAGACCAGATGACATAATGCAGCGGTGAGAGCGCTGACCGAGTACGTTAGCAGTGAGAGAGAGCTGAAGAAGTTTTCAGGATGCCTTCAATTGTGGAAGAGACCCGTGGAGGACCTGAGTGAGTAGCCTTGTACCCCAAGGTGCGAGGGAGAAGCTAAGCAAGTAATCTTGGGGGCCCCAAGCCCCATTGAGAAATGTGTGCTGTTAAATGTGAGTATTTAAGTTCTCAGTCTGGGCTACTAACCCCATAAGAGACTGCCTAGTTCATGTAAATGGATGCATCTTGTCTGTGGCCCAAATGGCTAAGTGCAGGTGCAGCAAGATGCTTGGCATAGTGAATCATGTAAGTGTGTTGCAAGTTGTGTAGCTGTGGGTTAGAGTCCTGCCATTATGGAGCTGACTGCCAAGACACGTTTGCCACTTCATGAGACAAGAGACCCTAAAGCATAGTATGTCTAAGGTAACCGGAAGGGAATGTACCCATGTTTGACCAGAATTTCATCTGAGAGTGCTTGGGATAAGTGTTCAATGGCTAGACATGCTGAATAAGACTCTGCTTGTGAATAATGTTCTTGGTATATAGAATGTACTGGATGTGACTGCCTGTGACTAAAGTATGGGATGCTTGATGAAAGTGTCATTGTCAACTTACTCTGGATGGATGCCTTTTGGTATATAAAGTACTGGATGTGACTGTGTTTAAACTGCATATAGGATGCTTGACAAAAGTATCACTCTCATTGCATTTGGATGGGACTCTCAAGTATGGTGCTGAATGTTCTCAATGCAAGAACCACACGGTTTGTCCCAGAATGTTCAGAAGTCTCAAAGTGCAGGGCAATCCCTGCCATGTCTGTTAAAGTGCAGGACAATCCCTGCTGTGGGTGTAAATAGTAATTTGCTGTTTTACAAGAATCTGTTTCCAAGTTGCCTCCCCCTCAAATTAATAGCCAGCCACCTCGTCCAGCTGCAACTCCATCAGGCCTGCAACATCTGGGACTGTGGTATCTGTTTAACCAGTATGGTATGAGATTGTGGGGTTTCTGCTGTAACTGGGACTGGTACCAGTGTGGGTATTAATGATAATTAAGTTAAACATCTGATTTGTCAGCAGCTAGATAGCCAGATAGCTAGATAGCCAGGGAGCTGGATGTCTTAAGTTGGATGGTAAAATGTAATTTATGTCTGCCTGTTAATGTGTAGCCACCCAGCTGGAGGGTTCACCAGCAAAATCTAAATAATCTCTGTATATTTTGTAGATACAATAAGATAACCTCTACTCCTCCTGTTTCCCCTTCCTAGCTCCTATATTACCCCTGAAATAAATATCCTATTTGTTGTTTAAAAGTCTGGTGTGAGCATATTATTGGATAGAGCTTTTAATTCAAAATGTGGAAATGTGGGGAACTGTGTATTGGGGCATGTCTGGGGAAGGTAAATGGTCATTGTGGGTGGTGTAGCAGCTCAGGGAGCTACACCCAACACCATCTCACCCACGTAAAGCACCCTGAGTGGAGGCACTGCACAAAGGTATTCAGAAATTATCAGATAGTGAACCCAAACCCCTTAGCCTATGTCCAGGGTAGTAGGCGGTGGTGTAACAATGGGGGTTTCACCACCAGGGGTTACATTGTGATGAACCTTAACTGACTGAACTGACAGTGGCCATGATAGTATGCTGATGCTGCTTTAGGCTACCCCTCCAGTGCTTCTACCACTCCTGCCAGCTCATACTTCTAGTGATGAACCTTATGTAACTGAAACGATAGCAGGCATGATGCTATGCTGCTGCTTTTGGCCCATCCTCATGTGCTTCTAGTACTCCTGCGGTGTCATATGTCTGATAATGAACCAAACTGCACTGAACTGATAGTGGCCCTGATGCTATGCCGCTGCTGCTTTAGGCCCATCCTTCTGTGCTTCTCCTCCTCCTGCCAGCTCATATTTCTGGTGATGTATCTTAACTGACTGACCTGATTGTGGCCATGATGCTATGCTACTGCTGCTCCTTTAGGCTCGTACTCATGTGCTTCTGCTACTCCTGCTGTATCCTGTATCTGGTGATAAACCAAACCTGACTGAACTGATGGTGGCTATGTTGCTATGCTGTGCTGCTGCTGCTTTACGCCCATGCTTATGTGCTTCTACCACTGTTACTGTCTCATAAGTCTGGTGACGAACCTTAACTAACTGAACTGATAGTGGCCTGATGCTATGCTGCTGCTGCTTTAGGCCCTTCCTCATGTGCTTCTACTACTCCTGCTGTATCCTGTATCTGGCGATGAACCTTAACTAACTGAACTGATAGTGGCCTGATGCTATGCTGCTGCTGCTTTAGGCCCGTCTTACTTTCCCCATGATCCACTCCCCCCCCAGAGTGAAAATTTGTAAATCCGGGTGGGTGCAGGGGGCACCTTTTTTGCAGCATGCACCCTGCATGCATTATTTTGACCAGCACTGTTGTGACCCAGTGCCAGTTTAGACTACCTTCCAGTTCCTAGTGGTAGTATCCCAGACAGTTGCCTCCCATCTGCCAACCTTTCCTTTTTGCATGACTATTTCTCATTGAAAACCCACATTTTATGACTGCTTACCTTCTCTAAAATCCATTGGTGTCGCTGGTTATTAAATCCATGTCCTATCTTAGCAGAACTGAAATACATGTTAATGGTATAATTATAACCAACATTGTTTTGTTTCAAATCCTGTATCTACTTTTATTGTGTATTCTCTGAACATTAGGAACACCCCCAGAACAGCCACCCATGATACAACTGTCTCCTCTACTCCCACTGCATATTAGGAGACTGAAATTAAGCAGAGATGCCTAGCCCTCCTTTCCTAGTCACAAAACTTAACTAAGGGATCAATTGAACTCACTCACTCACTCACTCACTCACTCACTCACTTCATAAATCTGCAGGTGCTAGTGTTTTTGGTGTTCTGTGGGGGTTCAGGTATCTGGGTATTGCAGTTACTGGAGGACGTACTTGACAGAATTATTTAATTTCAGCTCACCACCACTGCAACTTCAATTATAATGGGCAGGGTTCAGTCTTTGGGAGGTAGCAGGTGCAGTTTTTCTGCATGTGAAGGGGGGCAGGGCTGGTGAAGGCACAAAAGTCTGGATTCAGGAATAGAAGCCACAGGGTCATTGCCAGCTGGGGTTCATCAGGTTCAAACAACCCCCCCCACCTTGAACCTCCCTTTTTCTTTTGTGTGTGCCCCTTTAAATCCCCCCGCCACGCCACGCCACTGCCAGGAGACTTGTTATGTGCCTTACAGTTGTGCCCTGCTCCTACCCCAGTCACCCCATCTCAGTCATGACTGAGCCAGTCAGAATGCAGCTGACATCCTCAAGTTATGCTGATAGGTACCTCGTGAGAAAAGTACAGTTGAACCGTGGTCTGAGAGTGCTGTTACAGCGTAAGAACAAACTGAGCCGTGATCCGAGAGCGCACTGTCATGGCAAGTGAGAGACAATGAAGCGGACTGGCAGTGTGTGAGTGGAGGCAGTATAGCGCAGTGTTTTAAGGCTCTGGACTGCAAATCTGGTGACATCCAGCTGACCAGACCTGGGTTTGAATCCCACAGCTTCCACTTGCATACTGTGTGACTCTGAGCAAGTCACTCAACTTCCCTGTGCTCCCAGGTCACTCCTGTAAAAAAGCTTTCAGCTTAGTATGCTACTCCTGGTTAAACAACTAAATTAAAAGATGAAGTGTAGATGGAGAGCAAAGAACTGACTGGTAAGCCTTTCCAGATTGTTGCCCCCTCAAAAAGACACTATCCTCTGGCAGCCACCATTGACAAACAGACACAAAAGACACTTTCCTTCACTCATGAAGAGTGCTGCCTGGGACACCTCTGTGCATTTATCTGGCTGCAGGGCCATTAAAAGATTTTTGGCTGGGTTGAAAATGTCTTTAATGGCCCAATGGCCATACATGAGTACACAGAAGTGTCCTTCCCTGGCAGCATTGCTCGTGAGTGAAGGAAAGAGGCTGGGGTGTCATAATCTCAGGGATAAAAATGTGCATACTGTATCCAGGATATCCAAGACCACCTACAAGGCAATAACCTCTATTTAGTGTGGTCCATTTTCACATATTTTATAATATAACACAGGATAACACACCTGAGATGCTATCCTGTTTTCACATAGTCCTGCTTCCTCACATTCTACAGAGCATTTTCAAGAGTAGCTAAGCTGAGAAGATTGGTTTGATTTGTTTTTTTTTTCTTCTTTTTCATAACCTGACAGGTCACTGAGCTAAAAAAGTCAATTTTCAGGGAAGACCAATGACATATTGTACAAATGCATAAATAAAAAACAGTGAAATAAAATAAAATCAAGTAAAATTACATATGTTGTATGCTAACAGGGCAACTGTTCAAAATTTGGCAGCGATAGAAAGGCAAACTGACAAGAGTAGTGTATTAAAGAATTAAGGAACTCTATGAAGCAGAGATCTTTGAAAATAAGTAATGTGCATATGTGGTACAGAAAAATAATTTGCAAAGACTGACCCTGTATGTACTTCATTTCTAACAAACTAGAAAAACTTGTGACAGTTGTACCATCCTCAATGTACCATTTTTTAAG
Organism: Neoceratodus forsteri; assembly: GCA_016271365.2. Lineage (NCBI taxonomy): Eukaryota > Metazoa > Chordata > Ceratodontiformes > Ceratodontidae > Neoceratodus > Neoceratodus forsteri. The sequence goes on along the minus strand of CM028138.1, from coordinate 708,471,990 downwards.
AGACCTCCAGCCTGATAATAGAAAAGATGCTCAATAGAGGGCCATTGTGAAAGCAAGTTATGTGCAGTAATGGATGTGAGCAAGCATTTGAGTGGCAAAGTAATCAAACTTGTTTTACAGTATTCTCACTCCTGTCATGTTTCATTTTTAGTGGAGTGCTGACTTTGGCAAGATGGGAGATTGCCTCAGAAAAGCACTAGCAAACAGGCTAGAAGGAGGTGTGGAGCAACAATGGGGAATTATCAAAACTGCCATCACAGAGGCAACAAGCCTTTGTGTGAAGCAAATAAACAAATCAAAACGAAAGAAAAAGCCACTATGGTTCTCAAGAGAGGTGGCTGTGAAAGTCAGGAAGAAAAGATAGCATTCGGAAGTATAAGGAAACACAAAGGAGTAGGACAGAGAGCTGTACCAGTTAAGGCAGAAAGAAGCAGGGAGGGAAGTCAGAATAGCAAAGGCCCAAACTGAGAAAAGATAGCCAACTCAGTTAAGAAGGGGATAAAACCTTTATAGGTACATCAGCGAACTAGAAAGACAAAGGAGGATAGTGAGGCTGAATAGAATGACGGTGGGTGGGCAGAGGGGACAGTGAAAAGCAGGAATACTGAACGAAGATTTCTGCTCAGTATTCACAAAAGAGGAGGGGGAAGTGCCTAATCCAATTAACAGAAGCACTCTTGATAGAAGTCGATCCCAGTCCTTTCACAGAAGAAAGGGTTCTGCAAGAACTCCTAAAACTGAAGGTGTACAAAGCAATGGGTCCTGATGGAATTCACCCCAGAATTCTAAAAGAATTAAGGAAGGAACTAGTGAAACCACTGGCTACTCTTTTAATAAATCATGGGAGGATGTGTGGTACCCGAGGACTGGAGGAAGGCGGATGTGATTCCCTTCACAAAAGTGGGACCAAGACAGAGGCAGAAAACTACAGACCTGTCAGTCTGACCTCTGTGGTAGGGAAAGTGATGGAGTCACTTCTGAAGGAAAGAATAGTTGAGTACCTAGAGGTCAGTGGAGCACAGGATCCAAGGCAGCATGGGTTCACAGCGGTAAGGTCATGTCAGACAAATCTAATAGATTTCTTTGACTGGGTGACCAAAGTAGTAGACCAGGGAGGGGCTGTGGACATGGCCTACCTAGACTTTAGCAAGGCATTTGACACAGTCCCACACAAAAGATTATTAGTCAAATTACCCAGCCTAGGAGTGGGTCCCAGGGTGGTAGCCTGGGTAAAACATTGGCTGGACAACAGGACACGAAGGTAATTGTAAATGGAGTCCACTCTGAAGAAAGGCGGTTACTAGTGGGCTACCGAGGGTTCAGTATTGGGTCCAGTCCTTTTAATGTCTTCATCAGTGACATTGCAGAGGGACTGGAAGGAAAAGATGCCTTTTGCAGATGACACAAAGATCTGCAATAGGGTTGATACACAAGGAGGCGAGGAAAGGATGAAAAGGACTTGGCAAGGTTGGAGGAATGGTCAGACGATGGCAGCTAGGATTCAATGCAAAAAAGTGCAAATAATGCACCTGGGAAACAAGAACCCAGGGGAAGAATACACAATGGGTGGGGAGGTAGTAACAATAACAAAACAGGAAAGGGACCTGGGGTAATCATATCAGATGACCTTAAGGTTAGCAAGCAATGTGAGAAGGCAGTAGGGAGGGCGGGGGTATACTGGGATGTATAGGGAGAGGCATCAGCAGCAGAAAACAGGAAGTTGTTATCCCTCTGTACAGACAGTTGGTGAGACCCCATCTGGAATACTGTGTCCAGTTCTGGAAACCCCATCTCTGCAAGGACATAGACAGGATAGAGGCAGTCCAGAGGAGGGCAACTAAAATGGTGCAGGGTCTGCAAGAGAAGCTGTATGAGGAGAGACCAAAGGAGCTTAATATGTATACCCTTGAGGAAAGAAGGGAGGGGACATGATAGAAACTTTCAGTACCTCAAGGGAATCAACAAAATCCAAGAGGTAGCATCTTTCAGAAAAAGAGACTTGCAAGAACAAGGGACACAATTTAAAGATAGAAGGAGGGCAGTTCAGGGGCAATGTGAGGAAGTATTATTTCACAGAGAGGTAGTGGATGCATGGAACAGCCTTCCTGAGGAAGTTGTGAGAGTCTAAAACTGTGGGAGAATTCAAGAATGCATGGGACAGACATAAGGCAATTCTTGTGGGGGGCAGGAAGATATAGGCTGTTGGTTAACTAGGATCTGCGGCCTATCCTGTAGGTAGGGAAATGGGCAGACTAGATGGGCCTAGTGGTCCTTATCTGCCGACAAAGTCTATGTTTCTATGTTTAATCATTTTAAAACTGTAGCTACACATCTTAAGAGAGGGTCCTAATTTTAGACATTTTAACACACTATTTTCCTAAGGACAGTCCAGCCGAGATGAATTGTGATACAGCAACTCATTTTCAGTGGGATCCTGCAGTTATCCATTTTTACAATGTATTTACCCAGAAAAACTCAGCAGCAATGCAATATCTCACATTTTGGTTTTAGCAGGGTGCAAACCTGCCCAGGTGGGATTTTGTTTTCAGTGGGGTCCTACCTTCACAAATTGTTTGATACTTTCTATTTAGTCCACCATTCCTCCTGATCCAGATTTTTCTTCCACCTTCTAAAGCCTTTTTGGTTGCAGTAGGAGTCTCCTGAGAGTCCAATCCAATTTTAGTTTCTGCTCAATAACCTCTCCAGACTCTCGACTGTAGCCACAGCTTGTCTCCTGTGTGTGAGCCCTCCAATTCTCCAAGCTTAGAGGAGAATCTGATTTTGATCTTGAGGTCTGGGGGAAGGAGCCAGTGAAGTGTGAGAGGAGTCAGGGCCCTGCTGTGGTGTGGGAGGTGGCTTCATCTGCTTATAGCTGCTGTGATATTTTTATTCAATGGTAACCCTCCCTTATTCCTCCCCAGGGTGTGAGCCTGAGGAGTAAACCAGCTAAGCATCTATCTGAGCCATTAGAATGGTGGTTGAGCCTCATGCTATCTTTGGAAATCACATGCTAGATATAGTCTGACTGTATGACACCCCCACATAACTCAGAGGTGAACAGGTGCATGGGAATGTAAGGCCAGTCTGAAGGGAAGCATGCATTTCCACATGACATACCCTCCCACTGGGTCACCAAGGAGCAGTTGTGCAGCAGACAGAGGTGCCCTCCCACCCAACAGCAAAAGGGGCACAAGATGAATATCACAAACCTGCCTTTCCTATCTGTTCCGGACATTCCAGCTCAGCCTTGAAGCCAGGTAGTCTTGACAGTAAGCAGTGATGCTACCACTTTGCTTGCCAGCCAGCCAGCTTTCACCCATTTTATATTATACAGTAGTTATCCAAGGGTGTCCTGCACAGCAGATATGCAATATCTCATTTCAGTGGCGTGCTGCTTCTACCCATCATACTCTACTTAGATTAGCACAGCTGAGATGTACTACATCTTGTTTTCGATGTGGTTTGGATTTTACTATCTTTTACAATGTATTTACTAAGGATGACCCCAGTGGGATGCAACATCTTATTTTCCATGGAGTCATATTGTCACCCAATTTTATGTTTGCTTGCACGCATGCACAAGAAACATTATATGGCAGCTTAGGAGATAAGTGGGTTTTTGAGCTGTGACACTGTGGCAGCCAATGCCACCACTGCATTCTTGGGCTTGGTCCTCATTTCCCAATGCAGTGGCATGCCGATGCTGATGCTGACACTAGTTCAGCCAGCATGCCACCAGCTTGAAACCAATTAGCCGCTGCAATGAGGGAGCGACCCATCATTGCAGAGTGGTGCCTTGCCTAGTGTAACATTTCAAAAAAACATGGCAGATGTTGCCGTCTGCTCACAGTCCCCATAAAAACTGACAGGGGTGCCAAATCCCCCATTAGCATGCCCCCACCCCAGTTCATTTGCTGATGTGGGAGCCCAATCCCCGTCAGCATAATGTCCCTCCATTTGTTGTGTGCTGAAGGGGCTGCCCAATCCCCCTCGGCATCATGCTCCTCCCAAACAGGCTTTCTTTGCCAACAGGGGTCCCAATTCCCATCAGCTTTGGTGCCCCTCCAAAAATCAGATGGCACATCGAGCCCACCTGTGTGCCTAAGCAAACTGTAAAAAAAAAAAAAAAAAAAAAAACTTCCCACAATGTCTTTTTTTCCCCTGAAACAAAGAAAACGGTCCTTGCTGTTGGGTCCCTCCCAATCTGCACCTACCTTTTCTGCACACCTCACCTCCCCACACCCCATACTCACCTCCGGAGCCTGGCACAATGATCTTCGGTGAACCGGAAACATGTCTGCACTCTTCAAAGCCGACCGCGAACTCAAGAAATGCCAGTAAGCTGTATAATGGCACAAATGTTTTTTTTTCCAACTTATGTGGATATCTCAGCCATTTTTTCAACATCTGGCACCAAATTCAACATGGGGTTCTCGGGACCTCTCCTCATGAATGCAGTCACTGTCATTTCATTATTCCGTCCCAATAGGTGATTTCGCAGTCACTGTGCGGAATCACGTTTTGGGACTGATTAATGAAATGACAGTGCCACTGTTCAGGGGTGGGCTCCCAAAAAGTGTATGTTGTAAATTTGGTGAAAAAATTCCAAAAAATAGCAATGTGGAAAATCTGGATTTAAAATATGAAAAATTCTCAAAGTTACAAGCAAAGGTGTAAACTGCACAACGCACGTTAATAACTTTGAGATTTTTTGATATTTTTACTCCAGATTTTCCATATTGCTATTTTTATATACCTCCTTATGAACAGTACAGCTGGCATTGTTCACATCCTGCTCAAAATGTGTTTTCGCACATCTGGCGCACAGTGGCATGGTTGCTGTGGTTAAATCAGTGTTCGGGACAGATAAAGAAAATCACAGTGACACTGCTCATAAGCAGAGATCCCAAACTGCCTATGTTGAAAATTTGGTGACAAAATTCCACAAAATAACTGTTAAGAGCGTGTGCTGCGCAGTTTCCATGCACACTCCTAACTTTGAGAATTTTTAATATTTTCACTCCACATTTTCAACATTGCCATTTTTGCACACCTCCTTATCAACAATACAGCTGTCATTTTTCACATTCTGCCTGAAATGTGGTTTTGCACATCCAGTGCACAACACTAACATGCTATCATACTATGAAGCCAGCAGAATAGGCCCTATGGTCTATCAAGTCTGCTCAATGGTCAGTGCATATGCAGGGCATCGATTGTTAGCTCTCCCTCCCACCCAACAAGGAACCCTATTTCCCAGAGTGGCTCCAGGATGTATCCTCCCCCTGCACCTATCCCAGCCCCTATTGATCTCCTCCTCAGTAGTAGCAGCCACTGGTTCTCTGGGTAATGCATTCCAGGGCTCCACCAGTCTCTCAGTGAAGTAGCACCTCCTTGTTTCCCCCCTCAACCTCCCCCATCCAGCTTCATGGGGTGTCCCCTGGTTCCCTTAGCTGTAGAACCCCCTCAAGGCTTACCCTATTGACCCCTTGAGATACTTGAAAAGCTCCATCATATCCCCCCCATCTCTTCTCTCCTCCAAAGAGTACAGGTTGAGCTCCCCCAGTCGCTCCTTATAGGGCATTTCCCTAGCCCCATTACCATCCTGGTCACTCTTCTCTGCAACCTCTCCAGGAGCGCAATGTCCTTCTTTAAATAGGGGCACCAAAACTGCATGCAGTATTCAAGGTGCGGTCTAACCAGACTATTGTACAGCGGAAGGAGTACCTCACTACTCCTTGAGGTTATCCCCCTGGCTATGCATCCCAGCATTTTATTTGCTTGTGCCGTCACCATTCTACACTGCTCTGAGTTGTTCATTTTGACATCCACCACCACCCTGAGGTCTCTCTCCCCCCTTAAAACCTACAATGCCACCCCCCCCCGTGTATGTATAAGTCAGGTTTTTGACTCCCAGGTGAAGAACCCTGCATTTCACAGCATTAAACTTTAGTTTCCAGATCTTGACCACGTCCCTAGAGTCTCCGGGTCCTACTGGAGGTCAAACTTTCGCTCCTCCTGATCCACCATCACCCACAGTTTAGAGTCAACCACAAAGAGGCTCATCCTGCTCCTGATACCATTTCTGATGTCCATGACATAGGCATTAAATAGGAGTGGACTCAGCACTGGCTCCTGTGGTACCCCACTTGTGACTAACCTTGAGGATGAGACCTCTCCCCCGCCCTATGTACCCGCCCCACCAGACAGTTTCCTATCCACCTGCCCATCCTCCCCCCACCTCCATACTCTCCAGCTTCTCCAGTAGCCCATGATGTGGCACGGAGTCAAAAGTCCTGCTGAAGTCCAGAAAGAGGACATCCAATGGCCTGCCCTGATCCAGTGCCCTTGTCACCCCTTCATAGAACTCCATTAGATTTGTCAGGCACCATCTGCCATTAACAAAGCCATGCTGGTGAATGTCTATGTGACCCTGACCCCTCAGCACCCCCTCTATCCTTTCCTTCAGGATGCTCTCCATCACTTTGCCCATTACCAACATCAGGCTAACTGGCCTATAGTTACCCAGCTCCTCTTGTGGGCCTCCCTTGTGGATAGGCATAATGTGGGCCATTCTCCAATCCTGAGGTACCCACCCAGACTGCAGGGAGGAGTTAAAAAGATCTGATAGGGGGGTGGCCAGGGTACCCGCCAGCTCCCTAAGCACCCTGGGGTGGATCCCATTAGGGCCCGGTGCCTTGTCCCCTCTTAGGGTCTTGAGTGCATCCAACACCCTGCCTCTGGGTATTTCCTCATCCTTTCCCCACTCTTCGACCACTGTATCCCTTGCCCCCTCTCCTACTGGTGCTGCTCTCCCCCTCTCCTTGGTGAAGACAGAGGAAAAAAAATAATTTAGTACCTCCTACTTTTCTCCTACCTCTTCCACCCACCCACTCTCTATCCAATGGTGCGGTCACTGTGGGAAATCAATATTTGGGACAGATTAAGAAAATCATAGTGACACTGTTCATGAGCAGAGGTCCCAAAATGCCTACACTGAAAATTTGGTGAAAGAATTAAAAAAAATTAGTGTGTTATGAGCATGCGTTAGGCAGTTTTCATGCACGTTCGTAACTGTAAGAATTTTTAATATTTTCACTCCAGATGTTCAACATTGCCATCTCTTCACACCTCCTTATGAATGGTGCAGCTGTCATTTTTCACATCAGTAAAAGGCCAGAGAAGCAAATACGTTTGCTCATGTGTTATGCAGCAGTTCCCCAACCCTTCCCTCGACCCCACCTCTGGCAATGTTGGGCAAATGGGGATTACCTGGGGATTTCAGCATCTTATCTGTCGCAGGTTAGGGAGTGTACCCTGGGATTTCATACCATTTCGTATGTCCACCCCTCAGGCATTTTATTTTTATAATACACCATTATTCCCCAAGGTTGTTGAGTTACCTTAACTGCTGAATTAGGGGATTATGGTTCAGCCAGTCAGCCACTTAATAATGATACTTTTCCTTAGGGCAAGTTGTGGAGGAGCTCCAATGTGAGTTATTTAGTTTCAAAATAAGCATAAAATGCACCACACAGGAATCTAGGACCCCAGGGCTTCTGGGGGTCTTTTTTTTTTTAAAGGTCACAGACTATGAAAAAAGAACCCTCCCTTGCAAAAATCCTGGCAACAGCCCTGAACCATACATTCTTAATTAATCCCATATTTAACTTTAACTGTGTTTAATTTTTAAAGAATTGGTCTGGGAAGGGTGGCACTGCCGAGCTGGAGCGGCACTGTGTTGAAGTTTGGGCGCTTTCACAGGTGTTTTAGCTTTAAAATCCTGACTGTGACTTGTGAGAAGTTGTGTGTCTCCAGTGTTGAATGGAAAGGCTATCTCACACCCAGACTTAGCAAGCTCCCTCGGACAGTCGTTAAATTGGAAACGTCTAGGTGGGGGAACTGACATCTGGGTTGTGGAACTTTCCAGTACTAGTTAATGGAGAAAGATAACTGAGGTGGTGGAACTGCCTCACATTTTTTACAGGTGGTGGAAGTAAGTTCCAGTGGACTTTTGTCCAATTTAACCCCTGCCCAGGAGTTACAGATCCCCTCGATACACCCTGAAATGAGGGTTAAGTCCAAAACTGAAAAGCCATCTTGTTTAAGAGGGTCTCCAAGATTACAATGCCTTGCTGTGCCCGGACAGGTTTGTGTACCAACTTTCCTGAGTTGTTTGGCAAAAGGTGCCCCTCCCCCACACACACACACACACACACACGAGTGAGGTGACCACATGTGCGGATCAGCGATGTGAGGCGCATGAGTTGAACCCAGGGGCGTCATTTAGGGGTAGCCAGGGGTTGCAGTTGAGACCCCTATGATTTTTTTGCAACCCCTATGATGCCCACTGCAACCCCTAAGAACCCTAAAACAAGGTTTCCCTAGCATTTATTTATATAGATGTGGTGGTGATTGGGGGAGTTTTACAACCCCTAAGATTTTGCTGAAATGGGACTTTGTAACCCCTATGATTCTACTGAAATAATGCTACTGAGTATAACCTATCTTCTTCTGCTTGCTATTCCCCTCCCTATGCAGTCCATCATCCTTTTGCTTTCCCCACCACCGTTGAAAATTGGGCCACTACTTTCAGATCATCCTGACTGATAACCCTGAGGTCCCTTTCCTACGAAGTATATGCCATGACCTCTCCTCCCATTTTGTACTCGGCTCAGGTTTTTTTGTGTCTGATGGGCATGACTTTGCACTTTTTTGGCATTGAATCCCAGCTGTAAAATTCTGGACCACTCTTCTAGTCTTTCCAGGTCCCTCATGGCCTCCATTCCCTTCATTATATCCACACTATTGCAGACCTTGGTGTCATCTGCAAATAGATAGACTATTCCTTCATGCTTCACCCTTGTGTCCCTTATGAATGTATTGAAGAGAACAGGGCAAAATACTGACTCTTGATCCCCATCTCCCCTGAGACTTCCCTATTTAGTACAACCCTCTGGGTTCTATTCCTTCCAGCTTCACCCTTATGTCCCCTATGAATGTATTGAAGAGAACAGTGATGAGGAAAGGCTGGAGGCCTATAACATGGTTATGCTAAGAACCTTTCTCTTTTCAGCCACAAACCTCGCCTGTTCTGTGTACTTCCATGGAGCAGAACATGTTCCTTTAATGAGTTTCCTCAAGTGGTGTATCAGTGAATACTAACATACCCAGAAGTTTGCAACTGTAGAGATATATTGGTCTGTATTTAAAATAGCCTGCCAATGATTCAGTGGTCAGGGGCACAGAGGAAATTCAAATCTATGCATCCAACATTTTAGCCATTTACTCCACATTAGATTGGCGGTTTAGTAAGGTGATGGGTTTGCTTTGAGCATGTTGTATTTAATCAAGTGTTTACGCCAAGAAAGGAAATTCTTCACAGCCTCAGGTGACACCTGAAATGCATTGCTAACACTCACCAGTCAGATACCAGTCCAGCTTGCCAGCAGTATTTCCAGTCAGGTCAGCTACCAATCTAGTTTGCTAGTAGTGTCTGCAGTCAGCTATCAGTCCAACTTGCCAGCAGTGTTTGCAGTCAGCTATCAGTTCAGTTTTCCAGCAGTGACTACAGCCAGGTTGCTAGCTACCAGTCCAATTTGCCACCAGTCTCTTCAGTCAGCTACCAGTCTAGTTTGCCAGCAGTGTCTCCAGTCAGTTACAGTCCAGCTTGCCTGCAGTGTCTCCAGCCAGGTTTGCTAGCTACCAGTCCAATATGCCACCAATCTCTCCAGTCAGCTACCAGTCCAGCTTGCCAGCAGTGTCTCCACTCAGATACCAGTCCAGCTTGCCAGCAGTGTCTGCAGTCAGGTCAACCACCAATCCAGTTTGCCAACAGTTTCTCCAGTCAGCTACCAGTCCAGTGTGTCAGTAGCATCTGCAATCAGCTACCAGTTCAGTTTGCCAGCAGAATCTACAGTCAGCTACCAGTCTAGCTTCTCTGCAGTGTCTCCAGTGAGCTACCAGTCCAGCTTGCCAGCAATGTCTCCAGTCAGATACTAGTCCAGCTTGCCAGCAGTGTCTCCAGTCAGGTTGCTAGCTACCAAGTCTAGTTTGCCAGCAGTGTCTCCAGTCAGCCACCAGTCCAGCTTGTCAGCAGTGTCAACAGGCAGCTACCAGTGTGGCTTTCCAGCAGTGTCTGCAGTCAGCAACCAGTCCAACTTGCCAGCAGTGTTTGCAGTCAGCTATCAGTTCAGTTTTCCAGCAGTGACTACAGCCAGGTTGCTAGCTACCAGTCCAATTTGCCACCAGTCTCTTCAGTCAGCTACCAGTCTAGTTTGCCAGCAGTGTCTCCAGTCAGTTACAGTCCAGCTTGCCTGCAGTGTCTCCAGTCAGCTACCAGTCCAGATTGCCAGCAGTGTCTTGAGCCAGCCTCCAGTCCAGCTTGCCAGCAGTTTCTCCAGTCAGCTACCAGTCCAGTTTGCCAGCAATGTTTCCAGCCAGTTACCAGTCCAGCTTGCCTGCAGTGTCTCCAGTCAGCTACCAGTCAAGCTTGCTAGCAGTGTGTCCAGTCAGGTCAGCTATCAGTCCAGTTTGCCAGCAGTCTACAGCCCGGTGGCTAGTTACCAGTCAAGTTTGCCAGCAGTGTCTCCAGTCAGCTACTTGTCCAGTTTTCCAGCAGTGTTTCCAGTCAGCTTGCTAGCTATCAGTCCAGTTTTCCAGCAGTGTTTCCAGTCAGCTACTTGTCCAGTTTGCCAGCAGTGTCTCCAGTCAGTTTTCAGTCCAGTTTGCTGGCAGTGTCTTCAGTTTGCTACCAGTCCTGTTTGCAGGCAGTATCTCTACTCAGCTTCCAGGCCGGTTTGCTAGACCCAAGCAAGGTAAGACATGTCACTAGTAAATATTTCTAAGAGTAATAAAGGTAAACCCAACTTAATGGGGGGTGTCCATTGAGCTGAGCATTAATGTTGAAAAAAATAAATATCCAGGGACTTAAGTACTTTATGTAAGAATGGGCATCACCATTGACTAGTCTTGGAATCCTTATGGTTTTGGTGAAATGCTATGGAGAGAGTAGCGAAAGCAATATTCTGGACTGTTGTGACTCTGGGGAGGGACAAGGGTGCAAATTACTGGGCATGGGGAGGAGGTAACAAGGTAGCAAAATTTGTTTCAAATGACCTCCAAAATGCACTGAATTTAAAACATTTTTTACGGGGGCCTAGGAGCCCCCCCAGCCTACAGTTTCCCTTGCAACCCCTATGGTTTTTCTGAAATAACGCCCCTGGTTGAACCTCATACTGTCCTGAACAAAATACTGCGGATGTTATGAAAAGCTCGAGAATTTAGCCCCAGTGCCAGAATGCACTGAAAAGTGGACATAGGTACAGAGTTAAACAGGTCGGAATGTTTTTGCAATGCCTGAAGACGCCCCTGTGTCACCGTGCTTTTGTGGTTGCACAGAAATACATGGCGGCGTGCTCAGCCTTGGCATTGGTGACCCTCAAGGAGGAGCTGGTGGCATTGTGCCTTGTTTCTCGATATTCCTTTTCAAACTCGCCCTCGTATGTTGGTGAGCTGCCGGTGACTGAGCTGACCAGCAGGGTCAGCCCCATCTCGCTGCCATCTGTTCCAGTGTGGCGCTGCTGCTTGTACCAAAGGATGGTGTAGTAAGTACTGTCATCATGATTGCACTGAAATTCGGCAGCATCGTTTAATTTCACAGCAAGCAGGGCTGGCCGCTGCCTAACATGCACTCCGCTGCAAAGGTCTGTGGAAATAAAAATAGAAGTGTAATTTCTTTGGATCAAATCCCGCCATTTCAGCCTATTCACCTTACTGAAAATCACTTCTTTGGTTCGTCTCTCTCTCTCCCCTTCCCCCAACCCCTGATAACTGCATACAATAAGATAGAAACTTCCCAAAGGCATATTTTGCAAAAATCTCGAAATATTAAATCTTGTGTGTGGGACATAGTACGTGCATTGTAAAACTGTAATAACCTAAGTGCACTCGCCACTGCTGTAGTGATAATGTCTTACAATAGAAAAGCTGAAGGGTTATTAAAGGAAGCTCCCTCATGTCCCCAATATAAATAAGTGACTGACGCAACTACTGCAAAATGGGGCTTTGTCTGACTATATAAAACAGAGCAGGGAAGTGACGTTCTTGATCCATGCCCCCCCCCACACACACACACGTAATATACGGTATACAGTTTGCTGATATCAGTCCATCTGCTTCACGTATACACTGCTGTTAAAGCTGTGAACATTTCTTCCATATGACCAGTCAATGTACGATTGGCAAATGTCTGCCTAGACACACATCAATTAGGTGTGTTCATATTTCATCAAAGGGGGTGGGTATCCCCAGTGCATTTTTGTCTATGTCTAGCACCTGTGAATGTGATATTTATATATTTGTGGTAAATGTCAGTTCTGGAAGTGAAATCCCCCCCTCTTATTAACACCATGCAAAGATGGGAAAGCGATAATTTTAACATGTTTTTAATTTCAGTTTTCTGCATTTACCCCAAAATACATAGGGTACGGCACAGTGATGAAAGTGAGCAGGAACGCACAGACTCAGTGCCTGTACCTTTTTTGAAGCAGGAACTGCGTTCCTGTACTCCTTGCCACTGACACTAAAACTGAAATTCTTAAACTAGCAACATAGTGACAGTTTCTGGATCTGTGATCTGCTATCAGGGTTTCCATAACACCATTTGACTTGTACAGCAATGCTATTTTCCTAGTCCTAGAAATACTTTAATATCTAACTGAATCCACTAGCGTCAAATCAGGTAGTTGTGCCTTGACACCGCTATCCTTTAAAAGATTGAAGATCTTCATTCTGTATTTCATAATTGCCAGTGCCTGAGTTCCTGTACTTATCGTTTACCACTTGCATCACTGGTAGGGCACGATCCCATAACTGAATGTATGGATTTACAGAACCTGCACAAATAAAAACATAAAAAAATAGTCTCAAAATGTTGTGACCTCCTTAGCTGTTGACATTCTGAGACCCATACATAAATCTCTGTTGATTTACAATGTGGAGTCTTGTTACAACTATGCATGAATTATTTCACATAAAAACATAGAATACGACAGCAGAAGAGGTCCTCTTGGCCCACCCAATATGCCATTTTTACTGCCTTAATACTTGACTGCAGACCCTACTTGATGTACAGCTCCGCCCCTGCCCCCCACACACTATTTCCTTGTACCTATCCCATGCATTTTTGAACTCCACTACTATTTTCACCCCACCACCTCCATTGGTAGGCTGTTCCAGGAATCCACCACTCTTTCAGTCAAGAAATACTTCCTCACATCACTCTTGAAACTGCACCCTTCCTGCTTCTTGCCGTGTACCTTTGTTCTGTTGCACTTTTTTGCCTGAAAAATACTCTCCTCCTGTACCTTATTTACCCTGCAGGTATTTAAAGGTCTCTAGCATATCCCTCCTGTGCCTTCTCTCTTCAGTGGTATACATATCAAGTTCATTTAACATATCCTCGAAGGACTGTTGATGCAGACCCTGCACCATTTTTGTTGCCTTCCTCTGGACCACTGCCACCCTGTCTACATCCTTCCTGAGATGTGGTCTCCAGAACCGGACAGAATGCCTAAGGTGTGCTCTTACTAACATACTAAGAAGCCAGCAGATTAGGCCCTATGGTCCATCAAGTCTGCTTGATAATCAGTGCCTTCCTAGGGTATCGTTGACCCCTCCCCCTCCCTCCTTACAAGGTCCCCCACCCATAGCGGGGTACTGGGATGCGCCCTCCCCCTATACCTATCCCAGGCTTTCCTTGAACCCCTCCACAGTTGCAGCAGCCATCAACTCCCCGGACAGAGCATTCCTGGGTTCCACCACCCTTTCAGTGAAGTAGCATCTCCTTGTTTCCCCTCTCAGCCTCCCCCTTCCAACTTCACTGAGTGACCCCTGGAGGCCCCCACCTCCCTTAGCTAAAGCACCCCCTCAAGACTTACCCTGTTTATTCCTTTGAGATATTTGAAGACCTTTATCATGTCCCCCCCGTTCCTTCTCTCCTCCAGCAAGTACAAGTTGAGCTACTCCAGCCTCTCCTCATAGGGCCTTCCCCCTAGTCCCAGTATCATCCTGGCCATCCTCCTCTGGACCCTCTCCAGAAGGGCAATGTCCCTCTTCAAGTAGGGATGTCAAAGCTGCACGCAGTATCCAAGGTGTGGTATAACCCTGCAGTTGTACAGTGGAAGGAGCACCTTTCTACTCCTTGAGGTTATCCCCCTGGCTATGGACCCCAGCATTTTCTTTGCTTGTGCCGCAGTCCATCTACACTGCTCTGTGTTATTGAGTTTGGTATCCACCACTACCCTGAGGCCCCCCCCAGGATGTATTCATGAGCTGGGTATTTTGGCCCCCATGTGTAGAACCCTGCATTTTCCAGCACTGAACTTTAGTTTCCATGCTATTGACCCCTCCCCAGAGCTTCTAGGTCCTCCTGGAGAGTCAGCTTCCCTTCCTTCCCTTCCACCCCTGCCCACAGCTTTGAGTCATCAGCAGAGAGGCTCATCCCACTCCTGATACCTCTTCTAATGTCTGAGATATAGGCGTTAAACAGTTACCAGTAATCTATACAGGGGCAACATCACCTCCTGCTTTCTGCTGGTGATACCCCTCCCTAACCCCCCCCCCCAGCATTCCACTAGCCCTCCAGATTGCATTGTCCTACTGTGTGGCCACATTCAGGTCATCGAATCACCCACTGTTCTCTTTCCTACTTGGTGGTTATCAAAACCACGCCCCCATTTTGTACTCCACCCCTGGGTTTCTGTGCCCCATGTGCATTATTGCACTTTTTTTGCATTAAAACCCAGCTGCCATACCAACCACTTGTCTAGTTTTCTCAGATCTCTGCTCATCCTTTCACCTCCTGGAGTGTCCACCCTGTTGTAGATCTTAATGTCATCTGCAAAGCTGCAGAGCTTTCATTCCAACTCCTCTGCCATGTCACTTATGAAGACATTAAAGAGGACTGTGCCAGCACTGAGCCCTGAGGTACCCTGCTGGTCACCCTCCTGTCCCCTTTTGAAAAAGTCACTACATTACATCCATTGACACTGTTGAATATCTGTAAAGATATTGTTTCTGATATTCTGAACAAGCATTGTTGGACAGAGTGGTGGATGGATTACTTAATTTTAAAAAGATGTCCCTCTGGACTAGAAATATGTTCAAATGGTACTACAAGGTACCCCATGGTTATTGAAATGGTACTGTTAATATGTTTTTTTCATAGTGTACTTTATTGAGAAAAATGTTCAAGGATATAATAAACAGACAATAACACGGTGTGAACAAGTCATTTAAATAGTGCAGATAATATCAAGTTTCCATATTCTTCCCCCTGTAGGAACAATGGGTAGCACTTGGTGCCCCTGGCTTTCATTTATTTGCTATTAGGTCATTCCTTTCAGTAGAGACATGGCTAGAGATTGCTGAAAGGACCATGCTTTTTCCTCCAGTGGGAAGGGAGAGGATCAGCCCAGCAGCAGAAGAATTTCTAGTGATCCCTATCTTTTAAGGTATTGGGGTAGTCTGTTTCTAGGGAAGCTGATCATTTTCTCCACTCTGAGAGCTTTCAGGATGGACTTGTGCCATCCTCTGTTGCTGGGTGTAGGGTTGTCCAGCTAGTGTCTGAGTATTACTTTCTTGGCTACTGCTGAGAAAAGGGAAATGTGATATTTACGAGAGCCATAGATTGCGTCTATGTTGAGGCCCAATAGGCATACTTTGGGGCAACTCCAGTCCTAGGAGTGGGTCTAACCATCTGCAGATGTCTTCCCATGGCACTCCATGGTTACATTAACATTCAGTTATCAGGCCCTAGGGGCAATGTGGCACAAATTGGGCTCCTAGGGGCGATTAAGAGACTGTTAATTCTGTTAATCAAACACTTAGTAATGGCTTATTGCCTAATACAACATATTGAGACCAAACGGACAACAGCGTTGTATTGTAAAGTACATAAAAAGTACTCACCCTTGTTTGAACAACACCGAAAACAGTTGTTTTTGATCTGGTATTTTTATATATAGAAAGGAAACCAGCAGATCAGTGTGTGTAGTGATTGAAGCCTGGCACTATGAATCTGCAGACATATGTTAGTCCCACTCCTGCCATTCTTTTAAAAAGGGGCATTCACAAAGTGTAGCTCTCACAGTCTAATAGTCCATAGGGGCTTTGTTAAATAAGATGCAGGGTGAACATGCTGCCAGCAGCTCAGACATATTTAAGACTGCTTGCCATATATATATATATATATACACACCTCCATTTTGTGGAACCTTGCATGTCCTAGAGAGGGAAGTTGTGCTTTGGATGCAGAATGATAGGTCAGATTATTACACTATATACGGTTCACTGAACTGTGATAGGAAGATATTTGGGGAAGCAGTATTAGCATTTAGGGACATACTTCTAAATCTTGACAGAGAAAACTAACAGTAGCAATACAATTCAGGGATATATTAGGGACACCATGTTAAAAGCACAAGAGGTTAAACAATGAAATACAATATTTAAAAGAGCATTTTACATGACTTATCATTTACTATTAAATTCTACCACTGAATTGATGGGGGGAGCAAGTTAAGGAACACAGGAAGGAAAGTAAAGGATTTTAAAGTATGGTGTTTTACATATACAGTATCCCTAAGTACTTAGGGGAGGCACTGGCTGATCTCATCCCTGATGGTGGACACCTTATCAGTGAAGAACATCGCAAACTCTTCACACTATAACTGACAAAGCTTGACCGGCTTGAAGACAGGCTGGATTGCACAGTCTGTACACAGTCCGGAAGAGCTGGGTCAGTCTATTCCTCGCAGTAGCAGTTTTCCTGGACAGGAACTCTGCCTTCTTATGGGAAATTGCTAACTGATAGATCTTATAATGATCCAGCAGTCTAAGCCTGTCCATCTCCAGATAAGTTTTCCACCAGTGTCTCTCCAAACTTCGACCCTGTCTCTTCAACCCACGGATCTCCCTGGTAGACCATGGAGCCTCTGGATGAAGGGTACAGGGACGAACACGGGATGGAGCAATGACATCCAGGGCCCCCACAACTGCCCTATTATAGGCTAGCACTAGGGGCTCTGGGTCAGTGCTATCCATTGACAATCCCAAGAAGTCCAGTTCCATCATTAGGCCTTCTGAGGTAACTCCTCCTAAAGGACAGAACTGTACTATCTTCTTAGAGGCAGGCCTCTTTCAGGGAGCCGCGAAATTAAATCTTAGGGCGTGATGGTCAGACCAACCGCTAGGCTCCACCTCCACATCAGAGACTTCCATCCTCAGATGGAATATCAAGTCCAATGAGTGTCCCCCCTCGTGAGTTGCAGAGGTAATAACCCATGTCAGCCCCAATTAATCCATCAGTTGGAGGAGGTTTTGTCCAAAAAGTGCGAGTTCGTCAACCCAGGCATGGAAGTCCCCCAGAATTAACCATCGGGGGGATTCCAAAACCCTCTTGGTGATGAAGTCTGCAACCTCCCTCAGGCATTCCCTCCCATCACCTGTTGGACAGTAAATGAGAAGGATCCTGAAACCTGCACCTGCACCCACTATACACTAAAAGGAATTGGTACCTCCAACTGCCACCGCCCTAAGGTCAAGTTCCTGTCTAAAACAGACTGCAACTCCGCCGCCCCTACGGTCCACTATCGAGTGGTGAATCACTGAGAACCCGGCTGGATCGCGGACCCCAAAACAGGGCCCACATTTTCATCTAGCCAGGTCTCGGTGATGCAAGCCAGGTACACAGATGCAATAAGATCCGCCACCACTGCAGTCTTGTTTCTAATGGACCTAGCATTGCTTAATACTGCCTGAAAGGACTGGTGATGAACTAAACCTGACTGAACTGATAGTAGCCCTGATGCTATGCTGCAGCTGCCTTAGGCCCATCCTCACATGCTTTTACCACTCCTGCCAGCTCATATTTCTGGTGATGAACCTTAACTCACTGAACTGATAGTGGCCATGATGCTATGCTGCTGCTGCTTTTGGCCTCTCATCATGTACATCTAAACTCCTGCCATCTCACATTTCAGGTGACGATCCTTAAGTGACTGAACTGATAGTGGCCATGATGCTATACTGCTGCTGCTTTACGTCCTCACGTGCTTCTAGCACTCCTGTCAGATCATATTTCTAGTGGATCAGCCTTAACTGATTGAATTGAAAGTGGCCCTGATGCTATGCTGCAGCTGCATTAGGCCCATCCTCACATGCTTTTACCACTCCTGCCAGCTCATATTTCTGTGATGAACCTTAAGTGACTGAACTGATAGTGGCCATGATGTTATGCTGCTGGTGCTTTAGGCTCATCATCATGTGCTCCTACTACTCCTTCCATCCCTTATATCTGGTGATGAACTAAACCTGACTGAACTGATAGTGGCCCTGATATGCCACTGCTACTGCTTTAGGCCCATCCTCATGTGTTTCTCTCACTCCTGCCATCTCAGATGCTGGGTTATGAAAAATAACTTGGCTGAACTGATACTGGCCCTGATGCTGCTGCTGCATTACACCCATCCTCATGTGCATCTACAACTCCTACTGTGTCATATTTCTGGTAATAAACCTTAACTGAATGAACTGAAAGTGGCCATGATGGTATGCTGCTTCTGCTTTTGGGCTGTAGTCTTGTACATCTACAACTGCTGCCAGCTCATATTTTAGGAGATGAACCTTAACTGACTGAACTGAAAGTGTCCCTGATGCTATGCTGCTGCTGCTTTAGGCCCATCCTCATGAGCTTCTACTTCTCCTACCGGCTCACATTTCTGGTGATGAACCTTAACTGACCGAACTGATAGTGGCTATGATGGTATTCTACTGATATTTTAGGCTCGTCCTCATGTGCATCTACTACTCCTGCCGTCACATATGTCTGGAGATGAAACTTAACTGACTGAACTGATAGTGGACATGATGCTATGCTGCTGCTGCTGCTTTAGGCCCGTCTTCATATGCTTCTACTACTCCTGCCATCCCTTATGTCTGGTGATGAACCAAACCTGACTGAACTGATAGTGGGCCTGATATGCTGCTGCTGCTGATTTAGGCCCGTCCTCATGTGCTTCTCTCACCACTGCAATCTCAGATACTGGGTGATGAAAAATAACTTGACTGAACTGATACTAGCCCTGATGATGCTGCTGCATTACA
The DNA here is from genome assembly GCA_016271365.2 of Neoceratodus forsteri. Lineage (NCBI taxonomy): Eukaryota > Metazoa > Chordata > Ceratodontiformes > Ceratodontidae > Neoceratodus > Neoceratodus forsteri. The sequence continues at coordinate 708,452,823 of CM028138.1, read as the reverse complement.
CCCATCCTCATGTGCTTCTACCACTCCTGCTGTGTCATATGTCTGGTGATAAACCTTAACTGAATGAACCGAAAGTGGCCCTGATGCTATGCTGCTTCTGCTTTTGGGTTGTCGTCACGTACATCTATCACTCCTGCCAGCTCATATTTCAGGTGATAAACCTTACCCGACTGAACTGATAGTGGCTATGATGGTATTCTGCTGCTGCTTTAGGCCCAACCTCATGTGCATCTACTACTCCTGCCGTCACATATGTCTGGTGATGAAACTTTACTGACTGAACTGATACTGGCTGTGATGCTATGCAGCTGCTGCTGCTTTACATCTGTCCTCATGTGCATCTACCACTCCTGCTAGCTTATATTTTGGGTGACAAATGTTAAATAACTGAACTGATAGTGGCCATGATGTTATGCTGCTGTTGCTTTAGGTCCATCCTCATGTGCTTACTACTCCTGCCGTCACATATGTCTGGTGATGAAACAAACCTGACTGAACTGTACTGGGACTCTTCAAGTGTTGAACTAATAGTGGCCATGATGCTATGCTGCTGCTGCTTTAGGTCCATCCTCATGTGCTTCTATCACTCCCACCAGCTGTTATTTCTGCTGATGAACCATAGCTGACTAAATTGATAGTGGCCATGATGCTATGCTGTTGTGCTTTTGGCCTGTCATCAAGTACATGTACAACTCTTCCCATCTCACATTTCAGGTGACAAACCTTAACTGACTAAACTGATGGTGCCCCTGATGCTATGTTGCTGCTGCTTTAGGCCCTTCCTCATGTGCTTCTACCACTCCTGACAGCTCATCTTTCTGAGGATCATCCATAACTGATTAAACTGAAAGTGGCACTGATGCTGTGCTGATGCTGCTTTAGGCCCATCCTCATTTGCTTCTGCCACTACTGCCATCTCTATTTTTGGTGATGAACCTTGACTGACTGAACAGATAGTGGCCATGGTGTTATGCTGCTACTGCTTTAGGCCCATCCTCTTGTGCTTCTACAACTCCTGCCAGCTCATATTTCTGGTGATCAACCTTAACTGAACTGAAAAAGACCTGATGCTGTGCTGCTGCTGCTGCTTTAGGCTCGTCCTCATGTGCTTCTACAGCTTCTGCAGTGTCATATTTCTCGTGATCAACCTTAACTGACTGAAATGATAGTGGCTATGATGGTATGCTGTTGCTGCTTTAGGCCCATCCTCATGTGCTTCTTCTGCCATCTTATATATCTGGTGATGAACCAAACCTGAATGAAATGATAGTGGCCATGATGCTATTATGCTGCAGGTTTAGGCCTGTCCTCATGTTCTACTACTCCTGCCATCTCACATGTCAGGTGATGAACCAAACCTGACTGAACTGATAATGGCCCTGATGCTATTCTGCTGCTGCTTTAATCCTGTCCTCATATGCATCTACCACTACTGCCAGCTCATATTTCTGATGATGAACCTTAACTGACTGAACATATAGCAGCCATGATGCTATGCTGCTGCTGCTTTTGGCCAGTCCTCATGTGCTTCTACTACTCCTGCTGTCTCATATGTCTTGTGATCAATGTTAAAAGACTGAACTGACAGTGGCCAAGATGCTATGCCACTGCTGCTTTAGGTCCATGCTTATGTGCTTCTTCCACTCCTGCAAGTTCATGTTTCTGGTGATGAACCTTAATTGACTGATCTGATATTGGCCATGAAGCCATGTTGCTGCTGCTTTAGGCCCGTCTTCATGTTCTTCTACTACTCCTTCCATCTGATGTGTCTGGTGATGAACCAAACCTGACTCAACTGATAGTGGCCCTGATATGCTGCTGCTGCTCCCTTACGCCAGTCCTCATGTGTTTCTCTTACTCCTGCCATCTCAGATACTGGGTGATGAAAAATAACTTGGCTGAACTGATACTGGCCCTGAGGATGCTGCTGGGTTAGACCCATCCTGATGTGCTTCTATCCCTCCTGCCATCTCATTTGTCTGGTGATGAACCTTGTCCTTAACTGGCTTAACTAATAGTGGCCATGATGTTATGCTGCTGCTGCTTTAGGCCCATCCAGATATGCACCTGCTACTCTGCCATCACATATGTCTGGTGGTGAACCAAACCTGACTGAACTGATAGTGGCCATAGTGCTATGCTGCTACTGCTTTAGGCCTGTCCTCATGTGCTTCTACCATTCGTGTTGTCTCATATTTCAGGTGATGAACTGACTTAACTGATAGTGCCCATGTTATGCAGCTCCTGCTGCTTTAGGTTTGTCCTTATGTGTGTCTACCAATCCTGCCAGCTCATATTTCTGGTGGTGAACCTTAACTGACTGAACTGAGAGCAGTCATGATGCTATGCTGCAGCTGCTTTAGGCCCATCATAATGTACTTCTACTACTCCTGCAGTCTCACATGTCTGGTGATGAAATAAACCTGACTGAACTCATACAGGCCCTGATATGCCGCTGCTGCTCCTTTAGGCCCGTCCTCATGTGCTTCATTCACTGCTATCATCTCAGATACTGGGTGATGAAAAGTAAGTTGACTGAACTGATACTGGTCTTGATGATGCTGCTGCATTAGACCCATCCTCATATGCTTCTACCACTCCTCCCATCTCATTTTTCTGGTGATGAACCTTAAATGACTGAATGATAGTAGCCATGATGCTATCCTGCTGCTGCTTTTGGCCTCTCCTCATCTACATCGACCACTCCTGCCAGCTCATATTTCTGATGATCAACCTTAATTGATAGTGGCCATGATGCTATGCTGCTCCTGCTGCTTTAGCTCTGTCATCATGTGCTTCTGTCACGAAGCCAGCTCATATTTCTAGTAATCAGCCTTAACTGATTGAACTGAAAGTGGCCTGATGCTGTGCTGTTGCTGCTTTAGGCCCATCATCAGGTGCTTCTATAACCCCTGCAGTCTCATATGTCTGGTGATGAACCTTAACTGACTGAACTGATAGTGGCCATGATGCTATGCTGCTGCTGCTCTAGGCCCATCATCATCTGCGTCTACTGCTCCTGCTGTCACATATGTCTGGTGATGAACCAAACCTGACTGAAATGATAGTGGCCCTGATGCTATGCTGCTGCTGCTTTAGGTCCATCCTCACATGCTTCTACCACTCTGTCCGTCTCATATTTCCGGTGATGATCCTTAACTAACTGAAGTGATAGTGGCCTTGATGCTATGCTGCTCCTGCTTTAAGCCCATCCTCATGTTCTTCTATCACTCCTGCCATCTCATATGTCTCATGATGAACCAAACCTGACTGAACTGATAGTGGCCCTGATATGCCACTGCTGCTGGTTTACACCCGTCCTCATGTGCTTCTCTCACTCCTGCTGTCAGATATGTCTGGTGATGACCCAAACCTGACTGAAATGATAGTGGCCATGGTGCTATGCTGCTACTGCTTTAGGCCTGTTGTAATGTACTTCTACAACTCCTGCATCTCCCATTTCGGGTGATGAACCTGAAATAACTGAAATGATAGTGGCCTTGACATTATGCTGCTGCTTTAGGCCCTTCCTCATGTGCTTCTACCACTCTTGCCAGCTTATATTTCTTTTGATGAACCTTAACTGAGTGAATGGATAATATTCATGATGCTATGCTGTTGCAACTTTTGGCCCAGACTCATGTTCTTCTACTACTCCTGTTATCTCATATTTCGGGTGATGAACCAAACCTGACTGAACTGATAGTGTCCCTGATATGTCGCTGTTATTGCTTTAGGCCCATACTCATGTGATTCACTCACTCCTGCCATCTCAGAAGCTGGGTGATGAAAAATAACTTGACTGAACTGATACTGGCCCCGATGCTGCTGCTGCTGTGTTAGTCCAGTCTTCATGTGCTTCTAGCACTCCTGCCATCTCATATTTCTGATAATGAACAATAACTGACTGAACTGGTAACAGCCATGATGCTATTCTGCTGCTGCTTTTGGCCTGTCGTCATGTACACTTACAACTAATGCCAGCTCACATTTTGGGTGATGAACCTTAATTGACTGAACTGATAGTGCCCATAATTGTATGCTGCTGCTGCTTTAGGCCCATTCTCACCTGCTTCTACCACTCCTTCCAGCTCATAGTTCTCGTGATGAACCTTAACTGACTGAACTGATAATGGCCTTGACGCTATGCTGCTCCTGCTTCACGCCCATTCCCATGTTCTTCTACTACTCCTGCCATCTTATATGTCTGATGATGAACGAAACCTGACTGAATTGATAGTGGCCCTGATATGCCACTGCTGCTGTTTTAGGCCCATCCTCATTAGATACTCTCACTCCTGCTGTCACATATGTCTGGTGATGAACCAAACCTGACTGAACTGACAGTGGCCATGATGCTATGCTGCTACTGCTTTAGGCCCACCCTTATGTGCATCTACCACTCCTGCCAGCTCATATTTTTGGTGATGAAACTTAACTGACTGAACTGATGGCAGGCATGATGCTATGCTGCTGCTGGTTTAGGTCCATCCTCATGTGTTTCTATCTCTCCTGCCAGCTCATGTTTCTAGTGATCAACCTTACTTGACTGAACTGAATGTGGCCCGATGCTGTGCTGCTGCTGTTTTAGGCCCATCCTCATGCATCTATAGTTCCTGCAGTCTCATATTTCTCATGATGAACCTTAACTGACTGAACTGATAGTGGCTATGATGGTATACTGCTGCTGCTTTAGGCCCATCCTGATGTGCTTCTTCTACTCCTGCCATCTCATATGTCTGGTGATGAGCCAAACTTCACTAAACTGATAGTGGCCATGACGGTATGCTGCTGCTGCTTTTGGTCTGTCCTCATGTGCATCTACTACTCCTGCCAGCTAATTTTTCTGGTGATGAACCATAACTGACTGAACTGATAGTGGCCATGATGCTGTGCTGTTACTGATTTTGACCAGTTCTCATGTGTTTCTACTAACCCTGCCGTCTCATATGTCTGGTCATGAACCTTAACTGACTGAACTGATAGTGGCTATGATGCTATGTTGCTGCTGCTTTAGGCCCTTCCTCATGTGCTTCCTCCACTCCTGCCAGCTCATATTTCTGCTGTTGAACCTTAACTGACTGAACTGATAGTGGCCCTGATGCTATGCTGTTGTTGCTTTCAGCTTGTACACATGTGCTTCTGCCACTCCTGCCAGCTCATATTTCTGGTAATGAACCTTAACTGACTGAACTGATAGTGGCCATGATGCTATGCTGTTGCTGCTTTAGGCTCACCCCATGTTCTTCTACTACTCCTGCCATCTTATATATCTGGTGACAAGGGTGCCGGAAGATGGTAAAAGCTGAGGGGGCTGAGAATCAAAAGGGCACTTATAAGGGAACAAAGGGCACTTTTTCTACTAGTTTTTTGCCATACAGAAATAAAAAGTGGAGGGGCTACCGCCCCTTCCGCCCCCCCGGTTCCGGCACCTATGTCTGGTGATGAACCAGACCTAACTGAACTGATAGCGGCCCTGATATGCCACTGCTACTGCTTTAGGCCCATCCTCATGTGTTTCTCTCACTCCTGCCATCTCAGATGCTGGGTGATGAAAAATAACTTGACTGAACTGATACTGGCCCTGATGATGCTGCAGCGTTAGACTCATCCTCATGTGCTTATAGGACTCCTGCTGTCACATATTTCTGTAGATGAACCTAAGCTGACTGAACTGATAGAGGCCTTGATAGTATGGTGCTGCTGCTGCTGCTTTAGGCTCATCCTCCTGTTTTTCTACTTCTCTTGCCGTCTCATATGTCTGGTGATGAACCTTAACTGACTGAACTGAGAGTGGCCACAATGCTAGGCTGCTGCTGCTTTAGGCCCATCCAGATGCACATCTGCAATTCCTGCCATCACATATGGCTGATGATGAACGAAACCTGACTGAATTGATAGTGGCCATGGTGCTATGCTGCTGCTGCTTTAGGCCCATCCTCATGTTCTTCTACCATTCGTATTGTCTCATATTTCTGGTGATGAACCTTTACTGACTGAATTGATAGTGGCCATGGTGCTATGCAGCTGCTGCTGCTGCTTTAGGTTTGTCCTTGTATGCATCTGCCACTCCTTCCAGCTCATATTTCTGGTGGTGAATCTTAACTGACTGAACTGATAGCAGCAATTATGCTATGCTGCAGCTTCTGCTTTAGGACTGGCCTCACGTGCATCTGCCACTCTTGCCAGTTCATATTTCTGGTGATGACCGCACCTGACTGAACTGATAGTGGCCCTGATGCTATGCTGCAGCTGCTTTAGGCCAGTCCTCATGTACTTCTTCTACACCTGTGTCTCATATGTCAGGTGATGAAATAAACCTGACTGAACTGATACTGGCCCTGATACGTCACTGCTGCTCCTTTAAGGCCATTCTCACATGCTTCTGTCATTACTACCATCTCAGATACCAGGTGATGAAAAATAAGTTGACTGAACTGATACTGGTCTTGATGATGCTGCTGCATTAGACCCATCCTCATGTGCTTCTACCACTCCTCCCGTCTCATATTTCTGGTGATAAACATTAATTGACTGAACTTGATAGCAGCCATGATGCTACCCTGCTGCTGCTTTTGGCCTGTCCTCATCTACATCGACCATTCCTGCCAGCTCATATTTTGGGGGACGAACCTTAACTGACTGAACTGACAGTGGCCATGATGCTATGCAGCTGCTACTTTAGGCCCTTCTTTATGTGATTCACCACTCCTGCGAGCTCATATTTCTGGTGATCAACCTTAACAGGCTGATGTGAATATGTTTCTGATGCTATGCTGCTGCTGCTTTAGGCCTGTCCTCATGTGCATCTACTACTCCTGCTGTCTCATATTTCTGATGATGAACCAAACCTGATTGAGCTGAAAGTGGCTCTGATGCTACGCTGCTGCTGCTTTAGGCCCACCCTCTCGTGCTTCTACCACTCCTGTTTTGGATGATAAACCTTAACTGACTTAAATGATAGTGGCCATGATGCTATGCTGCTGCTGCTTTAGGTCCATCCTCATGTGCTTCTATCAATCTTGCCAGCTAATGTTTCTGGTGATCAACCTTAACTTACTGAAATGAAAGTGGCCCAGATGCTATGCTTCTGCTGCTTTTAGGCTTGTTCTCAGGTGCTTCTAGAACTCATGCAGTCTCCTATTTCTTGTCATGAACCTCGACTGACTGAACTGATAGTGGCTATAATGGTGTGCTGCTGCTGCTTAGGGCCCATCCTCATATGTTTCTACTACTCCTGCCGTCTCATATGTCTGGTGAGGAACCTTTACTGACCTAACTGATAGTGGCCATGATGCTGTGCTGCTGCTGCTGCTTTAGGACCATCCTCATGTGCACCTACTATTCCTGCTGTCACAGATGTCTGGGGATGAACCAAACCTGACTGAAATGATAGTGGCCCAGATGCTATGCTGCTGTTGCTTTAGGCCTGTACTCACGTCCTTCTACCACACCTGCCAGCTCATATTTCTGGTGATGAACCTTAACTGTCTAAAATGAAAGTGACCATGATGCTATGCTGCTGCTGCTGCTTTTGGCCTGTCCTCATGTGCTTCTACTACACCTGCTGTCTCATATGTCTGGTGATAAACCTTGACTGACTGAACTGATAGTTGCCATCATGCTATGCTGCTGTTGCTTTAGGCGATTCCTCATGTGCTTCTACCACTCCTGCCATCTCATATTTCTGGTGATCAACCTTAACTTACTGAACTGAAAGTGGCCCTGATGTCATGCTACTGCTGCTTTAGGCCTGTCCTCATGTGCTTCTACCTTTCCTGCCATCTCATATTTCTGGTGATGAACCATCACTGACTGAAGTTATAGTGGCCATGACGGTATGCTGCTTCTGCTTTAGGCCTGTTCTTATGTGCATCTACCACTCCTGCCAGCTCTTATTTCTAGTGATGAACCTCAACGTATGTTGCTGCTGCTTTAGGCGTGTCCTCATGTTCTTTTACTACTCCTGCCATCTCATATGTCTTGTGATGAACCTTAACTGACTGAAATGACAGTGGCCATGATGCTTTGCTGCTGCTGGTTTAGGCTTGTCCTCATGTGCTTCTACAGCTCCTATAGTCTCACATTTCTCGTGATGAACTTTAACTGACTGAACTGGTAGTGGCCATGATGTTATGCAGCTGCTGCTTTAGGTCCATCCTCATGTGCTTCTACCATTCTTACTGTGTCATATTTCACGTGATGAACTTTAACTGACTGAACTGATATTGGCCATGATGGTATGCTGCGGGTGCTTTAGGCCCATCCCCATGTTCATCTACCACTCCTGCCAGCTCATATTTCTGGTGATCAGCCTTAACTGACTCAACTGAAAGTGGCCCTGATGCTGTGCTGCTGCTGCTGCTTTAGGCCCATCCTCATGTGCATCTACCATCCTGCTAGCTCATATTTCTGGTGACGAACCTTAACTGACCGAGCTTATAGTGGACATGATTCTATGCTACTGCTGCTGCTGCTTTAGTCCTGTCTGATTGGCAAAGAAGCATTCACAGGCGTCCAGCTCTGTCAGTGGCAAAATGTGAAACAATTCAAATGTGCAGCAAAGCAATACTTTAAAATGCACTGACAACAATATTAGTGAAAGAAAAAAAAACTGTATTGAGCGTGAAAGTATGATGCATTTACAGACACTAATACGCTTTCTGCATTCTGGTACAATAGCCCAAAAAGTATGTCAAGCACACGAACACCAAATGAAAACCTAGATGACACAGACCTCATGTGCCTGTAGCTCAGATAACTGTGAGATGAGGACAAAAAGCTGCTACTAATAATCCAGAGAGTTTACTAATGGAACAGCATGCTACCATAAGATTATAGGCAAAGTAAATACACTGTGAGATGAGGACAAAATGCTGCTACTAATAATCTAGAGAGTTTACCAATGGAACAACATGCTGCCATAAGATCATAGGCAAAGTAAATACACTGTGAGAGAGCGGAGGCAGTCGATGACATCACTTCTGGTCTGGGCTGTCAATCAAGCTCCAAAAATGGAGGAGGGACATGATGGCTACAACAAAATGGTCTTTTTACTTATTTTGGAAATTTGGGGGCACATGCACCATGCTAGTTGCATTTCAGTACACCAAGCGACGCTAGTGCTAATGCACACATTACTGACAGTTCCCCTTTAAGTGTCTGAACTGATAGTAGCCACGATGCTAGGATGCTACTGCATTAGGCCCATCTAGATGTGAGTCTGTTACTCCTGCCATATGTCTGGTGATGAACCAAAACTGAGTGAACTGATAGTGGTCATGGTGCTATGCAGCTGGTGCTCTAGGCCTGCCCTCATGTGCTTCTAACATTCGTGCTGTCTCATATTTCTCGTGTTGAAGCTTAAGTGACTGAACATGTAGTGGCCATGATGCTATGCAGCATCTGTTGCTTTGGGTCTGTCCTCATGTGCATCTGCCACTCCTGCCAGCTCATATTTCTGGTGACGAACCTTAACTGACTGAAACAATAGCAGACATGATGCTATGCTGCTGCTGCTTTAGAACAGTCCTCACGTGCGTCCACCACTCCTGCCAACTCATATTTCTGGTAATGAATCTTAACTGACTCAACTGAAAGTGACCCTTATGCTATGCTGCTGCTGCTTTAGGCCTGTCCTCATGTGCATCTAGCACTCCTACCAGCTCATATTTCTTGTGATGAACCTTAACTGACTGACCTGATATTGACTATGATGGTGCTGCTTTAGGCCTGTCCTCATATGCTTCTGCTACTCCTGCAATCTCATATGCCTTGTGTTGAACTATAACTGACTGAACTGACAGTGGCTGTAATGCTATGCTGCTGCTGGTTTAGGCCTGCCCTCATGTGCGTCTGCTACTCCTAACATCTCTTATGTTTGGTGATAAGCCAAAGTTAACTGATCTGAAAGTGGCCATGCTGCTATGCTGCTGCTGCTGCTGCTTTAGGCCCATCCTCATGTGCTTCTACCACTCCTGCCAGCTCATATTTCTGGTGATGAACCTTAACTGACTGAACTGATAGTGGCTGTGATGCTATGCTGCTGCGGCCTGTCCTCATGTGCACCTACCACTCCTGCCAGCTCATATTATTGGTGATGAACCTTAGCTACCTGAACTGATATTGGCCCTGATGCTATGCTGCTGCTGCTTTATGCCCATCCTTATATGCGTCTACTACTCCTGCCGCCACATATGTCTGGTGATGAACCAAACCTGACTGAACGGTACTGGACCCTTCAAGTGTTGAACTGACAGTGGCCATGATCCTATGCTGCTGCTGATATACATCCCTGACATCAACATGTTGACAGCAGAGTCTCCTACAGCGAAAACAGCACCACATCGCTGTATGGAACCCGCTGGTAACTGGCACTGTCTGTCAGGGGTCCTGTACCCCCCCAACTCAGCTCCAACTCGGGAGTTAAGAATCCTAAGTTGGGGGTGTGCAGAGTGCACAGCCCCCCCATGTGGGGGGATTCAGAGGGCAAAGCCCCCCAAAGAAACCACTTGTGGCTTTTGCAAACTGCCAGCCAACTGCAAAATGCAGTTGACCTGCTGGTTTCACTGTCAAGTCATTCGACAAATATTTTGTCAATGACCCGTCATGGATCAGCTTCTGCTTTAGGCCCATGCTTATGTACTTCTACCACTCCTGCAAGCTCATATTTCTGGAGGTGAACCTTAACTGACTGAAATGATAGTGGACATGATGTCATGATGCTGCTATAGTCCTCATGTACTTCTTCCACTTCTGCCATCTCATATTTCTGGTGCTGAACCTTAACTGACTGAACTGATAGTAGCCCTGATGCTATGCTGTGACTAGTTTAGGCTGTCCCCCATGTGCTTCAACCACTCCTGCCAGCTCATATTTCTGGTGATCAACCTTAACTGACTGAACTGAAAGTGGCCCTGATGCTATGCTGCTGCTGATTAAGGCCTGTCCTCATGTGCATCTACTACTAATACCAGCTCATATTTCTGGAGATGAACCTTAACTGACTGAACTGAGAGCAGCCATGATGTTATGCTACTGTTGCTGCTTTACGCCTGTCCTGATGTGCTTCTTCCTCTCCTGCCAGATCATATTTCGGGTGATCATTCTTAACTGACTGAACTGAAAGTGGCCCTGATGCTATGCTGCTGCTGCTTTAGGCTTGTTCTCATGTGCTTCTAGAACTCCTGCAGTCTCATATTTCTCGTGATGAACCATAACTGACTGAACTGATAGTGGCTATAATGGTATGCTGCTGCTGCTGCTTTTAGCCCATCCTTATGTGCTTCTACTTCCCCTGCCATCTCATATGTCTGGTGATGAACCTTAACTGACTGAACTGATAGTGGATATGATGCTATGTTGCTGCTGCTTTAGGCCCTTTCTCATGTGCTTCTTCCACTCCTGCCAGCTCATATTTCTGGTGATCAGTCTGAACTGACTGAACTGAAAGTGGCCCTGATGCTGTGCTGCTGCTGCTTTAGGTCTGTCTTCATGTGCTTCTACCTCTACTGCCGTCTCATATTTCTGGTGATGAACCTTAACTGAGTGAACAGACAGTGACCATGATGCTATGGTGCTGCTGCTTTAGGTCCATTCTAACGTGCTCCTTTCTCTCCTGCCGGCTCATATTTCTGGTGATCACTACTGACTGAACTGAAAGTGGCCTGATGCTGTGCTGCTGCTGCTGCTTTAGGCCTGTCCTCATGTTCGTCTACTACTCCTGCAAGCTCATATGTCTGGTGATGACCCAAACCTCACTAAACTGATATTGGCACTGATGCTATGCTGCTGCTGCTTTTGGACCGTTCTCACCTGCTTCTACCACTCCTTCCAGCTCATATTTCTGGAGATGAACCTTAACTGAAAGAAGTGATAGCAGCCATGATGCTATTCTGCTTTACGCCTGTCCTCATGCGCATCTTCCTCTCCTGCCATCTCATATGTTTGGTGACGAATGTTAAATGACCAAACTGATAGTGATCATGATGTTATGCTGCTGCTTTAGTCCCATCCTCATGTTTGCCCACTTTTTCTGCCGTCACATATATCTGGTGACGAACCGAACCTGGCTGAACTGTACTTGACCCATCAAGTGTTAAACTGATAGTAGCCATGATGTAATGTTGCTGCTTCTTTAGGCCCGTGCTTATCTGCTTCTCCCACACCTGCCATCTCATATTTGTGGTGATGAACCTTAACTGATTTAACTGATTGTGGCCCAGATGCTATGCTGTTGTTCCTTTAGGCTCATACTCATGTGCTTCTGCCACTCCTGCCAGCTTATATTTCTGGTGATGAACCTTAACTGACAGAACTGATAGTGGCCATGATACTATGCTGCTACTGCTTTAGGCCCGTCCTCATGTTCTTCTACTACTTCTGCCATCTTATATGTCTGGTGATGAAGCAAATGTGACTGAACTGATAGTGGCCATGATATGCCACTGCTGCTGCCTTAGGCCAGTCTTCATGTGCTTCTCTCACTCCTACCATCTTAGATGCTGGGTGATGAAAAATAACTTGACTGAACTGATACTGGCCCTTATGTTGCTGCTACTGTAGACCTATCCTCATGTGCTTCTACCACTCCTGCCGTGTCATATTTCTTGTGATGAACCTAAACTGACTGAACTGATGGTGACCATGATAGTATACTGCTGCTGCTTTAGGATTGCCCTTCTGTGCTCCTACTACTCCTATCATCTCATATTGCTGGTGATAAACCTTAACTGACTGAACTGATAGTGGCCATGGTGCTATGCTGCTGCTGCTTTAGGCCCATCTGCATGTGCTTCTACCATTCGTGTTGTCTCATATTTCTGGTGATGAACCTTTACTGACTGAAGTGATAGTGTCCATGATGCTATGCAGCTCTCTTTAGGTTTGTTCTCATGTGCGTCTACCACTCCTGCCAAGGAAGAGAACAAGGGTGAGTGCTGTTTGAATAAAGTAGTCCAAATGTTCGTATTGGGGGCTGGTTGAACGGTTGACTTCAGTATAGTGAAAAAAAAAAGTTTCTGGATACCAGTCACTCAGTTCATCATAAGAAATGTAGTTTTATTTTGATATTTTCTTAGGACACCATGATCCCTTAGGTATGCCCAACGTTTCATCCAACACCGGGCTTCGTCATGGGCTTAGGATCTTGTGTTCCTAAATAAATTCTTTCATTATTGGCTTTAGAACAACTAGGATTCAGTTTCCTGTTTGTTTCTAGCTTCAGATTATAACTTTTTTGTATATCTGAAACAAGTTATAACCACTTGGAGTCTGTGCTTAGTTTCACTTCAGACCACCCAGGGGTACCATTCCAAACTTCCCTTCACTCAGATTTCTAGCACTACAATGCTCATTTCTTGCCTAAGCTAAATAGCATGTGATGCAGTACCTCTCCTGCCAGCTCATATTTCTGGTGAGGAACTGACTGAAATGATAGTGGCCACGATTCTGTGCTGCTGCTGTTTTAGTCCCATTCTCATGTGCTTCTAGCACTCCTACCGGCTCATATTTCTGGAGATGAACCTTAACTGACTGAACAGATAGTGGCCCTTATGCTATGCTGCTGATGCTTTACGCCCATGCTCCTGTGCTTTTACCTCTCCTTCCAACTCATATTTCCAGTGATGAACATTTACTGACTGAATTGATAGTGGACATGGTGCTATGCTGCTGCTGCTTTAGGCCTATCATCAGGTGCTTCTAGTGCTCTTGCCATCTCATACGTCTGATGATGAACCAAACCTGACTGAACTGATAGTGGCCCTGATATGCCACTGCTGCTGCTTTAGGCCCATCCTCATGTGCTTCTCTCACTCCTGCCATCACGTATGTCTAGTGATGAACCATACCTGACTGAACTGATAGTGGCCATGGTGCTATGCTGCTGCTTTAGGCCCTTCCTCATGTGCTTTTTCTACTCCTGATGTCTTATATGTCTGGTGACAAACCTTAACTGACTGAACAGATAGTGTCCATGATGCTGTGCTGCTGCTGCTGCTTTAGGCCCGTCCTCATGTTCTTCTACTACTCCTGGCTACTTATATGTCTAGTGATGACCCAAACTGCACTGAACTGATAGTGGCCCTGATTCTATGCTGCTACTGCTTTTGGCCTGTCCTCATGTTCTTCTACTACTTCTGCAAACTCATATATCTGGTGAGGACCCAAACCTCACTGAACTGATAGTGGTCATGATGCTAGGCTGCTGCTGCTGCTTTAGAACCATCCTCATGTGCATCTACTACTCCTGCCGTCATGTATGTCTGATGATGAACCGAACCTGACTGAATTGTACTAGATCCTTCAAGTGTTGAACTGGTCATGGCCATAATACAATGCTGCTGCTGCTTTAGGCCCATGCTTATGTGCTTCTCCCACTCCTGCCAGCTCAAATTTGTAGTGATGAACCTTAACTGATTGAACTGATAGTGGCCCTGATGCTATGCTGCTGCTGCTTTAGGCCCATCCCCATGTTCTTCTAGTACTCCTGCCATCTTATATGTCTGGTGATGAACCAAATCTGACTAAACTGATAGTGGCCGTGATATGCTGCTGCTCCGCTTTAGGCCAGTCCTCATGTGCTTTTCTCAATCCTGCCATCTCGTATTCTGGGTGATGAAAAATAACTTGACTGAACTGATACTGGCCCTGATGATGCTGCAGCGTTAGACCCATCCTCATGTGCTTCTACCACTCCTGCTGTATCATATTTTTTGTTGTAACCCCCTTGCAAATGGGGGTTCCTAGAAATGCCAGCGTGGGTTTACCTTATCCCGTTTTGTTCTGTCTTTCTCCCGCTGTCTCTCACGCTTCTCCTGACTTGGCACCTAATTTTTCTAGCTTCCTAGGTCCCGTTTTCCCTCATGTGTGCCCCAGCTTGCAGTCAAATGAAAATCCACCCCTCAGGGCTTAAAATGCTGACCACTATCTCCCGCTGCAAAAGTGCTGCCTCCAGGGCAAGTGGGAGATGCACTGGCATGCAAAGTGCCTTTGATGTGGAGCCACTTGTTTTGCAGTTGCCTCGGGGACTGTGCCGTGGATCCCTGGATCCCTTCCACCTAACTGGGACCCGGTGACCATGGACAGCCTGCTGGGGGAACGCTCAGATGAAAATTAAAAGAGTTTGACCGGGGCTCGTTTAAGTATGCCTGGGAGGGGACCCAGTCATCCAAATAATGCATAACAGTGTGTCTGGCTGCCTCTGGGGTAGCTATGTTCAGCTCCAGCTGAAAAGTAAGGAATTGAAATGTTTTAAATAATGGATCTGTTGCTGCTTGTTGGGAATATACTGTACATGTGGGGGAAAGTGTTTAAAATTAAAATTAATACTGTTTCCCTGGCAATTCCAGTATTTTGGGACCCTATGTGTCCGCCGGTCAGCTGCTGCAAAGGGAGCTTGCATAAGTGCAGTAGCGACAGGAAAAGTAAAGGAGCCACATTTTTCATCAGTGCAGCGACTGCAAGTGCAGCCTTTACGCTAAGAACTGTGAGTTATTTGGGGCAAATAATTATTTATTTCTGGCTGCACCAGGCCATTATTCAGGACTGTATCTAATCTGCTATAAGGGACAGTGGGTTAAGCAGCCATTGCCAGCAGTACAGCCAATTGGAATTGCAGCAATAGAAAGCCAGGACTTGTGGGACATTCACTGCACCTTATAGGTGAGCACCCAAGTGCTTATGGGGACTTGCAGGGACATTATTTTAGGTGCTAATTCCACAATCCAATTGTGCCTCGAGTGTTCTGATTAACAGGTCTCTCAGCAACTTGGTGACATGTCACTCCATCTCTTCTGCCAATCAGGAGTCGAGCTAGGAGCTCTATAAAGAGACAGTGTTGCCAGTTTGTCTGGAGATTCAGAGAGAGATTCAGAGCTGAGAGACAGAGCCAGAGCAGGCTCCAGCCTGCTGGGAGCCGCCCACAGGGGTGGGGGCTCAGGCCCCAGCCAGACTACCTGGCCTGGGCCACTTAATTCAAGCCCTGTCAGTCTTCAGGGGGCATTTATTATTTTCTTAAGTAAAAGTTTACCAGTTACGGTAATTGTACTTTCTGCAACAGCTAGTCTGGAGGTTGCCAGTACTGTCTTTCAGAGGCTAGCCTCCCTCCCTCCCTCATCAGGGAAAGATGTGGACCGAAGATCAGACGTCCAGCAATGGTGAGAGCACTGACCAGCTCAGACCAGTTGACATCATGCAGCTGTGAGAGTGCTGACCGAGTACCTCAGCAGTGAGAGAGCTGAATAAGTTTTCAGGATGCCTTTGATTGTGGAAGAGACCTGTGGAGGACCTGAGTGAGTACCCTTGTACTCCCAGGTGAAAGGGAGAAGCTGAGCAAGTAATCTTGGGGGCCCCAAGCCCCATTGAGAAATGTGTGCTGTTAAGTGTGAAGTATTGAAGTTCTCAGTCTGGTCTACTAACCCCATAAGAGACTGCCTAGTTCAAGTAAATGGAGGCATCTTGTCTGTGGCTCAAATGGCTTAGTGCAGGTGCAGCAAGATGCTGGGCTTAGTGAATCATGTAAGTGTGTTGCAAGTTGTGTAGCTGTGGGTTAGAGTCCTGCCATCATGGAGCTGCTGACTGTCAAGACATGTTTGCCACTTCATAAGACAGGAGGCCCTAAAGCATAGTATGTCTAAGGTACCTGGAAAGGAATGTACCCGTGTTTGGCCAGAATTTCATCTGAAAGCACTTGGGATAAGTGTTCAATGTCTAGACATGCTGGATAAGACTCTGCTTGTGAATAATGTTCTTGGTGTATAGAATGTACTGGATGTGATTGCCTGTGACTAAAGTATGGGATGCTTGATGAAAGTGTCGTCATCAACTTTCTCTGAATGGATGCCTTTTGGTATATAAAGTATTGGATGTGACTGTGTTTAAACTGCACAGAGGATGCTTGACAAAAGTATCGCTCTCATTGCATTTGGATGGGACTCTCAAGTATGGTGCTGAATGTTCTGCATGCAAGAGCCACACAGTTTGTCCCAGAATGTTCGGAAGTCTCAAAGTGCAGGGCAATCCCTGCCATGTCTGCTAAAGTGCAGGGCAATCCCTGCTGTGGGTGTAAATAGTAATTTGCTGCTTTACAAGAATCTGTTTCCAATTTGCCCCGCCCCCCCAAATTAATAGCCGGCCACCTCGACCAGCTGCAACTCTATCAGGCCAGCAACATCTTGGACTGTGGTATCTGTTTAACCAGTGTGGTATGAGATTGTGGGGTTTCTGCTGTAACTGGGACTGGTACCAGTGTGGGTATTAATGATAATTATGCTTAACATCTGATTTGTCAGCAGCTAGATAGCCAAGGAGCTGGATGTCTTAAGTTGGATGGTAAAATGTGATTTATGTCTGCCTGTTAATGTGTAGCCACCCAGGTGGAGGGTTCACCAGCAAAATCTAAATAATCTCCGTATATTTTCTAGATACAATAAGATAACCTCTACTCCTCCTGTTTCCCCTTCCTAGCTCATATATTGCCCCTAAAATAAATATCTTATTTGTTGTTTAAAAGTCTGGTGTGAGCATATTATTAGAGATAGCCTTTAATTCAAAATGTGGAAATGTGGGGAACTGTGTATTGGGGCAAGTCTGAGGAAGGTAAATGATCATCGTGGGTGGTGTAGCAGCTCAGGGGGCTACACCCAGCACCATCTCACCCACGTAAAGCACCCTGAGTAGAGGCACTGCACAAAAGTATTCAGAAATGGTTATCAGATAGTGAACCCAAACCCCTTAGCCTATGTCCAGGGTAGTAGGCAGGGGTGTAACACTGGGGGGTTTGCCACCCAGGGGTTAGATTGTGATGAACCTTAACTGACTGAACTGATAGTGGCCATGATAGTATGCTGATGCTGCTTTAGGTTCTCCTTCCAGTGCTTCTACCACTCCTGCCAGCTCATATTTCTTGTGATGAACCTTATCTAACTGAAACAATAGTGGGCATGATGCTATGCTGCTGCTGCTGCTTTTGGCCCATCCTCAAGTGCTTCTAGTACTCCTGCGGTGTCATATGTCTGGTAATGAACCAAACCGCACTGAACTGATAGTGGCCCTGATGCTATGCTGCTGCTGCTTTAGGCCTATCCTCCTGTGCTTCTCCTCCTCCTGCCAGCTCATATTTCCGGTGATGTATCTTAACTGACTGACCTGATTGTGGCCATGATGCTATGCTACTGCTGCTTCTTTAGACCCGTACTCATGTGCTTCTGCTACTCCTGCTGTATCCTGTATCTGGTGATGAACCAAACCTGACTGAACTGATAGTGGCCATGCTGCTATGCTGCTGCTGCTTTAGGCCCATCTTACTTTCCCCATGACCCACTGCCCCCCAGAGTGAGAATTTTTAAATCCGGGTGGGTGCAGGGGGCACCTTTTTTGCAGCATGCACCCTGCATGCATTATTTTGACCAGCACTGTTTGGACCCAGTGCCGGTTTAGACTACCTTCCAGTTCCTAGTGGTAGTATCCCAGACAGTTGCCTCCCATCTGCCAACCTTCCTTTTTGCATCATACTATTTCTCATTGAAACCAACATTTTATGATTGCTTACCTTCTCTAAAATCCATCAGAGTCGCTGGTTATTAAATCTATGTCCTGTCTTAGCAGAACTGAAATACATGCTAATGGTATAATTATACCCAACATTGTTTTGTTTCAAATCCTGTATCTACTTTTATTGTGTATTCTCTGAACATTAGGAACACCCCCAGAACAGCCACCCATGATACAACTGTCTCCTCTACTCCCACTGCATATAACATGACTACATTCTGTTAGGGGTGTTCCCAAGTCCAGAAAAGATGCAGTGGGAGCTGATTAAGGAATGCAAACAAAGTTCGGTGTGGTAACACCAGTGTGGTGCATAACCTGTGTTTCATGTTTAAAAAGAAAAAGGCATCAGAATCAAACTACCAGCTACATCACTATATTCTACTTGATGTGAATACTCATTAAGTGTGTTTTTTAAACTAGGGGCAGTTTGATGCCTAAGGGTTGACAGTGCCCCATTAAAGAACCTTTCAACTATAAAGCATCATTTTTCTGCATAGGATAGTGCTAGGTTTAATGTCAGAGTCAGTACTGGAAATGTTTCCAATAAGTACAAACACATGTTTTTCCTGAATACAAATAAAAAAGATTGTTTTTGCCACTCCACAGATTTCGTCCTCATTTGGACAGGAAGTATTAAAATGTGAGGCTATTAACTGTCATAACAATGTTCTGGAACCTGTTTTTTGGTGTGAAAATTTGTATACGAAGCTATATAATTTGCTCATGGATTGTTCAGGTTACTCCTGTTTTAAGTAATATTTGTTGACTTGCACGTGTGTATCTTATTTGTGCATACTGTTCCCTGTGAAAATGGTAGTTTTGTCAATGTGCTTACCAGTTAGAAATGAAATGAAAAATGTCCCTGAGTTCCATGCCAAATTTCCACATTCACCAAAAAATACCACCATCAGCTTAATGTGGTTCAGTTTCACTTAGTTCACATATGTACTGCCCCCCCAACCACAACAACAGCAACAATAAGGAGACTGAAATTAGGCAGAGATGCCTAGCCCTCCTTTCCCAGTCACAAAACTTAACTAAGGGATCAATTGAACTCACTGACTCACTCACTGACTCACTCACTTCATAAATCTGCAGGTGCTAGTGTTTTTGGTATTCTGTAGGGGTTCAGATATCTGGGTATTGCAGTTTCTGGGGGACAAAATTGACAGAATTATTTAATTTCAGCTCACCACCACTGCAACTTCAATTATAATGGGCAGGGTTCAGTCTTTGGGAGGTAGCAGGTGCAGTTTTTCTGCATGTGAAGGGGGGCAGGGCTGGTGAAGGCACAAAAGTCTGGATTCAGGAATAGAAGCCACAGGGTCATTGCCAGCTAGGGTTCATAAGATTCAAACACCCCCCCCCACCTTGAATCTCCCATTTTTTTGTTTGTGTGTGTGCCCCTTTAAATCCCCCCGCCATGCCACACCACTGCCAGGAGACTTGCTATGTGCCTTACAGTTGTGCCCTGCTCCTACCCCAGTCACCCTACCTCAGTCATGACTGAGCCAGTCAGAATGCAGCTGATGTCCTCAAGTTATGCTGATAGGTACCGCGTGAGAAAAGTACAGTTGAACCATGGCCTGAGAGTGCTGTTACAGCGTAAGAACAAACTGAGCTGTGGCCCGAGAGTGCACCGTCATGGCAAGTGAGAGACAATGAAGTGGACTGGCAGTGTGTGAGGGGAGGCAGTATAGCGCAGTGGTTTAAGGCTCTGAGCTGCAAATCTGGTGACATCCAGCTGACCAGACCTGGGTTTGAATCCCACAGCTTCCACTTGCATACTCTGTGACCCTGAGCAAGTCACTTAACTTTCCTGTGCTCCCGGGTCACTCCTGTAAAAAAACTTTCAGCTTAGTGTGCTACTCCTGGTTAATCAATTAAATTAAAAGATGAAGTGTAGATGGAGAGCAAAGAACTGATTGGTAAGCCTTTCCAGACTGTTGCCCCCTTAAAAGACACTATCCTCTGGCAGTCACCACTGACAAAAGTCACTTTGCTTCATTCATGAAGAGTGCTGCCTGGAACACCTCTGTGTATTTATCTGGCTGCTGAGCCATTAAAAGATTTTTGGCTAGGTTGAAAATGTCTTTAATGGCCCAACGGCCATACATGAGTACTCACACATGTCCTTCCCTGGCAGCATTGCTTGTGAGTGAAGGAAAGAGGCTGGGGTGTCATAATCTCAGGGATAAAAATGTGCATACTGTATCCAGGATATCCAAGACCACCTACAAGGCAATAACCTCTATTTAGTGTGGTCCATTTTCACATATTTTATAATATAACACAGGATAACAAAGCAGAGATGATATCCTGTTTTCACAGAGTCCTGCTTCCTCACATTCTACAGAACATTTTCAAGAATAGCTAAGCTGAGATGATTGGTTTGATTTGTTTTTTTTTTTCTTTTTCATAACCTGATAGGTCACTGAGCTAAAAAAAGTCAATTTTCAGGGAAGACCAATGACATATTGTATAAATACATAAACAAGAAACAGTGAAATAAAATGTAATCATGTAAAATTACATATGTTGTATGCTAACAGGGCAACTGTTTAAAATTTGGCAGCGATAGAGAAGGCAAAGCTGACAAGAGTAGTGTATTAAAGAATTAAGGAACTCTATGAAGCAGAGATCTTTGAAAATAAGTAATGTGCATATGTGGTACAGAAAAATAATTTGCAAAGACTGACCCTGTATGTACTTCATTTCTAACAAACTAGAAACACTTGTGACAGTTGTACCATCCTCAATGTACCATTTTTTAAGAGACCGCCAGCCTAATAATAGAAAAGATGCTCAATAGAGGGCCATTGTGAAAGCAAATTATGTGCAGTGATGGGTGTGGGCAAGCATTTGAGTGGCAAAGTAATCAAACTTGTTTTACAGTATTCTCACTCTTGTCATGTTTCATTATTAGTGGAGTCCTGCCTTTAATCATTTTAAAACTGTAGTTACACATCTTAAGAGAGGGTCCTAATTTTAGACATTTTAACACACTATTTTCCCAAGGACAGTCCAGCCGAGATGAATTGTGATACAGCAACTCATTTTCAGCGGGGTCCTGCAGTTATCCATTTTTACAATGTATTTACCCAGAAAAACTCAGCAGCAATGCAATATCTCATATCTTGTTTTTAGCAGGGTGCAAACCTGCCCAGGTGGGATTTTGTTTTCAGTGGGGTCCTGCCTTCACAAATTGTTTTATACTTTCTATTTAGTCCACCATTTCTCCTGATCCAGATTTTCCTTCCACCTGCTAAAGCCTTTTTGGCTACAGCAGGAGTCTCCTAAGAGTCCAATCCAGTTTTAGTTTCTGCTCAATAACCTCTCCAGACTCTCGACTGTAGCCACAGCTTGTCTCCTGTGTGTGGGCCCTCCAATTCTCCAAGCTTAGAGGAGAATCTGAATTTGATCTTGAGGTCTGGGGGAAGGAGCCAGTGAAGTGTGAGAGGAGTCAGGGCCCTGCTGTGGTGTGGGAGGTGGCTTCCTCTGCTTATAGCTGCTATGATATTTTTATTCAATGGTAACCCTTCCTTATTCCTCCCCAGGGTGTAAGCCTGAGGAGCAAGCCAGCTAAGCATCTATCTGAGCCATTAGAATGGTGGTTGAGCCTCATGCTATCTTTGGAAATCCCATGCTAGATATATTCTGACTGTATGAAACCCCCACATAACTCAGAGGTGAACAGGTGCATGGGATTGTAAGGACAGTCTGAAGGGAAGCATGCATTTTCATATGACATACCTTCCCACTGGGTCACCAAGGAGCAGTTGTGCAGTAGACAGAGGTGCCCTCCCACCCAACAGCAAAAGGGGTACAAGATGAATATCAGAAGCCTGCCTTTCCTGTCTGCTCTGGACATCCCAGCTCAGCCATGAAGCCAGGCAGTCATTATGGCAAGCAGTGATGCTACCACTTTGCTTGCCAGCCAGCTTTCACTCATTTTATATTATACAGTAGTTATCCAAGGGTGTCCTGCACAGCTGATATGCAATATCTCATTTCAGCGGCTCCCTGCTTCTACCTATCATAGTCTACTTAGATTAGCACAGCTGAGATGTACTATATCTTGTTTTCGGTGTGGTTTGGATTTTACTATCTTTTACAATGTATTTACTAAGGATGACCCCAGTGGGACGCAACATCTTATTTTCCATGGAGTCCTATTGTCACCCATTTTTATGTTTGCTTGCACGCATGCGCAAGAAACATTATATGGCAGCTTAGGAGATAAGTGGGTTTTTGAGCTGCGACACTGTGGCAGCCAATGCCACCATTGCATTCTTGGGCTTGGTCCTCATTTCCCAGTGCGGTGGCATGCCGATGCTGACACTAGTTCAGCCAGCATGCCACCAGCTTGAAACCAATTAGCCGCTGCAATGAGAGAGCGACCCATCATTGCAGGGTGGTGCCTTGCCTAGTGTAACATTTCAAAAAAAATGGCGGCTGCTGTTGCTGTCCGATCACAGTCCCCATAAAAGTTGACAGGGGTGTCCAATCCCCCTGTTGGCATACCCCCACCCCAATTCATTTGCCGATGGGGGAGCCCAACAATCCCAATCAGCATAATGTCCCCCCATTTGTTGTGTGCCAAAGGGGGTGCCCAATCCCCCTCGGCATCATGCTCCCCAAAAAGGCTTTCTTTGCCAACAGGGGTCCCAATTCCCATCGGCTTCAGGCCCCCCCTCCCCAAAAATGCAGGTGGCACACTGGGAGCCTACCTGTGTGCTCAAAGCAAACCTGCACACAAAAAAAAAAAACTTTCCACGATGTCTTTTTTTTTTTCCCCTGAAACAAAGAAAACGGTCCTTTGCTGTCAGGTCCCCTTCCCCAATCTGCACCCACCTTCTGCACACCTCACCTACCCACACCCCATACTTACCTACGGACCCCGGCACAATGATCTTCAACGGACCGGAAACATGTCTGCACCCTTCAAAGCCGACCGCAAACTCAAGAAATGCCAGTAAGCTGTATAATGGCACAAATGTTTTTCTTTCAACTTATGTGGATATCTCAGCCATTTTTTCAACTTCTGGCACCAAATTCAACATGGGGGTCTTGGGACCCCTCCTCATGAATGCAGTCACTGACATTTCGTTATTCCATCCCGATAGGTGATTTCGCTGTCACTGAGCGGAATCACCTTTTGGGACTGATTAACGAAACGACAGTGCCACTGTTCAGGGGTGGGCTCCCAAAAAGAGTATGTTGTAAATTTGGTGAAAAAATTCCAAAAAATAGCAATGTGGAAAATCTGGAGTCAAAATATTCTCAAAGTTACGAGCGAAGGTGTAACCTGTACAACGCACGCTAATAACTTTGAGAATTTTTGATATTTTTACTCCAGATTTTCCATGTTGCTATTTTTATGTACCTCATTATGACCAGTATAGCTGTCATTGTTCACATCCTGCCCAAAATGTGTTTTCGCACATATGGCGCGGTCGCTGTGGGAAATCAGTGTTTGGGACAGATTAAGAAAATCACAGTGACACTGTTCATAAGCAGAGATCCCAAACTGCCTAGGTTGAAAATTTGGTGACAAAATTCCACAAAATAACTATGTTAACAGCATGTGCTGCACAGTTTCCATGCACACTCGTAACTTTCAGAATTTTTTATATTTTCACTCCAGATTTTCAACATTGCCATTTTTGCACACCTCCTTATCAACAGTACAGCTGTCATTTTTCACATTCCGCCTGAAATGTGGTTTTGCACATCCGGTGCACAATACTAACATACTATGAAGCCAGCAGAATAGGCCCTATGGTCTATCGAGTCTGCTCAATGGTCAGTGCCTATGCAGGGCATCAATTGTTAGCACTCCCTCCCACCCAACAAGGAACCCTATTTCCCAGAGAGGCTCCTGGATGTACCCTCCCCCTGCACCTACCCCAGCCCCTCTTGAACTCCTCCACAGTAGCAGCAGCCACCGGTTCTCTGGGCAATGCATTCCAGGGCTCCACCACTCTCTCAGTGAAGTAGCACCTCATTGTTTTCCCCCTCAACCTCCCCCATCCAGCTTCATGGGGTGTCCCCTGGTTCCTTTAGCTGTAGGACCCCCTCAAGGCTTACCCTATTGACCCCCTGAGATACTTGAAAAGCTCTATCATATCCTCCCTAACTCTTCTCTCCTCCAAAGAGTACAGGTTGAGCTCCCCCAGTCACTCATCATAGGGCACTTCCCTAGCCCCATTACCATCCTGGTCACTTTCCTCTGCACCTTCTCCAGGAGCGCAATGTCCTTCTTTAAATAGGGACACCAAAACTGCATGCAGTATTCAAGGTGTGGTCTAACCAGATTATTGTACAGCAGAAGGAGTACCTCACTACTCCTTGAGGTTATCCCCCTGGCTATGCATCCCAGCATTTTATTTGCTTGTGCTGTCACCCTTCTATACTGCTCTGAGTTGTTCATTTTGGCATCCACCACCACCACCCTGAGGTCTCTCTCCCCCCTTAAAACCTGCAACGTCTCCCCCCCCCAAAGTGTATGTATAAGTCAGGTTTTTGACTCCCAGGTGAAGAACCCTGCATTTCACAGCATTAATCTTTAGTTTCCAGATCGTGACCACCTCCCTAGAGTCTCCAGGTCCTCCTGGAGGTCCAACTTTCCCTCCTCCTGATCCACCACCAACTACAGTTTAGAGTCATCCACAAAGAGGCTCATCCTGCTCCTGATACCATTTCTGATGTCCATGACATAGGCATTAAATAGGAGTGAACTCAGCACCGACCCCTGTGGTACCCCACTTGTGACTAACCTTGAGGATGAGACCTCCTCCCCACCCTCTGTACCCACCTCACCAGTTTCCTACTGCACCTGCCCATCCTCCCCCCAGCCCTGTACTCCCCAGCTTCTCCAGTAGCCCTTGATGTGGCACGGAATCAAAATTGCTGCTGAAGTCCAGAAAGAGGACATCCACTGGCCTGCCCTGATCCAGTGCCCTTGTCACCCTGTCACATAACTCCATTAGATTTGTCTGGCATGATCTGCCATTAACAAAGCCATGCTGGTGAATGTCTATGTGACCCTGAGCCCTCAGCACCCCCTCTATCCTTTCCTTCAGGATGCTCTCCATCACTTTGCCCATTACCAACATCAGGCTAACTGGCCTACAGTTACCCAGCTCCTCTTGTGGGCCTCCCTTGTGGATAGGTGCAATGTGAGCCATTCTCCAGTCCTGAGGTACCCACCCAGACAGCATGGAGGAGTTAAAAAGATCTGATAGGGGGTGGCCAGGGTACCCGCCAGCTCCCTGAGCACCCTGGGGTGGATCCCATTAAGGCCCGGTGCCTTGTCCTCTCTTAGGGCCTTGAGTGCATCCAACACCCTGCCTCTGGGTATTTCCTCATCCTTTTCCAACTCTTTGACCACTGTATCCCCTGCCCCCTCTCCTACCAGTGCTGCTCTCCCCCTCTCCTTGGTGAAGACAGAGGCAAGAAAGTAATTTAGTACCTCCTCCTTCTCACCCTCCTCTTCCACCCACCCACTCCCTATCCAATGGTGCGGTCACTGTGGTAAATCAATGTTTGGGACAGATTAAGAAAATCATAGTGACACTGTTCATGAGCAGTGGTCCCAAAATGCCTGCACTGAAATTTGGTGATTTTAAAAAAATGACTATTATGAGCATGCGTTGCGCAGTTTTCAAGCACGCTGGTAACTTTGAGAATTTTTAATATTTTCACTCCAGATTTTCAACATTGCCATCTCTTCACACCTCCTTATGAATGGTGCAGCTGTCATTTTTCACATCAACAAAAGGCCAGTGAAGCAAATACATTTGCTCATGTGTTATGCAGTAGTTCTCCACCATTTCCCTCACCCCCACCTCTGGCAATGTTGGGCAAGTGGGGATTACCTGGGGATTTCAGCATCTTATCTGTCTCAGATTAGGGAGTGTACCCTGGGATTTCATACCATTTCGTACTGCCACCGCTCAGGCATTTTATTTTTATAATACCCCACTATTCCCCAAGGTTTTTGGGTTACCTTAACTGCTGAATTAGGGGATTATGGTTCAGTCAGTCAGCCATCTTAATAATGATACTTTTCCTTAGGGCAAGTTGTGGAGGGGAGCTCCAATGTGAGTTATTTAGTTTCAAAATAAGCCGCAAAATGCACCACAGGGAATCTAGGACCCCAGGGCTTCTGGGGGTCTTTTTTTTTTTAAAGGTCACAGACTATGAAAAAAGAACCCTCCCTTGCAAAAATCCTGGCAACAGCCCTGAACCATACATTCTTAATTAATCCCATATTTAACTTTAACTGTGTTTAATTTTTAAATAATTGGTCTGGGAAGGGTGGCACTGCCGAGCTGGAGCTGGAGTGGCACTGTGTTGAAGTTCTGGCGCTTTCACATGTGTTTTAGCTTTAAAATCATGACTTTGTGACTTGTGAGAAGTTTTGTGTCTCCAGTGCTGAATGGAAAGGCTATCCCACACCCGGAGTTAGCAAGCTCCCTCAGACAGTCCTTAAATTGGAAACGTTTAGGTGGGGAAACTGACATCTGCGTCGTAGAACTCTCCAGTACTAGTTAATGGAGAAAGATAACTGTGGTGGCGGAACTGCCTCATATTTTTTACAGGTGGTGGAAGTAAGTTCCAGTTGAATTTAGTCCAGTGTTTATGTAACCCCTGCCCAGGAGTTACAGATCCCCTCGATACACCCTGAAATGAGGGTTAAGTCCAAAACTGAAAAGCTATCTTGTTTAAGAGGGTCTCCAAGATTACATTGCCTTGCTGTGCCAGGGCAGGTTTGTGTACCGACTTTCCTGCAGTTTTTTGGCAAAAGGTGCCCCCCCACACACACACACACTCTCACACGAGTGAGGTGACCGCATGTGCAGATCAGCGATGTGAGGCGCATGACTTGAAACCCATATTGTCTTGAGCAAAATACTGCGGATGTTTTGAAAAGCTCGAGAATTTAGCCCCAGTGCCAGAATGCACTGAAAAGTGGACATAGGTACAGAGTTAAACAGGTCGGAATGTTTTTGCAATGCCCGCAGACGCCCCTGTATCACCGTGCTTTTGTGGTTGCACAGAAATACATAGCGGTGGGCTCAGCCTTGGCATTGGTGACCCTCAAGGAGGAGCTGGTGGCGTTGTGCCTTGTTTCTCGATATTCCTTTTCAAACTCGCCCTCGTATGTTGGTGAGCTGCCGGTGACTGAGCTGACCAGCAGGGTCAGTCCCGTCTCGCCGTCATCTGTTCCGGTGCGGCGCTGCTGCTTGTACCAGAGGATGGTTATATAAGTGCTATCATCGTGGTTGCACTGAAATTCGGCAGCATCGTTCAATTTCACAGCAAGCAGGGCTGGCCGCTGCCTAACGTTCACTCCGCTGCAAAGGTCTGTTGAGATAAAAATAAAAGTGTCATTTCTTTGGATGAAATCCCGCCATATCAGCCTATTCACCTTACTGAAAATCACTTCTTTGGTTCGCCGCCCCCCCCCAATAGCTGCATACAATAAGATGGAAACTTATATTTTGGCATATTTTGCAAAGATCTCGAAATATTAAATCGTTGCGTGTGTGTGGGACATAGTATGTGCATTGCAAAACTGAAATAACCTAAATGTACTCGCCACTGCTGTATTGGTAATGTCTTACAATAGAAAAGCTGAAGGGTTATTAAAGGAAGCTCCCTCATGTCCCCAATAAAAATAAGTGACTGACGCAACTACTGCAAAATGGGGCTTTGTCTGACTATATAAAACAGAGCAGGGAAGTGACGTTCTTGATCAGTGCTCCCTCCCTCCCCGTCCACACACGTAACATACGGTATACAGTTTGCTGATATCTATCCATCTGCTTCACATGTACACTGTTGTTAAAGCTGCGAACTTTTCTTCGCTATGACTAGTTTTTGCCATGTATGTATTTACACGGGGAAAGGGAGATGCCGCATCCAGTACAATACAGTGAGCAGTTACTATGTTTGCGGTTCCTGGAGCAAACTGGGGAATGATTAACGCTGTGTAGAATGTGGCGCCTAAAGGAATACGACAAAGTGCAGTCAACGTACAATTGGCAAATGTCTGCCTAGAGGCACATCAATTAGGCGTGTTCATATTTCATCAAAGGGGGTGGGTTTCCCCAGTGCATTTTTGTCTATTTCTAGCACTTGTGAATGTGATATTTATCTATTTGTGGTAAATGTCAGTTCTGGAACTGAAATACGTCCCCTCCCTGTCGCTGACCAACACCATGCAGACACTCAAAGATGGGAAAGCGATCATTTTAACATGTTTTTAATTTCAGTTTTCTGCATTTACCCCAAAGTAGGTAAGGTAAGGCACAGTGATGAAAGTGATCAGGAGCGCAGGGACTCAATTCCTGTACCTTTTTTGAAGCAGGAACTGAGTTCCTGTACTTCTTCCCACTGACACTAAAACTAAAATTCTTTAACTAGCAAGGTAGTGACGGTTGCCCAAGGCGGAACTCAATTCAATCAAGACACCACACTGCTTTTTGGATAAAAAGGGGCCGCAGCTCTTTTTACTTAAACAAAATTGCATACATTACATGGGACACTTGGCTTCTACGAGCCTAATCGGTACATCACACTTTTTACAGATATGCACTTTACATACATAAGGGATATGCAGCGGTTCAGTGTGTGATAATGCATTTATCTTGTACAGTTTCCAGTGACCTCAAGTAACCTCACGAGTGCCGAAGGCACGAGTGAGAGTACGAGAGGTTCACTGAAACTGTACAAAATAATGCATTATCACACACTGAACCGCTGCATATTCCATTTATGCAACAGGTTTAGATGTTGTGTGAACATTTTGATTTGGTAGGTGTAAATAATTTGTCAAAAGGAAAAGACAATTGAATTTTATGCTGTTTTGCTAATTATAAAAACAAAATGGTATCTATATGAAACACCACCATTTTGTAGATATTTTGAGTTGAACATTTTTCGTGCTCACAGTACCATGCTATCATTTTTTGTTTTAAAGTTATTTATATTTGTTTGTCAAAAAAGTAAACAAAAAATTACATTTTCTTCTGTTTTCTTGCTAACCATATACAATATACAGGGTTCATATAAATGAAACAGTACTCATTTTGTAGATAATTTTGTGCTGAACAATTTCGTGTTCACAGTACCATGTTATCTTTTTCGTCTTT
This sequence comes from Neoceratodus forsteri, assembly GCA_016271365.2. NCBI lineage: Eukaryota > Metazoa > Chordata > Ceratodontiformes > Ceratodontidae > Neoceratodus > Neoceratodus forsteri. The sequence goes on along the minus strand of CM028138.1, from coordinate 708,423,109 downwards.
TAAGTTATTGACATTTAAATATGGTTAGTACTGGTTCTGAGGCCGAACATTCTAAATGAATTCAAGAGAACTGTGTAGATAAATGAGCTAGTGATGTAGTTACTGTGTGGATAAATGGGTGATGATGTAGTTACTATGTGGATAAATAAATTTATTACCATAGTAGCGAAGATAAATGGTTTTATTCTACAGTTTTTATCCTGACCCCTGTTGCATAAATTATATATACACACACCAAGCTATACAGAAAATTGTAACATATGTACATTACATGTCCCATCCTGTAAGACCCCTTGGGCAGCCATAATTCATGTCCTGCTGAAACCCCCAGCTCCTTCATCCGCTTGTTTGAGGGGAACTTTTTGGCCCTTTAGTCCGACAGACCCGTTGAGGCATTCGTGCCTTTCCATAAGACAAGTTCCCCCAAATTTTGGGGCTCCTCGCCCCCTTGGCGAGAGCATGCCCGTCGAGGGCCGCACTCCTCCTCTTGGAGTCTTGGATCCCAGCGTTTCCGTGTACGCCCCAGCCTGGGTGTCTTCCTCTCCAGATCCCCAGAGGCATACCCGTCCTAGGGTCGTGCCTCTCCGAGGTGACACCCAATCGCAGCTCTTCTTATGTCGGGAGCCTCTTACCCAGGATCAGCCATGAATTTACTGCCACTTCATACTGGGCAACCAGTATCTCCCACGAATGCCCAAGGGATCTTACTTTTCCCAAACAACACTGTCTCGCAAAAATCATTAAATGTATTGTTGAGTATATCGTTTCCCATCCCTAACAAATGAACCCCATCCTGGCTATAATATTCCAAATCTGATTTTGTAATCGTAAAATGTCTGATTACTTCCACGCCCAGTGAGGCCGCAAAATGGGACACCTCCTATTCACGGACCTCCGCGCTTTATCCATAGCCCTGCCTTCCGCTCCCACGCCTAATGCTGGCGAGGTAACATTCGGGACCATGCAGAATGGTGCGAGGCAACAACTGTTTCAAGTGGGACAAGTCCTCTTCATATCCCCAATCAATCTCTTTGCCCCTAGGGTGACCAAGTCATTCCCTCCCAGGTGGATCACCAAGCGAAGCGGTGGTCGGCTAGATAGAACCCAATGCCATGATTGTGTTACAAAGCCCCCACCTCATCCCCCTTTTCCTGCCCATTTTATCACCGCTCTACTTCTTGGAATGAGTAGCTGAGTTGTATAATGGTGTGTTTTCGCCCTCCTGTCACGCCTCCCTCACGTCACGAATGACCCAGATCCATATCTGGGGGTTGTTGCTGACATGCCTGTAAAACAAAAGTATAAACATGTGAGTGTTCACGGGTTTGAACTAACAATCAGAACTTGTGCTGGGATCCCCAACATCACTTGCTGCTGTTTTTGCTGGGGCCTTATGTAACCCTTATGCAGCCTTGAAGCCCATCTGCCAACCCTTTTATCTGTTCCTCATTTAAACCGCACCTGGTCGCTTCAGTGGCTGCTCCGATTCGGAATGAATGGGTGTTATACGCGGTCGGGTTTTTTCTCGCCATCCATAAGCCCTTCCGTAGGACCGCAGAGAACTGCCGTCTTGTAACTGCTTTCCCATCCCCGTGCACAAATGACCTGCTCCCGTAGGACGACCCGCCAGATACTCCCTCATTGCCATCCATGGGCAGATATTCCCGGGAGGGGCCTTAAACAGTGTAATCTTAGCCGGGGGGCCGCACTGGTTAGTTTTTGATTTCCGGAGCTGAAGACACAGTCTGTCTTGCCAGATGACAGAATCGCTCAATTGGAGATTGTTGTTCTGGCTCGGAGGATTGGACTGCAGTACCAACTCAGACACCGGAAGGCCCCAAAAATGTACATGTGTATAGGGGCCTGAACAGCTTGGTTTCATAGCCAGAGCTGCACGTGACCCCAGTGCTGTCAAAGGTCGGACAATTCTGGTAGTCCTATGGGCTTCCTTGTCTCCCCCTTTTTCCTACCCCCAAGTCTAGACATGCCCTGCACCATTTTCTTTGCAATGAAATTGTTGGTTGGGTCGGGGAAACCCTCATATTTGCGAAGAAATGCAATGCCTGCTAGTTGGAGCGTATAGCTGCCGGGGATTTTCCCAGGCCTTCCAAGTGTAGGATGTAGCTTTGAACCTGCCTCTGAGCTTTGTGTGGTTCCACGCTTACCTCGTGACCACAAAATTGCTGGGAAGCTTCATAGCTACCATACTTCCTCCAGGTCGGGAGCCACAGCAGGCTGTACCAGTTGCTGCAATCTTGGTTCCCTAGTCTCCAGACTGCTTCCGGTATTTCTGTCGGGAACTGGTCCGCCCACGGCGCTAACTGCCTGAAGTGTTTGAGCTGAAATCGAGACAGGGCATCAGTGATAACATTTTCTTTCCCTGGCAGATGTCGTGCCTTAAAAGAGATGTTATGACATAAGCAGCATAACACAAAGACCCGCAGAACCTTCATCACATCCTCAGAGTGAGATGTCTGCGAGTTCAATATGTCCACTACTGCCCTGTTGTCTGTGTAAAACAGCACTTTTCTATTTTGCCATTTTTGCCCCCACACCCTTACGGCTACCATGATGGGAAACAGTTCCAAAAGTGTAATATTCTTTGTGAGTCCCATCGACACCCACTCCTGTGGCCAATGTCCCGCAAACCATGCTCCCTGCCAGAATGCCCCAAAACCAATGCCCCCTGAAGCATCGGTTACCATGTGTTAGGTCAAAAAATTGGTCCGCTGGTGTTTGCCAGATGGTGATACCATTGAAATCTTTCAGGAAAAGTTCCCAGACCTGTAGGTCTGCTTTTATACCCTGTGTCAATCTGATGTGGTGATATGGTTTTAAAGCACCACCCGTGGCAGATGCCATCCACCTCAGGAATGGCCTGCCTGGGTGAACCGCACGGCATGCAAAATTCAAGTGGCCTATCACAGATTGCAGCTGTTGTAGGTCACCTTCTTTGCTTTCCCATTTCACCCAATATGTTGCACAACAGTGCCAATTTTGTCCTATGGTAGCCGGAAACCATGGCCTCGGAGTCTATTTCTATGCCCAGGTATGAGAGACAAGTCACCGGACCTCTGTTTTTTCCCCAGCAAGAGGGACACCTATAATAACCCATCAGTGAGGTGAAGCCCTGTAGCGTCTCCCCACATATGGTTCCCCCCTTTGGCCCCATAAATAGGAAATCATCCAGATAATGGACTACATGTATGTTTCCTGTGCGTTCTTTGGTGGCCCACTCTAAAAAGGTTGAAAATGTTTCAAAGGCTGAACAGCTGACTGAGCATCCCATGGGCATAGCCTTGTCCACATACCAACGACCTCCCACTTTGAAACCCAGTAAATCCTGATCACTGGGATGTACAGGTAACAGACGGAAAGCGGATTTGATGTCGCTCTTTGCCATCATTGCACCTTGGCCCAACTGTTGTATGTGGCGCAGAGCCTCATCAAAGCGTTATATACTGCACTGTGCAATCCTCCGGGTTAATGAAGTCGTTTACTGATTTACCTTTGGGTAAGACAGGTGATGTATGAGCCTATACTCCCCTGCTTCCTTTTTGGGAACCAGGCCCAATGGGGATACTCTGAGGTTGCGCACTGGGGGATGGTCAAATGGTCCTGCCACCCTGCCTGCTTCAACCTCCTTGGCAATTTTATCCCCAAGGATGTTGGGAAGCAATATTGCAGACCTCAGATTGCGTGCTGTGGTTTCTATCCTGGGGCCCTTGTATGGTATCCTAAACCCATACCTGAAACCATGGTGTATATATTTTGCAGCTGATTTTTTGGGGTAGCGGTCGAGCCAGGGGGTCATCCATGTGTCGATCGGTGAGTTAGCCAAACTTCCCAGACCCTTTCCTTTTCGCTACTTGCTCCCTCGTTGCTTGATGCTCTGGGGGTTGCCGTGTGACATTCGGAGAACCTGCTCCCCTCCACAGGACTTGCAGATGTGCCCGTACTTACAAAAGGAACGAAACATTTTCCTCTATTGTAATCGTAACAGGCCTTCCTCCCTGCCCCTTTTTTCTGCTCTTTCCTGCGTTCTCCACTCAATTGCTGTGCAATAACATGGCCACTATCCGTGTATGTCACTACATTAGGCCGGCCACTCGTCATATAGCGAACCCACAGGTCTATGTGCGTGTTTTCCCATTTGAGATTGGGTTGCCTGGATAGCTTTAGCCGAAATTGCTCATCGTATTTCAACCATGCATATCCATCAAATGAGAGGTGTGCAAATTTTATGGTGTCCCTGTATTTTAACAGTGCAATTAGTTTATCAGGGTGCTTCATCCCATAGACCGACATAAATATGTCAAAAGCGGCTGCCCAATTCTCAAATGTGAATGGTACCTTTGGTCGTCGTGGCCTCTCCTGTCTATACCCTTTTTCATCGCTCACCTCAGGGATTTCCCTATGCAGTAAGGAGAACATGTCTATGAATTCCCCTTTCCATATTTTCTCCCGGACTGTGTCAGATAAGTGATCCCCTAATGGGTCTTCTACCCCAGCATAAGCCCAGCGCTCTTGGAGTCTGGACACTAGGCCTGTCGACATAGCTCTTATTGCAGTATTCTGAGTGTTATCCACCCCGTGGCTACCATCTCATGCCCTTGTGAGCCTGATGTCCTATTCTCATCGTTAGTTGGGAGGGGATGCAATGCAGGAAGCCCAGCGCCCATCCATACGTGAACCGCTGCTCTTTGCACATTCTCCCCTTCCCCCCTATGACTTTGTGAGAAAATGGAGTGAGGCTGACTCGAGCGAGGATCTAGCATGCTGGTGTTCTGTTGTACGCTTCCCTTTTGACTTACCTGACCTGCATCGGTAAGTGGTACTGCAGATCTGCCCAAATGGTGTGTCCCTAAGGTACCCCCCTCTCTTGTCCCAGCAGCCCCGGCCGTGCCCAGTGAAGTTCCCTGACCAGGTTCATTAGTTGGATATACCAGGGGCCCCCCAATGGTGGGTGGCATTCCAACCTGTGGGTTTGTTGCAACACCATGAAGTAAGGGACCCCAAGGGGTCAGTGCCGGCCAAGTGAAGGGCATATTTCCCGGTGACCCATACAAAAAGGGCCACATAAAGGGATTCTGTTGCCATTGTTGTTGCCCTGCACCCACTAGCCCGGGATTGCACCCTGGGGTCCCCTGTAGGTTTGACCGGTTGCTTACCTTTTTTCCCCTTTTTCTTTCTAGGGGTTCCTTATTGACCGTTTTTTGGGCACGTCTTCCACTCCCGTCCACCTTGTGCCCAGCCCTCCTCTGTTTCCGCTCCCTTATTTTTTTGGCTTTTACCATGTCCTCCAGGTTCTTTTCTTCTTTCTTATGCCCTGCTTCCTCAGCAGGTTCAACCGGCAGCCCTTTTGTGCTGTCGCTATACTGCGTTCCCTCACTATCCGATTCAGACCACACTATCGATACATCGCTGGTCTGATCATCTACATACTCACCCCTCTGTGGCTGGGCCACCGTTATTCGGTCCACGTCGTCATTCCCTTCTTCTGGTTGCACCTTGGGAGTGTTCCCCTCTTCTCTGTTCTGTTTTTTCCCTGCCCGTCTTTTCCCCGTGTCTGCCATTGGTGAAGACTTTCGCTTATTCTGCCTGCCCTGCCCCTTTTTTGCAACAGACTTTTCCTGCGCCATGGATTCTAACAATCGGGCCGATGGCTGGCTGCGCCTAGACTGCCGTCCCACATCCTCCACTGGTTCTTGTGGCCTGTGTTCTGGCATGTTAATGGGTTCTGAAACTGGTTTCAGTTGCCCATTTGCTGAGCTACTAGTATTTCCGGTTCTAACGCGGCACATGGTTGACAGCCAATCAGATCCGCCAATGTCCTTTAGGCATTGTAGAGCCTCCTGGAAGGCTTGGTCGTGCCCTCGCACTGGTATAGCCTGTGCCACCACTTGTGGCTGGCTTCCCGGTACCATAGGGTCTTGACCAGTGCCCTGCACCTGCGGGGGGGTTTGAGTGGGCTGATTATCCAGAGATAGGTTATTCTGCATTTCAGCCATTTAGTTATTGCTATTAAGGGGCAAGGCAGTGTACTCGATGCAATATCTATAAGACAAAACATTAGTTAGTATAATTCCAACCTGCCCTTGATAAGATATGTTCAGCCCTTAAATCTAGAACTATAACAGAAAATGCCCTACCTAGCCTGTTTTTTCCTGTTCCTTATCCCCCGTCTCTTATCTTACCCCTTCCCTTCTTTTCCTTTCCCCTGCCCTTTATACTCCTCCCTTCCCTTTCTCTCTGCGCTCCCTGTTATGACTCATAGCTGCCGGACCCTTACCTGTTTAGAACCGAAGTGAACCCACGCCATGTATTCGGGAGAATAGAGGCCCCACCAAAGTGCCGCATCCCCTTCACAAACCCCACAGGATTGGGGAAAATTTCCGAGGGCCTGGAAAGGGGGGAAACCCCAAAACTTACAAATCTTCCAGCCAAGAGGAGGGAGCAACCTGGGACTAATGCCACCATGCCTAAACCACCACCTTTTCCTCCCCCGGAACCCAGCTGGGAAAAAAAAACAGGAGACAGGACGCCAAGCAAGACCGCCAGAAAAATGTGGGGGGATACTGGAATTACCACGGGGGAACAGGGAAAAAGGGCACAAATAGGGGGTAAAAGACTTGCTCGGGGCCCCACAGCATGAAAGTGGAAGCTGTGGGATTCAAACCCAGGTCTGGGTTGCTGGAAGTCACCAGATTTGCAGCACAGAGCCAAGGACCACTGCGCTAATCCCAAAGCAACAGCGCAGAGAGAAAAACGAAAAAACTAAAATAATTTTTTCTTCCAGCCCAGTGGGCCAAGAAAGCACCGGCACAAAGGGGGACTCAGCACCGTAGCGCACTAAAGCGGGACCGCGAGAAAAGGAAACAACCCATCCCACCCAAACCTCCCCAGGAAGCATGAAAGCAGCCACCAAAACGGAGAAAACCAGCCAGCAAACAACAGGGAGAAGGAGGGAAGACAGGGGGCAGGAAAACTCGAGCCCTGCTTCGGGTAACCGGCGGCCGAGAGCACACTGGCAGGAAGAAAGCCACTAGAAAGGCCAAAGGCTGCGCAGAGAGGCGCGGAGGGAACAGAGGAAAAAACACCCACTAAGAACCCCAGAAAGCAAAACCGGAGACCATTAGCGGGGGGGGAAGGGGGACGCCAGAGACCACGAGGGCAGAAAGGACGCGACCCAAACCCGCTGGGACTGGCCAGAATGAAAGCAGGGGCTCAAGGGGATGGGAAAGCAGCAATCTATACTTTTTTTTTTTTTAAACGCGCCTAGGGCCAGGAGCCCAGCACCGCAGGGGGATACGGCAGTCCACAAGTAAGCAGACAGGAGACCAGGTGGCTGGCGAACACACCGCAAAGGAGAAAACCCCAGACCACGAGGCAGCACAAGAGGAGGCTGGCTGGGGGAACACAGGGGGGGCAAACGCGGGAGCAGGGAACCGGAAAACCAAAATAAAACCACATAATCATTAAAACAATGGAGGCACGCTTACCTGGAGCCGGGAAAAATCAGGAGGGGGCTCCACAAAAAGCGGCCAGGAAAAACAGCGAATTGAAGCTGGCGGACGGACCAGGCCAGGCAAAAGCAGGCATCGAGCTGCACGAATCTGTTGAAGTCGGCGGCGGTTAAGCAACTTCAAAAACTTGTGGCAGAGCTGTTCCAGGAGGGCGTAGATCCCTGGGACAGCTCCTTTTATTTCCTTCACCTGACCCTCCCTATGGGGAGGGTCGAAGTCAGCCCTATCCGAGAGGCCCTCTTATTGGGCCACCTGCTCGGGGGGGCCGCCTCCTCCAGGCGGTGGGCGGCCCTCCTAGCCCACACCCTCTTGGGTGCCGTGAGCAAATTTCCCCCCCGGTGAGAGGCCGGTGGGTCTATTTCTGGATCTGTGATCTGCTATCAGGGTTTCCATGACACTATTTGACTTGTACAACAATGCTATTTTCCTAGAACTACTTTAATATCTCTAACTGAATCCACTAGCGTCAGATCAGATAGTTGTGCCTTGACCCCGCTATCCTTTAGATTGAAGACCTTCATTTTGTATTTCATAATTGCCAGTGCCTGAGTTCCTGTACTTCTTGTCTACCACTTGCACCACTGGTAGGGCACTATCCCATAACTGAATGTATGGATTTACAGAACCTGCACAAATAAAAACATTAAAAAATAGTCTCAAAATTCTGCGACCTCCTTAGGTGTCAGCATTCTGAGACCCTTACAGAAATCTCTGTCAGTTTACAATGTGGAGTCTTGTTAAACTATGTATGAATTATTTCACATAAAAACATAGAATCTGACAACAGATGAGGGCCTCTTGGCCCACCCAGTATGCCATTTTTACTGCCTTAATATTTGAATGCAGACCCTACTTGATGTACAGCTCCGCCCCCCCACACTATTTCCTTGTACCTATCCCAGGCATTTTTGAACTCCACCACTATGTTCACCCCACCACCTCCATTTGTAGGCTGTACCAGGAATCCACCACTCTTTCAGTCAAGAAATACTTCCTCACATCACTCCTGAAACTACATACACCCTTCCTGCTTCATGCCATGCACCTTTGTTCTGTTGCACTTTTTTGCCTGAAAAATATTTAAAGGTCTCTAGCATATTCCTCTTGTGCCTTCTCTCTTCAGTGGTATACATATTGAGTTCATTTAACATATCTTCGAAGAACTGTTGATGCAGACGCTGCACCATTTTTGTTGCCTTCCTCTGGACCACTGCCACCCTGTCTACATCCTTCCTGAGATGTGGTCTCCAGAACCGGACAGAATGCCCAAGGTGTGCTCTTACTAACATACTAAGAAGCCAGCAGATTAGGCCCTGTGGTCCATCAAGTCTGCTTGATAATCAGTGCCTTCCTAGGGTATCATTGTCCCCTCCCCCTACCTCCTTACAAGGTTCCCCACCCCTAGCGGGGCTCTGGGATGCACTCTCCCCCATACCTATCCCAGGCTTTCCTTGAACCCCTCCACAGCTGCAGCAGCCATCAACTCCCCGGACAGCACATTCCTGGGTTCCACCACCCTCTCAGTGAAGCAGCATCTCCTTCATGAGCTGGGTATTTTGGTCCCATGTGTAGAACCCTGCATTTCCCAGTACTAAACTTTAGCTTCCATGTTATTGACCACCTCCCCAGAGCTTCTAGGTTCTCCTGGAGAGTCAGCTTCCCTTTCTCCCCTTCCACTTCTGCCCACAGCTTTGAGTCATCGGCAGAGAGTCTCATCCCACTCCTGATACTTCTTCTAATGTCTGAGATATAGGCGTTAAACAGTTACCAGAAATCTATACAGGGGCAACATCACCTCCTACTTTCTGTTGGTGATACCCTCCTGACCCCCAGCATTCTACTAGCCCTCCAGATTGCATTCTCCTACTGTGTGGCCACCTTTAGTTCATCGGATAAGATAACGCACTGTTCTCTTTCCTACTTGGTGGTTGCCAAAACCACTCCACCATTTTGTACTCTACCCCTGGGTTTCTGTGCCCCATGTGCATTATTGCACTTTTTTTGCATTAAAACCCAGCTGCCATACCAACCACTTCTCTAGTTTTCTCAGATCTCTGCTCATCCTTTCCACATCCTCAAGTGTCCACCCTGCTGTAGATCTTAGTGTCATCTGCAAAGCTGCAGAGCTTTCATTCTGACTCCTCTGCCTTGTCACTTATGAAGACATTAAAGAGGACTGGTGCCAGCACTGAGCCCTGAGGTACCCTGCTGGTCACCCTCCTGTCCCCTTTTGAAAAAGTCACTACATTACATCCATTGACACTGTTATCTGTAAATATATTGTTTCTGATATTCTGAACAAGCATTGTTGGACAGAGTGGTGGATGGATTACTTTATTTTAAAAAGATGTCCCTCTGGACTAGAAATATGTTCAAATGGTATTACAAGTTACCCCATGGTTATTGAAATGATACTGTTAATATGTTTTTTTCATAGTGTACTTTATTGAGAAAAATATTCAAGGATATAATAAACAGACAATTAAAATAACAAGGTGCGAACAAGTCATTTAAATAGTGCAGATAATATCAAGTTTCCATATTCCTCTCCCTGTAGGAGCAATGGGTGGCACTTGGTACCCCTGGCTTTAATTTATTTGCTATTTAGGCAATAATGCATGACAGGGTGTGTGTGTTGTGCTGGGATGACATCATGCCTGGGTGATTAGGCACGAGGGTTGCATGCAGTGCGGCCATGTCACCCCAGAGTGATGTTCAACACAACACACCTCCTGAATACGTATTGCTATTATACAATGGCTCATTGTTATACAAAATAAAAATAATATTTAAAATGTGTTTTTGGTAGATGTTTAGTGTGGCAATATATCTCTGTTTCTTAAGAGGGTGGCATCCAACTCATCATCCAAATCATCCAAATCAATACAGTGACGTTGTGCTCTGAGATTAGACCTGTGATGTTGTATTGGGATAACATCACGGTTCCAGTCCCAGACTGACCAATTAGAGGCAGGCATTCTTTCTTGCCATTGTATAATAAGTCATTCCGTTCAGTAGAGACATGGCTAGAGATTGCTGAAAGGAACATGCTTTTTCCTCCAGTGGGAAGGGAGAGGATCAGCCCAGCAGCAGAATAATTTCTAGTGATCGTCATCTTTTAATGTATTGGGATAGTCTGTTTCTAGCGAAGCTGATCATTTTCTCCACTCTGAGAGCTTTCAGGATGGACTTGTGCCATCCTCTGTTGCTGGGTGTAGGGTTGTCCAGCTAGTGTCCGAGTATTACTTTCTTGGCTACTGCTGAGAAAAGGGAAATGTGATATTTATGACAGCCATAGATTGCATCTATGTTGAGGCCCAATAGGCATACTTTGGGGGAATGGAAACCTCCAGTCCTAGGAGTGGGTCTAACCATCTGCAGATGTCTTCCCGTGGCACTCCATGGATACATTAACATTCAGTTATCAGGCCCTAGGAGCAATGTGGCACAAATTGAGCTGCTAGGGGTGATCAAGAGACTGTTAATCCTGTTAATCGAACACTTGGTAATGGCTTATTGCCTAATACAACATATTGAGACCAAACGGATAACAGCATTGTATTGTAAAGTACATAAAAAGTACTCACCCTTGTTTGAATAAGACCTAAAACAGTTGTTTTTGATCTGGTATTTTTATATATAGAAAGGGAACCAGCAGATCAGTGTGTCTAGTGATTGAAGCCTGGCACTGTGAATCTGGAGACATACGTTAGTCCCACTCCTGCCATTCTTTTAAAAAGGGGCATTAACAAACTGTAGCTCTCACAGTCTAATAGTCTATAGGGGCTTTGTTAAATAAGATGCAGGGTGAACATGCTGCCAGCAGCTCAGAGATATTTAAGACCGCTTGCCATATATATATATATATATATATATATATATATATATATATATCTATATATATCTATATGTACATATATATATATATATATATATACTATATATATATATATATATATATATATATATATATATATATATATATCAAAATTGCCTCCATTTTGTGAACCTTGCATATCATAGAGAGGAAGTTGTGCTTTGGATGCAGAATGATAGGTCAGATTATTACACTATACACAGTTCACTGAACTGTGATAGGAAGATATTTGGGGAAGCAGTGTTAGCATTTGGGGACATACTTCTAAATCTTGACAGAGAAAAATAACAGTAGCAATACAATTCAGGGAGATATTAGAGACACCATGTTAAAAGCACAAGAGGTTAAACAATGAAATACAATACTTAAAAGAGCATTTTACATGACTTATCATATACTGTTAAATTCTGCCACTGAACTGATGGGGGAGCAAGTTAAGGAGCTCAGGAAGGAAAGTTAAAGATTTTAATGTATGGTGTTTTACATACACAGTATCCCTAAGTACTTACAGACCTTGAATATTTACATCAGTCTAGGAACAATCCCACCAAGTTTGGTTCAGTTTATGTACCATATCTTGTTTTCCAATGTATTAACCCAGGCTAGTTTAATTCTATGATAAAATATGAGACTAACATGATCAAGTCATTTTAGAAAAATACAAATTATAATTGTGTTCTAGATGGGTATCAGGCCAGCCCGAGGGTCATAGTTTGAAGGGTCCCTGACTAAAATTGTGAGGGGACCACATGTTCTCCTATAATTGGAAAAAGTATTGTAGCAACTCCCTGTTATCCTATACCAAGTCTGTGTCCATATTAACACCTGGGACCATACAAAAATGACACTGTACATGGAATAATCCATCAATTACTACTGCTGCTGTGGTAGACTCATTTTTAAAGATTTGAGCAGGTTATAGCCATCCATAGTATTCTTTCTGCAATGCTAAATAGAATTCTGAATATGTTTATTAGACATGACTTAAAATATATAGTAGAGCATTGCACTATATAGAAATCCACCCTTTTCAAAATGCTATAGTACCACAGTTCAAAGATCATGGAATGTGATTGCACCCTTCTGTGGTAGAACCACATTCCAGAACCTCTAGAGACTGCGCAAGTCAGTTTCATTGTGAAAGAGAAAAAGACACAATGCACACATTTCACATAATACTATACACTATAAAAAAAAACACAGGATGAGCAACGTTATGCATAACCAGTGTGTTCTGCCACCTCAGGGTTCTGATTCCCACAGACCTCTGGAGCTTTGCCCTCCAGGTCAGAGAGAATCAAAGCTCCTCCATTTCAGAACATAGAGGATTATGCATGAGCAGCCATACATAACAAGGATATTCTTGTATCAAGAGGTTTCGCGGTAACAGATGACCTCGAGGCGCCTTCGAGAGGTACTCTGTTACCAAAGAACCTCAAGATAAAAATTTCCTTGTTTGTGTATGACTGCTCATACATAATCTTTATAGTGTATGGGCAGTCACAACATAGAAAATCAAACAAAACTAGCTGGAAGAGACAACAGAAAATAGACATTTTAACATTTTTCTTTTTTTAACTGACACAGTGTGCCACAGATGTTTCTGCAAGTTCAAGTTAAAAAAAAAAAACGCAACTTCCAGCTTAACTGGATTGAGAAAAGCAACTATGTGGCAGCATTCCAAGTTGTTATGCTGCAGTACTGACATAGCTAGTGCAGCATAACAGCTGTGATGACATAGCTACTGCAGCATAACAACTCCATTCTAGGTATGGATTTCTATCCATTACAACATTCTACCATACACTATACACTGGTTGTGCATAGTTGCCTATCCAGTCTTCTCTCTGCTATGTTTCTGAATCTGTATTAAGGATGCCAGGTGTAAATGAATATGGCTCACCAGGTTAATGTACTATTCCTGTTTACACAGTAGGGGTGATCTGATATCTAGAAAATAAAAGCACCCATCTCCACTCTGGAGCACTGATGTCTACACTGTAAGAAAAGCCTACATTTATACACACAGTGCAAAGGTCATCCAGCCATTTTTACACACAGTGCAAATGTTACTGGAGCCTTATTGTATTAACCAGATACATGATGTGCACTCCTGTGATATGGAAAATGGTTGTGCTCCTGCAGAGTGACCTCTGGATACTCTCACTGGTGGCTTTACCTCGCCTGAATATCCAGACATCACTCTAAAGGAGTGAAAATACGTTCCATACCACACTCATGCCCATCATGTATCCCCTGTTTATTTCACAATTAACAAGCATTTGTCAATGCCGAATGTTTGCTTGCTGGCATTAGCAGTGGAAGTGCAGGAGTTAGACAAATGCAGTATAGGAATGGCAGTGATGTATTGAACTGACGCCAACTCCACCCCCACCCTGCAGAGATGGACAGGCATTGGGGTGTGCCTTTGGGTTGTCACATATAACGGTCATGACATTTCACCTCACCCTACCCTGCAGACACTGACAAGTGTCAAGGTGTGCCTTGGGGTGTTTGGGCTTTACACTCATCTCATTCCATAAGGAAATGTGCTGAAATGGGTGCAGTATAGGAGAGTGGTGTGAATTCTGGGGCCAAAGAGTCCAAGGTGCACCTCAATGCCTGTCACTGGCTGTAGGGTGGGGGTGGAATGGCATGAGCATTTCTAACAAAAATCCCAAGTCACACCCCTAATGCCTGTCAGTCCCTTCAGGGTAGAGCAGACACCTGTCAGACCCTACAGGGTAGGGTGTTATAGTCGGAAACCCTAAGGCCCTGGGCGTGTCTTGGTATTTTTACTCTGAGTTTTCAACATGGGCTTTTTGTGACCCCACCGCATGAGCAGTATCACTATCAGTTTGTTAGTCAAAAGGAGATTTTGCACAGTGACTGCGCCATTTAGCACCACAGGTGCGAAAACACGTTTCCAACATGATGTGAAAAATGACAGCTGTACTGTTCATGAGGAGGTATAAAAAATGGTAATGTTGAAAATCTGGAGCGAAAATATAAAAAAACTGGTGAAGCATGAGTGTGCTTAGAAACTATGCAAAGCACACCTGTAATGCAATTATTTGGGGGATATTTTGCACCAGATTTTCAGTATAGGCATCTTGGGACCTCCGCTCATGAACAGTGTTACTGTGATTTTCTCAATCTGTCCTGAACACTGATTTCCCACAGCGATTGTGCTATTCTGCGCTGGAAGTGTGAAAACACATTTCGGCCAGGATGTGAAAAATGACAGCTGCACTGTTCATCAGGATGTGTAGAAAAATGCCAATGTTGAAAATCTGGAATGAAAATATTACAAATTTGTGAAGTTACGAGGGTGCGTAGTAACTGTGCAATGCACGCTCAAAACACAGTCATTTTATGGACTTTTGTGGGCTCCCAGCATGGCACCTGGAAGTTTTTTTTGGGGAGGGCACTGGAGCCGACAGGGATTGGGCACCCCTGTTAGACATACAGTGTGCTTGGGGGGGAAGCATGCATGAACCGAGAGGGATTGGGCATCCCCTCAGCACACAACAAATGGGGGGGGGCATGCATATAACAACCGCTACAATCAGTAGTGGTGACATGTAGGCAATTTGCATACTGCTGACAGCACGGCAGTCTGCAAATTGCATCCACATTACCACTGATTGTAGCAGTCATTTGTTTTCAACTGTATGCCACTGCATCTGAACTGCTGTCGTACACAGCTTTGACATTCATTGGTGTGGTGTGGCCATGCCAGCAATAACACTCAGGGCATTGGAAGTGGGGATGCCACATCTACGAAAACTCATACAGTGGCACTATGTTTCTTGCACATGCATGCAAGCAAACATAAAAACTTGTATGGTGACACTGTTTCTTGCACGTGCGTTCAAGCAAACGTAAAAATGATTATTGTTACTAAGATTCTTAAACAGCAGTCCTTGTGTAACAGACCTGATTCCACACTGATTTTCCAGTTTCAGAGCTTTGTGCTCTACCCACTGGGCTGTAGAGTTGAGATTCAAATCCAGAGGAGTCTCAGAAGACTAGGGACAGTTGGGAGGTATACCAACAGTTTTTGCAAAACATAGAGGTATCACCACTTCACTGTGCTTAACTGGAGACACAGAGATACATTGTGCCATGTTCAGCTTTTATGCTTTTCACCTTCAAGGAGGAGTGGGTAGCGAAATGTCTGGTCTCCTCGTATTTCTCGCCAAATTTTCCCTCATAAGTAGGTTTGTTGCATGTATGCGAGGTGAGCAGCAGTGTCAGACCCCCTCCCCATGTGCTGTGCTGCCGGTACCAAAGTACAGTAAGGTGAGTGCTGTCGTCGTGTAGGCACTGACGTTTGGCAGGATCATTGACATTCACAACCTTGAATGCTGGCGTTTGCTTGACAAGCACTCCATTACACAGATCTATGAAGATAGAAACAAATTTACACACGCGATCTCTCACATACACACCTTCATATTATAAGTGCACATGGATAGACAGCCAGGCAGGCCTGTGTATCGAAAGAACCCTATAAGCCATCTATAATTACAGCCTGCTGCAGTGGCAAATTATCACTAATGCACTAATGTATTACTATCAAAAGAATTCAAAAACACAACAGAAAGAACTAGCAGCATCCACTAAAGACTGCAGATTGGACATATTGCCTCCTTTTGCAGGCTATTATTGCATTCTTACAGAAGAAAAACTGCAGTGTGAAGTGAAGGCAACTGAGCTCCCACGTAGTTGTGGAGGAGTTTCTAGAGGACAGAGACAAAATGACTTGAGAGTGTGTAACTCTGAGACTAAGTAGGTTGTCAGGAAGTGACACGATAGTGCCCCCCCCCCAAAAAAAAGCAATTATAGGACCATACTAAAAGAAAGAACACCATTAGTTTCTCCCCCCTCCACTAATACACACAGACACACACACACACACACACACAATCACACAATCAGTTCCAGCCTTACCCCCTCTCATTCTGTGAGGTAATTTTTCCTGATGTTCCGGTTCAATTTTTCCCCCTTTTTCTGTGATCATTTGCCATTCTAAAAATGCCGAGTTGATTTGACAAATTCCTGCATTTGAGTACTTCCATGATATTGGTTTGGTTGGGGTGGGGTGGGGGGTAGAATCCTTAGCCAGTGCTGTGGACCCTGCAGTAGAAGTGGATTTGATAGACCAGAAGACCTTATTCTACTGGCATCTTGATCTGCATGTGTGTGTGTGTGTGTGATCACGGCTTCCAAGCCCTCTCTATTCCAATGGAATAAAGACAGTTCTGTCATTTGGATCAATTCAGTATAGAATTTTATGGGTTTTTTTTTTGAATAAACAACCTTCTGATTATCATAAACTAGCCTTCTGGTATAACTGGAGTATGAATGATGCAGTATTAGAAGAAAAACACGTGGCTGGCAGGATTCGATCCTTCCCAAGGGGGTTCCCAGTGTATTTCTATTCATTGACTTAACCACTCAGCCAAAAGTACACGGACAGTAGGTAAATCATAGAGGTTGCCCTACTGTCAGGCTAAGTAGCTAAAGATGTGGCAAAAAAGGAGGCAGTAGAGCGCAGTGGTTTAAGGCTGTGAGCTGCAAACCTGGAGACCTGGGTTTGAATTCCACAGCCCCCACTTGCCTACTGTGTGACCCTAAGCAAGTCACTTAACCTCCTTGTGCTCCCAGGTGGCACCTGTAAACAAGCTTCAGCTTAGTGTGTCTCTCCCACTTTTTCTTTTTTCTTTTTTTAAGAGATGTGTTTGCATGTTTCTTGTTGAAAAATGATTTATTACCTGACCCACCATTTACAGTGCCCCCTCCCAGATCAGCTTGGAGGTTTCCCTGTAACTCCAGGGGGACTTTGTCCTGTTTTGCTATAAATTACTGCATTTATTTAGGCACCTGATTTGTTCAGATAGGGTTTTAACACTGTATTTATGCATCACTGTATGTTTCATCTAAATCTGTGGCGCAGTCTTCCTCAGCAATGTATGTACTTCTAATTTCTCACCTTTCTGAAAAATAGAATTTGTTGCATGCCACCTAGCTTGGAGCTGCAGGGTAAGGAGGGGAAAAGAGGGCACATGCTTGCACTGCAAATTCCCCACACAGTTGCACTAACCTGTTTAGCATTTTCAAGGAGCCACACACCTACTAATATAGGTAAACATGCAGTTTGAAATGAGAATATTTGTTGGGGCTCTGCCAATTAACAGATGATATACTTTCTATTGTCAGTAGGGATGTTTTCTGTATATTTATCTTTGGACTTCCACCACATTCAGTATAGAATTCTAAATATCCACCCCATCTGTCTGTCTATCTGTCTCTGCAAAATAATGCAACAAGACAGGGAATCCTTGTGATCAGAGATGTGGTACCAGGAAGCTAAAAAAACACAACAAAAAAAAAACAGGGCACCTCAAAAATATGGTTATATATATATATATATTACTGACGCAATGTACTGACATACTAATATACTATGAAGCCAGCAGAATAGGCCCTATGGTCTATCGAGTCTGCTCGATGGTCAGTGCCTATGCAGGGCAATGATTTGAGCCCCTCCTTCCGACAAGAACCCCTATTTCCCAGCAGGGCTCCTGGATGTACCCTCCCCCTGCACCTATCCCAGCTGTTCTTGAACTCCTCCACAGCAGTAGCAGCCACCACTTCCCTGGGCAGTGCATTTCAGGGCTCCACTACACTCTCAGTGAAGTAGCACCTCCTTGTTTTCCCCCTCAGCTTCCCCCATCCAGCTTCATGGGTGGCCCCTGGTGGCCCCCAGTTCCCTCAGCTGAAGGACCCCCTCAAGGCTTACCCTATTGATCCCCTTGAGATACATGAAGACCTCTATCACATCCCCCTGTCTCTTCCCTACTCCACTGAGTACAGGTTGAGCTCCCCCAGTTGCTCCTCCTAGGGCCTTTCCACTAGCCCCATTACCATCCTGGTCACTCTCCTCTGCACCCTCTCCAGTAACACAATGTCCTTCTTTAAGGAGAGATGCCAAAACTGCATGTAGTATTCAAGGTGTGGTCTAAGCAGGCTATTGTACAGCAGAAGGAGTACCTCACTACTCCTTGAGGTTATCCTCCTGGCTATGTACCCCAGCATTTTATTTGCTTGTGCTGCCATCCTTTTACACTGCTCTGAGTTGTTCATTTTGACATCCACCACCACCCTGGGGTCTTTCTCCTCTCTTAAAACCTGCCTGCAGCGTCTCCCCCCAAAGGTGTATTCATGAGTTGGGTTTTTGACCCTCAAATGCAGAGCCCTGCATTTTGCAGCATTAAACTTTAGTTTCCAGACCCATGACTACCTCCCTAGAGGCTCCAGGTAATCCTGAAGATCCAACTTTCCCTCCTCCCCATCCGCCACTGCCCACAGCTTAGAGTCATTGGCAAAGAGGCTCATCTGACACCTGATACCAATTCTGATGTCAGTGACATAGGTATTAAATAGGAGTAGACTCAGTACCGACCCCTGTGGGACCTCACTTGTAACTAACCGTGAAGATGAGACCTCCACCCCACCCTCACCCTCTATACCCACCCCACTAGCCAGTTTCCTATCCACCAGTCTATCTCCCCCCCCACCTCCATACTCTCCAGCTTCTCCGGTCGCCCATGATGTGGCATGTAGTCAAATGCTCTGCTGAAGTGCAGAAAGAGGACATCCACTGGCCTACCCTGATCCAATGCCTTTGTCACCCCTTTATAGAACTCCACCAGATTTGTCTGGCACAATCTACCATTAACAAAGCTGTGCTGATGAATGTCAGGCTACCTGGCCTATAGTTACCTGGCTCCTCTTGTGGGTCAACCTTCCCCCTGCTCCAACCCATATCTCTCTTTGACCTGACCTCCTTGATTCCATTACATCCTGCTGGATCACTGTGGACAATGACAGTTTGTTCCCCTGGATCAAGGGCCCCCTCCATCCCAATAGCCTTCCCCCTCACTTACCCATCCACCTCAGCCTCTTTCCTTTTTCTGGTGATGCTCTGGACCAATCCAGTATCTCCCCTAGGAGCAATTGCCCCTCCCAGCCCCATGTTCCTTTCCCCCTCCGTCCTGTCCCCCACCACCTTTTTTTCTCCTTTAACTTGTTCCTCCCCCAGGTGTGTCCCTAAAAGGTCCTCCCCTTTTTGGGCAATTTCCCAACTCCCAAGAAAACTTCCCCGTTATCTCCCAGCTTCTGATCCCCTGAACCCTCATCTAAGGGAATGTTTCCCATCCTCCTTGCTCCTGCTCCTTCCTCCAATTGCTCCTCACAGCCTCTTTCTTCACTGTCAGTCTGACGAGGTGTGCATAACTGTTTTCCTACTCGACCCCCATGCTTGTCTTTCCCATGTTAGTTGCACCCCTTTTTGAATTTAGGCCCACAGTATCCGGCTTTTGCCTTCTTTTTCCTGAAGTTACTATTTTCCACCCCTCCTGAGCCTTATTTGCCTCAATGTCTCATGACCGTCTAGCAGTCCCCGTCCCCTGAGACACTTCTTTCTGCCTGGTTTGTACCTTCACAGCTCTTTCAGTTCACTGTCTTAGTTATTTCTGCACAGTTTTTACAGGTCCTGCCCTTTCTGCACCTATCTGTGCATTTTTGCAGAGTCCTGATTCAGAGCCCCTGCTCCCCCCTTTTCCGTCTACTGCCATTTCACATCTTCCAGTACTATCCCACACTCCCATGTCTCTCTGGCCAATCCCAGTCTCCTGTCTACTTTTGGAAGTTCCCACCTTTTTGGCTCCCTCCATCAGGGTCCCCATGTTCCCCCCAAATACCCCGGTTTACTCCTCTCCTTATGCCAGAGGTTTCAGCACCTGGTGTGGCTAAGTAAATGACCCCTTGCTCCCTACTTCTCCACTCTCCCATCTACCTTATAATCCCCTCAACTTCCTCCCTAATTTGAGTCAGCTGGTGGCACTCTGGGCAACCCCCAAACTTCCAAGCCCAGTTAAGTATCATGGCCACCCACACCCTGTGCATTCAACCACCCTCCCAAACATACCCACTCTAGTGAGGGGAGGACCTTTCCCATCATAGCAGGTACCTTGGACAATGCCCCCACCATAATGCCAGAACAGTCCCCCCACCCCAGTGATCGGGCTACAAGTGGCTATGCAAACTTTCAGAATACCCAGTGTTACTCTTTAACAAACCCCCTCACAGCTTGCAAGTTTACATAACAACCTTCCACACTGCATGCAAGGTGTAATTTCAAAACCTGACTTCCTCCAAGGATCAAGACCATAGGCTCATTCCTAGTCCAGACCACTCCTACTCCTGACTCCTGTCCACCAGCTATTTAATAGAGGACAGGGCCAGGGGTTGGTGGGAAACAATTACAGCTCCTCCAGGTGAATCTGTTTGTAGGTGACTGGGCTTGCCCTTTTTATTGCCCAGCTATGAGTTCATACTGTGGCACCCTGTCCTCTGATTGGGCCTTCTTTCTTGCAGGCTTTTCCCACCCACAATCCACTCCACTCACACTCACCCAGACTCGCCACTGATGCAGACACCGGTTAAAATATGCCCTCTCCTTCTGTCTTCGTCTGATGATGTGGCCGCTGTTCGCTCTGCTGCCTGATGCCGATGTGGCCCTCCTGTTCACACTTCCCATCACCAAAAACTGCCAGCAAAAAACCCTGCTCCTTTGCCTTCACAATTACAGCTCCTCCAGGTGAATCAGTTTGTACGCAGCTGGGCTTGCCCTTTTTGTTGCCCAGCCGCGAGTTCAAACTCTGGTGCCTTGTCCTTTGATTGGGCCTTCTTCCTTGCAGGCTGTTTCCACCCACAATCCACTCCACTCACGCATGCCCAGGCCTGCCGCCAATGCAGCTGCCAGGAAAAAGGTGCCCTCTCTTTCTGCCTTCCTCTGCTGATGTGGCCCCTGTGCACTCCACTGCCCACCACCGATGCGGCTCTCCTGCTCACACTTCCCATCACCAAAAACCACCAGCAAAACCCCCGCTCTTGTGCCTCCACAATCACAGCTTCTCCAGGTGAATCTAGTTTTTATCCACCTGGACATACAGCATTTCATCTTACTGTGGAATTTCAAATGTGTGTCAAACTATTGCAGTAGGTGTTCCTTTGTGAGTGTTTAAAAGGGATACCATTGTCTACAGTGTATGCAATAAGTTACACCTGAGAGGATTTTTCAATGCCCTCCCACTCTTTTTAATGCTGTGCAGTACTTGTTGCACAGAAATAGGTCACAACATCTTCTGCCTCTGTGCCAGAGAGCTTAAGCAAAGACCTGGTGGCTTCGAGTCTTGTCACCTCCAGCCCAGGTTTCTTAAATCCCTCCTCATAGGTGGGTGTGTTGCTGGTGACTGAGCTGGCCATGAGCATCAGTGGACCGCCCTGGTTCTGCCAGTACCAGAATATGTTGTGGTAGCTGCTGTCTGTGTGTTGGAACTTGGCAAACCATTTCAGCACCATGTTTATCCCTGATGAGTAGTGTCTTGGGAGTCTGTGTGACCATCACTGCATCGCAAAAATTTTAAAGAAAGAGAAAGGAAAGTAGGTGTGAGCGGGAGTACATCGTAGTGGTTATTGAATATACAATAATTCTTTATTCCTGTCGGCTATTTTGTTTTAGTCTTTCCATTGTCTAAATAACTGTTATTGAATACTTAGCACATTTAGCCATGAGAAGGGTCCCCCCCATATAAATATAGTGTCATTCATTAAATATTTGTGTCTATGCTTCTTTACTCGGTTTCTGTATGATATGTTTCCATATGATGGCTCAAGAGTAGGATTCTTATGATGGATCAACAGTAGGGGTGCCAGACAAGAGACAGAAATGAATATCTCTAGGGAAAGACTGAACTGCTGTGCCCCAACTCCATTATATAGAATGAAGTACGTACTTATGACTAGGAGCAACGAAGGGAAGTGATGTCTGTGCCATTGTCACCCACCTCCATTTCTGATAACTTGCCTTGTACTCTGACCGATTCCTACTCATAGCATTACCTTTTCCAAACACTGGATACAGCAGGCAGTGGATACATATGACTAACTTTACATGTCAGTATATGGTACAGCATATAGTATGCAACACCTATACATGAGAAATTTGAAAAAATAAATGTAATTGATGTTGAAGATGCAATACAAATAGAACTTTTGTTTTGTAAAGCAAGGAGCAGATCTGTCTTGCCGTGGGTGCTGGCAGCGCAGAAATACATGGTACTGTCGGTAACGCTTAAACCATTAATTCCCAGCCAGCCCTTTATAGAAACATAGAAGTTGACAGCAGATAAGGACCACAAGGCACATCCAATCTACCCATTTTTTCTACCTTATGAATGTGCCATATGCCTTTACTCTGTCAATGGCCTATCTGTTCATACTCATCTGTATTGCTCCTGTATCCCTACCCCATACCTGTTTGAAGCCCTGCACTGTATTCATACCCACCACTTCCTGAGGTAGGCCTTCCATGCATCCACCACCCTTTCTGTGAAAAAGAACTTCCTCACATTACCCCTTAATCGGCCTCCATCTAATCGCATGCTGTGTCCTCTTGTCCTGCTATTTTTCTTATATTGAAACATGTTAGACTCTTTCACCTTGTTAATGCCTTGAAGATGTTTTAATGTTTTGATCATATCACCTTTCTCCCTCCTTTGTTCTAGGGTATACATATTGAGCTCTGTTAATCTGTCCTCATATGTTTTCTTATGCAGTGCCTGCATCATTTTGGTTGCTGTTCTCTGGACTGCCTCCTTTTTGTTAATGTCATTGTGCAGGTGCGGCCTCCAGTACTGTACACAGTACTCCAGATTGGGCCTAACCAGTGTCTTGTAAAAGGGGAATATTATTTCCCTTTTTCAACTTGTGATACCCTTGTTAATACACCCCAGCATCCCCCTACCCTTACCTACTGCTGTAGTGGTCTGCTTGGATGGTTTCAGGTCATCTGTGATGACAATACCCAAGTCTCTTTCTTCCCTTATGATTGCCAGCAACTCCTCTCCCAACCTATAGGTGGCTTCAGGGTTTCTCTTCCCTATGTGCATGATCTTGCATTTCTTTGCGTTAATCCCCAGCTGCCACTCTTCTGACCATTTGCCAGTTTATCCAGATCTCTTCATCAGGGTGCATTCTCTTCTGGTCTGAAATCTTATTTTGAACTCCTCTTTGGGGTAAGCCTCACCTGAGCTGTAGGAGTAGGTGATGAGCTTCAGTCCCCCTTGGTTCCCGAGTTGCTGGTACCAGTAGATGTAGTGGTAGCTGCCATCGTTGTGTCGGCAGTGCAGTTCTGCCAAATCATCAGCACTCTTATGAAGCAACTTTGGCAACTATTCAACGAGGATGTCACCATAGTTATCTGTGCATTAAAATAGATACAATTATGTGAAAGAGAAGAGAGAGAGAGAGAGAGAAAGGGGGAATGTATTTTCTCAACAAACATTTTTCTTTATTTCTACTGAGTATGAACCCTGTTGCTGTTTCTTTTTTTTTTAACTACACAAGACATTTAAACAACCTTAAAAATATATAGGCCATATTTTGGTGATAAAATGGCATATTTAATAAACAGAATTATTCTTATACATTGGACATGAACACCGCTGATATTGTACAGTATTCAGTAATGTTTTGTTAGCAGAATAATCGATACACACTGTGCTTTGATAATCCTGTGCAATGTTCCACTGTTTTCTTTGTGGCTCTCACTCCTAAAGGTTTAACCTTTTAAATGTTTAACCCTGTTAAATTAATTACAATCTGTATCTATAGCTGATGGTATGTGAGCCATCTGTGCAATATCTCTGTTTTCCTTTTCCATTCTCTTACACACTTATTTTCTAAAATAGTTTCTTACATGGTATCTAGAGCAGAATGCAAAAGGTCATAGGAACCTGAAGCATTTTCTCGACATTTATTCAAGGCAATAAGGCGACAGCTGAGATCTGCCAATCTTATACTGACATGTCACATGATAGGAAGTGACAGTTCATAATGAATGCTTACTTACTTGCTACTTGCCAGCAGATACAGGCCACGTCGTCTATCAAGTCTGTTTGAGTGTGCAGCTAGCACCCCACTTTGCAGCTGCCCCTCCCCCCTCACAGTCCCACACAGATGAATGCCAAGTGAGATTGAACCAGACTAAGCTCTTTGTGGTATTTCCACTGAATGGGAGAAATTTGGCCACTACACCAGGGACATTCCCCAACTCTTTTCCATAAGTGCCATGGGATCTTTAACATTCACCTGAGCTACCACCAGTCCAGGCAGATGGGACCTTGGTTTAACCTCTGAGCCCAAAGATGGCACCTCAGAAATGCAGCACCCCCTCATGCTGCATTGCAGTGTCAGTATTGGTTGGGATATTAACCCAAGTGTCAGATGTAGGAACCAAACCCACAGCCCTCTGATCTCCTGGCCTCAGAGGTGAGTGTGCTACCTATTGAGCCACTGACAATGACAACATGTTTCTCTTAATAAAAATAATTTGCTGGGATGTTTTGGTTTGGTGTTGGAGCCTTCTACTTCAGTAGCTTTTTTAAGTGACTTCTTGGTGTGCAGCTTTCTTTCAATCACCATAGATAGACAGACAGACAGAGGGATGGATGGATAGACTGATAGACAGACACAGACATATGACGTGGTATACATGCAACTCATTTATAAGGTAAAAAGTAAAATACTTTTCCTTGCCCTTTTATTATTTTATTTCTTTATGCTATTCCTCTCTATTAAATCAAGTCATTTCTTTTGTTCTTTCCCTTTTCATTGTTTCTTTTAACTTTTTTTCTGTATTCAAAATCATCCATAGTATGGGCGGAAAAACTAGGTGACACAATTGCTATGCCTACCAAAGTTATAACAGTCTTAATTCTGATAATGTCTGGGTTCCAGTATGATTATTAAGATCCTGGAGAGTCAGTAAGGAAACCACCTACTGTGATGGTGTTGCTCTGGTAGACTTCTTGGTTCTTCACTCTGAGATGTGGATGGCACTGTCTTACTACCAGCACCAGTGTCACTCCCCAGCAGGTGTTGTGTGGGGGGACACTATAGGTTCCTAAGTGGGTGGATGGAACTGTCTTACTACCAGCACCAGTGTCACTCCACAGCAGGTGTTGTGTGGGGGGACACTATAGGTTCCTAGGTGGGTGGATGGAACTGTCTTACTACCAGCACTAGTGTCACTCCCCAGCAGGTGTTGTGGCAGGGTGACACTATAGGTTCCTAGATGGGTGGATGGAGGCACCCAACAAGGAGAGGTTGGAGTCATACAGGGTGAGAGTTGGGCCCCAGGACCCCATGGCACACCCCAATGTCTGTTGGTGTGTGAAGAATGGGGGTGTGGATGGGGTGGTAGGGGGGTTAACCTTAACACTGAATTTCCAAACTTTTGTTGCTGTAACATTAACTCTAACTGATGCATTAATTAATATTTTTGCAATGAATATATAATATACTGGGGTGGTCGTGCCAATATAGTTAGGGTGAAAGTGCTCTTCTATTTTAAAGTCCAAACTTTGAGGGTTAAAAACTTAGGAGCCATTCAGTGGATTTGCATGAAATGCGGCATGCGTAATTTCTAGGGATAGGTGTCTTGACCTACAAAATTTTGTTGGAATCATTCAAGCGGTTTCTGAGATACAAAGTGTTCAAAAAATAGAAACATTGTAATTGTTTAACATTTCTTTCTACAGCTGGATCTCAAAACACATTTTTACATTGTGAGCTGAAATTTTCAGGGTAGAAAACCTTTGGTTCACAGGTGTGTCTTTTGAAGGTTTGGTGGAAAAATATGAATCCATTCAAAAGTTATGATATTTTTAATATAGGAACATTTATATGTCAGACATGAAAATACTAATTTTTGAACAGTAGGGTTATTGTTAGAAAAATAGCAGCTTTTTTCCCCAAAAATAGGACTATTGTTTGAAAAATACCAGCTTCTTTTCACAAAGAATGCTGATAGGTTTTGTACAGTCCTGTGCTTGATTGTGTTGTGTCTGCTGTCTTGTTTTGCGGCTTTGCTGCTTAGCAAGGATTTTTAAGTGAAGAGCATTTTAAAAAACAGCAAAAAAAAAAAATCACACAACAGAAAACAGCGAAAGAGAACCTCTTTGGGTGTTTTCCGATGATTTTTTTTCTGTGTTTTATGCTGGACCCAAAGAAGTTTTTCTCTCAGGTGTCAGCTTATACAAAGAACGGCTTGGAGTCTGTTCTCTGGATTTACCTGTAGCGCTTCAACAGCACGAGTTCCGACATCCCCTACCACGACAGCTACAATGCTGACTATCAGCACTGTAGCTATGGGATGTTGGCATTCACAATAGGGGGGCTGAATCCCCTGAAACACCCCTTGTGGGGGACTCTGCCCCCACACCCCCTGGTCTCTAGGATTATAACTCCCGAGTCAGAGTTGGACGGGGGGACAAACACCCAGTGAGGCAGTCCCCGATTGCTGCACGGATCACGACAGTGATGAGCAAATTTTGCCCAATTTCTGGCGCTGTGGTGATCTTCATCGTCGAGGAGTCACTGCAGTGTACACAGTTCTCTGTATGAGAAAAGCAGTAATTTTTTGACTTCTGCAGTCACAGCTGGAACTCATGCTGCTGGCTGCAGAGTCATGGAACACCTGATTGTGTGTGCTTTGTGCACATAATACGTTATGGCTACTGGGTATACTGGGAGTCCACCCCAGTGTGCCCAAATGTGCTTTTTTATGTCAAAATGCCAGTGAAAAAAAGAAACCATCCCCAAGGTCTTTTCTTTGATGCAGAATCCTGCATCAAAGTGTGCACAAATTTCAATGCAGGATTCTGCATCGAAGTACTGTAATGTGCTGCACAATGCTCTCCCATACAAAACCATTTGTAGCACATTACAGTATTTTAATTTGCATACATTTTGATGCAGGATACTGTATTAATCTACTCTGCCTCTGCCCCTTTTCAACATCAGGGTGCCCAAGCCCTGTGTTGATCTGTACCTCCCTCCTCACCAGTTTTGTGGCACACTGGGAGCCCACCCCAGTGTGCCAATATATTTATTTATGTTAATTGAAGCTTTCTGACACAGGGATGCCCACTCCCAGTGTCAGATGACATCACCCTCCAAGCCCACTCTTACTGCCAATGGGGGTGCCCAGTCCCCCTGTTGGCATGATGATCCCCCAAAAAACTCATGTGGCACACTGCGAGCCCACCCCAGAGTGTCCAAATAGTTTGTTTTTTTTTGTTCCTGTAAATGAAGAAAAACATCCCTCAAATTCTTTTTTAATTTTTAACCTGTAATAAAGAAAACAGTCTGTTGTCCTCCTCCCCATCCCCAGCCTCCCTCTGTGCACCCACTTCCCTGAGCCCCCTCACCCATATGTACCCCTTGGAGGTCATGAGCCATGATCTTCCCTGGACTGGAAGACAGCTGCACTCTTCAAAGCTGAGCTACAAAATGAGGAATTGGGTAAGTGGTGTATAATGGGACTGAATGGGGGGGGAGGTTCAACTTAGAATGATATCTCAGCCAATTTTAGGAATTTTTGCTCAAACTTTTCAACATGGGGTTCTTGGGATCCCTCCCAATGAACACTGTTGCTGTAATTTCATTTCTTGGTCTTGAAAGGTGATTTTGCAGTTGCTGCATAGAATCATCTTTTGGGACTGATCACAAAATGACAGTGCCACTGTTCTTGAGGTGGGGTCCCAAAAAGCCCATGTTGCAATTTTGGTGAAAAAATTCCAAACAATGACTGCATTGAGAGCATGCAATGTGCAGCTTCTACGCACACTTGTAACTTTGCCAATTGTTTTCTAAGTCAATAATTTTTGTTGGATTTTATAACTTCAGACAGGACAAGGTACATACACTGCAATGTCAGCTACATAAGCATACATCAAAGTTTAAAATATGCAGTGCTATGATAAGTAAGGTCTGTCAGGAATTAAAATGACAGCCATGTGGGCAATCAACAGACATGCTAAGAAAACATGCTTTGTTCAGAGAGTCCATAATGGAGAGGAGGAGGAGATACATATTCCAGAGTCTGTGGTTACTGGCAGAGAAGGGAAGAGCTAGGATGTTAACAATCTTTCTGGGCAGGTCCTTAGGAGTTTCCTGTTACCATGTCTCACCTGCAGAACATAGAGAACAACAAGAACAAAAAAAAGAAGAAATCCCTACAAACATCAAACATCCAGATCACTCATTTGCCAGTGGGGAGGAAGAGCAGTTCCTTGTTACTGTATCATGGGGGGGTGGGAGAGGAGTCCAAGAACACTCCTGCAAGAATGTATAATTAACTTCTGAGACCAATCCACCTTAGCTGGGGGGTTTACCCTATCCCTGTGCGTGGGGAGAGATAAGCTAAATAGGGAAACTTTGCCAGTTTTTAATATTTCCACTCCAGATTTTCAACATTGCCATTTTTTAACACCTCCTTATGAACAGTGCAACTATAATTTTTTGATATCCTGTCCAAAATGTGTTTTTGCACTGTGGTGCATAATGGCACAGTCATTGTGCAAAATCAAATTTTGAGATGAATTAACAAAATCACAGTTACATAGTTCATGAGGGGAGGTCCCATACTGTCAATGTTGAAAATTTGGTAAAAAGAAAATGAGCCTGTTATGAGTGTGTGTTGTACAGTTTCTATGCATGCCTGTAACTTGGCCAGTGTTCTCCATTTTTCACACTGTTGTACTATCTGGATGGAGGGACAGGAGGACAAGGTCTGAGGGACCCTGGCTCCCACTATAACATATAGATACTGTTGTACTATCTCATTGGAGGGTTGACAGAGCAGGGTCCAAAGGACCCTGTGCTCCCTGGACACTGCACTCCCATCATGACATATGGACACTGTTGTACTATCTGGAATGTAGGATAGGAGTGCAGGGTCCTTCAACATGACTTATGGACAGTGTTGTACTATCTTGATGGAGGGGAGGGAGGGCACGGTCCGAAGGACCCTGCGCTCCCCAAGTAAAGAGATGACTCAATTATACTATCTGAAAAAGAAGGGAAATTATTTGCAAAAATTCATTAAATGCTTCCAGTTGGGGTTGATGTCCAGTGACAAAAGTTTGGAAATTCTATGTTAGGATTACCCCCTACCACCTCCCTACCCCCCATCCTCCACACACCAGCAGATGTCAGGGTGTGTCATGGGTTTGTTAGTCCTAGTTATCACCCCATTCTCCTATACCATAGCATGTCAGCTTGCTTACACATGGGATGGGGTGAGAGTTGGACCTGACAACCCCATGGCACACCCTGACATCTGTTGGTATGTGGAGGATGGGTGTGTGGAGGTGGAATGGTAGGGGGGTAACCATAACATCAAATGTCCAAAATTGTTGCTGTGACGTCAACCCTAACTGATACATTAACAAAGTTATTTGCAAAGAATATATATATATATATATATATATATATACCACACACACACACACACACACACACACACACACAATATATTCTATGCAAAAATTTGTTAGTGCATCAGTTAGGATTCTTCTACAGTGACAAAAGTGAGGAAATTTGACATTAGGGTTCCCACCCCTTGCAACCCACCCCCACCAACAGGCATCGGGGTGTGCATTGGGGTCATTAGTCCTAACTCTCACCCCATTCTCCTACACTGCACCACCACAGCTTGTTTACACATGGGATGGGGTGAGAGTTAGGACCAATGACCCCAAAACACACACCAATGCCTGTTGGTGGGGGCAGGGTGGGGTGGTGTGCAAGGGTTGGGAACCCTAATCTCGAATTTCCTCACTTTTGTCACTGTAGAAGAACCCTAACTGATGCATTAATGAAGTTTTTTGGATAGAATTTCCTTACTTTTTAAGAAAGAATGGAAAAGTACCCACCACGTGATTCTGTGTGACTATAATAACAGTAAGTGCAACGCAAACGCAAGCACAAACAGTTACGCATATGGTGACACAAGTGTAAATGGTAACGCAAACAGTAATAGAAATGCAAGTGTAAAGTGATGCCAAAGCGAACAGTGACATAAATGGAGACAGAAATGGAAGTGCGTACTGAAAGCAACTGGTAACGCGTACATTCACGGTACCGCAATTGTAAATGAAAATGGTAATGGTAACAGCAACAATAATGCCAAAGTAAACAGAAATCCAAGCGCGTACGAAAATGCAAATCGTAATGCGCACAGTCACAGAAGCACAATTGTAAATGCAAATGTTAATGATAACAGCAACAATAACGCCAAAGGAAAGACAAATGCAAACACAAATGCAATTGCGTACAGAAACGCAAACCGTTATGCACACAGTCATAGTACCATAATTGTAAATGTAAATGTTAATGGTAACAGCAAAAATAAAGCCAAAAGAAACAGAAACGCAAGTGCATATGGAAACGTAAACCATAACGCACACGAGCACGGTACCGCAAATGCAAATGGTAACGGTAACACCAACAATAACACCAAATGAAACAGAAATGGAAACACAAGTGCAAATAAAAACACAAACCGTAATGCACATGGTAGTGTAGACGGGAACAATGATGCGAACATTAACAGAAGCACAACTGGAAATGCTAACTGGTACAGTAACGAAAGGGCACACCCTCCTTTTCCCCAAAAACTGCGTTGAAAAAACACAGTGAAAGCAAAGAATGTATGCATAATAATTTACCTTGGAGCAGAAAATTAGGACTTGGAATACTAAATTGCTTATATCTCAGGAACCGTACGACGTAGAAATAAAATTTGAATTTCGTATAAATTATGACTTTCCTGGCTAGTTTTGTACTTAGCCCCTTATGGGGGGCTAAGCATTTTTGTGTCAAAAACTCCGTATCTTGCACCGTTTCCGAGATATGGGCCCTGAAAGACATGACGGACGCCATAATGTTATCATATGGCAAAAAGCGTCAACTTCGGAGTGCCGTCAGTTTGGCACCTGTAATATTTTTTCACCAAACCACCAAAAGGTACATCTGTCAGATGTTGGCTTTCTTCCCTCTGAATTTCAGCCCAAAAGACCAAACCTTTATTTTGCAGCAGGGCAGCAAAGAATTCCTGTAATGCAGCGGATGCCGTGATGTTATCCTATGGGAAAAAATGTCAACTTTGTAGTGCCGTAACTTTGCCGCTCTGTAATCTTTTTTGACCAAACCACCAAAAGACACATCTGTGGGATGTTGCCTTTCTTCCCTCCAAATTTCAAGTAAAAAGACCAAACCGTGTCCAAGATATTCAATATCAAATATTACTAAAATTTCCCTATCTATTGCATTATAAAAATTCTGCCCATCTTGTCCCTCCCTCACAATCAAAGATGGCGATCAAAGAATCTCACGATCAAAGAATTTGCAGGCTCACAATCAAAGAATTTGTAGGCTCATGAACAAAGAATTGAAAATCTTATAAATCAAAAATGCCATGGTTCAACAGAACGAAGCCCCCTGAGTAAAACCCACCCTCACTTGACTTCCTAGGACACCCCTGGGCTGAGAAAATTGACTTTTAAATTGGGCCATCTCATCCCTCACTCACGATGCATGATCACGATCAAAGAATTTGCAGGGTCACAATCAAAGAATGAAAAGTCTTCAAACTTTAAAAAATAACAGAATTGCTGCAAACCACCACCATGGTTCGTCAGAACGAAGCCCCCTGAGTAAAACCCACCCTCATTTGTCTTCTTAGCACACCCCTAAAGTGAGTAAATTAATTTTTAAATCTGGCCATCTCGTCCCTTGCTCGCGATGCACAATCACGATCAAAGAATCTCATGATCAAAGAAGTTGCAGGGTCACGGACAAAGAAATTGCTTGCTCATGAACAAAGAGCGAGGGACGAGATGACCAGATTTCAAAATAGTTTTTTGCAGCCAAAGGGTGCCCTATGAACTTAGTTAAGGGTGGGTTTTGCTCAGGGGGCTTTGCTCTGCCCCCATCTGAATAAAGAAATAGTCATTTTTGTTATCCCCGGTAGTTCAGTGGTCTCGTCATGTTATGTACATAATTACGTTGTATCTTCGGTAGCCCAGCGCCCCTATGCATTCATCATTTTTTCCTTCCGGAAGTTCAGGGCCCCATGTGTTTGCGTTTGAAGAATATTCCTGTGTTCAGTGGTGCTTTCCCATCTGTCTTTTCATTATTATTATTATTATTAATATCCCGGTAAGGGCGCTTTCATCACAATAAAATATTTGTATTTTTAAATGTCCTGCTAGTCTAGTGGCACTTCTCAGTTGTTGCCAGCCATTCAGCACCCTCACCCTTCCCTAGCCAGCAACTGGCATTGTCCACCTCTCACTCCATGGCCAGTCAGCCGATCAGTGCGCCAGGCGAGTGCTAATGGAAAGAGGCGCTCAGAATGATTTCAGAGTGCCTCTTTCCATTAGCACTCATAAAACACACAGTTAGTGGCTGGCCGTGGAGGTGAGAGGTGGGCTGTGCCAGTCCTCGGCTGGCGAAGGGTGGGGGGGTGCTGTGTGGGCTGGCACAGCTTGGTGAGGGGCCACTAAACTACCAGGACATTTAAAATGCATATTTATTTTTATTATGATGGGCGGGGGGGGCCCGCTAGACTACCAGTGATGTTAGTAATAATAATGATAAAATACAGATCGGGGGGGCCATTAGACTACCAGGGATATATCTTAAATATATAAATAAACACACATGGGGTGGCCACTAGACTACCATGGATAAAGAAAACATATTGATAAGATATTCATTGGGGGGCCACTAGACTACCAGGGATACAAGCATGGTTATGTACATTAGCATGATGGGGGGGGGGGCACTAGACTACCAGGGATAATAAAAATAACTATTTCTTTATTCAGATGGGGCAGAGCAAAGCCCCTGGACAAAACCCACACTTAAATAAGGTAAGTGGACATCCCTGGGCTACAAAAATTGAATTTTAAATCTGGCCATCTCATCCCTTGCTCGCAATGCACGATCGCGATCAAAGATTCTCGCGATCAAAGAATTTGCAGGGTCGCGATCAAAGATCGTTAGCGAGGCATGAACGAAGATTTAAAAAGCTGAAAAGTGTATTTTTAGACCGATTTGGATGGAACCAAAGCAATGGCTTGATAGATTGGGGTCCCCTGAGTAAAACCCATCCAAGTTTTACCTCAGAAGTGACCCCTGAGCCGAGATATTTGTGTTTTTCTGATAGAAAAACTGAAAACAAGATGGTGGACCTCACGATTAAAGAATTTGAAAAATCCTCAGGATCAAAGATTCTTGAACCGTGAGGCTGCAAATTCTTTGACCACCAGGTGGGACCAGATGGCCAGAACCACCTTCTTTGTTCACAAAACATACATATAAATTTTCCCATTGACTTATAATGGGAACTTAAAAGTGGCATAACTTTTGAATGCCTTAATATTTTTTCACCAAATGAAAAGTGGCATGTTTGGCCACCAAAGCTCTGTCAAACAAGTCATCTTGCAGAGTGGCATGCCACACAATGGCTGTGCAGGGCCACATCCAAAATCCCAAAAGCTGCCTCCAAAAATGGATAATTTTGCATTTTTCAGTGCTTTCGTACGCAAAGACCGTAAGTCCAACCAAAACATAATTTGGCAGATCAAGAGACCTACCATGCCCAACTGTGTGTACCAAATTTCAGGCAAATCTGTTGAACGGGTCCAAAGTTATTAATGCCCAAACTTTCGACTTTAGTATGTAAGTGACCGCTGAACCCTAACTATAGCCGTGCAACCACGCCACTATAATTATATATATATATATATATATGAAAACAAATTGCACATACCCCAATAATGCAAAGCATCATGGGAAGCATATGCAAATGTCCATGCATTAATTTGGACTGGCTCAACTTTAAGCAAGATTGCATGGTGCCAGAAGGCCTCACAATACAATCAGCAAAGGCTGAGAACAGCAGACACAGACACATGTTTTGTCCTCATTTGGACACCTCAGTGTGCCATATCTGTATCTCAGCCCGGGGACGGGGAGCCAGCCTATAGGGGATCTTGAGCGAAAGTTCAAACAAAAGCACTTCAAGAACCACAGCACCACAGATTTCAGCAACAACGATACTTAAAACCATTAATTATATAAATCCTGCATGCTTTGGAGCTTTTCAACTTTGGGCCTTTACTGTAATAAGTTTAGTAATTAGATGGTGTATCCCTCATTAGGAAATCCCTGTAACATTTGTACAATATAATGATTTCATTGCCTAATAATGTTTTTCAAGCAGATTAAAAACCTCTTCTCTCTTTCACTTTCTTAAACATTACTACACCCCTTCAACCTAGTTTTGCTATGCTACCGTGTCACCTAATGTAAACACAAATTTGTAAAACTAAGTAAAATAAGACATACTATTTTTCTATATATTATCTTTTGCTACACCTGTTGTAATTGGTATCTAAGTAATGTGTCACTATGATGTCATGCCCTTTTCATTTAAATTACACTGTTATCTTTGTATGGTTCACGATCCCTTGAAGACTTGTCAGCTGAGGTGCTAGGGGCTTACACTGGTGGAATAAAATTCAATAATTGTTTCTAACATTTGTGGTGCGTGGTTTTTGGAGCACTCTTGTTCAGACTTTGGTATTTGTATCGTGGGGCTGGCTGCCTGCTTTTGTGCACTGACTCATCCCAGAGTGCAGGACTTATAAAGTGGAGTTTCTATAGGGAATCTTATTCGTTTGGGTCATGGGCAGCCCGAAATAGAGAAGAGAACTACAAAAGAACCCCAGAGCATATGCGATTGGGCATAGATTATCCTGGAGGATATTGGCCATACAGCCAAATTTTAAAGAAAACAAATTGCACATACCCCCAAAATGCAAGGCATCATGGAAAGAATATGCAAATGCCCATGAATTAATTTTAAGTGGCTCAACTTTAAGTAAGATTGCATGGTGCCAGAAGACCTATAGTCAATTCTGTGTTGATAAATGTGTATGCTGTTGCAAAAATGTACAAATTATGGATTTTTATTGGATAACACAATTTCTATATTTGTAGTAGTACTCTGTATGCATAATCTTTGCCATATGTTTCTGTTCTATCAATAATTGTTGCTTTTCTTACCTTTGTGTTAGATTATATTTGTCAAGAGTTTTTTGGAAGTCGCTGTACTCTGTGAAACTGCACTGCAACTTATTGTATGTTATCTGTCCTACCCAGGACCTCCTTATAAACTAGCTCTGCTCAATGGAGTTTTTTTCCTGGTAAAATAAATAAGTGTAATACAATACAGTACTAATACACTATACAGCAGAATTGAGGTTGGTGGATGACGCTAGTCGACCATGTCCATAACAACTGCTCTGGGATTAGTTTATCAGTCAAGCTGACCAGAGCTCAGTTTGTGTCAGAAATCTGCTTAAAATATCTTCTGAAACAGCAGCCATCAAAGCACTGTGCTTAGCATCTACAGCTGTGAGCAAGGGGATCTGGGGCTGAATCTCACAAAAATCATGGAAACAAAACTTGCAAAGTTTGTTACATTTCCACAGAATGTTGATTCATGGTAACATGGTGCTAAAATAACAACTCCCCATAAATCGACACTAAAACTGGATAAATAAGGTCACCATCCATTCTTATACACACTTAGGTAAGCACAGTGCTGTATTTTCTGTGCCATAAGACTGGACACAAAACCATTTTTAAGTGCAAAAACACACTTCAGAGTTTTGCATTTTTGCACTCCTCAAGCATGTGCTGAGTAGCACTCAGCCTGCTGCCTCAACCATGCATTGGAAGGGTGCATATATCTCCCAATGAATGCATACCCAGTCCTGTGCTATTGTTCATTCATACCAGCAGATTATATGAATATATTAATCTATTCCACAGTAAACTGATTCAAGTTTACAGTCAACAGTCAAGGAACAGTCAGGGTACTTCGAAGGAAGGAGGAGGAGGGGGCCACTAGAGGGCATGGATGGAAGCTGGGGGGGGGAGATTCAGGGGAGAAAGGAGGAGGTGCTACTTCACTGAGAGGGTGGTGGAGCCATGGAATGTGCTGCCTAGGGGGCTGGTGGAGGCAGAGACGGTGGAGAGGTTCAAGAGGGGGTGGGATAGGTACAGGGGAAGGGTTCTGGAAGCAAAATCCAATGCAGCGAGAATATCCGGAACTAGGAAGGGAGAAGCCAGAGAAGGCAAGCGGGGCAGCAAGGTCAGCTCCCAGGGTGGGGGCTGATCAAACGAGCAGACGCGAAAGACAGTTAGGCCTATTCTGCTGGCATTTTAGTATGTTGGTAAGTTCAGCTCAGCTTATATGATCCTGTATCAGTTTGACTTTTAAACTGAACATGGAGCAGTGGTTGAAGGAAGAATTTCAATGGAGTGCTGAGCAGCCCAAATAAGTCGTCCTCATAACCAGAGAGGGACTCCTGAGGCCAATGGGCCTGTGAGTATATTGGATGCTTGTGGTACCTGCCCTGTGTTATACCAATTTTGACATACCTAAACGAACTGCATGCAGAGCTACACACAGACGCTACTGTACCTAGATGGAGTGCTCCCACTCTGCTTAGGGTATAAAATCCTTAGACATGAAGAAATCATCAGGTTCAAATCCCAACACAGTCTCTGTCACAGACTCACTACGTGCCCTCCAGAAAGTCACTTGAGCAAAAAATGGTCCAGTCGGGCTGCTCCTGTCTGCCTTGCAAAGTGGGTTGGCTTTGTAAAGAGGCAGGTCACGTTGGTGAATTTTACTTATTTATTTTATTTCATTGTGGTAACCGGGTAGGCCTACTGAGATGAGAGATCCCTTTTTTAGGGGCAACCAGGAATTAATTACAAACAAAAAGGCACTGGGAAATATACAATAAAAATGCTGTTTACAAGGTAGCAAGTACGTATCAGACATTGGTTAATAGACAATAATAAATCAGACAGCATTTGGTCACAGTAGATGGTCGGATGCTTATCAAGCTAGGGCAAGAGGTTCCAAACAAGTCAGATTGTTGTCGGATGATTCTTCTAATCTCTAAAGAGGTTATACATGTATCTGTCTCTTAAACAACATAAGTTTGAACAGAGTCACTCCTCAGTGGCCTAAACTAACCCAAATACTACAGATTAGAATGAAAATGTTAACAGAAAGCATATGGTTTGTGATAGGCACTCAACAGAACTGTACACAAATGTGTACAGTGAGTATGCCTGCCTACACCCTTGAGGTGCACTTAACATGAACAATGATTCCACAGGGTTATCACGAGGTGAAATTGTGAGAAGTCCTAACTGACCAGAGGAATTCAAGTGAGGGGCCAATGGACTCAGCAGTGCAACCACACAAGTTTTTCCTTGTTTTTTTCATATTGCTGACAGATGAATAGCTGAAGAGATCAGCAACTGCAGCATGGAGGCTTCCTCACACACAGCATTCTTTACTTCTGGTTTGTTGCAGGGGGGAACGGAGCTGGGAAGGCAGAGAAATGGCTAACCACATGGTGTAAACACCTTCTGGGAGCAAAGACAAGTGATGCACACTTCTCCACCTAAACAATGCACAAAGGTACAAATTACATTGTTTTCCCTCTCAGTCTCATTGATTGTCAGGGGACATCTACTGTTGTGGTGTACTTGTGGGGATACGGAGCAGTAATTTTATCTAGGTGCCTGGGAAAGAATATGTGCTAATACAGCTTTATTTGTGGCATACAGGGGCTGATTGTTTCTCCTTCCACAGTGTTGCCAGGGGATTAATGGGCAGTTTTCAGACTGAAGTAAGCGGATTGCTTTTTTCACTGAGTGAGAATACCTCTTGGTACTCCCGCATCTCAACACACCCACCCCAGTGGTGTCCTTTGCTTTATTAGACCATCCTCATATAGGCTTTACACCACTTCCTGTTCTACTAAAGGAGGAGTTTGTCTGGAAACCTACTATTACACAGGATGAGGTAGGTGTTTGTGTGTTTCTTATCACAGCTAGTTGATTAAGGGTGTAAAAAAAGACAACAAACAAGTACTGGGTGACTAAGACTAATTAAAGACAAGAAAAACATTAAACGTGATGGGAGTGGTGCAATGCAGATGCTGTGGGGCAGTAGTCTTCTGGGAGAGTTCCTGGAGATGGTGGTGGTGCCATATCTGCATGCACCTCTCTAGATTAAGGGTGGATGTTGCTTGTCTCCAGGCTGAGTTGGCAAGGATTCAGGAAACCTTCTCCACTCACAGGCCACCAAATCCACCTATGCAGCCTGGGGGACCACCTGGAGGGATACAGGCCTGTATGTAAGGGATGGCCTGCATCTATCCAGGAGGGGGACCAGGATCCTGACAGAAAGGTTTGTATATTTCACTGGCAAACATTTAAACTAGCCGGAGGAGGGGACAAAGTACGGAAAAGCTAATTCCCCACCGCCACAGGGTTAAGCAGCCAACAGAGAGAACAGTAAGAGCACCAAATTGCCAATATACACTGCACTCAGCAGATGTAGGGGGAACCAGAGAAGCAAGGGAAATGGAGGGTAGGTCAGGAAGAGTGTCTGCAGTAAATGGAGGGCCATGTGCATGAATGTCTGTAGCCTGGGTAACAACTCCCAGATCTGATAACCATGGTGTCGGAGGCTGATCTGGATATTATAGCTGTTACAGAGACATGGTACAATACGAACCATCACTGGAACATCGCTATACTGGGGTATACCTTATTCAGGAGGGACAGGGAGGGTAAAAAGGGAGGAGGAGTGGCTTTATATGTCAAGGAAGGTGTAGAGGCAACAGAGGTGCAAGGGGATGAAGGGGGTGGCAGGGGCACTGTAGGTCACCATGGAAGGAGGCAATGGTATAGCAATTCACACAGGAGTGATATACAGCCCCCAACACAAAGGGAGGACATGGACTGGGATCTACTTAATGCCACTCATGTGATGGCAGCCAAGGGGGAGGTGTTGCTAATGGGTGACTTCAACTTACCAGATGTTGACTGGAGCATCAAAGCAGCTATAACAGCCAGGGACAGAGACTTTCTGGACTCAATGCAGGGGGCATGCCTCAAGCACCTGGTGTAGAAGCTGACATGGGAGAAAGCAATTCTGGGCCTAGTATTAACCAACAGGGACAGAATTGCAGATGCTAGAGTAGGAGAACACCTGGGATCCAGTGACCATCGCACAGTGTGGTTTGATATGAAAACTACAACAGGGACAAGCCACACAAAAGTAAGGGTGCTGGACTTCAGGAGGGCAGACTTCACTAGGATGGTGGTATGTCTCAAGGAGGCCCTGTGGGAGGGAGGGAAAAATGTGGAAGTTGAAGGAAAATGGGTACATCTAAAAGGAGCCATAGTGGAGGCAACAAACCTTTGCACTAGACAAACTGACAAGGGCAAAAGGAAAAGAAAACCACTATGGCTCTTCCAGGAGGTGGCAGGAAAAGTAAGGGCAAAAAAGTTAGCCTTCAGGGAATATAAGGAGACACAAAGGGAGGAGAACAGGGCACTGCATCTAGAAAAACAGATGGAGACAAGGAAGACAGTCAGGAGTGCCAAGGCAAGGACAGAGGAAAATATAGCAGAAGAAGTGAAAAAAGGGGACAAGATTTTCTGTACATACATTAGTGAGAAGAGAAAGACCAAAGTGGAGTTGTTAGACTGAAGGGGTGGGGGGTGAGAGGGAGTGGAGGGAGACCAGGAAAAAGCATCAATCCTAAACAAATATTTCTGTTCAGTTTTCACTGAGGAAGAGGAAGGGGAGGGACCACAGCTGGAAATCAGGAAGGGCAGGGAGGTGGACAGCAGCCCATTCAAAGAGGAGAGAGTCCTCAAAGAAGTTAAAAAACTGAGGGTGTGGCCAGCTTGGGGGTGCCGAGGGTTGAGGTGCTGGATGCCACACCTTGCTCCACACCAGCGATCAATGATTGGGAGAAGCACAGGCCTCTGGGGGGGTCAGCAGGGGAGGAGAAGGATTAAGTGTCCCAGGGACTACTCTGTTTCTCCAGGGAGAGGGATTGCCAGTGGTTGGCTTATGACTGACCCCTAGCAAAGGCTGGTCGGGTCAGCATGCTGACATTGTTGATGTGGTCAGAGATGGAGCAGACACCTGGAGGTGCACATACAGAAGTGTGTGTGCTGCCACCATCAGCACAATTTCATGCTTCATCTATGAAGGGGAGAAAACAGAGAAACGGTTGCTGTGGAGCATGATGAAGAGCACCCCACAGGTCCCGCTCCTGGCTAGCCACAGTGCTGGCCACATCAGATCCAGTCTTCAGCGGGGGAGCAGTGGAGCACTGCCAACCCCATTGAGGGGACAAGCCCTTGGTGTAAGGGTTAGCTTCGGCTGTTGGATGCTGGAAATGGGGCTGGAGACTCCCTCCTGAGGTAAGGGGCCACAGCAACAGAGGAGGATAAAAATGAATAGCAAAAAAACCAAAAACCTGAGGGTGGACAAGGCAATGGCACCTAACTGGATTCACCTAAGAATATTAAAGGAACTGGAAGAGATACTGGTGGCACTGCTAGCAACCCTTTTCTACAGGTCACTGGAAACAGAGGAGGTTCCAGAGGACTGGAGAAGAGCGTATGTGGTCCCCCTCCAAAAAAGTGGGAGTAGGGAGTAGGGTTGTCAGAACTAGTTTGGCAAAGATTCAAACCCTTCTTGAACCCTGGTGTTTGAGTTCTAATTTTGAATTCGAACACTTGAGGGCTCGCAAAAGGGTTCGAGACCCGAGTTATTATTTTTTTTCCCAGTTACATGGACGTGGCTAATAAAACAGCACCAGATTTACTATTACACACTCTATGCTTGCCTGAATAAGGCCTGGAATTTTGTGTCAAACAGCGAATCAGCTGCCTGTGTGCGGCATGCGCATGTCCAGTTGTTGGGGTTTACAGGCATGCATGCCCAGTTGCTACACTGGCGCCAATCATCATCGAGATTTGTGGTGTTAATATGAGGCTGCATCCCATTCCAATAGTGAAGACCAATGAAAAAGCAAGTTCACTTCGGTGGCTGATCAGCAACTCCAGGTATTTAGGCGGGTAGTGAGTTGGCGTCAGGCTGCAACTTATTTTGTGACGGATAGTGCAAGGTGAGCTGAACATTGCCTGTAAGCAAGATTAGGCAGCGGGTCATGATGCCAGTAACTGTCACAGCAGCAGCTGAGCAGAGCGGTTGGAAGTTTGGTAAGCCAGTCATTAGAATGAGTGGCTGTGCAGTCCCTGTAAAGAATCCTAAGGACTTCAGCAGGTCTCATGCTCTGATGAGAAACATGACTTATACAGGGTATTTTAATTTGCTAGAAAGAAAGATGACATTTTTCAAATCAGATGTGTGGTATTTATTTTTATTTGTGCTGTGAAACTAAACAACTTTAGGCACAGGAAAGGTTAGCACAGGAGCAGCACGTACCAGCCTAGCTAGCAGCATAAGTGGACTGAGGCAGGATCCATGAAATGGCACATTTGTGAGTGGCTCACAGTAACAACCCCCCCCCCCCAAAAAAAAGATGAAAATTTGTGAACCAGTCTACTTGGAATGTGGAAGAGAGTTTGATACTCCCAAATATACAGCACAACTTTGCCTCACTTGTACCATTTTCTTAAAAGGACCAAGACTTACATTAATAGCATGTGGCATGGCAGTGCACTTATTTTTAATAAAAAGTATAGTGACTGGCTTTTCCTGTCATGAGAGAGATTTTCTGTCATTATTGAGATAAAGGGGGAGAGAGCTGTGGCCATGCTTGAAAAAGTTCCTGCCCACATGGAGAATGTGAAATAAACTTGGGCAGTAAGTAAGTTAGTATTTTGCAATGCCTGAGAAAGCTAAACTTTATTCAAATACAGGCACTAATTTCCACATACTGAATGTTTCATCATATGTCCCACTATGATTGCCTTGCCATGTTTCACATTTTCACATTTTGAGTTTTAGAATCCCACATTTCAGTGACCGAAACAAAAGGTTGAGAGGTAGTGCTGCTTGGTGGGGG
Organism: Neoceratodus forsteri; assembly: GCA_016271365.2. Taxonomy (NCBI): domain Eukaryota; kingdom Metazoa; phylum Chordata; order Ceratodontiformes; family Ceratodontidae; genus Neoceratodus; species Neoceratodus forsteri. Next base: position 708,380,783 of record CM028138.1, on the reverse strand, counting down.
CAGCTTACAGGTTATGTGTGTCCATCTGATTGTCAGTAACTTTCTTCATACTCACTCTGACTGTCAGCTGCCACCTGAGACCATTTCTCTTGATGGTCTTTTTCCCTTTCTCTCAATGAGACTGCTAAACAAAAATGGGAGACTTGTATTTAAGTACTGAATGTTTGTGTGACACCATGGGGGTGGGGTTGCAACACTGTTGGGGACATTGCAGACGTGTGCTGTGCTCTTCATTTGGTAACTTTTGGCATCTTTTGTTACTATTGGAAGTAAACGTTACAGAGCAGAGGCAGGCACTGGCAGGGCATTTTTTTCTGTGTGGAAGAAATTATAGAAAGAAGAAAGGAAAAGGGGATCAAAAGGAGCAACTAGTCAGTGGCGTTAAGTGGCAAGGTGGTTTGTTGGGAAGGAAGTAGGGGAGCAGTCAAGACAGGCAGGGACTGATTGTGGAACAAACTGGGAGCCTTGGGGGTCTTTGCATACAGGTAATCATCCTGCTGCATGCACTTTGCTGCACTGTACCCAGTGTGTGACTCCTACGTGGTGTACGGGACAGCTCATCATCCTGCTATGTGGCCTTTGACTGCAGTGTACTCTAGCCAAGTGTGTGACTGTATGCAGCCCTGCTCCCACCTGTGTGGTATCTTTAAATACATGCACACAGAAAGAAAACTGGGGGCTCTGGGATTCACCAGCCCAGTTCCAACATGGTGCTCACAAACAGAGACACAATTAGAACAAATGTCAGGGACCAGAGTACCTTGCACAAAATAATGTGGCACATCTCAAATGAACCAACCACAGTAGTTTGTAAAGAATGACTGAGAGCTTACCTTAAGTGTACAAACTCTTTTATTGTGCAAACTCAAGTGGTGGACAATCCGACAAACAATTATGTACAGGAAGGTATCTCTGCCAAAATGTCAGCATGTTGTGCGTCACTTGTGATGGGTACATACTCTGTCCTACAGGCTGCCAGTAACCATGTCGGTAACACTGCCATGGTGTCAGTGGGTATTTTGTTTTGTGTTTAGCTGCATAGTGGCTTCACCATTTTAACTTGCTTTTGCACTTTACAGCTTCATGTACATATTTTTTTGTCCACCACTTGAGTCTGCACAATAAAATAATATGTACACTTAAGTTAAGGTTCCATTCATTCTTTACAAACTATTGTGGTTGGTTCTTTTGGTTTGTGCTCATTATTTTGTGCAGGGTGCTCTGGCCCCTGACATTTGTTCTAATCTTTAAATACATGCTAGAAATGTTTTCATGTTGGGAGGAGAGACAGAAAAATCCCAGTACAAATACATATATGTGTGTGTGTGTGTGTCACTGTGTTGTGTGATTCCATCTCCTATGTGGTGTACTTGCCAGCCCATCGTCCTGTTGTGTGCCCTTTGTCTGCACTGTGCCCTATTCAGTGTGTGACCATGTGCAGCCCAGATATCATTTTTATGGTATCTTTTAATACATGCCAGAGATAGTTTCTGGGAGGACTTTGGAAGGAACAGATTTCAGTTTTTTCTCAGTTTCATGTGTATTTCACCATTATCTTCATTATTGGTAGCACAACTAAAAATAGGGTTTGAGTTCTAAAAAGATTAGAACCCTAGAACGTTTACAAAATGTCTAGACTAGAACTAGAACACAGAATTTCAAAGGGTTCTGACAACCCTAGTAGGGAGGAAGCTGGAAACTATAAATCTGTCAGTCTGACCTCAGTAGTGGGAAAATTATGGAATCTCTGCTAAAGGAATGGATAGCAGAACACCTTGAATCAAGTGGAGCACAAGATCTGAGACAATAGGAATTTATGCAGGAAGGTCATGTCAAACTAATCTGATTTCTTTGACTGGATTACTAGGGAGGTGGATCGGGAGAGAGTGGTGAATGTGACCTACCTTGACTTCCATAAAGCATTCAATACCATTTCACAAAGGAGGCTTGTAAACAAGCTGAGCGCCTGGGGCTGTGACACAAGGTGGTGAACTGGGTTGGAAACTGGTTGAAAGGTAGGACATAGGGTGGTGGTAAATGGGGCTAAATCTGAAGTAGGAAGGGTGACCAGCAGGGTGCCACACGGGCCAGTTCTTGGACCAGCACCATTACAATCTGCATCAACAACATTGCAGAGGGGCTAGAGGGGAAGATGTGCCACTTTGCAGATGACACAATGATCTGCGATAGGGTGGACAGTCCTGGAGTTGGAGAGAATAAGGAGCAACCTAGCCAAAATGGAAGAGTGGTCCAGACTGTGGCAACAAGGATTCAGTGTGAAGAAGTGTAAACTCATGCATTTAGAGTGCAGGAACCCAGGGAAGGACTACATGATGAAGGGAAAGATATTAGCAACCACAAAACAGGAAAAAGATCTGGGTATCTGATGACCTAAAGGTGGCCAAACAATGTGCCAAAGCAGTGGGGAGAGGCAATGGCATACTGGGGTGCATGGAGAGATGTATCACCAGCAGGAAAAATGAAGACATAATGCCGCTATACAGATCATTGGTGAGACCTCATCAGGAGTACTGCATTCAGTTCTGGAGGCCTCATCTCAGTAAGGACATTGACAGGGTGGAGACAGTCCAGAGAAGGGCAACAAAATGGTACAGGGCCCGCACCACATGTCATATGAGGCGAGGCTAAAGGAACTCAGTGTGTATACCCTGAAAGAGAGGAAAGAGAGATAGAGAGAGAAGAGGGAGGCATGATAGAGACCTACAAGTACCTCAAGAGGATTAACAAGGTACAGGAAGGCAGCATCTTTCAGAAGAGAAGCAGCCCTAAAATAAGACAGCATGACTTGAAACTACAAGGGGGGTGGGAGAGACTGAGGAGTAACATGAGGAAGCACTTTTTCATAGAAAGGGTGGTGGATGCTTGGAATGGCCTGCCCCAGGAGGTGGTGGGGCAAACACAGTGGGGGGATGCTAGAAGGAGGAAGGAGAGGCAGCAGCAGTGGACCAGTAGGGTCAGCAACAGCTAAGTAAAGGTAGGGCATATGGGCAGACTGGATGGGCCTGGCAGTCCTTATCTACCATCAATTTCTATGATTCTATGTTCTGTTTCTATGTGATCAAATACATAGATTCAAGTCATTTAGTCAGTTATGATTATGAATAAGACAAGTGCAACATTTTGGAAATCTATACAATGCAGGGAACAAGGGACATGAAAATGGTCCACTGGATTAGTGCACTTACCTGGTTACCAAATAAATAAATAAATAAAAGTTAGTGTCTCTTGCCAGAAAACCTAGGCCAATATTTTAAAGGGTGGTCAGTGGTAGCAGGATCATAAACTGCGATCAAGTTGGTATGTTTTTAGTCCCTTTCTGAAACAGGAGAGTGAGTTTGAGTTTTGCAAGGTCTCCAGGAGGGCATTCCAGAAATAAGGAGTCAAGTAGCCTATGGACTTATTCCCCAGGCCATAGCTATTCTAATGCTAGGGACCTTGAGCAACTTTTTTGCTAGAGGTATGGAGCAGCTGGCTTGATTGCTTAGGGGCTAGAAAACCAGCAAGACTAGGTGGTGCATAGACTAAGATTAATTTGTACACCATACATAATGGAATCTATTTGTAGAATGCAATGGAAAAAAAGGGAGAACTAGAGGTGACACTAGGAAGGGAGAGCAGGAGGAGAGAAGGAAAAAGGGTGGAGGGTGGTCACCTTGAATGCTAGGAGCCTGGGGAACAAAACAGCAGAGCTGCAGGCTTTCATGGCAGAAGAGGACGTGGACATGGCAGCCATCACTGAAACATGGGCCACTCATTACCAGAACTGGGACCCTGCAGTACCAGGGTATAAGATATTGTGCAGTGATAGAGTAAATGGGAAGGGTGAGGGGGTGTCACTGTATGTGAGAGAAGAACTGAAATGTGTTCATGAGGAGAGTGAGGAGGGTAGTACAGAGTCATGATGGATGCAAATCCAGGATTCCAAGAATTGGACTCTCAGGATGGGAGTAGTGTACAGGCCACCATCTGAGACAGAGGAGTTAGACAGGGAACTAGTGGGACAGATCAGAAGGGCCTGAGAAAAGGGTAGGACAGTGATTGTGGGGGACTTCAATTTGCTGGGAGTGGATTGAAGTACCCCAGCCACTATGAAAAGAAGGGAGCAGATACTTCTGGATGCATTCCATGATAGCTTTCTAATGCAAATGGTCAACGAGCCAAACAGGTTAGGGAATACCCTAGACCTTGTGCTGGCAAATAGGGAGTTTTTGAAGGAGCTGGGGGTGGAAGAACCACTGGCAGGGAAGAACCACCACTTAGTGTGATTCACATTGAAGGTGGGTAAAGAGTGAGTAGAAGTAGGTACTAGAGTGTCGGACTTCAGGAAGTCCAACTTCGGTAAGATGGGGGAGGTATTTAAAGGGTATCTAGTCAGAATCCAAACTAATATGGACACTAACCAGAAGTGGGAGGTAATAAAACTGGGGATTGAGGAGGCAACCAAAACCTGCATCAGGGTCCAGAGTAAGAGAGCTAGGGCTAAGAAACACAACTGTTTGAGCAAGGGAGTCATGGAGAAAGCAAGAAATAAAAGAGTCCCCTTTAGGAGGTTCAAAAAAACAGGGAGAGGGGAAGACAGAGAGGGTTATCTGAAGGAATCAGAAGAGCTGACGAAGGTAGTAAGGGCAGCCAAGACATCTAAGGAGCTCAGGTTGGCCAAGGCATCAAGAAGGGGAAGTAGAAATTCTTCAGGTACATCAGGGAGAAAAGGAGTTGTAGGGACAAAATAAGAAGGATGGGGTGTGTGGTTGCAAGCAGGGGCAGACCAGGCAGAAGCACTTAATGAATACTTTTGCTTTGTGTTTACTAAGGAGAAAGGAGGGAAGCTACCGTGGGGGTGGGAGGGCAGGCTCAGGGGACAGGAGGTGACAGATGTGGGAATCACAGAGGGCAGGGTATTGGAGGGTCTGAGGGCACTGAGGGTGGACAAGACACCAGGGTCAGATGACATTCACCCTAGGGTACTGAGAGCTGGCAGAAATCCTGGCAGGGCCCTTGGCAGACCTGTTCGGTGCCTCCCTGGTCTAAGGAAGTATACCTCAGGACTGGAGGATGGCTCATGTGGTACTCCTCCATAACAGTAGTCCCAAAGATGAACCAGGAAATTACAGGCTGGTAAGCCTTACATCCATTTTAGGAAAACTGATGGAGACAATCCTGAAGGAGAGGCTGGTGTCCCTTCTGGTGACCAATGGGCTGCACGATGTTAGGCAGCATAGGTTTGTCATGGGCAAATCCTGTCGTACCAGCCTGGTGGATTACCATGACTGGATAATGTGACAGTTGGACAAGAGCCATGCAGTGGCTGTCCTGTTTCTGGGCTTCAGTAAGGCATTTGACTCAGTACCCATGGGAGGCTGGGTAGTAAGCTGGCAGGTGGAGGTGCAGGTGCAAAATTTGTGGGATGGGTAGTAAACTGGTTACAGGGAAGGCAGCAGAGGGTGGTGGTGGGAGGGGAGCTCTCATCTCTGAGGACAGTGGCAAGCGGAGTACTACAGGACTCAGTGCTGGAGCCGGCATTGTTTGGGTTGTTCATATCAGACATCTCAGTGGGCATCAGGAGCAAAATCAGTTTGTTTGTAGATGACACCAAGATAGGAGCAGTAGTGGATGACCTAGGAGGGTAGTATGGGTTGCAGAATGATCAGTCAAAATTGGAGACCTGGTCAGACACCTGGCAGTTGGGGTTCAATGCCAAAAAATGAAAGGTGCTACATTTTGGGGCAAAAAAAACAAGAAGGACCTACCAACTGTGGGGGAGGGGAGGTCAGCTAGCCATGACAGAGGAAAAGAAGGATCTGAGGGTGATTATAACAAGCTCAACACAATGCAGGAAGGCAGCTACAAAGGCAAACAAAATGCTGGGCTATATTGCCAGGGGTATATCTTTAAGGAGAGGGGAGGTGATCCTGCCATTGTATCAGTCACTAGTTAGGCCACAACCAGAGTACTGTGTGCAATACTGGTTCCCATACCTGAAGAGGGACATTAAGTTACTGGAGGGGGTGCAGTGCAGGTTAACAAAGATGATCCAGCGACTAGGGGACATGCCCTACATGAGCAGGCTGAGGAAGTTGAACATATAGTCACTAGAGGAGAGCAGAGTCAGGGGATATGATTGAAACCTTCAAGTACATGAAGGGAATAAACAAGACAGGCACAGAGGAACTATTCAAGTTAAAGGGGGTAGGAAAACTCAAGGTCACAATCTCAGATTGGAGGGGGAAGGTTCAGGAGGGAAATGAAAAGACACTTTTATATGGAGATAGTGGTGTCTGAGTGGAACACATTGCCTGTGGAAGTGGTATCCCATAGAACAGCGGGACTGCTTCAGAAGAGGATGGGATAGGGTCGGGGAGGGGAAGGGAGAGAGGGGCAGCTGCAGTATAAGGGTTGCTAGCTGCACACTCAAGCAGACTTGATAGATCATAAGGCCTTTATCTGCTGGCAAATTCATATAATGGGGGTACTGGAGCCTACTATCTAATGGGGGCCAGTTTAAGGAGGCAGGAACATCCCAATGATATCTGCTGGGGTGGGGCAACATAACAAAGTGCCCTATTTTATTATAAAGTATCTCAAGCTTGTTTGATTTAGATCTCTTAAATGACTGCAAGACAGGGTTAGCATATAAAAGTTTAGGGGGCAGAACACTGTTTGATATTACTAGTCTAGAGCCCATGGTAAAGTGGCCATTCAGTCTATGTAAAAGACTTAATTTTTTGTGGATGGAGCGGGCTGTATGAGCCATCTGCACCTTATAAGTAAGGATGTGATCTAAAAGGAGCTCGAGGTACTTGGTCACATCTACAACTTCAATCCGAGTTCCTAAATAGGTTGCAAGGGAGAACAAATGTTACCTGCTAAGCTCTAGCTGTTGGGGTCCAAATGAGACCTTCTTAGTATTTTATTACATTCAGGACCAGCCTGCTTGATGCGATCCACTTCTGTAGGGCATGAAAGTAATTTAGCAGTTGGGTATTGAGTATCTTGATATCTAGAGAGCTCCTATGTAGGACAGCAGCATCAGCATACAGTATGAGATGATTGTTACCACAATTGTTGCCTAGGTCATTAATGAATAAGGAGAAGAGCAGAGGACCTATTATTGAACCCTGGGGTACCCCAACTGAAGTTGGTAGCCTGTAAGATAAGGCACCTCTCCATTTTACCATTTGAGTTCTGTGTGTAAGGCTGTGAGTGAGCCAGTTTAGCAAGAGTGAATCAATGCCAAGATGCTTTAGTTTACTAATGATCAGAATATGACTGACCAAGTCAAAGGCCTTGGTTAGGTCTATAAAGATGGCAACGGTAAGAACCCCATAGACAAGAGCCAAGACAATATCAGTAGTGAACTTAACTAGAGCAGTATCCATGCCATGATTCCATCTAAAACCATGCTGCGTGTCAGATAGGATGTGATGGAATTCAAGGTAATTCTGAAACTGATTTACAGTATATACCAGTCTCTCCTTTATCTTGGCAAGAGTGCATACGAGGGAGGTAGGCCTGTAGTTTTCCACCAATTCCCTAAGATCACCTTTGTGAACAGGAACTACTACCGCTTCTTTCCACTTTCCGGGAACTTTGCCATCAAGAAATGATATGTTAATCAGCTTGGCAACTGGGGAGCTATGACTGAAGCAGCAGCCTTCAGTAACCTAGGTTCCAGGTTATCAGGACTGGCTGAGATACTGAGTTTGATTTTCTTAAGCAGAGCTAGCACCTCATTTCTTGTTACTAGCTGCAGGTGAAATATTAGGGGCAGGGGACCAGTTCCTGAATGGCTTGGGGAAGGGGGGTTCTGAGGACCAAGTTTTGTGTTTGTCCAGGTTAGTAAATAATTGAAGATACTGGCAGTGGTTTGCGGGCCATGGATAGTCTGATCATTAGCTGTGATTAGGTAATTTGTGGCACCAGTACCTCCCTTTAGCAAAGAGTTAATTTTAAGACCTGAATATTTTAGGGTCAGTAAGATTATTGTTGTGTAATTCTCCGACATAATTCTGTTTGGCTATCTTTGACCTCTTCTTACATTGATTCCTTAGCTCCCTGTATTTGACCCAGTTGGCCTGAAGCCCATATTTATTGTAATGTCCTCAGGCTCTGTCCCACTGGATCATCATATTTTTTAGATAGGGAGTAAGCCATTTATGGCACATTCCTTTCAACCTGTTTCCTAAATGGGGTGTGTTTACTGTCAGCTAAAAGAATGTTACTCACAAAGTACTCTAAGGCATTATAGTATATGGGTACCCTTTGTTATGTATAAAAATCAGCCTGCTCAGAATCCTTGTTAAGCACATTCTGAACCGTTATGCTCATTCTAAAGTGTTGTTATGCGCATTCCGAACAGTTGTTATGCACAGTTCAAAGGTCATACAATTTTAAATGTCTTATTTATGCTACACCTAGCTACTTACTAACCACCCAGTGCCTAAAGTCATACCTTTTACCTTTCAAAAGTCTGGACATTTGATTTTGATATGGGAGTAGAACAAAGAAATGGCAAACCATGTACTATAAAAAATTAAATATGGTCAACCACACACAACTCAGCATGTGCTTCCATCTCGGGGTTGAGATGACAGCATGGACCTCTTGAGCTTCACTCTCGAGGTTCATATGCTGTCATCTCAACCCCTTGATAGAAACACAGCCTTGTTGTGTAGGGTTGCCCATATGTTATTCTCTATATCTACACTAGGAAGCTTAGGAATTGGACTACAATCAATCTCAGAGAGGGAGGTCTGGAAAGATTCTGCTGAGAAGTTAGAAAAATCCCTTGTGATGACAAATGTTCTTGGTGGGACTTTGGGTGAGCAGTTCTTCCGAATACAGAAAATAGGGGAATGGTCGCTTAAGGATTCAGAAAGTATGCCAGCAGCTCATATAGTAACAGTGGATCCATTTTTCAGAATTATCCATCTCTTAACAAAGACTTTCCACCAGGGTATAAAGAAGAGTGACTTGCCTGCAACAGAGTAGGCCCAACAAGCTGAGGATATGTCCCCTGGGATACTGCCTTAAGGAGGGAAGAGCAGATGGGAAGTTTTTTGTTTCCCGCTTATGCCCTGCAGCACAAGCTTTGTTCAGCTCTCTGAATAGTCCTGGTCAAACATCTGACCTTCATGAACAGTGAATCATTTCTTGACATTTTCATATAGTCCTTTGTGCATTATTTAATCTGGAAATGGTTGGTGATAAAGATATGAGGGGAGCAGTATGTATTTTAGCGGGGGAGTTTTGTGTAAGGGGCTAACACACCACTTTTTGGAAGATCCAAAGAAACTTCTTCCCTTTTTAGGAATTTCTTTCAGCTTTCCCTGGTGCCATCTCATGATAATTCAAAGCTGTTGGCATCTTGCTCTGGATGAGATATTAAGTGCAGAGAAGGGAAGATTGGTTTAAAAATGTGCAGCTTCTACAAACAGTCTTGAATCTATGAGATAAACTACTTCTACGAACTTCAAACGGCATGAAAATAAGAGCACAGTTTTCAATGAATTTCTTGAGACTGACCCTTTTTTTAGTAGCTGATGTGGGGTAGGATTCACAAAAAAATGCAAACTGCTGCACAGATGTTTGTGCAGCACCTCGCAGTTGCACTAAATGGCACTCATGCTAGTCACAGTTGGATAGCATGGTGCGCTATCCAGCTGTGAATTGGGACCAGAACGGGCAGCGCTAACCCAGGAAAAGCAGTGGGAAACCCAGTAGTGCTGCCCCCACAGCCAGTCAGAAAAATGGCCCCATAGCCAATAGCACTCACAAACCAAACTCATAGTCACAAAAGTAGCCATGTAAATGAGCCTGTTGGACATGCAAGGTACTAGTGGCCATTAGCATGTCTATTATGGGCTCATTTGCAGGGCATTAGAGTGCCGTTGCCTGGCCCCCTTCACCAGCTCAAGCCCCATGCAGTCGTATCGCCTGGTGGTCTAGTGGTCTGCCACCCGCCTCCTTGTACCCCAATCACAAAACCAATGACAGAAAAACCTTTTTCCATAGGGTAGTGTCCCACCCCTTGCCCTGAACCCTGATTGCCGTGCTGTGAATAAATGCCCTTTTCCATGGTGTGATGTCCCACTTTCCACCCTTATCCCTCTCACTGTAAAATAAAGTGTTCTGTGTATTTTCTGTACTATGTGGCCCTCCCCATTCTCTGATCACTAACTCTGAAAAAAATGTACATCATTGTAGTGGACAAGTGGTCCTTCCCTGTTCATTGATCAACGCCACATAAAATATTTACATGGTCCTGGTGGTCCAGTGGTCCCTCCCCGACCCCTTACCCCGAAGTTGACTGGGTGAAGCATTGTAACCCCTGGCAGACTAGTGGACCCCACCCACCCACCCACCCAGTAACAGAAAGTCTGATCACCATGCTTCCCCACCGCAGTCGTCACCAGCACAACTCATTCTCACTCATGGCTGGTTATCAACTGAAAGTTTCAGTGACAGTACTGTATTTCAGGCCACTGACTGTGATCTGTCAATCACTGTCAGTGGGCCTTTCTGAATACAGTATGCTGTCATTGAGACCTCAGTCGATGACCAGCCATGGTGGTGAGTGGTGGGCTGTGCTAGTTACTGACTATGGGTCAGGCTTCTGGGTGGGGATGGGGTGGTTGGACTTTCCACTGGGCTGCCAGGGACTTTCACTGCTTCACTAAGTGAGGGATCAGAGTATGGGGTGAGGGGAGGGACCACTGGGCCACTAGAATTCTGTACATTTTTTATGGGTCCAATGATTGGAGAATGGGGGGGGGGGCACTATACTACAGAAAATAATGAACACCTTAATTTACAGTGTCAGGGATTGGAAGCCAGGAAGGGGAAGGCCACTATACTGTGGAAATTGGAAAATACACACAGCACTATTTTAGAGTGACAGGGATCAGGACGGGCATGGGCGGGCAGGGACACTACACTATGGAAAGGGGGATTTATTCACAGCTCAGTGATCAGGGATCAGGGCATGCGTGGCAGTGCTTTTACCAACCACTATGGTTGTGTGGCTTACTGCCAGGTTTTGGTCAGCAGTAATCTGCTCCACACAAGGGCCTTTGCAAAGGCCCTTGCATGGAGCAAAATCTTAGTGAATGGGATTGTAGGGATGTGCTGGTCCTTTCCCCTTCATTTGTATTGCTTCCTCCCCTCACTACTCTGCCTGGGCACAAACCAAGTTTGTGGGGGCAAACTCAGCTTTGTGAATATCAACTCTGGGGGAAACCTCATTTGCCCCAGGTAAATTATGCTTGTGCCTGGACAAGGTTTTGTCAATCTCGCCCATAGTTTTCTAATTGAAACAACAAATTACCCTTTAAAATGCCTGCTGCTGTTGCTACTGTAAATGGTTAATTGCTGACTGATGATTGTAAATTACTACACAGTACACATAGCATACTGCTACATGTGATGTGGCATGTCTGCATGTATGAAATGCCTTATCTGATACAGGCTGATCACAAAAATATCTTCGTTTTAAACTGTAGTACTACTGCTTCTGCTAACTGAAATGACCAAGTGTCTTTTTTATGTTTGCTTGCATGTGCAGCGCAGAAGAAACATATTGAGATAGTAGAGCATTGCAGAGGTATGGCAGTGCTGTGACCAATGCAGTGGATGCTTTAATGGGCATGTCTCTCTCAGCCACCAATTAATGCTGAAGCTGCTGATTACGGCAGTTTCAGAGCAAGCACCGCACTTGAAAGAACCATCTGCTGCTGCAATCAGGGGCAGTTTCACCACTGCAGCGTCATCTCCCCTCCTCCCAACAAGGCACACAGCAGGACAACAAATTTAAATGTTAGCTGCCTCCCACTGCTGCTGCCCACCCTGCACCCTCCATTCCCCATCGCACCGCATATAATGAAACCCACCCACTCCCTCCCACTGCTGCTGCCCGACCCGCACCCTCATTCTTCATCACACTAGCATAAAACTCTCCCACTCCCTCCTACTGCAGCTGCTTGCCCTGCACCCTCTGTTCTCCATCGCACCATCATAAAACCCTGCCACTCTCTCCCACAGCTGGCCAGCCTGCACTATCTGTTTTACGTTGCACTGGCAAAAAACCCTTCCACTCCCTCCCACTACTGCTGCCTGTCCCGTACACTCTGTTCTCCATCGCACTGCCATAAAACCCTCCCACTCCCTCGCATTGCTGCTGCCTACCCCACACTGTCCATTCTCCATCGCACTGGCATAAAACCCCTCCTACTCCCTCCCACTGCTGCTGTGTGCCCTGCACCCTCCATTCTCCTTCCTCTGCCAACATCAGGGCACTCAATCCCTGTGTCACCATGTATCTCCCCTTCCCCATTAATGTGGTACACTAGGAGGTTACCCCAGTGTGCCAAAAAATTATTCTTTGATGTTTCCAACACCTGGATGGCCACTCCTGGTGTTAGATATGCCACTCCCCATTATCAGCTCACCTCAGGGTGACCAATTCTTGGGTTGGCATTGATCCCCCCCTTCAGTACTCTGGCACACTGGGAGCCCATCCCAGTGTGCCGAAATCCATTTTCTTAATATTTCACCTGTAAAAAAGAAAACTGTCTCCCGGCTTTTTTTTTTTTAAACCTGAAAAAAAAAAAGAAAATGGTTACCTGCTGTTCCTGCTGGCAGCCCTTCCCCAACCTTCACCCTCCATCTGCACATCCCATATCCCTGCACCCCCTCACACATACTGTACTTACCTCTGAAGGTTGGGAACAGTGATCCTCTGTGGACAGGGAACACATCTGCACTCTTCAAAGATCAAACGGGAACTGAAGAAATGACAGTAAGCCCTACAATGGCAGTCAGTGGGGGTTTTCAACTTAGGTTGATAGTGCAGCCAATTTTTGGAGTTTTGGTCCCAGATTTTCAACATGGGATTCTTGGAACACTGCCTCATGAACACTGGCACTGTCATTTTGTTTCTCAATCCCAAAAGGTGATTTCATGGTCACTGCATGGAATCACCTTTCAGGACCAATTAATGAAATGACAGTGCCATGTTCATGAGATGGGGTCCAAAAAAGCCCTTCTTGCAAATTTGGTGAAAAAAACTTCCAAAAATGACTGTGTTATGAGCATCTGTTGCAGAGTTTCTACGTATGCTCATAACGTATAGAAACATAGAAGTTGATGGCAGATAAGGACTGCAAGTCTGCCCATTTCTTTTTCTACCTTATGAATGTGCTATAGGCCTTTACTCTGTCAGTGGCCTATCTATCCTATCTATTGATACTTAATCTGTATTGCTTCCTTATGCCTATCCCATGCCTGTTTGAAGCCCTGCACTGTATTCATATCCACCACTTCCTAAGGTAGGCCATTCCATGCATCCACCACCCTTTCTGTGAAAAAGAACTTCCTCACATTACCCCTTAATAAGCCTCCCTTTAATCTCATGCTGTGTCCTCTTGTCCTGCTATTTTCCTTATATTGAAACGTGTTAGACTCTTTCACCTTGTTAATGCCCTTAAGATGTTTGAATGTTTCAATCACATCACCTCTCTCCCTCCTTTGTTCTAGGGTATACATATTGAGCTCTGTTAATCTGTCCTCATATGTTTTCTGATGCAGTCCTTGCACCATTTTGGTTACCCTTCTCTGGACTGCCTCCATTTTGTTAATGTCTTTGTGCAGGTGTGTCCTCTAGTACTGCACACAGTACTCCAGATGTGGCCTAACCAGTGTCTTGTAAAAAGGGAATATTACCTTCCTCTTATAACTTGTGATACCCCTGCTAATACACCCCAGCATCCTCCTAGCCATACTTATTGCTTTAGTGGTCTGCTTTGATGGTTTCAGGTCATCTGTGATGACAATGCCCAAGTCTATTTCTTCCCTTGTGATTGCCTTGTGAATTTCATCAATTTTTAAGATTTTCACTTCCAATTTCCAACATTGCCATTTTTTCACCCCCATATGAAGAGTACAGTGTCATGTGTCATTTTTAATTTTTACTTTTTTTTTTATTTTATTTTAAGACGTAATCAGAATTACAACCCTTTGAGTCAGGGATTCGTTTACAAAGGCTCCTCGTCAGAAGGACAAATATATTAATAGCAAGCAACAGAAAACCAAGGAAATGAGCTCAAATAAAAGCAAACAGTCAAAATTAAGGTCTGGTTACAAAGGCCCCACATCAAGGTAACTTATAAATAATAAATAGACATAAACAATAATGTGGGCTATAATGAGTCAAATGAAGGGCAGAGTCAAAAATAGGCAGACTGAGAGGAGTAAAGGCAGGGGAAAACTAGCCAGGGCAGTCACAGTGGCGGGAAGAGAGGAGGTGGTTCCTGAGAGCAGTTTTAAAAGACCCCAATCTTGGTAGGGAGGTGATAGCTACAGGCAGGGAATTGTACCAGGATGGGTTTTTTGCATCCTTCCCGGAATGTATTTTTGCACCTATGGCGCAGAATGACACGGTCAATGTGCAAAATCAACTTTCGAGACAGATTAATGAAATCACAGTGTCACTGTTCATGAGGGGAGGTCCTAAAAAGGCCATGTTAAAAATTTGGTAAAAACATTTCAAAAAATGATTCCATTATGAACATGCATTGCACACTTCCTACACACACTCGTAATTTCACCAATTTTTCATATTTCACTCCAGATTTTCAACATTGCCATTTTTTCTCACCTCCTCATGAACAGTACAGCTGTCATTTTTCACATCCTGTCCAAAATGTGTTTTTGCATCTATGTTGCCAAATGGCACATTCACTGTGCGAAATTACCTTTTGGGATCGAATAATGAAATGATAATGCCACTATTCATGAGGTAGGGTCCCAAAAAGCCCATGTTGAAAATTTGGAGTGAAAATACCAGCAAACACCCAAGGCATTAGGGTTTACAACCATAATGCCCACCCTGTACAGACTGACAGGTGTTGGTGAAGTGACTTGGCGATATCGGTCAAAATGCTCACACCGTCCCACCCCACCCTGCAGCCACTGTCAGGCAGTGAGGTGTGCCTTGGGGTCTTTGGACCTATTGTTCACCCCATTCTCTTTTACTGCACT
Organism: Neoceratodus forsteri; assembly: GCA_016271365.2. Taxonomy (NCBI): domain Eukaryota; kingdom Metazoa; phylum Chordata; order Ceratodontiformes; family Ceratodontidae; genus Neoceratodus; species Neoceratodus forsteri. Next base: position 708,365,729 of record CM028138.1, on the reverse strand, counting down.
CATTTCAGCTTACTTCCTTATGGAATGGGGTGAGTGTAAGGGCCGAAGTCCTCAAGACACACTGCGATACCTGTTGGTGTCTGCAGGGAGGGGTGAGGTGGAATGGCATGAGTGTTATGGCCGACAACCCAAAGGCACACCTCTCCAATGCTTGTCAGTCTCTGCATGGTTTGGGTGGGGGTTGATATTACTTTAATACTTCATTGCCATTCCTATTATGCACCTCTCTATCTCCTGCACTACCAATGGCAATACCAGTAAGCAAACATTCGGCATTGACAAATGCCTGTTTCCTGCTGCTATTGCTGCTGCTAAACTCTCCCTCTAGACCTTTTGTCACTGAAATGAAGGATACTGATACTCAACATATAGGAAATGTGGGGCATTGACCCTTATAAAGTGGGACATACTGTATCATCAAACAAGAAGTAGTAAGCTGATGACACTGTGGAATCTAGTGCCTTCACTTATGCCAGGTTTCTTGCTTTAGAATTCTGTACTATTAGGCATTTCTGACATGATGCATGACTCCACAGTATCTTCTTTTATATGAGCATCACCTTTTCAATGTGGGAAGGTGCAGATCCTTCATAATGTGGGGCACATGAGAGGAAAATACTAATTGGCTGATCGCTAACCAATGATTGTGCAGGACTACACTGCTTGCATACCATGTAGCATAATATACACTGTGGGTGGATAGTCAGACTGTGCCAGGCTGTGGGGCAAGCCTGGGCACAGCGCAACTGGGACGCGCATGGGCGTTGACAGGGTGATATTCAACAGAGCTGCGCCTAGGCACAGCATCATTGAATATCATCCCTGGCAATACCAAGTAGCATGGCACAGTGGTGCTGCGCCAGCGCAAGTGGCCAGAGTGGAGCAAGGGGATGCACTTGCACAAGTGCCATTGTACTAGGTGAAACAACTGTGATATTCAAAAGGGCACATGCAAATGGGGCCATAATGCATGCAAGGTGCAAATGGGGCCATTTGCATGTCATTATGGCTCCATGTGCATGCAGGTGTGCCAATCCCCGGTGACTTGCACCTGGGGTCCTGCCACGCTGCAGCCTTCAGGGAACGATGCCCCCTGCACAAGTGGCAAAGTGCTCCACTGCCCGATCGTGGGCATAGGGATTGCAAATGAATGTCCTATATGCCTGGTGGTCCAGTGAACCACTCACAGCCCGATCGCAGGCAGAAGTACATCAATGAAAACCCTCCCATATCCCTGGTGGTCCAGTGGACCGCTTACAGCCTGATTGCGGCGTCAGTAATAATGTGTGAAAATCCAATCCATCCCTGGTGGTCCAGCGGTACCCCTTCCCCACCACCACTGGGCCCCACCACCCTGCTCCCCCGGCGGTGGTGGTGGCGGCTCACCCACCAGCCTCCGCACCACCGCTGACGGCCCGTATGGTAGGGCTATACGCCCACTGGTCCACAGACAGGCCAATGGGCATGCAGCACTCACTATACGTCCAGATATGAATGGATCTGTTCACATATCTGGTCTGTGTAGTGACGGTGGCTGCAAGCCCATTGGCCCACGCTATGGACCAATGAGCATACAGCCCTACTGTATGGAGCCAGTCAGTGGGCGGTGGGGTGGCTAGTGGGTGGGGTGCTGCCACCCGCCGCCGCGGGGGAGTGGGTTGGTGGGGCTCAGTGGGCGAGTGGGGAGGAGGGTACCGCTGGACCATCAGGGATGGATTGTAATGCCATATTTTTTTACTGACTCTCGCAATCGGGCTGCAAGCAGTCCACTGGACCACCAGGGATATGGGAGGGTTTATATTAATGTACTTCTGCCCGCGATCGGGCTGCGAGTGGTCCACTGGATCACCAGGGATGTAGGACATGCCCCAATTACTACATATGCCCACGATCAGGCATGGTCGCTATCACGCAGGTGCCACCGGAGCTTGGGTGGCCACCCACAGCTGGCAGCTGCCATGTTGCGCCCTGCTATACGGCAGCTCACCTGTGGGTGCCCAGCTGTTGTTCCTTTTTTTTGGGGCTCAGCTGTGTGCAGTGCAAGTAGGGGTTGTGCCTGCATGGGCTCAGCACATCCCAGGCTGAATATCGGGATGTGCGGAGTATGCATGGGCACGCCCCCCCCCCACTTGCACCGCATACATTACTGATATACTCCGGCACATCGGGATTTGTGCCAGGCACATTCCCCTTTTGAATGTCATGCCAGGGTGCATCAGTGGGTTGCGCATGGTGCAACTGTGTTGTGCCATGCGCAACCCTTCTGAATAACCCACCCTGCATGTATATCATGCTGCTGTGTGCATCACGAGACATCGGCATGGATGGGAAACCTTTTCTGGTGCTGGCTGATCTCAGGAAAATGTTTGCTCTGTTAAATCACTGCTACTTATTAATGTCAAATTATTTAAAGAAAACTGTGAATTACTGCACTGCATGCATATTCTGCACTGCAACATATGATGCAACCACACTTACACTACCACACTACTTTACTTAAACAATAAGATGTGGCAACATGTGTATTGTGGTGAGATGTCCATCTGTCCTTCAAAATCAATCTGCGCAACTAGCTTCTAATTGTGTCAGACTGTACCTGCCCCCAAGACAATACCAGAGGGAGTGGGCTATCAAGACGCTAGGACCTGGTGAGCTGTTGGGACAACTCCATCGCTCTACATTTCTGGCCTTTCCCTCTCTGTTTGTCCTTTAGCTTTCTCTGCTAGCATCAATTTCCCCCATGATAACACCAGTGGGTGCAGGCCATCGTGGTGATAGGACCTGCTGTGCCATTTTCTGGGACCCCTCCCCTTCCTCCAACTCGCCTCCCTATAGCCCCTAGCCTTCTCTACCTGTATCGTACCTCACATTACTCTCTGCTCTCCTAACCTGTTCTTACCTCTCTGCAGTAGTACTGATCCACTGTTTTGATATTTCTCTGGCAAGTCTGAGCTTCTATGCAACTAATTATCCTAGATCATTGTCAGCTTGAATAGCTTGTATGCGCTATGTAAGCTTCCATGCACCTACTAATTTAGCCTACTGCCCACTGTTACAGCAGGTAGGCATCTTAGATAGAACCTGAACATTGAAACTGTGCTTCCAGGCCTGCTTTGTTTCCATCACGTGTTAATTACCTCATCTGGAGGTACGTTACCAAATCTTGTATTATAATTGTATGTACTGTATCATATGTGCTACTCAGTACTATTGCTATTTTTATATATTGTCTCTGTTGATTATGTTATTTTGCAGCCACATATGTGGCCCAGGTCGTGTCTGAAAATGGTCCAATGGATCAGGGCACTTACCTGGTTGCCAAAGACATACATAAATAAATACATAAATATATAAGATAACGGCACAACTTAAGGGTGTTGTGAGGCACAGAGCATAGTCGAGTGTCTTCAATCACATGAGAAGTGCCATGACCTTACCACAAAATACATTCTAGAATGTCTTATTGCAATTATAAAATGGGTCCAAGATTTTTTTTTTCAGGGATGTGTTAAAAAATACACAAAAATAAAATATTAAGCATTTTAATAATTTGTTTAAATGTTCATCTACCCCAACAAAATAGTCCCAGCACATCCCAACATGTGGCATGCCATGTCTGTTTCAAATATAATGCACAGCTAAGCACATTTTTTTTAAATTAGCCCATAAACCATCTATTTTCCCAAACTCACCCAGTTTAACTGTTTCCTCACCTTTCATCCTTCTTCTTCATAATATTATTTCCTCCCTTTCCCTACCTTGTTTCTGTTGTCTAACTGTTGTCTGGCTGTTAGTTAACTAGAATTAGTGGCTTATCCAATATGTAGGGAAAGGCAGACTAGGTGGGCCAAGTGGTTCTTACCTGCCGTCAAAGTCTGTGTTTCTGTGTATCATTCCTACATTCATCAGATGGAAAGCTTAATGTGGATGAAGATTTCAGATCTCTGCTTATTCTACTGGCAAAATGTGTACCTCCTCACTAACACGACAGGAGACCTCAGATGGAACCTGGGCTTCTGTTGTATCTGTAGCAGCTTAAACAGCAGAGATTTCCCTGCTAAGCAGGTAAGGATAGGAGCGGGACTTGTAATGGTCAGCAAAGAAATAAGACCAGTAAGTACTGTGGTACTGCTTTTTTAAATGTACGTATGTAAGTGTAAGGCAAGGGTTATAAGAGCAAATAACATTTAACTGTTTTTCAAATTTAAGGCAATTTTACTTTAGGGCTTAGTTGAAGGTTTTAAATGAGCAGAAGTGGCAGCCATATTTGTGATGGCAGTCAAAGATGCATGGTTAATACTGATTTTTTTGTGAAGAGGTTTGACCCAGTGCTGTTTTGCTGACATAACAGCATGCGTAAAGATGGCCCTCAGCTAATCAGGTTTCACGCTTTTTCAAACCCATTGCATAATGCTCAATAACATGGCTGAGAAAATAAATAGCTTCCTCCAATACTAATGCTAAGCTGATATATGAACATACGAACATATGAAATTTGCCAGCAGATAAAGGCCTAGAGGTCTATCAAGTCTGCTCGAATGTGCAGCTAGCACCCCTTATTCTGCAGCTGCCCCTCCCTTCCACCCTTCCCCTTCATTAACCCTCCCCCTTGTCCTGCCCCATCCTCGCTTTGAAGCAGTCCACTGTTCTACTGCATACCACTTCAGCAGGTAACGATTCCACCCAGCCACCACCCTCTCTGTAAAAAGTGTCTCTTCATCTCCCTCCTGAACCTTCCTCATTCCAGTCTCATATCATGGCCCCTGGTGGCCCTCTCCTCCCTTACTTTGAACAGCCCCTCTGTACCCATCTTGTTTATTCCTTTCACGTATTTAAAGGTTTCAATCATGTCACCCCTGTCTCTCCTCTCCTCCAGTGAGTACATGTTCAACTCTTTCAACCTCCTCTTGTATGATAAGTCCCCCAGACCCTTGACCATCTTTGTCACCCTGCGCTGCACCCTCCAGTAACTTAATGTCCCTCTTCAGATATGGATGCCAGTACTGCACGCAGTACTCCAGGTGTGGTCTAACTAATGACCTATACAGTGGCAGAATCACCTCCTCCTCCTCGAGGATATACCCTTGCAATACAACCGGCATTTTGTTGGCCTTGCAGCTGCCTTCCTACATTGTGCCGAGTTGTTCATTGACCCTGTAATGAGTACACCCAGATCCTTCTCCTCCTCTGTCTGGGCTAGCTGCACTCCCCCTAGATGGTAACTCCTCCTTGGGTTCTTCATCCCAAAATGCAGCACCTTGCACTTTTTGGCATTAAACCCCAGTTGCCAGGTGTCTGACCAGGTTTCAAGCTTTGTCAGATCATCCTGCAACCCCTGCCATCCCCCTAGGTCATCCACCACCGCTCTTACCTTGGTATCATCAGCAAACAGACTGATCTTGCTCTTGATGTCCAATGATATGTCTGCAATGAATATCCCAAGCAACACTGGTCCCAACACCGAGCCCTGTGGAACACCGCTCATCACTACCCTTAGGTGTGAGAGCTCCCCACCCACCACCACCCTCTGTTGCCTTCCCTGCAGCCAGTTTCCTACCCATCTCACCAGCTTTGCACCCGCCCTGTGCCTACTAACTTCCTTCCCAGCCTTCCATGTGGCACTGAGTCGAATGCCTTACTGAAGTCCAGATACAGGACATCCACTGCATGGCCCCTGCCCAGTTGCCTAGTTACCCAGCCATAGAACTCAACCGGGTTGGTTTGGCAGGATCTGCCATGTATGAAGCCATGCTGTCTGCTGTCCTGTAGTCCTTTGGCCTCTAGGAGGGCCACCAGCCTCTCCTTCAGGATAGCCTCCATTAGCTTACCCACGATGGATGTGAGGCTCACTGATCTGTAGTTTCCCAGTTCATCCTTGGGGCCACTCTTGTGGAGGGGCACCACATGAACCATCCTCCATTCCTGAGGTACACACCCTGAATGTAGTGAGGCATTAAATAGGTCTGCCAAAGGTCCTGCAAGGACCTCTGCCAGCTCCTTCAGTGCTCTGGGGTGGGTGCCATCTAGGCCTGGCACGTTGTCCACCCTCAGTGCCTTCAAATCCTCTTGAACTCTGCTCTCCATGATTTCCCTATCTGTCACCACTTTCCCCCCTGCTTCTGCCATTTCTCCCACCTTGGGTGTCACCCCCCCCTTCTCTTTAGTAAGTACTGAGCAGAAGTACTCATTTAGTGCTTCTGCCTTATCGCATCCTGATTCCACCTAACCCCCCTCCTTTCTAATCCTTACTATGTGGTCCTTACAGCTCCTTTTCTCCCTGATGTACTTAAAGAAGTCCTTCTCCCCCTTCTTAATGACTTATGCCAGCCTGAGTTCCATATATGCTTTGGCTCCCCTTACTACCCTTGTCACCTCCTTGGATTCTGTCAAGTACTCCTCCCTGTCCTCCCCCCATCCTGTTTTCTTGTATTTCCTAAAGGCAGCTCTTTTCCTCCTTACCTTTTCCATGACCTCCTTGCTCAACCAGATCAGTTTCTTAGCCCTAGCCTTCTTGCTCTGGACTTTACAGCAGGTTTTGGTTGCTTCCACTATCCCCAGCTTTATGAGCTCCCACCTCTGGTTAGTGTCCATACTATATTGAATTATGGCCAGGTACCCTTTTACCACTTCCCCCATCCTCCCAAAGTCAGCCCTCCTGAAGTCCAGCACTATTGTGCCAGATTCCACTCTTCCTTGCCCATATCCAATGGAGCCATACTGAGTGGTGGTCACTCCCGACAGTGGTTCCTCCACTCTAAGTTCTCTCACAAAGTCCCCATTTGCCAGCACAAGGTCAAGGGTATTCCCTAACCTGGTTGGTTCACTGACCATTTGCAGCAGGAAGCTGTCCTGGAAGGCATCCAGCAGGACCTGCTCCCTTCTGTTCCTGGTTGTTGGGGGTGCTCCAGTCCACTCCTGGCATGTTGAAGTCCCCCACAATCACCACACTACCCTTCTCGCAGGTCCTCCTGATCTGTCTCCCTAGTTCCCTGTCTAACTCCTCCGTCTGAGATGGTGGCCTGTACACCACTCCCATTCTAAGAATCCTATTCTTGGAATCCTGGATTTGCATCCAAAGTGACTCCTTACTACCCTCCTCCCCTTCCTCCCTTACACACTTCAGTCCTTCCTTCACATATAGTGCCATGCCCTCCTTCCCAATCACCCTGTCCTTACAAAATAATCTGTACCCTGGTACAGACAGATCCCAGTCATTATATTGGGTGGCCTGTGGTTTCCATGATGGCTGCAATGTCCACCTCTCCCTCTGCCATGAGAACCTGTAACTCTGCAGTTTTCCTCCCAAGGCTCTAGCATTAAGGGTAACCACCTTCCACCCTTCCCCCCGCCCATCCGCCCTCCTTTCCTAGCAATCACCAACAGTACTGCCATTTGTCCTTGTCACTGTTACGGGGTAAGCTCATATGGTTTCCCAATCTGTGGTCTCTGCATATCTCTTCCCCAACTGCCACCCCCTACTCCTAGTTTAAATTACATACTAACATACTATTTGCTAGCAGAGTAGGCCTTACGGTCTATCGAGTCTGCTCGAACCTTAGATCCTTAGTTGGGTGCCGAGGTCCTCCCCTTCCTCTATGTACTCCTCCATCCTCTGTTTCAACACTTTCTTTCCCTCCTCACTCAAGTGTAGTCTGTCCTTGGCATAGAGACTACTGTCCTCCCAGGTCCCTCCCCACCCCTCCAACAGCCCATACCCTTTAGCATAACGCCAGGTTCTTAGCCATCCATTAAATTCCTCTATTCTCAGTTTTCTTGTTGTGCTTGCCTTTGGCACTGGAAGTATCTCTGAAAAAGTTACTGATCTTCCTGCCCCCTCACATAATTGTGCTAGTTCCTCAAACTTTCTCTGGACTGTATCTACTGTCTTGTCAGCCAGGTCGTTTGTCCCAAGATGTATAATTAAATGAGGCTTGTCCCTACCCCTTCTAGCATATTTCAGAACATATGATATGAGAAAAGTACAGTTATATAAGAACTTACCGTAACAGTAGATCTTCGAGAAGAGCTCCTGCAGCAGGCTACAGCTTAAGGACTTTGCCGACAGGCACTAGGACTCCATGGCAAACTTCTAGCCAGCAGTGCCCAGCTGGGGTCCACCTCTTCCATCAGTCCACCCACTGACATCACCCTTGGTATAAAGGGGGCAGTCCCTAACCCCATCTCAATTCGCCTACCGGAGACCTGAAGGATTATCAGCAGGAAGAATTTAAGACAGGTGCTGAAATTTCCCATGAGGAAAAAACTAATAGGGGAGTGGAGAGAGGGAAATAGCACCTGTTGCAGGAGCTCTTCTTGAAGATCTACTGTTATGGTAAGTTCTTGTGTAACTGTACTATCTTACTTCAAGTAAGAGCTCCTCTAGCAGGCTACTCCTTTAGGACCAAGTCCCAAGCAATGTCTTAATAAAGGTTACAGGGTGGAAGGATTATTCCTCTTAGATGGTTAGGAGATTATGCCCTGGAACACAGCTAGGATGAATCCTGCCCTTTTTCTGGAAGCAATGTCCAGAGTGTAGTGTAGTGCTTGACAAAGGTGTGTACAGAGTTCCAAGTGGCTGCAGCACATATATCTGCCACTGAAACATTTTTAAGAGCTGCAAAGGATGCATCCATCCCCCTTGTTGAATCAGCCTTGACCTATCCCAGCAAGAATTTTTCATACTTGTCATAGATAAAAAAAATTATACAGTTTTTTGGCCATTTGGAAATGGTTTGCTTTGCCACACATTTACCCAAAGTCCTGCGAGTAAAGGAGACAAAGAGCTGGTCCGATTTACAAACCAATTTGGTAATAATGAAGGATCTTGTGAATGTCCAGAGTATGAAGGAGGTCCTACCCCTGATTCAAATGCTCAGGATAATAAACTGAAAGGCAGATGTCCTGATTGAGTCTCGACTCAGGCACTACCTTTGGAAGGAATTTAGGATTAGTTCAAAGGGACACCCTGTTCCTATGGAAAATTAAATAAGATTCTCTGCACATCAGTGACCACCCAACAGTGTGGTTTATGATAAACTCAGCTGTAGAGTTAAGCCATACAAAAGTGAAGGTACTGGACTACAGAAGGGCTGATTTTGTCAAAATGGGAGAGTACCTCAGAAAAGCACTAACAAACAGGCAAGAAGGAGGAGTGCAGCAACAAAGGGGAAACATCAAAACTGCCTTCACAGAGGCAACAAGCCTTTGTGCGAAGCAAATAAATCAAAATGAAAGAAAAAAAACACTACCGTTCTCAAAAGAGGTGGTAGAGAAGGTTAGGGAGAAAAATATAACATTGAGGAAGTATAAAGAAACACAGAAGGAGCAGGACAGAAAACTGCACCAGTTAAGCAGTAGGAAGCAGGAAAGGCAGTCAGAATAGCATAGAAACATAGAAACACAGAAGTTGATGGCAGATAAGGACCACAAGGCCCATCCAGCCTGCTCATTTCTTTTTCTACCTTATAAATGTGCCATTGGCCCAAACCAAGGAAAAGATAGCCAACCCAGTTAAGAAGGGGGATAAAACCTTTTATAGGTACGTTAGAGAGTGAAGAAAGACAATGGGAGGGATACTGAGCCTGAATAAAGATGAGTTTGGGTGGGCAGAGAGGGACAGTGAAAAAACAGGGATACTGAACAAATTCTGCTCAGTATTCGCAAAAGAAGAGGAGGGGAAGTACCTAATCCAGTCAATAGAAACACTCTGGATAGGGGGGTTGATCCCAGTCCTTTCACAGAAGAAAGGGTTCTGAAAGAACTCTTAAAATTGAAGGTGGCTGGCCCAGTAGCTCTGAGGGTTGAGGCATTGGATGCCACACCTCACGCCATGCTGGTAGCCCAGGTATGGGAATGTGCGTGAGCTGTCACGGGATAGCAGGAAAGGGATAGGATTGAGCATCTGGAGGACTGCTCTCCTATCCCTGGGGAGGGCTGAGAGTTTCCACTGCTCTGCAGCAGCCCCTAATGGAGATCGGAGGCACTGCTAAAGTAGTGTCTCCGGGGTTGGAGTGCGGCGGACCTTGGCACGTTGTGCCTCCAACATCATAGCACGTCTGTACTCCAAGGGGCACAAAAATGGAGGAAATGGTAACAGAGACCGAGAAGCTTGATGGCTGCACTTAGCGCAGCCTTGCGGATCTGTCATGGAATTGAGTTGCGGATCTGGTCCCGACCCAGCTAGTGGGGCTAGGGGAGCCCCTCCATGGGTACAGGAGCATTTGCACCAGGCCTGATATGTGAGTGAGCCTGCTGGCCCCCGGGCAAGTGGAAACATAGAAACATAGAATTTGATGGCAGATAAGGACCGCTTGGCCCACCCAGTCTGCCCATTTCCCTACCTACTGGATAAGCTGCAGATCCTAGTTAACCAGCAGCCTACTTCTTCCTACCCCCACCCCCCAGAACTGCCTTATGACTATCCCATGCATGCTTGAATTCCACCACTGATTTTGACTCACAACCTTCCTCCGAAGGCTGTTCCATGCATCCACAACCTCTCTGTGAAAAAATACTCTCAAATTACCTCTGAGACGCCCCCACTATCTTCAAATTGTGCCTCTTGTTCTTGCACACCTCTTTTTGAAAGATGCTACCTCTTGACTTTGTTGATTCCCTTGAGGTACTTGAAAGTTTCTATCATGTCCCCCTCTCCCTCCTTTCCTCGAGGCTATACATATTAAGCTCCTAAGTCTCTTCATATGTCTTCTGGTGCAGACCCTGCACCATTTTAGTTGCCTCCTCTCTGGACAGCTTCCATCCTGTCTATGTCTTTGCGGAGATTGGGTCTCCAGAACTGCACACAGTACTCCAGATGGGGTCTGACCAGCTGTCTGTACAGAGGGATAATAACTTCCTGTTTTCTACTGGTGATGCCTCTCCCTATGCATCCCACTATCCCCCCAGCCCTCCTTGCTGCCCTCTCACATTGCTTGCCCATCTTTAGGTCATCTGATATGACTACCCCCAGGTCCCTCTCCATTTTTGTTGTTGTTAGTATCTCACCCCCCATTGTGTACTCTTCCCCTGGGTTTTTGTTTTCCAGGTGCATTACCTTGCACTTCTTAGCATTGAATCTAAGCTGCCATACATTTGACCATTCCTCTAACCTTGCCAAGTCCCTTCTCATCCTTTCACCCCACCCTGTGCATCAACTCTGTTGCAGATCTTAGTGTCATCTGCAAAGAGATATACTTTCCTTCCAGTCCTTCTGCAATGTCGCTTATAAAGACATTGAAGAGGACTGGTCCTAATACTGAACTCCTGCACCCCAATAGTAACCTCCTTTCTTCTGGAGTGGACTCCATTTACTATTACTCTCTGTGTCCTATTCTCCAGCAAATTCTTTACCCAGGCTGTCATCTTGGGACCCACTCCCAGGCTGGCTAACTTGTATATTAATCTTTGTGTGGGACTGTGTCAAATGCCTTGCTAAAGTCTAGGTAGGCCATGTCCACAGCCCTCCCTGATCTACTACTTTGTCACCCAGTCAAAGAAATCTATGAGATCGTCTGGCATGACCTTTCTGCTGTAATCCATGCTGCCTAGGGTCCTGTGCCCTCTGGCCTCTAGATACTTGACAATTCTTTCCTTTAGAAGTGATTCCATCATTTTCCTATCACTGAGGTTAAACTAACAGGTCTATAGTTTCCTGCTTCTGCCTTGCTCCCACTTTTGTGAAGGGGAATCACATCTGCCCTCCTCCAGTCCTCGGGTACCACCCCATCCTCCCATGATTTGTTAAAAAAGAGTAGTCAGTGGTGTCACTAGTTCTACCTTTAGTTCTTTTAGAATTCTGGGATGAATCCCATCAGGCCCCATTGCTTTGTCCACCTTCAGTTTTAAGAGTTCTTTCAGAACCCTTTCTTCTGTAAATGGGCCAGTATCAACTTCTGTATCCAGCGTGTTACTACTGTTTGTTTTATGTACCTCCCCCTCTTCTTTTGTAAATACTGAGCAAAAATATTTGTTTAGTATCTCTGCCTTTTCACAGTCTCACCCTGCCCACCCTACCACCCCTTTATTAAGCCTCACTATCCCTCCTTGGTCTTCCTTCGCTCCCTGATGTACCTATAAAAGGTTTTATCCCCTTCTTAACTGAGTTGGCTATCTTTTCCTCGGTTTGGGCCTTTGCTGTTCTGACTGCCTTCCCAGCCTCCTTTTGCTTTAACTGATACAGTTCTCTGTCCTGCTCCTTCAGCGATTCCTTGTACTTCCTGAATGCTTTTTTTCTTGAACCTTCACTGCCACTTCTTGAGAACCATAGTGGTTTCTTACATCGCCTTGTTTTGTTTATTTGCTTCACACAAAGGCTCGTTACCTCTGTGATGGCAGTTTTATTATTCCCATTGTTCTTCCACCCTCCTTCCTGCCCATTTGCTAGTGTATTCCTTAGGCACTCACCCATTTTGGCAAAGTCAGCCCTCCTAAAGTCCAGTACTTTTGTCTTTGTATGGCTTGACTCTATTGCTGTGTTTATTGTGAACCATACTGTTCGATGGTCGCTAGTTCCCAGATGGCTACCCACTTCTACATCTGTAATCCTCTCTCTATCTCCATTTGAGAGAATCAAGTCTAATATTGCTCCCTCTCGAGTGGGCTCCAGTACTAGTTGTCTAAGGCATGCCCCCTGTAGGGCATCTAGAATAACTGCACTCTTCGAAGTGGCAGCTGCAACTGCACTCCAGTTAACATCTGGCATATTCAGATCACCCATCAGCAATATCTCCCTTTTTCTGCCATTCTAAGTATACTTTCTATCATTTCCTGTCCATTTCCTCCCCTGGAGAAGGGGTCTGTATAAACCCCCAAAGCGTATTGTGGTGCCATTGCCTGTCTCCAAATTTTACCCACAGTGCTTCTTCTCCTCCTGTTTACCCTTTGTTCTGTTGTTTATTCCTTCCATTATGTAAAGAACTACTCCTCCTCCTCTTTTACCCTCCTGTCCCTCCTGTAGACAGTGTATCCTGGTATGTTTATGTCCCAGTCATGGTTTTGTGTGTACCATGTTTCTGTGACTGCCACGATATCCAGATGTTCCTCCTCCATCAAGGCCACTAATTCAGGAAGCTTGTTACCCAGACTACGGGCATTAGTACTCATTGCTCTCCATTTTTTGATGGCTTTACCTTCTGTTGCAGCATCCCCCACTGACCGTTCTACCTCAGTCTTTTTCTCATTTAGTACCCTGTTTTGTAGGGAGAGGCTGGGATTTTCCTGCTGCCTGTCAGTGCCTCCCCCTTTGACTAGTTTAAAAGCTTGCCAATGAAGCATTTAAACCGATTGCTCAAAAGACTTGTTCCCTTCCTGGACAGATGTAGACCATCCTGCCAGTATAGGCTGGTGCCCCTCCAGGTGGAACCCCAGTCCCCAATGAAACCAAACCCCTGTGCTCCACACCATTTTTTCAACCATTCATTAAACTGCATGGTGCCAATTGCCCTCGCCTCCCCATGCTTTTGACAGGCAGCACCTCTGAGAAGGATACTGTATGTGCTACTCTGTCTTAGGTCCCTCCCAACTCTGCAATGTCCTCCTGCACTGCTCTAATCTCATGATGAGCCAAGTCATTTGTCCCTAGGTGGACAATTATGTCCAGCTCGGAATCCCTTGCAGCTGTTCTCGTGATCCTGAGGATGCGCTCTGTCCCTCCAAGCCATGGCACCAGGCAGGCACCTTACTTCATTTTTCCCAGCTCCCCAGTTCTATACCCCCATACTGGAGTCCCCCACCAGGAGCTACTTCCTTTCCCTTTGGTGCCCTCTGCCTCCTTTCTGTGGGCCTCCCTTGTGACAGATATTATCAGTCTTCTCTGCAGGTGCATCCATAGGGGAGCTATGCTCCCCCAGAATGGTGTATAGATTGTGGAGTGGAACAATTGACTGGGTGTACCTCTGTTCCACCCTCCTCATCCTCCCTGAGCCCACTGTGGTCCAACTGCTGTGCTTTATTCACAACCTCTGAGGTAGTGGTGGTGGCGCTAGTGCTCCCTGGATGGGAGGTTCCTTCTACTGTCCAGTGTGGCCTGGGGAAGGTTCTCATTACTGTCCAGTGCGGCCTGAAGATGGGCAACTCTCCTCTCTCAGGCAGATAGTTGTCGCAAATAGGGCAGCATCTCAGCCTCCAGAAAGACTCCCGGAAGACTGCTGCCCCACAGCCATTACATTGCACTACTCCCACATGTTTATCTAGTTGTTCTTTTTTGTTTTTTTATTGTATTTGTGTATGCGCATGCGTAGTGATTTGTTATATAGAAATATATATATATATATATATATTATACAACGTGTATGCTTATATTATCAGTGCAGTGTGCTAGAGAGGATGTGACAGTGAAATGCACCTTGCACTCGAGGAAATGATGTCAGAACCTCAGGTATAAAGGAACTATTTCCAGGGTTGGGTGGGGTGAGGGTGGGAAGGTTGGGCTAAACTGTGTCCTCACAAAACAATCGACTAAAAGCTCTCACCCACCGCTGCGATGAGTGCCTTCCTGTCAGCAAGATACCCTACACAACAATTTGACAGAGAATGTACCCTGCTAATCAAACAGAGAAAAATCCAGACATCCAAGTCAGACACAGGTAAACCTCACCAGCCCCAAAAAAGCCTGGTGGTTTGTTAGCCACAAAGGAAAATCAAATATGCAGTTATTTCAGCCCTTCTGAGGATGCTGACAAGATAAGCAGTTTTAAAAAAACCCTTTCTGAATTAAAAACTAAAACAAACACCAAGCAATGCCACTTTAAAAGTGAGGAAAACTTCTCTCAGATGTAAGCAAGAGAGAGAGAGTTTAGTTACAGATAATTCATCCAAAATAGTATATCCCACGCAGCTTCTCAGTTGTTTCCAAGCACTCCTGTACACAACTTGGAAGAAGATGGGCTTCTGCCTCACACAGGATCACACCACTGGTTTATAGTAATTGAATAATGCTGACAAATGGTCTAGCTAGACAAATGGCTATGATGCTGAGCTCTGACTTGTGAAGACAATTACCCCCACCTCAGGCTATGTTTGGCATCCAGTTACAACCTGCAGCTTTTGCTATTTTGATTCACAGAACCCCACCTTAAGTTGCAAAATATATTGATGCAGATTCTCACAGAATTCTAGTAATCAGTCCAGTTAGCCACAAAGGAAAATCAAATATGCAGAAGATAAGCAGTTTTAAAAACCCCCTTTCTGAATTAAAAACTAAAACAAATACCAAGCAATGCCACTTTAAAAGTGAGGAAAACTTCTCTCAGATGTAAGCAAGAGAGAGAGAGTTTAGTTACAGATAATTCGATCCAAAATAGTATATCCCACGCAGCTTCTCAGTTGTTTCCAAGCACTCCTGTACACAACTTGGAAGAAGATGGCTTCTGCCTCACACAGGATCACACCACTAGTTTATAGTAATTGAATAATGCTGACAAATGGTCTAGCTAGACAAATGGCTATGATGCTGAGCTCTGACTTGTGAAGACAATTACCCCCACCTCAGGCTATGTTTGGCATCCAGTTACAAACCGCAGCTTTTGCTATTTTGATTCACACAACCCCACCTAAAGTTGCAAAATATATTGATGCAGATTCTCACAGAATTCTAGTAATCAGTCCAGTTAGCCACAAAGGAAAATCAAATATGCAGAAGATAAGCAGTTTTAAAAAAACCCTTTCTGAATTAAAAACTAAAACAAAATACCAAGCAATGCCACTTTAAAAGTGAGGAAAACTTCTCTCAGATGTAAGCAAGAGAGAGAGAGTTTAGTTACAGATAATTCGTCCAAAATAGTATATCCCACACAGCTTCTCAGTTGTTTCCAAGCACTCCTGTAC
The DNA here is from genome assembly GCA_016271365.2 of Neoceratodus forsteri. Classification (NCBI taxonomy): domain Eukaryota; kingdom Metazoa; phylum Chordata; order Ceratodontiformes; family Ceratodontidae; genus Neoceratodus; species Neoceratodus forsteri. The sequence continues at coordinate 708,349,907 of CM028138.1, read as the reverse complement.
ACAACTTGGAAGAAGATGGGCTTCTGCTTCACAGAGGATCACACCACTGGTTTATAGTAATTGAATAATGCTGACAAATGGTCTAGCTAGACAAATGGCTATGATGCTGAGCTCTGACTTGTGAAGACAATTACCCCCACCTCAGGCTATGTTTGGCTGGATGTAAGCAGGTCACCTGCAGGTAGGAGATAAAACAAAGTAGTGATAAAAAAAAAATAAAACTGAAGGTGGACAAAGCAATGGGGCCTGATGGGATTCACCCCAGAATTCTAAAAGAACCAAGGGGAGAACTAGTGACACCACTAACTACCCTTTTTAACAAATCATGGGAGGATGGAGTGGTACCTGAGGACTGGAGAAGGGTGGATGTGATTCCCCTTCACAAATGTACGAGCAAGACAGAGGCAGGAAACTACAGACCTGTCAGTTTGACCTCTGTGGTAGGGAAAATTATGGAATCACTTCTGAAGGAAAGGTCCCCCAGGACCACCTTGTAAATGAGTATCTCAATGGTGTATTTCCTGGTTAAAAATTAAATTGAATTGAGTTGTTGAGTAACTAGAGGCCAGTGGGGCACAGGACCCAAGGCAGAATGGATTCACAGCAGGAAGGTCATGTCAGACAAATCTAATCAATTTCTTTGACTGAGTAACCAAAGTAGTAGACCAAGCAGGGGCTATGAACATGGCCTACCTAGACTTTAGCAAGGCATTTTACACAGTCCCACACAAAAGATTAATAAACAAATTAGCCAGCCTGGTAGTAGGTCCCAGGGTGGTAGCATTGGTAAAACATTGACTGGACAACAGGACACAGAGGGTAATAGTAAACAGAATCCACAATGAAGAATGGGGGGGATAGTAGAGGGGTACTGCAGGGTTCAGTACTGGGCCTGGTCCTTTTTAATGTCTTTATAAGTGACATTGAAGAGGGACTGGAAGGAAACATATGTCTCTTTGCAAACGACACAAAGATCTGCAACAGGGTTGACACACAAGGTAGGGTGGAAAGGATGAGAAGGGACTTGGCAAGTTTGGAGGAATGGTCAAATTTATGGCAGCTTACATTCAATGCAAAGATGTGCAAAGTAATGCACCTGGGAAACAAAAACCCAGGGGAAGGGTACACAATGGGGGGTGAGGTACTGACAGCAGCAAAAATGGAAAGGGACCTGGGGGTAATTATATCAGAAGACCTGAAGGTGGACAAGCAATGTGAGAAGGCAGTAAGGAGGGCTGGGAGATACTGGGATGCAGAGGGAGAAGCATCACCAGTAGAAAACAGAAAGTTGTTATCCCTCTGTACAGACAGTTGGTGAGACCCCATCTGGAGTACTGTGTGCAGTTCTAGAGACCTGATCTCTGCAAAGACATAGACAGGGTGGAGGCTGTCCCAAGGAGGGCAACTAAAACAGTGCAGGGTCTGCACCAGAAGACATATGAAGAGAGATTAAAGGAGCTTAATATGTATACCCTCAAGGGGGGACATGATAGAAACTTTCAAGTGCCTCAATGGAATTAACATAGTCCAAGAGGGTAGCATCTTTCAGAAAAAGAGATATGCAAGAACAAGGGGGCACAATTTGAAGATGTGGGGGACAGCACAGAGGTAATGTGAGGGAATATTTTTTCATGGAGACAGTTGTGGATGCATGGAACAGCCTTTCTGAGGAGGTTGTGGAATCAAAAACAGTGAGGGAACTCAAGAATGCATGGGACAAACATAAGACAATTCTAGTGGGGGGTAGGAGAAAGCAGGCTGTGGGTTAACTAGGATCTGCAGCTTATCCATTAGGTAGGGAAATGGGCAAACTGGGTGGGCCAAGTGGTCCTTATCTGCCATCAAATTCTATGTTTCTATGTTTCTATGAAAGGTGAGCTGAAGGTACCTCAGGTGGGCTGGAAACACTGATATGTGAAGGTATATGTCTGGCATATCCAGGGAACATAACCAATCCCCTTGACATAGCTTGGGAATCAGACCTGGTAAGGTCACCATCCTGAACCTCTTGTATTCAATATACAGGTTCAAATGGCTTTGATCCAGACTGGGCCTTAAGTCCCCCATCTCTTTGAGAACTAAGAAGTGGCAGTAATACTTGGTTCCCTGTTGAGAGGTAGGAACAGGCTTGATGGCTCATTTTAAGATCATGGCCTGGATCTCTTTCTGGTTGAAGGTTGCATGGGTTGGGGAGTAATGAGTGAGAGCTGGAGGATTGTCTGGGGGAAGTTGGATAAACTCCAGCATATAACCCTTTTCTATGATGTCCTGAACCCAAGCATCTGATGTAATGTTGGTCTACCCATCTAGGTAGAGGGAAAAACTGATACCCTACTGCCTTCCCCTTCACCTCTGCCAGAGGAGGTGGGCTGGCAAGGAGTCATGCATGAGTGGCTGAAGTGGGAAACAAGGACTGGGAGGATTTTGTGCTCCTTGGGTTGTGATGGAGCCTTATGCTTGAAGAGGCCTCAGGGCTGTTGGCCTCTCTGTCTGTTGGTATTTGGGTGCTGAAATGGTTTACACTTGGGCTGCTGGGGTTCAGCTCTGTACATATGGTGGACAGACTACTCTGCCTTGCATGAGTCCTGCAGGTCTTTAATAATTTTTTGTACCTCCTGTCTGAGGCAGAGGAGGAGGACAGAGCCATGGAGGGGGGCATCCAGGATAGAATCCTGGAGATCCTGCCTAATCCCAGATACCCACAGCCAGGAGTGGCGACAAAGGCAGATCTCCATCACTACGGCTTGAGCACCTGTGTCCGCTGAGTCATAGGATGCCAGTATAATGTGCTTCCCTTCATCCAGTCTGGACTGAAGGATGTCCAGGAGTTTCATATGAGATGGGCCTTCAGGTTGTTTTAGGACTAGCTCCAGGGCTTTCTTCCAAAACAATTTCTAGTAGAGGACCATGTGGGTCAAGAAATTCAGGGACTGCATGGAACATGTGGAGGAAGCATGAACTCTCCTCCTGAGTTGGTCCAACTTCCTGGACTCCTTGTTGTTGGGTTGCAAGCTCAAATGTTTAGGTTGTTTGGTCCTACCATGAGTTGCGGTTAGGACCATTGAATCTGCCTTTGGGTTTTCTGCCAGGAATGGCTCGGCCTTGGGGGCTTTATAAAGTCTATCCACCTTCTTGGAGACTGTTGAGAAGGTGGAAGGGTGCTCCTAGGCCAAATTTTTTAAATCCTGGAAGGGAGGGACCAAAGGGGAATGACCAGAGGTTTTGGGTCACTCATACCCAAGAAGGTGTGGAGTCTCTTTCTCTTGGGATTTGATTCCTTTGTGTCCCATTGGTTGAGGAACTGGATATGGTGCATCACATCCATAAAGGTCAGGTTGTCTGGGTGAGACCTGGGAGAGTTATGAGAACCTTCTGGCTTGGGGGAATATGCTTCAGAGGAGGAATCCAAAGAGTAAGAATGATCCCCAGATGAGGAAGAGGAGGCTGATCTGGAATGCTTACTTCTGTGCTGAGATCTGCTCCTATTGTCCAAGGATGACGATCAGGAGGAGGAGGAGTGATGACACTTGCCCTTATGCCTGCGATGCTCCTAGTCTGATCCTGTTGGAGCTGGGCTTCTCGGTAAAGGTGAAGGCAAAGGTCCGGGGGTGGGATCAGGTCAGGGACCAGTGCAGGAGGCTGGGATTGTGGAGGGGGAAGGGGTTGTCTCACTGCAACAAGTCCCCTTTTACTGTGTTCCACCAGGAGGTGAACAGCTACCTGATGTCCACTGGGGAGCCATGGGTGTGTGTGATTGTGGCATAGCCTTAAGATCTACAGAATCTTTATGTGGTACACTGGGCCTGGCATCTCCAGGTGTATGTCAAGGCTCTGCGGTTTGTCAGGGGCTGTCATCTGATCGCCTGTCAACTGGTCTCCTGATGCCTGGTCATCTGGTATTGGAAGTGGAGACATAGGGCCTGAAGCTGTGTCGGCAGGTACCTTGTCATCAGGCTGATGGCCAGTTGGAGATGGCAACCCTGTCATCAGGTTCTGTGGTGGGTGACTTAGTGGCAGGTAGGTTGGAGTAGCCACCCCAGATATCTGCACACTTGATGCCTTGTCCTGTCGCATCTGCCTCTGGTCTTTCTGTCTGTCAGAAGGTTGATCATCCAAGACCCGTGTTGTGGTTTTAGCTTTAGCCACTGACGTGTCTTGGGGGCAGCATTCCTGAGAGTGGGAATGCTCCCAGCATCTGCATCTGTCATCTGTTGCCACCAACAAGCTGGAGGAAGAGGAAGATGCCACCACCTTAGTGGCTAAAGATCCTGTCTTAGGTCCTGATTGGTGCTGGAAGGGCCTAAGGCTTAGGGAAAGTCCCAAAGGTCCATGCCCCAAAGAGCTGCTGCCCCCAGCAAGGGTAATGGCAGGAGCTTTCATCTATGACATGCCTGAGTAAGAGAAGCCTGATGGAGGGGCAGAGTCCACTGTCTTGCTAGAGTACAAAGTGAAAGTTTTATCCTTCGAATGGGACTCCAACCTACTGTGCTCCCTGTGGTGGTGCTTCCCTCCCGTGTGTTTTTTCTTGTGGGAAGACGGTGACCTGGAGGCTGAAGAGCCGGCCTTTGATGGGTGCTAAAGAGTGGTGAGCTGTTGCTCCGTGATGTATGCCTGGAATGTTTTGCGGTGATAGATGCAGGTCCATTGGATGAAGTTGGTGCAATCCCAGAAGGTGTCCACATTGTGGTCAGGTGCCAGGCAGAAGAAGCACATGGAGTGGTGGTCTTTTGCCTTGATTTGCTGCCTGCATGGGCATTTAGATTTCTGTTGCTTAGAAGGAGAAGACAGAGAAATTGTGTCTAATGATTGCTTTAAATTTCCAAACATTTTGGCTGAGTTCCATTCTTTCTTTTAAAAAAATTTGACATACTTTATTAAGTATAACCCAACACAAGATTATACAAAAATAAAATACAGTAATATCAGCACATACTGCATAAAAGGCTATGAGCAAAATGATAACAGGGAAAGATGAGCTATCGGAGAAAATAATAGCAACACTACCTTGAAATCGAAATCAAAAACTAACCCTCCTGCCCCCCACCCTCCAAGGTGCACTTTCCTATAACATATCACAACAAAACTAAAAGGAGGACAAAAATGATAACAGTTAAAGCAGAATTAGAAAGGATGAGAGGCTTGTGAAATTAGCAAAACAGCCTATCAAGACAAATAGAGGGCATATCATTTCCCCATTTTTTATTAAAAGATGAATGGTGATGGTGTACACTCGCAATTAAATATTCAACGTGAAGCGTGAATGATATTTCATGCAACCATTCCGTATAAGAAATGGTGACTTGATCCATCCAGTGTCTAAGCACTAGCTTTTTGACCACCATTGAGATTATAGCCATATGAAATCTTCTCTCCTTCACAAGAATTCCGGAATAATCTCCCAGAATGCATATGATGGGGGAGAAGAGGCCCTGTAGTCCCAGCAGTGGGTCTAGATCAGACTCAATTTGTTTCCACAAAGGGGATATTTTTTCACACAACCACAATATATGAAGGAGCGAGCCTTCCTCCTTATTACACCTAGAGCATGTGTTGGAGGGAAGCCTCTTCATTTGAGCCAATTTGATAGGAGTATAATACATGTTGTTTAAGATACAGTATTGTGTAAGCCTGTAACGGTCTTGGGTGAGGTATGTGTATAGGCCTGTCCATACTGAGTGCCAGTTAATAACTTCGTCAGGGAAAAACTTCTGCCAGATCCGAGATCCGGCAATCAAGGGAGGTTGTGGGAATGTGAGAACCAATTTATATATGGTAGAAATGCCATGGGATTGGCAAGCAAGAATCTTGATTTGCTGGAGAAAGGCTCCAATATGGGAAGGGTTGAATTCTTTCCCAAACACCTTGGCTAGTAAGTGCTTAAGTCGAAAAATTTGAAAGGCAGCCCGTGGCGTTATGTCAAATTTGGTAAGAATCTCCTCAGTAGACAAAATAGCATCCTTTGAGTAAAAGTCAGCCACAGTGAGCTTGGGAGGGAGTGATAACCAACACTGAGATATAGGAATACCACCTGTTTTGAGATTCAAGTTGGCATACATTGGCTGAGAGAAATCAGAGCTCAGGACTACCTTATAAAAACTGAACGTTTGAGAGAGAACTCTTAAGGAAGTACCAATTGGGAGAGACTGCAGGGTTTTTGGTAAGTTTTTAAAGGGCATATAAAAAAGTGAGGAAGGAGCTAAATTATGTGCTGTAAGAATATCCGACTCAACATGCAACCAGATTGGAACATACTCATGTTGAGTAAGGAGTTCCGATAAGGAAAACCACTTCCCACATTTATAGAGGTGACAAGCCCAGTAATAAAATAAGAAGTTAGGGAGACGCAAGCCTCCCAACTCTTTAGGTAGGGAAATCTTAAGATAGGATCTTCTAATAGCTTTGTCCTGCCAAATGAAGGAATTAACATCAGAATGGATACGCTGAAAAAAAGACAAAGGTAACCAAACAGCCAACATGTTTAGTGGATAAAACAGTCTGGGTAAGACATTCATTTTGGCAGTGTTAATTCTGCCCCATAACGAGGGAGGAAGCTTTTTCCATCGTGATAAGTCCTGCTGAATATTAAACCACAAATCCTCCAGATTAAGTTTGCGGAGTAAAGATAAGTCCGAGGTAATATGAATACCCAAATACTTAATGGACCTAGGGGTCTACTTCATACCAAACTCACTGAAAGCTGAGCTATGTGTTAGACAATTAAGGGGGAAGATTTCAGTTTTGCTAATATTGAGTTTATAGTTTGAGAACGTCCCAAAAGTATCAATAATATGCAAAGCTTCTGTTTAAGAAGAGACCGGATCGAAAAGATGAAGCAATATGTCGTCTGCATAAACTGAGAGCACAGGAACCCTATCATTTATTGGAATACCAGTAATTAAAGGGGAAGATTTCAGCCGCCTAATCAGGGGTTCGAGATATATGTTAAAGAGAAAGGGAGAAAGCGGATAATCTTGCCGTGTACCCAAAAAGAGAGGAAAAACCTCAGAGAGAACACCATTACAGTGTATTCTAGCCTGAGGGGAGGAATATAAAGCCCAGATCCATTTAATAAAATTATTAGGAAAACCCATTGTCTGTAGCGTAGCCCACAAGAAATTCCAATCCACCCTGTCGAATGCTTTTTCTGCATCAAGGGATATCAAGGCCATGGGGGTAGGGGAGGTTTTGGCCACCTGGACCAGATATGACAGTTTACAAAGGTGATCAGCAGGGGTTCTACCTGACACAAATCCAATTTGCTCCAGGCTGAGAAGCTGAGTCCAGACTTGTTCGATTCTACTAGCGGGTATCTTGGCTAATATTTTAATATCACAATTTAACAGAGAGATAGGATGGTAGTTCACTGGAGACTGGGTTGGCTTGTCTGGTTTAAGGAGAAGGATAATAAAGGCTTCCAACAAGGACAGATCTTGAGTTTGCCCTGAAAGCATATATTGATACAGACGTAACAGGCAGGGAGAGAGATCTTTGGCGAAAGCTTTGTAGAAGTTCGAAAGGAAACCATCTGGACCAGGAGCCTTGTCCAACGTGAGTTTATGAATAGCCGATAGCACTTCTTGGAGGGATATAGGAGCAGATAAAAAGGACTGCTGCGTAAGAGAGAGAGAGTAGGTAAGGATGAAGCAGACAGATAATCTAATAATTCAGCTTGTGATGGAGATGCAGGTCGCTGACTATAGAGAGAGGAACAGAACTGTCTAAAAACAGTAGTTATGTCTCTTGGATGTGTTTTGGTAATTCCGTCAGGATCATCAATAGAGGAAATGAATCTTGACGCCTCTAATTTCCCCAGGCGTAAGGCTAAGAGATGACTCGCCTTCTCACCTTGCTTTATATACTTTGCCTTAGTTCTTAGTATAAGAAATTCTGCTTTTTCCTGTACTAAACGAGAATACTGATTCCTTAAATTCAGTAATGATTTTAACAAATCGGGAGAGGAAGACGAGGTGGGAGATTGCTCGAGTGTACGGATCTGATCCAGAAGTGAGATAATGGTGGCCTTTCTCTTCCGTTTACGGGTAGAGGAGAGCCTAATAAACTCACCTCACAGAAAGCATTTCAAGGCGCACCATTCATGATCTGTTCTTGTGACAGAACCCTGATTATCTGCAATAAAGAGTTATATCAAGTCAGAGATCCTAGTAATAACATAGTCTTCCTTTAAAAGCTGCGTATTTAAATGCCATACTGAGTCCCTTTGGAGGTTTTGATTTAACATGACAGTGACTCAGGCCACAGTGTGGTCCGATATAACAATCGGTTCTATGGCAGAGTCATTAAGACCGTGTATAACAGAGCGGCTGATTAAAATATAGTCCAGCCGGGATCAGGTGGCGTGTACCATAGAGCGAAATGAGAAGGCGTGGGTCTTGGAATTTTGCAGGCGTCAAGGGTTGCACAGTCCAGCGGAATCAAGAAATTCAGCAAATGCCCTCTGGACATTGGAGAGGGGCTTGAGTAGGGAATTAGATCTGTCTAAGTCCTGTGTGAGTGGTAGTTTCCAATCCCCCCCAAGAATTAAGGGAAGTGAGAAAACTTTTGTAATTTATTCAGTAAATCCTGAAAAAATTCAGAATTTCCCCCCACAGGCCCATACACACTCCCAAGGACTAAGTCAGTGCAATCCAATAATCCTTCAGGTAATACATATCTCCCTTGTGGATCAGCAATTATTATTTTGGGTTGAAAGGCGATCGACTTGTGAATTAGAATGGCAGTGCCACCACTGGCGGATGAAGTACCAGAAACTAAAACTTGCCCAATCTCCAGTCTACGCAAACCCATCGCTTCCACAGAGAGAAGATGGGTTTCTTGGATAAAGGAGATGTGGGTGTGCAGTAATGATAAATGTTTTAAGACCTGGATTCTTTTGTTAAGATCACAAGCCCCTCTTACATTCCAGGTTATAAACTTTTTCAGTCCATTAGCCATTGAAGTCTATAGCGCCCCATACATAGCCAGTCCATTGCAGTGAGAAAGTACACCAATAATCCCCCCAACCAATGCTGTATGTGAACTATAAGCTTGGTCTTCCCACAAGACCCCCCAAAAAACCTGAACATAAATCCGTCCATTAAGACTGTTGTAAAGTGAGGGGAGACCCCATCATTAAAGGTGGAAAGCAGCGGGACACCAAGGTTATCTAGTACCCCCCCCATAATCCCTACCCCCATATAACTATTTACAAAAATTCCTCTATCCAACTTCGAAATTGACTGAAAGGCCACATTGCTCCTGAATGGTAGAGAGCCCATTTGTACCCTGTTATAACTGCCCTCTATAAATCTATCTAGGCATACTAGACTGAAATTAGCAGGTTCATGCATTGAATAAACCGCTAACCCTAAATTGGACATTAGTATGAACCGACATAACAAACCAAAAATAGTCCCCATACTGCCATATGGTGTAAAGAAAAAGACGTGAGTAATTAGGGCATGTCCCCCCATGCACCAGGATGTGTGGTGGGTTACTCCCAAGCCAATGTCCTCTCCCTCCCACCCCCACAAACCTTGAACAAAAGGTACTGAAGGAAGTTTGAATTGAGACAGAGATGCCCCACAGAATTATGAAAACCAAGCACCCCTCATAAACAAAGCCGTATTCCTGCCAGCTTGTCAGGAGGGAAGCAAAGTCTGCACCAGACACTCTAAAAGGGATAACAAAGAGCAAGCGATAAGTGTAGAAATAGACGGGACTGCAGAGGAAGCTAGTTTATTTATTTAGTTTTTGTTATTTTTATTTAGTTTTTGTTAACCGGGTAAGTGCACTAGCCAGCAAGTGACTATTTTTAGGCACGACCCGGGAGGTACAATTACAATACAAGTAGAACAGTGCAGGTTATACAGTACATGTACAGGTACATTGATACAAGCATACAATTTTGATAAAAAAGCAGAGGGTACTGGAGGAAGGACAGATTTGGATTGGGTATGGGGAAGATGGTTGGGGGGAATGTGAGCTGGGAAAGGTAGGTGCATAGCTCAAGTAGACTAGGAGGTGATGGGGCTGGAAGACAAGGTAAGTGAGCTCCTCCAAATGGGTTGGCCGCACATCTAAGGGGAGTGTACAGGGGCAGGCAGGAGAGGAAGGTAGAGTGGGACAGTGAAAGGATTATGGCTTTAGTGGCGATAGGCAGGAGTGTGTAACCTGGCTCATGGAACTGATTCCCGGTAAAGAGGTGCAGCCGGGGGTGATGGACAGGGGTAGAAAAGTAAAATGATTGGTAGGAGAGAAGCATATAATCCCATAGGTAATGGAGAACAGGAGGTCAGGCACTGTTAATACAGATGGTCGCGGTTGGAGAACGCAGCAGTAGGCGTGAGTACGGCTGTATTGGGGGGAAACATGGGACAGCGATCGGGCTCATGGGACCTTGTAAAGGGATGAGCATCAGGGGACAGTAGCCCAGCTGGTGGGTTTTAAAACTGGTTAGAGGTTGGAAACTGGACGAGCAAGGGGTTCAAGATGTAGACAGGTTTAAACGGGCATGGTGACCCACGGGGAGGGGGGGAAGGTAGAAACCATCGAACAAGGAAGGGAACAGGGTAGCGCGGAGAGTACAGCTTTGGAGAGAAGCTGTAGCCGTGTCCGGGCTTAGGAACCGTAGGGCCGCAGGGCAAGAAGGGGACACGGTCAACTGGGCGAGAGTTACGGGCAAGGGACGGCTTTTATGGAGGGGAAGCCTTGTCAGCATGCCTGGGCTTGTGGAACCAAGGCCGGCAGGGCAAGAAGGGCGACTCAGTCAACAGGGGGGCAAGTTACGGCAACATACGGCTTTAGCGAGAAAAGGCACGGTAATGACCTAGAGCTGCGGAACTGGAAGCCGGCAAGGCATAATAGGGTCATCGGTGTGCGGCGGGGGGGAGGATGAGGAGAGACCAGTACCAGATTACAATAAGTACATCTAAAGATTTAGTGCAAAAACAGCAGGATGGGAAAGCAGGTTCAAATATTAGTAAGGTTTTGGCAATTATATACACAATATCAGTAACAATAAGGTAACTGGAGACATTCGTAATACACATGAGACAGTAAGTAGAAACGTCAAATGTCATAACACAAGGTTAGAGAAGGTAAAGTGACTAGCCATTTATAAGACAGTATAGCCATATAAGTTTCTTTGTAAACATAATATAAAGTGCAAGCAGTCAAACAAATAACCGGTTTGCAAGGCATCAAAATAGAGAAAAGGTGGACGAATGGACATATACAAGGGAAAAGGGGGGTGGACTTAGATAGGGGGAGGGGGAGGTCAAAGAGGAAGGGTTTAGGTAGGATCAAAACAGGTACATTGGTCCATAAAAGTAAGGTGATTCCGTAGTCTTCGCTTGAAAGCAAGGTGTGAGGAAGCACGTCTAAGGTCCATAGGTAGTGAGTTCCATAAATGGGGGGCAGCATGCCTAAATGCACCAGAGCCCTTGGAAGTGCGGCAGAGGGGAACAATTAGTAAAGATTTGTCAGATGATCTCAGCTCACACGAGGGGATAGTAGGCTGGAGCAGTTCAGATAGTGTAGCAGGTCTCATCACTCTGATTATGGAGTCTGAGAGTTGTAAACGTTGAGATAGAAATACAAGAGAGAGCAGTGATAAAGTAAAAAAGACATGAACAAAGAATATAGGAAGGAAGGCAGGAAGCCTATAGAATAGTATCGAGAAGATACAGGCACTTTGTGCTGAGGTTAGACATAGCTATCGCTCCAGATATAGCAAAACCGGAAATATAATATGGTAGAGAAGCAGCCAGAAGAGAGAGAATTAACAGTGAGCAGAGAGGGAGATAAGAGGTGGTATTTCCAGACTTATTTGCATGAAACAACATAGAGATATTGCAGGGAGCAGTAAATAAATCGAGCAGCTCCTTGAATATTCGGCTGTTCCCCGGGGGAACCAGATTGGTAACAGGCCAGGACCGCACCATGAAACAGTCCCCACTGGAAACAGCTAGTTGCACAAAAAAAGTCCGCAGGAAAAAAGTGCCTCGATGCAGCGTGGATTCTTCCAGGTCTATAGGCCACTGTTCACCTCCCCCTCAGTCCATTGTCATCCTCTCCACAGCGGGGAACACCTCCCCACTCAGAGACACCCCCTGGACCGGAGACATCAATGGTAAGCCAGCTGAAAAAACATTCAAACAGTAAAAAAAAAGTTTCTTGGTAACATGAGAACAGGAGCACATCCTTAAGATTTAAATAATGAAGGCAGCTACTTGCAGAGATCAGCCTAGGCCTGGTCAGCAGAGTCAAAGGAAAGCCATACTCCATCCACCAAAACCTGCAAACGGGCTGGGTAGGCCATACAAAACTTAATGCTGGCAGCTATCAACTTGCTGACTGTTGAATGAAAGGAGGCTCTCTTCTGCCGGGTTTCAAGGGGCAGGTCCTGAGTAATCCTTAGTCGCTTGCCTTCCCATTGTATAGCTTGTAACTCTCTGACTTTCACCAAGATATGTTGCTTCTCCAAATAGTCAAGGAAGTGGATAATCATCGGACGAGGGGAGGCAGACTCCTCTGACTTCGGGCGTAAAGACCTGTGTGCCCTTTCTATTAAATAAGTAGGGTTATGTGGGGAAGGGCCCATGATCTTGGAGAGAAATTTCTGCAAAAACAGAATTGCAGAGGGACCCTCAACCCCTTCTGGAAGCCCAAAGATCAGGATGTTGTTCCTCCTGTTGCACCCCTCTAGATCTTCTGTTTTAAGTTGCAGTTTGGTGATTTGTTGCCTGAGCTTTGTAATCTCTGGTTCAGTCCTGTCTCTCCAGGCCTCTAGGGAGTAGATACGTGCCTCAGTATCTGCTGCTCGAGTTCTGAGGTCCGCCATCTCAGTATGAATATTTTTAAGATCGGTAGCGATATCCTGAAGGATCTTTTTAAATGGTTGCAGCTCTTGTAAGAAGTGCTCTTCTGAGAGTAGTACAGAGGCTGATAGTGCACCCAGTTGCTTGGCAGAAGAGTGCTGGAGAGGTTTTACTTTCTTCGCCTGTTTTTCGGGCGAGACCAGAGGCGTATGTCTGGGCAAGGCCGTTTTCATTTCGGCCTCCATCACAGCATTTTAAAATAGTAGAGACACCAGAAATGCAGCCAGAAAGCTCCGTTGAGTAGACAGGAACAATAATGTTGAGGCAATCCCCAGTAGTTTAAGCCAGAAAACACCAGATTATAATAGATTTTCAGATGGGAGGGCGGGAGCCGAGGGAAACAGCAGCTAGCAAGCCCAGACCATCATGTGATCTGAGTTCCATTTTTACAATGAAAGTTGTCCCATTATCTTAGATTGTTTAACTAGGCAAGACGTCCTTGACTTGTGTTGTGTCTACTTTATTAAAAAGTCTCATCTACCAGTGCTAGGATTATTTGAACAGGTCTTTTTTACTCCCATGATTGTTAAAATGTTACTTTGTTTATCTGGGGATGGGGAGCCCAATCCTGGGATAGACGTTGTAGATAATAACTACAACTTCAGCACCAATGGGCTGCAGTTTGCTCATATAAACATCAGGAGCTTCATCAGTAAAAAAGCTGAGGTTGAGGCCTGGATTGGGATCCACTGGCCAGATGTACTCAGTATTACTGAGACCTGGTAAATCTTAACATCACTGATGGAATGTGTATAATAGAGGGTTATAATGTATTTAGGAATGATAGGAAGGGTAGTAAGAAGGGTGGGGGGATTATGACTTTAGTTACAGATAGCCTTAAAGCAGTGAGTGTGAATGCTTGTTTTCAGCAAACTACGCTTTGTGAATGGTTTCACTTAGAACTGTGATTGGCCACTTGCATTAACATACGACTTTGTAATGTGTATAATCCCCCTAAGACTGGTACTAAAGGATTAATTGAGCTTTTAGATTAGTTTCAACAGTTTGCTTTATCTAAATATGTTGTGGTAATGGGAGAGTTTAATTTGAATTGGATGTGCACTGCTCATAATGAATTAGAATTATTGGTCTCTGGGGCAGGATTATCCGAGTTCATTTTAGATTTTACTAGAATGAATTATCGTAGTAATCAACATACCTTAATTGATCGGATCTTAACTGAGACAGTGGATAGGATCATAGAGAGTGGGACTTATTCAGATAGTATTAGTAACCATATGCCAGTATATTGTATTTGGAGGTATATTAAAGTGAAAACATCACCTAAAATAATTAGTTATAGAAATTACAATAATATTGATTATAATAGTTTGGATTTAGATTTACAAATGATAGATTGGTCATTTATGAGTGTAATTCCTGACCCAAATGCAGCTGTTGATTTTTACCTCACTACTCTTTTGGATTTACAAGATAGATATTTTCCCTTAATAAAAAGAAGGGTAAAGGGTAAAATAGTAAATGGATTACATCTAATTTATTTGCATTAATGAGAGAGAGAGATAAACAATGGAAAAATTATAAAGTTACTAACAATATGGAGGCTTTCAATTGCTACTAGATTTTGAGAAATAAATGTAAGTTGCTTGTACGTAAAAAAAAATCATATTTTTGTCAAAGACAACAGACTAATCCTTTAGGAGATCCAAAAACATTTTGGGAATCTATAAAAAACTCACTGATCCAGTGATAAATAAAGAAATTGGTACCATTTCCCCAGCATCCAACAGAAAAACCTCGACCGAAGAGGGTAGTTGGTCCAGGAGGTTGGCAGGTGGTTAGGAGGAGCAAATCAGGTGCCCCATCACTCTCTGCTCTCCAACACATTACCTCCAAAAACCATATAAACACTACAAACAGGTATCTGCCTCTATCTCTGAAATCAAATAAAGAGGCAGAAGACACTGCAGAGCAGGACACTGCGCACAGGAGCTGGCACAACAATACTCACCCAAATCAGGAACCAAACTAAACAAGCAAAGGAAATCCAAAACTTGATCATAGGAGACTCCATGATTCGGGAGTTGATACCCATCTCCAGCCAGGGTGATGGTCAGATGTCTCCCAGGTACATCAGCATGGAGAGACACTGACCATTACATAAATTGTTCACAAAGCAGGAGAAAACATTGATGTCCTAGTACACATAGGGAGTATTGATCTCGCCAGCCGGTCAGTTGTGGAGACCAAGGAACACCTGACTAGGCTGGGTGACAAACTATCATCTATTTCGTCTGGCATCTCCTTCTCTGAGATCCTGCCAGTCTGGGAGAAGGGAGCAGATGGACGGAAGGTCAGAGAAGGGGAGATAGGGGAGCTAAACACGTGGCTCAAGGACTGGTGCCAGAAAAAGGACACAGATTTGTAGGGAACTGGCAACAGTTCTGGGAGCGAAAGTTCTTTAAATTTGATGGACTGCATCTGACTAAAGAGGAGTCAGTGCATTGGGGCAGAAGTTTGACGCTTTGCAGAATATTTAAACTAGCAAATGGGAGAGGTGCAGCACCCAATCGAATGGGAAGAACACCCTCCCCCAGCTAGTGGTCAAACAGGAATTCATGTGTTGCCGCTCATTTGCATCACCAGGTAAGAAAAAGGTTTGTCTCCTCATACGATGCAATAGGGTAATGCCAAACTTCACCCAACAACTAACACACCAAAATCTGGCCAATGGAAAATCATGTACACAATGCTCACAGCCTGGGAAATAAGATCCCAGACCTGCAGGCAATAATGTCAGAGGCTAAACTGGACATAGTAGCAATTAGTGAGACGGGTTTACCAGTAACCACACTTAGGAGACTTCAGTACCTAGCTATGTATTGTTCAGAAAGAGACCGGGAATTTTAAAAAAGGGAGGAGTAGCCCCTGTATGTTAATGAAAAATATCAAGCTGGGGAAATTCAGAATACTATAATGAGCCAGAAGAACTGTGGGTCACCCTGAAACAGGAAATGGGACAGCCATAAGAACTGGGGTTGTCTACAGGCCCCAGACCAGAGGGAGGACATAGACACATTACTGTTAGAGGATATACAAAACATGACAGCTAAAGGGGAGGTTCTGATAATGGGAGACTTCAACATGCCAGATACAGATTGGTCAATACCAGCAGGAACATCGGCCAGAACTAGACACATAGTGGATTCCCTGCAGGGGGAGGGCCTCAAACAACTGGTACAGCAACCCACAAGAGACAGGGCTATCCTAGATCTAGTACTGACTAACAAAGAAGGGATCACAGATCTCCAGGTAGAAGGTCACCTGGGGGCCAGTGACCATCACATGGTATGGTTCAATTTGGCTACTACATCTAAATCATCCCATTCCAAGGCAAAAATATGGGACTTCAGAGGAGCTGACTTTGATAAGATGGCCAACAGAGTTAAGCTAGCCCTGGCAAAAAGAAACACAGGTGAGGAGGTACAGGCAAAGTGGGCAAGCATTAAGGATACAATACTTGAAGCAACATCCCATTGTGTTAGACAGAAAAGGAAGTGTAAAAGAAGAAGGAAACCACTTTGGTTCTCAAATACAGTAGCAGAAAAGGTCAGAGCCAAAAGGCTGGCCTTCAGAAAATATAAGGGAACACAGCGGGATGAAGATAGGAGGCATACCAAACTGCCCTAAGGGAAGCAGGTAAGGCAGTAAGGCAGGCAAAGTCCCAAACTGAGGAAACACTAGCACGGACAGTAAAAGAAGGTGACAAGACTTTCTATAGATACATTAGTGAAAGGAGAAAGTCCAGAGGGGTATTGCAAGTTTAATGGAGAAAAGGGAGCATGTGAGGAGGAGGACCCTGAAAGGCATCTATCCTAAATAGATACTTTGCTCAGTATTTACTGAAGAGAAGGTAGGGCAGGGCCCACAGCTCAGCATCATGGACACAGGGGAGGGAGGTGAGCACTACTCCTTCACAAAAGAAAGGGTCCTACAAGAGCTTGCTAAGCTCAGGGTGGATAAGGCAATGGGACCTGATGGCATACATCCCAGGGTACTTAGGAGCTAAAGGAGGAACTAGCAGAGCCTTTAGCAGAATTGTTTAGTGAGTCTCTGAGCACAGGAGAGGTCCCAGAAGACTGGAGAAGGGCTCATGTGATCCCACTCCACAAGAGTGGTAGCAGGGAGGAGGCGGGGAACTACAGACCGGCCAGTCTTACCTCAGTAGTGGGCAAGATTATGGAGGCACCCTTAAGGAAAGGATAGTGCAACACCTGGAATCCATAGGGCACAGGATCCAAGACAGCATGGGTTTACAAAAGAAGGTCCTGTCAAACTAATCTCATAGATTTCTTTGACTGGGTAACCAGAGTGGTGGACCAAGGGGGCAGTTGATGTCGCCTACCTTGACTTCAGCAAAGCTTTTGACACTGTTCCACATAGAAGATTGATAAATAAGCTAGGTAGGCTCGGGTGGGTCAAAGTTGGTCAACTGGGTGGCAAACTGGTTGACTGGCAGAAAACAGAGAGTGGTGGTAAATGGTATACAGTCAGAAGAGATGCAAGTCACAAGTGGGGTACCTCAGGGATCAGTCCTGGGGCCAGTCCTATTCAACATCTTCATTAGTGACCTCGCAGATGGACTAGAGGGTAAGGCTTGTCTGTTTGCAGATGACACCAAGATCTGCAACAGAGTAGATGATCCAGATGGGTGGGCAGAATGAGAAGAGATCTGGATAAACTAGCAGAATGGTCAGAAGAGTGGCAACTGGGATTTAATGAAGAAGTGCAAAATCATGCACATAGGAAGAGAAACCCTGAAGCCACTTATAGGCTGGGAGGAGTTGCTAGCAGTCACAAAGGAAGAAAGAGACTTGGGCATCATCATCACTGATGACCTAAAATCATCCAAGCAGACCTCTAAAGCAGTAGGTAAGGCTAGGGGGTGTTAGGGTGTATTAGTAGGGGTATCACAAGTCGTAAGAGAGAGGTAATAATCCCTCTGTACAAGACATTGGTTAGGCCCCATCTGGAGTACTGCGTGCAGTATTGGAGGCCACACCTTCACAAGGACATTAACCAAATTGAGGCAGTCCAGAGAAGGGCAACCAAAATGGTGCAGGGACTGCATCAGAAGACATATGAGGACAGATTAACGGAGCTCAATATGTATACCCTTGAGCAAAGGAGGGAGAGAGGTGATATGATCGAGACATTTAAACACCTTAAGGGCATAAACAAGGTGAAAGAGTCTAACATGTTTAAATATAAGAAAATAGCAGGACAAGAGGACACAGCATGAGATTAGAGGGAGGCCGATTAAGGGGAATGTGAGGAAATTCTTTTCACAGAAAGGTGGTAGATGCATGGAATGGCTTACCACAAGAAGTGGTGGCTATGAATACAGTGCAGGGCTTCAAACAGGCATGGGATAGGCATAAGGGAGCAATACAAATGACTATGAATAGATAGGTCACTGACAGAGCAAAGGCCGATGGCACATTTATAAGGTAGAAAAAGAAATGGGCAGACTGGATGGGCCTTGCGGTCCTTATCTGCCGTCAACTTCTATGTTTCTATGTTTCTAAATGGAGTTGGTATAACTGATACTAAAGAAATTTGTGATCTTTTTCTCAAAAAATTCACTGACTCATCCAGTTATTTAACCGGTATTGATTTCTCTTGTTCCTCGAATGATTTGCCATATGATAGGCCTGATTTATGTAGTAATTTTTCTTTTTCAATGATACAGCCACAACAGGTACACAAGTTATTGAGATAAATCTCAATCAATAAAAGTGCGGGTTATATGGGTTGGAACCACGGTTCCTTAAACTTGTTTCTAGTTTCAAATATGAACCCCTGACAGCAATTTTCAACTTGTCCCTTGTTACTGGGGTTTTCCCAGAGGTTTGGAAGCAGACCATTATTAAACCAATATTTAAATCTGGTCAGACTTATGATATTGATAATTATCTACCTTTATCAATTCTTTCCCCATTAAGTAAGATATTTGAAAAGTTGGTTAATTGCCAATTGGTTGAATATCTTGAAGCCTGGGGTCTTCGCTCTCTGGAGCAGCATGGCTTTCAAAAGCTTCATAGCATTGGAACTGCACTGGCACATTTCACAAACCATACTTTAAGATCTTTGGATGCTGGACTATTGACAGGTGCAGTATTTATTGACTTATCAAAAACTTTTGAATTAGTTAACCATGCCATGCTGCTTCGGAGACTGAAGAGCTTCAGGCTTTCTGAGGTATCTTGTGACTGGTTTTATAGTTATTTAACTGCCCAACCAGTAAGGGTACAACTTGGGTGTGTGGAGTTGATATTGGGTGAGCTTCAACATGTGGTTCCACAGGGGTCCATATTGGGGCCCCTGTTGTTCTCCGTGTTCATAGATCCCATTGTCAAGGTTTCAACTAATTCTAGAATGTTGCTTTATGCTGACGATATAATTTTGTTTTCTAGCTCTACTAATATAAGTGATATACTGTAAATGTCACTTTAAATCAAGATATTTCTGCTCTGAATGGGTGGCTGTTGGACCATTCTTTATTGTTAAATTCTAAAAAAACTGTATGTATTTTATTTGGTTCTTTACCTAAATTACGTAATGCTGAATCCTTAGTAATTAGTGATCTAGCTGGTAATATTATACAACAGGTAATGGAAACTAAATATTTAGGAATAACACTTGATCCATGTTTGACTTACTCATTGCATATTAGGAGAGTGGTAAAGTGTGTAAATCAAAAAATTGGTGTTTTATATCAAATTAAGGATTGTTTAATTAGGGAGGCTAGAGAGATGATATCTAAAGTGTTCTACTGTCAACTTTATACTACAATTCTTTTTTGTTTACAAAACTTGCACAGAGAGACTTGGACTTAGTAAATAGATCCTTTAATTCCATCTGTGGATTTATCTTGGTTAAACCATTTAGAATGCATCATTGTGTTCTTTACAATGATCTTTGTTGGCTTCCTCCTAAGCTGATGAATTCTTATAACTTGGGTTATTTGATTAACAATATATTGACCCAGGGTTGTAAATCTCCATTGTACAGTTTGATAGATGTAAGGGATGATGTTAGGTTACTGCTTTCATCAAGCATGCAATGGTTATTTATCCCTAGATTTGTTACCAATATGGGTGAGAGAGCCTTTTCCTGCAATGTCCAATTTTTGCAACTTTCTGCTGTGTGTAACTGTTTTTATGTCCTATTTTTGTACTATTTTTACTACATTGTATCACTGTTATCAATGTATTTTGCTAATGTTTGTAACTGTATGACATCTTAACTTCTTTATGTATGAAGCTCTGGGTTGATCTTGAAAAAGGGCCTTAGCCCAGTGATCTTACCCAGTAAATAAAGTGAACTGAATTGAATTGAGAAGACATAAAAGTGTATAAGGTAGTGATTTTTCTAAAAGAAATAAACAGTACTATAGCTAAAAGACTAAAGATGGCAGTCAACAGATGCAATGAGGCATTTGAGAAGCTGAAGTGCATGGGTTGATGGTGGAAAAGAACTAAAGTGGGGCTGGGGACCACCCCCTTTATACCGAGGGTGACATTGGTGGGCAGACCGATGTAAGGAGCAGACCTGAGCTGGGTACTGCTAGCTAGAAGTTTGCAATGGAGTTCTAGTGCCTGATGACATAGTCCTTAAGGTATAGCCTGCTGCAGGAGCTCTTACTAGAAGTAAGATAAAATTGTATAAATCTCCCTTCTAGACTTTGCATTATGGGGGCATGTGTGATTTTGTATTTCTTTGAAACTTGGCTTCCCAGTCAATACCCCTTGGGGTAACTCTTGCCTTAGTGCTTGCTCACCAAGGTTCTTTGTTGTTTATCCTCTTTTATTATTGAATGGGCAATATCCTCCTCTGTGCCTTTGTGTGACTAACTTCCTTCCCTACCTCTCTTTGTTTTTGCTAGTAATTTTCCCTACCCTCCTCCTTCTGTGTCCTTTTGTACATACAACATACATTACTGGGCTCTAGATGATTTTTACAGGGTTATCTGAAAGAGAGACTCACTTAACAACCTGGCTATTTGATTGTCTCTTGGTTACCTTACTTTCATAGGGTTACTGCTGACACCTGTAACCCAGCTAGCCTTCGACCAGTAGACCTAAGCCCCAATGTACAAGATCCTGGTCTTGATAATTACATTCCTAGGCTAATAAATAAATTCTATAGAGTGCTCACCATGAGATAGAGGCACTAAAGTCCCAAATGCGTTACATTATGGTTCTGTGCTTGTATATACAGTAGTCAAGTTACTCATGGAGACCATACTAAAATAAAGGTTGGTGGAATATCTAGAGGAACATGGTCTCCAGGATGAGAGGCAGCATGGGTTCATGGGGGGGGATCATGTCAAACAAATCTGATTGACTTCTTTGACTGTGTCACTAAGACAGTAGATGGGCCAAGCGGTAGATATCCTCTATCTTGATTTCAGCAAGGCCTTTGACTCTGTACCCCACAAAAGGTTGATCAGGAAGTTGGTGGATCTTGGAGTTGGGAAAAAGATGGTCAGTTGGGTGGAAAACTGGCTGAGGGACAGAACCCAGAGGGTGGTGGTAGGGGGAGAGTTATCTGGCACCAGAGAGGTAACCAGTGGCATCCCACAGGGTTCTGTGCTGGGGCCAGTGTTGTTCAATGTCTTCATCAATGACATTAGGGATGGCATTAAAGGCAAAATATGCCTAGTCACAGATGACACCAAGCTTTGTGGAAAATTGGTCACAGCTGAAGGGATATGGGTCCTTCAGGAAGATCTGGAAAAGCTGGGGAGGTGGTCCAGGATCTGGCAGCAGCTTGGCTTCAATGCCAAGAAATGCAAACTTATATATACTGGAGCCAAGAATCCCAGAACAGAGTATTACCTGGGTGGAGTTGGAGTATCTGCATCAGAGGAGGAGAAGGACCTGGGAGTGATGATCACTAGAGACCTGAAGCACTCCATGCAGTGCAAGAAAGCAGCAGCAAAGGCAAACAAGATGCTGGGATGCATAGCTAGGGGGATCAGTAGTAGGAGAGAGGAGGTTATACTGCCCTTGTACAGGTCGCTGGTAAGGCCACATCTAGAGTATGGAGTTCCTTACTGGTGCCCACACCTCAAAAAGTGCATTAAGCTTCTGGAGAAGATATAGAGGAGGGTTACAAAGATGATAGCCAGTCAGCAAAGCAAGGCATATGAGAAGAGGTTGAGGGCACTGAACATGTACTCCCTGGAAGACAGGAGAGAGAGAGAGAGAGAGGGGGGACATTATTGGGACATTCAAGTACTTGAAAGGGATAAATAAGGTTGATAAGGAGAGTCTCTTTAAGTTGAGTGGCAATCATATAACAAGGGGGCACAGTCTTAAGCTGGAGGATGCGAGGTTTAGGAGGGAGATCAGGAAGCACTTCTTCACAGAGAGGGTGGTGGACACTTGGAATGCACTGCCAGAAGAAGTCATCTCATTGAAGACAGTGGCAGCTTTAAAAGGGGCTGGGATAGACATAGGGGGAGGTAAGAATCATGGGTAGGGAGAATGGGAGGAGTGGGGATGGAGGGCAGGAACATTAGCTCAAGCTGTGGACCCTGCAATACAAGCAGACTTGATGACCTAATGGCCTTCTTCTGCTGGCTTCTTCATATGTTTGTATGTTTGTGTAAAGAACATGGTGCATGTTCAGCACACCTCCTTTCTTGAAAACTGAATTTTTAATCTTGCACAATTTGAAACACACTGTTTTTAATACCACATGGTGCTCATATAGATGCCTTTCATATCAAATGATTACATCCATGACTTCTTTAATATATAGATTTCTTGGTTGAAATAGTCTACCTATTCCCCCTGTGAGCTTCTAAATTAAACAGTTTTTCATTTATGATCATGATGTATGGGTACGTGGTCCTTTTATTGTAATAACTTTAGGTTGTTTTTAATAGTGATTGACAATTCAGTTTTCTATATATTGTATGTGTAAGAATTAGAATTATGTGCCTCTGCAGTCCAACATTCTGCTCACCATTTATGCTGTCTTTTTACACTGAGCTGTTAATCAGAAATAATAATGTTCAGTTCCTTCTCCATCTGCTCCACTCTCATACCATGCATCCTGCATTCAGCTCTCAAATTATTTGCTCTTTTGATCATGACTTTGCACTTCTTCACATTGAAGCTGAGAGTCAGCTGCCACACCTTGATCACCTCTCCAACAGTCTGAAATTGCCAGCTATAACCCTTATTCTGTACTCACTCACAACTTTTCACAAATGTTTATATAATTCATAACGAGGCAAAAAGCAGACTGATCCCTGAGGTATCTTTCCTACAACTATCACTCTCTGTGTCCTCCCCCACCCCAAAACAATTTTCAACCAAGGCAGTTCTCCCTTTACACTCAGGTCTGCCAATTTGTTCTCTAGCTTCCTATGTGGGGAATTCAATGCAGAGAGAGTTCAATACAAAGTCAAGGAACGCTGCATCTACTGTCTGGCCTCTGTCAGCAGCCTTTGTTGCACAATCAAAGAAGTCTGTCAGGTTTGACTGGCAAATTTGATTCCCTCTCCCAGCCACCCTGGTCTAGAGGACTTTTCTTAGAGGTTGCTTATCAACCAAAGAGGGGGACTCAGTGGAGAATACTGTTTCTTGAAGTTACTTACCACAACCTTAGATCTTCAAGAATGCTGTATCTTCCACACAGTGCAACACTCTCCCACCCTTCATCACTTGGACTCCCTTCAGAACCATTTACATTGTCGTCCCTCTCCTCCAGTGGGTATGGGCCATGAAGAAACTTGTTGTTAAGGATCCTTCTTACAATGACTGGCTATCTTATGTCCTTTGTTCTTTTAGCCATTATATATATATATATATATATATATATATATATATATATATATAAATTCTTTGCAAAAAACTTTGTTAATGCATCAGTTAGGGGTGCTTCCACAGTGACAAAAATGTGGAAATTCAGTGTTTTGGTTACCACCCCACCCCATGCCCCCATCCTTTAAACATCAACAGACTTTAGGGTGTGTCATGGGGTCATCAGGATCAACTCTTACCCCATTCCATGTGTAAGCAAGCTGACATGCTACAGTATAGGAGAATGGGGTGAGAGGACTGATGACCCCATGGCACACTCCAATGTCTGTTGGTGTGTGGAGGATAGGAGCATGGGGGTGAGGTAGTGGTGGGGTGGTAACCCTAATGTTGAATTTCCACACTTTTGCTGCTGTGGAAACAGCCCTAACTAATGCATTAACAAAGTTTTTGCAAAGAATTTCCTTACTTTAAAAAAAATGTAATACAATTAGTAAATGGTATGTGTTGGTGGGAGCATGGGGCCCGATATGTGTCTGTGTAAGCACAGGTCCTCTGGGCCCTGCGTACCCACTTATACATAACTACAGAGCCAATCAGCAGCCCTATAGGGCAAGAAACCCTTGTAACACAAATTTGCCCATATCTCAGGAACTGTAGCAGTTAGGAGAAAAATTCAAGTGTCGTTGTAATTATGACAGGAAGACGTCCATGAGAGATAGGTTGACCAAATCCATATCTTGCATACTTTCCAAGATACAGGCACTGAAAAGTGCTGTGAGTGCTAACTCTGAGGGTGTAAAAGTTGCCTACGGATATGAAAATGAGCAACTGGAATACTAATTTCCAAATATCTCAGTAACCGTACAAGGTAGGAAAAAATTAAAATACATGGCATTAATGGTTTTCCAACCTACTTCTGTACTTAGCATAGGGGGACTAAGAATTTTTGTGATGAAAAATCTGTACCTCAAACCGTTTTCAAGATACGGGCATCAAAAGGCATCACAAAGCCGCAATGTTATCCTATGGGAACATTTCTCAACTTCAGAATGCTGTAACTATGGGCCTGTTCAATGTTTTCATACCAAACCATGAAAAGAAACATACGTAGCACCAGGGCTTGCCACCCTGAAAATTTCATGCCAGAAGCACAATCCACCTTGGCACAATGAAGTGACAAAGAAAACAACACGTAGCAAAATGTATTCATGCAGTGTTACCAAGATTGCTTTAATGTTTTTGTGACACTCCTTTCTCTATAATGGAAATGTTGTGCACAGAAAAATGTTGTCGAGATTAGTTTTTTTTTATCGTGATTGTTTTTGAGGCAACAAAAAATGTTGCTGAGATAACAAGATGGCAAAATCGTGCAAAAGTTTAAAAAACATAGTTTCAGACCAGCTGGCGAAAAACTAATGCCAGGGTCATGTTCCTCAGGGACCAATTAGGTAAACACAAGTGTTGATGTTTGGCAAAGGGCATTATTTTTTGAGTTACAACATTTTTTGTGTCTCACTAACTGAAAACAATTTTAGGGAGCTTGACAACAAAAATGTGATCGTAAAAGTTTTTGCAATGCACATATAGATTTTCCCATTGGCTATAATAGCACATGAAACAATGGAATAACTTTTGAACGGAGCAATATTTTTTCACCAAATCTTCAAAAGGCACCAGTTCAACCCAGGCCACATGTAGATAAACAAGTTTTAAGCCACTCAAATACATTCTTCAGTCCATTATGGCTTACCGAAAAATGCACAAAAAATGGTGATTTGTCACATTTTGAGTGCCCTATGGTTCCACAACCACATGTCCGACCAGAACAAAACCTTTCAGATCCAGAGATCTATGGTTGGCAGTTGTGCATGCAAAATCTCTGGCAAATTGGACAAATGGCTGCAAAGTTATTAAAGTGCAAATTTTGAGGTTTAACATAGAAGTGACTGTGCAACCCTAACCTACCTTCTCCTACCGAGCCCCCCTCTGGCTAAATGTACTCCCGCAGAAACTTTATACACACAGCCTACCTAAGTTCAAAACTGGCCTCAAACAGCACCTATAGTCTAACTCACAATGCACATGCTCCCCAGGCCAAACCTGAAAGACTCACCCACTACCACAGTTTAAACCCAGCTCTGGAACCGTGACTCTTAAACTGCCTAATGCGCTGAACCCTGTATGACTGTATTTGTTCTGTAGTCTGTAACCACTGTATTTGTGCTAAATCATGTAAAAACTGTATTTGCTCCGAAATCTGTAATTACTGTACTGGTGTTTTGTATCATTTGTCCTCCCTGATGTGGAACCTTTGTAACTGAACTTGTTCCGAAATCTTTTCACTACTGTATTTGTGTTTTGTAATATTTGTCCACCCTGACATGGAACCTTTGTAAAAGAGCTCACACTCAAAGGTCTTCTGAATACTCATAAATAAAACTATACCTGCCCTACTGGAAACAGACGTTGGGGTGTTTGTCGGGGTCATCGTGCCTAACTCTCACCTCATTCTATTTGTATGTAAGCTGAGGTGTTGTAATATAGGAGAATGGGGTGAGAGTTAGGCACGATGACCCCAATGCCTGTTGTTGTGTGGTGAGTGGTGGGGGGTAGTGTAGGGAGTGTTAAGGATGGTAACCCTAACATTGAATTTACACACTTTTGTTGCTGTGGAAACAACCCTAACTGATGCATTAATGAAGTTTTTTGCAAAGAATTTCCTCACTTTTTGAAAAAATTTAATATAACTAGTAAATGGTATGTGTTGGTGGGAGCACGGGACCCGAACCAAGCTGCCCATTTGTGCATAATGATTTGCATCTGTGGGAGCGTGGGCCCTCCGGGCCCTGCACTCCCACAGACACATAAATGCAGAGCCATACAGCATCCCTATAGGGCTCAAAAGGAACCTTTGTAACACTAATTTGCCAATAACTCAGCAACCGTAGCAGCTATGAAAAAAATTCCACTGCCATTGTAATCATAAAAATCCTGACTGAAAAAAATGAAAAAAAACACTTTCACTGTAATCGAACCCTGTACCCTGCTGCCTCCGCTACACCCATCCATTCCACTGAGGCTCTGTAGTGAAGGGCAGCACTTTGTAATTATGTCTCCAATTTGCACCTAGAACAGTTATGAAAGCCACATTTTCACATGTTGTCTACTTTGTGAAAATTATACTTTTGCTCTACACAGAAAGTGATACTCATGAAAGACATACTGTTGTACCTTTGCAAAAGTAAAAGTTGTGAACATTTACCCACATTTTCGAAAGACATATTTTTGTACCTTCATAATGGCTTCATGTTCGAAAACAGCACTTCTGAAGTACATATTTTTGCACCATGCCCAGATATCAATACAAATACGTATTCTTTGAAAATTCAAAATGCTTCCGAAAGTAGCATTTTTGTACAAGTACTCACATTTGCAAAAATTATGCATCTTACCCTTATATTGATGATTTTTGTGTTTTTAACACTACATCTCCAAAACCACTGAACAGATTTCCACCAAATTTAGCAGGTATGGAGCACTATACCTAGAAAATATGCATGCTAAATTTAATTTACCTAATTCTTTATAACCACTCCAAAGTTATTACCCTTTGAAGTGAACTGTAACACAGATGTGCACTATCATCCCATTATACTGATGAGTTTTCTTTTATTCAACACTTTATATCTCCAAAATCCCTAATCTGATTCCCACCAGACTTGGCAGGTTAAGAGACCTGTTCTTAGAGAGTATGTATACTAAATACCATGCAGATCTGTTGAACAGAGTCCAAAGTTATTACCCCTCAAAGTGTGTGAAAATCTAGCATATATGCGAAAGTCTTGTTTTCGCACATTGGCAAAATGTGCGAAAATCTCCTTATACTGAAGATTTCTTTGTTTTTTCAACACTTTATATCTCACAAGCCACTTAACAGATTCCCACCAAATTTGGCAGGTCAAGAGCTCTATACCTAGAAAATATATATACTAAATTTCACTTAATGCTTTTAACCACTCTAAAGTTAAGAGCTTTTGAAGTGAACTGTAACACAGACATGCACTTTCACCCGAACTATACTGATGATTGTTCTGTTGTTCAACATGTTATATCTCTGAAACTCCCTCACCGATTCCCACCAAACTTGGCAGGTGCCATAACCTGTATCTAGAGAGTAAGCTTGCCAAATATCATGCAAATCTGTGGAAAGACTCCAAAGTTATTAACCCTCAAAGTGTGCAAAAATCTAGCATGCGTACGTAATATATGCTAAAATCTCAGTTTTGTGCTAAACACAACTTTTCCCATGGGAACTAATGGGAAATTAAAAACTTTCACAACTTTTGAATGGCTTAATATTTTTTCACCAAATCTTCAAAAGGCACATCTGTGACTCAAAGGTTTTCTACCCTTAAAATTTCTGCCCACAACACAAAGCCATTTCCGACATATAGGTGAGCAAAAAAAATGTCAAAAAATCTTGATGTTTCTGTTTATTCAACACTGTATATCTCCAAAATGCCTTAATGGATTCACATGAAATTTGACAGCCCAAGAGACCTACACCTGGAGACTAGGTATGCCAAATTTCATGCAAACCCATTACAGGGCTTTGAAGTTATTAACGCTTAAAGTTTCGACTTTAACATAAAAGTGCCATTTTGCCCTTACTATTCTGGCATCACCACGCCACTATATGTGTGTGTGTGTGTGTATTGCAAAAATCTCCATTAATGCATCAGTTACGGTTAATAGTATAGTGATTAAAGTTTGGAAATGTGCTGTTAGGGTTCAAAACCCTAAATCCACATCTCCCCCCAACAAACACACACACACACACACACACACACACACACACATGCAAGATTGTAAGACACTATACCACTCTGTCACATCTGGAACCACAATAATCACAACACTGTACTTATTTCACATAGCAGTATGTAATGGGAAACCAAATATAGTATCATCAACTCTATGCTGCCAGCACAGTATGATGACACATTATTGCTAGCATGTCTTTTTCATACAATGAGACTTAGACTGTACACATTTTCAGAATACTGACTTTTATGTGCCACTATTCAACAACTGGGATGCTGCAGATATCGCTGCTAACACTTGGGCATGTGGTAGAAGGAGAGATACAGGTGATACATAGTACTTTTAAGATACTGCTTGGGTATGAATTTAGCATCATCACATGTTGCTGTACTGCTGCGCTACCTGAAAATATTCATTAACAGCATGTTATTGTTAGCTTT
The DNA here is from genome assembly GCA_016271365.2 of Neoceratodus forsteri. Classification (NCBI taxonomy): domain Eukaryota; kingdom Metazoa; phylum Chordata; order Ceratodontiformes; family Ceratodontidae; genus Neoceratodus; species Neoceratodus forsteri. The sequence continues at coordinate 708,320,963 of CM028138.1, read as the reverse complement.
GGATGTTACAAATGTTGCTTTCATGTTAAAACTATACCACAAATAATCACTTTTATTATTACTACCATTTGTTATTAGGACTGACGCACTCTATTAGAAAAATAAATGTAAACATCTAATGACTGTTGGTAAGCTTATACTAACTCTCAGTTCCAAGAAACTATCTGTAGATAACTTACTGTGTGTTTCATCACTTCTTCACTGTTGAAACATAGTCATCTGCTTAAATCTTGTTATTGCTGTTTGTAACACAACATGCTTACTGTGGGGCATCACCAATGGTTGCCCAGCATGTGTGTCTACCCAAAGGTACTATGATGGCAGCAGAACTCATACAGCCAGTGACCCATGATGATAGATGTGTCTTGCAGTACATTTACAGTTGTACATTACTTCTGTTACCTGATGCTGGTTGTTTCTGATTGGTTGTGTTGCATTGGCCCTTCTCCTGCTCGCATATGTGTGTGTGTGTGTGTGTGTTGAGGGGGTGGGGTTGGGGGAATGCAGAGTTAGGGTTTTGAACCCTAACACCACATTTCCAAACTTTTGTCACTGTATTATTAACCCTAACTGATACATTAATGGAGTTTTTTTGCAATGAATTTACCTTCTTTTTGAGAAAGTGCAATGTGAGTGGTATATGTTAGTGGGACAGTGGGCTCTACAGGTGCTGCACTCCCCTCACATTGTCCATTTGTTGCATAATGCTATGCTTATGTGGGAGCATGGGGCCTCTGGGCCCGCGCTTCCACTTACACATAACTACTGAGCCATAGAGCAGCCCTACAGGGCAAGGAACACTCTTGTATCACTAATTTGCTAATATCTCAGCAACCTTAGCTTCTAGGAAAAAATTCCAGTGCTGTTGTAATCATGACAGTGGGTACTTCACGTAAGACTGACTGAATCGGTATCTTGCATTGTTTCTGAGATACGGGCACCAAAATGTACTGAAAAGGCAGCCCTTGGAACCCTTGGAATATGTTTTTGCTAATATCTCTGTAACTGCAGCAAGCTGGAAAACAATTCAACTGCAGATATCATCTATGATTTCCAAACTTGCTTCTGCAGGTGAACTAAGCTAACAGGACTGAAAACTTTGTATCTCACTTTGTTTTTGAGATACAGGTGCCAAAAGGCATAATGGATGCCACTATGCTATCCTATGGGAAATTTATCAACTTAACTCAACACTGTAAGTTTAGGCCCTTTGAATGTTTTGGCACCAAACCACCAAAAAGGTACATCTGTGGGACCAGGGCTTGCCCCCCCTGCAAATTTCAGCCCAAAAGACCCAACTGTTTTGTTGCAGGAGGATGGCAAAGATTCACAGTTATTTTTAAAAAGACTTTGGCAAGTCAAGAAAGTTTCACAAACTGTAGCATGAAACTTAAATGTGAAAGTATTTCTGCACTTACTTTTATGATTTGCTAAAGTATTTTTTCCCTGAAGTTTAAAAAGCCATTTCTTGGGGGGGTTATCCCCCCCAAAAAGATAGGGCTGGCATCCTCAGGACCCTGCTAGGTAAACCTAACAGTCAGTGTTTGCCTAGATGGTCACAAATTTAAATGCCAGGCAGTTTGTCCCTCACTAACTGGAAACAAGATGGCCGAATCACGAAAGTGAAAGGGCCATTTACGAAAGTAAAAGTGCATTTGCCAAACTTTCCTAATGCACATATATTTTTCCCCATTTAGTATAATGGGAAATTTGTTTTTTGAATAACTTTTGAATTATTTAATATTTTTACACCAGATCTTTGAAAGGCATGTCGGTAACCCAGACTGCATCTTCCCTGAAGATTTCTAACTGAATGGACAAACTGTGGGCGTGAGCAAAGAAATGCACAAAAAGTCCATTTTTTTACGTTTTAAGCATTCTATAGCTCCATAACTGTACATCCGACCATAACGCAACTTGCCAGGTCCAGAGATCTATGGTACTAGACCTGGCATGCACGGTTTCAGGCAAATCTGTCATACAGTGGCAAAGTTATTAAGGTGCCAAATTTGAGGTCTAATATTAAAGTGCTTACTCGACCCTAACTATACTGGTGCTACCGTGCCTATATATATATATATATATATATATATATATATATATATATATATGTAATGGAAGCCAGTGTAATAAATGATTTATCTGCATAGAGCAGTTTGACCTCGAATAACCTCACAAGTGGCATAAGTCATGAGTGAGGTGTCCGAGATCAAACTGTTGAGTGCAGATAAATCATTTATTACATGAGTTTTTCATTGCCTATTTCATTTATGCAATTCCTTTGGTTTTGCTTTTGTAAGGGGCATTTGTTAGTCAAAAAAGTGAATAAAAATGGAATGTTCTGCCTTTTTACACTGATTATAGAAAATCAAAAAGGAAGCTAAAATAAAACACCTCTCATTTTGTAGGTAATTTTATGCTGAACAACTTCTGTGCTCAAAGTACCATACTATCATTTTTTTTAAGTTATTTGCATTTGTTTGATGAAAAAGTGCACACAAAATTGAATTTTCTGCTGTTTTTTTTTGGTAGCTATGAAAAAACTAAAAAGTATCTATAAATGAAATACCAGTCACGTTGTAGATATTTCTATGCTGAATAAACTTTGTACTCACTGTACCATGCTATCATGTTTCATTTTAAATATATTTACATTTGTTTGCTGACAAAATGAAAAAAATATGAATTTTCTGCCTTTTATTTATGCTAATTATTAAAAAATCTGAAAGGTATCAATAAATGAAACACCACTCATTTTGTAGATATTTCAATGCTGAACAACTTTCATGCTCACAGTATCACGCTACCGTTTTGCATATTAAAGTTATGCATTTGAATATAGTTAATACTGCTACTGAAGCTGAACTTTCTAAATGACATAAGCACTGTATAGATAAATGGTTGCTGATATAAGCACTGTGTGGATACACAGCTGATGACATAAGCACTCTACACATAAATGAAATTTATGTACACAGATACTCAGAGAAACAAATTTATCACACTCTGTTTATCTCACCCCATTGCATAAGATATATATATATATATATATATATATATATATATATTATACAATAGGAGTGAGCTAACACATGAAATAAAAACACATATCACTCACCCCCATTGTATAACTGCTCAGTGACGTATGCATTGTGATACCTGCTTACAAATATACACACAGTGCATACGTCAGCAAGTAATATTCTCAAAGTCGTTACGTCAGTACATGCACGTCCATAACCAGACTACTGTTCTATACAGCACAAGTTTTCATATACCCCATAGTACAAACCCATAACACACAAATTAAGTATTAAATCTCAAACACTGACTGCCCGCAACTGCAAGTGTACTAAAAGTGACATCCAACTCAAACCTCTGCAACAGACGTCAAATACCTCACATACCCAGAGCATATATTCTGCAACACAGTGTCCCACAATATCAATGTTTTCTTTTCCATCAGTACTATATCTGGTAAATCATTTCTTCAATATTCAAGATAGCTGCATGTTCCTCCTAAAAAGCAAAAGTCATGGACTGGACCGCACCACACTGCCAGTAACAACACTCGCAACAGATTTTACAAACCCAAGCACCCAGCATTTTATGTATGACAGTCCATACAATACAAAACCCATAAAACTGAGAAACTAAAGGCAAACATCTGAAAAAGGCATTAAAATATCAAGTGCAATACAAAACCCGATTCAGGAAGACGGCAAAAATACTCCCGCCCATTCCAAGTGAACAACCTATCACTTCAGAGGAATACATAACACCCAACCAATAAGGAACTACAACACACAACACCAACCAATCACATCACAGACATTCATGAAAACAACGAGTCACATACCACTACCGTCCCATTCACAACCTAACCAGAGAAACTTCATTCATACAAACTTGCTACAACCTAATAACCTGCGGATTTAACTTTCAGCCACTATCACAGAACGCTTCACAGCAACTAAACTATTTAATAAACCAACTAAATACTCAGTCCCCTATTGTATATCTTCACACATGATGTGTAGATCATGAATATGGAAAATATTCTCACTTCCTGCATTGTGAGGTATGGATATCCCACTCGTGCCTTCGGCACTCGTGAGATATCCATTCCTCACTCTGTAGGAGTGAGAATATTTTCCATATTCCACTCCTGCCCATCATGTATCCCCTATATATATAATAGTGGCATGGTAGTGCCACTATAGTTAGGGTTGCATAGCCATTTCTATGTTAAACCTCAAATTTTGCACTTTAATAACTTTTGAACTGTTTGTCCAATTTTGCTTGAAATTTGGAATGTAGAAAGATCTACCATAGATCTCCGGATCTGGAAATTGTCATTTCAGTTGAATGTACAGTTGCGGAACTGTAGTGTGCTCAAAAGAGAAAATTCCTCAAAGTTGTTATTTCTTTGTCCACCCATAATGCACTGAAGAATGCATCTGAGTGGCTTCAGATTGGGTTTTTCTACATGTGTCCTGGCTTGCACTGGTGCCTTTGGAAGATTTGATGAAAAAAGATTGCTCCGTTCAAAAGTTACTGCATTTTTTTCTGTCCCATTATAGCCAATGGAAAAATGTATACTTGCACTGCAAGAACAATCGTGATTACATTTTTTGATCGAGCTTGACCAGAAATGATGTTGTGCTTCCGCCATCTTGTTTTCAGTTAGTGAGAGGGGAAAAAATTGTATAACTCAAAAAATACTGCACTTTTCAACACACCAGCCATTGGGGTTACCGAGTTGGGCCCAGCGGAACATGCCCATGATATTAGTTTTTATCCAGCTAGTCCAGAAATATGTTTTTAAAATGTTTTCAATTTTTTGATCACACAAACATTTTTATTGCCACTCAAACAGTCACACAAACTCTAAATATGACCACGATAACACTTTTTGTGTGCGCTAACATTCCCATTATAGAGACAGGAGAATTTTGCTATGTGTTGCTTTTTTGTCACTTGATTGTGGGAAGGTGGATTGTGCTATTGGCCTGAAATTTTCAGGGTAGGAAGCCCTTGTGTCACAGATGTGTCTTTCAGTGATATGGCTCAAAAGCATTCAACAGGTCCATAGTTACAGCACTCTGAATGTCTGAATTCTCCCCATAGGATAATGTTGTGGTGGTTGTTTTCTTTGTCACTTCATTGTGGCAACGTGTATTGTGCTATTGGACTGAAATTTTCATGGTGGCAAGCCCTACTGTCACAGATGTGCCTTTTGGTGGTTTGGTATGAAAACAGTGAACAGGACCATAGTTACAGCATTCTGAAGTTCAGAAATGTCCCCATAGGATAACATTGTGGTGCCCGTGATGCCTTTCGGGGCCCCATATCTCGAAAACAGTTTGAGATATGGACTTTTTGTTACAAAATTCTTAGTCCCTCTTTGGGGACTAAGTACAGAAGTAGGATGGAAAGGCATGAAAACCATGAAATTTTAATCTTTTTTTCTACCTTGTACAGGTCCGGAGAGATTTGCAAATAAGTGTTCCATTTCCTCATTTTCATGGCTGTAGGCCAGGGTTATACCCTCAGAGTTAGCACTCACATTGCTTTTCAGTGCCCGTATCTCAGAAACAATGCAAGATACGAATCTGGAATTTTGGTGATTATCCTGTAGATAGGGAAATGGGCAGACTAGGTGGACCAAGAGGTCCTTATCTGCTGTCAAAGTCTATGTTTCTATATATTATGTTCCAAAAACTACTCACTCACATGATTACAACCACGCTTGAATTTTTTTTTCTAGCTGCTATAGTTCCTGAGATACTGGCAAATTAATATTACAAGGCGTTCTTGCCTTATAGGGCTACTGTATGACTCCATGCTTATCTGTAAGTGGGAACACAGGGCCTGGGGAGCCCACTTCCCACAAACACATATCATTATGTGCAACTGCTCAGCGTGGTGGGAGCCAACACATTCCATTTACTTCTTATATTTTAAGACTGGATGGGCCTAGCAGTCCTTATCCAATGACAATTTTTATGTCTATTACACTTTAAAAAGAAAGGAAATTCTTTGCAGAAACTTCATTAATGCATCATTTAGGGTTGTTTCCACACTGACAAAAGTGTGGAAATTTCTCATTAGGGTTACCACCCCACCAGCACCCCACACCCTCTACACACCGCCAGGCATTGGAGTGTGCATTGGGGTGATTGTGTCTAACTCTCACCGTATTCTCCTATACTGCACCACCACCACTTCTTTACACATGGAAAGGGGTGAGAGTTAGGTCGATGACCCCAGTGCACGCCCTGATGCCTGGTGATGTGTGGAGGGTGGGAGGATGGGGTGGTGAGGTGGTAACCCTAACGTGGAATTTCCACACTTTTGTCAGTGTGGAAACAACCCTAACTGGATGCATTAACAAAGTTTTTGCAAAATACATTCAGTATATATAGATATGGGATACATTGGCAGGAGGTGATGTGACAAAGCCCCGCCTCCCAGAGGAGCTGCGATACTCACGAGTGCCGAAGGTAAGAGTATCCATAGCTAACGATGCAGGAGTGAAAATGTTTTGCATATCACACGATCTGCACATCATGTGTGCAATTTATACAGTGGGGGCCCTATTGTTGCAAAAGTTACCATTTGTGGGTTTAGTGGGGGTGAGATAAATGGAAGATATTTTAACTCCGGTGATGTCATCATCAGATATCACACTCCAGTGGAAATAACATGTTTTATTATCACTGTGGCGCTCTCACCCCCATTGTATGAATATATATATATATATATATATATATGCAATAGATAATCCATTGTAAGGTGTGCAGTCGCTTTGATATACGCACACCTTGGTGTGTGTTGTGACGCACATGGCCACAGGCCAAGTGTGTTCAACCACCCAACGCATGTGTATATCAGACCGCAACCGCACACCCTACAGTAGATTATTTATCTTATAAAATGGCTAAAATGGTTTTGGAGGGTGTGAAAGTGCAGGAGTGCTATTGCGCTCTGATATACACACGGTCATGTGGTGTGTTTCAGCCAACCAACAGATAGTATTTTCCCTACCCATTTTATATATATATATAAAATATATACACACACACACACACACACACACACACACACATAGATATGAAATTAGCCCCTCCTCCTTGGTTTAAAAAAAAGTACTGAAGTTGTTGGGGCCAGCACCTCTTTATCCCACAGGAGCACAGAGGACACCATGTCTGGGTGCCAGGCACAAGTATTGCAGACCCCAAAAGCTCTAGTTTCAGTGGGGTCCTGTTACCTTTAGCTCTAAAATCTCAAGGCCCTAAAAGAAGGCAGAAGGCAGGTAAAAAAATGAGTAAAAGGGATCTCAAGGAAAACAAAATGCTGCAACTCAGTAGGGTGTTTTAGAAAAAAAAAGTACAACCCCCGCCCAGTAAAACTACCACACCTTAACAAATGCAACACCTTGCACTGCTGTCTAAAGGGTATAGGAAGCATTAGTAGAGTTTGCGCAACACATACATAGTTTCCTTTTTGTATGAAGCCGGAAACGCATTTGTATCAGTGTGCTGGCTGGCTGCACACAAGTACAGGGCTGTATCGGTGGATGCCGAGTTGTTGATAGTCAAACTGCCTTTCAGGACACCATCCCTTTCTATAACAAAACGAGCTTTGAATTCATTTTCGTAAGTTGGGTCTCCTGAGCTGTGGGAGTAGGCGATGAGCTTCGGCCCTTCCCCTCGGGGCTGCTGGTACCAGTAGATGTAGTAATAGCTGTTGTCATTGTGCTGGCAGTATAACTTCACTGATTCGTTGGGTCTTAGGGAAAGGTAATTTGGGGACTGCACCACGTGGATATTTCCGCGGTTGTCTGTGAATTCAAGCAAAAATGAGATAATAAAAAATAGTAGGAGGCAGAGAGAGAGCGAGAGAGAGAAACTGAGATTCAAGGTGCTCAAAACTATAATTAACACTACTTCAAGTTGATCTTTGGCGAATAAGATATATTAATAACTTATGTACCTATAGCAGATTATTCCATTCTGAAGAAAATAAATGGTTGGTATAAATGGGGCAAAGGCTTCATTAAATTAGTAAAAATAAAATATGGGCAAATGTTGTGGGCAGAAAATCCAATATCCCTCTGGCATATATATATATATTCCGCAAACGACCCCCAGTTATCCTAATCGACTGACCTACTATATATATATATATATAAGCTTTAAGCGAGGTTCTTACGTGGGATCCATAGCAGAATGAAAAACAAGAAGCCCTTGATCATCTTTAATTGGATTAGGTGGTGTCAGTTTGCAGCTGACATTAAATAGATTCCACACTAAAATGGCAGGAACTGACGTGTATATGTGTGTGTATATAATGCAGCCCCTCCTCTTTTAGAATATTTTTTTTTACGTGAACTTAGTGAAGTATTCTCTCGGAACATTCCTGTAGTGTTCCTGCTTTTGTTGATTAGCATCCCTGCGGTACTGCTAGCAGTATGTTATGCTATTACTGCAATATTCACGTGGTATTGCTGAAGAATTGTTGCGGTGCAGCTGCAACATTCGCCATAGTGCTGCTGTATTCCTTCAGCACTTGTCTGTGCAGAACTCCTATGGTATTGCTGCATTATGGTTGCTGTGTTTTGCACTTTAGATGTGGTATTGTTGCAGTATTTCCACAGTATGCCTGCTTTGTTGCATTATTGATGCAGTATATGGTATTGCTGAAATATTCCTGTTATGTTGATGCAATATAAACCCAACATTTTGCAGTATACTGTGGCATTGCTGCAATATTCCGGTTGTATTGCTGTAGCACTGTTGTAGTAGTTCTGCAGTATCTTATGGCACAACTGCAATTTCCCTGTTAATGCTGCCGTGCAGCACAGTATTATTTATCGTATTGCTGCAATGTTTGTTCCTCATTGATGCGGTATTTCTACATCTACTGTGCTTTTCTGCAACATTCATGTGGTATTACTGCAGCACTGCTGTAGTATTTCTGCAGCACACTATGCAATTACTGCTCTATTCCGGTGGTATGTCGGTGTGTTGTTACAGTATAAGGCGGTATTGTTAATATACTGAAGTATACAGCATGATTACTGCAGAATTGTTGCAGTATGATATTGCGGCACTGCTGTTGTGTTGCTGCATTATAGCAATATTTGATTAAATTGTACAGCAGTAGTAAGAAGCCGTGAAATGGGCAACAGCCCCCCACCCCACACACACAGGCGCACAGGCACACATGAATTACAGTAATACAGAGCGTCGCCCCCAAATGGTTTAAGAATACAGACTCCATGCCTCTTTGGTCCTTATGAAATGCAACTGGCAGGACAGTTCTGAACTGAGAATGAACGTCTGCAATAAAACATTCATCAAGTACAAAAACAGTAAAGTATGCATGCATTAATCACAGTTACACTACAAAGCCTGCAAAGATTTAGGGTCATCAAATATTCGAAGGATTACACCTTTTCATATGAAATACAACACTTCAGAAGAATACAGCGAAGAATATTTCTCACAGTGTGGGGCATCTGATATGCTATTCATATGTACTAAGCAATGTGATCTACCACGTATAAACCACGAATCGAATTATCTCATTTGCAGTAGTTACCCGCAAATATATGACCTTGTAAGTGCTGTTGCTGTCTTGCTGCGCTCAGCACGCCTATCCCTGTCAGGTTTTAAATAAATACATTTATGGACATCCAAATTGAGGAACCTATTTTGCAAACAATTTCAAGGCATGCGTAGAAACTTCTTACTGCTCCTCTCCCCCCCCCCCCAAAAAAAAAATCAGGATATAACAATATAATGCAAGGAGCATGGAGCGAAATCTCATCGGTGAGGCAAGGAGGATGCATTCTGGAATCATTCGCGGGTCTAAATTTTGACATAGGTGCCAATGAACCAGCATCACCGTGTTCACTGGAAGCACAGAGATACGTGGCGGTATCCTCGGCTTTCAAGCTGACGATTTTCAAGATGCAGTGTTTATCCACTGGCCTAGTGACATTGAACCCGGAGGTAAACCCCTTTTCGTAATCTGGTTCGTTGGATCTCGCATATGTGGCTATCAGCTTCGGACCTTCGCCTGGCCGCTGACGGTACCAGTACATCCAGCTGTGGTCCGTGTCGTTCTGGAAACAGTTCAACTCAGCTGATTGCTCGGCTAATTTCGCCACCGACTGTGGCCACTGGTAAAGCAAACCATGGGAGAGACCTGTAACATGATTTGTAAATGTGAGAAAAAAATAAACTCAAAATCACAATACAGACACAAGTACCTCTTTCTCCTCCCTCCTCCTTCTCTGTCTCCCCCACCCCCATCTCTCCTCGCCCCAGTCTCCGTACCTCCTTTCCCACTCCAAACGGAGGAATGGAATTGCAATTAACCTGGATTCCTTGAGTAAATGTTATATTAATGTGTTCATTCTTTCGTTTGTGCGTCCTTCTGTCCAAACACTGCTTAACCTAACCTAACCCGATATTTTAGCTTGACTATGTAATTCTATAAAATTTCACATGATCAGTTCTTACAAGGCAGCCTCAGGATTAACCAGAAAAAGAGGACTCCAAACATGGCGTAAAGAAGTTTGTGAGACATGGTGACAAAATAAAAGCAAGCCATTATTCCGAGGAACCAGATACTCGCTGTAGTGTTTATACACCAGCACAGATCACGTGTTACAGTTATCGGAAGTTATATGTACAGCAAGGCGATTTGTATGCTGAGACAATAGTGCAATTAGCCGCTTCCTTCTCCTCACTGCTGATGCAGCGGGTCATAGGTGGCAGGGCTAGTTCGGATGTGAGTGAAAAATGAAACGCGCCTCATTAAACCTACCTTCCTCACTGCTTTGTCATTCTACGATTTTGCCAAGTTTCCATAGACAGACAGACGGACAGACAGCCAGAAAAAATAGCCATAAAAAGACTTTCCTAAGTGATTGTTCACCATGGTCTTGTTTATAAGGTTACCAGCAAATCCTAGAAAATAACATCGAAACCACCCATACTTAGACTCTGAAAACAAGATGTGACTGAAATGTGTGATTGTCTTTTTTTTTATATGTATGTTTGCTATAAAGATGTTTCTTAAGATTTGCATACTGCAATGGAACGGAACCGCATAAGGCCGAAGCCTACGATAACAACAGGTCATTCAAACACCATGAAGTCTTGCTATATTAGGACTTATTGCAGTTAGCCACTGCACTTGAACTGCCCCAGAGAGGAAAGAGTTAACTCCAGAGAATCTGGAGTTCTAAAGCGGGAGGGCGCTATACCAAAGCTCTATCTGGGCAGTTTCAAATGAAACTGTCAGATTCTTTACTCCGCTTCACTGAACAGTAGCTCTGGAGATCAGCTCCTTCAGCTGGGTTCATTTCTCGGTCAAGCCAGTATTTTCGGTTCATTTGAACCGCCAAAAAGTAATTATTTTACTGCATTTCGGTTAAAGCTCTATCTGGTAAACCGTAAGTACAAAATGAAAAGTCTGTGTGGAAATTTAGTTATCGGTTCGGTTTTGAACCGATCGGTTTGCTTATTTTAACGTTTTAAAGTTTTGGGCTTTTAGAGTGCTGTACCCGGTTCTTATCGGTTCTAAAAAAAACCTTGATTTTAAATAGGTTTTTTCAAATACCCGTGAAACGGTTAGGAACGGATAAGGGTGTCTTGCCTGGCACGGCCATAAAAAGGGCAAGTTTTTGGTTAGGCTGGCATTATGTCTGGGAAACCCAAAAGAAAACCGCCCACTGGGTTTCACTGTGATGTTGTGGGAAGCCTTTACAAGGCTGTCCCACACACCACTTGTGTTTATTGTCTGGGGCTGACCACCTCCTGTCAGACTGCCAGGTGTTTAAAATTTCTCCGCAGCCACCCTGAAAAGAGATAGGGCTGGCTCAGGGAACTATTGGCTAAAAAGTCCGGCTGACCTCATGAGCCAGCCCGGTCCAGTACCCACTGGACCAGGAGGAGTGCCTCTGACCAGGGCTAGACTTCTCGGCAAAAGGATGGTTCAGAGGAACCAGTTTAAAAAAAAAAGAAAGAAGAATATGACAGAGAAATCAGTAGGTTTGGAGTCCAAGATTGTCTCTCCAACTGCTGCAGAAGTAGTTAAGCCATACAGATTGTCCAGTCACTGTTTCTAGGTCCTGTAGAACCATCTACAGTTGGTAAAAGGTGGCTCGCTCAGTTCCAGTGGTTCAGGTTTATGATGTTGAGGAATTGTTATGAACCACAGGAGTGGGAGGAGGAAATTGATCAATACATGTGTGGCTGGTAGGGTCTGGACGTGCCCACTTAAGCCGGACATTTCTAGACAGACTTTAGAATCTCCTCCTATTCTGTCTGAGTCCCTTTCTCAGTTTATGTTTTACAAAAAGCTTGCAGAATCCCCAGCTTCCTTTAGAGGAGGCTATGGATGAGTAAGGGAGCCTGATTATGTAGGAATGATGGGCTAGAGGTTGTCTTTCCTTTGCATAAGTCATTTAGGAAGTAAACAACTAAGATTTTATAAGATTCTTCTTCTGTCCCTCCTGTAAGATAAAAATGGACAGAAGGTGTATTTCGTCAGGCTCTGTTACAGACTTCCTCACTGAGCAGTGTAGTCATGTAGGTGTGGTACAAGCTGCAGCCTGTGTCAAGGTTAGTTCCTGGCCTCACATCCTCCTGAATAGGATTCCAGGAGGATTGATGCCATGGCAAGAAAACAGTATATGGCAGCTTCTGTGGGACTCAGACAGGCAAGTTGTATGGTTTATGTGGCTAGATTGAAATTCAGGTGGATTTGAAGTTGTTAGTCAAGCAGGCCCATGGCCAGCTGGCTACGGGTTGAAACAGGTGGCTGCTAATGGCACTGAAGCCCTAAGTTCAAGTTCATACTGCTGTTGGTGTTAATCTTGTTTTCTAGGGTCATGACACCACTTCTGTAGCTTTCCGTAGGTTGGCATGGCTCAGATGCACTAATCTGTCCCAAGATACTCTGTCAAAGTCTATGGATTTGTTTCTTGTTGTGGGTAATTCTCTGTTTGAGGAACAAACAGAAAGCTATATGAAAAACATGGATGATTACCTACAAAAGTGCCCAGGTAGAGGCTCAGGCCTCCTCTGCTGCCAGAGGGGTCTCTTCAGAGGCAGAGATAGACGGGCACAAGTAACCACCCTCCCTAGCCTAAGACTATTGCCAAGCAGGCACTCTGATGGGGTGCCCAGGCCAATTCTCCTATACCAGTGGGCAGGTTGGTTTTATTTCAGCCAGAACTGTGTGTCCCTAACTCGGACAAGTGGGTTCTGGAAGTAATAGGTCTGGTTCTCAGCTTCAAACAGTTTCCAAAGATGAGAGCCAGACAGGTCCACCTGCAAATCCTTCGAATCCCTTTTGCTTTGGGAGCAGAGGTTTCTTCTCTCTGAACTGAAAAGCAGTAGAAGGGTCCTCCTTGCCACTGGGCAAGGGGCTGTGCTCATGATACTTTCTTAACCTATAGAAGGCAGGAGATTGGCGGCCCATCTCAGATTTAAGGTACCTAAACAAGCATCTTTTGAAAAAAGTTAAAAATGTTAACTCTGGCTGAGGCCAGGGGACTGGCTAGCTTTCCTGGACCTCAAGGATGCCTATTTTTTCATGTCTTGATCAGGCCTTCTCACCGAAAGTACCTCAGGTTACCCTCAGGCCACTACCAGTTCAGGGCAATGCACTTCGGCCTTACCTCTGCGCCAAGGGTATTCAAGAAATTCTAGCTGTGGTAGTGGCTCTTTTAAGAAGGCAAGGGATTGCTTTGTTTCCTTTCCTGGATGACTGGCTCTAGTGGGTCAGTCTCCAGATCAAGTAAAATCCCACTTGCAAGTCACCCAGCAGCTTCTCACCTTTCTGGGATTCCTGCTGAATTTACTAAAGCTGTCCTCGAACCAGTTCAGGTACTAACTTTCATAGGTGCAGAGTTGAACACAAAGTTAGCCAGGGCATTTCTCCTCTAAAAGGGTAGGCAGTCTCTTGCCCTGGCATCTTCCATTACTCTGTGAGTCTCTTGACCAGCAAAGCATTTGCTACAACTACTAGGGCACATGGCTGCTTCCACAGCTGTAGTGCAGGGAGCAAGATTCCAGATGAGGGACATTCAGTTCCATCTGAGGCCTATTGGTCCCAAAGGAGGGATTCCTTTTCCAAATTGGTTCTAGTGACTCAATCCTGATCCTGGCCTTACACTGTGGCAGGATCAAAGCAATCTAAAACTAGGGGTCCTCTTCATTCCCTCACCACGGATGCTCCTGTGTTAGGGTGAGGAGCTCGCTTAGGCGACCTGTCCACTAGGGAGTGTGGTCTCCTAGGAATCTCTGCTCCACATAAATTTTTGGAACTCAGAGCTGTCTTCTAGCTCTTAGGAGTTTTCAGCTTCTGTCCAGAACAAGGTAGTTCAAGTCAGACAGACAACACCACAATAATGTGGTACATCAACAGGCAGGGGGCACTGGTCATCAGCCTTGTGCACCGAAGCAATGAAGTGGTGGTCTCTGGCTTACTCCTGAACACCTCCCTGATAGCAGTTCACCTCCCAGGGAAGGACAATGCCCTGGCAGATGCCCTCAACAGGATTCTCAGGGCCATCACGATTGGGCTCTGAATCCTCAGGTGCTGGGTTCAGTCCTTGCCAGATGTGGCTCATTTTCAGATAGATCTTTCGCAGCCCCAGATAACCACTAACTTTCTCTGTTTTGTTGAGGCCTCCAGTGCTGGGATCAGCCCCTGGACGCTTTTCACTTGGATTGAAAGGAAGTTTCTGTTCACCTTTCCTCCCTTTTCCTTTCTTTCAGGGTACTAGTAAAATCAGATTTCAGCCCTGCAAAGCGATTCTGATTGTTCCAAGCTGGGCCAGACAGCCCTGGTACCCATTGTCTCTGTCTCTGACAGTCCACTCCTACTCCTGAGCTTGCCCAGAGTCCACGACTTACTGGCCTTTGCACAAGGGAGAGTGTGTATCCGAACCTCAAATTCCTCCTTCTCAAGGCAGCTCTTGAGGAGTTAGAATTTGCTTGATTTACCCACTTTCAAGGTGTCCGCGATATTTTAAAGGCTTCAAGGAAGCTTTTTCACTGGCGCCACTTACAATTCTAAGTGGAACAGGTTTTCAGTCTGAAAGCATGAGTAGCAGATTATACCACAGTCTGCTTATCTGCCCATTTTCTGGACTTTTGGTCCATTTTAAATTTTAGGTCTTAGGCCAGCTACCTTAAGGGTTCCTTTGGCAGCTCTGTTTTTTTTGCAAGCAGGGAAGCCTGCTTCTTTTCTTCTCAACCTGTGTTTTCCAGTTTTTAAGGGGTTGCTTCACACCAACCCTCCTTTTTAGGAACCAGCTCCTGCATGGAGTCAATGTTTGCATTGCTCAGTTAATGCAAACCCTTTGGACCTCTGTCCCCAGCAGAGCTCAAGCTTCTCACTTGGAAAATGTTTTTTCTCGGTGGTTTACTCTGCCAGGCGATAAGTGAACTACAGGCCCTGGCAGTGGAAGAAGATTTTTCTCCCCACAGGGATAAGACAGTCCCTAGGACTAACACAGGGTTTGTCCTAAGTGGTTTCAGGTTTCCACCTGAACCGTCCATCTCTCTCCCAGGATTTTTTCACTGAGCATTCTTCCTCAGGTGAGAGGAGACTGCACAGCTTGGACGTCAAAAGAGCCTTATGCTACTATTTGTAACGCACCAAGGGTCACAGGTTTGAATCCCTCCAACTCTTCCTTACCTAGGGCGAGGTTGGCAAAGGGAACCTGCCACTAAGAGGACAATTGCAAGGTGGATTGTCTCTTGTATCCATTTTTGTTATCAAAGACTAGGTAGGAGAGCCCCCCTCAGGACTGAGGGCTCACTCCACCAGGTGTACAGCTGCATCTCTAGTGGCTGCTAGAGATATTCCCATTCTGGAAATCTGTCGAGCTGTTACTTGGAAGACAGTTCACACTTTTACTACATTATTCCCTGGATTTCAGTCCAGGAGAGATGCTTGCTTTGGCACAGCTGTGCTTCAGAGCCTATTTCCTAAGTAGGTTCTGACCTCCCTCCATGGAGGTACTGCTGTGTAATCTGTATTAAAGTTCTAATATAGCAAGACTTCATGGTGTTTGAAGAAAAATTACTCACCTTAGTAATTGCTTTTCTTCTCATGGAGTCTTTATATTAGGACCACCCCCAACCTGCCCTCTCAGAACTTCTACTGGGGTGGGTGGCAAATTAGTGCAAGCACTGTGTCATGCCATTGTAGTTTTTCCTTCACCCTCTTTTATTTAGGGTTAGGGAACTAGGGTTTTCTGGTTGAGTGATTTGTTGGCCCCTTCCTGGACTTGAGTCTTTGGGGAAGGGGGTTCCTAATAGTGCTTGTCGGGGGGAAAACTAATAATACCATTATTCATTCTTATTATTGTTATTGTTGTTCCTATTGTTGTTTATATTGTTGTTATTACTACTAGTAGGTAGCCATTTGCCTAGTGTAGAGCTTTCCACACAGACTTGTTGCTTAGTGTTAGCTTCGAAAAGATCTGACAGTTTCATTTGATTGTCTGTGAATGTCATAAGCAATCCTGGTTCATGACGCTAATACATGTAACATTATTTTAATATGGTGCTCCTTATGATTGTTTCTTACTCCACTCTTTTCGGTATTCTTTGAATATTTTCTATAACATTACCTTTTTTTTCTTTTGCTGTACTGTCTTCTTATGTACACTGTTCAATGCTACGCTTCCGTTTACTGCTGTTTATTTGTTTAGAAAATGGGTCAAACCTCTCAGCTCTCCAATATTACAAGGGGTGTCTTTTATTTTACCTCTCAGAATTTCTGAGTCCTGCATCCTTCCCACGGATTTATTTGTTTATGTATCTATTGAAGCAATCAGAATTATCTTTGAGTCAAAGACATTTTTGCAAAGGCTCCATGTCAGAAATACAGAGGTATACATACAATAGCAAGTAATAGACAGAGGCATCATTTTAACAAAACGTAGACAAAATAGATGGTAGGTTACAGCAGCAAATGGTATTAGGTTAAAACCCTGAGTCACAATGATTTACATTAGAAAGCAATAAGCATTAAAAGGCAAAAAAGTGAGGGGGGGGGACAAGCAATTAGGCAATATATGCAGAGAGATCTCACCAGTAGGTGAGCAACAATGAATGGGCAGTTGTGGGGGAACATAGTGTTGGGGAGGTTAGTTGTAGTCACACGTGGATTGGGCTTGGATGGAGGATTGGCAGTGTCCAAGATGCGTATCAGTGGTGATGACTGGGGCTAGTTCGTTCACCCAGAGGGGGGCCCTATAGTAGAAGGAGCGTTGACACATGGAGGTCCTGCAGTGCAGAACTGTAAGGAAGGGTGACTGAGAACTTCTGGTATGCCTTGGCTGGGGAGTGGGTTCAACCAGGTATTGAAGGCCTGGTGGGGATAGGTTTATGGAGAGCTTTCTGGCTAGGAGACAGGTATGATATCCAAGTCCACCCTCGAAGTTGAGCCAGTAGGTGCGTCAGCAGAGCTCACATGTGTGGGTCCACTTGTCACATCCAGATACAAGGCAGCAGGCTTTATTAAGGGAGACCTTGATATGCTGAAGGGCAGAGGAGTCAGCAGAGCCATAGAAAATTATATCATAGTTGATTAGGGTGAGCACCGAAGAGGTCACCACCAGTCGCAGTGCCTTGGGAGGCAAGCACTCCCTATGGTGGTACAGGAGTCCTAGCCTTGAGTTTACTGCTGAGCAGAGAAGGCCAATTTGGTCTTGGTAATTGAGGTGGGAGTTAAGGGCAATACCCAGGTATTTGAAGGTAGGTGCTAATTCAACTGGGCTGCTCTGGCGGTTGAGGATGTTTAGTAGGAAGTTGCTATGGATGCTTTGACGGTGGGTGAAAATCATTGTCTTGGTCTTTTTATAGTTCAGAATGAGTCAGTGTTCTGAGAACCAGGCTGCAGTTTCAGATAAGGAGCGCTGTAGAGCTGATTGAAGATTGTGGGGGTCTGAGTGGCTGGGGAAGAGGACTGCAACATCTGCATAAAGTAGCATCTGACCAGAGCAGGACTTCAGAAGTGTATTAAGGAACAGGCTAAATAATAAGGTTCCCACTACTGAGCCCTGGAGCACCCCTGAAAGAACTAGATTGCAGGTGGAGAGTATTGCATTGATTTTGGCCCTTTGAGTCAGATAGGCAAGGTTGTTTTTAAACCACATAGTGGCTTCCAGAGACAGTCCAATAGCAGTTAGGGCTTGAATGAGGAGGGTACGACTAACAGAGTCAGATGCCCTGGTTGGGTCTTAGGCTGATCCAACTATGTGTCCAGTGTTGAGGATTTTGTTTATGAAGGAAGTATAAGCAAGGGTGGTGGTGGTGGTACTGTGCCCCTTCCTGAAACCATGTTGTTCAGGGTAGAGTACATTGTACCTTGCGAGATAGTGAATTGATCAGATGCGATTTTCTCAAGTGCCTTAGAGATGGGGGAAGAATGGAGATGGGGTGCTAGTTGCTAGGGAAGGTGCTATCACCACCTTTAAAGCTGGGGTAATGAGAACTGATTTCCAGTGGGTGGGGAATTGACCAGGGCAGAGGGATCAATTGAGAATATTGGTGGGGGGGGGTGAGGACTGAGTCAAGCGTTAGGACAAGCTTTAGGCTGAGGGAGTCACAGAAGATTTTCCTAGAGCGTTGCTGAAGTAGTGCCTGCTTTACATGGTGAGATTGTATGAAGCCTGAAATTAGAGGTTGATGTAGGATTGAGGGGGGGGGGAGTTCGTCAGCTTCTGGAGCTGGGTCAAAGAAATTATGGGGAAGAATGCCCCTTAAGTCAGAGAAAGCAGTGTTAAGGTTATCCACAATGGTCTGGGGGTCCTTCCTGGGAGATAGAGAGACATTTATTAGTAGTTGGGCTGGGGGGTGAAACAGTTTTCCCATGAAGTTCTTTAATATTGTTCCAATACTTCCGCCCAGAGCTCCAGGAAGTGGAGAGGGTTTCCTGATAGTAGGCAGACTTGGCTTTGTTGAGTTCCCAGGTGCACTTGTTCCGGACTTCCCTATAAAGTTGCCAGTCCTGGCACCTGCTTGTTTCATTGGCTTTCTGCCAGAGGTTATCTCGGTGCTTCATGAGTTCAAGAAGCATGTGGGAGAGCCAGAGGGTGTCATGTCCCTTGGGCTATCATCTTTTGGGCACACTCCATGGGCTGTATGGTCCTTTTCTGCTGACAGGTTTCTATGATTCTAAGATTCTATGATTGTATGACACCTGTATGGTGACTGGGGCAAAGCAGTCACAGGCTGAGTTAAAGGTGGCAATAAAATGATCTACGGCATGGACATACCCCTAGATATGGTCTAAGGACTAATCCATGTTTGATGATACTTCCTACACTTTGAGGGCCAGTGTCTCACACTTTACCCAGATTTTGAGAGTCCATGTCCCACATTTCTGTGGCAATAAAGTTAAAGGTATGCTTATCCACCATCCTTTGATATTAACTCAGTCATCATACGTCAACACTTGAGTTTATGGAGCCGCCATTTCATTTTTTGTTACCTCTTCGAAGTACTGCATGTTATTTGATCAGTTATTTGTGTTTAAAATACAAACATCAAACTATATATATTTAATAATGCATGTGATAATGTGTATAACGGATGTGGTCTTCCTGCAATCTTCTGTAAACACAGAATAAAAAGAAATCCTCTGAATATAAACATTAGGTAAAAATAAAATCACTCAGTAGTAGTTATTGTCCTATAGTGAATGATTAGTCTGTTAACCTAACCTTTCCAGTTTTCTCTCTCTCACAGGAAGTGAGGTTTTCGACTTTGATGGCAGGCCAGAGGCAAAATCTGGAACTGGGTTACTTACCAGAAATTGTCTGCTAATGCTCCAAGATCAGGCTGACATTTGCCCTGTAAATTCTGGGCAATTTCCTAGATTAGATACATTCCTATGAAAGTTGCATTGTTCTGTTTACCTCTACAACCAACATGTGAACATATGAATGTACCAGCAGAAACAAAACACCTGGACTGTCTACATCTGCTCAAGTGTGCAGCTAGCACCCTAGTATGCAGCTGCCTCACCCTCCCTCCCTTTTGTCATCCCACTGCGGTCCCCTACCTCCCACACTCTCACTCTCCCTTGCCCTTTAAAGGTGTTCACAGATTTACATGATACTACCCATTCTGGTAGTGCATTCCATTTTGCTACCAACCTCTTCATGAAATAGTGTCTCCTCATTTCTCTCATAAATCTTTCCCCCTCTATTCTTAGCCTGTGGCCCCTGGTGTCCCTCCACCTCCTTAGCTTAAAGACCCTGTATGCCCCATCCTTGTTGATTCCCCTCAGATACCTGAATGTCTCTATCATGCCCCCCCGTCCCTTCTAGCCTCCAGGGTGTACATATTCAGGTCTCCCAGCATGCAACGCTAATCTATGGGAACAATTTCATTGAAGGAATTACTATTTCCTTGTAAAATATAGGAGTCCCTGTAGGTCATGGAGACCTCTGATCCTTGCACAATTAACCCAGTTTATCCAATAAACCACTAGGTTTCACATTTTTGTATTTTAACCACATCAATCAGAGCTGACCTACCTTCACTCTTTGTGGTTAGGCAAGTGTAAGTCATCAGTGTTTATAATTGTTTTTAAAACACTGTAAATGTATGTCTTCCTCATGCTGTGCCCTGCTGAAATGTACCATAAGGAGTATATAGCTTGATAATGGTTGGGTGGTACAGCCAAACCAATCACAGGCAGGATAGTAAAATGCTGAAAGACACCTACTGATAAAGGTTGCAACAGCTGCCTCTTTGGTGCAGGCATTTACAGTATATTCCTTTACCAATTGTTTTCAATTTATTTAAGAGCCTAACATAAAGGAATCATCTCTTTTGCAGTGGATGCTGCTTGGGCCCATTTCCACATGTAGATGAACTGGAATACTACTGTTAATGACTTATTAAAGATCAGGCAGGGAGTATTTCACTTTGGTGGGGTATGAAGATGTGATATCCTATTTCATGAACAGACTAATACTCTACCTACCAGACTACACTGACTCCTAGGATATTTTTTTTTTTTTAATTTTAAAAGTCAGTGATAGAAACATAGAAACATAGAAGTTGACGGCAGATAAGGACCGCAAGGCCCATCCAGTCTGTCCATTACTGGTTCTACCTTTTGAATGTGCCATCAGCCTTTGCTCTGTCAATGGCCTATCTATTCATACTCATCTGTATTGCTCCCTTATGCCTATCCCATGCCTGTTTGAAGCCCTGCACTGTATTCGTATCCACCACTTCCTGAAGTAGGCCGTTCCATGCATCCACCACGCTTTCTGTGAAAAAGAACTTCCTCATATTACCCCTTAATCGGCCTCCCTCTAATCACATGCTGTGTCCTCTTGTCCTGCTGTTTTTCTTATATTGAAACATGTTAGACTTTTTCACCTTGTTAATGCCCTTAAGGTGTTTGAATGTTTCGATCATATCACCTCTCTCCCTCCTTTGCTCTAGGGTATACATATTAAGCTCCATTAATCTGTCCTCATATGTTTTCTGATGCAGTCCCTGCACCATTTTGGTTGCCCTTCTCTGGACTGCCTCAATTTGGTTAATGTCCTTGTGAAGGTGTGGCCTCCAGTACTGCACACAGTACTCCAGATGGGACCTAACCAGTGTCTTGTAAAGAGGGATTATTACCTCCCTCTTCTGACTTGTGATACCCCTACTAATACACCCTAACATCCCCCTAGCCTTACCTATTGGTTTAGTGGACTGCTTGGATGAT
This sequence comes from Neoceratodus forsteri, assembly GCA_016271365.2. NCBI lineage: Eukaryota > Metazoa > Chordata > Ceratodontiformes > Ceratodontidae > Neoceratodus > Neoceratodus forsteri. The sequence continues at coordinate 708,299,177 of CM028138.1, read as the reverse complement.
TTCAGGTCATTGGTGATGATGATGCCCAAGTCTCTTTCTTCCCTTGTGACTGCCAGCAACTCCCCTCCCAGCCTATAAGTGGCTTCAGGGTTTCTCTTCCCTATGTGCATGATCTTGCACTTCTTGGCATTAAACTCCAGTTGCCACTCTTCCAACCATTTTGCTAGTTTATCCAGATCTCTTCTCATTCTGCCTACCCCATCTGGATCATCTACTCTGTTGCAGATCTTGGTGTCATCTGCAAACAGACAAACCTTACCCTCCAGTCCTTCTGCAATGTCACTGATGAAGATATTGAAGAAGACTGGACCCAGGACTGATCCCTGAGGTACCCCACTTGTGACTTGCATCTCTTCTGACTGTTTACCATTTACCACCATGCTCTGTTTTCTGCCCATCAACCAGTTTGCCACCCAGCTGACCAACTTCTGACCCACCCCGAGCCTACCCAGCTTATTAATCAATCTTCTGTGTGGAACAGTATCAAAAGCTTTACTGAATTCAAGGTAGGCGACATCAACTGCGTCCCTTGGTCCACCACCTAGTCAAAGAAATCTATGAGATTAGTTTGACAGGACCTTCCTGTTGTAAACCCATGCTGTCTTGGATTTTGTGCTCCTATGGATTCCAGGTGTTGCACTATCCTTTCCTTAAGGAGTGCCTCCATAATCTTGTTCACTACTGCGGTAAGACTGACTGGTCTGTAGTTCCCTGCCTCCTCCCTGCTACCACTCTTGTGGAGCAGGATCACTTCTGGAGACCTCTCTAGGACCTCTCCTGTGCTCAGAGACTCACTAAACAGTTCTGATAATGGCTGTGCTAGTTCCATCCTTAGCCCTTTAGTACCTTGGGATGTATGCCATCAGGTCCCATTGCCTGAGCTTTTCGAGCTCTTGTAGGACCCTTTCTTTTATGAAAGGATTAGTGCAAACCTTCCTCTCCCCCCCCGTGTCCATGGTGCTGAGCTGTGGGCCCTGCTGTACCTTCTCTTCAGTAAATACTGAGCAGAAGTATCTCTTTAGGATAGATGCTTTTACATTGTCCTCCTCCTCACATGCCCTCTTATCCCTTTTGATCTTAGCAATACCCTCTCTAGACTTTCTCCTTTCACTAATGTATCTATAGAAAGTCTTGTCACCTTCTTTAATTGTTTGTGCTAGTGTTTCCTCAGTTTGGGCCTTTGCCTGCCTTAAAGCTTTCTGTACTTCCCTTAAGGAAGTATGGTATGCCTCCCTATCTTCATCCTGCTGCGTTCCCTTACATTTCCCGAAGGCCAGCCTTTCGGCTCTGACCTTTTCTGCTACTGTTTTTGAGAACCAAAGTGGTTTCTTTCTTCTTTTGCACTTCCTTTTCTCTCTAAAACAATGGGATGTTGCTTCAAGTATTGCATCTTTAATGATTGCCCACTTTGCCTGTACCTCCTCACCTGTATTTCTTTTTGCCAGGGCTAGCTTAACTCTGTTGGCCATCTTATCAAAGTCAACTCCCGATATTTTGGGTAATTTGAAAATTGTGCATCATTTTTTGTTGCCAGTCTTACATTTCCCATTTTTACAGTTCCTTAATATCTGCAACTATTGAGATTTGGTTGCAAAAATATCCTTGTCCTTTGGATTCCATGCATTCCTGTAATTGATTATAAGTGGAACCATCATATTATGTTCCTTGTAATTTAATAATTGTTTCCATTGCAATCAATGTTGATTTATAACAAGAAGATTGTGACATAACCTGTAGAAAAGCATTAGGGACAGATGCTGTCTGATGGACATGGTTTGTTCAAGCAACTGTGCTTAGAAATAATGACAGGAAAATAATATGGAAGATATGTGAAATACAACTAAAACTATATGCAATTATTGCGCTTCAGACTTTTTCAGAAGTGTCACTAATTAAACTGATGTTTTACTTTATGAAGTTGAATTTCCACACAAATATAAGGGGTAGTCTTAGAACTTTAGAACTTTTAAGGTTCCGGTTCATTATATATTTGCTGGACCCTGATGGCCACATCCCTTTTTGATCCCCATACTACCAACACATCAGGACACCTGACATTGTCTATGGGGGCATGGAGTTATCTGACATTGTCTATTGGGGCACAGAGTTATCTTTTGTTCTCTGAGCTCTCTACCAAAAGTGGCTCTTGCACAGCTTCTGCATAACAGTCACACACTCATGAGGCAGCCATAGGTAGTATAACCCATCAGCATATACCACTGATTTTGTTTTATTAGTTATTGTCTGCTAAATTAGCACTGAAGAGCACTTATATGTTTTGCAGATCTTTGTGATGAGGATAATAATGGAAATTATCTGTGGGTAAGTAAGGGTTAACACACACTAGGGTGTGTGGTTATAAGGGAATAATGCATGTTTTGGGTGGTAGTTAAGCACCAGGCATAGCTGAATGGCTGCAATCACATGAAAAGTGCATTATTCCCATAAGACTGCATATCATATAATGTGTTATTCCTCTTGTAAAATGGGTTTTGTTTATTTATTTAGAAAAATATGACATTCAGGTGAGGCAAGCAGTTTTTGCAAAATAAGCAATGGTCACCTGGTGTGTTTTGACCTATAGGGTTACAGGAGTTTAATGGCCCCTTTTATAATGCCAAGCCAACTGTAAGGAGATGGACAGACTAGTGTGGTTGGAGAGACAATAGTAGTTATATCTTTTGGCCCACCAAATAAAGATGTCTTTAGCTGTAGCAAAATGAAGTGGTAGGCACATGGATGCAGAAAAATACATGTTGCTGAGTCAGGTTGTGTAAAAGGTCCCATAACTAGTCACACTGGGCTCCCAAATCCAAATGACGTCTGGGTGCTGGGAGTACTAAACAATGACATGCTGGCCTATTGGCTCATTATTAATGGTTCCTTAACAGTGAGATGATCAGAACATACCTCTAGCTGCCTGTTTATTCCTTCTCCCCTCCCCATCCCTGTTACAAATATATTTTTTTGCACTGTGTACTTCAAATCAAGTTCCAGTTGCCTTGTTTCATTAAATTTATCTAGCATACACTTTTATATATTTTTTTTACATCATTGTTATCTTCTATCCTATTGCAACCTCCCCTTCTCTGACACTAATGCTTAGCCTTGGTTCTGTGGCATCTGGCCCAAGAGTAACCAGTGGTTCTCATTCACATGGCCATGGGGTGGTTTAACCAGTATTTCTTCTCCCTCACCTTCTCCTTCAGGTAAGGGTGTAAATGCATTAATAGCTCTGTGTGGGTGATCTCTAATCCATGGCCCACTTCAGGGGCTGATGCAGTTACAGAACATGTGATCACAGGCCATGGTCAGGGAAATTCTGCAACTGGCAACACCCCTTCACTCTGGGCACCTGATTGTGGATGTCTGGGTTTGGTCCTGAACCCAGGTTGTCCAAGTGGTAACAAGTAGGTTTCCTACTGGGTCATTATCCAGATGCTATTATGCTTTTTCTATGGATAATTTTGTTTATTTAAAATTTGTGACCAGAAAAGGCACGTTGAGCTGCCACAGCTTATTTTCAGATGCATGCTTGGAAGGTGGGCTATATGGATCTGTTTTATGGGCAGGAGAAATGTTGACCAGGACACTAGGGAAATTCCCTTTAAGTAGATGCACTAGACATCACCTTTATTGCAACAGAAACACACCTCTCAACTATAATTGGTAAAAATAGTTACAGCTTTCATTCATTCATATACTGTACCTATCATAAGGTAATTCATCGTAAAGGGGACCACTAACAAACTGAAACTGCACATGAATCGTTAATTTATTTTGTGCAATAGCGTAAACACATGTGGATTGTTATATCTTTTGTAACCTTCCTTTTTGCTCTATTTTGTTTTCTTCTGGTGAATGAGCATTGCTGAGATTCACGTGCTATGATTTTGTATGTTGATAACTTGAATATATTATTCTTAATAAATACATTTCCAATTGACAAAGCTTCTCACCTTTTATTTATTCTGCTTTAGGAAGGTATGCATTCTGGAAACCTTTATTAGTTGTACTCATCTTTCTACACCGGGACTTCTATGTTGCCGAATATTTTTTTTGCACTCTATTTATACTCTTTCACTGGAGTCCCAGACTCTCTAGTGGGGCACCCAACAGACCTGATCCCACCCACCTAAAATCCTCAGCCTACCTACTGGATGGCAGGCAGCTCACCCACTTGTCCCTGGTCCATTAGCCCCTTCAATCTAAGCCCCAGGGCAGGACCGCCAACTCTTACTGGTGACCTTTCTGAACATCTAGTGAGTGGCCAGGACTCTGCACAGTGAGCATCCAGAGGCATGTTGGATGATCTGGTGTTAGGTGTAGCGGTCTGTCCCTTGACCCACCTTCACCTTCTAAGGCTCCAGAACTTTTTCCTTGTTCCAGTGTTCCCCAGAGCACAGACATGCAATGACGTCCTGCACTTGATGGGCACATTTCCGCCACCATGCATAATAGGCATCTGCAACTTCTCTACCCCATGTATGCATGGCGCAAGTTGCAGCAACTCCCAGACACTACAGGAACTGTGGCAAGCGACCCAACCCTGGATGCTTAATCCTTTCCTGTCCCTGCTGACGCCCCATGACCTGAGTCTGTTTCCAAACCTGGGTCACCAGCATGGCATGAGGTGTGATGTCCAGTGCTTCAACCCTCAGTGCCCTTGCCACTGGGCCAGCTATGTTGCCTAATACTAGTGGATGACTAGGGCATCTTATATCCTTGCAACAGGGGACCTGGTAGGGGTAACATTTAAATCTACTGCTGTATGTTTTAGCAAGGACCCTGTACTAGGGAAACTAAGTCAGCATGGTAGGGAATAAGGGCTAGCTGGCAGAATTGGATGCACATCTCTGACAGTAAAAGTGTATAGATATTACACCTGCTTATTTGTACAGGATACTAAATCTAGAAAGTAGGCTGTTTGAGATCTTAATGCAATATTCTTATGCCTTACAATCCAAAACTAATTACACCAAAAGTGTGGGGTTTTGCCTGAGGATTATCTGTGAGCTCCATTCCAGATTTAACAGGCATTGGACCAGTCACAGGCCTCATTATATTTTTGGCATTTATTTTTATACCAGATACATAGCTTTGAGGAACTGTGGGGAGAGTGTAGAAATAGGAAGTTATGGCAGAATTCAAAAAAGAAGTGGGTGTATATGATGAAGATGTTCCTGATCCCAGTTTTTCTCTAAGTTATGTATCCCCCAAATCAATAGAAACAATAATGACTCATTTATTATTTAGAAGATCTGGGGGAGAAGGTTGAATCTTATCAAATGAAATGTGATATATTTCTCCTTAAAAAATAGTGACTTAAATATAAGTGGTGTGAGTTTTATCACTGTATTTTGCTATCTCCTCTATAGCAGCATTAGGCCCCTTCAAATGTGAGCTCCAAAAACATCTCATTGCTATTGCCAGCTGTGACTGCTTCCCATAGCCCTTCAAAGCTGTTTTACCTCATGCCTAGGCAGTACTCCCTCATGACCACATGGTCCCTAATATCCTGCACTTGTTGTTTCTCTTTGTTCTGTGTCCTAATGTAATCTAGCCCTCTCCTTCCTTCCTCCATCAAACTCCCCCTCCCTTATCCATCACCCCCTCTTCTCTCCTACTTTCCTCTCCCCATCTGTCTTCAGCCCCTACCCCCAATAAAGCTTCAACACAGCTTCCTGGGCTGATGCCTCTCTGCTGCTTGGGCATATTTTTTGTCACCCTTCACTGCTATATTCCCGTACAATGCCCTCCATCCTGACAATCACAGTCTGTTGCAGTACCTCTCTGCTTTTCATGAACTCCCCAGTCTGACTTATCATCTCCTTTAAACTTCCTTAATCATTCACAGATTCTCCTTGTGCGTATATTGCATGTTGACTTAGTCCGCTGTCTTTGTCTTCTTGATTATACTTACATTTTTATTTAGACTCATATTTATTAACCATACTTGCAGCACTACTGTAAACCTAAATGTCCTTTTTTAAATCACTGTTAATGTAATTCTGATGGAAACTATGTAATGAGCTTGTTCTCAAAGGTGTTACTCCGAGATCACAATAAATAAATAAATAAATAAATACAAATGTTCCCAAATAATAATGTTAGCCCTGCTTTGAAGAATGCTTTCAAATATTTGACTCCCTGGGTATTGAACTGGTTAGACCCATTTCTTACAAGGGTGGATCAATGGTGTTTTAGGATTAATGGGGGGCAGATATTCCCTTACCCCTCCACCAGGGTTTATTAGGGCCTATTTACTGAAGGTTCAGAAATGGGAGATTTCTCTGGATGGCTCAGGTAAGAATCTATGACTGTCTTGTAACAGTGTATTATTAGTAAGGCACTTTCTGCTGAAATAGGTCTACCAAGATCTACCCTCCTGGCCATGCCTGAACTGTGGCTAATCAAGAAGCCAACAAGAGATTCCAAGTTCATACATGGGTTGCAATGTGGTTAAGCTGCCACAGACACTTGGGGGATTAGTGAAACCCACTAGAATAAAAGAACAAAGAAGCAGGTTTGCCCTAGACTGAGTTACCATTTACAAAAGGAAACACTCATTTATTTCGGAACTGTCCTTATATTACAGATTTTTGAAAAGATGTTGCAAAGGAATAGGGAGAACTGTTGTCGCTGAAAGTGCTTTGTCTTGAGTGTGTTTCTCCAGATGTGGTTAAAGTATTGTTCTAAGACAGTACTGTATTCTGTGTGGTTTATCTCTATCATTTTTTGTTGTTTGTTTTGTTTTATCTAGCAGGTGTATTATCACCTGGTGTTATAACAGAAACACATTTCATAGTAAGAGCTGGCAAACATGGTTGGGGAGTCTTTATTTGTTAGCTACTAGAAAAAGTGCATTTCTTAACCAGCAGGCAGACTAGTGGATTTAAGGAAGACATTGCTATGGGTCACCTGCTGGCACAGATTTGAAACAAATCTTGGTCCTTGGAACAGTTTGGTCCTTATTCTTTATCTTTTCTTTTCTTTTGTAGTTTCTTTAAAAATATGCCATGCTTAACTTGTACTCAGTTTTATTTCTATACATTTCTTAATAGATTTTTTCAATAATATCTCCTGAATGTATTACTGTATAGGTCTGCATGTCTGCCTTATCTTGAATGTGATCAACTCCAGAATTGGAATCCTCTACTGACACAAGCACAGCATAACTCCTGAGGCATTACGGTTAGCTGTCACCAGCTCAGTACTCTCTATAGTGGACTATGGATTAGTCATTTATGGCTCCACTACTGACATTACACTTAAAAGAGTAAGTACAGCACTCAGCAAATCATGTTATCTGGTCTGCGCTGCTCACAGTCTTAACCATACATGTGACTTACTGTATATGCCCTGACCAGCTGGGTGCACCATAAAGGGAGAATTTCATATCAGACCTGCCTGCTTGCAAAAACAATCAATCTAGTACTCACCCTGCCACCCACCCAGCATCTTCTCATTGTACTCCTAACTCGTGTAGCACCAAGAGTGCATCTAAACACATCTTTCTGATACCTTTCTGTCAAAACAGACACCAAAATCGGCCCTCAATGTGGGTGCTGAAAATCGAGCAGACTTGAAAGACAGTTAGGCCTATTTTGCAGGCATTTTAGTATATTAGTAATTAAAACACCCAGGCTCAGTGCTCTTTCATGTTCAGAGCTTCTAGCAGCTTAAACAACATCCCCCAGGATATTCTTGACAAACCCAAGCTTGGTTCCTTTAAACACAAACTCTGACAGCACCTTACTGCACTTAACAGCTGAAACTGTCCCAACTAGCTTTTTACCTTAGCAGAACACTGCCACCCCATTCCATACTTTGCACTAGCACCCTACTACTCCCTCACTCTATCAGCCCCTCTTCCCTTCGCTGGTCACCCCCTCCCCACTCCCCCCATCATCACCCACTGATAGCTCCCAGATTTTCTGCACTCTCCTCAGATCCTTCTCTCTGTCACCACAATGTCCTCTGTGCTCCCTCCTGCCATCCCACTCCCCCATACCACTCCACTCCCCTACTGTCAACCCATGCCCAACAGAGTCTCTTTGCTGACTGCTCTGCTTTTGCCCTTTCTCCTTCTCTCCACTCTGTTACTTGACAAAACTAATAAATTGACTGCTCAGACATTGCTGCGTTACACTATTGGTGCACCAACCTTTCATTTGTATTGTAAACTTGTATTTTCTACCTGTAATCCCCTTACCTGTTTTCCCTCTATACATTCATGCTGTTACCTTTCCTCATTATTTATCCATTTCCACTTGGATTGGAGCCCCATGCTCTTTTGACAATATCTCCTCATTGACCGCTCAAGTGTAACCTAATGTTCTCATTGTGTGTGCCCTCTATTATCATATGCACCTGCTGTATCCACAAATGTGCACAATGCCAACTGTTACCCAAATGTGTTTACATTTGTTTGCCACATAATTCTGCCTTGTGATTCAGTATCCCATTGTCTGTACTATGTTATTGTACTTCTTCTGTATTCTAATGTATTGTATGCTCAGATATGGTGGAACCTTTGTAAATGAGTCATTGACTCAAAGGTTTTGTAATTCTGAGAACTAAAATAATTAAAAATATAGTACCATGAGATTGAAGTACTTCATAGAAAATGAGGTAGGTTACCAAAGACACTATTTAAAACAAGAGCAGTGTATTTGTTTAGTTCCTGCACATCTCTTTAAAGCACACACACACACACACACACACACACACACACACAACACACACACGTACACATACACTCGCCATCTCTTTCTCTCTCTCTCACTCTCACTCTCAAACCTGAAATCGAGTGCAAAGCCTCATTATTTATTATTTATTTATTACATTTTGATGACCGGGTGAGCCCACTGGGCCCCGGAGGTCCCTTTTTCATTGGCATGGAAATCCTTGTGCTGACAGGCTGACAGGCTTCACAAGAACAGAAATTGCCTTCTTGGCAGGTTTTTACATTTGATCTACAGTAAACTGATAACGAAGAATTACAGACATTGGTGCAGTGCAGTTGTGGATCAGCCAAATATCATGAGAAACTATGGCACTTAGTACATGTGGTAGCAGCCTACTGAAGAGGAAGCTTGTAAAAAGAGTAGTGTGTTGGAGCAATACAAGGGCCTTATTACACCTGGAGACATGGTATTGAAGAGACCGTTTGTAAATGAGTAGTGTATTGGATCTATACAAGGACACCAGAAGTATATACAGTATCTCTGTCTATCTCTGTCTCTGTCTTTGTCTCTGTCTCTGTTTTTCACAAAGAGGACAAAGTAAGGAAATGAAAAACCATAAGGGTTTGGAGTCTCAGGAGTATTGACTGAGTTGTGTGGTGTTCCTTGGGTAGTCAGCCCTAATGCACACCCCATCCCCCAGCCTGTAGCCTCTTGTCTGAAGCACATGCACAACTCCAAGACTGTGCTACACAGGCCTATACTCTCTGAAGATAGAGAGGTATGGCTCATCACATGTAGCCAACATAATCAATGATACATTTCTGGCACCTTAAACAAATAAACAAAAAGCTCTTTAAGGGACAGTTTTCTTTGTTTCATGGTTCAGGATACTGGCACTGGGGAATTGGTCCCCCACTGTCAGCTGGCTGAATAGTGGCACCTAAGGTGGGCATCGCAGTGCCCAAACATAGTGGTGGGGGGCCAGAACCTTACTCTGATGGGGGGGGTTAATTAATGTGGGTATGACACTCTGGTGCTGTTCAGTATTGTTGAGGGGATGTTAGCTGGCAATGAGGGTTGGGTACCCTGGTGTCAGAAAATGTATACTTTATACAGTGGTGGGACTGTTCAGGTCAGGAGGGAGAGGGATACCAGCAGGCAGGATTTGCCACCTGCCAGATGATTTCTATTAAAACACTGTCAGGAGAGAATGGGGTTACCTGTTGGTGGAATTGGGCATTCATTAGTCTAGTTCATTTAAACATGGTCCAGAGGGAGGGGGGAATACCAGCAGTGGGAGACAGAGCATCTTCAGACAGTAACTTCTCAAAGCAGCTAGTTAGCAGTGTGACCAAAAGTGATTTCTTTCATGTTGCCATCATCACACAGCCAATAGAAGCTGTTTGAAATCACTTTAGTCACTCCTTATTTATGAAACACCAGCTATTTTTAGAATGTTCATTTTAACTTGTGCACAAGCTCAGTAACACTACAGTTTGTTTTTAAACTTAAAGTTTATTGTCACTTCAAGGATATTACATAGAGTCATAGATCTTTTACTCTGTGTTTGTCTACTGTCACATCAGTCATTACAGACAATTAAGAGTTGCTCATTTATCTTGCATTAGTTTGGTCCAGTCTACTGTGTTCCAGAGGGAAAATAAAAATCTCTCAACTCACCAACGGTGCTCGTGTGTTTCTTTAATAGAAAGAAAGAAGTGATGTTACCTCTGTAGAGATTGCTGGCAAGACCCCACCTAGAGCACTGTGTCCAGTTCTGGAGATCACATCTCTGGAAGGATGTAGACAGAGTGGAGACAGTCCAGAGGAGGGCTACTAAAATGGTGTGGAGTCTGCATCAGAAGCCCTTCAATGAGAGACTAAATTACCTCAATATGTACACCCAGGAAGAGAGAAGGGAGAGGGGGGATATGATAGAGACCTTTAAATACCTCAGTGGGATAAATAAGGTTCAGGAGGAAAGTGTTTTTTCAAAAATAATGGTGCTCAAGAACAAGGGGACATGCTATGAAGCTGGAGAGAGGTAGATTCAGGAGAGAAGGGAGGAGTACTTCTTCACAGAAAGAGTGGCAGATTCCTGGAACAGCCTTCCAGTGGAAGTGGTGTGGACATAAACAATGCTGAGGTTCAAGAATGCATGGGATAGGCATAAAGAAATCTTAGGGGAAAGGAAAGGGGAAGGGCAATGGGCTCGAAAGCAAGTAGGGTCTGCGATACTGTAGGTCAGGAAAACGGGAAACTGGATGGGGAAGTGGTTCTTCTCTGCCATCAGATTCTGTTTCCAAGTTCATTTGTTTCTCTTGTGTTTCTCCTTTTTTGTTTGTTTTGTTTATTTGAACTGGTAAGACCATGGACCAATGACCCATTTTCATGGGTGAGCAATATACATACAAATATTACATACAAATCAATAAATAGAACACATTGAAATACAAAAAATGGATTACATACACAAGCATTCAGTTGACAGACATAACAATGACATTCACTCATAGCTGTTAAATAACATCTCAACTTCAGTCTAAAGATTTTATGAGTGATTGGTCCATACACTTTTTATAGAGCATTCAGTGTATAGCCCATTTCCCTCTCCTTAGTTCTGGATCTATTTTAACTCATACAGATTCCCTGTTTGGGGGTTTTGTTTACTCCTATGTAAATCCTTCAAACCTTACTTACTACTGAATTTGTCTATCAGGCAATGGTGTACTTTGGCTATAAATGAGTTGCTTAACTGGTGATATGCTATCACTGAGGCAGCATTTACACTCACCTATCATTCTTTTTGTTTTGTTTGTTTAACCAGGAAAGACACACTAAGCTGAAAGCTTGTTTACAGGTGTGACCTGGGAGCACAAGGAAGTTAAGTGACTTGCTCAGGATCACACTGTATGGCAACTATGGGATTCAAACCCAGGTCTCCAGATCTGCAGCTCAGAGCCTTAACCCACTGCACTATACTGCTTCCTACTCATGTAATATAAACTCCCATCTAGTATCAGGTGGGGTACTTGCCACAGTTTTACAGGTTCATAAAAGTGTGATGGCAGAAAAGGACTGACAAGGCCCACCGAGTCTGCCCATTTGTCCAGCTATCTGCCTGGACCTGCGCCCCACACCCTCAACACCCACCTGTGTTTGTCCCATACCCTTTTGAATCCTTCCACAGTTTCTTCTCCAACAACCGCCACCGGGAGTCTGTTCCACTTATCCACCACACTCTCTATGAAATAGTATTTCCTAATGTTACCCCTGAACTGCCCCCCCACCTGCAGGCCATGCCCCCTCGTCCTCTGTTTTTCCTTCATCTGGAAGATGCTTTCCACCAGCACCCTGTTTGTAACCTTAAGGTACTTGAAGGTCTCAATCATGTCCCCCCCCTCCTCTGTTCCAGGGAGTACATGTTCAGATCCCTCAACCTTTCTTCATAGGAGAGGTGGCTCAACCCTTTTACCATCTTTGTTGCTCTCTGAACTCGCTCCAGCCTTCCCAGATCCTTTTTGAGGAATGGCCTCCAGAACTGGACTCCGTATTCCAAATGTGGTCTAACCAGATGGGTGTACAAGGGTACTATGACCACCCTACTTCTACTGGTGAGCCCCCTTCCGATGCATCCCAGCATTCCACCACCCCTAGCCACAGCTCTCCCGCACTGCCTTTCCATCTTCATGTCCCTGGATATAGTGATGCCTAGGTCCCTTTCTTGTTCTGTGACCTCCAGATCTCTGCCCCCCCATGCAATACCCTGCCCTCTGGTTCCTGTAGCCAAGATGCATGACTTTGCACTTTTCTGCATTGAATGAAAGCTGCCACCTCTTTGAGCATGCCTCAAGCCTCCTCAAATCTCTCTGCATTTTTTCTACCTCTTCCTGAGTGTCTACCCTACTGCAGATTTTAATATCACCTGCAAACAGACTCACACCCCCTTCAAGGTCCTTCACAATGTCCTCTAGAAATATATTGAATAGTAGGGGCTCCAACACAGATCCCTGAGGGACCTGCTTGTGACCTTGCCCTCTCCGGATGCCACCCCATTTATTATGACCCTCTGTCTCCTGTCCCCCAGCCAGCTTCCCACCCATTCAACCACCCTCTGACCCAGACCCAGGCCTGACATTTTATACAACAGTCTCCTGTGGGTCAGAGAGTCAAAAGCCTTCCTGAAATTCAGATAAACCACATCCACCACCCTCCCTTGATCCAGCTCCTTTGTAACCCCATCAAAAAACTCTATCAAATTTGTTTGACAGGATCTGCCCCTTGTAAAACCATGTTGTCTTGGATCCATCAGGCCACTTTCCTCTAGGTAGCTGGTGATCCTGCCTTTTATTAGTTTCTCAATGAGCTTGCCTACCACCAATGTCAAGCTCACAGGCCTGTAATTTCCCACTTCCTCCCTCCCTCCTCCCTTATGCAGTGGGACCACATTTGCCTGCCTCCAGTCTTCCGGCACCACACCAGTCTGCAAGGACTGATTGAAGAGTGCAGTCAATGGCAACAGCACTGCCAATATCTCCTTTAGTTCCCTTAACACCCTTGGGTGCACCCCATCCAGCCCCATTGCCTTGTCCACCTTAATGCAGCCTAGTTCTCCCAAAATCTCCTCCATGAGGAATGGCCTCATATCCTCTTCCCCTTCCCTGCCATTACGTTTCCTGCTCTGCTGCCTTCACCGTCTTCCTCCCTAGTGAACACAGAGCAAAAATAGCTATTTAGCAGGTCCACTTTTCTCTGTCCCTTGTAGCTACCCCCGTTTGTTTTAACTGAGTATTCCCTGTAGTCTTCCTCTTTTCACTTACGTACTGAAAGAAAGTGTTATCCCCTTTTTTGACCCCTCTAGCTATGCGCTCCTCTATCTGTGCCTTTGCCCTCCTTACCTCTACCCTGGCTTCTCTCTGGCTCACCTGGTATTTTCCCCAGTCCACCTCCACTTGTGTTTCCTTGAACTTTCTGAAGGTCTTCCTTTTTGCCTTTACCTTTTTTGCTACCTTCCTATTGTGCCACAGAGGCTTCCTCCTCCTCTTATTTTTACTTGCTGTCTTGGCACAGATGTCAGTGGCCCCTACAATAGCTTATCTTATCTTCTCCCACATTTCCTCCACCTCTGTCAACTCCTCCACCCCTTCCAAGGCCCTCTCCACCATTTTCCCCATTCTCCTGAAGTTTGCCCTCTTGAAATCCAGCACCCTTGACCTAGACCGGTGAACCTCCACAGTGTTCCTTATTGTACCAGTTTGCTGCTTGCCTTTTGTGTTTTCTTTCAATGTTTCTTTGAGCTAGCACCTGCTGCCAGCTGTGCACTTCTCTTTTTGTGTCTCTCAATACAAATTAACCTTAATGAGTTATATGTTTATTAGGAAGCAGCTACAACTCATTTATATTGAGTAAACGGAACTTGGCAGCTCAGTCGGTGTTTTAGTTTGTCTGCTTCTTGTTTTTTGACTCATAGCGGGAGATAGCTACTACCCTTCTTTTTTCGCCTTAAATAGTGGAAATATGTTAACTTTATAATGGGACTTTGAATCTCGACCGCATTCTTTGAGAGTAAGTTACACATCGTTTTCTCCTAAAAGTGGAAGATTTCCCTTTTCTGTCCGACTTGGTTGCATTTTGATGAAAAGCGTATTGACTTCACAGCGGGACTCTTGAATTTTGATCGCGTTTTTGTGAGTGTTCTATAGAAGCGCTTTTCCATAAGACAACACTACAACAATTTGAAAATTTGGAGATCTTGATTTTACATCAGATGGAGGAAACCCCAGATACAATGGAGCATACATCATTCTCCTGTTTGGAACCAGCGGCTACATCAGTTCAACACCATCAACTGCAATGCTCCACTAACGAAGGTCAGACTGTTTTTGTTTCTGATACTAATGCTACCCTCAGAATGGTTTTCCAAGAGCTTGAAAAACTAAAATTTAAAGAAATTAATACATATTACAACAAATGCTATCTAAGTGATTATAAAGATAAAGGATGGGCACCACGAGGGTTACACTTTTAAAAAATACCTAATGGGGGCTTTTTAAATTAAATATATCAAACGTACTGGGAATCAACCCTTACAACATGCTCCAGTACCCTAGTAGATATTTTAGTTGATATGGATACTGAATTACATCAGATAGTATCAACAGAGATTGCTAGTACTACCAAGGAACTTATGAAACATAAAGATCATCATTTGTTTCATTATTATGAGGGGAATTTAAATAAGAAATTACTGGAACATGAAAAAGAGGTCATTAAAAGAAAAGAGGTGAAAACTGCCAGGAACAAACGTGATTATGAATTGAACCAAATATTTTCATGGCAGAGACCTGAAAAACTCCACAGGAGTAATTCGAGGAGATGCTCATAATCATGTGGAAGATCCAAACAAAGAAAGAACAATAAACAAAAGGTGATTAGATTTCCAGAGGTCTCAAATAGTGCAGCTACCTCGGGCTTGAATACCTCACAAAATGCACCCCCAGCTTTAACTCATCAGAAACAAGTCACGTTTGATTCCAACACCAAACAAAATACAAAAAAGGGAGGAAAACCAGATGTGGCAGAAGGGGGAAGGGTACAAGACAGAATATCAATGAATTTGAGAAGCAAGATCTTGAAATAGTGAACCTCTCTGATATACACCTAACTCCAGCACAAAACAATGTCCTTCAAAAGGGATTATCATTTGTTCCCCAACCCAGTGTGAATGAATTTGAAATGTATATGGGTATCAAGAAATTGATTAGAAAACTATGCTTAAAAAAGGTTTTTGCACAGAAACAACACACTTTGGAGTGATCTAATGAGCTTGTAAATCCAGCACCTGACCTTGATGATACTTTAGATATTCTAGAACAATTGTGGCATGAAGCATCTCATGAACCACTAGAAACAACATTATTAACATCAGATATTAGAAATGAAAATACATTTAAACCTAAATCTACTTTCAGTCCTACTACTTCTATATCTCTGGCTAGTCATGCATATGAATCACTAGTCATGAAGGACTTTGAAAATATTTTTTCACCCAAATGGCCTCCTCTGCATAATAACTTGACTTTGGAAGAACAAATGGCTCTAAAAGAACTAAGAAACCTGAAACATGTTAAAATTAAAGAGGCGGAAAAAGGAGGAAAAATTGTCATAATGAATAAAACTGTGTATGAGGTAGAAATTTATAGACAGTTGGATAATATGAACAACTACAGACGACTTGGAGAGAATCCAACTCAAATAATTAAAGCAAAATTAGATCAATTTCTGCATGAATCAGTTAGGAGTGGTTTTATTACTGAAAAAGGATTTATGATTGTTGATTTTCTGGTAACACCGACAATCTATGTCTTACCTAAGATTCATAAGGATCAGACCAGTCCCCCTGGATGTCCAGTAATTTCAGGAATAGGTTCCCTAACAGAGAAAGTTTTTACTTTTGTTGACTTTTATTTAAAACAATGAGAAATATTACAAAAATCTTACATCGGGGATTCCATGGACGTTCTTTCTAAAGTGTGGGGGGGAGGGGGCTGGTCTTGTCCTCTAATTATGTTTGGCTCATGATTGATGTAACTAGTCTTTATACGTCAACT
Organism: Neoceratodus forsteri; assembly: GCA_016271365.2. NCBI lineage: Eukaryota > Metazoa > Chordata > Ceratodontiformes > Ceratodontidae > Neoceratodus > Neoceratodus forsteri. Next base: position 708,282,877 of record CM028138.1, on the reverse strand, counting down.
GAACATCACCTAGGAATTCAGGCATTGGATTATCACTTACATACCAATAAGATGGCATCTGGCTTTCCCATTAATTTTCTGATTGAAGCTTTACACTTTATCTTACATAATAATTATTTTATTTTTGATAGAAAATATTATTTGCAAACAACTGGAACAGCAATGGGTACAACCATGGCTCTGTCTTATGAAAATCTTTTTTTGGCATGGTGGGAGGAAACTTTTGTCTTTAACAACCTTAGAAATCCATACATTCAGAACATTATATTTTGGGATCGTTTTATTGATGATCTCCTGGTGGTTTGGAAAGGGGACATTTCATCTGCTTGTTTGTTTGTTTGTTGATTTTCTGAACACAAATGAAGTGGGTCTTGAATTTACATCACATGTACATAGCTCCACGATTTCCTTTCTGGATCTAAAATGTGATGGCATTGATAGCACTGCAGTCACAAGCTGTACATACAGAAAGCCTACTGCAGGCAATATGCTGCTGCATGCCACCAGTGCACATCCAGCACATGTTAAAAGCAGAATTCCATATGGATAGTTCATTCGACTTAGACGTAACTGTAGTAATCTGGAGGAATTCGAAAAGGAAAGCGTGGAGCTAAAATGCAGATTTTTTGCAAGGGGTTATACAACAAAACAGATTGAAAAAGCTTATTTAAAGGTGAGATCAAAAAACAGAGACACTCTTTTAAAACCCAAAACAAATGAACTGTTGAATTTATTTATTTTTATTTATTTCAAACTTGGTTTCCGGGAAAGGCACACTGAGCCAAGGCTCGTTTCCAGGTGTGACCCAGGTACAAGTGTACACTGAGTTATACAGAGGTACAAAAGTATTTAGGAATACAGGCGGCATGTACAAACATCAGAAGAAGAACAAACAGTATTACAGATTATAGGCATTTAGTACAACATCAAAAAAACAGTACAGGCATTTAAATAATTTGTAATATGATAGAAACAAATCCTGGAGTTATATGATAGAGAGGAGTGAATTCACTGTGGGACCTGTCATACAGTGATGGCCCTAGTGGCCTCTGAGAGTTTGGCCCAAGTATCCATGGAGCATCTATGGCAGGGAGGTGGGGGGAGGAGCCTAAGGAGTTGTTTAACAGTTGAAAGGGAGGAAGCCCGATGAAGGTAAGGTGGAAGATTGTTCCATAGGAGGGGGAGATTGTATGAAAAGGTAGCTTTGGCGGCAGCATTGTGGGGCATGAGAGGTGGAAAGTGCGTGTGTCCCTGTGGCAGAGTGAGTAGTCTATAGAATTTGCTGGTGAAAGGCAGGAAGTGAGGTAGGGGGTAAGGAGCCTAGCCAATATTTAGCTATGAGGGAGGCATTGTGGACAGTTCTCCTGTGTGAGAGCGGGACCAGGGAAAGGGTGGTATATAGGAGGCAGTGATGAGTAAGTGGAGGGGGGAGGCAGTGGCAAAACAACAAAAAGAGTTGAGTAGAATGTCTAGCTTGGAAATGGATGAGGTTAGGGCCGTTCTGTAGATGATGTCCGCATAGTCCAGCACAGGCAGGATTGTTTTCCGCACGAGTTCACTATGGGTGGAAAGGGGAAGACTGGCTTTGTGGCAATAGAGAATGGTGAGCTTCGGTTGGAGTTTGGCACAGATGGCCTCAACATGGGTGAAGAAGATGAGGTGGCTGTCCAGCCAGACTCCCAGGTACTTGAAGGCAGGGACCAACTCAAGGAGGGAGTTGTCCAGAGTGGTGATTGCAGGAGGGGTAGGTAGGGAAGAAAGCTTTTGTCTGGAGCCAAAGACCATGGTTACAGTTTTTTTTAGCATTGAGTGTAAGCTGGTTTCTCTGGAACCAGGACTGGACTCTGTTGAAGTCATTTTGAAGAGTTGAGAGAACAGTGTTGTGGAAGGGACCCGAGGCATAAATGACAGTGTCATCAGTGTACAGGTGCACATTTCAGGAGAGACAGGAGAGGGGGAGATCATTTATGAAAAGGGAGAAGAGGACGGGGCCAAGGATGGAGCCTTGGGGGACTCCTGATAGGATGGGTAGGGGGGAGAGGGTGTCTTCAATTTGTACAGACTGCTGTCTGCTCTGGAGATAAGAGTGGAACCAGTTGATGGCGGGTTGGCTGAGGCCAAAAGAGCCAAGTTTGTGGAGCAGGAGGGGGTGGGAGACAGAGTCGAAGGCTTTTGCCAAGTCGATGAAAATGGCAGTGGTGGTTTGGCTATTGTCCATGGCAGTGAGGATAGAGTCAGTAACTCTCAGAAGGGTAGTGATAGTGGAGTGGTGTTTTCTAAATCCTGGCTGAAAGGATGAGAGGGAGCTGTTGGAGGAGAGAAAAGTAGACAGTTTTGAGAGCATAAGGGATTCCAGGATTTTTGCGAGGGAGGGGAGAAGTGAGATGGGCCTGTAGTTACCTGGCAGGGAGGGATCACCGCCTTTGTGCAGAGGTAGGATCTTGGCCCTTTTCCTGGTCTTCAGAACTGTGGCTGTGACAAGCGAGACATTGAGCAAGTGAGTTAAGGGTGCAGCTATGGCTGGGGCCAAGATGCGGAGCAGACTGGGGTGCATGCCATCAGGGCTGGATTTGGACTAGTTTAGGGAGGTGAGAGCATTTTATACTTCCAGGGAAGTGAAGGGAGAAAAGTGGAAGCCAGAGGAAGTGGGAGAGGATGCAGAACGTCAGGTAGCAGAGAGGGGAGTCAGGCAGGGCACAAGAAACAAAAACAAGTTGAGCAGCTCTGCTACTGAGGCAGGATCAGAGACAGATTTGCCGTCAATGTTTAGGACAGGACAGGCTGCTTTGGGGGTGGATTGGTGAGGGAGTTGATTACCTTCCAAAAGGATGCGGGATTATTGTGGTTCCGTGTAAGTTGTGCTTTGAAGTAGGAGGACTTGGATAGCTGAATGGCTTTTGTACAATTGTTTCTAAAGTGTTTGCAAGCTAGGAGGTCACGGGTGGTAAGGGAGGCTTTATATAGCCTTCAAGCCCTGTCCCTAGAACGGCACAGGGCAATGAGGTCAGATGTTATCCAGGGGTGGTGGTGCTGTTTAACTCTAGCTTTCCTGAGAGGAGCGTGGGTGTCCCAGGTACTGTGTAGGATGTTGCAGAAGTGGGATAGGGTGAGGTCCACATCTGTCATGGAAAAGACTGGAGACCAGTCTGCTAATGTTAGATCATGCTGTGGGGCCACCTCATTTAGGTGGTGTAGGGGGCGAGACCAGAAGAATTTAGAAGGAGAGTGTGGGGAGTGGATTTTGCAGGTGCAATAAGTTATACAGTGGTCACTAAGGGCATCCGAGAGGATGCCTGAGGAGGTAATCCTGTGGGGATGAGTAGATAGAATCCAGTCCAGGAGGGAATGACTTTGGGACCAGTGGTTTAGATGGGTAGGTTCTAGGATTAACTGGGAGAGATTTAGGGTCTCAATCCTTTGGGCAGTGGGTGTGGCAGAGGAGGAGGAGGAGAGCCAGTCGAGGTTGAAATCACCCAGTAAAATGAGTTCACCATTAGAGGTACTTGAGGAAATAGCCAAGATGACCTTGACAAGGGAGTCAGGTGAGGATTTTGGCGGGGCATACAGAACCCCAATGTAGAGGGGGGTGGAGGATGGAAAGGATAGGTGAGCAACCATGGATTCATGGGAAGAAGGGTAGGATTCCTTGAATATTATGGAGCATGTGATGGTGTACCTGACATACAATGCTATGCCCCCTCCACACTTCCCGTGGTCCTGGCAGAACAGGGTATAGTTAGGGATGTCGAGGGTGGGGTTGGAGATTCATGCAGATAGCCAGGATTCCATGATGCAAAGTATGTCTGGTCAGTACTGGGTGGCCCAGATGGTGAGGGAGTCAAGTTTGGGAAGGAGGCGTCTGGCGTTGAGGTGAAATATAGGAGGCCCTTGGAGAGGAGTCAGGGGCAGGGTGGGTGGGGTGTGGAGCTCTGTGAGGTTGTTGAGGGTGTTAAAGGCCCTGGGTCTGGATGTGTCACCAGCCAGGAGTAATAATAGGAGTGGTATGATGAGAAGGGGGATTGTTTGTATTTACCTGATCTGCTCCTGGAGGGTGGGTCATGGAGATTTAAGTACCGGAGAAGAGCCTCAAGATTTAGTAGGTTTGAGTGGAGCAGTGAAGGGTGTATGGAGTGGAAGTGGGAGTATAGGGGTGTGCCAGGCAGAGGTAGAGAAAAAGTGGAGGATGGGAGGGTGTGAGGCGGGTGGTCACCGGAGTGGAGAACAGAGTGTGGAATAGGTGGGGGGTGGAAAATGGCATAAAGAGAAGAATGCACAGTGGAAGGGACTGGAACATGGTGGATTTAGATAGGCAAGCAGTGGAAACTGTGATAAAATGCAGTAGCGGCCACTAGTGGCAAAGCAGGATAGCTTGCTAATGGGAAACACAGCTGATTGGTTCTGTACGTCACGTGTCTGCTACTATATAGATCAATGTTGACCAAGGGTGGTAGTGGGGGAAGGTGGGGAGCTGACATGCAGCGTCGGAGGGGACCTCCTCAGCTGAGTGCGGAGAAAAGCCGATCAGGTCAACTGCCTACCTGTGGGACTGACTGCTATGGGGGAGGGCTTCTTCGTTCAGCCCTCACGACCCTTGGGGGCATGATCTGTAGAGGTGGAGGAGAAAAGAGGGAGAAATTAAATACCAGGTAGGTTTGGGGAGGGGCTGCAACACAATGGGGAGGGGTTCAAATGTCTGGGGGGCTGCAAAAAGATTGAGTGTCTCAGCAGGGCAGAGGAAAGTATGGAAATTACTTCCCAATCACTGTTTAGAGCTAAAATTAAGTACACAGCAAAAAGCTGCAGTGGTTCCAGAATTAGCAAAAAACAACACTCTGACTCTAAGGTTTGCTCTGCTTCAATACACGTACATGCAATTCAACTGGCTAGCACAGGGACAGTTACTATTATCTACTTTAGGTAGGCTAAGTATATTAAATAAATTCAAGAGAGCAGCTGGTATGAAGTTTAAGGCGCACAGTCTTGTTTGAAAAAAAAAGGCACCAGATGTCCTATGTCCTCCTCAGCTGAGTGTGGAGAAAAGCCAGTTGGGTCAACTGCCTACCTGTGGGACTGACAGCTGTGGGGGAGGGCTTCTTCCTTCAGCCCTCACGACCCTTGGGGGCACAATCAGTGGAGGTGGAGGAGAAAAGAGGGAGAAATTAAATACCAGGTAGGTTTGGGGAAGGGCTGCAATGCAATGGGAGGGGTCAAATGTCTGGGGGGGCTACAAAACGATCGAGTGTCTCAGCAGGGCAGAGGAAAGTATGGAAATTACTTCCCAATCACTGTTTAGAGCTAAAATTAAGTACATGGCAAAAAGCTTCCGTGGTTCCAGAATTAGCAAAAAACAGCACTCTGACTCTAAGGTTTGCTCTGCTTCAATACACGTACATGCAATTCAACTGGCTAGCACAGGGACAGTTACTATTATCTACTTTAGGTAGGCTCAGTATATTAAATAAATTCAAGAGAGCAGCTGGTATGAAGTTTGGCGCACAGTCTTGTTTGAAAAAAAGGTGCCAGATGTACTTTGTCCTCCTCAGCCGAGCATGAAGAAAAGCCGATTGGGTCAACTGCCGACCTGTAGGACTGACTGCTGTGGGGAGGGCTTCTTCCTTCAGCCCTCATGACCCTCGGGGGCGCGATCTGTGGGACTGACTGCTGTGGGGGAGGGTGTCTTCCTTCAGCCCTCACGACCCTCGGGGGCGTGATCTGTGGGACTGACTGCTGTGGGGGAGGGCTTCTTCCTTCAGCCTTCACAACCCTCTGGGGCGTGATCTGTGGGAATGACTGCTGTGGGGGAGGGCTTCTTTCTTCAGCCCTCACGACCCTCGGGGGCGCGATCTGAATGTACAACCTATAATTTTTGTTACACGTTACAACAGAGTTAGTAACATTATTTCAGAAAGTATCAACAAACACTGGAATGTGCTGGAAGCAGACAGAGACCTAAGAGGCACTATAGGACATAAACCAGTTATTTCTTACAAGAGAGGCAGTAATTGGGCAGACTTTTTAACACACAGTATATGTATCAAAAACATTGAAGGGTTTAGAACATGGCTACCCCCAAAACCTATAGGCTGCTAAAATGTGGCCATTGTAGTATTTGTAAATTTTGCCACCAGGTAACCAACTGTCAACATCCTATTATGGACAGTAAAAATATTGCAATTAAATATTTTATTAATTGTTCTACAATACATGTGATTTATATCATTGAATGTACTTGTCCATATATTTATGTTGGACGGACCAAAAGAACTCTAAGACAGAGAATGCAGGAACGTGTTTGGGCAATTCAAAAACAAGAAGTCTCTACGCCAATTGGAATTCATTTTGAAAAATATCATCAAAAAGATACTAAGCATTTCAAATTTATGAGGGTAGATCATATCCCAGAAAATAAAAGAGGGGGAGATGGAGTCCAAATGGCCCAATGTGAACAAAGATGGATTTACACAATGAGAGCCTTACATCCCAATGGCTTAAATGATAGTTTAGATGTCACTGTGTTTTTGGAAAATTATTGCCTTCTCTCCTCCCCCACCCATTATAATGTTTTTTCTTTATAAGAGTTTATCAAAATGGCTTTTTTTGATGTGTGTGTTTTCAAATAGAAAGTAAATATGTATTAACATTCCGAGTACCACTCTAATAGGTTTTGGTATTAAAACAAGTTTCCTTTAGATCCCATATGAGATTTTTGGATAAATCTGTGGATATTACAATGGAATAGTACTAACATATATGCTACACATGTCTTTTTAATAGTTAAACCAGTAGTTTTTATTTACATAACTGTTAATATGACTGGAAAGTCTTTTTTTCTTTCCTTTCTTTTGGAAAAGTGGTGGGTCTAGAGTTTCCTTCCTATACAACATTTACCATGATATTCTTTTTCAAGTTATGACTCTGAAATCAACATGTTTGAATTAACTCTTAAAAGTATCTGGTTTGCAAACCTTTTTTTTCCTTTTTGTTTATTTCAGCTCATAGAGATAGATTTTGATATAACAATCTGCCCTTCAATATTGTATTAGATCAACTTGGAGCACTGCAATTTCTACTAAAGTGCTGTGCCTGTACTACTATGTGCATGATATTTTTATTTTTATTTGTTTTATATTTTTGATATTCTTACACATTGATATCCAAGTATTTTCACTATTATTCTAATATCTCTGTATATGCACTGTCACTTTAAATATTAAATTAATAAAAAGAGCACAGGTAGCACCCAGGCCACAACCCCTTGAGAAAGGGTCATGTTTAAGATCCGAAGCACTGGGGAAAGTAGCCTCGGTCTCCTCTGCATTTAAGCAACCAATTTATGCCTGACTTGTTATTGCTGTCACCAGTTTACTGCTTGCTTTTTGTGTTTTCGTTCCTTATTGTAAACCTGACCATGTTGTGTTCACTCGTAATAAGATGTTACCCCACTGATACATCTCCTACCCTATCCCCATTTGTCAGGACTAGATCAAGGGTAGCTCCTGCCCTGGCTGGCTCCCTGACCAGTTGATTCAGGTGGGCCATTTGCAGGGAGTCCAATATTTCCTTGCTGCTCGTTGAAGCAGGAGAGAGGGTGTCCCAGTCTACGTCTGATAGGTTCAGGTCCCCCATCAGCATCACTTTTCCCCTTGCCGCCATTCTCATGAACTCATCTGCCATGCTTCTAGCCATGGATTCCTGCTGTGCCAGGGGCCTGTAAACCACCCCCATACGCTCTGTCTCCCCTTTCCCCACTGCCAATGAGACCCAAAGTCCTTCGGCCTCTCCCCACCTACCCTGCAATTCTGCTGCCTTGATACTCTCCTTTACATAGAGTGCAACTCCCCCTTTCCACCCTGTCCCTCCTGAACAATTTGTACCCTGGTATCTCCATTTCCCATCCCTGCTCCTGGTGGCGCCATGTTTCTGTTACCCCCACAATGTCAAGGCCTTCCTCCACCGTTTTTGCTGTTAGATCTGGGATCTTCCAACCAAGACTTCTGGCATTTGCACACATGACCTTCCATACCCTCTTTCCTCCCACCCTATATATTCTGCCCCCTTAACCTTTAGTAGTGTGGGTACGGCTTTTTGCTCTCTTACCTTATCAACAGGGCTTCCCTCCCCGGTTGTTTAAATGGCAGTGTTAGCAAACATAATGGTCCAGTTTGCATCTGAGCACGCTTTCCCCTCCCCATTTAGGTGCAGTCTATCTGGGGTATATAGGCTATTGTCACTCCATGTTGAACCCCAGTCTCCTATCACTCCATACCCCTGCTGAGCACACCAACCTGCAAGCCAACTACTGAACTCCTCAATACTTTGCCTCACCTCTGTACTGGCCCTTGGTACTGGCAGCACCTCAGAGAAAGACAGGGATTAATAGTCCAAGCTGCTGCAAAACCTAGCCAATGCCATAAACCTTGCCTGCACCTCCATCACACTACTCCTTGCAAGGTCATTTGTGCCTAGGCGGAAGATCAGAAGAGTTTTCTCATCCATTTCTCTCCTCCTTGAGGGGATCCAATGCATGATTTTGGCTGCCATCGTGCCTGGCAGGTACTCCACCCATATTTTATCCCCTCTCACTCTCTCTCCCCTTCTCCTCCATGTAACTCCTTTTATAATAGAGTCCCCCACTGTTAAGACCCTATCCCCTTTCTCCCCTTGGGTGACTCTCACTGTTGCCATTCTCCTCCTTTACCCCTCCAGCCTCTTGTACCTGTATCGGTGTAAAGTGCACAGCATAGTAATGACATATGAATTATTACTCCTTAATTTCTGTTATGATTCCACATCTACTTTTCTTACTAGACTTTACTGATCACATCTTCTCTGACAGTGACGTGGGTTTTCTGACTGGTGTCATTTTATTTAGTTGAGCCAAGGCTTTTGACACTGTCGACGATTCACTTCTACTAAGCAAACTTGCTACCTCTGGACTCCCTGGCATTACCTTCTCCTAGTTCACTTCATCTATCAAACCACTTGCAATCTGTCCTTACTGGCATTGTATTATCTGACCCCAGGCTTATTTCCATGGGAGCACCACAAGGCTCTGTCCAAGGGCCATTCCTATTCTTCATTTTCATAAATGATCTTTTGCGTACTGTAAAACACTATTTTTTTTTTGGCCACTGGCTCCAGTCCCAACCCACCCACCGCTCCACTCCCCTCATCTCCAGGCTTCCCCCTTGGATGGGGCCACCGGGCAGGTGACCCCCTCCATGAGAACGTGGGTCATAAAGCTCTGACTTGCCCCCCAGAGTGGGGTCACAGGAGCAGGATCCCCCTGGTGGACATCAGTCTGAGTGGGAAGCAGCTGCAGAGCAGGGCCATCATTTGCGTCCGAGATTTTTTCCTTGCTATTTCTCCCTGGGAGCAGGATATGCAATGATGCTTGTGGCTGCCCCACCCCCCAATACATGTGGTGTTGGATGTGTGGGACCCCCAGCCTCTGCCATCGGTCCTCACTGCACCAGACACTCTTCCCCCCTTCCCCTCGGAGAGGGAAAGCAGTCCACAGGACGCTCAATCCCTTCTCCCCTGGCTGGCCCTCTGACTCCTGGATCTGTCCCTGAACCCAGGATGACACCTTGTTGCTGTGCTGGTGGGCCGGCTTACTGTAAAACATTAACATTCACATGTACATGGATGACATTACCCTATTCACCTTCAGTTGTAGCCCAGCTGACATCGTTACTGCCCTGAAAACTGACTTTAATGCAATTTCCAGCTGATTTAATGAAAACTGCTTCATCTTTAATCAGTCAAAGACTGCATCCATACTCTTCAGGTGAAAACAATAAACACTTACCACTGCACCCGACCTAACTACATGCACCCCTGATGGTTCTTCATTAACCTCTGCATACCACTACAAGTACCTGTGGGTCACCCTCCCTGGACAATATCTTGATTCCTCTCTTCAAATTTAGACACTGGTCTCAGAATTCTGCAGGAAGCTTGGTGCCCTGTGCAGAGTGGGAAATGATCTATCACAGATGTTTACATAAAAGCTTGTTCTATAGGTTTATACTGCCTATCATTGACTCTGGCGATGTAGTTTATGATGCTGCCTCCAAGTGCCTCCAAGTGCCACCTATCAAAACTTGACATGCTATTTAATGCCCTCTGCCATTTAGTCCTTTGAATATTGCCCACACCATCATGGCACTCTTTGGCCTGTTAGGTTGGCCCTCATTACAAGATAACTGTGTATAGTACTTAGCTCTGTTTGGTTTCAAATATTTGCTAAACAAGCTCTTTAACTGTCTGTGCTCCCTTCTTTTATTTATTTATTTAAAGGTTTTACTTGGAAGGCATGCTGAGCAGACTACTGCTCGAAACCAGGTGCATCCTGGGGGTAAAGGGGAATGGGGAAATACAAACAGTGATTATACAAACATGACTGTACCGTGCATACAAAATCAAACAGAGTGCTTATGCTAATTAGCACAGCAGGCAAAAAACAAGACATATGACAATGCAATATAATGAGCAGTTAGCAAAATAGATTTATAGCATATACATACAGTTTCAATTTACAAGAATAGATATATTGCATAACACACAATGAATATCTTCTGTCGCTTTACTGGAGTGGGTAGGCCCAGTGCTAGAGAACTATAACAAGTCAAAATAAAATGCAAAGCAGACTCGTAGGGGAGTAGGCAGGCATAGGGCTAAATCTCACAAGTGCAGGTGGAGACAAAGTAGGCTTTGAGCAGGGCATTGCGGTGCTGTCTAGTGGAGGCATGCTGAATATCAGCAGGGAGGGAGTTCCATAATTAAGGTATATGATAAAAAAATGCTGCCAGGCCTGATGTGGTGGACATATGTGGAATAGTCAGGAGGCGTGAGTCATTATTCCTGGGTTAATACACCGAAGGAGTAGGGACTGAGAGTGCAGAGGCAAGATAAGGAGGGAGAGACTGAGCTCAGAATTTAGATGTGATGTCAGTACAGTGGGAAAGCCGCCAGTTCGGGAGTGAGGGGAGGTCAAGGAACCGGTATAGAACACAGTGATGGGTGGTGGGATGACAGTCAAGAGCAAAGCGAGAGAAAGAGTAGAAAAGGGATCCAGTCTGGCAGGTGTAGACTTGCAGGTAGCACTGTAGACTAAATTACTGTAGTCAAAAATAGGAAGAATCATCTTCTGCACAATAGCACAGCAAGCTGGTAGAGTGACGCAGCCATGATTGCAGTTCTAGGCCCCACCAGCCTGGACACCATCTCTGCTCACATGCTGGACACAGGAGACTGTCCTCAGGTCAGCTTCTTTTAGTTTCTGTCTCCCCCATGTCTGGGTCAACCTTTGTCTTGGAAATCATTCCACTTCCAGTCTTACTACTGCCAAAAAACTACTAAAAATCTATAATGTGACACTGTGATTGTACCTGTTTACTGATTATAGTGCTGCTCTATATATTGCTGTTTATCATGCTGTGTATCTTAACTTATACTCTTCTATGATGTGTTATTTCTGGTGGCCCGGTTATTCAAAAGAGACATGAGGCACATCCCTAGATGAGCCCATGCATCTCCGGACTTGCCAGGGCTGTCCAGAGCATGGCAATATTCAGATGCCCCGATGCACCCTACAAATCTGACTGCGCTGCCATGCAGAATATTGTGATGTGGGAATGCAGATGAGGGGTCCCTCATGCATAAGCCATGCATCGCAAAATTCAAACATCCCCTGGTGAAGACACAGACAGATGCGCCATTGCAAAGATAAGTTCCAAAAACCCTACCCTAGCTATGCACAGGACAGGGTGGTGCCCCATGCACAGTCCTGGACCGATCATATAATACACCCTCCCAGAGCCCCAAGTGCTGATCTGGCATGTTGCCACTCCCCTCCCCATCCCAGATCCTCATAAAATAAAACAAATACCCAAGACCCTTTACCATAGTGTAGGACCCTCCCCCAGCCCCGATCACCATAATATATAATATATTCCCAAGCCCCTTTTCCATAGTGTAGGGTTCCCCCTGGCCGTAATCACTGTAACATACAGTATGCCCCCAGCCCCTGTTCTATAGGGTAAGGTATCCCACCCCAAAGAATAATAAAAACAATATCCCTTTTGCCATAATGTTGGGGCCCCCCTCCCTGCCCTGATCACTGTGTGTAATAATAATTATATCAAGATCCACTTTTAAATAGTGTAGGGACCCCCTCCTACCTTGCTTACTGTAGGTTTTACACAAAAACATGATTCCCTGTTTTCCATAGTGCAGTGCCCCCCTACATGTCAGGACAACCAATGAGTGCATACTATTTACTGTACACACCCAGGTACCAATCAGTCAGCAGCTGGCCAAGGTAGGCTGAGGAGGGCTGTGGCAGTTGCTGGCATGGGACGGGATGGGGTACAGGGTGATGGGTTACTGCCTATGGAGGTGGGGTGTGGGGGACACTACACTATGTAAAACAGGAAATTGTATTTTTTGTATATATCCTACAGTGATTGGGGTGGGGAAGGGTGTCGCTACACTAAGGCAAAGGAGATATTGTTTTTATTATTCTTTTATGCAGTGATTGGGCCAGGAAGGGGAGACCCTACACTATGGCAGTGGGGCTAGGGAACCCTTTTTATGTATGGTGATCAGGGTGGGGGGGGGCTGGACCAGCCCATTCAGCTTGACACAGCCATGCTAATGAGCCCATAGTGGGCATGCATGAGGACCCTTTGTGCCATGCATGCCCAATCAGTTAATTAGCATATTTTGGATGAATATCACCCATGGAGGACACGGCTCATCCAGGCATGCACCACACATTCCCCCATTGCTGGTCTTCAGCCTGGATGCCCCACACCACACATCTCTACTGGGATCTTTCCAAGTATTTGCTCAGGTATTTGTGTGCTCTCTATGTCTTCAGATCAGAATCCACCTGCACGGCAATTTCTTGTGATTGTTATACACGCTGCTGCTATCCATATGTTCAAGATATATTCTTTTGTCTTTAGTGTGTGCTCCATTAGGAGGAAGACCTAAAACATTCTGAATTGGATTAGTTCACTATGTTTAAAAATGTGTTCCAAAACTGGCTAAGTTCTTCTAAGTACGGTTGAATTACTGGCTATTTTTTCTAGAATTTATACACTGGAATTCCCCCATTCCCTCATTTTTTTCCACCACAAGCCTGTGTTGCTTGTTCTAAAGTGCTTTGATTTGTCTGCTGTAATTTAATAGATGGTTGCTCCCTTCCACCTAAATTCTCTGCAACAGTGGAATGCTGTTGTCTTGTGGATGTTATACCGCACTTTTCTTTATTGATTGTCTGTGGTATGTTTGTCATTCCTTCCTCCCTTAGTTTGTCATATAGAATAGTTACTTGGTGTTTGTGGTTATTGTTTTTTTGGCTAGTGTACCTACCCTTGTCACTTCTTCTTGTGGCTGTTCCTTGAGTTGTTCTCTATTTTCAAGTTTTGCCAAAAGATTTCTAACTTATATCTAATAATAGTGGCAGCATAGCACAGTGGTTTAAGGCTCTGAGCTGCAAGCCTAGAGACCTGGGTTTGAATTCCACAGCTCCCATTTGCAATCTGTGTGACCCTGAGCAAGTCACTTAACTTCCTTGTGCTCCCAGGTTACACCTGTAAACAAGCTTTCAGTTTGGTGTGCCTCTCCGGGTTAAAAAAAATAGTGGCCATTGTTTGTGACTCTGAATTCATCTTTAATGTTGCAAATGATGTTATGATGCCCTGTAACAAGCACTGATTAAAATATTGTAGCCCTCTCTTCCCATCTAAGAAAGACTGTGTCTACCTGTGCTGGACTAGTCCCAGGTGGTACTGGACTGAAATCAAACTCCATTGTTTATCTTTGATTTGATGCCTTGCCTTATCTTAATTTAAATTCAGAGGGAGAGTTTAGTCCACTATTTTTAATTTGCCTCATTTATTTTATTTCTTTTGTGGTCCAGGGTAGAACTACGGTTGGGTAACAGGTAATAAGCCTCTTAATAAAACATCCAACAAGCACCTTAATAACACATGTAACAGCTACCCTTCCTCTTGACACTATAGTAAAACATCAGATACAGTGAAAAATGCCCAACCTCCTACATTATATCAAATAAAAGATGGTGAAGTCTTGTATGTGTATGAAATAATAAGCTTGGGGTTGAACAAGCTCATAAAAGCTTCTTGCCCTATATATATATATATATATATATGTATGTATTTGGAAGGCTTGGCCTGTAGTTCAGTGGACAAGCAGCCAGCCACTCCCACTTCCTGAGCTACATAAGCAGTTCCTCTCAGCCGCCTTCTGAAGCACTTTTTTCTCTGCCAGCTGGAGGCTCTGTTGAACTGTCCTCTGAGATGACTGTGGCCTACCCTGGGGCCTATGCCCTCCCCGGCCCGCCTTGCTGTTTCTGTTTGTCTGTGCTGGATTTCAGTGTTTGTTTTCCTGCTTCTGGTTTGTCTTTTGCCTCCGGCTGTGTGCGTCTTTCTGTTCTTGTTTTCTGTGGGGTTTTTTGTGTGTCTTTGTTTTTGCTTTGGGCCTTTGTTCCCTGTTTTCCATATCTATGCATTTTGGTTTTGTCTTTTGAGGCTTTGTTTCTAAGCTCATAGCATACTGCTACTCCAGAGCTCATACTATTTGCTTTCAGTTACTCACAACTCTCAAATTACTTGCAATGCAACTGCCAACATTACCTGTGTGTTTCAGCTCAACCATAGCTGCTTTCCATGTTGCATTCTTAATTGTTTTCACCTGATTCAGGCTCACTCTGAACCCTAGCTATGCAGCTCAATCATGCTCTCTCAATTCATTCTACTTACCTCATTGCTGCAGTTTCATTGCACTGCCTGGTGACAGCTGCTTTCAGAGCATTGTCCTCCTTTTATTTTATGTTTATTGCAGTTTTACTCCTCTGTGTACTCAATACAGATGCTGCTTTTATGTATGTACACCTTGTTATACTCTGAGGTCAGCTAAGCTACTGCTGATGCTGTAAATTAGTTTCAATATGTTCTAAATTCTGTTGCTGCTGCCAAAAAAATCCTCAGCATATTTGTCACGTTTATTGGCTTTCCATGCCTGGCTGGCTTGCCCCACTATTTCCAATGCTGCTCCCTTGCTATTACATTTTGCAGACCTATGTGCAGGTCCATTCTTGCTTACAGAATCATTGCTTCATGCCTACCACCATCCCCTTGGCTTCAGCCTCTGGGATGTCTGCTGCACTCACTACTGCATTCGACTTCTGCAAAGTCTCAGCACTTCAACGCTCATTAAGGTCCCAGCACACCAGTGCTCATTCAGCTGCTCACCAGTTTTTCAGCTCCCTATCAGTTTCTAGGGCATGCCATCCATACCATTCTGGCACAGGATCCCTGCAGCGAATGGTCTCGCTCTGCATTTTAAGTCTGCATCTTCAGCATGCCCAACTTGGGGCAGTGTCCTTCTCACCTGGCCCATAGCTGGGAATGTCCTCACTCCGGGTGTGGCTTTTGCTGTTCATTATATGACAGCAGCTCCTGGTGTAGAATTTAAGACTAGCTGTGAATGGTGGTTACTCTGATCTCCTTTGGCTCTAGTGGTTCCACTATAACAGTTATCCATCGGCTTCAGTGGTTTCCCTAGCAAGGCACCTTAACCCATTCTCCCTATGACTGCCTCTGGTTCACCTGGTTTGAGTTAGGGCAAGTAGGCCAGGTGAGTGCCTCAGCAGTCACTGCTCTCCTCCTCCCACCTTGGTTGCCCCCGATGTTGCAGAGCACTCTCGCAACTTTCTACAGCGTTCCCACTAGAGGGATTGAGTGAGAGCCTTCCTCCAAATTGGAATGTTTTCCACCTCCCTTAATTGGGTTTCCAAATTGCAGCAGCATAGCCATCACTAAATAAATATCCCAAGCCTGGAGGGAAGGCAACTTAGGCCTCGGATCCCCAGAGATTTCCTCCTCATAGGGCTTTTTTTCTCTCCTCTGTACCTCAGGTCATAACTATTAGTTAGCACAGCAGTGTTCACTAGTTTCTATAGATAGGTTGCACTGTTGGATGGAGGTGGATGGTGTCCCTGCCATTCCCTCTCTTCTTAGAGGATCTCCTCATTCTCAATGCAAACCATCAAAATCATGCCATGCAAACCTGGGCATTTCATTATGTTATCAACCTGAGTATCTCATTACATTATCAAGCTGCCTGATGCTTATCTACTACTGTGTCACAGCTACTGTTTGCTTATATGCTTTGTGCTACTTCATTCTTTTTGGGGCTCCTTCCTAAGGTACCTTTAGCCATGGGAATTGTCCCATGGCACCTCTAGGGATGGAACCCTCTTTGAGGGTTCCTTGCCTTTGGTACCCCTACAGGGTGATAATTCCTCTGGAATAAAGAGTGCAAATGGCCAATACCAAACTAACACAGTTGCACAAGCATAACACTATACTGGCTGTGTAGGCCATTGAATTGGAAGGCTTGGCCTGTAGTTCAATGGACAAGCAGCCAAACCACTCCCACTTGCTGAGCTATATAAGCAATTCCTGTAAGCCTCCTTCTGAAGCACTTTTTTCTTTGTCCCACCATCCTCCCCTCCTCCTCCAGCAGCAGCACTTCTCTCCTTGGGATCCTTCCTAAGGAACCTTTAGCCACAGGAATCGTCCCATGGCACTTCTAGGGATGGAATCCTTTTCGAGGGTTCCTTGCCTTTGGTACCTCTACAGGGTGGTAATTCCTCTGGAATAGAGAGTGCGGACAGCCAAAACCAAACTAACACAGTTGCACAAGCATAACACTATATTGGTTTCATAGGCCATTGAAACATATATATATATAGAGAGAGAGAGAGAGAGAGGGACAGAAGGGATAATGGATGTCCAACAGACTATAACCAGGCTGTAATGGCACTGAGAAGTTTCCATGACAACAAGTTAAACCTCAAGAGCGCAGCTCAAGAGGTTTACAGTTGTCATGGAAACCTTGAGATGCGATTTCAACGAGGTTATCATCTGTTGACCATCCATTAACTTTTATAGTGTATGGGACCCTTACACTATTAAAGCTAATTGTGCTTTCTTTTGCTTTCTGTTTTATTTTTAACTAAGGGCAGCTGATGTGAAGGGGAGTGGAGCCTTGGTGAGCTGGCCTTGTTGATTCCATCGCTGACTGCTCAACCTGGAAGTATGAGGGAGTGTAGGGTGGTGGAACAGCATGTTTTGTACCTAATGCCCCCTCCCAGTACATTAGCAGTAAATTATTTACTTGTCAGTGGGTCCTATTTTTATTTTCAGCCATAGCGCCAATCTTAATGGGGCCAACACTCACTGCTGTGGCCATTCATTAAGAACTGCTACCTACGAAGCATGCATGCACAGATCAACTCCAGTTGTAACCTCATCACTATGATGTACTCAAAGGGGTTAACAACCCCTGATGTCATAGTGATGGAATTACAAGGAAATAAGCAGCAACAATGCTCTCCAATACAATATTATATATATATATATATATATATATAGAGAGAGAGAGAGAGAGAGAGAGAGCGTGAGCGAGAGATGGAGAAAATATATATATATATATATATATATATATATTTATATATATATATATATAGAGAGAGAGAGAGCAGTGTCAGTAGCTCAACAGGCAGGTAGCACACTTGCCTCTGAGGCTGGGAGATCAGAATGCTGTGGGTTCTATCCCCACACCAGGCACTTGGGTTAATATCCCAATACTGACACTGCAGTTCACCATGAGGGGGGTGCTGCACTCCTGAGGTGTAGTCTTTTAGATGAGATGTTAAACCGAGGTCCCATCTGCCTGTTCTGGTGGTAGTTTAGGTGGATGTTAAAGATCCCATGAAACTTCTCGAAAAGAGTAGGGGAATTTTTTATTACAATAACATCAAAAACACATCCATAAACAGTGTCAAATAACCAAAATAAAGTACAGAAATCATAAAAAAGAACAAATGAACTTAACAACAAAACTGACTCATAAAAGAAATCAAAAGAAAAGAAAACAACAAAAGTTCATGAATCAAAAATCATAAAAATTGGTATTACTGCATACCATAAAGAAATGTATTAACCTTCATTTATATTTAATAAAGATAGTAAAACCCTTCCACCAATGAAACACCTTTTGTGAAGAATTATGGGCGACATCAGAAATGTAGATCTTGCCCTTAGCCTGGTAAACTAAAATGCAAACAGTCGTATGGCATTAGTTTTTGGTGTGGCACCCACTGACACCTACTTTGACACAAATAATACTTTAAACAACATAAAAAAACAGATAAAGTGTCTGAATGGTACAATGATCCTAATTGAGCATATTGGCCAAATAATAAAAATTCATAAGACATATTGGTCAACCACTGTATATTCCAGGACTGAGCAAGATAGGATCATAATGGTTTAACACAAGAACAGTCAAAAAAGCAGTGATTTGTGGTTTCCTTCACATCAATATAATCCATATAAGGACAATTACGTTCTTCCAAAACCTTATGATTTGCATTGCCCCGTACATTAATCCTCCCATAAACAGACAGCCACAAATGTTCCCACATTGGGGGGGGGGAATTCTAGGATTGAGTAGCTGCACCACCACTGATTTGTTATGTTCAGAGGAACAATTTTTGAAAACGGGTTCCATAGGTGAGACCATGGTCATAATGGCACGATAAAGCTGATGCCCAGAACTCTGTAAAATCAACTGTTTTGAAATGCCCCGTTTATACATTTTAGGTGCCACAGGCCTAAATAAATCAGGTGTCTGAAGCTAAATAGATACCTTGGGAGGGGTCACTTACCAAGCTAGCAAATACTTAGACAAATTAAGTTGAGTCCATTCATTATGGGGGTCCCTTGAGGGGACTAACCCACATTTCACTGTATGGGAGATAAAGTATGAAAATACACAATGAGAGCAATCATCCTGAGGCCGCCTTTTCTCTAAAGAGATAAGTAAAACACCATTTAACAGGGTTTAGTATATTACCCCGGAGCATCTGGAAAAAGAGGCTATATAATTTAACATCCAGATGCCCAGGGTGAGGATAGATCATAGCCACATAAAGTAAGATGAGAATAAGAAATTGTTTAATGATTTGCACTCATTTGATTTTGGACATTTTCCAATTCTCCATCGAACAACTTTAGATTCCACTTTCTGCAACCCAATCTCCCAGTTAAATAATGGCAAGTTTTGGGGCCCAAAGGTTATCCCCAAAATTTTTAGGGTCTCTGAAGAAAATGAAATACCCTCTGTACTCAAGGGAAGAGGAGACACATAGTAAACAAATAACCCCCTGCTTTTAATAATATTCAGTCTTGAATCTGATAGTAGGGAATAGTCGTCTATATCCTGAAGAATACAAGGCAACTCGGTATAATCTGAAAAAAAAAGACAGACATCATCTGCATAAGTCTGGACCCACAATTCCCTCACAGACCCGGCTACTGTAATGCCTGTCCATGTGGGAGAGAGGATCAATTTCCTAAGAAGGGGGTCCAAAATAAATATATAAAGAAGTGGGCTAAGGGGTCAGCCTTGATAAACTGGTAGGGACTGAAAGCCCTTCAGTGATTTGACACCTAATAACAGGATGGACAATAGTTGAAGACTACAACAATTTAAGCTGTTGACTCAGACAGTCGGGGATCCTGTAGGCATTAAGGGTTGAGAACAGAAAGGGAGCATGCATCCTATAGAAGGCTTTTCCTTATCGATGGAGAGAATGCAGCCAGTGTTACCATTCAGGGACAAATTTAATTTAATTTAGCTTTTGTTGACTGGGTAAGTGCACTAGACAAATCCTGCCTATTTTCAGGCACGACCCGGGGGAGGGGGATACAGATGAATGCCAACTGACCTTGAACCAGATTAAGCTGTTGGTGGTATTTTTAGTGAATGAGGGAAATTTGGCCAGGACACGGCGGAAATTCCCCTACTCTTTTCAATAAGTGCCATGGGATCTTTAACATCCACCTGAACTACCACCAATCCAGGCAGATGGGACCTCGGTTTAACGTCTCATCCGAAAGACGGCACCTCAGAAATGCAGCACCCCTCTCATGCTGCATTACAGTGTCAGTACTGGGATATTAGCCCAAGTGCCAGATGTGGGAACTGAACCCACAGCCCTCTGATCTCCCAGCCTCAGAGGCGAGTGTGCTACCTACTGAGCCACTGACACTGCTAGTTGATGAGATCCTTTATGACCATAAGGGCATGCTGAATTTTCTGAGAGGGAATGCCACAAAACTGATGGGGGGGGGGGAGATAACTCTGAGTAGCACAGTGTTTCAACCTGTTGTTAAGTATTTGGGCCAAAATCTTATAATCAGAATTTAAGATTGTAATTGGTCTCCAATTTTGGAGAAGAGATTTCTCACCGGATTTAAAAAAAAAATTAGTAAACCTTCCAAGAAGGCAGGGTGCATTTTCTGGGATGGAAAAAAATATTCAAAGACTAGTGCCATACATAAAGAGATTTCAGAGGAAAAGGATTTAAAGAATTGAAATGGCAGACTGTCTATTCCTGGAGAAACTCAATTTTTTTGAGTCTTGATAATCAGTTCAGTTTCGTCATGCACAATTGAATCTTGCATGGCAGGGATATCAGCAGAAATTAGAGGGCTAGTTACAGTGTCCAGATAGGATTGAATAGATTCTGCTGAATGTGGATTGACTGGAGTATAGGAGTAGAGAAAGAATTCAATAGTTTTATGGATATCCTTAGTCGAGTGGACTGTTCTCCCTTGCTGGTGCACCAAGGAGCCTATAATGACAGTATGCTTCAAAATTTTACAGGCTTCGAAAGGATCGCCAATAGGAGATTTTTTGAGTCCCAGTTTGTAATATGGCCTGTAGAGTATGAGCCCTATCATATTGATAGAGCTGCATTTCTTTTTTCAAATTTTGAATCTGGGAGGAATAATCCTGTTTAGTAGTATTGGCCAAAGTAAACAACTTAAACAATTGCTGGCGTAAAGAAAGATATTTCAAATAGTTGTTATTCACAGTTTTTTCTTGAACTGCTGGAGCCAGGATTTAAAGTCGGCTTTAGAATCCGTCCACTATTCCCCAAGACTGGAGTAGAGGAAACTGACAGAGCACCAAGCCACAATTAACCCAAGGATCCCTGGTCTAACCAAGGGATCCGTTAATACAGAGGTGTTGAGCCTTCATTGGTTTGATCAGGTAGTAACCCATGGGGTGCCATAAAAAACAATCAACAAAAACAATAGGTCAGAATATTCAGTAGGCTAAGTATGGAAAGAAAATTGTGGCAAAGCGTTAGACACAAACATATGGTCCATAGCGATGAAATATTTATGCCTCATATAGGTAAAGCTAGGCCCAGATTCTCGGAATGTACTGCAGTCAATCAATTCAGCAGAATCAATAACATGATAAAGAGCATTAGAATCACAGTATACTTTTTTCCGAAGTGCCCCCTTTTGTCTTGAAAGAGCAATTGAAATCCTCACAGAAAAAAACATTACAGGAAGTGACTAAGTATGGCTGCCCCCTACTATGCCCTTTCCGTGTATCAAGGGTCCCTGGAATGGCTGGCAAGTTAGTAGAACCAGGTTTTTTGAGCTGTTCCCTCTGGATAGGAGGAGAAGGGTGAGGGGCTGCAGAAGAGGCAGAGAATTTGGCCCCTGGTGGTGGGCATACAGTAAGGTGGGATTTAGGAAGGTCTCTGGGATGGTCTCTTGGAAATTCTCTTGGAAACCTGTAGAAGGATCCTGTGAAAAATTCAATTTTTGATCCCACTCAGGACCAGGGAGTCAAGTACCACCAAGGGAACATTTCTATCCAGCCTCACACAGAGCAGTCTGTGGGGTCCAAGGTTCATTTGGGGGACGTTGCCCTTCGGTAAGAGAAAAGGTGGATTGCAGCACCTCAGCAGTAGTTTGCCCAACAGTAGGGTCAGAAGAAACAGAGACAGATGGAACATCCTGTTTAACAGCACTAGGTGCCAAATAAATCTGTCTGTCAGAAAGGGTCAAAGCAGTCCTGCGCCCCTTGACATCATCTTTAACACCAGAAGTAGTGCTTCCCTCCTTAGAGCCAAAAGAAAAGACTATAGCCCCATGTTGTAAACCGGGAGAGTGTTGGTAAATCACTGGAGGAGAAGGGGAAAAAGGCAACACACTCGGGCCACCTGCAGAAATATATTTCAAGACAAACCCCAGTTCTCTCGATAGAGGTTCCTGAGCGGGGGGGGCATAAATACCCAATCTGTGTTTTGAAGTGTCATTTGCTGAGGGTGCAACACATCAAGCACAGAAGTCAGGGGAACAAAAGAAACATCAGAGTTTAGTTCAAGAACAGTTGGCTGTGGGCACACGCTCATGTTAGCAATTAAAATGCCAGCCGAAATGTCCAAATTAACAGGTGCAACATTAGGGAAAATGTCTAGATTCTTGGAGGGTGACACACCTGGCTCTGCCTGGGCCTTTGCCTTTGATGTCACTGCGTCACAATCAGGTTTGACAGTCCACATCAAAGCTGTGATAGCAGGAGCTCTGGCCTGCATCAGCGCAAGTTTGTCCTGCAAATCCTATTCCATGGTGGAATGTCATATATTTTTAAGCTGGAGCTGTCGCAAAAGAAAAGTTTCCACTTTGGTCTGAGTGAGTAAAAGCACATTTGAAACCTTCACGGGAGTGTCAATGGTATGGCTTAAACCCTCGGTAGAAAGATACACGTCTGGAGTGTCATCTCCAACCTGCTGCAAATTAATAGGAAGAGCTATGTCATGGTGAGCCTCTAGGATTGCCAAGGTAGGAGAGGAGGCTTGCTCCCCCAACCCAGAGATGTCCATCTCCTCTGGAGGATCACTGGAAGTGGCCATCTCACAGACCAGAGGTTACCTCTACAGGAAGAGTAGGGGAATTTCCCCCGGGGCCCTGGCCAAATTCCCCCGTCCCCTCCACTAACTAAAAATACCACCAACAGCTTAATCTGGTTCAAAGTCAGTTGACATTCATCTGTAGCCCAGTTCCCAAGGTCGTGCCTGAAAATAGACAAGAATTTGTCTAGTGCACTTACCTGGTCAACAAAAACTAAATAAATAAATAAATAATATAACTTCCTTGATTTCTGTGCATCTTTCCAAGACTTTCTAAGACTACCCTTATATACGCTAAAGCCTCTGACCAATGCAGGCATTATGGCCATGCTAATTCTTATGTGGGGTTTCAACTACCACCAAAACAGCTAGCAGAGATGGGCAGAAGGAGGCTTAGTTTAACATCTAATCCAAAGGACAGCACCTAGTTCAGTACCTCCAATTACTGCATGAAAACAGCACTGTTGAGTATTAGCGAGTATTAGCCCAGGTTGCCGATATGGGACTAGAAACTGTGACTTTAATATTTTCCAGCTCCAGAAGCAATAATTCAGCTTACTGAGCCACATACACTGTACTGTCAGTTTTAATACACTTTCAGTTGCATTTCTAAATACCTCCATGGAAACATTGTTCTCTGCTGGTGGTTGCCCCAGCCATGGTGTCTGCTGCATCGGTGCACAGTGTGCTGATGTAGAAGATATGTGGCTTGGGACCCACCTTATCTGGCACGTATGGGTTAGTGGTGGAGCTGAGAGTCAAGGTGTTGACACACTTTCTCTTCAGTGAGGGAGAATAATATTTGTTTCATGGAAAAATAAATGATTTCGAGCATTGTTACTGAATGTGCTCTGCATTTTATCTCTTTGCATTGTTTCTAGCTTTCCTGGACCTTCTTTGTCATTTTACACTGTTCAGCAACCCATCATTGTTGAGCAGTGGGAAATGACATCATAGAATGTTCCAAAAATACTGGAACAGAAAGTTATAACCAATAAAGGCAGCGAGTCCACACTTCTTGGTATAAAGTAAAAACTAATTTTGTGAGGTAAAGTCACACCCTAACAA
Source organism: Neoceratodus forsteri (assembly GCA_016271365.2). Classification (NCBI taxonomy): domain Eukaryota; kingdom Metazoa; phylum Chordata; order Ceratodontiformes; family Ceratodontidae; genus Neoceratodus; species Neoceratodus forsteri. The sequence continues at coordinate 708,258,984 of CM028138.1, read as the reverse complement.
ACATTTGTCAATAAGTTTCATAACTTTGGAGCGGGACAATAGCTTTCACCAAAGAGTCCCGTAGCTAGTATATTGCATTTTATTTACCCTTACATTTTCCCTAAACTTCTATAACAGTTATCTAATTTGGTCTTAAAACCAAGCATGGTATAGCTTTCTACTACATCGATGCCGAATGTTGTCTTGCTGGCATTGGCATTGGTAGTGCAGGTGTTAGAGAGATGCATAATAGGAACAGTAGTGAAGTATTGAAGTGATGCCAACCCCACCCCCACCATGCAGAAAATGACATGCACTGGGTGTGCCTTTGGGTCATCGGCCATAACGCTTATGCCATTTCACCACACCCCCACCCTGCAGACACTGTCAAGTGTCATGGTGTGCCTTGCGGTCTTCAGGCTTTACACTTACCCCATTCCATAAGGAAATACACTGAGATGGGTGCAGTATAGGAGAATGGGGTGAACTTCAGGGCCAGAAAGTCCAAGGCACACCTCGATGCCTGTCACTGGCAGCAGGGTGGGGGTGGGGGTGGAATGGCATGAGCATTACAGCCGACAATCCCAAGTCACACCCCTGATGCCTATCAGTCTCCACAGGGTGGAGCATTACAGTTGGAAACCCTAATGCCTCAGGTGTTTGTTGGTATTTTCACTCCAGATTTTCCACATGGGCTTTTTGTGAACCCACCTCATGAACAGTGGCACTATCAGTTTGTTAGCCGAAAGGTAGTTTTGCACAGTGACTGCACCATGTGGTGCCACAGGTGTGAAATCACATTTTGGGCAGGATGTGAAAAATGACAGCAGTACTGTTCATGAGGAGGTGTAAAAAATGGTAATGTTGAAAATCTGGAGTGAAAATATAAAAAATTGGTGAAGTCACGACCGTGCATAGAAACTGCGAAACGCATGCCCATAACTCAGTTATTTTGGGGAATTTTTAAATCAAATTTTCAAAATAGGCATTTTGGGACCTCTACTCATGAACAGTGGCACTATGATTTTGTTAATCTGTCACAAACATTGATTTCCCACAGCGACCACGCCACTGTGAGCCAGATGTGTGAAAACACATTTTGGGCAGGATATGAAAAATTACAGCTGTACTGTTCATAAGGAAGTGTGAAAAAATAGCAATGTTGAAAATCTGGAGTGAAAATATAAAAAAAATTGTCAAAAGTTCCAAGTGTGTGTAGAAACCACGCAATGCACGCTCATAAAAGAGTAATTTTTTGGAATTTTTTCCCCAAATTTGCAACATAGGCTTTTTGGGAGCTCACCTCATGAGCAGTGACACTCTCATTTCATTAATTGGTCCCGAAAGGTGATTCCATGCAGTGACCGCGAAATTACCTTTAAGGACCAAATAATGAAATGACAGTGATTATGTTCATGAGGTGGGGTCCCAAGAACCCTATCTTGAAAATTTGTGACCAAAACTTCCAAAAATGGATGAGATATTAACCTAAATTGAAGCCCCCCATTCAGTGCCATTATAAGACTTACTATAATTTCTTCACTTTGCGGTAGGCTATTGAAGAGTGCAGATGTGTTCCTGGTCCACTAAAGATCGCTGCTTCCAAACTTCAGAGGTAAATATAGGTGACGGGTGGTGCGGGGAGGTGGGGTGTGCAGAGGGAGGGTGCAGGTTAGGGGAAGGAGACTGGCAGCAATGATGAAGGACCATTTTCTTTTTTATTTTCAGGTTTAAAAAAAAAGATATCATAGGTCTGTTTCCTTTTTTACAGGGAAATGATGGATTTCGGCACACTGAGGTGGGCTCCTAGTTTAACAGAGTAATGGGGGAATCATGGGAGGATTAATACTTACCCAGCAATTGGGCACCCCAAGGTCAGAGGACATGTGGGGGGGACATATCTGACACCGGGAGTGGGCATCCAGGTGTCAGAAAGACCACAGCAGGTTTTGGCATACTAGGAGGACTCCCATTTTGCCACATTAAAGGATGAGGGGGGATACAGGCCAACATGGGGACTAAGCACCCGAATGTTGGCAGGTGGGGGAGGAGGTACACCAGCATGATTGATGGCGCTTAGAGTAAAAGTGCTTCAGAGAGACAGCGGGAGGTGGAAGAGGCAGGTGAGGAAAGCACCTCCTCCCACCTTTTAGGCAGGGACCGGTGGGGTGGCAACGCAGAGATGTCACAAGCAAACGGCTGTTTGCTCTCCTGCATGGCTGTGCTCACTGAAATGTTTCACAAGAAAAGGCACATATGGGAGGCATGTCATCTGTGCCACTGCAGGACGAGCTTGTCTCTGATTGCAGCAGCACATTTCTTTCAAGTTGGTGGCACTTTACATAATATTTGTGTCAGTGCTATGATGCTAGGTAATTGGGGAATGAGGGACACACCTGCTAAAGTGTGCCCTGCATTCGCCAACACTAACACACCTCTGCATTTCTCATACTACCACAAGATGTTTCTTGCCCAAGACAACTTAAAAAGCACATACAGCCATGGAAGGAATGGAAGTTTCAAAATGCTTAAGAAAGCAAAAAGCAGAATTCAGGCCAAGAACTGAATGACTTTACATTTTTATTTATTTATTTATTTATTACAGATCTCAGATTAACCATTTGAGTCAGAGCTCTTTACATAGGTTCTACGTTAGTACTTTTAGAACAAGTAGGTGATTATACAGAGGACTGAGACAAAAAGGCAATAGAATTATAATGAGAACATTTAGGTACGTTTGGTCTTTAAACAAAGAAATGCAAAAAATGCAGTGAAAACTAAAACTGGAATAAGTAAACACAGTCAGATACATACAGGAACAGACTAAATAACTGTGCCCAACAGGGAGCCTGTTAGTTGTCAGCAACATGAGGGGGTTACATACAGAATAATACATGGGGGGGAGAGTTCATAATGAGAATTTAATGCACATCAGAGGTGTAGGATGTTTTACCCTCAGGGTTTATTAAAGCATCCCATACTGAGGGTGTGCATTAAACTTTGCACTGCCTCCCCATTTTTCTTTCATATAATTGCTGGTTAGCTGTTTTCTTGCCTTGAAAACTACACAGCAGTTATGGAAAACAACATGGCCATTACATTGTGCTCCTGTTACATGCACAGTGTTAGAGCTGGAGGTTTTTTTTGTTTCCTTTTTCTATCCTTTCTTTCATTCTTCTTTTGTTTGTTTTATTTGTGACTATGGAAGTGTTCAAGCAGGGTAGCAGTCTAGCATCCGGCAGAGGTACAGTTTCAGGCGAGGCAGAGATGACACCACAGGAGACGTGAAAGTGCAGCCACTGAATTGGGAAACTGGTAAACAAAAAAAAAGTTACATAAATTATTTCTTTAAATTCAGTTTTGTGGCAAAACTATAAACATGAAATAGTTCTTGATTTTATAGGTCAAGGGGCCTTTTTGCCTAGGTAATGAGGTGCACCTGACTGTTCATCACATTTTAATGGGAGTAGTTATTCTAGTTTATTTCCAATATATATATTATTTTTTATTATGTCCTGTATCTGTTTTATGCTGCTTGCCTGTGGCTTGCTGGCATGTAGAGATGTGCATTTTAGTTGTACTCCATCTCTGTATGCATTGGACCTTCTGTTTATTGTCTGTTTTATTATGTCTGTAGTACTTGTATAGATTAATAAAAAGACTAACTAGTTTCTAACTTCGTATGTCTATGAAAGAGGATCTCTGTTACTTGAGTTTCATCTGCATTGGCTACTGATCTATAATACAAGTGACTCTGATATCCTCTCCAGTGACATCATTACTGGTTGCTGCGGATGGAGGATGGATGTAGTTCTGAGGGCACGGGCTCACTTAGATGATCACCAGCACAGCTTTGTTAAGGGCAGATCATGTCAGATCAATCTGGTGGAGTTCTATGAAGGGGTGATGAGGGCGCTGGATCAGGGCAGGTCAGTGGATGTTCTCTTTCTGGACTTCAGCAGGGCATTTGACTCTGTTCCACATCATGGGCTACTGGGGAAGCTGGAGAATATGGGGGTGGGGGAATATGGTCAGGTAGATAGGAAACTGGCAGGTGGGGCATGTACAGAGGGTGAGGGTGGGAGGGAGGTCTCATCCTCCAGGTTAGTCACAAGTGGGGTCCCACAGGGGTCAATGCTGAGCCCACTCCTGTTTAATGCCTATATCACTGACATCAGAAGTGGTATTGGGAGTGGGATGAGCCTCTTTGCAGATGACTTGAAGCTGTGGGCAGGGGTGGATGGGGAGGAGGGAAAGATGGATCTCCAGAAAGACCTAGAGACTCTGGGAAGATGGTCACAAGCCTGATAATGAAAGTTTAGCACTGTGAAATGCAGGGTTCTGTACCTGAGGGCCAAAAACCTGACTCACGAATACACGGGGGTGGGGGGCAGCAGAGATGCTGCAGTTTTCTAGGGAGGAGAAAGACCTCAGGTGGTGGTGGACTGCAAAATAAATAACTAAGAGCAGTGTAGAAGGGTGGCAGCCTAAGCAAATAAAATGTTGGGGTGCATAGCCAGGAGGATAACCTCAAGGAGTAGTGAGGCATCAAGCCTGGCCAGCAACAGCCTGGTTAGGACCACACCTTGAATACTGCATGCAGTTTTGGCATCCCTGCTTAAAGAAGGATATTGCGTTATTGGAGAGGGTGCAGAGGAGAGTGACCAGGATGGTACTGGGGCTAGGGGAAAGGCCCTATGAGGAGTGACTGGGGGAGCTCAACCTATACTCATTGGAGGAGAGAAGAAACAGGGGGGATATGACAGAGGTCTTCAGGAATCTCAAGGGAATTTTATTTCTTTTATTTCTTTATTTCAATAGTTCAGAAAGCACCTTTGAGCAAATGCTCTTTTACAAAGATTCCACATCTGTACAACAACATACAATCAAGTTACAGGAATAGACAGAAAATACAACAAATGCTATACATTTAGTACAAAGACAAATCGCATGACACCTATACGTATTTCAACAATGCCTGGTGTATACAATAACAAATTAAAGGGGCACTGTCAGCTTTGCAAGTCGTTTGGCAAGTAACTCTAATTATTATAGCATATAAGCACTGTGCAGCAGTTTCCATAGAATGCCCCTGTGTAGCCCCCAAAAACATTTTTTACCTGATTCCATGAATTTAAGCTTTATTTTCTGTACATTCATCCTGAGCTAAAGTCTGCCATCACTGGAAGCATAGCCACTGGAGGAACGCACGTGTGCTCCGGAACGGGTCCTGAAGTGTACTTTATTACATGCTCGTTGAAAAGCTAAGTTAATGCTGCACATTTGCCTATAAATAGCGGCCCATGTATCTGATTAGCAAAACTCAGCATCAGTATTTGCTCAAAATGCATTTAAAAATGGCTTCTGGAATCACGCGCATGCGGAAGAGCTGGTGCTAAAATCCTGTGCATGCACAAGAGTGTGCCACTTTTGAGCATGCCCAGGATTTCTGCTCTAACAGCTCTTCTGCATACATGCAATTTCGGAAACCATTTTTAAATGCATTTTGTGCAAATACTATCACTTGATTTTGCTAATCAGATACATAGGTTGCTTCCTTATAGGCAAATGTGCATCATTAGCTTAGCTTTTTGACTAGCATGTAAAAAATACACTTCAGGACCATGCTTCCGAGCACACGCGGGTTCCTCCAGTGGCTATGCTTCTGGTGATGACAGACTGTAGTTCGGGACGAACGTACAGAAAATAAAGTTTAAATTCATGGAGTAAGGTAAAAAATGTTTTTGGTGGCTACACAGGGGCATTCTATGTTAACTGCTGCACACTTATGTGCCTAGAGGCATAATAATTAGTGTTACTTGCCAAACAACTTGCAAAACTGACAGTGCCCCTTTAAGTAAAGGTGAAACTACATTCTGCGAGTAGAAGAAAAAAACAACCAGTTACTGATATCCATCAGGAGATGAGCATTAAGGGAGCACAGGGCAAAAAAAGGGGTAGCAGCCTGGAGGTCAGGCATAGTCAAAGTTCCTAGAAGGGGGAATGAGGTCATGACCAAGCTAGTGGAGAGAAGGGCATGGGTCAAGGGAGCTGGTGGTGGGGGGAGGAGGGATGAATGCTTGATACAAGTGGGACCACAAAATAAGGGTAGTGGAAAGGTGCAGGGGAGATGCAAGTACAGTATTGGAGGCAGTAGTCAACAGGAACAACAGTGTAAGAGCAAAGAATGAGTTGAGTTGGGGTGGGGGAGGGAGGATCAAAATTTCACTCAGCAAATCCATAGCACCCAAACTACTTGCAATTACAGGCAGCTGCCTCAGAGAGATGTATCTTCAGCTCAGCCATGAAAGATGGTATGGAGTAATTGCAGAATATATGCACAGGGATTTGATTTAGCCAGAGGGGAGCTCTGTATGCAAAGGAGCTCTGACCTATTGCAGTCCTCATGAATGGGACAGCCAACGAGCACCTTGTCTTCCCTCTGGTCTGATGGCTAAAGCAAAATTCTGTGAGCATCTGCTTGAGGCTAGGGGTGGATTTTCCTAGTATAGCTTTCCTACCCAAGAGGCACGTTTAATATTTTATTCTATTTCTGAAACTGAGCCATCCAGTTTGCTCCTCCAGTGAGCAGGAGTAAGCTAGGTTGCCAGCTTCAAGGGTGAGTGGAGTTCACTACAAGAGGGAATGAATAGGGTAAGCCTTGAGAGGGTCTTTCATCTGATGGAGCTGGGGGCCACCAGGGGACACTCAATGAAGCTGGATGGGGGAGGCTGAGGGGGGAAACAAGAAGGCGCTACTTCACTGAGAGAGTGGTGGAGCCCTGGAATGCGCTGCCTCCGAGCTGGTGGCTGCTATTACTGTAGAGGAGTTCAAGAAGGACTGGGATAGGAGTAGGGGGAGGGTGCATCCAAGAGTTCCGCTGAGAAATGGGGGACCTTGTAGGGAGGGAGGGGGGCTACAAACTGTGCCCTGAGTTGGCACAGGCCATCGAGCAGACTCGATATACCATAGGGCCTAATCTGCTGGCTTCATAGTAAGTTAGTATAAATGATTATGATGTTCCAAGACAGGTTTTTATCAGGTGTATACAAATACCAAGAGCAGATGAAAACCATGCTCCAGAGAATCAGCCTTTCATGCTAATGCCCCATACTAATAAAGAAGGAGGAAAAGGTAGAACATATCAAAAACCAGTGCAACCCTGTCAGATATTATATGTTCATTGTTTTCCGTGTGAAAAAAGGTGGAGTTTGTGGAAAGAAAGGGAAGGAAGAGAAACATGGCTGAACCCGATTGCTCCCTGTGAACAGGTGCAGTCACTGACAATAATAATAAAAAAAAACTAGGTTTGTGTTTTGAAAAGAATGTAGGTGTATCACTGTGTTCAGTAGCAGCGCAGAAATACAGAGCGCTGTCTGAAGACTGTGTGTTTTCTATGGTGAGGGTGCAAATGTTAACATCTGGTCGGGTAACGTTGTGCCTAGTCTCGAATCCTTCTCCCGCGACGTTCACAACCTTGTCCCAAGACCTGTAGACGAGCTTGAGCTCACCTCTCCCCTTCTGTTGGTACCAGTACATGTAAGGATTGGACGAGGTCTGAGTGCAGATAAAGGTGACTGTGTGGTTCGGCCCAGTAGTAACATGGAGCGGCTCCTGACTGATGTCATTCTTTTCTGAAACTAAAAAAAAAATTCAAAACTACACTGTAGAGATGAACATCACCAGACACAAAAACGCAAATGTCACAAAGGAAATTAGATATTAAATAATATGAAAATAGGAATTGTCCCCTAACCCACCATTCCCAAGCAACAAAATATTATTCAATTAATGCAAACTGTAAAGTACTTCCCGATGAGAGGGGGTTATTTATAATATAACTTTTCAGCTGTAATTTGCGAGACACACACACACACATTATTTCTGAGATAACACTATTTTTAAGAGCAAAAAAGAGAGAGCTGTAAAGACACTTGCACAGGACACATGCTAGAATGACTGGGACTCAACAGAGAAATTAAAATCTTACTGAAATAGTCCCCCCTTAAAATTCCCTGTATCATTTTATGCGGATTTGTTTAAAGGCAAAACAACCATAAACTAGAAAAGCTGTAGTTTTGTCAACTTCCGACATTGCCATGTGATTGGATTACAAAGCTCTGTAATTCTCACGTTTTGCAATGTCCTGGTACTCACATGTCAAGAGAAGAGCCGACGATACCAGGACAAGGATAGCTAGCATCTCAGTGTTCAGGCAGGTGTTGGTAACCTATAGAAGGAATCGTTCAGTGTGTTCATATCGTCTTACATTAAGGCGTGGCCAATAGGGAAGTTGGAGTGTCACCTAACATGCAGAAACATGACTTAAAGATAAATGTAACTCCCCATACACCTTTCATGGGTATAGGCAGGCATACACCATGTACTCCATGGTGTACACAGTTATTGAAAGGGGGGTGGGGGCAGCAAACAGGCCCTGAACTGCCTCCATAGTCCATGGGAACACAACAGAACAAGCAGAACCTTTCTGTAAGTTTATTCATATTAGTCAAAACCAGAAGGATTTGCCACCGGTACTGTCTTTGCATCCTAAGGACTATACAGCCTTACAGGGTCTGGGCGGGTATATTGGTGTCTTAAGGAACGATGCATGGCATCTGTATATACCGGTTGGGGAAGGGCAGCAACCAGTGTCATGGGGTACAAAGGTTGTATATATTGTGCCAAATGGGGCAACACACGCAGTCCTGGTGCACATATATATATATATATATTGTCTGGCTACACCCCTGACACCTTTAAGCTTGCCCATTTGTCTTCCGCTCTGCCCAACACTCTTTCTCAACTCCTTTTTCTCTCCTACCCCTTCACCGTAGACCATCTCACGTTTTGCCTCCTCTCTCTCTACCTCTTTCGCGCTCTGGCACTTTAAATAAATTTCAGCACGTTGGTAAAACCCAGCGAGCAGCGTTATACTTTTTGGTGGTGGTGAGTGCAGGGTTTCTCACTACTTGTCACATCCCAGTGTCGATGTTCGTTATTACCTTGATCAAGATTGCGCCCATAAATGCAGGTGTGAAATTCGTCTCTGTTCGAAGCAGTTCCCTCTAACCACTGAGCTAACCACCAGGCACCTGAACTAAATAGCAGTACTGGCATTCGCAGTGCTGCAGTTTTTGGAGGGATGCCACGCTGGAGAGACGCACCGTGCATCTTGCGTAGCGCAGTAGTACATCCCCGTGTGGCTGGGCTGTGGATTGTCAAGAGACAGAATCAGTAAATTTGCTCTTTTCCTCTCAGCTTTGAAGTCTCCTTGCCATTCCTTTTCCACGTCAGGGGTATTGCCCTCGATGGAATAGACTATGAGTTCGAGCCTCGTCTCCCCAGGCCGCTGCTGGTACCAGTACATGTTGGTGTGCGTGGTTTTCTGAGTACAGCTGAAGGTCGCGGGCTTTCCACGCTCGACAATGATGTCAGGGGACTGATCTATATTTGTCGCAAGTACCACTGTTGAAGGAAAAGATAAACTTTTAAGTATATTGCAAACAATATGCTCATCACTTTCCGTTCCATATTACGTTTTCACTTTTTCTAGTATGAAATTGTGTTTTGAGTTTTAACCTACCAAACGGGCACAACGAAAATAGCAAAACGTTCATTTTAATTAATAAAAGTGAAGCAAACGTGAAGTAATTTCTTTGAGCGAAAACCTTTTGGTGTACATTGTTGAGTCTCCCGGGTTGTTATATAAGGTAACTAGAATGCTAATAAGGTCACGTGGTGTACCGAATAGCGTATAAGGTAACTAGAATGCAGATACGGTCCAATGATGCACGGAATACTAATGAGGTAACTGGAAGCAGGTAAGCTCACATATGAATCGAATATGCTGTCTGCCACATGATGATCTATATATGAAGAAACAAATGGCTGGCACCTCACTCATCAGTTTTTGCTCAAGCCATGTTATCCTTCTCATTATCTGTACGTGCTGCAGGGCGCGGTCCTATGGATTCGGGTATACTCGGAGCCAGCTTTTGAACCTGGAGGAAACACCGGTTTTCCTATCTGTAAATTCCCCTCTTTCCACGTTTGCCCCGACTCATGGCTTAGAGATTTTTTTTCTTGCTGTCACAGTACCTGGCAACATTTTGCATTTGACCGACATTCTGGAACCTGCCCAGATAGGGTGCATTGCTTAACCAGGAGTAGCACACTAAGCAGAAGCTTGCTTCCAGATGCGACCTGGGAGCACAAGGAGGTTAAGTGACTTGCTCAGGATCACACAGTATGCACCTAGGCAACTGTGGGATTTGGGATTCAAACCCAGGTCTCCAGATCTGCAGCTCAGAGCCTTACCCCGCTGCTATACTTCCTCCTGGCTGAGAGTCAGCACAAATATTGACCAACCTTTCCTAAGCATACATATAGACCTGTATAATACATGCATGCATACATATGCAGGCAGGCAGATAGAATGACACACGACTGATATTGTAGGTAGATATGTAACAGCTGCCAGACCTACTCAGACTCCCTGGTGGGGTTGTCTGCAGCTGTTCTGATGCCGCATGGGACCCTACATGTCCACACCCCGCCTCCTTTCCATTCTGAGGGGCCAGCCTGGGTTCTGTCAGCATACCTCTCAACCTCTGCGCATTAAAAAATCACAGCACTGGCCTTCAACAATCATAACAAATGGCCAGAATGTTGAGCACTTTTTTGTTTTAAAGAATAATAAGTCTACAAATAGTGGGCCCCATACAGCTAGTGATAAGCAATGTTTCTGTCGTCTTAGTTCAATGATTTAATAGTTTGTATGTCCAGAAACAGCTCTGCCATTATTAACAACATCGGTAAACCCATGTGGAGCAAGGGTAAATTTGAGTGTGAAAATCATAGCCCTATAGGAAATTCATAGCAGTTGAGAGGTATGTCTGTCAGTAACAGGACACAGACATAATACAGTAGTAGTTCAGTAGGTCCACCTTTGGTAGCAGTAAAACAGGGTAGTGACTTGCCCCCCCCCCCCCCCCCAATATACTGTAAACCTTGACACTCCAGTAGATAACCTCAAAACAATAACACAGTACCAAATAGCAACATCCAGCACACTAAAGTAAAATACACAAATAACAATATAGTGTATGGTTATGGCTTATTGTGACGAGAAAGCAGTGGCTTTCAAAATTTTGTTGTAGGACAGTTCAAAGGTCAAAAAAGTTGTTGTACTATCATTCTGACGTCACATCGATAGTACAACAACTTTTCTGACTTGCCCTACCACCTGATTGTCTGATTCACACTGGGGATTCAAAAAACGCTGGAGAAAATGGCAGTGTCACTTAGCGAGCGGTCAGGCGAGCAGCTAATAAGTACAGTTTGGACACAGACTATATTGTCAGCTCTGTGTGCCCAAACTGTCAGTTTTTGGTATTTTTATTTTTTTTAAATCTACTGACACAGTTACTGATGCCAAAGCAGAGTGGGATTTTCAGCGAGGAGTCGGGAGAACCGGTAACTTCTGGGGCAGGACTGCATCGCGGAGGACTGCAATCTTTAGGTAGGGAACTGCAAAGAATGACAAAATGCAGAGTTTTGATGCGGGAATGTGAACACAAGGTATGAACCTTATTAAATGTTGAGGAACCATATACTATATAAAATAGTGGATGGTTAACCATCCACAAGGAAAGCCGTGTTTCCATCTCGGGAGTCGATGGTGTCATAGAAACGTCTTGAGCTTTGCTCTCAAGGTTTCTGTGACACCATCGACTCCCTCGATGGAAACACAGCCTTGTTGTGGATGGTCAACCATCCACTATTCTATATATAGTGTATAGTGGAGTATTGTTCTGTACAGAATTCCATCCCTTTCAAAATGCTGTTTTACCACAGTTCCAAGGTCATGGAATGTGATTCCGCCCTACTGTGGTAGAACAGCATTCCAGAACCTCTAGAGGCTGCATCAGTCAATTTCATTTTGAAAGCAAAAGAACTCACAAAACACATATTTCACATAGTACTATACACTATAAAAAATACAGGCTGAGTAACTCTATGCACAACCAGTGTGTTTTGCCACCTCAGGGTTCTGATTCCCATGGACCTCTTGAGTTTCACTCTTAAGGTCAGAGGGGATCAGAACCCTGCTGTGGCAGAACACACTGGTTCTGCATAGTTGCCCATGCAGTATTTTCTCTTTATTTACTAGGGAGGGGTAAGGAAAGCACAAGGGGATATGAAGAAAAATGGATGTAAAAGGGGGAATTCTTATACGTGTAATACTTCAAGAGTCCTACAATCCCCTGGCAGTCCCAGTACCAAAATGTGAGTGAACCCAGCTTGTTCCCCCCAAAGGCCTTAGAGAGCTCTCTGTGTTGCAAATGGTACCTCACCAGGTTGCTGGTAGCTAACCAGCAGTGTTAATAAATGGGCACGCTTTCAGAAATGTAGGCAATTCTTTTTTTTGTCAACTGACAGAAACTGAACACAGAGAATACTGGATGGGCAACTATGCACAACCAGTGTGTTCTGCCACAGAGGGGTTCTGATCCCCTCTGACCTTGAGAGCAAAGCTCGAGAGGTCCATGAGAATCAGAACCCCGAGGTGACAGAACATATAGGATAGTGTATGGTTACCCATACACTACAAGGCTATTCTTCCATCGAGTGGATACAATGCCGACTGATGACCTCAAGAGCGAAGCTCGAGAGGTCTCCAAGTTGGCATTGTATCTATGAGGTGAAAGAATAGCCTTGTAGTGTATGGGTAACCATAAATTGTTCTTTATAGTGTATGGTGCCCGGAAAAAAGACAAAAAGAGACTCACTTTTCCATATTTTCACTCGGTTCTGCCGAGGCCGTTGATTCACAACTGCCACTGCCCAGCACACTCGCCTGCCTCTCTCAGACAGCAAGGGACGAATCAGGACGTCTGCTGTAGCCCCTTGTATTATGACATCCTCACTAATGCAGAATGAAAAGTCGTTCTGCATTAGTGAGGACGTCACTACTGCAGCAGAACAACTTTTGTGGTGTATGGATTTCCATACACAACCGCATTCCACCATACACTATACACAGGTTGTGTAAAAGTTGCTCATCCTGTATTTTTTATAGTGTATAATAGTACTATGTGAAATGTGTGTTTTGTGTTTTTTTTTCTCTTTTTGTAATGAAACTGACTTGAAAAGTCTCTAGAGGTTCTAGAATATTGTCACCACAGAATTAAATAAAGGAAAGCAACAATGTGCCAGGATTCCAAGTGGTTCTGCTGCTGTAGTGACATCACTACTGCAGCAGAACAACATAATGTCATCACTACTGCAGCAGAACAAGTATATTCTATGCACTCTTCCTTGACCTCAGAAAAGCATTTGATACGTTTGATCATTCCATACTTCTTGATTCCCTGAGTAGCATCAGTTTAACCTCTGCTGCAGTAAAGTGGTTCTGCTGCAACCTCACAAATCGTAAACAGCAAATTAAAGCCAAAGGGGAATTCTCCCCACTAAAATTACTGCCCCGAGGCATTCCACAAGGTTCCATTTTGGGGCCTATCCTCTTCACCCTTCACATCAACCGCATCGACTCTGGCCTGGTTGCTGGAAACGTTCATCTCTTCACAGATGACACAGTCCTCCACACGACCAACCCCTCCTTGGACATTTTGTACAAGGAGCTAAAGCAGGATTTTATCATCCTACAGCACAACCTGCAGAATTTAAAGCTCTTGTTAAATGCAAAAAAAAAAAAAAAAGATATGATTATCTCTGCAGCCCACAATACGGGGATTCCTGGGACCCCACAGATTATTACCCTCCTTAATGAACCACTAGAGCTAGTGGATAAATTTAAATATCTGGGAGTCTGGTTAGATAACAAACTAACCTTCGGTGTACATCTAAGCGAGTTAACGAAAAGGCTAAGGCAATGCCTTGATATTTTCTACCGCATGACACCTACTCACCCTGGAAGCTAGAAAGCGGCTGGTTCAAATAACCTTTCTTCCCCTGATCGACTACGCTGACATCCTATACAGCCATTGCCCCCAGGATATGTTCCAAAAGCTGGATACACTCTATCATTGTGCATTAAGATTTGTTCTTGACTTGCCCTTGCAGACTCATCACTGCTCATTGTACCAAGCATTAGATTGGCTGTCCCTCTCCATGAGGAGACAAATAAATGCCCTCATGTGGCTATTCCAGGTTTTGTCCAACAAACTACCACCCTATATTTGTGACCTGTTTGAATGTTCAAAGGGTGCATATGGACTAAGGAACTGCTCCTTTGTCCTCCTTAAGCTACCACAAACAAGGACATGTCTTGGCTCAACTGCCATTAGCTCCTTTTTATCAGCACTTTGGAATAACATGCAAACATTACTTAAAATCTCCCTGCTGACCAGCCATTTTATATTTAAGGGGCTGCTCTATAGAGGCCTGAAAACAGTGTGTGATTGTTTCAGGTAAAGCCCTACCCTGCTCAGCTGAGTCCCTTAACCTATGTAATCCTGGGCTGCCTATTTCCCGTGTCAGTCAGCATCCCTTTAGGGCAACCATCTCCCCCCCCCCACCTACCCCCTCTCATCAATCAGCTTTGCAGGATGCCTCATTCTATTAAGCTGCCCCATTTTTCCCTTTCTACTATGTGTCTGATACCTTTTCTTCCCACTGCCCTTCTCTATGTTTCTCCTTCCTCTCCTCGCTTGTACTCTATAAGCTACAACCTGTATACACTGCACTTTAATTGCCTATATTTGCACTTCACATGTCTGATTCATCCAAGTACTGAGTTTGTATATTGTAACTGCCTCTATCGATGTCTACTTTTGTATGAAGTGCTGTCTACTGTAAGCAAAAATGTCCTCTGTGTCCAGGACCATCTTGAAAATTAGCTTGCTCAATGATGTAACTGCCTGATTAAATAAAGTTTGATTGATTGATTGATATTCCAGACATGGAATTTCATGCATAACAGCATTCCACTATACACTATAAAGGGGCTCCTATTTGTACTCTAAGTAGAGTTGGGTGGGCTGGATGGCCTTGCAGGTCTTCTGCATAGGCCTATCTGCAAGACAGTACATCCCCTCCCAGGACTTATACCCTTCCTCCTATCTAACAACCCCAAGAACCCCCTCCCCAGCCCCAGCTCTGAGGTACTCAGTTTAGACCTTTGATAGGTAGCTTAATGTTCTTGCTGCACTTTGTACTGGACGGGAACTGTAGAGTACACTTTAAATATGGGGCATAAGTCATGCTGCCACCCCTTTAAGGGCTCTGAACAGATGTTGGTGTTTTATTGCTGTTTTATTTGAGGGGCTTTTTGAAATCCCTGGAATTATCAGTAATCAGTCAGTCTCTGTGGGTCAGTAGTCCGAGGCAGAACCTCATGGCATGCTGATGTCTTTGTAGCCTGAGAATAACTCCAAATTTCCACATCAGTTTTAAGCATCTGTCTATTATTCACATGGACCAGCTGGGTGTCCACCAGAGCAGTGAGAGATGGGCATGTCAGACCAGAAGAGAAGGTAAGGGTCCTTGTGGCAGACTAACACCAGAACTCTGTGAATCCTCAGCTTTCACCGGCACAGAGATGATCTGTGGATTCTCCCTCACAAAGGCCTTTGACTGGACCTGCTGTGATCACCATCACCTTTCTCAGGCCTTTCATTGTCTTGATATCTTTGACTCTTAGGTTTTTCATCACACCCTGTGGGGCTGGCTGTGAAAGCCCGCAGCAAGGGCTTTCCAGTCCCTCCTTTTGGAGGGATCAGATACCCCCAACTAAATATTGGATGAGGTATAGCAACCACTGCTGTGGCTCCCTCCTCCGTCACCTCAGACCATAGTTCCCCTTCTGCTTCCCTTCATCTCTCAGGGTCCCTCTAGAACAGTTGATGGTTTGGGTCCTGCTGAGATCACTGCCTGGAGCATTGGATTTGATCCTGGCTGGGAATACTAGGAGGGCAGAGTAATTACTTCCACCAGAAATGTCCTTTTCTTCTATGGTGTTTCAATGAAATACCCTCTTCCTCCTTGGATGATACTCTGGCTGAAGTATAATTCTTGAAGTTGACCAACTCCTGAGATCCTGGCTGAGACAGTGTTTGTGGTGGCTATGAGCTCCATAGCCCACCTCCTCATTCTCTCTCTCTCTCTCTCTCTCTTTCACAGCTCTGACTGACTGGGAGAGACCGTTCTCCCTCTAGACTCAGGGCTGAAACTTGACATTGTATTGGCTGTTCCTCTGTTGCTGGCCACTGGTGATTGTCTCGGACTACCTAGCTAATCAAGGCACTCTGTGTCCTTTTTCCAGCATATACAGTGTCCCTGTAGTTCACTAAGGGCCAGCACTTTTTTATATTTTGAGAGTTTACTTATTTATTGCTATTTGCTTGAAATTTTAATGGGAGCATTCTTGTACAGCAGGCACCATGGTAAGAAAGCCCATGAAAAGTAATTCCAAACACAATATTGATCTTCCCTACAGCTTGCTATAGTCTGGACATATACATGACTAAGTGTTCAACTGTAATATTATATTGCCACTATTTTCTGTAACCTTGTTGTATCATGCAGAAACAAGCTGTGGTTGACACAGTGTGAACCCCCATTATATCATAATGTTCCATAAATCGGCAGCTATCAGTACTGAACATAGGGCAGTAATTAATTCATGGACTGCACAGAATTCACGGAAACTGAAAAGTGTCTCATGCCATGAATTTTGACATATTGTGCCCCTGAGTGGCAACTGACTGTTTATTTGCCTTTTTTTTTATTCCATCTTATGAAAATGCCCTGTAAAGACCCTGAGCACATTTACAATGTGTGTTCTACTTGCGAGCGATTGACAGGTGCTAACTACAGCATGGACATCAAAGCAGGTGCAATTAACAAGTGCTAGCTGCAGCATGGACATGTGTTTAACTTTGTGATTGCCATGCTTAGTAATCTTGTTAGAAGCAACTGAATAATTAAACGAGCAGTTAAAAACCTGCTTTGATTGCCCCTGCTCACACAATAATATGCCAGCACCCCACACCATATCACAGGCTCAGAAGCTGACCTCAGCATCAAAACTCGGTAACATACAGTATATGCAAAACACCAGTGTGCACAGTATGACAAAGGCACCTTTCATGTCTCCAGAGATATTTTATCTTGTTCTACCTGTAACATCCTGGTCGTTCATAAAAGGAAAGCCTCCTGTGACCAGCACCTCGAAGCTTCAAAACATCTAGCAAAAAAACTGAAACTACTGTCGATGAGAACACCACTGCTACAGTTAAAAAGCAGGTAACAGTACATGCTCTATTCACTGCAAAAGCTGCTTACCAAGAGGTTAGAAAAGTTGAACTGTTTAATCTGGTGGAAGCATTTAATTTACCCAATATACTGCTGAATGCTTTAGATAGTCACACACTCCACTGTTAACTAGAGGCAAATCTGAAATCCAAGGAAGTAATCCCTAGCTCACAGTGGTTACGGTCAGATTACCTTCCAAAAGTATATGCCTATCACTTTGAGGAGGTAAAGAAGAAAGTGCTGGAAGCAGTCATAATTTTTATGGTTTGTTATGAAACTACCGATGTCCAGGATAGGTACATACTTACCATTGTTGCGTCCCCTCAGTCCATTCATGCAGCTTAAAAGCAAACAAATGTATTTCACCAAAATTGGAACCAGTACTCCTGGACTGTGTAGTTCTAGAGGCTATGAACTTTAAGACTGCATCACAAACTGTGCTTAACTGCTTACAAAAGTATGAGACCCCCTACAATAATGTGGTTACGTATATTACTGATGATATGTACTGACATACTAACATATTATGATGCCAGCAGAATAGGCCCTATGGTCCATCGAGTCTGCTCAATGGTCTGTGCCTTTGCAGGGAATCAATTTTAGCCCCCCTGCCAACAAGGACCCCTAATTTCCAGCAGGGCTCCTGGATGTACCCTCCCCCTACACCTATCCCAGCCCTTCCTGAACTCCTCCATAGTAGTTGGCAGTGCATTCCAGGGCTCTACCACTTTCTCAGTGAAGTAGCATCTCTTTGTTCCCCCCTCAGCCTCTCCCCCCTCCAGCTTCATAGCGTGTCCCCTGGTGGCCCCCAGCTCTCTCAGCTGAAGGACCTCCTCAAGACTTACCCTATTTATCCCCTTGAGATACTATAAGACCTCTATCATATCCCCCCTCTCTTCTCTTCTCCAATGAATACAGGTTGCATGCACATAGTCGTTCCTCATAGGGCCTTTCTCCTAGCCCTAGTACCATCCTGGTTGCTCTCCTCTGCACCCTCTCCAGTAATGCAATGTCCTTCTTTAAGTAGGGACACCAAAACTGCATGCAGTATTCAAGGTGTGGTCTAACCAGACTATTGTACAGTGAAAGGAGTACCTCACTACTCCTTGAGGTTATCCCCCGGCTATGCACCCCAGCATTTTATTTGCTTGTGCCACTACCCTTTTACACTGCTCTGAGTTGTTCATTCTGACAACCACCACCACCACCCCAAGATCATTCTCCCTCCTCAAAACCTGCAGCATCCCCCCACAAAGTGTATTCATGAGTTGGGTTTTTGGCCCCCAGGGGCAGAACAAGTACATGAACAAGCACTGGCATCAAAGTTTGAAACATGTCCTTTTCAATGAAGTGCATGTTACTTGTTCAGCTCATTTGTTGAATCTACTGAGGGACATCTGGCAGAAGACTTTCACAGATATAAACTCTTTTGTGGTTGCTGTTTTAAACAAAACAAAAAAAAAAAACCTTTCAGTCTACCCAGCAAGAAAGGCAAGATTTAAACAGTTTCTAGCAGATAAAGAACAGACCACCACCTTACCTCAAATGTTTGTCATCACCAGATGGAATACTTGGTTCAAAGTAGTATTCTACCATGCAGAACACCTGGACGAATATGCAGAATTTTTCAGCGATGAGAGCACAGCATGTGAAGAAGTTGTTTCTATGGCAACCGCTTCAAATGTCATCACAGGAATCAAGGAGATTGCTGAGCACACACCCCTACTTGTGAATATGCTTCAGAAATATGAAGAAGATGAAGTAAGGTCCCATTTTGCATTCACTGAGCTGATGGACTTCATTACATTTCTTCAGATAAAATCTGAGAGTTCAGTCCATTGCTATACAAAAAAGTCTCGCTGAATGTGCTGGTAAAATAACATCTTACTTGACTGAGGGCAGTAGATTCATCAGTTGACTTTCGACTTTTTTTAGCCGTTTGCATATTCAATCCTACCCAGGCATGGACACTAGCAATTACAGAACAATCGATTGTCAGAAGTAGTCCACAATTTGAGGACAACATAAAAGCTAAAGAAGAGCTGCTCTGTTACCTCCAAGAAACGTAAGGTAGCACAGTAGTAAGCCCCGAACTAGAACAAGATGTGGTCAAGTACTGGGTTGGTTGCGTGGACAGATTCCCTGTTCTCTCCAGCACTGCTTTAAGCTGCCTGTTACAGTTTGCAGGACTAGCCTTGAGAGACCCATCTCTCAATATGGAGCTATGCTAATGAACACTAGGCATGACATTACACCAGAAAATTTAAAAGTATATTCCATGCTGCAGCAACATTTCTAATTTATGTACTTCATGCAATCTCTTTTTGCACTTTATTTAATTGTCTTGTTGTGCAGTATGATTCTCACATGTTTTTAAAATGTTTTAAAATGTTTCAGATGTTTTTACAACATTGAATTTCAGTAAAGGATTGGTAGATACAGAGAATGCATATGTGTCTGATTTACCATGAAAACAGCATTTTTTTCCATGCAGAAATCCGTAAATGTATTCATTTTTTACCATGAATTAATTACAGCCCTAAACACAGTCTATATCACTGGACTGCTTCCAGCTACAGGTGAAAGCAGTACATCATTTAAAACAATTTTTCCTGGGCTTTCAAAAAATAATAAACTCTGTGGGCTGGATATTCAGACTGTGCTGGGCAGTGGCGGGGCCAGGACCAGGTAATATTCGGTGGTGATGCACCATGGTGCAGCACCATTGAATATGGCACAGCTGGTGCACATACTGCACATGGCGCAGTGGCACTGCACCATCTCCAGTCACAGAGATGGAGCATGGGGATACTCCAGTGCAAGTGCCATTGCATTAGGTGCATCACCGGTGATATTCAGCCAGGGCATGCAAATGAGGCCATAATCTATGCAAGGTGCAAATGGGGCCATTTGCATGTCATTATGGACCCATTTGCATGCGTTGCACTGGGCATCCCGGTGAAATGCTCCTGGTGCCTTGCCAAGCTGCTGTTGTCAGGAGTTGGCTCCCATATGCCCAATTGCAGGCTGTAGTAATAATACAGATTACCCTGGTGGTCTAGTGGATCCCACCCCATATACCCGATCGTGGGCTGTAGTAAGAATAAAGATTAACCTGGTGGTCTAGTGGCCCCCCTCCCTCCCCACATGCCCATTCATAGGCTGTAGTAATAATAGATATCAACCTGGTGATCCAGTGGTACCCCCTCCTCACCCACCTACAGAGGCCCCCAGCCACCCAAACCCCCCCTTCATCGGCGGGTGGCAGCACTCCACCTGCATACTGCCTGGCCGCCCACCGAATGACAGCGTACCATATGATTTGCACACCTATTGGGCCACAGTGTGGACCAATGGGCTTGCAGGCCATACTGTACTACATCGGACCAGATATGTGAATGCACTAATTAGCACTTTTAGTATTTTTTCTTTTATAGTGATTGTGGTGATATGATTTCACAATTGCCTCATGCAGGCCCTGAAGTCAGCAGTGGAAATCAAAAAGAAACAGTTAAAGGGAAACAATTATACACAGGCTAGGATATTCAAAGGGGTTGCACCATGCACAAACCCCCAGTGTGCCCCGGCATGATAGTCAAAGGGGCAGGTTTCGCGGTGCAACTCCCAATGTGCCGGGGCGCATTGGTAATGTATGCGGCGCAGATGCAGGGGGCATGCCCATGCATATGTGGCACATCCCTATTTTCAGCTCAGGATGTGTGGCGCATATGTTGGCGCAACCCCTACATGCGCCGCACACTAGTGCTCAAAGTTGAGCTGTAAATAATAGGCTCAAATACTGGCTACCCACAGGCGGGTGGCTGTTGTGTTGCACCTTGCAATACAGCCACCCCCGCAGCTAAGTGACTTAACCACAGCAGAAGTGGTAAATCTACCCATGTACCCACACTCTGATGTAGTATATTGCTATTATGCAATGGAAACATTATTTTTTCATATTTGTGTTGTGTGATTTTATAAAAAAATTATCTGGAATGGTGATGATATTCTTCCATCTAAAGAAATAGTTCCCTGTTGCTATGGTGTTTATGGTAGAAGGGAAGTGTAGACTTCTTTTTAATGAACTGGCTGTTTCTGAATTTGGTAAAGAGGTTTTGCAAGAAATGCAGTACGTAATGAATTGTAAAAGTTTTTTTTATTGTAAAGTGCACTGTGTACCCCCTTTTTTAAATACAGAATTTTTGAATTTGTGTGCTGTTTAAACAGTAATGTTCCTTTGACAGACCTAGAGCAAATGATCATATCTCAGTCAAAACAACGCTACCTGTTCCAAGTACACCCTAACCATCAGCGCCACAGAAAGCGTCAAGAAGCCCAGAAGCAGAATTCCTACCTTTGGCCATGGTTCATGCTTGTCGACTTCGGAGTGAAGACTGGCTGGTGATTGAGCATCGATGCACAGTCTGAGTGGAGCTGAGGAGTCTGTGTTTGCTGCAGCTGTGTTTCTTGTGGTAGTGCGAGTCGGAGGTGCCAACAGTAGATTTGACATTTTTTTGTGCAGGTTACGTTTCACTGTTGGATGGCTTGTTTTTTACAGTAAATATTTTTTGAGCTCATCTGTGTCCATTAAATTGAAGAAGCTGTTTATTTTTTAAATTTACTGTGGCTTGGTTCTGTTAAGCGGTGAGTAAAAATAGTGGTGGTTTTGTTTGATGTCGACTGGTGGCAGTGATACCTGTTAGGGTATCATGAGTTTCAGTTGGCTGGCACGTCTTCCTGGGGGTACGCTGACTGATTTATCATGGCAAAAAGGTGCCAGCCAACCAATCAGGTTGCAAGGATTGGGTTGTTGGATTTAGCCCATTAATTGCTAACAGTAGACAGAGTAGTGTGGTACATCATGGATATTGTCACGCTTCGGGTGGTTGGGTACAAGGCCGCAGGCCGAGTGCATCCAACTGTCCGAGAAGTGACGATATTCCATGATATACCACACCCTGGAGTGACTTATTGCTATTATGAACTGGTTTATCAGTTTTGTTAGGAAAAATAATTAAAAAGAAACTTTTAAAATGTTTTAATGCCCTTTTTAAAGTGTTGGAGGAACATCTTTTAAAAAAAGTTCCTGGAGGACTTTGGGCAGCAGGTGGCGCTGTTGCAAGTGGAATTCATGTAGCAGTGCAGCTGTAAGCACCAATATGTTGGCAGGGACAGCGATCGTTGTGGTCTGTGATCTTTTCCCCCCAAACGATGTTGTGATTATTGCAAGCCTGGAGTAAAGGAAAACTGTGATGCTTCATTTTTAAGGGAGAAGATGAGGTTAATAAAGAAGTTTTTTTTGTAATTGGGAGGGCCATTGTGATACCGGGTATGTTTTCTTCTCTTGAGTGGCCATTAATGAGCTGCGTGGTGGCATTATGGTATTTCTTTGTTGGGAGCGAGTGGTTTTGTGAATGCTGCAGTCGGCAGTCGCCAATTGTGTTGCTGTCGTGTGCGTGTTGGTGGCAGTTCTTTTTTTATTGTTGTTGTTTTTTTTAAATAGCAGCCGACTGGAAGTCTGACTCACTACAGGCTGCAGGAGATGTAGAACTCTGCACGGTAAGTGAGGAGGCTGGTGACCGTAGGGTTTCTGAAGCTGTGATAATGTAGCCTGATATCATCATGGCTTCAAAAAACCTCTCGGCCAATCAGCTTACTCCATTTACGATCCCCAGTTCATAATTTGATTTATACAATAGGGGTGAGAGGTAAATGAGTGTGATAAATCTTGTTATTTTCACTCCAGTGTGATAAATCCTGCTGCCTGACATTTATGCATACTGTGCATACCTCATCAGCATTTATTTCCACTGTGCTGATGTCACCCAGCAACACTCAGATTCTGCCTAAGTGTTGGAACTGCTTTCATGAAGTTAATGACAAGAATGTAGTTCACGTGTCACACCTGTACCTGTAAGTCCCTCTTTCACTTTCATCTTGCGCACTTTATATAAGCCCCAAAGCAAGCAAACAGCAGCCTGAATTTCATACTGGAAAAGAAACCAAAAAAGAGTGAAGCCTTCTACATCCATGAATATCTCAACTACTAAGGCATACAGACTGCTTCATCTCAAATGGCAATACAGTGTTTCAGCTTGTTTAGCAGAATTTTCCTTTCTTGTCTTGTATCTTCTTTGTTCATTCCACAAGATAAAGTGAAAGAAAAAAAAAGTTCTGGAAACCCCTATTGTATAAATTGGTCTCATGATGTGCAGTTGTGTGCTATGGAAAATATTTTCACTCCTGCAGCGTGGCCTCTGGATATTCTCTTTCATGGTTTCACCACGCGTGAGTATCCAGAGGTCACTCTGCAGGAGTGAAAATATTTTCCATATCACTCTCCTGCCCATCATATATCCCCTATATCCTGCTGTTAGTGTTGTCTATACACACACATTTTATCTTGTAATTTTTACTCCCACCCCAGTTGTAGAGATAAATACTGCAGAATTTTGAAATTTTCACTGTCAAATAATATTCACTATTTTTGCTGAAGCACCAATTTGCATCAAAATAAATTTGCACTAATTAGCACTTTTAGCATTTTTTCCATTA
Source organism: Neoceratodus forsteri (assembly GCA_016271365.2). Classification (NCBI taxonomy): domain Eukaryota; kingdom Metazoa; phylum Chordata; order Ceratodontiformes; family Ceratodontidae; genus Neoceratodus; species Neoceratodus forsteri. Next base: position 708,235,170 of record CM028138.1, on the reverse strand, counting down.
TAGTGACTGTGGTGATATGACATAGCGGTAAAATAAATGTATGCAAGTATGGTTGCATTTGTGTTTGCACTAAATTTTCTTTACATGAAAATAACTAATTTTACAGTATTTCTCTACTTTGACTTCAAGAAGGGATATCATCAAAACCACTGAACTTAGAACTAGGACCAGAAGATCTCCATTATGTTTCTTGGAAAATTCAGATATCTTTGTTACTTTGTTGAAAAGTCATACATACAATACTACATAGGAAGTAATGTATTATGAGGTGGGGGGTTTTGCCCACCAAGGGTGCATAAAAGAACGACTTATAACTATGTCCTGTTTCATTTTTTTATAATTACTTTTTTGTATCCCCACTCTATCTGTACACACTGTCTCCCCTGTTTAAAAAGATCAGCACTAGAATTGTGCTACCTGTCAGTGTGTACGCCAAACTCTCCACCTCCCAAACAACTTCATTTATTGACTAGTTAGTTACCTGGTTGATTATGCCATTTCTGAAATATTTTATTTTAAAATAAGTGGAGACCCAGCATGATCTTTTTCACTGGCACCAAGTAAAAATGCAAGCAGCCAAAATGGAGCGCAGCTAAGTGATGCGAGTTCCTGTTTATTTTAAACTCTGAAGCATAGTAGAATGGCAGGAACAGCCAGATAAAAGTACAACATAAAAAAATAAAAACAAAAGTGGTGGGGGTCGATCGGAGTGTTTGTCAATGACATACACAAAGTGACAAGGGTGAGCAGGATGTCATGAAATGCTACTATACATGGCTGCAATCTCATAACCATGTGCTATGATATTCAAAGAATGCTAGTTTCATTTTGATGTAGGGTGGTTACCACTAATTATATAGAAAATAAGGGATAGGTAAGTGTGTGTCCTGGATTTTTTTCACTTACCCGAGGTGTGTGATGACCCATAAACCTTGAGAGCAAAGCTTGAAAGGTTTATGTGGTCATCGCACACCAAGTGAGTGTGCAAAAAATCCATGAACACAATCTCACGTATCCTTTATTTTTATATTTATTCATTTATTTATTTTTTGTTGACTGGGTAAGTGCACTAGACAAATCCTGCTATTTTTAGGCACATCCTGGGGAGGGGGGATACAGATGAATGCCAACTGACCTTGAATCACATTAAGCTGTTGGTGGTACTTTTAGTGAACGGGGGGGAAATTTGGCAAGGACACAGGGGAAATTCCTATACTAAACTTTAGGGGAGCATCTGACTGCTGCAATGGCCAGTCAAATGCGTGAATCGGAGGTGATGGACATCTCTATGGCTGGAGAGCAGGTTTCCTTCCTAGCTGCTCTACAGCCAGAGGCTCACCAGTTCTTCGATGCCGAGGGGCATCTGGAGGACTAGAAGAATACAGGAATGGAGGCACAGAAGGACTGCACCGCTATGAAGCAAGCGACATGGAGCAGTGCCTACAAGGAAGTGCGAGTGGAATCTGTCTTGGGTGAGCAGTCTTGAGATTTGTTTTTAAATAACAAAACATCACACCTGGACCAGAACAAAATGGAACAGGAGGCTCAGTTACCGACTGAGTTCTCTGAACAAGTGGAGCCTATATTGCAGTCGGCTGCTGATGAGAGGGGAGCTCTGTTACCAGAAGGACCAGACACCTTTAAAGGAACATACACAGCAGGACATTGTTTTCAGGATCTGTTGGGTGGCCGTCAAGAGAGCATTCTGGGTCTCTGGAGTCGTTGGCACCCATTATGACTTCTCGGCTGCAGCTTGGAATCCAGCTGCCTTCATTTTTGGCAACATCTGCAGCACTGATGCTGGGGCCCCATCCAGAATGGCAGAAGTGGTTCTGCGAGGAGCCAGCCAATGTTGGGACCCCACCAAAAAAACAGTCGCTGTGCCAGCACAACCGCTGGCAATGTCTGATTCTGCCCCTATAGCAGAACATTTGAAAGATGCAGGATGGGCTTTTGATACCACGATGGAGAAATGGATTTCAGGAATGACCCCTATTCAGGTACCTTCCTCTATTTCTTTAGGTAATTGGCAGCAAAAGGCACACATTGCTGAGGCTAGGCCTATTTCAGGTAATCATTCTGATACAGAGAAGGAGACTGTTAGTTCAGGCCAGAAGTCTCCTTTTAGTTTGCCACCTGAATTAATGTTGACTCAGGATCCCACCCTCACTCATTTAGTGGGATGTACACCAGTTCCTCCAGTCACTACATGCAGGATTTCTCCTGCTGTTGCTGACCCCACTGGTAGTTCTTCAGTAGCCACTCCTTCATCTTCCTTAAGTGGAGGTCTCCAGTTTCAGGATTCCACTGCTGGGTCACGTCTAGGCCCTAATAGGCCTTATGCATTTCTCTTTCACACACCTGCATTGCCAACTAAGAGACATAATGCTGTTCATCTCCATTACAAAGGGGGTCTCGAGACTTTTCCTGACAGAATATATGTTGCACATACTTTATTGAAAGAATCAATGGGGTTTCATGCCACTGAGATATATGCACAGATCCTTATCTCAAATGAATCTACTTTTGATGTTGGTATTAAGCTACGGTAAGTACTGGTTTGGAAAAATGTTGGCAAAAATTTTAGGAACTAAAACTTTCTCCACTTTGGGCACCTTTTGAAGTAATGCTACTGTCCTGCCCAGCTTTCAGAACCATTACTGTACTCTTTCGTAATGAGGGGGTCAGTGTGACAGATTTGCTTTTTTGGCTTAAACAATGTTGTACAGTTCAAGGAACTCCAGAAGCCATGTTTGATTCCGCAGGTATTTGGAGTGGAGGTTCTAGGGTCCGAGTTATTCTGAACACTACTGATGCTGGTGTGCAGCACCTCCCCAACAGCTTTTATTTGGGAAGAGACAGAGAAGTGCTTTTTATGCTGGACAACCTAAAGCTTGTTACTGGTGTGGCTCTTCCACACATTTAAGCAGTATGTGTGACAAGTTAAAATGTACTTCTTGTAATGCTCTGGGTCATATTAGTGGGTGTTGCACCAATCAGTTAGTGTGCAGTCTTTGTTCAACAGTAGGGCATTCCTACAAGTCATGCCCTCAGGCAGCCCATAATAAGGTTGACCGAGCTGACAGTATGAAACAATGATTGTTGATTGCTGTAGCTCAGGCGGAGATAGCTCGTAAACAACCTACAATACCCGGCCCCACAGTGCCTGCACCTCCTAGTACTATGAAAATTCTTTCTGTAACACTGGATAACCCCATTGCCACAGCGACACATGATCAGGCACTTGTTCCACCTGTTCCTTTCAGAGATGTTGCACCGGCACCTGTTGCCAGCTGTGAGCCAGTTTTTGTCTCATTTGTTGAGATGGCAGGGAGCTCTGTGGTTTGTCCCACTGGAAGTGCGGAGAAGGAGGCTATGCCCTCTCCTTTGCAAGTAGCCTCTATGAGTGGAATGAGGATGGTCTTGTGTAAACAAGATGGGAGGAAGCCTCCTCCTCCTCCTAAACACCCTAAAACCTCAGATCTGCCTTTGACGAATAGGTTTGAGGTGTTGAACCCACCCTCCGAACTGTCTGATGGTGATTCAGATGAATCTTACTTCAGTTCCTCACTCCCTGATATTGGGACGGATATGGATGTTCACCAGTCAGGCAAAATGGATTTCTCCCAAACTGAGGAGGAACATTACTCTTTGAAGAAGGAAAAAAAAAGAAGTCGAGATCAATGCAGCTTAAACAGAAACCTCGCATATGATTTTTTCTCTTGGGAGATTTCTAGCTCTTTACCCACCCCACCCCCACCAACACACTTTGTTTTCCTTCTGGCATTCTCTCTCTTTCTCTTTTTTTTTTTCAATCAATGTTAGCAGCATTAAAACCTCACATAAGAGAGGCCCCACCTTTTCTAATTTAATTTCTATGGGTCCAGATATTTCCTTTTTACAGGATACAATGCTAAATACTATGACAGATGTTGCTAAAGGAGTTTAGAAATGGTATGTACGGCCCTTTTATTGGTCCTTGCATCAATCTACATGTTCAGGGGTGGGTTTTGTTTTCCATACTGTGGAGTTTACATTGACAACACTGATTAATTTAAATCCAGCATGGGCTCTTATATTAGAGATTAAGCTCTCAGGTCAACTGTATAGGCTCATAAATGTTTATGCTCCGCAGATGAAGGCTGAACACATAGCACTCTTCCAGTTGATTCAACCTTTTTTGTTTATCCCTCATAATTTGGTGGTGGTGGGGATTTTAATTGTGGGTTGGGGTGTGCAGATAGAAGCAGTTTAACTAAAACTGAAAAACTTTTTTGTGACATGGTTGTTTTTGAAGAGTATGATTGACCAGGCAGGTTTGCAGAATGCTTTTTTCCCCAAGCATGCCAGGTCAGAACCTACTTTTCAAAAAGGGCCTTTGGCCACCAGAATTTATTTTTTTTTCTTTGTATCTCAGCATGCAGTGATCCATTCTATTACAGCAGAGCCAGTGGAATTCTCAAATCACAAACTTCTCTCCCTAACATTAGGGTCCATCCCTCTAAGGGCTCATAGCCTGGGGTTATGGAGATTTTTTTCCTGGACAATTAGAAAAGGTTTTACTGCAAAAAATGATTGTACAATTTATGGCAGACAGGAAATCAGTCTTTGTTTTTTTTTTTTTTATGATTCTTCTGTTTCTTGGTGGGAAGACACTAAGAGGGATTTAATATCTTTTCTGAAAAAAGAATGTAACTCCATCACAAATGGACAATATTGGCAATACTTATTACACAGAAAACAACTACAAAAACTGATTTCCTTAAGCACAACTGAAGGCTTTGATTATTCTGTACAGATTAAGAACATTAAAGCTGTTATGATGAAATATCACTCCACTAAGGTAGAATAACTTAAACAACAAAATTATGGTGCCTGGGGTAAAGCCTCAGTTATTTGTCCCTTCTCCAGTTGTCGTTCACGGTACCTCCCAAAAACTATTGAGGGGCTGGTGGACTTCCACAGCCAATTACAAACCCCTATACAAGGAATTATGCAGGTTATTATGGATCATGTTTGATTTGATTTGTTTTCTGGTTAGTCCATGGGCCATACGACCCATCTGCGTGGTCGACCAGAGTGCAAACAACAAGGTACAAATTACATCACAATATTAAATTACAATCTGAGGGCCGGATATTCAAACTGCACTATTTTGTGGTGCAAGCCCTTGCGCTGCACAAAATAGTTGTGCAGGGGTGTGTCCAGAGCGATATTCAAAGGAGTTACCCGCCAGCAACTCCTTTGAATATCACCTCCTGGCCACAGCCACTGTGCATGGCACAGTGGAACTTGCACCACTGCAAGTTGTCAGAGTGAAGCATTCAACTTGCGGTGGCGCAAGTACCATTGCGCCATGCGCAAAATCCCCATATTCAAAAGGTGACATGCAAATGGGGCCATAATTCATGCAAGGTGCAGGGGGGGCCATTTGCATCTGATCTATAGCCCCATTTGCATGCATGTGCATGCAGATGCGCACGATCCCCGAGGACTTGCACCTGCGCCTGCCAGGCAGCAGCCATCGAGGACCCGCCTGCAGCTTGATCACGGTTAAACAGTGTAGAATCCCCCATTGGCCCGATCGAGGCATAGTTTAATCCACCCCCACCAGCCCGATCGCAGGCAGCAATGTGGCTCCCCAACATATCCCTGGTGGTCCAGTGGACTGAAAAGCCCAGTGCGGGCAGTAGTTGATTAATACCCCGAATTTATCCCTGGTGGTCAGCGGTGGACCAAAAAGCCTGATCGTGGGCGTATGGTTGTTTAATAAACCCCCTTCTGAAGTCATCCCTGGTGGTCCAGTGGACCGAGAAGCCTGATCGCAGGCAGTAGTTTGTAATAAACCCCCTCCAAAGTCATCCCTGGTGGTCCAGTGGACCGAGAGCCCGATCGCGGGCAGTGGTTGTTAATAAAGCCCCCTCCGAAGTCATCCCTGGTGGTCCAGTGGACGAAAAGCCCAATCACGGGCAGTAGTTGTTTAATAACCCCTCCTGAATTCATCCCTGGTGGTCCAGTGGCACATCGATCGCGAGATGTAAATGTTGAACAAACCCCGAACATAGCCCTGGTGGCTAGTGTCCCCCCACCCACCCACCCACGAAGCCCCACCTCGCTCCCCCGGCGGCCAGCGGCATCCCACCACGCCTGCCCGCCCTGCTTGTCCGCCGACTGACTGCCTGGTAGGGCTGCATGCCCGATTGGTGCAGAGCAATTCATGTATTCATTCACAAATCTGACTGTCATATGACGGTATGGGCTGCATGCCCATTGGCTTTGCTCTGCACCAATGGGCGTGCAGCCTTGTCGGGCAGTCAGCCGGCAGGCAGCAGGTGGTGGGATGCTGCTGCCCGCTGGCCGCCAGGGGAGCGGTGGTGGACTTCATGGGTGAGTGGGTGGGGGACACTAGCCACCAGGGCTATGTTCGAGAGGGGTCATTCAACATTTACATCCCACGATCGGGATGTGCCACTGGACCACCAGGGATGAATTCGGGGAGGGGGTTATTAAACAACTACTGCCTGCGATCGGCTTTTCGTCCACTGGACCACAGGGATACGCTCGGGGAAGCTACATTGCTGCCCGTGGATCGGGCTGGTGGGGGATTAAACTATGCCCGCGATCAGGCCAGTGGGGGTGATGGTGGGGATTTACAGTCATCTGCCTGTGATCGGGCTGCAGGGGGGGCACAGGGACTGGGTTGAGGGCCAGCCACAGGTGGCAGCTGCTGTGTTGTGCCCTGCAATGCAGCAGCTCACCTGTGGGTGGCCCTTGACTTAAGCCTTTTTTTTTTGGCTCAAAGTTGTGCAGGCACAGGTTGGGGGTTGCACCTGCACAACTCTGCACAGCCCTGCTGAATATCGGGCTGTGCAGTTTATGCATGGTTCCTCCCCCTCCAGTTCAGCATGCATTCATTTGCATTGTGCTGTTGCTCAGCTGTTTTCTGTGGCGCAACTGCCTCCTGCTGAATATCACAGAATGGAGCAAGTTCGGACTTGCGCAGGCGCAACCCTATTGCGCATGGCGCAACCCTTTTGAATATCTGGGCCTGAATATACAAATATATAAAAGAACAGTAGTATATATAAAAAACAGTAGTACAATACACATAAAAATAGTGTCATAAGGGGGAAACATAAAATAATGTTACAGTATCTACCTATAGCATTCACATGCTTCATTCAGTTTCAGCAGTTTCCTTACGTTATTTTTAAACCCAAGAATAGACATTCGCAGACAGTCAATCTGACTCATGAAAGAATTAAAAAGTTTTGGTAACTTATACAGTAAAGACCTCTGCCCTAGTGCTGTTTTCATCTTTGGTATCTGAAAAGATGAATTACCTGATTTTCTGGTATCAAATGGATTGACATATTGCTGAACAATTTGAAAAACTATTCTAGGTACTTTCCCCATAACAATCTTCTTTGCTAATATACTTACAGTAAACTGCTATCTTTGTCTAAGGATCAATATCTCTGCTGTTTTAAGTAACAGACAATGGTGAGCTCTTAATGGTAACTGAGTGATAAACCTAGCGACTTGATTAAGTAAAACTAACTTTTCCTAGTAAACTGTCAGATGCAGAATAATAAAGAAATCAAACCATAATCCATGGCTGACAGTAGAAAACTGTGGGCTAATAATACCCAGTAGCTGGTGTTAACAGTGCATTCACCCGACATAAAGCTCCTAACCTTTGGTGTGTTGTTTTTACCAGGTTATGAATGTGTGTTTCATAATTCATTTTAGAATCCACTGTCAGCTCTAGATATTTAAATTGTTCTACTTATTCTATCCCCTCCTCATTCATAGTATATAAAGATAATTCAAGCTTTTGGTTGAGTCTTTTCCAATGACCATGAAATACCATGGACTTTGTCTTCTATCCATTCAATACGAACCCATGTTCATTAAACCACTCTTGCAAAGACAAGAATTCAGCAACCATGTCATGCTGTAATTGTTCAAGTTTAGGGCCACTTGTGAGGATCACTGCATCATCTGCATATAAAAAAAAAATCTGAGAAAGAGAACAAACTGAAGGAAGTGAATTCAAAAATAAACTAAAAAAAAGGGGACCCAAAACTGAACCCTGGGGAACACCCATAATGATCAGTGCTGGGGGGAGAGAGGCTACCATTGACCCTAGTGTATTGTATCCATACTAACCTTTTTTCCCATACACCAGAGCAGATGTTGGGTTAGGACAGGTTGTTTTGATGCATTCACTTTTCCTAATTGTCCAGAACATATTTTAAGGTCTTTGGATAAGGATATCGCACAGTCAGAAGTGGTGGTTGCTATTAATAAGTTAGCTAAAGGAAAGACTCTGGCACCTGATGTCCTCCCTAGTGACCTTTGCCTTCTTCTGGTTAATTGTGTGGCAGACAAATTGGCACTAGTATTTTCAGAAATGTTAACTGACTCCAGTATTCTACTACAGATGTCTCAAGGCAGTTTGATTTTTTTATATAAAAAGGTGCCCAGACAACATATTTTGAAATGGAGACCCATTAGCCTTCTCAATGGTGATTTTAAAATTCTAACTAAAGTGTTGCATGCCAGGCTGTCAGTGGCAGTGGAATGTCTCATTTCTCAAGCACAATTTTGTTCTGTTAAAGATAGATCTATTGTTGATAATCTCATTCTTGTTAGAGAACTTTTTGAACATAGTAGACAAAACCAAGTCAAAGGTTTACTGATGGCATTGGATCAAAAAATGGGTTTTGATTAGTTAATCAGAATTATTTATGGTTTGTGGTTGAACAATATGGTATCCCACTGAAATTCCTGGGTTGGCTTCAAAGTCTGTATCAAACTGTGACTGTGCTTCCAATGGCAAATGGATGGGTAGGCCCCATGATCTCAGTTAGAAAGGGGGTACAACAGGGGTGCCCCTCAAGCCCTCTCTTGTATGTCTTCAGTATTGATCTGCTTTTATGACATTTGAATAATAGTCCAAATATTAGGCAGTGTCCTAAGGGAGTTTTTCCCTGTTTGGCTACTGTCTATGAGGATGATATTTCTTTCTTTCTTTCAGATGGCTCTATAGCACAAAAGGCAGTGCATATTTGCAATGATTTGGGGGCTTTTTCCAGGGACTCATTAAATCTGGCTAAATGTCAAGGTCAACAGCTTGGATCCATGGATCCTGTTCAGAATACAGTGGCAGGTGTCCAGCTAGTGTCCACCCCTATTAAGATACTGGGAGTGCCATTTCAGGCTGATCAAATGGATCTCTTTAATTGGTTACCTAAATTAGATCAGGACAAGAGTTTAGTAGCTAACTGGAATAGGCATAAAATGAATAAAAAGAAAAGGGTATATCTCGTGAAGACTTTTTTGGTTCCTATTTTTTTTTTACATGCAAGTCATGTCTCCACCACCAAAATCTGTGGAAGCAATGTTGTATAGTATTTTTTTCCAAGCTGTGTGGGGCAGCCGTCTGAATCCAATTAAACAGAATATTTTGTATCTTCCAATTTTGGAGGGAGGGGTCTTAATATGACTAATCCTTTGGTTTTCCTTTATTCTATCTTCATGTTTTATAACATGAAGCCTTTATTGTTTCACACTGGGAAATGTTGGGGTCCTCTTTTATTTATTTATTTATTTTTTTGCTACCTGTTGTCCGTGGTTTGGCAGATGGGATAGGAGTCAACTTTGGGGAATGGGAGCCATGGGAAATGCAGCTACATATATGTGGTCCCTTTTTCTTAAACTAAAAGCTCAGACTCTACTAGTCAGATGATTCTTACAGGACATAGGAAGCAGTTGTATTTTCAGATTCTTTCCTCTCATTTTACGGACTCATGTCCTTTTCCTAAATGCCCACCAGTTTGTTTGTTTTTTGCCATCTCTGCAATCTTTTCTGAATAATAAACACATTCCCCCTCATGTGTGGGATGTCCACTCGCTCTGCTGCCATGAGACGTTCAATGTTAAGAATGACCAAAAACATAAACAGCTGGAGGAGAGATTGTGCAGTAGACCGTTATGTTTTCAAACCATTGAAACTGTGGAATATTTATTTTTTTAGTGTTCTTGAACTACTAATTTCTGGACTTTTTTAGCCTCTGAGTGGCAGATGCCATGTTTTGCTGTTATATGCTATAATACTTTGATGTATGGTTCATTCACCCCTGCTTGGAGTGGTTGAGATAAAGGGACTCTTCAGGTATTCTTGCAGTTATCCGCTGGCATGTTTGGAATTCAAGATGTTTATTTACATTACAGCAAAAACAGTTAGGTCCTGTTGAACTACTGTGTAAAACTGTTTCAGATTTAAGGAGGATTTATGTGTCAGAATTATCCTGTCAGCAGTCGGTATTTCTTAGAGCTAGATGGAGGAATCTACCTTGGATTACAGACTCTGATGTTCCTATTACATGATGATGTGCATTTTGGAGATCTGTTTTTTGGGGGGGTTGATCCTTAAAAACAGTTTATTTAAGAACTTTTTTTTTTCTTATGGGTGGAGGTGGTTTTCTTTATGGTGATGTTTTGTTTCAGGCTTACTGTGACTTTTCACTAGGATGGGTTTGCTTTTTGGTTGTCTATGTATTTTTGGTGATGTGTTTCACTTTATGATTTTCTTTTCCTAATAAAATCCCCTACTCTTTTTGAGAAGTGCCATGGGATCTTTAACATCCACCTGAACTACCACCAGAACAGGCAGATGGGACCTCGGTTTAACTTCTCATCCAAAAGATGGCACCTCAGGAGTACAGTACCACTCTCATGCTGCACTACAGTGTCAGTATTGGGATATTAACCCAAGTGCCTTGTGTGAGGAACTCACAGTCTTCTGATCTCCCAGCCTCAGGCGTGAGTGTACTAGCTGCTGAGCCACTGACATTGACTCATAATTGCTGGGGAACTGATTAATCATTTTTATTAAGGAGAAAAGAGGTATTTGTAGAACATTTGTTTATTGTTTAAGTAGTTAAACAAGTATGTGAAACAACTATGCAGCTCTACTGAACACAACTTCAATAGCAAGAGTACTGAAACATTTTTACGAAAATGGAAATGCTAAAGCTGTAATTTTTTGTGATAAATACTGCATTCTTGTTAAGAGTCCAGCTGTTTTCCATTTTGGTGGATTGTGGTATTTGGAGAAATAAGAGTCCAAGCGTGGTCTGCAGTTGCAAGAGAAACAACTGTTTTACAGCATTAAAGTATATTTAACTATTTAAAACTTTTCCTGGAATGAGCAGTTCATCTTGTCTGTCAGAAACAGAGATCAGGAAGGGCTTTCTTGGATTTGAGGGTTGTTTCTTTTGCATGGAGATCTGTGGGAGTGAAACAATAAGATTAGGGTGTGTATCTAAAGTTATAGTTTTTTTGTTACAGTTTTTACGTGTATAACACAATTTTACAAGAAGGAGGCGATATGCGAGTACCTCAGGTGCCAGAAGAGACAATCGTGAGTACCCACCTGAAGTTCCTCATGCTGTCAGTAGCTTGCAGCCACTGCTGTTTGTATTGCTGCTTAGGGAAATGCCGTAACAATCGATTTGGGGTTATTCCGGCATTTTGCAGCATAATAGCCTGAAATCAAGTTGTTACAGTGTTTGATGACACCAGTAATCCAATTGATAAATCAGTTCCCCAGTAATTATATACAAAATAATGTATGGGGACGGAGTGGTGGAAATGTTTTTTAATGCACCTAAAGTGTGTTTTGACACATAAACCACAAGAGTAAAGATCGAGTGGTTTACAAACACAGAACACACCAAGGTTGCATTAAAAATGAGTACTCACATACTCATCCATGTTTTATTTTTTTTTATGCTATATGATATCTGTTAGGGTCTGATAACCTGATCTGGGAGTAGGCATGTTTACAAAGAGAGAGAATGAAACTGAGGGCTAATAAATCAACCGATGCTGCCACCACCATTTTCAATTAGTGTGACAGCAAAATGGCTTCCTGCATGGGTGATTATCAGCTGTAACTTTTTCCATATTAACTTGGTGTGATGTCACACCAGACGGATATGAAAACTTTATCAGTATCAAGCTGGTATGACATCATGACAGTTTGATATCGAGAATACAAGGTCAGATTCATGATTCATATCAGACATTACCAGGAATTACAAGCATTTTTGTAACCCTGATTTCACTGCACGTTAACAAAGTTGGATTCAGTGACAGCTACTGATGATGTAATGTGATACCAGCAAGAGCGCTCACTACCAGCAACATTTCTTGATTGTTGGTCCATTTCCAGCACCAATAATTGGAAGGCTATAGCCTGTAGTTCAAGGGGAGAGTGCAACTGGCCACCCCCACCCTTGGCCTATTTAAGGGCTGCTCTCCTAACTCCACACACAAGCATTTTTTCCTTGCAGCTGGAGGCTCTGATAGTCTGTCTTTCCCCTGGAGCCTGCTGGGGCATCCCCCCCCCCGCAATGTTATTGTGTTGTGGGCTGCTTGGTTTCTGCTGACTTTTGTTTTGCATTCTCCTCCTTTTGGTTAGTATTGCTTGCCTCCAGCTGCTGCATGTTTCTTTGTGTTGCTTGTTCCTGTCCTTCTGTGTTTGAGTTTTGTTTGCAGTTTCCTTTTTGGGGGCTTTCTGGTTTTCTGGCTTCCTGTTCACTTGTTTGTATCCTGCTAATCCTATACTGAAGCTATTTGGCTCCCATTTTCTCACTAGCTTTCAGCAAACATTCAGTCTAACTGCAATTGTTATCTGTATGTTTCAACTCAGTTCCTGCTTCCCTGCTTGCTGCCTCAGTGCTTATCCACCTTTATTGTGTGCACCTGTGCAGACTCGCACTGCAAAGCTAGCCCATTGCATTCAAACTTACTTTCATGCAATTGCACCAGCAATCCTTGCTGTTGTCCCAGTAAATTGTCTCTCCCTGCAGTTCCACTGTTTAGCTTGTCTGCTGTCGCTGTAATAAAACCTGCATGTGGGTCATGGTGCTTTACTATTGCTTCCTTGTTTTTTTCAATGGCGGGGACTGGGGGATGTGGTGAAGTCATGGCCCCATGTGGTCTAATTTCCTCATGTTCAAATCCTATCTCCACCACAAAAAGCTCAGAGCATGTATGTCACCTTTAATTGGCTTTTTTAATGGGACCGATTGGCTTGCCTCCCTGCAAGTTATGCAAATTACTGCCTCTCTGGCCTACATGCATTGCTTACTCTGCCTCACAGACCTACATGCAGGTCCAGTCATTGCTTACATGGACGTTTTCTGCTATATGCTTGTTATAAAACCTGTCTGATGTAATAAAGGGTCTACAATGCTCAGCACTCCTTTAAGCTCCCATTAAGGCATGCCAACCTCTACCATTTGTTACCATGGTACAGGGCTCACCCTGCAGCTGACAGTCTTGCTCTGCACCCTGAAGTCCACATCTTCAGCATGCGAAGCTTGGGGTGAGGTCCTTCTAACCTGGCCTATAGCTGGGAATGACCTCTCTCTGGATGAACTTTCAGTCGTCGACTGTACTGATAGCACTTCTTGAAGTAGCATTAAGACTTCAGCAGCAAAAGGGTGTGGCTCTCATGAAGGGCCTCTTAGCTGCCTGAGCAGGTTCAGAGGCACCCTTCAAAGCTATTTTCCCTATGACTGCCACTGGTTCATCTGGTTTATTTTTAGATTGGTAGGCCAGCTGAGCGCCACCGCAGTCATTGCACTTCTTCTCCTCCAGCATTGGAGGAGCAGTGTTGCAGAGTTAGCCTCCAACCCTTCACAGTGCTTCCATTACAGGGATAGAGGAGAGCTTTCCTTTTTTTTAATTACACTTTATTAAGATAACAGAATGAGCAACTGACAGGATCAATCAAGCCAAAAATACAATATAACAACACCCATTTCCCCCCCTTCCTTGCCTTCCCTTCCCACACTTCCCACTTCTCTGGTGGAGCTACCAACAAATAAAACTGCATGGCTGGCACACCTGTCCAGTGATTGGATTTCCACTTGTGATGACGGTGACCCAGGTTCGGGAATGAAACCAAGTTGTCGGAGGGCCGGCCAGGGGGAGAAGGATCAAGTGTCCTCAGGACTGCTCTCCTTCTCAAGGAGGGAGGGAGTTGTGCATCTGGTGCACTGGTAACACCCAGTGGAGGCTAGGTTCAGCACACATGCACAGACACCTTAGTAACTCAGGAGTGGGGTGGATGCTGGTTGTCATTGCACATCCCCGCCCCTGCTTACAGGGAGAAAAATGCAGCCTGGGTTATCCTCATGAAGCCCTCCCCCTGGCTTCAGTTAGCCTCTGGTGCCAGGCTTCCCAACCAGGAACTGAATTGTGGCACTGATAAGGGGAGGCGGCATCGCAACCCCACCCTCTAGGGGGGATGCCAAGGTAACTGTGGAGGAGAGCTGGATGTTGCCGGAGGTGGAAGTAATGATGACCCAGGGGGCCAAAAAGTACAATTTAAAAAAAGAGAAATAAAACTGCACATCATCACCCCATAAGATATTCCAAATAACCTTCATAATGGGTCTATATTAAACATCATAACCCAATTCACAGGAACAATAATTGTAAAGTACAGGGGCTCAGAAGATTAAATAGTATATAATACATAAAGTTTTTCCCATTTCTAATCAAATCTAGAAGGCCTATTGTGGAGACATGCTATCATATGTTCAACCCAAAGATTAAATAATAGCTCCTGTAGTCATTCCTGATATGTGATAGAAGTATGGTCCAGCCAGTGTCAAAGTACTACCTTTTTTAATGAAAGAGAGATCACAGACCATATAAAATCTTTACTCTTTGACAGGAATGGCCTTATAGTACCCAAGAATACAAATTTCTGGATTAAAAAGGCCCTGTAATCCAAGTACAAGATCTGCTCTAGTTTCAATCACATTCCAAAATGGGACTACTTTGGGACATTCCCAAAGGTTATGGAACAAGGGACCATCTGCCTGACTGCATCTAGTGCAGACCGATGATGACAATCATCCCATACACACCAGCTTCTGAGGCATGAAGTAGAGGTAATTCAAGGTGTTAAGTTGTGTAAGCCTCAATCTATCTTGGGATATATATCTATAAGATCAGTCCAGATGGACTGCCAATGGGATGGTGATCTGGGGAACAACTGATTCCAATAACAAGAGACACCATCCAAATTTGAGAAAACCTTAGAGAAGATGAACACGAATAGCGTGGACATGGCATGGGGCTTAGAAGCCCTATCTAACATGGAGGCAAAGGATTCTGAAAAATCAATATTCCAGGAACCAAACCAAACCATTGAATCAGGACATGCTGTAACTGAAAATTTTAAAAAATGGATCTGTTCTCTAACTGTAAGTGTTCCAAGATAGCCTCCGACAATAATAATACCCATCAAACAAAAAAACACATACCTTAACCCCCACCAACCAGGAAAGCCAGTCAGTCGAGAGAGTCTGACTCCCAATTTTGAAATTAAGATTATAAAGAAGTGGTTGGGTAGTATCTTTAAAAATCAAATAGTAACATCCCATTGTGTTGGGAAGAAAAAGCAAGAGCAAAAGAAGGAGGAAACCACTTTCGTTCTCAAAAACAGTAGCAGAAAAGATCAAAACCAAAAGGTTGGCCTTCAGGAAATATAAGGGAAAGCAGTGGGACGAATACAGGGAGGCATACTAAACTTCTCTAAGGGAAGCAGGGAAGGCAGTAAGGCAAGGAAAGGCTCAAACCAAGGAAACACTAGCACAAACAGTAAAAGAAGGGGACACGACTTTCTGTAGATACATTACTGAAAGGATACAGTCCAAAGAGGGTATTGCTAAGATCAAAGGCAATAAGGGGGAATGTGTGGAGGAGGACCAAGGAAAAGCATCTATCCCAAATAGATACTTCTGCTCAATTCAGCACCACGGACACAGGGGGAAGGGAGGTGTGCACAAGTCCCTTCACAAAAGAAAGGGTCCTACAAGAGCTCACTACGCTCAGGGTGAACAAGGCAATAGGACCTGATGGCATATATCACAGTGTACTAAAGGATCTAACAGTGGAACTAGCAGAGTCATTAGCAAAACTGTTTAGTGAGTCTGAGCACAGGAGAGGTACCAGAAGACTGGAGAAGGGCTCATGTGATCCTGCTCCACATGAGTGGCAGCAGCAAGGAGGCGGGGAACTATAGACCAGTCAGTCTTACCTCAGTAGTGGGCAAGCTTATGGAGGCACTCCTTAAGGAAAGGATAATGCAACACCTGGAATCCATAGGAGCACAGGATCCAAGATGGCATATTTTTTTCAACAGGAAGATCCTCTCAAACTAATCACAAAGATTTCTTTGACTGGGTAACCAGAGTGGTGATCCAAGGGGGTGCAGCTGATGTCACTTACCTTGACTTCAGCAAAACTTTTGATGCTGTTCCACATAGAAGATTGATTAATAAGCTGGGTAGGCTTGGGGTTGGTCATAGGTTGGTCAACTGGATGGCAAACTAGTTGGTGGGCAGAAAACAGAGAGTAGTGGTAAATGGTATAGAGTCAAAAAAGGTGCAAGTCACAAGTGGAGTGCCTCAGTGGTCAGTCCTGGGGCCAATTCTCTTCAATATCTTCATCAATGTTACTGCAGATGGACTGGAGTGTAAGGTTTGTGTGTTTGCAGATGACACCAAGATCTGCAACAGAGTAGAAGACCCATATGGGGTGGGCAGAATGACAAGACATCTGAATAAACTAGCAAAATGGTCAAAAGAGTGACAACTGGGGTTTAACCCAAAGAAGTGTATGATCATGCACAAGGGAAGAGACACCCTGATGCTACATATAGGTTGGGAGGGGAGTTGCCGGCAATCACAAGGGAAGAAAGAGACTTGGGCATCATCATCACAGATGACCGGAAATCATCCAAGCAGACCACTAAAGCAGTAGGTAAGGCTAGGGGGATGCTGGGGTGTATTAGTAGGGTTATCACAAGTCATTAGAGGAAGGTAATAATCCCACTTTACAAGACACTGGTGAGGCCCCATCTGGAGTGTTGCATACAGTACTGGAGGCCGCACCTGCACAAGGACATTAGCAAAATGGAGGCAGTCCAGAGAAGACCAACCAAAATGGTGCAGGGTCTGCATCAGAAAACATATGAGGACAGATTATCAGAGCTCAATATGTATACCCTAGAGCAAAGGAGGGACAGAGGTGATGTGATCGAAACATTCAAACACCTTAAGGGCATTAACAAGGTGAAAGTTTAACATGTTTCACTATAAGAAAAATAGCAGGACAAGAGGACACAGCATGAGATTAGAGGGAGGCCGATTAAGGGGTAATGTGAGGAAGTTCTTTTTCCCAGAAAGGGTGGTGGATGCATAGAACGGCCTACCTCAGAAAGTGGTGGATATGAATACAGTGCAGGGCTTTAAACAGGCATGACAGGCATAAGGGAGCAATACAGATGAGTATGAATAGCTAGGTAATTTAAAGAGTAAAGGCATATGGCACATTCATAAGGTAGAAAAAATGGGCAGACTGGATGGGCCTTGCTGTCCTTATCTGCCATCTGGATGGGCTTTGTGGTCCTTATCTGCTGTCAACTTCTATGTTTCTATGTATGTTACTTGATTAGAGACCACAACTGGGTATATATATGGAGAGAGGTTCCCATAACTGACTCCTTCAACTCTCGGGCAAGCAGTCTCCATGGGGTTTATAACAAGGAAGTGAGAGACAGCCCTGTCCCTGGAGTAATTTCAACTCTAAATCATGCCACAAAGGCATGTGCCCCGAAGTAGAATTTATTGAAGAGGGGAGAAACCATCAAAGAAACTTACTAAACTGGCTAGCTAAATAGTTAATAAGAAAATGGGTGAGCTTAAGCCCACCAAAACACCTAGGAGCTGCCAGCTTATTATAGGCACACCTAGGAGCTTTTTTAGCCCTGATGAACTCTGCAATCAAGCTGTGAACACACTTGAACCAAGCAAGGGGAAACCAACAATTTAGCATATGGATAGAGTAAAATAATCGGGGAAAGACATTCAGTTTAACTATGGATATCCATCCCCAAAGGGGTCAAAGGCAGGGCCTGCCATCTGTGTAGATCTTGTTGTATACAAAGAACCAAGTCATCCAGATTAAGTTTATGCAAAAGAGAATTATCCTTGGAAAGATGTAAATCCAAATATCTAAGACTACGCGGGGACCACATCATCCCCAAAGATACCAAATCGTCCTTGGATACTTGTTAGGGTATGGGGTAATACTTCCAATTTGTTAATATTAAGCTTATAATTAGATAGAGATCCAAATTCTTCAATAATATGGATGGCCACCAGTAATGAGGTATTGGGATGAGTTATGTGTTGCAGAATATCATCTGCATAGACTGATAGCAAAAAAACATGACAAACCCACAGAGACCCCAGTCAGGTCAGGACATTCCTTCAATCTATGCAACAACAGTTCCAGAAATAAGCTGAAGAGCAAAAATGACAAAGGGCAGCCCTGCCTAGTGCTTACAATAAATTCTTGCCGAAGGGATGGAATACAAGACCCTAATCCAAAGAAGAAAATCTGGTGGGAACCCAAACGCTTCCAGGGACATCAGCAGAAAATTCCAATCTACCCTATCAAATGTCTTTTGCACACCCAGGGACACCAACACCATTGGAATGACAGAGTCCCTGGATGTAGAGAAGATATGCACCAACTTCCTGAAATGATCCTGGGAGGATTTCCCTGGGACAAACCCTACCTGCTCATGACAAAGGAGAACTGACCAAATTCATCCCACCCTGGTGGCAAGAATCTTAGATAAAATCGGGTCTATAATTACTCACAAACTCTGGGGGCTTGCCAGGTTTAAATAATAGGACAATCAGGGCTTCTAACACCATAGGGTCAGAGATACCATCCTCATAAATATAAAGGTAGAAACGATGTAATAGAGGGACCAGCTGATCAGCAAAAACCTTATAAAAATTGGGAGTAAAGCCATCTGGCCCTGGTGCCTTATCCTGCGCCAAACTCGAAATGGCATTGCTAATTTCTTCTTCAGAAATGGGCTGGGACAGAAGTCCCCACTGAACCGGGGACAACTGTGGCAATGAAAGGTCAGCAAGGTATTCCAGACACATGGTCTGGGATGACGGTATGATCCTAGAGCTGTACAGGTCCTTGTAGAAGGAGGCAAACTCCCATGCTATATCCTGAGGTTTGGTCCATAAGGATTCATCCATAGATCTAATAGCAGGGATTAATCTGGAGGACTCCTGTTGTTGCAGTATGAGTGCAAGCAGCTGATTCACTTTTTCCCTTGGCCAATATATTTCACTTTAGTTTTTAGAATCGTATACTCTGCCTTATCCCATAAAAGGTCTGCATACTTATTCTGCAGGACAGTGAGCTCCCTCAAGGTGGATTCTGGCATCTGCGGGGAGAGGGATTGCTCAATAATAGTGAAAGAGATCAGTAGCAGCCTGCATACGACTCCCTTTATGCTGAGCAGAGAGCCTAATAAGTTCCCCCCCAGGAAACATTTACAAGCTGACCACTCCAGATCCCTTTGTCTAATACAGCCAGAGTTATACTGGGTGAATAAAGAAATATTGGTCTGCAAGCCTTTCCACTACAAAAGTATCCTTCAACAACTAATTATTTAGTTTCCAGATTATATCCTTATCAGACTGAAGATTAATGGAGTCTAACCCACACCAGTGAGTGATCTGAGAGGACCCTAGCCCTTATTTCACCCTCCAACGCCCCTCTAAGTAGAGACTGAGTAAGGAGGACATAATCAATCCTGGAGTAAGATCAGTGAGAGGGAAAATAATAGGTGTAGACTTTGTCTTGTGGATACAAGATCTGCCATGGATCGCACAACCCCAATGATTGAAACATGTTTAGAAGTGCACACTGGGGAGTCACATGATGCTCTAGTGGGAGTAGGGCATTGGGGGAACTGCTCCATTTAATTGAAATAACTTTTGGCTGAAACACCTGCAATTTAACTAAGAACACCTACATTTCTGACCCAGCATCATTCTACAACCTGGGGATTATCGTGTTTACTGATGGAAGTGACTTCCTCGCAAGAGATTTTAAATATGCAGCCTGCTATAGAACCATTGCAGGAGTTGGAGGCAAAACGCCTGTGCAAAAGCACATCCCCTATTACAGAGACACAAGAAATTTCCCCAACACAAGTCTATCTGGAGCTTACCTCGATTAAAGAAGCAATCCTCAAACTGGTGGAAGAAGTGGCTGAAATTAAACTGGCCCTTACTCAGCTTTCCAGGAGGTTGACTGACTTGGAAGTTCGAATCAGCTCAGTGGAGCGGAAACAAGACAGAATGGAGCCCGAAGTTGTCACGCTCAAAAAATACATATCTAAACTAGAGGAGTGCATCGATGACCTGGAAGGTTGGAATCAAAGGAATAATCTTGTCTTGTTGGGACTTCCAGAAGGAGAGGAGAGCCCCAATACTATTCAGTTCCTTCAGAAGTTCTTAAAGAAATCAGTAGGACCTTGTCCTAATGGCCCTGAATTTATCATCGAACGAGCCCACCGATCTCTTTGTGCTAAACCCTCCCCAACTGAACCACCAAGGCCAATCATATTTAAACTTCTTAATTATTTAGACCAAGAGTTTATTTTGAAAGAAGCAAGAAAACTCAATGCTATTCTTTGGGACGGTCGAAAATTAAGACTGGTTCCAGATCTTACATACAAAACTTGGCAACTACGTGCAGCGTTCCGCCCCATTACTTCAAAGTTCTGGGCAGCAGGTATAAAATATTGTATGTTATATCCAGCAAGAATTGAAGTATCTCTCACAGAAGGTGTAAAACGATTTGTTACAATAGAAGATGCTCTACAGACTCTCCAGCAATCACTCCCAAATCTTTGCACAGGGTGAATAAAGAATAAGCTACATTCTGATTTTCTAGGACTGATTCAGTCTGTATTCTGAACTCTGCAGTAAATGTCTTGGTTCATAAATATCCTTTTGGAATTTAAAATCTGTTCCGCAGGGAAGGAATAATGTAGGACATTAAAGTTTTATATGACTTCTTGTTGTTGTTTGCTTAAATGGTAGCACCCTTTATTAAACCACAGAACTGTGAAGCATAACCAGTATATAAATCTGCTTTTTCCCTCTGTAAGAAACCTATTGCTATAAAATTCCACCAGAGGGCGCTACAATTCTACAATTCAACTGTTCCTATGCTCATTGCATCGAAGCTAATATGTATACCACCTAATTTGTTCTTTGTCTTTTTTTCGTTCCCCTTTGTCTTATAGCAAGCTTTATTACAGTAGAACAGTATTTAGTAATCATAACATAGTGTTACTAGTAACAGTAAATATAATGGTTAAAACAGGATTACAGTTATATTTGACTTGTATCCCAGCTAACACCTTAGTATAGAGAGAAGTTTATCCAACATTATTATTTTTTCATGTTATTACTTCCACTTCTAGTCAGAGATACTGGTTTTCTCTTGCTATCACTGTTGGTGTTGACGCCTATATAGGTAATAGATCATTACATGGGTGGATGGAGCCCCCCCCCACCTAAGGTAGAGTGTTATGGACCGTAACGTAAGGAGTGGGACTAGGACCTGGGTTAGGAGGTTTGTAAATAGTTGCATAGTTATTTTCTTTTCCATTTGGTTTAGGCAGCTGTTTTGGGATATTAAAAAGGGATTTTTGCTAGGGAGGGGGTGGGATTTGGCACAGTCTTGCTAAATAGTAAGGCAGATCAATATGTCCATTTAACTGTGCATGGTATCTAGATTAACAGTTCTCTCATGGAACATTAAGGATGGAAGGGATAACACCAAAAAATGTGCTGTGCTTAACCATTTGGCGAGATATAGCCCTAAAATAGTTTTCCTTCAAGAAACTCATTTGCCTCCGGACCAGTTAAGCTTCCTCCATAAACGCTGAGTTGACCAAGTTTATGGTGCAGGCATTAATTCCCATAAGTGTGGAGTAGCAATACTCATTGCAAAAGGATTGCCTTTTAAGTCCATTTCAACAGTCAGTGATCCAGAGGGCCACTATGTGGTAGTCCATGGTAAACTGGGTAATATAGATGTAGTATTAGGTTCTATTTATAGAGACCCCATCATTTTTTACTTATTTCGTTTTAGTCTCATCACCTTTTTCACAATATATTACTATACTGGGAGGTGATTGGAATATTGTACAATCGAGTGGTCTAGGCCGAACATACCGCACAGGTCTTGGAGCATCGTCAGGACAAAGGGCTTTAGGTGAATTAATATCTTCCTTAGGTATGATAGAGCCCTGGAAATTAGCTAACCATTTAACTAAGGACTTTACTTTTTACTCACTGGTACATAAAAATTATTCTCGCCTGGATTTTTTTTTTGATAAGTCAACAATTAGCCCCCTTGATAACTGATTCCCAGATTTATGCAGGGGTAATTTCTGATCACTCACTTATAGCTGTTACTTTAGACCGTCTAACTATCCCGCTTAGACCTCATACCTGGTCCCTTAATACTACTTTACTAAAAGATCTCCAAATTACTCTGCATTTTAAACACTTTCTTCAAGAATCCATATTGCATAATCTAAATTCAATTTCTTCAATTTACTACTGAAGCAATTGCTCAAGCTATTCATTCCCTAAAACCTGAGAAAGCACTAGGCCCAGACGGGTTTTCTGCTCTTTTTTATAAAACTTTTAAGGACCAAATTATTCCATTGCTTCAACAACTGTTTAGTTACTGGGAAACATCTCCAGTTACAGACCCCTCCCTATTTGAAGCAAGAATAATTTTTCTCCCCAGACTAGGGAAGGATCCGGCTATGATTGCCAATTAAAGACCAATTTCATTACTTAATGTAGATGTGAAAATATATGCAAAAATTTTAGCAAACAGAACAGTGAAGGTATGGACTGGGCTTTTGGGACCAGAGCAAACTGGATTTATAGCAGGACGCTCTCATGCTGATCATTTTCACAAACTCTGCCACCTTCTTGCCGCATCCAGAGATCCTACCCTTGAAGCAGCCTTCATAACTCTGGATGCGGAGAAGGCTTTTGACAGAGTGACTTGGCCATATTTGGTTTTAACCCTTAAAGAATTTGGCTTCCTGGAGGTTTTTATTAACCATATCTGTACCCTCTACCAATGTTCATCTGCTAGGATAACGTGTAATAACCATTTATCAGATCCATTCCCACTGTGTAGTGGCACCAGGCAGGGATGCCCCTTATCCCCATACCTATTCAGTTTGTACATTGAACCACTTGCACAGATGCTCAATCAAGAAAGGGGGTTAACAGGCATAAAAGTAGGAGATCTAGAATTTAAACTATCTCTTTTTGCAGATGATTTACTCCTCTATTTGTCTAACTTTAACCAGTCTCTCCCTATAGTACTTCAAATCATTGCTCAATTTGCCGAATTCTCTGGCTACAAACTTAACATTAATAAAACCATAGTTTATCCCTTGTCAGTTCTAGTGCAAAGAAATTAGATTAAAGCCCTAGGATTACAGTGGGAAAACACAGCCATAATGTATTTAGGGATTAAAATTACCAAAGAAGTAGGGAAACTTAAGGAACTCAACTTCGACCCACTCTTGAAATCAGTAAAAGAGGATTTAATCAGATGGTGAAAATTGCCACTATCTTCCTGGGGCAGAGCAAATGTCTTAAAATGATTGTATTGCCTAAACTCTTTTATCCCCTGTTTAATCTTAATATATACCTCCCAAAATCTTATTTCCTAGCAATCCAAAGGATGTGTTCTGATTTCATTTGGAAAGGGAAAGCTCCTAGATGGGCATATTGGAAACTTACCCATCCTAAAGTTCTAGGGGGACTGCAACTCCCAGACTTCTACCTTTACTATCTATCCATTCATGCAAATAGGTTTTTGTACTGGTCAGGCCTTAGAGGAAACCCCTCTTCTCATCTGGATTGGGTCTCTCTAGACCTGAGTCAAGCACACTGCCATAATGTTTCCTTGCTAACTATTTTGTATACTCCCTGGTCTAAGGTGTCTCCAGAACTATGGGACCCTCCAATTGGGTGGGACAGGAAAGCATATCAACAATTTTGTATCTTTACTCAAATTCAACCCAGGAAAGACATCACACAGACCCTATTTAATAACCCCAATTTGAGGGTAGCCAGTGAATGCATCATTCCAAGTGGTGAATGTTCCCACCCTGATCCAAGCTTAATGGACTTCATCCAGGGGCAATCCCTTCTTTCAATATAGTCACTGCAAGTGAAATTTGCTACTCCACCAAAATATCTCTTCACTCTTTTACAAATATGTCATTGTATAAAGACAAAGAACCTCTGTGCGCAAACACTGAGGCAAGGGTTACCCTAAAGGGCATTTGGCTGGGAAGCCAAGTTTCAAGAGCTTCTTAGGCAACCCGCCATGGTCAGATAAAGCCGGCTTATTTTTGGCATCATTATTCGATATTATTTTAAAACAAAAAACAGTTTCTAAACTATACCATGAACTGAATAACAACCCCGGAATACTCCATTTCCAGTGGCTTATTATTGGAAATATAATATGTCCAAATGCTTGTCTGACAGCTCTTGGAGAAGAATCTGGACAGACATATACTTTAATAAAACAAGATTGTCTCCAGAATATTCAGTTTAATATATTAAACAATATTTACTACACACCCAGCAAACTATACAGAATGGGAAAGGTTCCCTCCCCTTTCTGCAAGGATTGTAAATCGGACAATGCAACTTTATACCTCAAATTGTGGTCCTGTCCCAAGATCCTCAAGTTCTGTGAAGTGGTGAAAAGAAATATTACACCTTACCTAATGTTAGCCCCATACTTTTCAGAGGACACCTGTACTTTGGGTGACTATTCTTCTATTCCTTCTCTCGCTACAAAAAGTGCAATTTGCTATGGTTTCCCTAGTTATCAAGTTAATAATCCTCAGACACTGGGCGGATGACTGGGAACCATCATGTAATGAGTGGTGGATGGAATTTCTTACTACCTTAAATGCAGAAAGGTGTGTAGCTAAAGTTACCCATTCCTGGAGAACTTTTCAGAGATGTTGGAACTCCTTTTTTTTCTATCTTACAGAATAGGTTTGGATATTAAAACCTCCCTCCTTCCCATTTCTAACTCCCTTCCACCACACTCTCTGTTATAGTATAGTAACCCTGACTTATTAGAACTTGCAATGACACTATGTTGGAACCACGACATATCCTGTCTTGCATATATTATGGTTTAATTAGTAAATAAAGACCGTGCCTGGGTAAGGGGGTGGGGTGGGGTGGGGTGGGATTTTTCTTCTTCTTTTATTGCTACTCTGCATCCTATGTATTCAACATGTATGTGTATCCCTAAGTGAATTTATGAAAATGTTGTTATGATTTTCTTTTTTGGTTTGTTTGTGAGCTATATGGAAGAATTTGCAATAGAAAAATAAAGCAAATTTAATTGCGAAAAAAAAAAAAAGAAGTGCGCACTGGACAGGGTACGGGGAAAGGGCTGCCATACAGGGTACATTCCAATCTCCTCCCACAATTAATGGAGTAGGAGTAAAGGATGATAGAGTAGCAGTCAGGTCCATAAAGAAAGGGGGATCTGCCACCATGGGTCAGTAAACACTACCCAGGATCACCTCCACTTGGTCCAGCAGTCCCTTAACAAAAACATACCTACCCTGGGGATCCAAAATACATTGAGTATCTTGGAAAGAAATTGAGTGGGAAATCAAAATG
This sequence comes from Neoceratodus forsteri, assembly GCA_016271365.2. NCBI lineage: Eukaryota > Metazoa > Chordata > Ceratodontiformes > Ceratodontidae > Neoceratodus > Neoceratodus forsteri. The sequence continues at coordinate 708,209,482 of CM028138.1, read as the reverse complement.
GCCACTCCCCTACTGGCCCAGGCACATCCTGTTGCAAAGACCTGTCCCACCGATTGCCACTTAAACAAGACCCCTTCCACTGCCAAAAGGTGAGTCTCTTGTAAAAAAGGATATATGACAACCATTATTTTATTTATTTATTTATTAGAATCTAGGATTATAAATACCTTTGAGCCAAGGCTTTCTTACAAAGGTTCCACATCAGAGATTACAAAAGAGGAAAACAAACATTTCAAAGGATAACAAACATTTCAAAGAGCAACAACAGTGTGGTGATTACAGACAGGTTGAGTATTAGGACCTTTGGTATAACCATGGGAGGGGGTGGAGAGGGGGAATGAGGAAGCAACCAGAGGCATTTGTCAAAACAAAGAATTAGCGAGGAAGTGCAGTTTTTCAAGTGGGGGAGGGGGGAGAGGAGGCAAGAGGATAGGAACAGGTAGGAGGTGTGGTGGTAGGGGATATGAGGGAAAGAAAGTACATTGGGGGTAACATAGAAACATAGAATTTGACGGCAGATAAGGACCGCTTGGCCCACCCAGTCTGCCCATTTCCCTACCTACTGGATAAGCTGCAGATCCTAGTTAACCAGCAGCCTACTTCTTCCTACCCCCAACCCCTAGAATAGCCTTATGACTGTCCCATGCATGCTTGAATTCCACCACTGTTTTTGACTCCACAACCTCCTCGGAAGGCCGTTCCATGCATCCACACCCTCTCTGTGAAAAAATCCTTCCTTAAATTACCTCTGAGCTGCCCCCATCTTCAAATTGTGCCCCTTGTTCTTGCACACCTTTTTTTGAAAGATGCTACCCTCTTGGACTTTGTTGATTCCTTGAGGTACTTGAACGTTTCTATCATGTCCTCCTCTCCCTCCTTTCCTCAGGCTATACATATTAAGCTCCTTTAGTCTCTCTTCATATGTCTTCCAGTGCAGACCTGCACCATTTTAGTGCCCTCCTCTGGACAGCTTCCATCCTGTCTATGTCTTTGCGGAGATTGGGTCTCCAGAACTGCACGCAGTACTCCAGATGAGGTCTGACCAGCTGTCTGTACAGAGGGATAATAACTTCCTGTTTTCTACTGGTGATGCCTCTCCCTATGCATCCCAGTATCCCCCCAGCCCTCCTTGCTGCCCTCTCACATTGCTTGCCCACCTCTAGGTCATCTGATATGACTATCCCCAGGTCTCTTTCCATTTTTGTTGTTGTTAGTATCTCACCCCCCATTGTGTACTCTTCCCCTGGGTTTTTGTTTCCCAGGTGCATTACCTTGCACTTCTTAGCATTGAATCTAAGCTGCCATACATTTGACCATTCCTCTAACCTTGCCAAGTCCCTTCTCATCCTTTCCACCCCACCCTGTGCATCAACTCTGTTGCAGATCTTTGTGTCATCTGCAAAGAGACATACTTTTCCTTCCAGTCCCTCTGCAATGTCACTTATAAAGACATTGAAGAGGACCGGTTCTAATACTGAACCCTGCGGTACCCCACTAGTAACTCCCCTTTCTTCTGAGTGGACTCCATTTACTATTACTCTCTGTGTCCTATTCTCCAGCCAATTCTTTACCCAGGCGGTCATCTTGGGACCCACTCACAGGCTGGCTAACTTGTATATTACTCTTTTGTGTGGGACTGTGTCAAATGCCTTGCTAAAGTCTCCAGGTAGGCCATGTCCACAGCCCCTCCCTGATCTACTACTTTGGTCACCCAGTCAAAGAAATCTATCAGATTCGTCTGGCATGACCTTCCTGCTGTGAATCCATGCTGCCTAGGGTCCTGTGCCCCTCTGGCCTCTAGATACTCGACAATTCTTTCCTTCAGAAGTGATTCCATCATTTTCCCTATCACTGAGGTTAAACTAACAGGTCTGTAGTTTCCTGCTTCTGCCTTAATCACATCTGCCCTCCTCCAGTCCTCGGGTACCACCCCATCCTCCCATGATTTGTTAAAGAGGGTAGTCAGTGGTGTCACTAGTTCTACCCTTAGTTCTTTTAGAATTCTGGGATGAATCCCATCAGGCCCCATTGCTTTGTCCACCTTCAGTTTTAAGAGTTCTTTCAGAACCCTTTCTTCTGTAAATGGGCTGGTATCAACTTCTGTATCCAGAGTGTTTCTACTGTTTGTTTTTACGATACCTCCCCCTCTTCATTTGTAAATACTGAGCAAAAATATTTGTTTAGTATCTCTGCCTTTTCATAGTCTCCCTCTGCCCACCCTCCTCCCTTTATTAAGCCTCACTATCCCTCCCTTGGTCTTCCTTAGCTCCCTGATGTACCTATAAAGGTTTTATCCCCTTCTTAACTGAGTTGGCTATCTTTTCCTCGGTTTGGGCCTTTGCTGTTCTGACTGCCTTCCCACCTCCTTTGCTTTAACTGATACAGTTCTCTGTCCTGCTCCTTCTCTGATTCCTTGTACTTCCTGAATGCTTTCTTTTCTCTTGAACCTTCACTGCCACTTCCTTTGAGAACCATAGTGGTTTCTTACATCGTTTGTTTGTTTATTTGCTTCACACAAAGGCTGTTACCTCTGTGATGGCAGTTTTATTATTCCCATTGTTCTTCCACCCTCCTTCCTGCCCATTTGCTAGTGCATTCTTTAGGCACTCACCCATTTAGCAAAGTCAGCCCTCCTAAAGTCCAGTACTTTTGCCTTTGTATGGCTTGACTCTATTGCTGTGTTTATTGTGAACCATACTGTTCGATGGTCGCTAGCTCCCAGATGGCTACCCACTTCTACATCTGTGATCCTCTCTCCATCTCCATTTGAGAGAACCAGGTCTAAGATTGCTCCCTCTTGAGTGGGCTCCAATACTAGTTGTCTAAGGCATGCCCCCTGTAGGGCATCTAGAATAACCCCACTCTTCGGAGTGGTACATGGTTGGAGGGTGTGTCTGGTAGGACTGGCGTGAGGTGAGGGTGCCACAAACTGGCTTAGATAGAGATCCTCAGTTTTAGGTGAAATAATCATAGGAGCTGGTTGTAATGAGATGGTGCCGGAGACTTATTTTGAACATCCCAAGTGTTTTGGCTGAGGAGATAGTATGGCTGAGGTCATTTAGCCAAAGTGGAGCTTTGTAGGCAAAAGAGCATTGGCCCAGGCTGGTGCAACAGTGGGGGACTTTCAGGAACTGGCACTTTGATCTGCTAGAGTTCTGATGACTGGAGCTTTCAGGTAATAGAGCTATGATGCCAGGGGGAGTGAGGCCAAGGTGGATTTTCTTTGCCATAGTACAAGTAAGATACTTGATGTGGTTAGATAGTTGGAGCCAACAGGTCTGGGCATACAGGTCACAGGTATGGGTGAGACGGTGGGCACCAGTAATAAGTCAACAGGCCTTGTTTAAGGCAACTGATATACATCTGAGGGTTGTCGTCATGGCAGAGCTGTAAATGATGAGACAATAGTCGATGACCGAGACCACTGAGCTCTGTATGGCTATCTTCAGTGCATCAGGGGTAAGATGTTGTCTGTGTTTATAGAGTAGACCAAGTCATGTATTAGCAGCTCTGGCAACATTGTCAATGTGAGCCCCATCTGAAAGGCAAGGGTCAAGCAGAATCCTTAGATATTTAAAGGACTGGACCTGTTCAATGGTGTTACCCTTTGCGGTAGAGATAACCAGCTGGTGTTGCTTGTGCAGATTCTGGGAGCTGTGAAAAAGTATTGATTTAGTTTTTTTGTGATTAAGCACTAGTTTATGTTTGTGGAACCATGACTCAGTGGTGCTGAAGCCATGCTGGAGACTACGTTGTAGTGACGAGGGGTCTTTGTGTGATGAAAAAACGACTGCATCATCCGCATACAGTATGATGAGCTCAGTGCAGGACTGGGGTAAGGAGTTCAGGAAGAGGCTGAAAAGGAGGGGGCCCAAGATGGACCCCTGTGGGACACCAGAGCGGACGGGCAGGGTATCAGAGAGAGCATTTGCAATTTTTACTCTTTGCCTCTGGTGTTCTAGGTAGCTGTTGAACCATAGTGCAGAGTAAGGTGACAGTCTGGCATTCAGTAGTTGATCAATAAGGAGCCCATGGTGGACAGTATCAAATGCTTTGGAGAGGTCGATGACGACAGCCCCAGTGAGCTTGCCATTGTCAAGGGAGTTGTGAACTGCTCCGGTGAACTCAAGGAGAGCTGTGGTGGTACTGTGTCCTTTCCAGAAACCTTGTTGTTGGGCACATAGTATATTGTATTTATCCAGGTGGTCTGTGAGTTGGTCTGCAATGATCCACTCGAGGGCCTTAGAAAGTGGGGGTAGTATTGAGATAGGGCGGTAGTTTGAGTGGCTGGTCTTATCGCCACTTTTGTGGACAGGGGTCATGATTGCAGTTTTCCATCTGTCTGGGAATTGACTACTGATGAGGGAGAGGTTCAGAATTTTTGTTAAGGGATGAAGAACTTCATTAAGGGTCAGTGACAGTAGCTTAAGGTCCAAGGTGCCACCACTAGTTCTGGATTTAGAGATAGCAGTGGCAATATAGTGGCGTGCTTCATACGGTCTGACCTCACTAAAGTAGAATGGGGGTGATTAGACTGGGCATGAGGGGGACTGGAGGTGGAGGCACTTTTTTTGAAGTAATCAGGAGGGAGGACAGCACTGAGGTCTGTAAATGCCATGTTAAAGGTGTTTGCAATGACCATTGGGTCAAGGGTAGTTGATCCGTCAACTACTAGCATGGCCGGGGAGGTTTTTGGCTGCTTCCCCATAATTTCCTTGAGATTCTCCCAGAAAGCTTGTCCATTGCCCCGGGTGTTAGTGAGTGCATCTTTGTAATAGGAGTTTTTCGTGAGCCATATGGCTTTAGTGCAGGCATTTCGTGTTTGTTTGTACTTTTGAATGTCAGTTTTTTTCTGGTAGCTTTAGCTACAGCCCAGAGATGGTCCCTCAATTTCAGCTGGGCAAGAAGTCCCGCCATGATCCAGGGGTTGCTGATAGTTTTAGCCTTGTGTTTTTTAACTGGAGCAAAGAGCTCTGTTGAAAGTCGAGACGAAGTAGTCAAGAGCCAGGTTAACATCCGTTGACTTATATAGGGGTAGCCAGTCTTGTAGTTTCAGGTATTGTTTGAGGCCATGAGGGAGGACTCTGCTGGAGATGATTTTTGGAGGGGGCTTGAGGAATTTGTTAGTCCATTCGCAGATGACTGGAGAGTGGTCACTGAGGGAGTCTGGAAGAACCGTGGTACGAGAGATCCTGGTGGGGTGGTTGGTAAGAACCTAGTTGAGTAGGGTACTGGTGCTTGTTTTATAGTTAGTCCTGGTAGTAGAGGTAACCATCTGCATGAGGTTGGCAGCTGCAAGTGTTTGAGGATTTTGTGTCTTTTAATAGGGGACCTGACTCTCTTAACATTTCAGGAAGCAATTTTTAATGAATTAGCCATATTCTAGAGAAATCCTGTTTAATACAGTGTCCAGCAAAGAAATACAAAGAAATTCCCAGATCCCAATAGTAGCTCCACCAAAAATATCCAGTCCCTCCCTCCTCCCCCCCACCAAAAAATACATAGAAACAGACTTTGACAGCAGCTAAGGACTGCTTGGCCCACCTAGTCTGCCCATTTCTCTACCTATTGGATAAGCTGCAGATCCTAGTTAACCAACAGCCTACTTCTTCCTACGCCTACCAGAACTGCCTTATGTCTGTCCCATGCATTTTTGAATTCCCCCACTGTTTTTGACCCCATGACGTCCTCAGGAAGGACGTTCCACGCGTCCACCACCATCTCTGTAAAAAAAATACTTCTTCACATTGCCCCAAGCTGTTCCCCCTCTATCTTCAAACTGTGTCCCCTTGTTCTTGCACATCTCTTTTTCTGAAAGATGCTACCCTCTTGGACTTCGTTGATTCCCTTGAGGTACTTGAAAGTTCTATCATGTCCTCCATCTCCCTCCTTTCCTGAAGGGTATACATATTAAGCTCCTTTAGTCTCACTTCATATGGCTTCTGGTGCAGACCCTGCACCATTTTAGCTCCCCTCCTCTGGACTGCCTTTATCCCCTACTGGGTCATAATATTGTACGCTTAATAGCGTATGACATTATAGCTAACCTGACACAGCGCTGTCCATGACAGCGAATGGTGCAATACCGCATATACTGCTGTACGCAGTATTGCACCATTCACACACTCCCAGGCAGAGGATAAGACCTCTGCTGGGAGTGGATTCTGCTGAGCAGCTGCTGTGACTCACTGGACTGAGCCACAGCAGCAGGAACCCAGGCGCTGCGTCTGGGACCGGGTTTGATTCCAGGTCCCAGACATTTTATTTTACAGTTGTGTGTTCCCGAGTTGGACCCCCCTGGAGTTGAGAATCTTTAGTGGGGGGAGGTCCGGGGGCAAAGCCCCCCATAACAGGAGTGTGGGAGGCAGATCCCCCCACAGAAAAAAGACATATGCTGCATGGCAATATCGTGCTGTATTAGCAGCGCGATTTTGCCATCTGGCATAATGTCTTGCGACATTATGACCCTATGTCCCTCCATCCTATCTATGTCCTGGCAGAGATGGGGTCTCCAGAACTGCACACATTACTCCAGATGGGGTCTCACTAACTGTCTGAACAGAGGGATAATAACTTCTTATTTTCTACTGGTGATACCTCTCCCTATACATCCCAGTATCCCCCCAGCCATCCTTACTGCCTTCTCACATTGCTTACTTACCTTTATGTCATCTGATATGACTACCCCAGGTCCCTTTCCATTTGTGTTGTTGTTAATGTGCCCCCTCCCCCCCCATTGTGTACTCTTCCCCTGGGTTTTTGTTTCCTAGGTGCATTACTTTGCACTGAATCTAAGCTGTCGTACTTTTTCCCATTCCTCCAGCCTTGCCAAGTCCTTTCTCATCCTTTCCACCCCCTTGTGTATCAACCCTGTTACAGATCTTTGTGTCATCTGCAAAGAGGCATACTTTTCCTTCCAGTCCATCTGCAATATCACTTATAAAGACATTAAATAGGACTGGACCCAGTACTGAGCCCCGTGGTATCCTGCTAGTAACCCCCCCTTTGGAGTGGACTCCATTTACTATTACCCTCTGTGTCCTGTTGTCCAGCCAATTTTTTACCCAGGCTACCACCCTGGGACCCACTCCCAGGCTGGCTAATTTGTTCCCTAATCTTTTTTGTGGGACTGTGTCAAATGCCTTGCTATAGTCTAGGTAGGCCATGTCAACAGCCCCTCCCTGGTCTACTACTTTGATCACCCAGTCAGAGAAATCTTTTAGAGTCATCTGACATGACCTTCCCACTGTGAATCCATGCTGCCTTGGGTCCTGTGCCCCACTGGCCTCTAGGTACTCAATAATTATTTCCTTCAGAAGTGATTCCATCATTTTACGATCACTTAGGTCAGGCTAATACCGCCTGATAAACTCGTAACCCTCCTTCCTCCCCACTTCTAATCCTCCCCTCCATATGGAAAAGGATTCTACTCAGCCAAAAGACCCCCAGAACCATGATGGGGGCAATAACCAGTGATGAAAGTGAACAGGAATGCACAGGAACTCAGTTCCTGTACCTTTTTTTGCAACAGGAACTGAGTTCCTGTACTTCTTCCTACTGACACTGAAACTGAAATTCTTAAATCAGCAACATAGTGACAGTTTCTGGACCTGTGATCTGCAATCAGGGTTTCCATAACAACATTGACTTATACAACAGTACTGTTTTCCTAGAAATACCTCAATATCTCTATCTGAATCTACTAGTGTCAAATTAGATAGTTGTGTCTTGACACCGCTGTCCTTTAGATTGAGGATCTTCATTCTGCATTTCATAATTGCCAGTGTGTGAGTTCCTGTACTTGTTGTCTGTCACCTGCACCACTGGCAATAACCACCCCAATGTCCCGGCTAGTGTCGTCCCCACCCACAGCAGAATTCACTGCTTCATCCTCCACTCCCACTCACTGCCCAGAATCCCCAGAAACAATAACCAATCAATCAACAAAGTTAACCAAATAGCCCTAACCTCACCCCCCCATCCACTCTAACCATGTAAATAAATAAAAAAAATAAACCCTACAGAAGTAACTAGGGGTGGGGGCGAGGCACTGGCATCCCATCTATAGCCCCATTGTTTAAACTGAGCAATCCCAAAGCTAAAAACCCCAGTAAGGAACTCTGGGGAAGTGGCTTCCCAGGGATAGACAAGGCTAGGGCCTCTCCAAGAATACCACACATAGAAGACCACCCCTTACACACCCAGCCCTCCATATACTACATCCCCAAGAATCCGATAAACGCCCCAACCAATATACACAACTCCCACAAGAAATCCCAAGGGTTCCAGAACTCTGACCCAGAAAAATAAAAAATAAAAGGAAACATACTTACATCGCAATCTAAACTAAGAGAACAACATTAACATTATAGTACGAATAAACAAAGTCCATTAACAGTCTCCTCTTCCCCCTCACAGTGTTAAGCATCATCCCTATCCCCCCAGACACCTCAAAAGCAGTTCATGAATGAGTTCTACAGTGTGCCTTATCATTCCTCCATACCACTGCTTCTAGGAAGGTTGAGGGGAAAACCTGGGGGAGTTCTTCCAAAACAACAAACTAGATCCCAGCACACTCTGCCAGAAACTAATGACAGTCTCCAATCCCCACTGCCAACAGATATGAGAGTGATTGGAGTCTGTGCGATGAAAGCATTCTCAAGAAATGACTCCCCCAGGCCTCTCACTAGGGGGGGATTATGTTGCACACGGCTTGCAATTAGGGGTGTGTGGGGGTAGAAGCTGGGCCACCACACCACTGGTGAATGGTGGCCCAGGTTTACCTGAACGGCTTGCCCAATAGGCGATAGCCCCCCAGTGGAGGGGGGGGGCTGGTCTAGGCTTCTGGGGGAGGGACCGCAGGGGGTATTTAAGGGCAGGGCAGAGGGGGACTCTCCCTCCTATGATCCTGCTTTCACCCCTTCTGGACATCTCGTGCCTGGTTTCCCATTTGGCCTTGTTGGAGTTTTTGGTCGGGATTGCTCAGCATTTGTATCTGCTGGCTATTTTCATGTGCTACTTCCCGACATTTTTCCACCACCCAGTTGGCTGCCTTTCAACAACAGGCAGAGTCTGGCCAGAAACCTGCCATTGTTTCCAGGACCTCTGATTTAAAAAAAAAAAAAAATTTAAACAGGGCACCCAGAGCTGGTAGGAAACAAAACCCAAGGTTTTCTTTCAGGAATAGTGTGGGTGTGCTGGGGCAGGCAGTGGCTTGGCCTGGCCACGAGGTAGGCCCAGGCCAGTTTCCTTGGCATCTTAAATGTTTTGATAGGTGTGCATAGTAGGGGGAAACAGAAGTATAGTGCAATGGCTTAAGGCTCTGGCTGCAAACGTGGAGACTGTGGTTTGAATCACACAGTTCTCACATGCATTACTGTGTGATCCTGGGCAAGTCACTTAACTTTCTTTTTATGGGGGGTGAGTTTATGATGAAATGCTGTTCTCTCCCTGGGGATGCTGGTTTGGTGGTTTTGTTTGGAACTGCAGGTGCAGTTGTTTGAAATGGGAGCCACTGGGCTTTGAGGTTTGCAGATTGATTTCTTTAGGCAGCCCTTGGGCCTGGCCATGAGGTAGACCCAGAATGGGCCTCATTAGTCCCATGCCAGCGGCCCATTTGGCCGGGCCTACACTCCACCACATACATTTTCCATAACAATAAGGAGTGTTATTCAGGCAACTGTTTTTCTATCGAGGTTTTTTCCATAAAAGGTGATAATTAACAAGTAATGCTCATTCAAGGTTTTCTCGCTGGGGGTGTTGGTTTAGAGTCAAACAAAATTTGGGGGCCCTCACCTAAGCCACAAGGCATCCACTGGGCCTGGCCATAAAATAGGCCCAGGTTGGCCCTCATAGAGCCCATGCCAGTGGGTCCACTCATCTGGGCCTGTGCTCCATGCCACAACATACAACTGTTTTTTCTCTGAGGGTTTATAAGGATGGAGGGTTAGTCTGATTTTGCTGCTCGTATCAAACAGAATGAATTTACACAAAATCATGTAATCCACAGTAAGTTTAGTTTAGATGGGATAATTAACAAGTAATGTTTCTATAATGCTTTTCGCTTCCTGGGGGGTTTGTATAAAGTACGGAGATTAACCCAGGTTTCTTGCTGCGAATAACATACAGATTAAATTTACCAAGAATCGAGTAATTCATAGCACTTGTAATGATGTACCTTCCCTGGAGCAGGTTTCAAACACTATCCAAGCTAGAGGTAATGTAATTGGAGATGCACAATAACAAAGAATACCCCCCCCCCCCCCGGTTTTTCTTGTTTTTTATATTCATGATCTAAGTGAATGGAGGAGTCCTGGCTCTCTTGACCACTGAATTCACCCAGGCAGCCCTGGACAAAAAGGGCCGAGGGTGGTCTTCAAGGGGTCAGACCCCCCTTACAAGGGGAGAGGTCCATTGGGTGATTTAAGGCAGACATTAACCACACGGGTGGGGTAGCCCAATCCCCCCATTGCACTAGCCCTCAATGTTCGTAAGCTACAGTTGATTGATACACCATGGGGCAACCAGAACAGGGAGTAGTAAATGCAATTTGCCTGCAGAGATAACTGTTTATTTATTGTTTCTCCTCCGCATAGCTCAGGTTGGGCTCTACTGTCCATTGTCTTGTCCCGTATCTGATAACCCATTATGGCTGCCAAAAGGACAAGGCTGGAGCTGGCATCTCAGGCCATGGCCGGTCCCAGCTCACAGCAGTCCGAGGGTCCTGACAGGGCCATCATGGAAGCTTTTCAGCAAATGAAGGAACTGGAAGGTCCCAATTGGTGGGAGGCTGCGGCCAGGTTGGACCCGACACTACAGGCTAGTGTCCTCATAATGCAGACCCAGCGGGCAAGTGAGTGGGGCCTTGCACTAGTGGAAAGGGAACCCAGTTGGCCTAGAAGAGGTAGTGTCTGATGGAAGCACCACAGATCACCGACAGCAACATTGCTGACAGCCCCCACAGCGACACTCTGTAAACGCCATATTCGACCATGACGCACTACAAACCGAACGCCGGCAACCCAACACTGTAGCCAGAACAGAGACATCGACAGTACTGAGAGGTGCCCAACCACTGCAATGACACACCAGCACTGACTGTCACTGTGACGATGGACCCGATGACATGTCCCCCGTGCCCCCCCATGGAAGACCCAACGGGCAGTTCAGTGACAGGTCAGGATGTGGGCAGGGGTCACCGGTACATAGGGGATGGAGTGCATATACCACAGGGGATAGGGGTGGCCCATCCAATGCACCCAGGTCTGCAGCTGCTGTGGTCGCCCGTGAAGTTGCCGCTTGTGCACTTGCTGCCACTGTGGAGGCATGTCTGCTGCTGTCCCGGGTTGCTGTTGTAGCGGTCGGGTGTATGCCCTTCGTTATTCCACCATCGGGATAGTGGTGTCGCTCTGACACCATGCTTCCTGTCTGACAGGCGTCCTGCATGTCAAAGAAAGCCATCTGCATGCCTCTTGGAATCAGTAGCTCAGTTGCCTAAGGGGAGGAACACGGGATGAGGTAAAGGGAAAGTAACTGCAAAGCACCAAGCAACAGCCACAAAGGTTGGAGGTCAACAGAGAATGGCAGAATGTTCAGGAGGGTCTGTAGCAACATTGGGTGGAACACCTCAGATGCCAAGGGGACAAGGGGAGCTGATGCCCATTGGGCATGACAGACATGAACTCTCTGGTGAGTCAGGGGGTTTGCTTTCAGAGGACTCGCTCCACACCTCAGAAGTGGAGGAGCTGTCGGAGGGGGAGGGAGACCTAGAGGAGGATAATGCATCCATCATAGCGGTACAATCCCCCATGAGGTTGCGTTACGTACATGGTGGTCCATTGCAGAAAGGGAAGGTTATGCCCTGGAACCTGCACTATAGACTGGGGCAGGATCATGAGGGAGCGGACCCAGCAGGGCCAATGGGGTGCGAGAGATGGGCTCTCGCACTTGCATCACAACCGATCTTGCAGTCAACAATGCCCCTTCAGCTGAACCCATTGTCACATATGGCTGGGATTTTGAGTGCCAGTGACCCCATAGCCCGCCACCCCACCTGGGGAGTGCAGGGGCAACTGCAGATAGCCCATATGGGCAGGACCATCGGGGGTAGGGGGACACTCCCATGACTCTGAAACAAGATGGGAAGTTTCGCATCAGGTCTCGGCATGAGCCATTGATCAGACACACCCGCAGGCCCTGGGCTCAGCAGCCACCGTGGATAACAGCCTGGGCCAGGCCCATCTGGAAGTGGGCATACACACAAATCCCTGGTCATCCTTTCCATGGGGGCCATCATAGTCTCAAGGCCCCCCCTTTCTGGCCTGCATTACCGTGGGGATGGGGTAGCCCTGCAGGTCAGAACCCATGGGGGTGGTGGGAAGCCCCTCCATCACAACAGATGGGTCCCATTGTCCCAATTCTACAAGGGTTGGGACATGTGCAGAGTATGGGGCTGGTCCTGGAACCACTATCCAGGGATGCCCCACCTGTACCCCTCACAGAAATTGTACCCCTGGCCAGTTCAGGGATGGCTCCATGGTACCAGACAGCAGTGGGAGTCGCTGCGACCTGAGTCTGGATTGGAAGGGATGATGCCCCAGGTGGAACTGGTGTATTGGGGGGGTTGCAGTGAGGGAAATGGACAGGTTACCCTTGCCATGACCCCACCAGGGGATCAGGGAAGAAACTCTGCCAACATGGAAAAAGGTTCAGGTTTGCCAACAGGGGCCTTGGCAGCTGTGGCAGCTCAGCCTGGGGCACAACACCACCCACACCCTCTACCAAAATGTCCATGGACAATAAATGGGCATATGCAGGTTTGGAGGATCCGTTGGGGGATCACTTATCAGATAACGTGAGGGAAAAAATTTGGAAGGGAGAATACATAGACATGTTTTCTCTGTTACACAGGGAACTTCCAGAAGAAGAAAATGACAAAAAAGAGAAAAAAGAATGAGTGCAGAGGTCGAAGGTTCCCTTTACTTTTGAAAATTGGACAGCGGCTTTTGACATTTTTATGTCAGTATACAGGATGAAGTGTCTGAACAAGCTACTACCCTTACTTAAGTACAGGGATACCATTACGTTTGCCCACTTGTCCTTTGACGGGTTGGCATGGCTGAAATATGATGAGCAGTTTCATCTGAAATTGACTCAACAACCCACTCTGAAATGGAACAATATGCATCTGGACTTGTGGGCCAGGTATATGACATGGGGCAGACCTAATTCAGTAACGTACATGGATAGTGGGCATATGATCACTCGTCCCAGTACTGGAGACAAAAAAAGAGTTCAAGAAAGGGAACAAGAAAGCATGTTTCGATTACAACAAAGGGAAGTGCTTTCAGAGCCACTGAAGATTCTAACATGTCTGCAAGACTTGTGGGGGAAGTCACTGGGTCACCGAATGTAGAAGAGCCACATCTGGCACGTCGGGCTCATCAGGGCCATCCCACTCTGACAAGTCAAAGTTCAGGGCCGGCCAAACTGGCCAACACACCACTGGATTTGCAGAGGATGTTGATATGGCTCTCCCAGTACCCTGACCAATAAGCAGCAGATTTCCTGAATGCCGGTTTTAGCACAGGTTTTGAAATCCCCTACAGGGCCACCTGGATCGCTACGTTAGCCTGCAACCTGAAGTCTGCCATTGCCCTGTCTACAGTGTTGGCATGCAAGAGAGACAAAGAAGCACAAGCAGGATGGGTAGCTGGCCCTTTTGGGCAGCCTTCTTTACCAACACTCCGGGTGTCCCCACTTGGGCTGGTTCCAAAAATGAATAATGGGGAATACTGCCTGATCCACCACTTTTCTTACCCGAAGGGAGGATCAGTGAATGTCCACATTGCACCAGAGGACTCATCAGTGAACTACGTGTCCTTGGATTCAGTGGTTGATTTAGTGTGGGGCTTGGGCACCAGCACCTTGATGGCAAAGATTGACATAAAGTCAGCTTTTCACTTATTGTCTATGCGGCCAAGGGACTATGAACTCCTTGGTTTTACTTTTCAAGGACAATGGTATTATGACATGGCAATGCCCATGGGCTGTTCAATTAGCTGTGCTGCTTTTGAGGCATTCTCTATCTTTTTGGAATGGGCTACCAAGGTGTTCATGGGGGAAAACTGCGATCATTCATTGTCTAGACAATTTTTTATTTGCAGGTCACAAGGATTCCAGTAAGTGTCAGGATATGCTGGATGGTTTTCAGACCCTGATGGGAAAATATGGGGTACTGCTGGCACTAGAGAAAACAGAGGGCCCTACCACATGTATATCATTTTTTGGTATTGAGCTTGATTCCGTGGCCATGGTGTCACGTTTACCTTTGAAGAAAGTAAAAAAACTACATAGGTTGGTGGGCGAGGCCATCAGAGCTTGAAAGGCCACTCTATTGCAATTGCAGTCCTTGCTTGGCCACCTCAACTTTGCATGCAGGGCAGTGAGCCCTGGATGCCCATGCCTCAGAAGACTGGCAGCAGCAATGGCTGGCTCCACTAAGCTCTACCACCATATAAGGATGTCAAGGAGCCTCAAGGCTGACTTGTGGGTGTGGGAAATCATTTTAAGGGATTTTAATGGGGTAAGCATGTGGCAGAACAAGGCACACCATGGGTTGGATATGGGGACCGATGCTTCTGGGGGTTTGAGTTTCAGAGCCTGTTTCCAGGGGTCATGGTTTGCGGGAACATGGCCACAGGATTGGGAGGAGTGGGGTTTAACAAAGAACATTACACTGCTAGAGCTGTTCCCAATCATGGTAGTACTGCGGGTGTGAGGTCACAGGCTGAAGAACCAGTCAGTACTGTTTTTCTCCGACAACAAGGCAGTGATGGATATCATCAACTCACAATCTTCCAAGTCAGAGGATGTGATGAGGGTACTGCGAGTGTTTGTGTTATGCTGTCTCTCTTTGAACATCACATTCTGGGCAAGACATGTGCCCAGGGAGGATAATGTCATCGCTGATGCCTTGTCTCGGTTACAGTTCGATCACTTCAGACAGCTGGTACCACACGCAGAGTCATCCCCAACTCTGATCCCGGACACCGTCTGGCAGCTTGGGAGACAGGAAAGCTTTGATTGGTTTAGCTCACTGTTGCCCCCTCGACCTGGAAGAAATACTCGGGTAGTTTTGCAGCATTTGCCTGTTTCTGTGGACACCAGGTAACCGAGACCCCTCACAAAACGCAACAGCAAGTCCGAGATTATGTGTTCCACCTTATTCAGTTGCCCTGGGCCCTTTCCGCCATCCAGGCACAATTGTCCGGGATAGCTTTCATTTGTCAGGCACTAGGCCATCCTGACCCAACCAACAATTTCACAACCTGTAAGGTGCTGGAGGGGTGGATCAGATCCGGGGGTAAGAGGCAGGACCTCAGGAAGCCAATCAGCTTGGTCAAGCTCTCCAACATGCTGGCAGCCCTAGGGGCAGTCTGTAGCATGTTATATGAGGCCCAGTTATTCAGGGCCATCTTCTCATGTGCCTTTTACAGCACATTCAGGATTTCGGAGCTGGTGCCAGAATCGACAACATCTGTGGGGGGGTTTAACATCCAGTTGGAGGATGTCTCCTGGATGCCCAACAGGGTGGCCCTCCAGCTCCAGAGATCTAAAACAAACCAGGCTTGCCCTCCAACAATGATCACATTACATCGGTTGGGGGTCAGCGAGTCCTGCCTGTATGCCTTGCTGGAGGCTTACTTGGCAAACAGACCACTGGGGGGGGCATTTGTTTGTGCATAGGGATGGATCTCCTGTAACCAGGCGCCAGTTTACAGTGATCATGTATAAGGGTTTGTGGTTCATGGGGAAGGACTCCAAGGTGTTCGGCACTCACTCATTCTGAATTGGGATGGCCACAGAAGCTGCAAGACAGGGCTTGGGGGAAGCACAGATTAAGAGGATCGGCAGATGGTCTTCAGTGGCCTGTAAAGGATACATCAGGCCTCAACAGTGCTCATAAGTGTACAAGAGCAGCAGAAGTTTGATAGAAACAAAAGTCTATGTTTATGGATAATAACTTTTCTTTGTCCACTTTATAGCAGAATGACGAACACGATCAGAGATTTGAGTCATTGGCCATTCCTATATCCGAGAAGCACACAGAAGAGCTTCAGTCCGCCCATATGTTGTACAGCTCAGGGTCCCCAAGGAACAAGCAAGGCTACACTGGGCAGGAAAAGGGAGCATGCATTGGGGGCAGCTTGTGGACACTGATTTTAGGCTGGGGTTAGACAGACAACCACCACTGGTGTTGGTGTTGCACTTGGGGGCAATGATTTGGTGGGTCTGGGGGCTCCTAGACTTTGTGGAAAAATCAAGCGGGTTTTGGCCCAGCTTCGGGCATTACTCCTGACAACCAGGCTGGCCTGATCCAGGATCATCTCCCAGTGGCTGTGGAGAGGAACCCGCAGCCACAAGGGCATATAGAAAGCTAGGAGGAAGGTTAATCGGCAGGTGTCCCATTTTGCTGCCCCCCCCATGGAATTGCCATATTGAGTCACTTCCTCATACCCAGGACATGTGACGCAACATATAACAGGGATGGAGTACACATGTCAGAGATTGGGAATGACATTCTTAATGCTACGATCCAAGAATTTTGAGAGACAGTACTACAGCAGGCAAAATCTCTGAGGCATTAGGGGGAAAACATGCTACGTACGTTGGAGTGGCATAAATTCATGGCTGAATGGTTTAAAATAAGAATTCGTGGTCTTGGGTGACATGGAACCTGGTGGTGTGACCCTGGGATGGGTATGTCACAAAGGGAAAGGGTCACCCAAAAACACGGTGGGCATGGCAGGGGCACATGAATTGAGGACGGGGAAGGTGGCCCTGGGCGGGCACCAGCCCTGTTCAACGGTCATGGGGATGCCCTGAGATGCAGTTGGGAGGGGGGGAACTGTCTGAAGGAGAGTCATGACCCTGGGTGGGTCTGCCTGACTCAAGGACCATAGTTCCCCCATTGGAAGCACCATACCATATGAATTTGCTGCCCTAGGGGTCTTTTTGAATTTGTAAATGTATTACGTATGTATGTAAACTGTATATAGATTTTGTCATTGGAAATGTAAATCTACAGTTCAGTTTGTGATAAGTAAAGCTGTGGCCTTTTTTATGCCAAAAACTAAACTTTGTCTGTGTGTAATTATTGCGGGTCCAATTGGGCAATGACGCCCCCAAGGCCTTTCACTGGGGGGGTATGTTGCATACGGCCTATAATTGGGTGTGTGTGGGGGTAGAATCTGGACCACCACACCACTGGTGAACGGTGGCCCAGGCTTACCTGAATGGCCGGCCCAATGGGGGGGCTGGCCAAGGCTTCTGTGGGAGGGACCACGGGGGAGTATTTAAGGGCAGGGCAGAGGAGAGCTCTCCCTCCTCTGATCCTGCTCTCACCCCTTCTGGACATCCCACCCACCCTTCTATTTTCACAGCTGGCCTGGGCAAGTACAGCATGGTCGCAGGGCTCAGCTAGCCTGCATGGGTTGCCTGCTGAGTCGCAGCATGGGTTAATGGGGAGGGGTGTAAATTCATGGCTGGATAGTTTAAAATAAACATTCGTGGTCTTGGGTGACACGGGCCCTGGTGGTGTGACCCTGGGGTGGGTACGCCACAAAGGGAAAGGATCACCCAAAAACACAGTGGCATTGCAGGAGCACATGACTCAAGGATGTGGAAGGTGGCCCTGGGTGGGCTGAGATGCAACTGGGTGGGGGGCGAATTGTTCGAGGGAGAATTATGACCCTGGGCGGGTCTTCCCAACTCGAGGGTCATAGCTTCCCCCATTGGAAGCACCATGCCATATGAATTTGCTGCCCCAGGGGTATTTTTGAATTTGTAAATGCATTACTTATGTATGTAAACTGTATATAGATTTTGTGGTTGAAAATGTAAGTCTACAGTTCAGCTTGTGATAAGTAAAGCTGTGGCCTTTTTTTATGCCAAAAACTAAACTTTGTCTGTGTGTAATTATTGTGGGTCCAATTGGACAATATGCAGATCTTGTTGCAAACAAACACACTCCAGCAGCCTGAAAGGGAGCAAATGGACTGCAGATTGCAGATACCACTGCAGACAGAAAACTCTGAATTCCTGAGTGTGAGGCCACACTGTAAGGAGAACACTTAAACTCAAGTGAGGGAAGTGCTAGGTATAAGCAGTACATAACTCAGGGTCCTGCTCCCCTTCCACAAAATAATGATAGCACCCAACCAGAATAAAGTAAGGAAACAACATTAGATTAGCGCCCAGTTACAATAACGGGATAGCGCAACATTAGCCACATACTCTCAGTAGCCAAACTAGTCCTTTAGGAGGCAGGGAACAAATCGGGCAACAATTACTTTAGGGACAAGGTTGCCTGTTCCACTGAGTCATATGAGTGCTGCATATCTTTACAAAATACCTGCAAATGGGCTGGGTATAACACTCAAAATTTTACAGAGGCAGCTAAAAGCATTACTACTACAGGATGGAATGCCGCCCACTTTTGATGTGTGGCAGCTGGCAAATACTATGAAATGCGAAGCCGCTGGCCCTCCCAGGTAACCTCTTTCAGTTGCTGACATTTCTGTTAAAATATGCTGCTTGTCAAGATAATTAGGAAGTTTAAGTATAAATGGGGGTCAGGGGGGTGGAGCACCCAGAGGAGGCTGAGGGCGGAATGATCGATGAGCTCTCCATGATATAAGGCTCGTTCATACTGCACCTTGCCCCAGTGGCTCATTTTTATTTATTCAAAAAAATTTTTATAAAACATTAGAGTGCCATGTTCACACGGCATCAGTTTTGCTGCTGCCCTTTTCCTTTCCGGCGATGTGACTGCTGTTCCGGTCACTGTTGGTTTATTAGGGGATTTTGAGTGGTGCAGGTGGTTTGGCTGTTCAGATGGCACAAGAAACCACCTACACCACTCCACAAAGCCAGGGAATGGGGGAACGTGGACGCAACACCACACAATGGAAAAGTGCCCAAACAGTAGCATTCACACATGGGCAGGAGTACTGATTTGGCCTCTGTAAGCCACTGACAATGGCTCACAGTCGGCTGTGTGAATGAGCCTATAGATCGTATTGTTCAGGGAGGGAACTGTAATATGGGCCAGACATTTTTGAGCAAACAAGATCAGCAAAGCAGTTTCGACCTCTTCTTGTTTACCAAAAATAACCAAATTATTTCTCCTGCTCCGCCCCTCTAGATCTTCTAGTTTGCCTTCCATCTGACCCAATTTTTGGCAGAGCAGAGTAAGTTCAGGATCAGTTCTGTCCCTCCATCCTTCAAGCGATGTCATCTGGGCTTTCACATCCCCCACCAGGCGCGAGTTAGCATAGATCCATTTGGAGTGATTTCAGCTCCTCCGTGAAGGTTTTCATAACTCATTTAGCATCTTTATCTCCAGGAGGAATCTCTCTTCTGTTAGAAGGGGAGCAGGTGAGGTAGTTGTCGATGAGCGCCCGGAGGAGGATCCATGTGCCTTAGCCTTTCTTGAACTCTTGTCCAGTGTTGGGGGAGGTGTATGATGCGGTGGGCCATGCTTCATATCGGCATCCATCCTAAATCCAAACTCAATCTACATTCACCTAAAAGATCACCAGACATCTCTTTTAGAAGGTAAGCCAGTCACCTAGTTGCCAAAATTCCAGGTAAAATGGGAAAGAAACAACACAAATAGATGAAATAGGCAGGAGTGGTGGTAAAACATGGCCACTAGTTGACAGCATCACATGACTCTCACCAGAGGAGAGCTTTCCTCCAAACTGGAATATTTTCTACTCACTTTAATTGAGTTTTCAGATTGCAGCAGCAGAGCTGTCACTAGTCAAAAACATCCCAAGCCTGGAGGGACGATGACGTAGGCCTTGAATCCCCAGAGATTTCATTCCTCAAAGTTTTTTTTTTTCCTCTCCTCCATGACACAGGTCATAATATTTAGTTAGCTTTAGGCAATAATAGGTTTCCGCTGTTGGATGGAGTGGGTGGCCATCCGGTAAGTGTCCTGTCTTCCCCTTTGGCTGTTCTATCTCTCCTTAGGAAGCCAGGCCTCCACACCTTACAGTCAGACCTCCGAGTGGGTCATTAGTCACCTGTTGCTTCCTACCTACATTGCTCAAACATACTACCAACTGACCCATGCTACCAACTGAACCCATACTACCAATCGACCTACATACAGATCCTTGACCCTGATAAGTGTTCACTAACTTGTATGCTTTGCTGACTCTCTTTTTAAGCTTCTTCCTAAGATACCTTTAGCCAAAGGAATCACTCCCACAGCACCTCAAAGGGTTGAACCCTCCCCTATGGTTCTTTGCCTTTGTACACCTATAGGGTGGTATATTCCATAGATAGAGAGATGCACAGAGTGATATATTCCATGGATAGAAAGATGCATAGTCAAAGATTATTTACATTACCCAAGCACAAAACCAGCTGTACAGGCACACTGAATTGGAAGGCTATAGCCTGTAGTTCAAGGGGGTGGTGCAACTGCCCCCTCTTTGGCCTATTTAAGGGCTGCTCTCCTCACTCCATACACAAGCATTTTTTCCTTGCCCCTCCATCCACCCCTCCTCCTTCAGTGGCACACTTCTCTCTCCCATGGACTTCTTCCCCAGGTACCTTTAGCCAATGAAATCACTCCCGTGGCACCACAAAGGGTGGAAACCTCCCCTAGAGTTCTTTGCCTTTGTATCCCTACAGGGTGGTATATCCCACGAATAGAGAGGTGAGCAGCCAAAGATTATCTATGTTACACAAGCATGAAACCAGTTGCACAGGCACACTGACCAAAATATATTCTTTTTACAACTCCTTAATATTGCTCAGGTGACCTCTTCAGAAATGTTCAGTCTCCATCCTTCTAAAATCTGTGCCACTACTCATTCCCAAATTATGTGTCTCATAGTTTTGTCACATTTTGAACCCCATACCAAATTTGGCACCTCATATCTCTCCCAAAATCTTTGCCATGCAGCCCTTGTAAAATTTGTTTCCAGTAAACCTACCAAAATTTGTGCTCCATCATAATCCACGGAAGTTTGCACTTTGCATCCCTCAAAAAATTGTACACAACACTTCCCCAAAATCACCGACACCCCCTCTTCAAATTTGTGTATGTGTCTCACCTGAATTTTCCATAATTTGCTCAAACACCCTCACCCAAAATAGTATCCCATAGCATTCCCAAAATTTGCACCTGCACACCTCCTGAAGTTTGTGGCTCACATTCTTACTGAAATTTACACCCACATGTCTACCAACATTTGGACCCCTCATCCCTCCCCAAATTTGCAGCACACACCAACTAGAAATCTTCATTCTGTACCCCTCTTAAAATTGGTGCCCCATGTCCTTCCAATATTTGTGCCTTACTCCTCTCTAAAATATTGGGTCCCATGCCCATACTGAAATTTAAACCCTCCACCCCTCCCAAAAGCTGACCAAACACTCCAGAAATGTGCCCCCTCACTCCCACCCAAAATTTTCAACAATTCCAATGCTGAAATTTGCACCAATCCCATAATTTGTGACTTGCACCCCTCCTGAAATATGCATCCTTCCTTCTCCTTAACCTTGTTACATGCCCCCTCTTAAAATATACACTCCACTCCTACTGAACTATACACCCTCTACCCCTTCTGAGACATGTACTTTGCAACACTATTAAAATGTATACTGTTTTCTCCTTTCTCTTCTCAAAATGTGCACCCCCTTCGAAATTTGCAACCAGCAACACTTCCAGAGTTTATGACCCACACCCATCTCAAAATTTGTATTCTCTTTTCTTTCCTAAATTGTGCAACACTCCTTTTCCTGTAATGTGCGATCCATTTTCCTCCTGAAATGTATACCCCATTCCAAAATGTGCACCCCACAACCATTATAAAATATTTGTTCTGTTCCAGTTTTTAGATTTGCACCCAAAACCCTACAACAAATTGGCACCCAACATCCATCCCCAAATTTGCACCCTTCCAAAAATTTGTGAACTACATTACTCCCAAAATGAATGCTCTACGCCTTTCCGATAATTTGCATCCTGCACCTTTACTGAAATGCATGCCCCATTTCCTGTCCTGAAATCTTCCACTCTCCCCCCTGATATTTCTGACCCACTTATCTATTGAAATCTGCACCCCATAACCCCTCATTTACACAAATTCCTACTTGAATCTACACCTCACGCATATACCAAAATGTTCACCCACATCTCTCACAAGAATTTTGTCCCACACACCTCCTGAAATTTGCATCTGCTTCCCTCTCAAAATGTAAACCCTGCATCAATCTGTCCTGGTATTTATACCTGACACCCTTCTCAGTATGTGTACCCTGCCCCCCTCCCAAAATCTGTATCCTGCATCACACCAAAATTCATACCCAGCTCTTTTCCTGAAATGTGCATTCCATAGCTCTCCTGAAATTTCTACCACACTTAGTTTTGGCCCAAACCATGTGGGAGAGGTGTGGGCACCAATTTCTGGAGGTGTTAGGTTGCCAGTTTTAAAATGGGTGTAGGTCTGAAATCCTAGGAGGCTTGCAGGGTGTAAAATTCAAGAGAATTGTGGGGTGCAAAATGGAGGCAGATTGCTGGGGTGCAAAGTTCAGGAGGAGTATGGGGAGCATATTTCTGGAAGCTGGAAGAATATCAGGCACCAACTTCAGGAAGTGTGATGGTGCAGTATGGAAAATTCAAGAGGAGTATAGTGCAGTGGTTTAAGGAACTGAGCTGCAAACCTGGAGACCTGGACCCTAGTCCCATGCCCCCAATTGCATACTGTGTGACCCTGAGCAAGTCACTTAACTTCTTGTGCTCCAAAGTTGCACCTGTAAGCAAGTTTTCAGCTTAGTGTGTCTCTTCTGGTTAAAAAAAAAAAAAGAGGGGGTGCAGTGCACAAAATTCCGGAGTGTGGTGGATACATATCTTTGGAGGGGGCATACAGAGCCATTTGAGAAGGAGTTGTCAGGTGCCTAGCATGCGAAGGGTGCAGGGTGCAAAATTTAAGAGGGGTATTTGGCACAAATTTTTGGAAACCTGTTTTGTGACAGCTGTGGGTGACTGGGTCACAAGAGAGATTCGAGGTACTAAATGTATGAGGGCATGAAGTGTACAACATGGTAGGACCACAAAACACACATTGCAGGAAGAGAGAGGGACACATTTTTGGAAGTGGTACAGGGTAAAGCTTTCTGGAGAGATGCAGGTTACAAAGTTCAGGATTGGTGAATGGAGGAAATGTTACAATTGGTTGTGGAAAGTCTGTAGAGATCCCCTTTTTAATGCACAATATACATTTTAGGCTGCATTTGCATTTTCCATTAGCCCACCTATTGCCACGTAAGAAAGCATCAGGTTCCAACAACAGTAATGGTGTAGGAAATGTACCCTGGGAAACATGAAAACAATCCTCACTAAGGAATATATTAGAAAATAAATGTCCCAGGGAGATACAAAATTCTGTGGTCATATGCTCTTAAAGGATATCGGAAGCATTTCCATTTTCATTCACAATAATAGGAAGCATATGAATTATGTTTTTATGTGGGTTCTGTCATAAATATATGTTCACAGAGCTGCATAGGCGGTGAAAGGGTCTGAAAAGTAGGGCCAAGTATGTAATCAGTACAGCCCCCCCCCGACACACACACAAAGTGGCTTCACCCACACCTTTATTTTGTTCTCAAATTTTTTATATGTGGAGAACCACCACCATCACAAACATCTGACAGGATTACCCTGTGCCTAAGTCCTTGATCCCCCGCCTGGCCCAGCCCCTCATCTTTAAAGTTTTACCGTTGTTCCTTAGCTCAGTGGTCCATGACCCCAGCCTACCCCCACCAATACTAAAGCCCCTCACTTTCCACAATTTCCGTTTTGGAAGTTTTCCGTTGCCCTCTCAAGCCATCATGCTGAGCACCAGAGGTTAACTGAGAGGGATGGGAAAAGCACAGGAAGAGAGGGGATTGGAGTATGCATAGCACAGGGATGTTCTACGTCTTTCTCGATGTCACCCAATCAATAAATGCAGCTGTGTATTTAAAACTATTCAGAGTTATTTGCTCTGACCAGTATGCTACCCCAACCAAGTAACTGTACTGCAATGGCACGGCACTGACATTGCTATAGCATCGTTTTTGGAGGCATGACAGGCCACAAAAAAGGCACCGTGCATCTTGCGTAGCGCAGTAATACATGGCTGTGTGGTCTGGCTGCGGATTCTAAGACAGAATCAGCACAGCTGCTTTTCTCATGTCAGCACTGACGTCCCCTTTCCATTCCTTTTCAATGACTGGGGTAATGCCCTCGACAGAATAGATTTCCAGCCTCCTCTCCCCATGCCGCTGCCTATACCTGTACATGTTGACGTGAGAGGCTTTCTGGGTACAGCTGATGTTCGTTGGTTTTCCCCCCTCGGTAAGGTAACGATGCCAGTAGGCTAGTCTATCGTGAGTACCATTCAAGGAAAAGATGTACATTTAAGAAGTACAACGTATTAGGAATAATGTAATAACCTTCAATTCCAGATCACTGTTTTAACAGCTGGTGTAAAAATAATGTTTAGAATTTTAACTTACGGAAGGGGCACAGCCATATTAGCAAAAGGTTCATTTAATTAATAAAAGTTAAGCAAACTATCCCTTGGATTTTTTGGAGTAGAAATCTACTGCATGTTGTGGAGCATGGGTGTAGGCAGGCATACTCCAAGCACTCCACGGTGTGCAATTTTATTTAAGGGGGGGCAGCAAACAGGGTCTGAACTACTTCCTTTTTCCATGAAAACTAACAAAGAAAATACTGATCCTTTCTGTAATTTTATTCATAGGAGTCAAAACTAAAGGACTGGTCACTAATACTCTCTTTGCATCCCAAGGACAATACAACTTTACAGGCGCTGGGATGGTATGTTGGTGTCTTAGGGAGCAATGCATGGCATTTGTATTTACCCATGCATGGCAACAACCATTACCATGAGATACAAAAGTTGTTATTTATTGTGGCAAATGAGGCAACAAACACTGTCCTGGTGTACATTTGTATATTGTCTGGCTACACCCAGGGGGAGGGAGGGTAGCTCACTCTAACAAGGGGGGGGGTAGCAGTGAGTCCACTTGGTGTGCAGATCTGAAATCCCTGGCTACACCCCTGTTGTGGAGTCTGATTTATATATATTTATACAACAGGGGTCAGGATAAAAACTGTAGAATAAAACCATTTATCTTCGCTACTATGGTAATAAATTTATTTATCCACATAGTAACTACATCATCACCCATTTATTCACATAGTAACTACATCACTAGCTCATTTATCTACACAGTGCTCTTCAGAATTCATTTAGAATGTTCGGCCTCAGAAGCAGTACTAACCATATTTAAATGTCAATAACTTAAAAACGAAAAAAGATAACATGGTACTGTGAGCACGAAAATTGTTCAGCACAAAATTATCTACAAAATGAATACTGTTTCATTTATATAAACCCTGTATATTGTATATGGTTAGCAAGAAAACAGAAGAAAATGTAATTTTTTGTTCACTTTTTTGACAAACAAATATAAATAACTTTAAAACAAAAAATGATAGCATGGTACTGTGAGCACGAAAAATGTTCAGCTCAAACATATCTACAAAATGAGTGGTGTTTCATTTATAGATACTATTTTGTTTTTTTATAATTAGCAAAAAACAGCATAAAATTCAATTTTCTTTTCCCTTTTTTGACAAATTATTTACACCTACCAAAATCAAAATGTTCACACAACATCTAAACCTGTTGCATAAATGGAATATGCAGCGGTTCAGTATGTGACAATGCATTTATTTTGTACAGTTTCCAGTGACCTCTAGTAACTCTCACTCGTGCCTTCGGCACTCGAAGTTTGCTCTGGTCACTAAACCGTACAAGATAAATGCTATCACACACCGAACTGTTGCATATCCCATATATATATATATATATATATATATATATATATATATAAGGAAGTGGACTGAAGAAGAGGTCTCGTGACCTGCGTGCTGCTGTATGTCACAGGATGATCTGTATAGGAAGAAATGGAAGTGTGTGTGAGAGCGGGGAGGGGGCACCTCGGCCCTGGGTTTTTGCCAAGGCTGTGAGCTGCACCCCCACGCTGTGCATCGCTGCAGGCGCAGTAGTACCAGGCGCTGTCCTCCAAACCGGCTTCCTGCAGGGTCAGGTTATAGGAATTGTCGTCGCCCCTGACGGCAGAGATTCTGCCAGTGTATGCCTCTGAGGTGTCGGGATCTTCCTTCCTGTAGCCAGAAATGATGTACCGCAAGCCCTCGCCCGGAAACTGGACGTACCAGAACATGCGGGGCTGGTTGGAATTCTTGGCTTGAATGCATCCCAATGTCACAGCCTCGCCAGGATTAGCCATTAGATACGCGCTGGGCTGGAGGATCGTTTGGGACTCCACACCTTGTGGCAAAAAAGCCAAAGTTATGGTTACAGAAAGTCGGATTCTGGATTGAAGCATTCCCCAGTATACTTAATTTTTGTTATTAATATGGTCGTGTAATTGTACTCCAAGCATTACTGAAAGCATTTAGCCTGTAATTTTGCAGATTAACTCTGTAATGTATGAATTTTCCTCTGTTATTAATTCCGGGTCGCCACTGAAAAAAGGGGCTCCTCTGTCTCAGTGAGCCCACCCGGTTAACACAACAAGTACAGGTAAGTAATTCAGTAAGGTAAGTAAATAAATACACCCACACATATAGGAATACATAGATAAAGTAGCACGTCCTCCCAGTTATTCACTGTTCGGCTGCAGTCGCCGAATGCTCGTAAATAGAAATGCACACAGTGGTCTATTTTCATTCTCTCTTTCTGCTACTGACAATTTATTATGATTATATTTTGCAATGAAATTATTGTTTTTCTTGTTTCTAAGTGTCTGAAACATCGTCCTATTTCGAAAAGTCACAGAGGAAAAGAGAGAGTCTACTACAGGTATACATACACAGGCGGACAGGCGACTGATATACAATAGACAGACGAGCAGCCAGACAGATGGGTGTTCAGAAATGGTTTAAATAAAATTAGTTT
This sequence comes from Neoceratodus forsteri, assembly GCA_016271365.2. Lineage (NCBI taxonomy): Eukaryota > Metazoa > Chordata > Ceratodontiformes > Ceratodontidae > Neoceratodus > Neoceratodus forsteri. The sequence continues at coordinate 708,182,402 of CM028138.1, read as the reverse complement.
TTTTTATTTTGTGAATATGAATATTGTTTCCCCTTTAAAATGCCTGCTTACATGGCAGGTGCGCGTAGAGCATGAAGACGAAGAAGAAATGGTGAAGGAGCCCCATGTCAATCAAAAGAAAGTTTATTGAAAGTTCGCCCTCAGTCTCATCTCTGCATCTCTCTTCCATGGTTATGGAGGTTGTCTGTGGATATACGTTTCAAAAGGAAATTACGTAATGAACAAAAGTGCATTGGTTTTCTACCTGTACAGTTATTGAAATGTGAGTCGTAGTGCACAGCGGGTTATGCACCCTTTAGGTGACCCCAAAAGTAAAACAGCAGCCCTTGATAAAAGGAAGATAATTTAAAAAGATGAACCCGTTCGAATTTCAATTTGTGCGGTGTAGTTACAATAAGCCTTTATTGGGCTCTTAGAGACGGTGAGGCAATTACAGACGAGGTTCTTCCGTTCTTAGAAAATGGAAAAAAAATGTTTTCGAGGGCGGGGGCATACATTTAACTTCACCCGTTTTTCATGGTTATTCCAAATCGCTGCCACCCCCCAACACACACAAACACCCGATGACCTTTTTATTACCATTTTTATCTTTGATGAATATTTGGCAGTGTCCTTTCCACTTTGCAGTACTGCCTACCGAACTTAACAGTGGACGCGGTATCATATGTCCAGAAATCATACAGGGACAGCAGCAGTGAAAACTGAGACTGTGAGGCTGACCAGTATCAATCAATACTGGAGAACTGGTGGCTGCTACAACTATGGAGGAGTTCAAGAGGGGCTGGGATAGGTGCAGTGGGAGGGTACATCCAGGAGCCCCGCTGGGAAATAGGGGTCCTTGTTTGGTGGGAGGGAGGACTAAAAATAGGTTCCCTGCATAGGCACTGACCATCCAGCAGACTGGATAGACCATAGGGCCTATTCTGCTGGCTTCATAGTATGTTAGTATGTTAATACACAAATACAAGAAACAAACAGACAGACAAACAAATAAACAAAATGGTAAATACATTGGATAAGTATATCTCATAATAGAGAAACCACAAACATTATTTTAATGTATTTAAATTGCTTTCCTGATGCATTAAAGGCAGTGTGTTTTCAGCAACAGAGATCTCAGTTTTAATTAAAAAAAATATGTATATATATATATATGTATATATATATATAATTCTTAGTAATGGTTTTCCTCTAAAGGGTTTAGAATGCATCTTACCAGCCTTTCAAAGATGGCTGTATACCTAACTGCAGTAAGTGTCAGATAAAGGAAGTCTAAAACACATCTTATGTGATTGCCCAAAAGCTAGACCCCTATTGGGAAGATATCCGCAGCCACTTAGATGCACTCCTAGGGCTCCATGATACCTTTACACCTCGAATCTGCCGACTGGGCCTTGACATTGACTTAGTCTTTGGCCCTCACAAATTTCACATTTCCCTCATCTTTGCAATAGCCAACAAGCATTTGTCAATGCCAAATTGTTTGCTTGCTGGCATTGGCATTGGTAGTGTAGGAGTTACAGAGCTGCATAATAGGAATGGCAGTGAAGTATTGAACTGAAGCCAACCCCATCACCACCCTGCAGATAGTGACAGGCATTGGGGTGTGCCTTTGGGTCGTCAGGCATAACGGCCATGCCATTTCACCACACCCTACCCTGCAGACATGGACAAGTGTCACAGTGTGCCTTGGGGTCTTTGGCCCTTATGTTCACTCCATTCCATCAGGAAATATGGTGAGATGGGTGCGGTATAGCAGAATGGGGTGAACTTTGAGGCCAAAGAGTCCAAGGCACACCTCAATGCCTCTCACTGGCTGCAGGGTGTGGGTGGGGGTGGAATGGTATGAGCATTGCAGGTGACAATCCCAAGTCACAGCCCTGATGCCTGTCATTCTCTACAGGGTGGGGCGTTATGGTCAGAAACCTTAACGCCTCAGGCATTTATTGGTATTTTCACTCCAAAATTTCAACATGGTTTTTTTGTGACCCCCACCTCATGAATGGTGGCAACATCAGTTTGTTAGCTGAAAGCTGCTTTTGCACAGTGACTACGGCATTTGGCACCACAGGTGCAAAAACACTTTCTGAACAGGATGTGAAAAATGACAGCTGTACTGTTCATGGGGAGGTGTAAAAAATGGCAACATTGAAAATCTGCAGTGAAAATATTAAAAAACTGGTGAAGTCACAAGCGTGCACAGAAACTGCAATGCACATCCGTAATGTAATTAGTTTGGGGATTTTTTTACAGCAGATTGTCAACACAGGCATTTTGGGACCTCTGATCATAAACAGTGTCACTGTGATTTTCTTTATCTGTCCTGAACAATTATTTCCCACAGTGACCACGCATTTCTGCGCTGAAAGTGTGAAAACACATTTCGGCCAAGTTGTGAAAAATGACAGCTGTACTGTTCATAAGGAAGTGTGGAAAAATGCCACTGGTGAAAATCTGGACTGAAAATATTACAAACTCATGAACTTATGAGGGTGCGTGGAAACTGCGCAATGCTCACTCTTAACACAGTCATTTTATAGACGTTTGTCTCCAGATTTTCAACATAGCCATTTTAAGACCTCTGCTCATGAACAGTGTCACTGTGATTTTCTTATTCTGTCCCAAACATTGCTTTCGCTTACGATTGCATCATTTATTCGCTACATGTACGGAAATACATTTTGAGCGAGATGTAAAAAATAGCAGCTGTAGTGCTTATAAGGAAGTGTGGTAAAATGGCAATGTTGAAAATCCGTAGTGCAAATATTAAATATTCATGAACTTACAAGCGTGCATAGGAACTGCGCAACACACGCTCGTAAAACAGTCATTTTTAGGAATTTTTTCACCAAATTTCCACGTAGCCATTTTAAGACCTCTGCTCATGAACAGTGTCACTGTGATTTTCTTAATGTGTCCCATACTTTGATTTCACACACTGACTCTGCCATTGTGCGCTACATGCACAGAAACACATTTTGGGCAAGATGTGAAAAATGACAGCTGTAAGGAGGTGTGGTAAAATGGCAATGTTGAAAATCCAGAGTGCAAATATTAAAAATTCGTGAACTTAGGAGCGTGCATAGGAACTGTGCAACACATGCTCATAAAACAGTCATTTTTAGGAATTTTTTCACCAAATTTGCAACATAGGCTTTTTGAGAGCCCACCTTATGAAAACTGGCACTGTCGTTTCGTTAATCGGTCCCAAAAGGTGATTTTGCCAGTGACCATGAAATCACCCTTCAAGCCCGATTAACGCCATGACAGTGCAAGAATTCATGAGATGGGGTCCCAAAAACCCCATGTTGAAAATTTGGGCCCAAAATTCCAAAAAATGCCCGAGATATGCAGCAAAGTTGAAACACCCCTGTTTATTCCATTATACAGCTTACTGGTATTTCCTCAGTTCGCGGTCGGCTTTGAAGAGTGCAGACGTGTTCCCGGTCCACCGAAGATCGTCGCACCAAGCTCTGGAGGTAAGTATGAGGTGAGGTGGGGGTTTGGAGAGGTAGAGTACACAGAGGGTGAGCACGGGTGGGCACGGAGACCGCCGAGGAAACTTTTTTTGTTTACAGGTTTTTTTTTAGGAAGACTATGTGGTACGTTTGCCACACTGGGGTGGGCTGCCAGCATAGCAGCTGTTTGGGGGGAGCTGGAGCTGATGGGGGATTGGGCACCCCCATTGGCTATAACAATGTTTGCCACACTGTGGTGGGCTCCCAGCGTGGCACCTGGAAAGCTTTTGGGGGGGGCCGTGGAGCCAACAGGGTATTGGGCACCCACGTTGGCCATAACAATGTTTGCCACACTGGGGTGAGCTCCCAGCATGGCATCTGGAAAGCTTTTGGGGGGCATGGAGCCGACAGGGGATTGGGCACCCTCATTGGCCATACAGTGTGTGCGTGGGAGGGGAGCGCATCAGCATGCAATATGCATGCTTGCATATGTGCGTGTGTGTTGGGGGAAGCGCTGCTCACTGAAGCGGAGCTCTCCCTTTCAACTGTATGGCACTGCATTTTCAACTGCTGTCATAGACAGCTGCAGCATTCATTGGAGAACTGCGGCCGCGCCTACAAACACACTGACTGAATTGGAAGACGGGTGCCACACCTTCGAAAACTCAGATGGTGGCACTATGTTTCTTGCACATGCATGCAAGCAAACATAAAAATGTAATTTTCAAATACTGACTTGAGAACTTGAGGCCTAGTTTCAGGGAGTGGCACAACTCCATCCTGGAAGCACTTAGAATGGAGAAAATAATTAGCTCCTGCAACATCAGAGTGCCCCAGTTAACATACTAACATAGTATGAAGCCAGCAGATTAGGCCCTATGGTCTGTCCAGTCTGCTCAATGGCCACTGTTTGTAGCCCCCTCCCTCCCTACAAGGTCCCCCCTTTCCCAATGGGGCTCCTGGATGCACTCTCCCCTTATACCTTTCCCAGCCCTTCTTGAACTCCTCCACAGCAGTACCAGCCACCAGCTCCCCGGCCAACACATTCCAGGGCTCCACCACCTTCTCAGTGAAGGGCATCCCCTTGTTTTATCCCCTCAGCCTCCCCCAGCCAGTTTAATTGAGTACCCTCTGGTGGCCCCCGTCTCCCACAGCTGAAAGACACCCCCTCAAGGCTTACTCTATTCATTCCCTTGAGATACTTGAAGACCTCTGTCATAGTCCCCCTTTTCTTCTTTCCTCCAACAAGTGCAGGTTGTGCTCCACCAGTCTCTCCTCATAGGGCCTTTCCCCTAGCCCCAGCACCACCCTGGTCACTCTCCTCTTTACCCTCTCCAGTAATACAATGTCCCTTTTTAAGTAGGGGCACCAGAACTGCATGTATTATTCAAGGTGTGATCTAACCAGGCAATTGTGCAGTGGGAGGAGCACCTCATGACTCCTACAAAAGACCTAGAAACTCTTCTGCTACTGGACTGACTCCTCCCCAGGTCACAAGGGAGGAATAAGCCCCCTGCTCTCAACAATCTCTAGCCAACCAACTGCTCAGAGACATATCCCAACTTCAGCTGCTGAAAGTCGGGGTGCACCAGGTGCCACCCCCTGCTCCAACAAAATGAAGAATAAAGAAGCTTGACATTGTCTGTACTACATAAATGATTTGTTTGCAATCTGTAATTGTCTGTGTAACTGCATCCTTGAATATTTTCTTAAGAAAGTATATTATATACAAAAAAAAATGACTGTATAAAACACTTGATTATCCCTAACTGACCCCACAGTGATTCACAACACCACTCTGCTCAAACAGACAGTGGTATCCAAATAAGAGCAACAATTGGGAGGCCAGTCGAGAACAGTTAGCTTTTTTTTTTTTTTTTCTCTTTTCAAAACAAGGCATTCATTTTTCTGTAGCCCCCATCCAACTAGGGCTCGGAGCACATCATAAAATGTCAGTGTTCCGAAATACCCAGCTAAATGTTAACATAAATAAATGGCTTTTAGCCCATTTGTCTCCACTGAGGGGGGATTCCTAAGATAGAGGGTTTTCTTCATAAAAGAACAAGAGCAATCATATAAAAAAAAAAGCTTTACAATTTAAACTACATGGGGCTAGATATATGAACAATTAGTAGGACGGGAACAGGACAAACACTGTGCTAGTTGAATACAGAGCAGCTAGCTGACAGCCTGGTAGTACAGCCCCTGCAGTATTTGTAGGTGCACTTAGTGCAAGATGAAGTGGTTTGGCAGTCATATTTAACACAGAACTGTGCCCATTCGAATGTGATGGACCTCTAGCATACATGGCACAGTAGAAGCACAGAAAGGCTGCCAAAACAGCACTATTTACCACTCCCAGAAGCTTTAATCACCACACACAGTGATGCTTGAACCCCCTCCCAGCAGTGGAAAAAATGTCCCCCTCTCTTGATCGTCTTAAAATGATGGTAAATCCCTGGTATTCTAGAGGTATCCCCAACCGCCACCCCCCCCCCCCCGAACACACACACATGCAACTTCACCTGGTCCCTGAGTTGTATCTGTTACTGTCCCTGGTAGTCTAGAGCCCCCTCTTCTGCCTTGATCATTGAAGAACCTGAACCCCCACCCCACCCCTCACCTACTCAACACCCACTACTCTTCAGTCCTGGCTGGCTCTAAATGCAACATAAGCAGCCGGTGGAGGGTTGCAGGCGAGAGGATGATGACTGGCACAGACCCTACTCTAACAGCCTTGACCAGCTGTCATCTACTCAGCAGGGACAACTTTTCTCTTACTGTAGAAACAGCTGTTTCTGCAGTATATGCACATTCAGCCCCTATCATTCAGAGAACACTAGCTGAGATGGTGAGAGGAGGGTCTGTACCAGTCACCATCCTCTCCTCGCTGACAACCATGGACTGGCAGCTTAAGGTGTGTTGAGTGACAGGCAAGAAGAGGAGGGTGGTGGTGCTGAGTGGGTGGTCTGGCAAGGGGGTTACTTAGGATTTCAGTGGTGACTGCAGCAGGAGAACTATACCACTGGACTACCAGAAAGTGTATATAACTAGGGGGCAAGGTGAGTGTGGGGGAACAACTGGACAATGACTTTATCAGATATTTTGTGGGGATTAGGTGAGGGTGGGGAGACCACTAGACACCAGGGAATGTTGTAGAGAGGTTGTGGAACTTCAAGTTCAACACACAATCTCTGTGTGATGTTTATTCAAAATGTAGGAGATAACCTTCAGCAATGGCATACCCCTTCTTCAGTACATTAGTTTGTAGCAACAGCCTATGCACGCTTTTCCTCTACACTTAGCCAGCACCTACTGATCTCTGATCTAACTTATCTGTTGAGATTTAGCCCCCCCCCCCCATGTGGGCCTTGTTTGCTTTGGTAGTGGTGGCTCAAACATAAAAAAAAACAAAAAAAACACTAAAGACAAAGAACCTCAGTGCAGAAGCACTGAAACAAGGGTTACCCCAAAGGGCATTTACAATAAGTCAAGCTTCAAAGAAACGCATCACCACACACACTTCCATAATGCAAAGCATCATGGGATATATGTAAATCAACATGACATTGCAGACTTGTTCAGTTTACAGCAATTTACATGCATTTTAAATAGCACAACTAACTTAATTTTTATCATACAGCCCCCTAGTAACTTTTTACCTTTATCAAAAGCACCTAGAGCCATGGTGTTTTCAACATTTACAGGTGTTATACACACAAGATGTATACATTAAAGTATTTTATGACATAGTGCCATTGCATACTAAATCCAACAAGTAACACAGCCTATTGTTGTACATCTGCTTGGAGGTCACCACAATAACCTCCCCATAGGTGGACAGGTGGACCTGAGAGGGAAAAAGAAAATTAAAAATGACACTATAGCATAGTCAAGAAGGGGGGGGGGCAGAGGTGGCCAACCTTATGGACTAGAAATTGTAAAGGATAGATTAGGCTAAGAAATAGAAGAACTGTTGCAACAGATTTAAGAAAATGTCAGTCCTCAAGAGTGGCAGGAGCTTCCTGTCACAAATGTTGCCAACAGAGATGGGGGAGCAGGATTCAATTGGTCCCATGGATGCTGGACTCTCAGACAGCCTGTACCATGCCCCTGCACTATTCATGGCGGAAAACACCTGGCACAGCCTGGTTACTGTCCTCATAATAAGAAGCAAATGTGTCATTTGTTACCTGCATCCATTCTGGGGTTATTAACATGTTACTCTTCAGATGCGGCAGTGTGAGGCACACCTGCTTTTGCATCTACCTTGCATTATTCTGCATGCTTGTCATATACCTTGTTGTCATCAGCAGGTGTCTCATTGGCACATGTCATTGCCTTGCAGTAATACAACTATGTTGGAACAGACATTGCATAATTAGCAGATGCATAATCTCTGTTTCAGTCGTGCAGTACACAATTTAGGGCTAGCGCCACATGTTCTTAACTCAGGTATGAATATCCAGTCCACTGCACAAATTGGTGCACAATGAGCCTCACCTAAAATATTTCACTTATCAACACCTGCGAGATGGCATGACTTACATTAACCGTTCTGCTCTGCATTTAATGCTCCTCACTCATGAAATAAATGACACATCAGGCTATTGCACATCCCTTATTTATTCAGGTGAGGATAAGCCTTATCAATGGTAAAGTCACAAGCATGCTATCAGATTCGGACTGGCCCACCAGGATATCTGGAAATTTCCCCCACCCTCCTCATCCTCCACCTACTGGGTATCTGGTCACCTTCTAAACTGTGAAAATATTTGTTCTCTAATTATATTGGGTATATGAGCACTGCAAGCAAATGTTAGATGCAAACACACAGCTAGTCTATGGAACTGAAGAAGAATATTAATATGACAGTGTCACCCTGGGCACTTCCCTATTCCAGGTGGGCTCCTGTGTCAGCTTTCCAGGTGTACCCCAGTCCGACCCCTATGCTATTAAGCTTGTATAATCACAAGCTGGGTTAAAAATCAATACAGCAGCAGATGCAGTTGCTGAGCTTGATTACGTGGTGGTCTGCAGTACTTCAGCGCCACCCGCAGTTCTCATAAGAAGACAACATTTAAAGGTTTTTGGTTTCAGTCCCGACTGACTTCTTCCAGCGTGTCTGCTAGCTGCACAATAATACACTGCGCTGTCCTGCAGACTTGGCTCCGTTATGGTAAGGGTCAGTCGGTTAGCATCGTGCCGGGTGACGTTGTACCCTTTCTCGAACCCTTCTCCTGGGGTATCCTCTGCTCGGAAATAGGAAAAGTAAACTAGCTTCAAGCCACTCCTGGGCTTCTGTCGATACCAGTACATGTACTCAAATGAGGACGTTTGAGAACAAGCCAAGCTGACCTCCACGCCAGCTTTCAAGCTAATTGAGAGTGGTTCCTGGTGAATAATTTCCTGTTGTGAAACTGATGAGAAATACGTATAAATGATTGCTATTATATGGACTGACAGACTTTAAAGCAGTAAGTGCTGTATACAAGCTAGTCATGCCTTGGTTGCTGTTACATAGGTAAACACCACTGACCCCTACCCACATTCTCATTCTGACTGACCTGTTTTTGGACTTTTTATGATACCCTGCAGCACATTCTATATCACATTTGCACCATATATATATATATATATATATATATATATATATATATATATATTGAATTGCAGTGTTCACTGCTGACTTGTACAACAGTTTTATACTTACAGGTAACAAAGACGGAGAGAAATAAACATTTAGTGACAATTTCCATCCTGAACTACAGGATCCTTACAGAGCTGAGACTGTGTATTCAGGACTCACCTGCCCCAATCTCTAACCTAGCAGTCCTGTAAGGCAAGACAAATGCCAAGACCACGCCTATTTTTCTGTGACTGGCTAATACCGTCACGTAGAAGATTACAGGAAAGACAATAATGGGCAAGTATATCGACAACAAACTTTTGAAATTATTTTATTTAAAAAAATGACATTTGTTTATGATGTAATTGTATTTTATTGATAACAATAGTATTAGATATACTGTGCAGTTTATTTTATTAGTTCATTGTGTTGTGTTTTCCTTCCTCCCTTTCCTAAATCTGTGCTAGTTTGTTGTGTTTCAAGTAACACCGGTGTCTAGACACCCCTCCCTCGCGTGAGGTTTTTGATAGTCACTTTGGTGGCCCCGTATCTCCGTGCTCACTAGCTGCACAGAAATACACTGCAGAGTCATTAAACGTCGGGCTTGTTATTGTCAGAGAGCAGGAGTCCACCGAGTGTCTCTGGACTTTATAACCTTTCTCGAACCCATCTCCGGGGGTATCGTCCGAGTTATGGTAGGAGCTGTAAACCAATACGATCCCCCCGCGGGGCTTCTGCCGATACCAGTTCATAACAGCAAGGGACCCGGTCTGCCGGCAGTCCAACGTGACTTCTTCGCCTGGACCCATTGATATCGTTCGATTGTTCTGGTGAACTTCGCTTCCGCTGGCGAGGTTGGCTAGAAAACGTAAACAATAAGAAATATAATTTCAGTATGAGTTGCACCGGGGGAAATATAGTCGCCTCAGGTCCGTGGTATAGCTGATGTCTGAGATCTATTTACAATACTGATTTGTGTATATATTCTATTATTTCCCCCTTCTCTCCTCTCCTCTACTCTATTATATTGTAACCTACTCTATTATTTTGCTTCACTTGCCTATAACCCATTTTTATTTTATTTTATTGTGTCTGCTTTGTGAATCAACGCTACATTTTCCTCACTTTGGGAGCGCTTGCGTTCAAGAAGGACAGCCCCTTACCCAATCAATGCACCCGAAGTGGAGAGCATACCCCCTCCCTCATTGTAAGCACATTACAGATATTTTAATTTTGCCCTTTCAGAGCAGTTCGCGTTCGGCAAAGCTCGAAATCCAGAACTCACTTAATAAAAACATAAGCACAAAGACCAGGAGAGACATGTTGAGGAGGGCTTGTTACACTTCAAGTTGAAAGCCCTCTCAGTTTTGACTTGACCTTCTCAATCAGTCTTTGTTTTTTTCCCCCTCGAGAGGATGAAGACGAGAACGGATGCATTCAGGAAGTGTGCAAGGTTACGCCTTTTTCATGATTGGCGCGCATTACCAGTACTGTATTTTCTCATGGAAAATGTACTAAATTAATTTTAAATGGTAACAATGAGTTCAGACTTTTAAGAAAACGTAGAAAGACACTATCTAGTCACAGTTAAGTTTGTATTCTGTATTGTCAGCATTTTATTTTGCATGTTATTCACGGATAGCCCAGCTAAAACTCATCATCTTGTTTCCAGTAAGGTCTTGCTTTTTACTGCTTTTGGCAGCTGGGTAGACTGGAGGACTGATAAACAGGGCCACTGATTTACTGTCATTCAGGTAACACAAATTCAGTTTTCAAGACTTGAAATCCGGTAATAGCACTGGCGACTGTAAGTTTAATTTCCATTTTGCTAGGGTTTTACTGTCATTCTTTTAGTATATGTATAAATAATCAGGGATGTAGGTAATCTAGAGAGGTAGCAAAAAAGGTAAAGGCAAAAGGAAAAGCCTTCAGGAAGTTCAAGGAAACGCAGGCATACGTGGACTGGGGAAGATACCAGGTGAGCCAGAGAGAAGCAGGGGTAGAGAGGTAAGGAGGGCAAATGCACAAACGGAGGAGTGCATAGCTAGAGGGGTCAAAAAAGGGGATAAGATTTTTTTTCCATACCTCAGTGAAAGGAGGAAGACTAGACAGAGAATACTCCAGTCAAAAACAAGGGAGGGTGAGTTGATACAAGGGGCCAGAGAGAAAGCGGACATGTTGAACAGCTATTTTTGCTCTGTGTTCACTAGGGAGGAGGTAGAAGAAGTAGGCAGCAAAATAGGAAAAGCAATGGCAGGGGAAGGGGAAGTGGATACGAGTCCATTCCAGGTGGAGGAAATTTTGGGAGAACAAGGCTGCATGAAGGTGGACAAGGCGATGGGGCAGGATGGGATGCACCCAAGGGCATTAAGGGAATTAAAAGAGATACTGGCAACACCACTGACTGCACTCTTCAGTATGTCTCTGGAGACTGGGGTGGTACTGGAAAACTGGAGGCAGACAAATGTGGTCCCATTGCTTAAGGGGGGAAGGAGGGGGGAGGAGGTGGGAAATTACAGGTCCGTGAGCTTGACATTGGTGGTAGGCAAGCTCATGGAGAAACTAATGAAGGGCAGGATCACCAACTACCTGGAGGAAAGAGGCCTGATGAATCCAAGGTAACACGATTTCACAAGAGGCAGATCATGTCAAACAAATTTGGTAAGAGTTTTTTGACAAGGTCACCAAGGAACTGGATCAGGGAAGGGCAGTAGATGTTGCTTATCTGGATTTCAAAAAGGCATTTGACTCCATGCCCCACAGGAGATTGCTGGATAAAATGTCATGCCTGGGGTTGGGGCAGAGGGTGGTTAAATGGGTGGGAAGCTGGCTGGGGAAAGGGAGGCAGAGGATCATAATAAATGGGGTGGCATCCGGAAAGGGCATGGTCACAAGTAGGGTCCCTCGGGGATTGATGTTGGGGCCCCTACTGTTCAATCTATTTGTTGGGACATTGTGGAGGGCCTTGAAGGTGGCCTGGGCCTGTTTGCAGATGATATCAAGATATGCAATGGGGTAGACACTCAGGAAGGGGTAGAACAATGCATAGAGACCTGGGGAGGCTACAGGCAGGGTCAAAGAAGAGGCAGCTTTAACTCAACACAGAAAAGTGTTGCATCTTGGTTTCAGGAACCGGAGGGCAGGGTACTGTATGGGGGGGTAGAGATCTGGAGATAGCAGAACAAGAAAGGGACCTGGGTATCACTATATCAGGGGTCCTGAAGGTGGAAAGACACTGTGGGAGAGCAGTAGCTAGGGGAAGTGGAATGCTGGGATGCATCAGAAGAGGGATCACCAGTAGAAATAGGGAGGTCATAGTATCCTTGTACTCCCATCTGGTTAGACCACATTTGGAATACGGAGTCCAGTTCTGGAGACCATACCTCAAAAAGGATGTAGGGAGGCTGGAGTGGGTTCAGAGGAGAGCATCGAAGATGGTAAGGGGGCTTAGCCATCTATCCTATGAAGAAAGGTTGAGAAATTTAAACATGTACTCCCTGGAACAGAGGAGGGAGAGGGGAGACACAATTGAGACCTTCAAGTACCTTAAGGGTATAAACCGGGTGCCAGGGGAAAGTATCTTCCAGTTGAAAGGTAATCAGAGGATGAGGGGTCATGGCCTGCAGGTAGAGGGGGGCAGTTCAGGGGTAACATTAGGAAATACTGTTTCACAGAAAAGGTGGTGGATAAGTAGAATAGGCTCCCGGAGGCGATCATTGGTGAGGAGACAGTGGATGGTATCTTCTTCCAAATCAAATACTTATTGACTCTGGAGGCTAGAAAACTCCTTGTCCAGTCTACTTTTATGCCACTTCTGGACTATGCTGATTTCTTGTATAGCCACAGTACTAGCTCAGCTCTCTCCAAGCTTGACACCGTTTACCACGGAGCCCTCAGGTTTATCTCTGATGCACCTTACTCCACTCATCACTGGGCCCTTTATGCTTCCATAGGTTGGAGCTTACTTAGCTTGAGGAGGCAAAAAAATGCTGTAATCTGGACCTACAAGGCCATCACTCATAAGCTTCCTCAGTACCTCATAGGCTGCCTGCCCACCTGCCCCCCTTCCCCCAGTATTTATCCCCTTAGAAATCTGACCTACATATCCCTTGTTATTCCCAAAGTTGGAACTTGCTTTGGTAGAGCCTCCATAAGCAACGCCCTTCCAGTGCTCTGGAACAAGATACAAAAATCCCTAAGGCTCATTCACCCTGTAACACTCTCCCGATTTAAACCATGTTCCTAAAGAACTTCTCTGAAGTCTGTCACTGTTTCAAATAAGGGAAGTAGTATCCCTATGGCCAACCCACCTTTTATATTGCTTATACGTCATCAGGCTTTGTCCACTAGGATATCGACCTAGGAGACATTGTTTCTGACTCATACACCACCTACTGACAACCTTCATCCCCCATCTGCTACATTCTTTACATCCCTCCCTCTTACTACCTCTGTACTGTCCTTACCTGCCCTCATCTACCCTTTCCCCCCTTTTTTCTTTTTTCTTTCTCTTCTACTCTGTCTTGTCACTACTACATCTGGATTGCTCATACTTGTCTCTATACCCTATCCTTCTCCTTCAGCACTCCAGCATGCCTGGTCACTCAGTCTTCCTAACTCAAACATGAGCAGGCCGTACTCTCCAGCATGCTGCAGCTGCATTTAGGTCATATAGACCCTGTCATTCTACAGTTACGCAAAATGAGTACTTCTGTAAACTGAAACCATGTAATCTTTACTTAATGTGTTTAAAATGTGTTTAAATGCATTGAATAATTGCTAATGTATATAGCTTGCTAGTGACTCTCAGCCTGCCGCATATTCCATGTACTTCCTTGCCTTGTATATGCCTTGTATGATTGTGTTGTCATGATATATGCTTACTATATGCTTAGCTTATGGCCCATCCAGCTACTGTATTGTTACCAGGTCCATCTTGTAAATGAGCTTGTTTCAATGGTGCTCCACCTGGCAAAATAAAGATATTGATTGATTGATTGATTGATTGAAAAGGGCATGGGACAGACACAGGGGAGTGTTGAGGATAGGGGGGCATGCCCTAGCAGATAGTTGGACAAATGGGCAGACTGGGTGGGCCTGTCAGTCCTTTTCTGCCCTCACACTTCTATGAAATCTATGAAAATCAGAATAAAAGGTTTAATACACAGAATATTAAATGAAGCAAATTAAAAACAGTACATGAAGCAATTTTAAGAAAAAATTCAGGATCAGTAGATTTACTGATCTGATATAAAATGACCCATTCAATGAAATTCTTTGTTTTTACCAGTTCTCAAACTGTCCAAATTCTAGAACTTCACAGGGTTTTCTGGTAAAAGCAGAAAACCAGTGATTTTGCTAAGTGATTTTCCCAAAGTTAAACAATTTTGTTTCTAGTGGTGTTTGAACGTGGGATCTCCCAGTTAACAAGCCAAGCCCGTGCCCTAACCACAGAACTACACAGCTCCCCTGCCTTTTCCTCCCTTTTGTTCTTTATTACTTTGCAACTTGCATGAAAATAGGGTCCTTGCTTTCTAGAGTTAATCTGCTTCTGTTGCTTAATGCTTTGCTGAAGTCACACTCTTATGTATGGGACATCATAGTTTATTGCTGTGGAAATTGTTAGGCTGTCACAAACACAGAGAACAATGCATGGATAACCATGCACACCAAGGCTATGTTTCCATGCAGGGGTTCTGGCGACATCATAGGGATCTAAAAGCCAAGCTGTATAGGTCCTTTATGTCATCAGAACCCCAAGTTGGAAACACAGCTTTGTTGCGAACAGCTGTCTTGCCTTGTTTTGTATAGTATGTGGTTTGAAACACAAACTACAAAAATGTTACTGACGTTTTCTTCCCAAGAAATGTTCCCTTTCATTTCTTATTATTTTTTAAGAAACAGAAACCCACCCTTGCCCAGCTGCTGAAGGCCCATTCAAGTAAATGGGGTTGGTTTCTGGTTTTCCAAGTAATGAAACAGAAGATTTTGTGCTAGAGGGGTCTGAGTTCTGTGTGTGGGGAAAATGAAAGTAAAACAACAGGCAATATCAGTTTCTATTGCAATTAAAAAGCCATTGTACCACAGAAGGGTACAACATCATTCTATGACCTTTGAACTGTGGTACAACATCTTTTTTGTTAGGATGGAAGTCCGTGCACCACAGGGTACAACCACGTGCTATGATATGATCAGATTTCAGCAAAGATTAGTTAATAGGAGCCGATGGCCTCTAGGAGACAAACATCCTGTTTCCATGAAATTCAATCTAGTTGTGAAGAACAAAGGCAACCAAAATGCAGACAATATATTAAAGTATGTCACATTGTATCTAAATATTACTTTTTCTAAAGTTTTTCCAAAAATGACAAAATCCATCCCTTGCAATGCTAAAGGAACATATACAGGTCCAGAATATATAATATATATATTCGTAATAGATAACCCATTTAAAGGTGTGCAGTTGCACTCTGATATATGCGTGCCTTGGCCTGTGTTGTGGCTGGGTGCATCAACCACTCAAGGCGTGCATATGTCGGAGCATGACTGCACACCCTAGAGTGGGTTATCTATCTTATAAAATGGCAAAATTGTTTTGGAGGGGGGGTGAAAGTGCAGGTGTGTGGTTGCGCTCTGATATATGCATAGGTATATGATGTGTTTCAATCATTGAGCAGAGAAGATGTTTCCTACCCATTTTATAAATATAGATATTCAAACACCCTCATCATTACAACAGTTATTTATTGTCCAACTTACCTGAAATGAATGTTATGCATTCTGCAACCACTGGGACCTCCTTGTTAACCAAATATTTTATCACAGTGGGGGTATGCCAATGATATAATTTAATAAAGAAAAAAACAATTATGCATTGTCCTCCAAAACAATTCTGAGTCCCTGGAGAAATGGCTCACAATAAACAATCTGGTCTCAAACTACTAAAAGAAACAACAACAAAGATCCTGTTATTCAAACACCATGAAGTCTTGCTATATTATAACAATAGCAGTCAGCCACTGCAGCTGAACTGCCCCGGAGAGGAAGGAGTTAACTCCAGAAGATCTGGAGTTCTACAGCGCGAGGGCGCTGTGCTCAAAGCTCTATCTGGCAGTTTCAAATGAAACTGTCAGATTCTTTACTCCGCTTCACTGAACAGTCGCTCCGGAGATCAGCTCCTTCAGCTCGGTTCATTCTCGGTTTAAAAAGAGTAGTTTTCGGTTCATTTGAACCGGCAAAAGTCATTATTTTTACCGCATTTCGGTTCTAAAGCTCTATCTGGTAACCGTAAGTACAAAAATTCAAGTCTGTGTGGAAAATTAATTATCGCTTGGTTTTTTCTGTCTTTTAAAACTGTACTGTGGGTTTTAGAGTGCGGTTCCCGGTTCTTATCGGTTCTAAAAAAACCGAAATTATTACGGTTTTTTCAAATACCCGTAACACGGTTAGGAACCGATAAGTGTGTCTTGCCTGGCACTGCCATCAAAAGGGCAAGTTTTTGGTTAGGCTGGCATTATGTCTGAGAAACCCAAAAGAAAAACCCGGCCCACTGGGTTTCAACACTGTGATGTCTGTGGGGACGCCTTTGCCAAGGCTGACCCACACACCACTTGTGTCTATTGTCTGGGGGCTGACCACCTCCTGTCAGACTGCCAGGTGTGTAAAAATTTCCCTGCAGCCACCCTGGAGAAGAGATTGGGCCAGCTCAGGGAACGAGAGGCCAAGAAGTCCGCTGACCCGGATGGCCAGCCCGGTTCAGTACCCACTGGACCAGAGGGAGTGCCCTCTGACCAGGGCGAGACTTCCTCGGGCAAAAGGAAGACTGGTTCAGAGGAACCAGTCCCAAGTAAAAGACAAAGAAATCAGGAGGTTTGGAGTCCGAATGTGTCTCCAACTGCTGCAGAGATAGCTAAAGCCATTCAGATTGTCCAGTCACTGTCTCAGGGATCTGTAGAACCACCAACAGTTGGTAAAGGTTGGTTCGTTCAGTCCCAGTGGTTCAGGATTTTGAAGTCGAGGATTTTTATGAACCACAGGAGGAGGGAGGAATTTGATCAATATATGTGTGGCTGGGAGGGTCTGGAGCGTGCCCATCGAACGGGCATTTCTCCAGACAGACCTTTAGAATCTCCCCTATTCTGTCTGAGTCCCTTCTCTCTTTATTTTTACAAAAGGTTGAGAAACCCTCCAGCTTCCTTTAGAGGAGGCTGTGGATGAGCAAGAGGAGCCTGATTATGTGGAAATGATGGATATTCCAGAGTCTAGGAGGTTGTCTATTCCTTTGCATAAGTCATTTAGGAAGCAAACAACAAAGATTTTAAAAATCCTCATTCTGTCCCTCCTGTAGATAAAAAATGGACAGAAGGTATACTTTGTCAGGCTCGGATACAGACTTCCTTATTGAGCAGTGTAGTCATGTGGGTGTGGTACAAGCTGCAGCCTGTGACAAGGCTAATATTCCTCTGGCCTCACATCCTCCTGATAAGGATTCTAGGAAGATTGATGCCATGGCTAAGAAACAGTATATGGCAGCTTTTTGGGACTCAGGCAGGCAAATTATATGGCTTATGTGGCTAGATATCAGAAATCTAGGTGGGGCACAGTGTTGCAGTTAGCCAAGCAGGCCCATGGCCAGCTGGCTAGTGAGTTGGAACAGGTGGCTGCTGATGGCATTGAAGCCTCTAAAGTTCAATTCATACTGCTGTTGATGTTAATGATGTTTCCTCTAGGGTCATGGCCACTTCTGTAGCTTCCGTGAGGTTGGCATGGCTCAGATGCACTAATCTGTCCCAAGATACTCAGTCAAAGGCTATGGATTTTCCTGTAGTGGGAAATTCTCTGTTTGGGGAGCAAACAGAAAATTATATGAAAAGATGGATGAATACAGAACTACCTACAAAAGTGCCCAGGCTAAGGAGAAGCATGCCATGCCACAAAGGCATGCTCCCAGAGGTAAGGGCAGACCCTTTTCAGGCCTTTTACCAATTTCAAGCCTCCTCTGCTGTCTCGCGAGGGTTTCTTCAGAGGCAGGGGTAGGCGTGGCGCTAGTAGACCGTCTCCTCCCCTCAGCCTAAGGCTGCTGCTAAGCAGGCACCCTGATGGGGTGCCCAGGGCCGATTCTCCTGTACCAGTGGGGGCAGGTTGGCCTATTTCAGCCAGAGCTGGCTGTCCCTAACTTCGGACAGATGGGTTCTGGAGGTAATAGGCCAGGGTCTGATTCTCAGCTTCAAATATTTTCCAAAGATGAGAGCCAGGCATTTCCTACAGAAGTCCTTCAGAAGCCCTTGCTTTGGAAGCAGAGGTTTCTTCTCTTCTGGTCTGCAAAGCAGTGGAAAGGTTCCTCCTTGCCATCAGGGCAAGGGCTTTATTCAAGATACTTTCTTACCCAAAAGACAGGAGAATGGCGGCCCATTCTGGATTTAAGATACTTGAACAAGCATCTGTTGAAACCAAAGTTCAAAATGTTAACCCTGGCAATGATATTGCCTTCCCAAGGCCAGGGGACTGGCTAGCTTCCCTGGACCTCAAGGATGCCTATTTTCATGTTCTGATCAGGCCTTCCACGAAAGTACCTCAGGTTCGAACTGCCTCGAGCCACTACCAGTTCAGGGCAATGCCCTTGACCCTACCTCTGCGCCAGGGTATTCACAAAATGTCTCGCTGTAGTAGTGGCTCAATTAAGAAGGCAAGGTTGCTGTGTGTTCTCTACCTGGACGACTGGCTCATTGTGGGTCAGTCTCCAGGTCAGGTGAAATCCCACTTACAAGTCACCCAGCAGCTTCTCACTTCTCTGGATTTCTAAACTTACCAAAGTCAGTTCTGGAACCAGTTCAGGCCCCTAACTTTCATAGGCGCAGAATTGAACACAAGGTTAGCCAGGGCCTTTCTTCCCTCGGAAAGGGTGGACAGACTCATCGCCCTGGCATCCTCCTTTACCCTGCGGGTCTCTCGACCAGCAAGGCATTTCCTGCAACTCCTCGGACACATGGCTGCTTCCACAGCTGTTGTGCAGGGAGCAAGATTCCAGATGAGGGACATTCAGTTCCATTTGAGGGCCTATTGGTCTCAGAGGAAGGACCCCCTTACCAAATTGGTCCCAGTTACTCAATCCCTGATCCTGGCCCTACACTGGTGGCAGGATCAAAGCAATCTGAAACAAGGGGTTCCCTTCATTCCCATTTCTCCCTCCCTCACCCTCACCACGGATGCCTCCCTGTTAGGGTTGGGGGCTCACCTGGGCGACCTTACCACTCAGGGAGTGTGGTCTCCTCAGGAATCTCTGCTCCACATCAATCTTCTGGAACTCAGAGCTGTCTTTTAGCTCTTGCGATCTTTTCAGATTCTGTCCAGAACAAAGTGGTTCAAGTCAGGACAGACAATACCACCACAATGTGGTACATCAACAAGCAAGGGGGCACTCGGTCTTCAGCCTTGTGCACCGAAGCAATGAAGTTGTGGTCTCTGGCTTATTCCCTGAACACCTCCCTGATAGCGGTTCATCTCCCAGGGAAGGACAATGTGCTGGCAGACGCCCTCAGCAGAATTTCTCAGGGCCATCACGAATGGGCTCTGAATCCACAAGTACTGGGGTCCGTCTTTGCCAGTTGGGGCACTCCTCAGATAGATCTTTTCGCGGCCCCAGACAACCACCAACTTCCTCTTTTTTGCTGCAGGCCTCCAGTACTGGGCTCAGTCCCTCTGGATGCCTTTCTGTTGGATTGGAAAGGGAAGTTCCTGTATGCTTTCCCCCCCTTTCCTCTCCTTTTCAGGGTACTAGTGAAAATCAGATCTCAACCTTGCAGAGTGATTCTGATTGCCCCAGATTGGGCCAGACAGCCCTGGTACCCTCTGCTCCTGTCCCTGGCAGTCCACCCTGCCCTGAGCCTGCCCAGAGTTCACGACTTACTGGCCTGTGCACAGGGGAGTGTGGTATCCGGACCTCAAGTCCTCCCACCAAGGCTTGGCTCTTGAGGAGCTAGAATTTGCTGATTTACACCTTTCTCAAGGTGTTATGGATATTTTAAAGGCTTCAAGGAAGCCTTCCACTAGGCCACTTATAATTCTAAGTGGAAGAGGTTTTCCATCTGGTGCTCTGAGAGGCAGATTACCCCAGAATCTGCTGATCTTCCCATTCTTTTGGACTATTTGGTCCATCTGAATTCCTTAGGCCTTAGACCAGCTACCCTGAAGGTTCATCTGGCAGCTGTCTCTGCTTTTGTGTCAGCAGGGAAGCCTGCCTCCCTTTCTTCTCACCCTGTGTTCTCCAAGTTTTTTAAAGGGTTACTTCACACTAACCCTCCTTTTCGGGAACCAGCTCCCGCCTGGGACCTGAATATTTGCATTGCTCAGTTAATGCAACCTCCTTTGAGCCTCTGTCTTCAGCAGAACTCAAGTATTTAACTTGGAAAACCGTTTTTCTAGTAGCTATCACCTCTGCCAGACGCATAAGTGAGTTACAGGCCCTGTCAGTGGAAGAAGATTTTATCTCTTCCACAGAGATAAGGTAGTCCTTAGGACTAATAGAAAGTTTTGCCTAGGTGGTTTCTGATTTCCACCTGAATCAATCTATCTCCTCCCAGTATTTTTCACTGAGCATTCTTCCTCAGGTGAGAGGAGACTGCACAGCTTGGATGTCAAAGGGCATTAAGTTACTATCTAGGCGCACCAGAGGTCATAGGTTGAATCCCTCCAACTGTTTCTTACCTATGGCGAGGTTGGCAAAGGGAAACCTGCCACTAAGAGAACAACTGCAAGGTGGATTGTCTCTTGTATCCAATTTTGTTATCAGAAACTGGGTAGAGTACCCCCCTCAGGATTGAGGGCCCACTCCACCAGGGGTACAGCTGCGTCTCTAGCGGCTGCTAGAGACATTCCTATTCTGGAGATTTGTCAAGCTGCTACCTGGAAGACAGTTCACACCTTTACAAGCATTATTCCTGGATATCCAGTCCAGGAGATGCTCGGTTTAGCACAGCGTGCTTCAGAGTCTATTTCCTAAGTAGGTTCTGACCTCCTCCATGGAGGTACTGCTGTGTAATCTGCTATTGTTATAATATAGCAAGACTTCATGGTGTTTGAAGAAAAATTACTCACCTTAGTAATTGCTTTTCTTCTCATGGAGTCTGCTATTATAACCACTCCCTCCTGCCCCTCTCAGAACTCCTACTTGGGTAGAGGTGGCAAATTGGTGCAAGCACTGTGTCATGCCATTTTAGTTTTCCCTAACCCTGTTTTCCTTTGGGTTAGGGATCTAGGTATTCTTTTAGGTTATTTTTATTGCCCCTTCTTGGACTTGAGTCTTGGGGGGAAGGGGGGTTCATATGTGCTTGTCAAGGGTGGTAAAATGAACCATAATACCATCAATCTTTGTTATTATGGTTCTGGGTGTTTCTTTGTTGTTTATATTGTTGTTATTACTACTAGTAGGTAGCCATAGGCTAGTGTAGTTTTTCCACACAGACTTTTTTCCGTCCTTTGATGTTGGCTTCGTAAAGATCTGACAGTTTCATTTGAAACTGCCAGATAGAGCTTTGAGCACAGCGCCCTCGCGCTGTAGAACTCCAGATCTTCTGGAGTTAACTCCTTCCTCTCCGGGGCAGTTCAGCTGCAGTGGCTGACTGCTATTGTTATAATATAGCAAGACTCCATGAGAAGAAAAGCAATTACTAAGGTGAGTAATTTTTTCTTCTCAGGCCTGCAATTTAAAAAGGGCTCTCCCATTGTCATCCTTAATGGAAAAGGAGTTAGTCTGGAACAGGCTGACTTTTTCAAATACATAGGTGTCCCTGGATGACACCTTATTTTTCACCCAGTGCGTGTATAACTTATTAGCTTCACAACTCAGAAGTTAGAAACACTATTCAGGAAATCACCTGAACCTTACTATTCAGGCTAGGCATCTTGTAATGTCCTACCTCAGTCCTACCTATACTTGACTAGAGCCTCCAAGTTTACACAGCAGCAAGGGACTCTGTACTCAACAGAGAACATAGTTAAGCTGGTGTTTAATAAGGCCTGTCACTTTACTCTAGAGGCAGACAAGCTTGCACATAGCTGCTCCCTATAAACTCTGTCTGACTTCCCTACAGAACACAATAATAAAGTACCAGACCTGTCTGCTCACAAAAAAGTGCTATTAGTCCTTACCCCTCTGACTATTCGTAACCTGTTCCACACAGTTACCGACCAATACACCACCAGGAGTATTGAAACATAGAATCTGATGGCAGATGAGGACCACTTGTCCCACCTAGTCTGCTCATTTCCCTACCTAATGGATAAGCTGCAGATCCTAGTTAATCAACAGCCTACTTCCTCCTACCCCCCACTAGAATTGCCTTGTCTGTCCCATGCATTTTTGAATTCACCCACTGTTTTTGACTCTATGACCTCCTCAGGAATGCTGTTCCAAGCATCCACAACCTTCTATGTTGTTTTTTTTTTTCAGTATATCTTTTTATTAGGAGATTTCGATTATTACTTGTGTAGAACCATTAGACCAAATGGCTGACAAAGTGGTTGCAAACATGCCACTTAATACAAACAGCCGAGGCACCATACAAACAACCATATCATGCTGGTGTACATGTATTACAACTGGCTTAATGAAGTATTAATTGTGAAGCATCATTAAACCTGAAAAATCCTACCATGGGTATAGTAAGAAAAATCCAGAGAAAGGTATTCATTCACTTTAAAAAGGCAGTAGCAAGAATGACAGAGCCTCTTCACATAGGGTGTAGAAACTTGCCTTTTGGGGAGGGACCTGTATGACCATCTGGAGGTGGAACACTCAAGATAGCTATAAGGAAAAGCAACTGCAGTCTTTTAACAATCAATCAACCATTACTACTAGGGTGGTCATGGGGGTTTCAGTTTGTCCTTCGAATATCTGGAGGGCAAGGCATGGTTAATGTTGTCAACATAGGTTAAGTAAGGGGCCCAAAGTGCTTCAATCTTGTTATAACACTGGTGTTTAACACAAGATATCCTGGTCAGGGTGGCCAACCTTTCTATGGCACTGAGCCACTCTACCAGGGATGGAACCTCTAGGGATCTCCAGCGACATATGATAAGATGCTTACATTCTACTGAGGCCTGTATGAGCCAGTGTAGAAGCTTTGGGGAGAGTGAGAGCCTTGGGTATAAGGCCTAATAGCCAAAGACCAGGATCTGCTGGAAGGGACATCTTTAAGATGAGGGAACAATGTAGGATTATTGCCTTCCAATAGGACTTCAAAGGAGTACATGACCACAGGATGTGAAGCAGATCCGCTTCTGGGGCCTCACATCTCTAGCAGCAGTCGGAGGAGAGAGAAGACCCATCTTGTTTAGTTGGGACAGGGTATAATACCAGAGATGCAGTATTTTATTCTGTAAAAGAAGGCTTTGGGGGATGCAACAGGCCTGACGAGTTCTCAACTAGCACTGTCGCCATTGTAGATCAGTAATGGTGGTCTTTAATGTGGCAGGCCACTTGGTTTTGTCTGACAGACAGGGGTTGGGAGCACTATCTCTTTGAATTCTCTGTATAAGACCAGCCCTACCTTTAGAATACATAATCCAGTTATCTACAGGAAGAGAGGGTTTAACAACTTTACATTTTATGCAAGTGACACAAGTGTATCTTTTCTTAACCCAAGACTGGTAGAGGCTTCTCATCTGAAGGTATTTCCAAAAATCACTGTGGGGGAGGCCATACCTGTTTTACAAACCCTGGAATGAGTCCATGTCTGAGTGTTCTGGGGATCTCAGATCCCCAATGCAAAGTATTCCTTTAGAGGCCCAATCCACCCAGTTCACGGGAGATTTGTTAATACAGAGGCTGTGGTTATTCCAGAGAGGGGTATGATTTACTGAGGCATTGAGAGGTTTTGAGCCACAATTTTTGCCAGGCTTGATGTGCACGATGGATAAAGAGCCAGCCTTTGTGTGGCTTTGGAAGGGGTGTGGTACCAGCGCGGAGACCGAAGGGCCCTGCAAGAGATCTCTTTCAATTTGGGTCCTTGCTGGAGAGTGAAGGGAGTGACAGGGACCCTCCTCCTTTAAGGTCTTTGATACTATAAATGCGATGGAGTACTGAGAGAAGTCGGTGCATGAGTGTACCAGGAGCAGGCTCGAGGTAGTATGCAGGTGCTGTTGGAGTAAAAAAGATGGGGTAGGTTGTACACATGGGTGACCCAGAAGGGCAGGTGGAGAAGAGAGGGGGAGGGCAAGAACTGAATATGAGGAGAAGGGGTAGCTATTTCCTGATTCCCCCTTCAGAATGCTGAGAACCCTACCGGGGGGGGGAGTCAGGGTAGGAAGGAGGAAACTGAGGATAGGTATTAAGGAGGGTTAAAGCAGAACTAGCTGAGGGAGAGGTAATTGTGTAGGGCAGAGGTAAGGGAGTAGTTGGGGAGGAGTGTCATATTTCAGGGGGGAGGGAATTCCAGAGTTTAGGGAAGCGATGGGCGAAACCAGTCTGACCGATGAGGGTGGAGCAGCGAGGGACCATCAAGGTGCAGGCACCATTAGATCTGAGAGAGTGGGTGGGGGGAGGTGGAGAGGAGAGAGAGGATGATAAATAGGAAGGGAGCACTCTGAAACAGAATTTGGAGGTTAGTTTGGCACAGTGTGAGATGCGTCTGTGAGATAGTGGAAGGAAGGTTAGAGAGCAACAGAGTTCACAATGATGGGAGCGGGAAGGGGAGTTGAGAGCAAAGTGGCAGAAGGAGTTAAAAACGATATGTAATATCAGAGAAATTGGATGATCTGAGTTTTGTGTTAAATTCCAAATCTGCAGGTGGGCAGACTGGCTCATGGGAGTTTTATTAGTAGAAGGAAACTGGACATGATGTTACTACACTTGTGGTTGCTTACATATTTGCAAGAACAGCAGTGAAGTGTATGGAAATCAAGAACAAGCCACAGAAGGGTTATGGAGGCATCCTCAGAGTTAGTAAATACAAAATTGGAGATCGTATATGAGGACTGAATTATAAAGGGGATCCATTGGTTGAGAAAAGTTGTGGCGTTTGAGAGGAAATCATTTTTTATGATCCAGGGATGGAGACGAGCAGGGAGCTTATGAGAATCAGGGAAAGTATTAGGTTAATGTGTGGTAAACCACACTTAATCCTACACCTTGAAACAAATGACCTGGCCGGGGAGGAGGTGCAAAGGAGATTCATGGAGCTAGCAGGAGGGTGTAAAGGGACAGTCAGTTCCATGGCGTTTTCGGAAGCCCTGCCAGTGCACTGTGACAGCATGGCTAAACAGCTGAGAATCAAGGATTTTAACCACTGGCTAAGGCAGTGGTGCAGAAGGGAGGGTTAGGAATGTTTAGGACATTGGGGTGACATGTGGGTGGATGAGAGCCTGTATGCAAGGGACAGGCTGCATATAAATGACAAGGGGGGGCTAGACTGCTAAGGGGGGAAACTGCAGGGATACGTAAGGTAAAATACTTGGGGATGTTTTAAATTGGGGAAGGGGGAGTGCAAAGCCAAGGGTGATCCAGAAAATGGTGGAACTTGCCTAATTGGCACTCCCCCAAAACTGGCAGTAGGAGATGCTAGGAAAAAAGAGAATGGAGGAAAGGGGGTGGCGGAAAGGACTGCTGGCAAATACCAGGTGTCTGAGAAATAAGATGGAGGACCTGGAGGCTGTGGTGGGGACAGATGACCTAAATCTAATAGAAGCTACTGAGACATGATGGACAGAAAACCACAGTTGGGAGGTGGAAATACTGGGGTATGGTCTCTACAGGAGAGACAGGAAAGGAAAACGGGGAGATGGGATAAGGGCAATGGTGAGCAGGGATGGGCAAGGATCAGCAGATATCCTACAGGTCACATTAAGTAAGAGAATGGGGGAGGCAGTAAGGAT
This sequence comes from Neoceratodus forsteri, assembly GCA_016271365.2. Lineage (NCBI taxonomy): Eukaryota > Metazoa > Chordata > Ceratodontiformes > Ceratodontidae > Neoceratodus > Neoceratodus forsteri. Next base: position 708,156,446 of record CM028138.1, on the reverse strand, counting down.
AGGGGTGGTCTACAGACTGCCCAATTAAGGGGGAGGAAGTGGATAGGGTGATGGTTAGGGAAATAAAGGGGATGGCCAGCAACAGGGGAAATTGTGGTAGTGGGAGATCTAAATCCTCCGGATGTGGACTGGGGAACCCCGGCAGTATCATCAGAAGGGAGTTTTGGAGTCCATGCAGAAAGCATTAATTCACCAACTGGTAAAAGAACCAACTGGAGAGGGGCCAAACTGGACTTGGTTATGACAAATGGGGATAGTGTGGAGGAGGTAGAGGTTGGGGAAAACTTGGGTGATAGCAAGTATAGGATGGTAAGGTTTAGCCCTTGAACAGGATTAGTCAAGAGCAGGTCCACCACTAGGGTACTGGACTACAGGAAAGTGGATTTTAAGAAAATTAAAGAAATTGTGCGGAAGGAACTGGAGGGGAAGGAAAACCTGGAAAACAGAGGAACTGTGAGGATAAATTAAAAGGTGAATTTTGCAAGTGACAGAGCAATTCATCAAGCAGGTGAGCAAAAATAAAAGAGGGAGGAAAACACTTTGGTTCACAACAGAAGTAAGAGAAGCAGTCAGTGAGAAAAGGAAGGTGTTCAGGGCATACAAAGTCTCCCAGTGGGTGGCAGATAAAAAAGCTTATAGGAGGAGTCTGAAGGAAACTGGGAAAATAGTCAGAAGGGCTAAGGCAGAAACGGAGGAGAAAATAGCCAGAGAGGTGAAACAGGGTAACAAGGTTTTTCAGGTATATGAGTGACAGAAGGAAAGGCAAGCAGGAGATTATGAAGCTCAAGGGGGGGGGGGAGCTGTGGTAGAACAGGAAGAGGAAAAGGCAATTCTTCTGAGTGACTACTTCACCTCAGTTTTCGCAGTTGAGGAGGGTAGAGGGCCAGAGCTAAAAAGCAGGTAAAAGGTAGACAGGGAGTTGGACACAAGTCCCTTTAAGCAAGATAGGGTATTGGAGGAACTAGGAAAACTGTAGATGGACAAAGCAATAGGCCCAGATGCAGTCCACCCAAGGGAACTCAAAGAGATAAGGCAGGAACTGGCGGCACCACTCATGAAGTTATTCAATCTGTCACTGGACAAGGGGAAGATCCCGGGTGACTGGAAAAGGGCTGATGTGGTGCCATTACACAAGGGGGGAGGAAAGGAGGAGCTGGTAAACTACAGTCTTATCTCTGTAGGGGGAACGCTAATGGAGGCACTTATAAAGGAAAGGCTGGTGCAATATTTAGAGGAGGAGAGCCTCATAGATGAGAACTAACATGGGTTCACAGGTGGAAGGTAATTTCAGACCAACCTGATTTAATTATTGGATGAAGTAATGGAGATATGGGATTGGAGGGTGATGGTAGACATGGCCTACCTGGAGTTCAGGAAGGCCTCTGATACTGCCCCCCCTCCCACAGGAGGCTAATAAGCAAATGGAGTAGCTTAGGGATGGGGAGCAAGCTCACAAACTGGGAAGAAAATTAGTTGGAGGGGAGGACTCAGAGAGTGGGGGTAAATGGAGTGCACTCAGGAGGTGTGTTGAGTGGGGTACCACAGGGGTCCATGCTAGGACCCATACTGTTCAACATATACACTGGGGACATTTTGGAGTGCATAAATGGGAAGGTGTGTCTGCTCGCAGATGACATGAGGATCTGTAATAGAGTAGACACACTGGGGGGAAGGGTGGAGAGAATGAGGGAGGACCTGGCCAGGCTGGAGGAGTGGTCAGCAAAGTGGCAACTACAGGTCAACACAAAAAAAAATGCAAAATTATGCACATAGGGCATAAAAACTCAGGGGCAAAATACTGGTTTTGGGGGGGGAGCTGGGTGTAACAGAACAGGAAAGGAACCTGGGGATCACAATTTCAGACAACATGAAGGTTCAGAGCCAGTATGACAGGGCAGCAGGGAAAGTAAACAGAATGTTGGCTATCTTAGCATGCACAGGAAGGAGCTTAACACAAGGGGAGGTTTTTGTGAGCAGCTGGAGCTGAGCTAAACACAAGGGGAGATTTTTGTGAGCAGCTGCACTGGTGGCCGAGGAGGACTCTGCCCTGAGAGCAGGGGGTGGAGGGCCAGCTGGAACTATAGAAGGCCAGGCCAGCCCAGGGAGTAGAAATGGGAAGAAGAACCAAGGGGACTGGACTGTGAGAAAGGTGAATGATGGCAGAGGGTGGGGCTAGTGGGAGAAGGGGTTGAGGGTTTCCAAGGACCATGGCAAGGGGGCTAACATCACAGGGAGGGGAAGCTGATAAGCATGTTATTGGGGGGGCAGTCTCAAACAGGTACTTACTGCTGGCAGAAACCAGGGCAGGGACTCAGAGACAGTAGGGGCAGAGACATGAGGAAGAAGGAGGATGGAAGTGTGGGAGCGACAGGGTGATGGATAGCGGAACTAGCAAGGGGTCCAGAGGAAGTGCAGAAGGGGAAGCTCAGGGTCGGGCATGTCAGTTAGGTGATGAGGATGGGATGGCGAGGAAGGATCTCAGGAAAGATATGACCAGCAAGCAGCACAAGTGAAAGGCATTACAGCAGAAGATGAGGGGTAAAATTAGGGGCACCATAAGGACAGGTGGTGGAACAAGGTGGCACTGGACAGAAAGAAATCAGAAAGGGGAATCTGGAAGGGGCTGCCAGTCTCCAGACCATGTAGAAGTTCTCAGGCAGGAGTTAGGCAAAAGAAGATACATGAACATATGAATGTGCCAGCAGAAACAGACCTCCTGGTCTATCAACATCTGCTCAAGTGTGCAGCTAGCTCCCCTAAGTTGTAGCTGCCCCAACCCCTCCCCTTTTGTCTGCCCTCAGCCTTCTCAGCCTCCCTCATCCTTACTCTCCTCTGTTCTCTATCCCATGCCCCTTTAAAGCTGCCCACAGTTTTACATGATATCACCCTCTCTGGTACGGCATTCCACTTCAACACCACTCTCTGTGTGAAGTAATGCCTCCTCATCTCCCTCTTAAATATTCCCCCCTCTAATCTTAGCCCATGCCCTCTAGTATCCCTTCCCTTTCTCAGTTTAAAAACCCCATTGGCTCCATCCTTGTTGATTCCCCTCACATACTTGAAAGTTGCGATCATGTTCCCCCCCCCATCTCCTCCAGGATGTACATATTCAGTTCCTTCAGCCTGTTCCCATAGTCTCTCCCCTCCATTCCCTGTATCATCCTTGTTACCCTCTGCTGGACTCCCTCCAGTAGCTTGATATCCCGCCTTAGGTATGTACTCCAGAACTGCACACAGTACTTCAAGTGCGGCCTGACCAGTGACCTGTAGAGGGGCAAGATTACCTCCCTCTGCCTGGATGAGAACCCTCTCACTATACACCCCAGCATCCTGTTCATCTTCCCTGCCACTTTCCTGCATTGGGCAGAATTGTTCATGCCTCCTGTGACCATAACCCCTAGGTCCTTCTCCTCCTCAGTGATCCCCAGCTTCACCCCTCCCCAACCAGTATTATCTCTTTGGGTTCTTTTCCCCAAAGTGCATAACCTTACACTTCTTCACACTTACTATACCTCGGCCTCCGCCCCATCTGCCCTGGGCTTCTCCCCCACCCCTGCAATGATACTCTTACTCCCCTCTTCCCGAGTACCATCTCTTGTGCAGTCGCCTCCTGTTCCCTCTCCTGCCCCCTCCTGGAGCCCACCCTCCTTCTCTTCCTTGCCCTCCAGTGTTGATAGTACAGCAAACATATTTCCTACCACTTTGGTTCTGCTATATGTTGTCTCCTCCCTCCTTACTTTTGTGCCCCTTTGTTGTTAGGCCCAACTCGAGACCACCCTCCATTGTAGGCCTCCTGTACAGTTTGCTCCTGCCCCTTCCCCCAACCCTTCCCCTGACCCATTGTTTCTCCCATGTGGTGTCCTCATGTTTCTCCCTGGTGAATTCCCACCTCTCCTTGAATCTCCCCCTTCCCTCATCCTTACCAGCTCTCTACCAAGAAACCACACCTCATCTACAAGCCTCCTCAGTCTGTGGCAGATTGGACACCCATCCTAGCCTCCACAATATGTGCATCCACACCGCTACCCCACAACCATTGCACCCAACAATCCTACCTATGGCTAGCACTACCTGTTAATGAAACAAAAAATGATACAGTACTATCTATACTAATTGTACCAGTCTAGCCAAATACCCATTATACCCGCAGAAGGTGCATGACGGTATTCCCAAAGATACCTAAAATATTTATAAGTCATACTACCAACTATACCTACACAGTTCTGACCAAGAGCTCTTTCGCTTCCTGTTATGGGACAGGACGTTCCTGTATTCCTCCGTAGGAAGTAGAAGATTTCAGGTTGTTGCAACTTAGGCACTATGTGACCTGCCCTACAAATGAAGATGAGAGTGAGGGGCAGAGGAAGAAAACAAGAAAAGGGAGAGGGAGGATGCAATATTTGAAAAGGAAGAGGATCAGAAGGGCAACAAGGGCTTGGAAGGTAGTTCAGACTCTGTCACCTCCGGGGAGGAGAACAGCTCCGGAGCAAAACCAGAGGGAAGTGGTGGGCAAGGTGCTGCTGATTGGAGATTCTATCTTAAAGGAATTCAAGTGGGGGACAGAAGTAGGGTGGTGTGGGTGGAGTGCGTACTGGGAAAGATGGCATTGGAGCTAATCCACCATATCACAACATGGGACAGGGACAAGATAAAAGTGTGCATCTGGTATTCCAGCTGGGAACTCAATTCAATATGATGTTTACCTCAGTTCCTTGTTCAATTTGGTGGGGGGGGGGGGCGGAATTACCACAAATGGAACTGTAAAAACCTATTTGTAAAAAAAAGTGTTGTCCTCAACCCCAAAATATAGGAAATAGACTTACTGGAAGTCAATAATCATTTTAATGTCAATGAATTTCTCCACAATTATATAGGTTTCCAACTTTATAGGTATTTCACTTTCATAAAGTCAGATCTATACCTTACAACATCTTAAAAGAAAAAATAAGGGAAATCATCACAGAAGCAACAGATAGAGGAATAAAAGGCAAAGAACCTCTGTGTGCAAGCACTGAGGCAATGGTTACCCCAAAGGGCAATTGGCCGAGTAGCCAAGTTTCAAAGAAATACAAAATCACACATGCCCCTACAATGCAAAGTATCATGGGTTGCATATGCAAATCACCACAGAATATTATGGTGGTTCAACTTTAAGCAGAAATACATGGTGCTGAAAGGCCTCTCACACAGTTTGCAAAGGGTGCCAACAGAAGACATAGACACATGTTTTGTCCTACCAGGACTCATCAGTAGACCTCATCTGTTTGACATCCCAGTGGAATGATCCAGCTACCCTATGAAGGTCTAGCTGGGTTATGTTGTGGTGAACCCAATTAAAACAAAAAACAATTTAAAAGACAAAGAACCTCTGTGAGCAAGCACTGAGGCAATGGTTACCCAGAGGAATGTGCAGTATAGTGCACATAGAGGAGGCAGTATAGCACAGTGGTTTAAGGCTCTGAACTGCAAACCTGGAGACCTGGGTTTGAATCCCACAGCCCCTACTTGCATACTGTGTGATCCTGAGCAAGTCACTTAACTTCCCTGTGCGCCCAGGTAGCACCTGTAAACAAGCTTTCAGCTTAGTGTGTCTCTCCTGGTAAAATAAATATATAAATTAAAATCAATAGTAGAAGAATAGGTCAAACCAGAATTGATGAACCAGCACCCAAAGGTACCACTATTTCATTGTCTCCCGAAAATACATAAGGACACCAACAAACCTCCCGGAAGACCCATTATCTCCAGTATAGAATCCATTATGGAACCTTTATCAATTTTTGTGGACCACTACTGTAAAGAATTAGTTTTAAATACTTTGTCCTACATCAAAGACAGCAAACATTGTATACAAATAATAGAACAGTTGAACCAAGAAGCTGACACAGAAAATTGTATCCTGGTCACCCTGGATGTAAAAAGTTTATATACCTCTATTCCACATTCAAAAGGACTCTCAGCTTTAAGGTCTGCCTTAGATAAAAGGGAAGAGAACAAACCAGAGATGGAATTTCTGATTACCATAACAGAATTTGTTTTGAAAAACAATTATTTCAAATTTGAAGATGCATGTTACAGACAACTAACAGAAACAGCTATGGGGGCAACATTGGCACCAACCTATGCCAAACTTTTCATGTCTGAATTTGAGAATCAGTACGTATATTCTACCACGAATCAATACAAGACATATCTAAAATTATAAAAACACTTTATTGAGGGCATTTTGATTGTTTGGGAGGGAACCAAAGAATGACTAGGGAATTTCTATGAATATTGGAATGAGGCCACACCATATCTTCAGTTCATCATGAATTTCAATGAAAAGGAAATTCCTTACTTAGATTTACTATTAATCAAAGAAGGTAAAAAAAATCACGATGAATTTGTACCAAAAAGAGACAGACAGAAACATCAGTCTGCATGCAAAAAGTTTTCACCCTCCACAACTTAAGAATAGTATCCCATACAGTCATATATCGTGTGTAAAAAGAAACAGTGGAAATGAAGCTAGATATAATGAAAATGTGACAGAAATGAGAACTAGGTTTCAAGAAAGGGGTTACACTTACACTGTACTTGATGAAGCTGAAAGAAAATGCAATCAAAAAACTAGACAAGATCTTTTACAGGAGAGTGTGAAATATTCTGACTGTGACAATGAAATCACTATGTCTATGCAATATTCCAAACATTTTGAAAAAATAAAAGATATACTGAAAAACTGGAACATATTATGTGCAACAGATCAAGGGAATATTGCCTTTCATGACAAACCATGGGTAACAGCTAAAAAAACAACAACTATCAGGAATAAACTTGTAAGAATGCAACATTGGACCACACCCCCTTTACCCACTACCTGGTTACAAAAAGATGTTAGGGGTTTCTTTCCGTGTGGAAACTGTACCTACTGCAATAATGGTTTAAAAATCAAAATATTAAAAAGCACTTGTAAAGATCAGAAATATGAGATCAGAAATCTCATTACATGCAATACTGACTTTGTGGTATACTGCATTGTATATCCTTGTGGCCTTTATTACATTGGGCAAACCAGGAGACACTTAAAACAGAGGATTACGGAGCACAAGAGTTGCATCAGGAGGAAAGATGAAAAATCTGCCCTAGCCAGACATTTCAAAGAAAGGAAACACCAAATCTCCACTTTGACATTTTTTGGTATAGAAAAGATGCGTGAACCAGCGTGAAGTGGCGACCAAAATATGATACTGGCAAGAAAAGAAGCTTGGTGGATTTTTACCCTGAAAACACACATCAACAAATATGGTCTGAATGAGGCTGTGGTGTGGACTACCTTCAAATGAGATACTTTCACATCAGACAAGGTTAGGAAGAAGCACATTTGTCTCCTTCTTTTCCCCTTTTTTCTCCTTTTTCCTTCCTTCCCCCTTTTTCTACTTTTTTGCCTTTACTTTTGATCAATCCCCTCCCCTCTGTATATTCAAGTCCCCCCCCCCATGTTTAGCATTCTATTTAATTCTCATTTGAAAATATAGTTTATATATCTGGAAAATAGTTCAAAGATAACTTCAGAAGTTAGACATCCTAGGAAGGATGCACTTGACCAGTTGCAGCAGTAAATGACATTCCAGAGGAACACTCTACAGAAGTCTTTATAGTTAAGACTCATTGATTCAGATAGACTATTAAGAATGCAATACAAACCAATTTATGCAGGGGGAATATTAATATGGTTGTCTCACATTAAATAAGAATGTTTAGGAATGTAAAAGCTCAGAGTTAACCGATTATTAACCCAATGATATGTTTGACCTTTGCCAGCTGAGAGACCTCCGTTTGGGGAAAGAAATATTAAGATTTATAATAATAGATTCAGGCTAAAATCAAGTTAGTTATAATTCTCTAAAAAACTCTGTGTAAATCTGTAAATGATTCTCCTTTTTTTTAAACAAGAAATTGGTAAGTTATTTTACAGTAAACAGTCAAGTTAATTAAGTTGGTCTAAAACTGACCACATGATCTTTCATTTAAAAAATATCCCTGCTTAATGTGGTCCTGTACTGCAGTGGACCGATTTCAACATGTTTCTCAAATCCTCAACCTGAGAACGATATGCAGAGAAATATTTTAAATGCTTTAATGGTTAAATGAAATGGCAAGGGGGACTGTCATTCAGACTCTTCTTTGGAGCCGGTAGACAGTTTCAATTTTGACTAGGCAGAAAAATGTGTACGCGTGGGTGTGATTTCATCATGCTCTACACGCACTCCCCAGATAGCCCGGCCCCTTCCATGCTTTCAAAAAGAAAGGAACATTTGAATGGGCATTGTGGCATCTGGCTCAATGTCGCAGGATAAACTTTAAAGTTTAAGTATGGATTTGGGTCCCGCTTTTTGGCCGACCAGCCATTTAAAGTGAAGTGAGTGACAATTCAGCTTGTAAACCTTTTAATTTTAAAACTTGCTGCACTGGATGACGTTGTTTCAGAATGAAAATAATTAATTAATGTTGTTTTTGTGTGGTATACAGCCCAAGAACATGAATCCTGTATGAAATGAAAGTTGGCAACTTAGTTTGTAAATTCTAGAATGCTTAAATCTTGTAGCATCGGACAAAGTAGTTTATAAATGAGATTAATTTAGAAAATTTTTTTCTTTGTCACATAGCTGCAGCATATAATATTTGAAATGAATGCTTAAACACTTTGAGATTTAATATAGTACTAAATGAGGGCTCAGATTTTATGGGCCGATTATGTCATGCTTGTTTACAGGTATTGGATCAAGTTTGTTTTTTGTGGAGCCATTGAGAAAGTTTTTTTAGCCAGAAACACAAACTTTACACAGGTTTGTTCTCACCTATATTGGTGTTTATACGAATCTTGATAAACAATTTCATTTTCAAGTACTTAAATGAGACAGCAGTATTAAATGTAATTTTTGATTTTCACAAACTAAAACTGAAGCTACTATTGAGTCTGATGAAGGGACAAGGTGGTCCTGAAACATAATATTTTGAAAGAGAGCTGGACAAAAACAAATGGAGGCTGTTACTATACGAAGAGTATGTGAAAATGGAATGTGCCATGGAAAATTTATGAAAGTGAAATACCTATAAAGTTGGAAACCTATATAATTGTGGGGAAACTCATTGACATTAAAATGATTATTGACTTCCAATAAGTCTGTCTCCTATATTTTGTGGTTGAGGACCATGCTTTTGTTACAGATCAATTCCACCTGGGAACCAATGACATGAAAGTCAACAGTCTCATGGAGGTACAGGTGAGATTTAAGGCTCTGGCTAGATTCTGCTGAGGGCTAGGCTTTAAATCTCAGAGCTGCTGCAGGTACCAAGGGCCAGCATGGAGGGGAGATGGAGCAGGCAGTTGGGGTATGGAATGATAAGTAACTGGGGGGAAACTTGGGAGTATGAGAGCTTCTTCGCCCCGGTCAGGTTGCACCCCAACAAGGATGGGTCAGCTATGCTGAAGTGCAGGTTGGGGGAATTCTTTGAAAAGGAATATAATTTAAACTAAGGAAGGGGGGTCTGGATGTGGAGTCATGCCATTCCATGTCTGAGTTGCGGGGCCCTAGTTCCCCCACTGAAGAAATATTGTAGACACAGGCTGTAGTAAATGCTTTGTGGGAGGGGGGAGCTGAGGAAGGGGACAAATGGTGGAAGGGCTTGATAGTCAATGCTAGAAGCTTGGCAAACAAGATGGATGAGCTAATAGCCATTATTGCACATGGCTGGACATAATAGTGGTCAGAAGGACATGGTGGATGGAATTTCACATGTGGAAGACAGTGATTCCTGGTTTCAGGTTGATAAGGACAGAAAGGGGGAGGGGTGGCCTTATATATTAGGGAAGATGTGATGGAGGGGCAGGAGGGCAATGGGGAAGCTGAATTACTCTGGGCTACAGTTAGCAGAAGGACAGGAGAATGCTTGAGGCTTGAAGTGTTGTACAGGCCACTGACCTAAGGGGAAGAGCAGGACAGGAAGTTGGCACAGGACATAGCAAAGATGGCTCTAAAAGGGGAAACATTACTGGTGGGAAATCTAAACTTCCCAGACATAGACTGGACCACCCTAGATGTAGCTTCAACCAAAAGCAGAGACATTCTGGAGGTGCTGCAGGGGGTGTTCCTTCAGCAGTTAGTCAGAGAACCAACTAGGAGGAACAACCTTGTAGATGTGGTCCTGACAAATAGGGAGAATGTTGAGGAGGTGGTGGTGGGAGAGGAGCTGGGAAATATTGACCATAGGGCCATCAGGTTGAAGATGAGGGTGGGGAGGGAAGTGGGCCAAACCAGTACAATGGTGATGGACTCCAGGAAGGCAGACTTTAATAAGTTACAAAGGTTAGTGAGGGAAATGATGGATGGCATGGGGGAAATAAATGAAGTTGAGGAGTTATGGAGGGGCTATTAGAGACTGGATCAAGGAAGCCTTACATGCAAGTATAAGGAGGGTAAAGGAAGGGAGCAGGAAGCAGGAGGCCACTGTGGTTCAACAGGGATGTAGCAAGGGTGGTAAGGGGCAGATGGAGGGCATTTAGGAAATATAAGGAAATGCAGGAGGAGGAGGACAGGGAAATGAGGAGGCTGGCAAGGAAGGTGATTAGGAAGGCAAAGCCTAACATGGAGGAAAGGATAGTGAAGCTGGCCAATGGGGGTAAAAATACATTCTTCAAATACGTGAGGGATAAGAGGAAGCCTGATCAAGGGATCGCAAGGTTCTGGGGGAGGGAGGGGAATCACTAGAGGATGACTGCATGAAAGCAGAAGAGCTAAACAGGTACTTCTGCTCAATTTTTTATGAAGGAGGGGGAGGGCAGGGGGTCAGAGTTGAGGATGAGGGGAGGGGGTGCAGGGATAAAAATGAGTCCCTTTAGCATAGAGAGAGTCAAGGAGGAACTGGACAGGGTGAGGGTAGACAAGACCATGGAACCAGATGGATTGCATCTGAGGGTGATCTAGGAGCTAAGAGAGGAGTTGGCTACCCCCACTGGCAAGGCTATTCAACCTGTCCTTGGACACTGGAAAGGTGCAGGAAGACTGAAGGGGAGCTACAGTCATGCCAATACACAAGACTGGAAGCAGGGTGGTGAAAGAGAATTATCATCCAGTCAGTCTTACCACAGTGGTGGGGAAGATCATTGAGGCACTTATCGGGGAAAGGGTAACACAGTATCTGGAGGTGAACAGATTCCCAGATGACAACCAGTATGGATTCACAAGGGGGAAATCATGCCAGTCCAGTCTAACAGAATTCTTAGATGGGGTGATACAGATAATAGCCTTGGGGGGGGGGCGGTGGATGTGGCCTACCTGGACTTCAGAAAGGCCTTCGACACCATATTCCACAGAAGGTTGGTCAACAAATTGGAAAGCATGGGGGTGGGGAGGCAAGATAACAAAACTGGTGGAAAGCTGGTTAGCGGACAGCACCCAGAAGGTGGTAGTGAATCGGATGGTGCAATGGCTTCACAAGAGGCTCTATGAGGAACAGCTGGAGGAACTAGACTTGTACACACTGGAGATGAGAGTAAGGGGGGGGCATGTTAGAAACTTTCAAATATGTGAAGGGAATCAACAGGGTGAGTGTAGGTTGCATCTTCAAGATGAGTGAGAACAAATCCACTAAGGGGCATGCATTCAAACTGGAAAGGGGTAGATTTAGAGGAGATGTTAGGGGGAAGTTCTTCACTGAGAGGGTTGTGGGGCCATGGAACAGGCTGCCAGAATGTGTCAGGGGGTAGATTCAGTGGAAAAATGTGAGAGCTTGGGACACCTGCATGGAGCTAAATAAGAGAGGAAAGGTATGGGAATGGAGAGTGTAAGATAATTTAGATAGGGGCAGACGGGGGTATATTGGGCAGACTGGATAGGCCATGAGGTCCTTTTCTGTTGGCAAAGTTCTATGTTTCTATGTTTCTTAAAAAACTATACAGGGAGGGAACATATGTTGGAATAGCTTAGTTTCTGCCTGAGTTTCTTTCTCCCAGTTGCAAGCATATAGTCTAATGTCACACGAGTACAAAACATCAGACGTTTCACTAAGAGACTCCTACCTGACCTCACAAGTACAAAAAGTTGCCTGAAAAGCAGTTTTGCCAATATTCCAGTGCAGACAGAGAGTAGCAGGTTCATGTGTGTCATTCTCTGGGGTCTTCTGGAGACCCGTGCCATATCTGAGTTTCCATTTTTATGGAAGGGAGACTAAAATTCATTGCCTGTATTAAGTGCAGGTGAGTTTGAGATACTGGGTAACCTACAGTAGACACAGATGTCATCTTGGCTCTCTGTCAGAACTCATTGTCTACTCATAGGTTAAACACACTATCCTACACAGGACATCATTAGTAAGATGTGAAAACAGGGGCTAGCAACTCTGCTACAAAACATTACATTTTATATGTTATCCGTATGCTAGTTAGCTAGTAAAATGTTTATTTTTATACAGGAAAAGGTCACAAGTTTCACATCATTGGGTCAAGAAAGCCCATTTTCAAGATATATTCACCAAGGGATATCATGCCAAAAGAATGTTGGTTGGTGACACTCAAAATGAATCCATGAGAATCACAAGTTTAGTTTTACAGTCCTCATGATCCTCAAAGCATTACAGGATGGGAATTTTTTGTTGGGGGGGGGGGCAAATGTCCCACTGACTGTATGGACATGGTAACCCTGCAGTCACCATAGCTTCCAGGCTACTAAGAAGCTGCTGCTGAATGCCATGCAGTTTTTCGATTTATTTTAGGCAGCCTGTGAAAGTTAAATTTTAATTTAGGCTGCCTTTGAAGATTTAATCGTAATTTTAGCTGCCTGCAAAACTAGAATGTAAGAAAGTTTTAACCTGCTAGAAAGTAAAGCGTAATTTTGTTTGCCCAAAATCTCATTAACTCTACTAGTCACTACTGACTGCCTCTGTGAGCTTTCCCTCTTCAGCACCGAAGCTAATTTCTGTGTGTACCCTGTCCCCCACCACCACCGGCCCCCCTTGTTTAACTAGCAAAGCTGTTCCTCTAACCACATAGTGTCAAAAGAGAGGGATGGCAGTTTACATAACAAGTACACACATTTCTTTTCTAAGCCTGCCATCACAGACAGGCAACCAAGTGTGGCAACTACCTGGCACACACCTGGTGGGACCATTTAGCATGGCCAGCAACCCAGGTCCCTGGGAGAAGACGTTTGCTCATAATTGTGCTAGGTTTGCACTTCTGGTTATGGGCACCCAAGTAAATCCAGACACAACGGAAGCAATAACAATACTGTCCAAACCAGGTTGGGATTTTAGAGTGTGGCTTTTATTCACGTAACAAAGTAAAATAATCAAAAAGCAAAGATGGCCTCCCACAGGGCTACACATACTGGTATTGCAGATTCTCCAGAGTACAGAAATTCCTGGCATTCCCATTCAGCATATGGTAAAGACACAAAACAGTGAACACTCTGGTTCTGAAAATGGAGATTAGCACACACAGCCAGAACTGGTACATTCCCCATCGACTAGGCACACACAGCCAGTACTAGGACACTTTCCCATATTTCATGAGGAATGAAGGTGGTACAAACGACCACAAAAGAGCACATCCAGGCTCAAAATTTTCCAGCACCCACTATACTGAGGTGAACTGAAAACAGATAATCCAAAACCCAGGTCTGGGTAACTATTTCTATCAGGCACTGGCCAAATGCACTGATCAAAAATTGTACTGGTGCCCAAACTGAACCCAGAGAGGTAAACTGGTTACTCCAGATGGGAGGGTCTCCTGCCTTTTGCTCCCAAGTTTATACTTGGCCATTCATCTGGTTAACAACACCCTCACAGAAACTTGTAGATGCTATCTTGAAATGTTTTTCACACTTAGCATACTACATGACACACCTCTAAGGTGTCAGAAAGTTAAAAGTTCTGTACTTGAACAGTCTCTCACTAGACTCCAAACATAGGCAGACACTTTCAAAACAGAAACAGTCTAGGTGACAGGGTCCCTTTGTCATAGAAATTCACTATAGGTATTGCAGGTGCCCCTCCTGGGCTTACACAAAAGTAGTACTCGCAGTTCTGAAGTTGTACAAAGGCAGCTTCACCTGACATACAGGGTGAGGGAACTGCCCCTAAACCCTGAAGATCGCCCCCATCCCTCCTGGGATGGGGCAAAGGAAACCCCACTTGGCAAGGTCTCTACCATGTCAGTAACTGTCTTCTAGGTTCTTATTCTAGGGTGAGAACAAACAACCCAAAACAAAAACGTAGCTCTCTGTCAGAGCTAAGTGAGGAGCTGCACAGCAAGCTGCAGCCTTCTCCTGGAACTCCTACTCAGGACTGACTACACTCTAACTGAACATTCTAAAGCTATTTCCCTAGAGCTGGCAAAGATTGTGGCTTATGCCACTGCAACAGTTCTAAGATTACTTCATCCTCCAGCTCAGCTGAGACTGAAATCAGAGCATGACAGTGTGAAACCCATTTAACTGGCATTTCACTGGCTGCCTTTCCCTGCCTGCCACTGGTTCTAACTGGGATTCTAGTAACCCCTACCTGCTCGGTTCCCTTCCCTTGATTTTCTCCCTATGTTTGCAGCCCCCCCCCATAGCTACCACTATAACTAATCCCTGCACCCGACACTGGCTCTCCCAGACCTCCTGTGCCCCTTGGGGACAGACCAAGGTCAGTAATCTAACCTTTCTTCCTTCCTTCTGCTCCAGGGTCTGAGGGCTATCTAACCTCCTGTCTTTTTTTTATCTTCCTAGGGTCTGAGGGCTACAACTTAATTTGCCTCCAAACCCCTGCCCTGCGTTTGACTCCAGACCATGATTCAGACAGCCAGCACACTATAGAAAGTATGGAGCAGAAACTCCGTTTTTGAACTTGGCACCCTTTTCAGCTGAGTTTCTCCCCACAAGGATATTTTCTCTGGCTGCTCCTAAGAAGCTGTTGCTGTACATCAGGCAGTTGTTTGGCCCCCATGCCCACCTCCTCTCTCTGTTAAATCCTTGTGCACTCCTCCCCTTTCTCCAGCTTCCACACTCTGTGCCGGTCACTGCTGCCTCCCCTTAAAGGGACATACACCCAGCCACAACAACAAAAAAAAAAACTATAAATTTTTTCATTCTTTTCCTCTTTTTCGTTCTCTGCCTCATTGAAATTGCATTTTTAGCACCCATTTGCCCTCAGCGCCATGACTGGTCTGCTACTTCTGACTGACCTTTATGCCTCTATCCTAGCTGCTGACCAAGTACGCCTACGCACATTTACAGAATGTTGCAATCTAAACCACCACCCCCACTACAGAGCCAGACATGATCTGTCCCATGTAGGCACTACCATGCTGGCACTACTGTCAAAATCTGAACATCGACTATTAGGCCTTTTTTGTCCACTCCCTGACCCTCCCACCTCTCTACTGGCTCCCTTCCTCCTGTCCCCTTATATTACTCCTTCTCCTTGCTGGTGACGTGGAAAGCAACCCAGGGCCCCTTAACATACCCATTGATCACACAAGCACTACCTGGGCAGGTCACTCAGGCCTCAGGATATAAGCTACATGTCTTAGGCCTCACAGAGGCATAGTTAAAGCCATCCCTTACCAATGCCTCATATCACCTACACGGCTACTCCATCTTGCATATGGTCTGACCGGGATGAAAGAGAGGTGGAGGCATAGCACTGTGTGTGCTCGATCACATCATCATCGCCACCACCATCACACACTGCACCCCCACCTCTACCACCGAATGGCTAGTAGCTGAGGTTATCCTGGGTGCTGCAAAAAAATTCCTCATAGGCTGCTGCTACACCCACCCCCCCACAGCAGGCGTCCAAGGCCTATCCAATTTTCTGGAAGGACTTGCAAGTGTCAGCCCTTCCAGAGACACAGTCATACTTGGGGACTTTAATCTGAACTGGACTGGCTCCCCAGATACCGACTATGTTCATCTCCTGAAATCCTACAGCCTAGAACAAGTCATCACCTCCACCACCAGATTCAATACCGCTGACTCAACCATACCACACTAGATTAGATCATCACCAATCGGATAAATATGGTCATGCAGGAGGGTACATGTCTGACTCAATTAGTGACCACACCCCAACTTATGTTCTATTAACCACCAAATCAACCCAGCCCCCCTCAAAACTCTTGACCCTTCAGAACTTTAATCGCCAAGACCTTGACTCTGTCCTAAATGAGGCCAGGTGTATTAACTGGTCCAAACTCTACTCCCACAAGGATGTCACAATTGCAGTTACATTCTTCACTGATGTCATTCGCAAATTTCAGGACAAACATTTCCCCGTCACAACAAGAAGGGTCAGGGGCAACTGTACCCACTGGTTATCCAAGGAGCTACTGGCCCAAATGAACTGCAGAGACAAATCATGGAAAGCCTACATGTCGTCCCCCTCCCCCAGCTATGGAACACATACAGACAATTACTTAACTCTTGCAAGCAGGCGGTAAACTCCCTGAAGTGCAAATACTACACCGACCAGCAAAAAGTTGCACTTGGCAACCCACGCTGTTTCTGGGCTACAATTGGTTCTCTCCTAGACCCTAAGCCTATCAAGCATATCACACAGCTAAACTCCCCATCGGGTACCCTTAACTGAACCTGGTGCAGTTGCGGACAGTTTCAACTATATGTTTACTGACCTCATGCCATATACTGGCAAACTCCCATCTCAGCCTCCCACTGACCAAAACAGGTATCTGCAACACACCCAATCATCTCCTAATGTCACTAGTCCTCCAACATTTTACTTCAAGACCATCGGCCTAAAGATTACTACCAAACTCCTCAAGTCACTACCAGACAGAGACAGCCTAGGTAGTGATGGGCTATACCCTACCTTCCTAAAGCTGCTCTTCCCTGTTACTGCTAAACCCTAACATTTATCTTCAACCTCATCCTCATAACCTCAACAGTGCCTGACCTATGGAAACACGCTAACGTAGTACCCATCTTTAAGACTGGTGACCCCCTCACCCCAGAAAATTACAGACCTATCTCCCTCCTCCCATACCTGAGCAAATTACTAGTGAAAATTATTCAACACCAATTATCTGACCACCTAGAAAAGCACCACCTTCTGTGCCCCCTCTAGCTTGGCTTCCGCAAACACCACAGCACCTCTGCCTTGGCTCTATTCACCAACCATGTACTTATAAACATGGACCAGGGCAAAGCCACTGGTGCAGTGTTTGTGGACCTATCAAAGGCCTTTGACCTCATATACCACCATCTCCTCTATTCCACACTGCTGAACTTTGGCTGCTCACCAGACACTATCAGATGGTTCCACAGTTATCTCTCAAACAGGTCCCAGTCAGTTCTGACAGGTAAAGACTCCTCTGCTGCCCTGCCTATCCACTCTGGAGTACCCCAAGGATCTATACTTGGACCCCTACTCTTTTCAGTGTGTTTATTAATGATCTCCCTGCTGAAAGCATAAAATGCCAGGCCCTCCTACATGCAGATGACTTAGTCATCTATCACAGTGAAAAATCCCTTGAGTCCCAATCTACCACCCTAACATTAAACTGTGGAGCAGCTCAGAACTGGTTCCGCTCTAGAAAAAGTCTTGTAAACAAGAAGAAGACAAAAGCAATGCTCTTCAGCTCTAAACCATTCTTAATGAAGGTTGAAAAATTAAAAGCTGCCCTCCAGATTACCACCCCTGCTGGCACTCCCTCAAAACTGTCCCTTTCTTCCGATACCTAGGTGTGACCCTAGATCCCTCCCTTACTTTTGGTGAACACATCAGTAACACAGTAATGAAAATCCACCAAAAGCTAGGTGTGGCCTATCGCCACAATCAGTATCTGACTCCAGAAGCTCACCTAGCCATTGCACAAGGAAATCTGCTGCCCCTTCTTGATTACTGCTCCGCTGTGTACTCAACTGTGACCCCTACTTTACGCTCATGCCTGAACTCCACATATAACTCCATTTGTCGCTTTGCCATTCAAGCACCTTTCTCCACCCACCACTGCTCGCTGTAGCAGTCTCTAGGCTGGCTCACACTTCAAAGGTGTTTTGACTTTGCAATGGGCAGCCTAGTGGACAATGCACTCAGGAACTTCCAGCTGTCCCCTTACTCTGCTCTATTCACTGACAGGTGTCCTCTTGGTGCTTGCAGGCTTCCTCAGTTCCCCATCTGGAGGTCCCACACACCACTACTTCTATGCGTGGCAGGGCCTTCTTGGTCTCCACCCCTTCCCTCTGAAATAGACTCCCACTGTCCACCAGATCATCCACTTCCCACCAATCCTTCAAATCAAGCCTCAGAGTCTAGCTACTGGCCATGTCCACTTGTACCTGTAACAGTCCCCTGGATGGACCCAGGGCCCGAAACCTGCTCTAGTACCTACGACCTACTAAGGCAACCCCACCCCCCGCATCTATTCCTACTGTGCCATCAGGATGTATTGAAACTCAGACTTAGCCATTCTCTGTTAGCAGTTGATCTATTGCTCTACCTACTAGTTACCATGTTTCCCTGATTGTTTGTTCATACGTTGGTATGTACCATTGTATATTTCATACATTTGTATGCACCATTGCATATTTCATATGTTTGTGTGCACCATTGTATATCTCACATGCTTGTATGCACCATTGTACATTTCATATGTTTGTATGCACCATTGTATATTTCTTATATTCCATACCACCTCATGTTTGAGGTGTGTATTACCATGCCTGTATGTTCTGCTGTGATCTTGTTGTTCTGCCACTTTGTGGCTCGAGTCATGACTGAAAACGGTCCTTTGGATCAGTGCCCTTACCTGGGTAACAATGACAGACATAAATAAATAAATAAATAAATACTGATTCTGCTACCATGACTATGTCTAGCCACTATAAAATGGGGCTTACCTCTGTCCCACAGTCCATCTGCTGTCACCACCACCCTGGCATCAGTCTGCAGAAGTCAGGGCTGGAGGGGCAGTACTTAAGACCTGCAATGCACTCCTGCTGTAGCATGGTGGAGCAAGTGAATATGTGCAGCACTAGAGAGACCCTTGATCATAATCACCCTCTCTATAGGAAGCAAATGGCATGGGTGTAGGCAGGCATACTCCACGCACTTTGCTGAATACAGTAAAATCAGGAAAATTCTGGGGTTACAGACTCCTCAGGCCAGGGCAACAAACACAAATGGAGCCTGATGTACATGAATAACTGTTTTCCCCTCCTTGAATGCTTTAGTGGAAGTCTGTGAATGATCTTTGGGAGATGTGTGAATGCTAAACTTGGAGGCCATGATCGTATGAGTGACCGGATCGAGTCTGTATACATGAGTGCTGATGTGAATATGCTTCTGTAAGGCTGGCTACCTCGATAGGAAACAGAGGCCTTTCACAGTGTACATAAACGTTAGGCTCATTCACACTGCACCTTGCCACAGCTACTACTTCTTAATCATTCTTTAAAAATTCTTTGGAAGCACTAGAGAGCTGCGTTCACACCACATCAGTGTTGCTGCTGCCCTTTTCTCTTCCGGCAAGTCCAGTGCTGTCCCTGCTTTGGGTGGGGAATTGTGGTGTTGTAGTTAGTTTTGATGTTCACACAGGACAGGAAACCACCAACGCCACTGCGCAAACCCAAGGAAAGAGGGATCGTGGTGGCAATGCCATGCAACAGAAAATCACTGAAATGGTAAGTTTCACATTGGAGCAGGAGCATCGATCTTGCCACTGTGAACCACTGACAAAGGCTCACAGTCCCTCATGTGAATGAGCCTCCTGTAACTAAAAGCCAGTCAACTTCTGTGTGATTGGTAGTCTGTGTGTTAGATAAAATAAAATGTGAATCTATTATGATCGTTGGATGACTACATATTGACTGAAATGGGGGTGGAGCAATGGTTGTGTCGTGGGGCAGCACAACTTTTGGTTTCTGTTTATGTGGGGGAGGCAACAGTTCTGTCAATCCTTGAGAAAAAGTTTAACATTTCTGGCTACACCCCTGGTATAGGGTGTACATTTATGCTGGACCTTATGGACATATCAAGAGCAACAAGGACCCTAAATTTTAAATATAACTTTACTGGACCCTGTCGCATGATCACATTAGTCTGAGAGGTGGAAGCCAGTACTGCAGGAACTACACTTCCAATATGGAGGCAGACCACTGCAATCCCTCTGCACAAAAAAGGTAGCAGAGCCTCTGTGTTAAACTACCAGCCAATGAGCTTAACAGCTGTGTTTTGTAAGCTTATGGAGAAACTATTGAAAGGAAGAATTATTGAGCACCTAAAAAATATTGGGTACACTGACATCACTCAGCATGGGTTTGTCAGTGGCAGGTCTTGTCAAATGAATCTATTAAACCTTTTCAAACCTGTAGGCGAGGCACTTGATAAAGGCCTGTCAAACGACATAATTTTCCTTGATTTTTCAAAAGCTTTCAACTCTGTCTCCCACAATGTCCTAATCAGCCTATTAGAAATGCTTGACTTACAACCTCAAATAATAAGCTGGATTGCTTCATGGCTCTCTGACCGCACACAGGTTTCTGAAAAAGGCTATCTGTCCCCCTGGGGCCCTGTTACAAGTGGCATCTCTCAAGGCTCTGTTTTAGGACCTGTCCTTTTCAATATTCTGATTACATTCATGCTTCCATTAAACAAACATTGCTGGATGGCCAAGTATACCGACGACTGCAAACTTGGAGGTATAGTGACAAACAGGGCTTCTGCAGTTCAGAATCAAAATAATCTTTCTCACCTTCAGACCTGGTCCATTAAAAAAGTTAGCTGTATTTTAATGCACAGAAATGCAAAGTTATGCATTTGGGCAAAAACAACCCCTGTTATCCTTACAAATTGAACAACATGAACCTACAAACAACTGAAGATGAAAAGGACTTGAGGGTAACAGTTTCTAACAGCTTCACCTTTGATGCTCACATTAGAAATACCATTAAAAGGGGAATCAAATACTGGGATGCATCCTGAGAAACACCAAGAGCAGGCACGAGAACGTGATAGTCTCCCTTTACTCTAGCCTGGTCTGACCTCACCTAGAATACTGCACTGCAGTATGTAATCCTTTACTTATAAGCAGTAACAAACTAATTGAAAATATACAACGTAAAGCAACCAGAAAAATCAATACTGTACGGAACCTTGACTATGGCACTAGGTTGAAAAAATTGAATCTTTATTCTATGCACTACAGAAGACTATGGGACAACCTATGTATGGTATACATATAGGATGAAGTATGGGATGCAGTGTATTGTGAGAATTTAACACACACCTGAGTTGTTGGATGGCACATAAACCCCGAGGGCGAAGCCCGAGGGGTTTATGGCAGCCATCCAACCACGAGGGTGTATGTCAAATTCGAGTTAAACACACTGCACTCCATATTTTGTTTTATATAATTACTGCATTGTGTTTTTTTCCACAGAGGAAGTGCAATCACTCATGTATGGAGCCTAGAGTAGTCTGGACTGCCGGATTAGACATTTCAGAGGATTTATTACATCCACGCAATGCCGTAATACCTACTTAGGTATTGTGGTATTTAATACACAGCTTTTTCAATGGAAAAAAACACAACTCAGTAATTATAGAGCAATAAATGATGAAACAACTTTTGCAACTATTGGTTTGATTAGAAATTTCTCAAAAGTACACACTAGATCACATGACAAAAAGCTAATGGGCCCCAAAAACAATACAAACAAAAGAAATCTTTGGTTTACCCAGAGAGTAGTTACATCTTGGAAGGACCTTCCTGAAAGTGTCATTGAGAACAAAACAATGGACACTTTTAAAAATAGTTTTGATGTTCACATGAGCAACACACATTTTTTTCCTGCCAGTAATTGGTGGCTAGCTTATTGTAACCCCTAGATGGCGCTATCCCAGGGGCTACTACCCCTGCCTGATTTGCCACTAACAGGTTGAGGGGCCTGGATCCAATGGCGGGTGCCTCCACCCAGAGGTCAGGGTTTGCAATAGTTAAACTAACTTGGTCACAGCCCTCTGGGACACTGCAACCCCCCTTTCTTCCCACTAGTGGCCCACACAATATATCAGAATTACCTTCACAGTATACACTTACCCCAGGTCTGGTTCGGCACTGGGACCTCCTGTGAAATGAGATACAGTGCAACAATCACAGTACAGTACTTTAACATAGACAAATACCTCAGGCAGTATAACTTTGCTGAAACAAGCAGCTCTGATTTATTTAGGGGGATATAACAAGGACAGGGGAAATCAGGTTAATTAGCTTATCACTCTAATAATCTACCTATGGCTCTGTGCACAGGCCTATCCCTATCAGTTACTGTCCCTGGGTACCCAAGCCCTAGTGGCTAGTCAAACCGTGGCAGCTGGTAGGGCCCTTTCACACAGAGAAAAGGAGAATTAAACAGTCAGCAGTACAGTAATTCCATTTGGATTTAATGTGGCAATTCAACAGGAGCGACCCTGAATTAGTACTCACGACCTCCAAATAAGATAGGGTCCTTCAATGTCAGCAGGGCTCACTTGAGGTACACAAACCTCTTCACACATCCATATAAAAGAAGCACTATACCAGGCAGGCTGCATCTGTATCCCAATCGCAATTACTGCACAATACCGGGAGAACACACAGCAGATTCAGTTCCTGACAGACCGAATGCAATTTTCAGCAATTCCTCCAGTCTTCTACAGGGTGAGCCTGGTTTCTACTCTTCAGAGATCCTTTGATTCTTTTCACAGGACGGATTCAGTCCTAACAAGCTGTTACACAAGCTGCAGACCGAACTCTGGCCTATACACGTTTTTTTTGACTAAAACTGCACACTGAAAAGCACAGGGCTCCTTCCTTCTTCACTGCCAAAGCTCAACTGAAACTCCAACCGACAAAACCGGGCACTTCCTTTGAGTTCCTCCCAGTTCTTGACTGGATTGGCTGTCACTCACAATAGACTGCTGCTGTTGGTCCAAAAAGGCACTGAAGTCTAAACTACATCTCCCAGAGTCACTGCTATACAATCCTCTTGTGGCTGGCTCAGATTATGAGTCCAAGTTCTGATTCGTCCAAGGCACCATTTTAGAGCTAGCTTACCCCACACTGATTGGTCCAGTTCAGCAGTTCAAAACTAGAATGGGGAACTAGCAGACACAGTTCTGACTGCAAAGAAAGCAGGTTAGACAAACTGTAATTTCATTATTACTCTAAATAATTTCTGGCAAACAGTTACATCTTCCAGATAGGTTCCTTTGCACTCCTAGTGACTGCAAAATGAAGTGAATTGGCAGCAGCTCGAGTGGTACTCAGAGAACACATGAGGCCCCCATATAAACTAATTATGTCTGCAAGCAGACAGCTCTTAAAGAGACAGTACCAGAGGCTCTAAAAACACTCACTGATAAATGGCTTAAATGCCAAACACCATTCAGGCTTGGAGCATTCAAGCAAGCTCCTGGAAGTCTTTTGGGAACCCCCATTTGCAGGGGGGTTACATTATTAAAGACATATCTGCCTCCCAAGCTTGTAAGTACCTATGAACCTATGATTTCTGAAGTTTCACACATCATGCGTGCCTATGAAAGGACTAGCACCGAGGCAGCTATGTTTGTTTCCAGCCAATTGGGCTTTGGATTGAACCCCATATGGCTCTTGAGGGAATTATTTCTCTGACCTCAGGGACTCTGGGAGGATTAGTGACTAATATTTATGACACAATTTACAGCAAATCAGATTGCTGGGGTAGACATGTCAGCTTGTTTAAGTTTGATGTCAGCCAACTGAAGTAACCAAAGAAGAAAAGGAGCCTTGGAGAAGTGACAGAGAGAGGAAAGTGAGTGTGTGAATGAGCTTTAGGAAAACTCAGTAAGAGAGACAGAGACAGACAGATCTGTGGAAAAGGAAGCGGAGGAGCAACCTTTGTGTCGAAAAACTCAAATGCAGATAATTGTTGCAGCTGGAACTGATCGGTCTCAGTTCCTGGACTTGAGGAAGAAAACATTCCAACAGATCCAGGTGTAATCCACTTGGAGGGCAGGGAAGGCCCAACATTCCAGGTCATGATGTAGCCATACTGGTTCTCACAGCCTAGGATATGCAAGAGGAAGTGTTCCTGGCAGGGAACCTGCAATCTTCAGGCTCTCTAATTGGAATTGAGTAGAAGAGGAGGTAGAAAATATCAACATGCCTTGTCCAGTTGAAATCACGGCAGTCAAACCAAGATTGAAAAAAAGGATTAGCTGTGCCAGGAACCCATAAATAATCGGTATCTGTGCTGTATCAAAAGGGGAATGCCCCTAGGCCTGTCCACTGCATCCAGCACTGTGTTCCAAGATACTGTTGTAATGAGTAACCATCAGGGCTCAGTCGGTCACCAGATATAAACAAGTGCAACAGTGGGTTTAACTGACAGTTTCTTAATTGGGTTCCCTACTCAGGTATAGTTTCTGTCACCTAAGGGCTTTGGCACAATCTTCCCCACTTATTGTGGATTACAGTTTAAAGGGGCACTTCAGCTTTACCCCTCATTTTTTTTTTTGCTCATTTACTATCACTGGGTTGCTATGCACATAATTGTTGAATGATCACTGTACAATGTTTCTAAGTAAAGCATAACATTGGTTTGGGTGAAATTTGTACTATTTATAATCCTGTTGTTCTGACTGAAAGTCTCCATGCACTGGAAGCGAGTTCATGGTGAGAGCACACAGAGAACACATGTCTACCTATAGCGCTGTCCCATCGTGCATAATTTCACACACCCACTGTAAAAAACATAAACTCTGTTAGCACTAGTTATTCTACATCTGTATTGGTATGTGGAACCCAAAAGCAAGGGCTCATTCTTGTGTGAAACAGTTTGGAAAACTGGTGCCCAAATCCCATGCATGCGCAGTAGCGACCAGATAAAATATCCCATGCATGTACAAGAATGTGCTGCTGCTGCGCATATGTGGGATTTGGGCACCAGTTTTGCAAACTATTTTGTGCAACAATGAGCCTTTGGTTTTGGGTTTCACATACCAAGACAGATGCAGAATAACTAGCACAAACACAGTTTATGTTTTTTACAGTGGGCATGTGAAATTATGCACAACGGGACAGTACTATAGGTAGACATGCGTTCTCGGTGTGCTCTCACCATGAACTCACTTTTGGTGTGGGGAGACTTTGTCGGGATGACAGAATTACAAATAATACAATTTTTGCCAAAACTGGTAAGTGGAATTATTGTTGCTATACTTAGATACTTTCTACAGTGACCATTCAACAATTATATGCATAGTAACTCAGTGATGGTACATGAGCAGAAAATGAGGGGTAAAGCTGACAGTGCCCCTTTAATGTGTTTCTCTTCCTCCATTTACAACATCCTTCTTAGAGGTCTGCAATGGACTTTCTCATCAAGCATACATGGACTGTTGTGGGAGCTCCCATAGGAACTGTGGAACATATTAGTGCACCAGTGTGGATGGACCAAGCACAGGACTGTGTGGGGGATGCTGGGTGTGTGCATAGTATGTGCAATCCCATGAAGTAATAATTGTCATAAACGCACTCCATAGGTCAGGTTCTCTGCTCCCACAGTGCCAACCTCAGAGTGTAATAATGTGAACAGGTAACAGACAGGGTAACCCTCCTGTCTGCTTTTGGGTCTGAATCACCTTTAGTCTCAAGTTCTGGGGGGATTCAAACTGTGAACCTTATGCTAGCATACCCAATGTACAGGCTCAGATACGTACACTTTTCGGGGATTGTGGTACAATCTTTCACCAAGGGCATCAAGCCAGGCTTCCAAAATGAACCCTTAAAACTCTGTAAGAGACCTTAGGTATATTCTTACCTTTTCCCAGTTTAGTAATATTATCATCCCTTCAAAACAGCTGTCAAACTTAACCATCTATACGTCACATGCAAAAAGAACTAGGAAGACACACCCAGGCAGTATCTTGAGAAAATGTACTTTACTAAAATATTATAAAAATATGAAAAATGTAAACGCAGAACAATATATCAAAGAGCTCACAATCTCACAAATGAACAAGGGAAGATTACAAAACAAAACTCCTACCACAATACATTTAGATTGTTGCTGTCTAAGTATTACCTCTGGAAGTGCATGCAAAGTTAGATCAGAGTGCTGTGTCTCTGCAGAGTCCCAAGATGATATGACATTCATTTCAGACACAAGTATCAGTTTAAACTCTGTGTCTCCACACCTCTTCTGTGAGTCATCTAGCTCCTCCTTTTAGAATATAAAATTACAAACAATGATTCCTATCAGGAGGTATTTTAAATAAGGTGTCATCTGAAGAAAAAATACATTTCCTGCATATAACTCCTTAATTACATGTATTTCCTTTGAATTTAGCAATCCCACACTGGTACCAATGTATTAAAAAAACTAACAGGAATCAGTCTAATGACGTCCTGTTTCTGAAGTCATAAAGTCACATTTCATTTCCACTTCAAAAAGCCTAGGCATGTCATAAAAAGGTAATAAAATGCCATTCAGAAGGAAGCCAGTTAATTAAATGGTTCCTCATCAGTTTACATATCCTGTAGCTTCACTGAAACCTGGAGGAGCACCCATGGAAGCACAGACTGTCTTATGTGAGACAATCACATACTACATTTTTATATTACAACTATCATACAACAATCATAACCAGCTGGCCAAGCGTCACAATCCTTCTCACCTAGACTGAATTTGGGGGTTCTATCCCCTGCATAGGATGAGCTCCCTAAGTTAGTTCACTCCTCATATAGACACAACAAGCCATCTGAGTTCTGATTGGTCACTCGAGCCCTATGTAAGATCATCATGTCATGCCCTTGCAAGGCAAGACTCCATCTT
This sequence comes from Neoceratodus forsteri, assembly GCA_016271365.2. Taxonomy (NCBI): domain Eukaryota; kingdom Metazoa; phylum Chordata; order Ceratodontiformes; family Ceratodontidae; genus Neoceratodus; species Neoceratodus forsteri. Next base: position 708,129,603 of record CM028138.1, on the reverse strand, counting down.
AATAGTCTACCATTAGTTTTTCCCATTTGTGTCAGCCAAACCAGGGGGTTGTGGTCAGTTTGTACCTCAAAAGGCTGCCCATATAAGTATGGCTCTAACTTCTTTAGGGCCCACACTATGGCAAGACACCCTTTTTCCACAGTGGAGTAAGCCTGCTCCCTGTGAAGTAACTTTTTACTCAGGTACACTACATGGTGATCTTTCCCTTGGTTGGATGTCTGACTCAGTACTGCCCCAATACCCACATCTGAGGCGTCAGTCTGGACTATAAAGGGTCTGCTATAGTCAAGACTTGTCAATACAGGAGCACTGCACAGTGCCTCCTTCAATCTGGTAAATGCTTTTTCACAGGCTGGTTCCCAGGTAATTTTCTAGGGCATCTTTTTCTTTACCAGATCAGATAAGGGAGCAGCCAGGGCACTATAATTGGGTACAAATTTCCTATAGTACCCTGCTGTCCCTAGAAAACTCTTGACCTGCTTCTGCATTTCTGGTCTGGGCCATGCCTTGATCACCTCTATTTTTACATGGTTAGGACAGAGCTGTCCCCAGGCTACATCATGCCCAAGGTATAACACTTCAGCCATGGCCTCCCTGACACTTCTTAGCTTTGACAGTGAGCCTGGCCCTCTGTATCCTGCCAAGAACTTTCCAAAGGTGGGACAGGTGTTCCTCCCAGCTGGCACTAAAGATGGCAATGTCATCCAGGTACACCACGGAGTACTCCTCAGCACCATTTAACACCTGGTTCACCAACCTTTGGAAAGTGGTCGGGGCATTCTTCATTCTGAAAGGCAATACTTTAAATTCATATGAGCCTATCTTAGTGATGAAGGCTGACCTCTCCCTAGCTCTGTCAGTTAACTCTACCTGCCAATACCCCTTTGTCAGGTCAGTAGTCATAAGGTATGTCGTCCCCCCAACTTGTCCAGGAGTTCATCCGTCTGGGGCATTGGGTGGGTGTCTGACTTTGTGACTGCAGTCAGTCCATGATAGTCCACACAGAAATAAATACAGCCATCTGGCTTGGGCACAAGGGCTATGGGTGAGACCCAGGAGCTGTGAGATCTCTGGATTATCCCTTAATCCAGCATTTCCTCCATCTCCCTCCTAATGTTCTTTTGGACAGCCTCTGACTCCTGATATGCTGTCTGCCATATGAGCGTCTGTGTCCCTGTCTCTACATCATGCATCGCTAAGGGGGTTAGTCCAGGCTTGGGGCTAAACAGTGGGGCAAAGTCTACTATAACCTCCCTTACTCCCTGGATCTTGTCCAGGGCCAGCTGGGGTGACAGTTTAACTGCCTCCACAGAGCACTCCTGCTTGCTTTCTTCCAACAAGTCCAGAAGGGGGTCTCCTTCATCTGTACCCTAACCCAGGACTACATATTGCAAACACCATGTCAGCCCTATTAGCATATGGCTTCATTATGTTGACATGGTACATTCTTTCTGTATGTCTTCTGTTAGGTAACTCTATGATATAGTTAACATCATTTACCTTTCTAACTACATTGTACGGTCCTGCCCACTCAGTCTGCAGCTTGTCTTTCCTGACTGGGATAAGGACCATGACTTCCTCACCCACTGTGTATGAGCAAGCACTGGCTCTGCAGTTGTACCACACTTTTTGTTTCTGTTGGGCAGATTGGGCAGAGCCAGGTTGCTCTGGGCTGTTCCCATAAGCTCCTTCAGCCTCTCCCTAAACCTAAGGATGTAATCCACTATGGGAGTTTCCTGGGTGGCGTACTTGCCTTCCCAGTCCTCCCGGATCAAGTCTACGGCCCACGTACCTGGTGTCCATATAAGAGCTTGAAGCAGGAAAATCCTGTCGACTCTTGAGGCACCTCCCTGTATGCAAACAACAGGTGGGGAAGGTATTTCTCCCTGTACCTCCCATGCTGTTCAGCAAAAGCTTGGAGCATTGACTTTACGGTACTGTTAAATCTTTCCACAAGCCCATTGGCTTGCGGGTGATAAGGTGTTGTGCACCTCTGCACCACCCCACACTTCTCCCACAAACATTTCATCAGGTCCAACATGAAGGAACCCCCTTGATTGGTGATAACCTCCTGCAGAAACCCAGCATGGGAGAAAATCCCAAGTAAGGCATCTGCCACTTTGTCTGTCCTCAGTGAGGATAGGGCGACTGCTTCTGGATACTGAGTGGCATAATCCACCACAGTCAGGATGAACCACTTCCCGGAGGAGCTGGGGGTATTTAAAGACCCCACAATATCCATTCCCAACATCTGGAATGGCTCCTCCACTGTGGGTAATGGAATTAGGGCAGCTTGGGTTTCCTTACTCACCTTCCCTATTTCTTGGCACCAGTAACAAGACCTGCAATACTCCTTCACCTGCTGAGTGAAGTTGGGCCATTAGAAATTCTGGGCCAATCGCTGTGTAGTGCAAGCAAGTCCCAGATAACCAGACATGGGAATATCATGGGCAATCTTGAGCAACTGCTCACGGTACCCCTGGGGAATGACAAGCTGCCTGCCTATCACCCCTGCCTCTGTCTTAGCATTCTGAGTATACATCAGTCCATTTTCCCAATAAACTTTATGTTTTACATCACCTTTCTGTGCTCTGTCAGAGTCTACCCAAGCTCTCAGCTTCTCTAGACTAGGGTCACTTTTCTGAGCAGCTGCAGACTCCTTACACATTCCCAAGGCATGGGACAGGTCCCCGTCAGTATCTAAACTAGGGTCCCTAGCTCTAGCATCAGGGCACTCAGGATCACTTTCATCCCTAACCCTCTGACAATGGGTCACCCCTCCTTCTTCGGAGTAACCTTATGTAGCTGTATGGTTAACTGCTACTGGGGAAATTTCTACCCCCTTTTCATTAGTCTCCATATCAGGAGACACAGGCTGGGGAACCAGCCTCCCAGTGGTTTCCACAGTGGCATCTATGGGGTCCGGGGAACTAAATTTTTTTTTTACAGATTGAATATACTTTATTAAACAAAAGGAAGAACATATACAGTGAGCTGGACAGATACAGAAACATGTTTAGAGATTCACATCATTCCAGCTATGTTATATACACTAGAGTAACATTTTATAAAACACAAAAAAGGAAAACACTCCCCACTCCCTGAACTCCCCCCCCCCCGGAGCTACAGGGGAAAAAGAAGAAGAGAGGAAAGAATAATCTTCTGGGAAGTGAGCCATTAAGTTGTCTGCTTGCTAACCAGTGCAGGCCAGATAAGGGGAGGAGGAAAAACATCTGCTAGTCTCCTATTTGAGAGAAGGGTACACCATGTCATGTCGCTAATAAAACATGTAATGGTTCACAGATTTTCTGGTACCTTCTATTAGTGTCAGATATACTGGCAATGGTACGTTCAGCCTGTAAAGCAAATCAAATTTCTTTGTACCATTCATGGAATTGCAGTGAAAGTTGATCCATCCAAAGGTGGAGTATAACCTTCTTTGCACATGCAGAAATTAGTGCTATGTGTGGATTCTGATTACCAAGAAGGGTGTTCTGGTAGTCGCCCAAAATACAGATTTCTGGGGAAAAGGCCTCAGAGAGACCCAACAAGGGTGATAAATGAGACTGAATTGAGGACCAGAAGGGTTTAACTTTCTCACATGACCACAGAAGATGTAAGAGGGAGCCTAGAGTTTTACCACATCTGGAACATGAGTCCATAGGAAGTCTACCCATCCTATACAATTTGACCGGAGTGAAATACATGTTGTGAATGATTTGAAATTGCATAAGATGGCACCTATCCCATTTTATATATTTATAAAGATGTTGCCAGATGGTGGTCCAGCTCCTTGTGACTCTGCGGTCTGGAAGGGCCTGATCCCAATAATATACTCTTGCTCCTTCACTGGCTACCAGATGATCTTGGATAGCTTGACAAAGATGGGATACCTGATGGGAAGTAGGGACAGTGGTTAATAAGGGGAGAAGAAATGCAGTAAGAGGGGTGGACCATGGGCCATTACCTAAGTGGTGCAAAAGCGTGTAGGAAATTTGAAAATACTGGAACACACTGAAAGTGGGCCAATCAAACCGAGAGCAAGCTTCCTGGAATGAAAGGAGTTTCCGATTATGGGTGAGTTCCTCTACTCTGTCAATACCCACGTGGGGTCAAAACTTTCTGCTGAGGATCTGGCAAGCTATCTTTAAGTTTGGGTTACCAAAAAGGGGTTGGGTGATATCTTTGTATGGGAAGATTTAAAGAAAGGAGCAGAGTTGGATATGTGTGATGATCGATGACCCAAGGGGAGTAGACCTGAGTGGGTTGGGAATCCTCCTTTTGGGAAGATAAAGAAGAGAATGGATGTACAGACCCAGTTTAGCGCACAAGGAATGTTCCATGTCCAGCCATTGTGGTTTACATGTTCTGGGGAGTTCGCACCTACACAGAAGGAGACTCTCGCGAGATGCACAACCAAGTGGTAGATAAAAAGGTTAGGCACCTGTAGCCCTCCATCCTGCTTAGCATACATCAGCTTAATGAGTGCCCACTGGGCAGCCCTACCCTGCCAAAGAAAAGAAGTGAAGGTCTTGTGAATCTGATTGAACCACTGATGAGGGAAGGAAAAGTTAAACATTTGTAAGGGATATAACAGATGAGGGAGTACATTCATTTTTAAAATGTTTAATTGGCCCCATAATGAAATGGGGAGAGTTGACCACTGATTCAGATCTGCTTGAACCTGAGTTGTGACAAGATCCAAATTGAGTTTTTTCATCTGGGAGGGGGTGGTACAAAGGAAAGTCCCCAGGTATTTCATCTTGTCCTTTTTCCAAATTAAACCGAGATGTTCAAAGTCCTTACTGAAAGTATTATGGTTAAGGGGCATAATCTCAGTTTTCAAAAGGTTCAGTTTATAATTAAAGATTGCACTAAATTGGTTGATAATATCTAGGGCTGCTGGTAATGAGGATTCCGGGGAGGAGAGGTGGAGCAGGATATCATCCGCATAAACCGAAAATTTATATTCAGGCCCAGATATTCAAAGCACAACCTCATGTTGCACCCCAGTGGGATACTGAGAAGTCTTCCCAGTGCAGCACAAATCTCAATGTGCAGGGCACAATGCAATCGTATGTGGTGCAGATGCAGGGGGCATGCACATACATATGCGGCACATCCTGATATTCAGTCCGGGATGTGCGGCGCATATGCTGGTGCAACCCTGCACTGCGCCGCATAAGGGGGCTCAAAGTTGAGCCCATACAGAATAGGAACAGCTCCTGGCCAGCCACAGGTGGACTGCAGTATTGCAGGGTGCAATACAGCAGCCCAGCCGTCGGTGGCCAACCGCCCACCCAGAACACCATCCGTAAACACAAACTAAACCCTGCTGGTCAAGTGGAAACCCTCACCCGTAGCCACAATCATGTGGTATATGTTGAAAGAGAAATCCCTGGTAGTCTAGTGGCCCCCCCAAGTCCCTGATAAATATAATACATGAGCATCCCTGGTGGTCTAGTGGTCCCCCCACCCACCCGAGTCCCCGATTCCCCAATATATGTCAATATGACCACACTGGGGATCAGTGGGCTTACAGCCCATACTGTACCTGTCATTCAGCGGGCAGCCAGGCAGGATGCAGCCACCCACAGATGATGGAGGGAAGCATGGTGGGCAACGGGGTTCTGTGTGGATGGGAGGGGTTGGGGTGCCACTGGATCATCAGGGCATTTAATTACGGAGGTTTACTGCAATCACAGCAATGGGCAGGGAGGTTACACTAGACCACCAGGGATGGTCATATTGACATATATCGGGTAATCAAGGACTCAGGTGTGTGAGGGGACCACTAGACCATCAGGGATGGTCATGTATTATATTTATCTGGGAATTGGGGACTTGGGGGGGCCACTAAACTACCAGGGATTTATCTTTAAACATATACTGCCCAATCACAGCTACGGGGCAGGAGATGCCCCAGAATCCCCACTGTACACATCATGCTGTGCAGGGCGCCAGGCACAAGTTGCAGGGCTGCCCTGTGCAAGGCATGCAAATGGGGCCATAATGACAAGCAAATGGCCCCATTTGCACCTTGCATATATTATGGCCTCATTTGCATGCCCCCTGCTGAATATCGTGGGTGATTTGCCTAGCACAACTGTACTTGCGCTGCACATCCCCATGCTCCCTATCTATGGCTTGCACAAGTGCAGTGCCACTGTGCCATGTGCAATATGCATGCTGACCATCCATATTCAGTGGTGCTGTGCTATGGAGCATCCCCATTAAATATCACCTGGACCTGGCCCAATGCATCACAGTTGTGTTGCGCCACTGCGTGGCGCAGTCTGAATATCCATGCCTCAGTGTGGTCAATTGAAATACCCTGCACAAGTGGGGAAGAATTCAGTTTGTGGATCAAGGGCTCTAAAGACAGATTAAATAAATATGGGGATAAAGGATAGCCCTGTCGAGTGCCCTAATGGAGAGAAAAGGGAATGTCCAAAAAAAATGCTCCAACAATATAGCATTTTCAATTTTATCTACAGAGTTTGCTTCAATTCTTTCCCACCAACGTTTTAAAAAGTGATGTTGTTTTGTGGTTAGCTCCTTGTAGCTCATGTTAGGGCTTCTCCTGAACTTACAGAGTTTAGCTCTGTATGCTTCTGTAGTTAAGTCAAACTTTTTTTAAAAGTGCAGCTTTAAGTTTGCTGTAATCATTACTGTCCTCATTGTCCATTTGACCCAATGCATCTCGCGCTTTCCCGTTAAGTAGCGAGGATAGCTGGAAGCTCCAGGACCCTCTAGGAAATATTTGCCTGAATACAAACTTTTTCAAAGGAATTTAAAAAGGCATCCATATCCTTTTCTTCTTTAAATTCAGCTATCAATTTGGAATTTAATTTGTAACCCAGTCCTGTAGTTCCAGTTAAACCCAAGCCACTCACCTGTTCTGGCGCTGGTGGTTGGAGTCATAGCTTCTCCAGTTCATGTCGCCACTGGCACTCACACTCTTCATGCTCCACTTCTCACCATTCACATTCAGCTTCTCCTTGTTCTCACTCCCTATTCTCCTCTGTGGCTCGCTGGTGCTCACGCTTTTCACGGTCAGCTTTTCGCTGTTCTCGCTCCCTCTTCTCCTCTGCAGCTCGCTGCTCTCACTTATCTTCTCTCTGGAACTCCAGCTCCATCTTCTGCAACTCCATCTGCAGCCTGATGGCTTCTGGCTCCAGAATGCTGGTGACCTTCCCCTGCTGCTGTAGCCCTTCACTTGCACTGACCTTGCTGTCCTCCTCACTGGATCTGGACACTGCACTGGCTGCTGGCCCCTCCATGCCCAAGGTTTGGTTATTTTCACAGTCTGTGACTCGATGCTCTGGGCATCAAGGCATCAAGGCATCCATGAGGTTCTGCTTGTTGGATTTCCCCTCATACTGGACTCCTCTGTCCTGGCACAACTGCCTCAAGTAGTCTGCAGTGTACCTGCTGTAGTTGGAAGCCATCTTCTTCCCTAACTATGGCTACTCTAACTTGCACTTTAGAAAAAAAATAAAATAGGTAGGAACTTTGACTGTAATCAAAATGATATAGTTCTGCTTTTTTTTTAAATAAATCACTGCCTTATTTTGCAAGTGAGCTGTGCAGTATTAAGCTGACACACTGAACTGTTAAAGCTTGTGTTACCAAATTTATATCTCACTGCTGCTAACCAAATCTGTCACAAACAAACTCTGCAGTTCAGGCCCTCTGCTCCCACAGTGTCAACCTCAGAGAGCAAATAGGGGAAACAGGTAACAGACAAGGTAACCCTCCTGTCTGCTTTTGGGTCTGAATCACCTTTAGTCTCAAGTTCTGGGGGGGATTCAAACTGTTAAACTTATGCTAGCATACCCAATGTACAGGCTCAGATACATACCCTCTTCGGGGATTGTGGTACAATCTTTCACCAGAGGCACCAAGCCAGGCTTCCAAAAATGAAACCTTAAAACTCTATAAGAGACCTTAGGTATATTCTTACCTTTTCCCAGTTTAGTAACACTATCAAGCCCTTCAAAACAGTTGTCAGACTTAACCGTCTATATGTCACATGTAAAAAGAACTTGGAAGACACACCCAAGCAGTGTCTTGAGAAAATGTACTTTACTAAAAGATGATAAAAATGTGAAAAAATTTAAACACAGAACAATATATCGAAGAGCTCACAATCGCATAAAAGAACAAAGGAAGATCACAAAACAAAACTCCTATCACAATACATTTAGATTTTTGCTATCTAATGTATTACCTCTGGAAGTGCATTTAAAGTTAGATCAGAGAGCTGTGTCTCTCTAGAGTCCCAAGATGATATGACATTCATTTCAGACACAAGTATCAGTTTAAACTGTCTCTCCACAACCCTTCTGTGAGTCATCTAGCTCCTCCTTTTAGAATATAAAATTACAAAAAGTGATTTCCTATAAGGCGGTATTTTAAATAAGGTGCCATCAGAAGAAAAAATACATTTTTTATATGTATAACTCCTTAATTACACATGCTTCCTTTGAACTTAACAATCCCACACTGGCACCAATGTGTTAAAAAAGCTAACAGAAATCAGTCTAATGACGTCCTGTTTCTGAAGTCATAAAGTCACATTTCATTTCCACTTCAAAAAGCCTAGGCAAGTCATAAAAAGGTAATAAAATGCTATTCTGAAGGAAGTCAGTTAATTAAATAGTTCCTGGTCAGTTTACATTCCTGTAGCTTCACTGAAACCTGGGGGGAGCACTCATGGAAGCACAGACTGTCTTGTGTGAGACAATCACATACTATATTTTTATATTAAAAATATCATACAATAATCATAACCAGCTGGCCAAGCGTCACAATAATCAGTTATTCTTTTGCCTTAGATTGTCTCATTGATCCTTACCTTAAAGGGGACAGGACATCTTTGCTAACTGGCAGCAGTTAGTAATGTTTCTAGAAAGCGAAATGATAAACTTGCCTCCAGATGAATCATATTTAACTGTACCTTAATAAACACTGATATGAAAAACTGTGTTTTCAATTTTCTTTTTATGAGCAACATACTGAACAGTTCTCTTCATGGAACCAGTAATTTGGATTGTTTACTATGTCATGGTTTGAATACAGAATGCTAAACGTGAGCTATTGTCCTATCAGAACCAAGCTTAGAGTTCTTTGCTCAAACTGTGACATAGTTAAAACTCTAGATTATTAATGCCATGAAGAGAACTGCAACAGAATGCTGCCCATAAAAACAAAACAATGCAAAATACAGTTTTTCACATAACGTTTTACCGAGTTACAGTTACATATGGCTAATTTAGGCTTATGGGTATAGTTTCTGTAAATATAAATTATAAACATTTACCAGTTAGATATAATTTCCTGTCCTCTTTAACCCTACCCCCACCCCCCATAAGTAAACATACCAAAGGGCTTGCATTCTATTATTGTTTCTGGTTGTAATTAATATGTATGTACATTTCTGATCTTACCGAGTTTAAGAAGATGCAATGTGATATAAAGAAGGTATTCGGGGTATGAAGAGTGTAAAACCCTGTACCTGTACCTGTGCAGCAACATCCACATACTCTCTATGTTAAGTAAATAGTGTGAGGTACCTAATATTCTTATTCACCCTGCTATGTGTAGGCACCATGCTTATACCCCCAAGTGCTCCAAGTGGTCACACTAATGACCCCAGGGCAATCTGTCTAAAGGTCAAAATACTACAGTTACTGTGTTAATTACCGGGGCGGCATCACACTTCAACATTCTCAATCTTTCCTCTCTCTTGCCACTATGGTCATACTGTATCTTAAGCTTCATCACCCACCTTGTCATATCCATTTGATAAATCCTTCATTTTGGCCTCAACAACATTTCGCAAAGAAACTGTACAGGAGGGAAATGCAACACCCATCTTGCCAAGGGCCAGCAAACTGTAGAGTCCCTGTTAACATATAGTCACAAGCCCCTCACCCTCAACAGCAAGAAACTGAAACTGTCATTTTAAACCTAAATTGTATTAGATGAAAAAAGTCTGTTTAACTGGCAATGCTTGTTCTATGCAATTCAATTCAAACTTTATTTGTACAAAGCAACTTTCTACAACATTTGAGCATTTTTAATATTTTCACTCCAGATGTTCCACATTGCCATTTCTTCACACCTCCCTATGAATGGTACAGCTGTAATTTTTCACATCTTGCCCGAACTGTGTTTTCGCACATCTGGTGCAGAATGGTGCGGTCGCTGAGAGAAATCAACATTTGGGACAGATTAACAAAATCACAGTGCCACTGTTCATGAGCAGAGGTCACAAATGCTTTCATGAGGTGGGGATCACAAAAGGCCATGTTGAAAATATGTAGTGCAAATACAAACAAATGCCCAGCGAGCTGGGGTTTCTAACCATAACTTCACCCCCCAACCCATGGTGGGGCTCCAGTGCCCTCATCTTCTCTGAACCGCAGACACATCTTCACTCTTCAAAGCCAGATGATGAATTGATGAAACGGGTATGCACTCACTGTATTTCAACGGAAATGTGAACCTGGTGGCATAACTTGTTCTTTCTGCTGGGAACTGTAGTTCTGCCAGTCTGTGCATACCAACATCAGTTCCAACGAAGATCTTCAGCATTGACAAATGCTTCCTGTTTCTTGTGACAGCAGCCTTTCTTCTATTTTGTAAATATTTAAGAGATGTAATCATTCAGTCTTTCTGCCTTACTCTTGTTATTTTCCACCCACCCCTTGCCCTGTCTGAGCTAGACTATGCCTTCTTTTCTAAAATAGCAAAAAGTGCTGTCTCACTCTTTTTAACTTCCTTCAGTATCCTTAGCATAAATTTTTCTCTAGCCATCCTCACCATGATCTATGCCTCATTCAGTTTTTCTAGGAAGGCAACCCTGTTCCCCCTCTTGACTCAGTTTAAATCTCTTGAAAGCCATCTTTTCCCTAACTGAACTCTCAAGTGCCCTTGTAAATGGATTGGTTTTCTGTACTCTTTTCCTTTCCAACCTGTCTCAAGAATGTGCTGGTGTCCGTCTGTTAGCCTTTTCTTAAGGGAAAACTACATCCTCATATCATGTAAATTATAATAGAAAATGGGCTAGGAAATGTAAGAATTTTGACTGGCTACCATTGATGCCGGGGGGTACATTAACTTACAGTTAGACCCTTGTACAAAATAAGACCAATGTATGCCAACCCCACCATTGGTATCCTGGTGCAAGTCAGAATTTTTACCATGTGCACCATTTTTTTTAGTCTGTTAGCAAGAGACCCCCCCCCAGCTCCACTCAGTACCCTCTCAGAGATGAGACATGAAACATTGTGCAATTTGTTTATGTAACCTGTGTTAGTTCCTACGTGAAGGAGACACCTTATTAGCAGAAAACAGATGAAACAGAACAGACCCACACCCTGCTCCACTCTGTTCCATTTCAGCACCACTTCCATTCAGCTGATCTTGTAAGCTCCACACACATCACCCCAACAAATGTAAATGCGGTTGATTTTTTTTCCAAAATAAAAGGAGGCCAGTGTTTTCCACCTTTAAAAAAAAAAAAAAACTTTTATATGGAAACCAGGAGTGGTAGAATGTCGCACGCTCCAGTGCTAGTCTCACCTCCTCATGCTGAAGTAACAACCCCACCCACCCACTGGCAGGACCCAAAAACTTCATATGTTTTTCTTTTTAAAAAAAAAATCACCTTATGTGACTACTACAGACACTCAGTTAACCACAACAGTCTGCCTCATCAGAAATGTCCCTCTACATCCTCTGAGCCATCATCCTTCTGCAGACTGAAACACAATACACAAAATAGAGAAAGCAACAGTGGTCTGCCTCATTAGTGAACCACAACCACTGGCTTCCGAAATACAGCAGGCAGATTCCAGCGAAGACAACCTGGGGGGCAAAAACAAAACAAGTGCAGACGCTTGGGGGGGGAGCAAACAAATGAAAAGTAAACTGGGGGAGTGGGGAGGGGGATCATATCTAATGCATAAAAATACCTGGCAAATGCTACAGAGCCCTCTATTGACCAGTGCAGTAGATGCAGGGACTATTTTACCATGAAAGGAATAAAAACTCAGTTTTATTCATTTTTTATAGCATTACTTTAGATTTTTTTTTAATCCTATAAAAAAAATGATTCATGTAGCCCATTTTCTAAGCACAATAATACTTTCTATGGTGGGTGGTATGGGCAGTACTGGACCTTCCAGGGGCTGAAAGGTCCTTCACCTGTGGAGTCAAGCCTCATTACGCTCCTGGTGGTCCGGTATTGCCCAATACCACCCACCCTGTTGGGTATTATTGCTTGCTTTGTTCCCATGTCAATAGACAACTCTTTTCCTGTAGCTGTTAGGGCTATACATGCTTGTTTTAATTTGTTTTCACTGTTCACGGTAGCCCCATGTCTACCATGGGAGATCTCTATTTTATAGTTGATAAAATCTCATTGTCCACGAGAGATGTATTAGCATGCAAGAACATGATGTCACATCACCCATTTATACCATGTATCAATGCTGAAAGATCAAATACCCTGGAAAAAAAACTCCCTGGAAACACATGAATTGTATGCAGTTTAAAGGGAAAGACCTGCATTATAACTCAGAGAGTTTGCAAAGCTAACTGAAGGCAAATGTGGTATTTTGCACTTTTCTACAATGTGTTTCTTGGAAATCTAATTAAGCAGACAGGCACTAGAGGGTGATTACACATCATGTTCTCATATGCTAATGTGACTCTATGGGACAATGAGATTTCAACAACCAGCTAGTAGACACCCCCAAGAGACTTACAGGACCTTGCACGAAATGTCAAAACAAACTGAAACAGCTGCATACATCTTTAACAGCTACAAGAAAAGAGTTGTCATTGGCATGCAAGCAAATAAAATTCACAAGATGTGAGGGTGTAGTTTTTCTTTAATGATGGCCCACATCCCCTCTACTGCCACTCATTCTACACCAGCCTGTTTTTAAGTTCCCCCCTCATCTCATTAAAATTTTCCTTTTCTGAAATGTAGGACTCTGGTTTTGGAGTTGGTGTGTTCCTTACCTGGTTCAATAGCAAACCATGTTGATTGATGGTTGCTGGTACCCAATGGCCCCCCTACCTCAGTGCCACTAACACAATCATTATTTACTACCAGAAGGTCCATGGTTGTCCCCTCCCTCACTGAGTACCAGGCCCTGGACCAAAAAGACATCCAGGAATGCATTTGTGAATGCTTGACTTCTGGTGCTGCTTGCTTACAAAACAAATGCTCCAGTCTACATTAGGAAGATCAAAACCTCCCATGATACTCACTTCCACCTGTGCTGTTACCCTTTTGATTTCCCCTTCAGGTTCCCTGTCTAGCCCTTCCTTTGGATTTAGATGCTTATTGACTACTCCAAATTTCTCCATTATGTCCCTTCCTGATTCCAACTGTACCCAGAGCAACTCTGTCTTGGCTTTCTCACTCACCATTAAATCCCTGATTGCCTCAATGCTCCCCCTTCATGTGCAGGGCCACTACTCCCCTTTGCTCTCAGATCTATCTTTTCTAAAGGTTGAGAACTGTGGTATTGTGAGGTCTCAGTCTAAATGTTGTAATGTTACGCTGAGTGACCACTGAGTGTACCTACTGCATGATAAGGAGACAGGTTGTTCAACTGTTTTTTTCATCCTTCCGTTAACAAAATGTCTGACCGGACTGATGCTGGTTCACAAAATGTGAGGCACATCCCCTAACTAAAGGATAAAAGGTTAGAATTCTGTGGAAACCAGTGTTCCATTCTCAATGCAGTTTGCTGTTAACATAGCATCAGTGATTAAAACAGCAGTGCAATAATCTGGTGAACATTTTGACATATTCTTTTTTATGCCATTTTAGATTGCCACTTACCTCCTGACTTGTATGATACCCTTCTTTCCACAATTTGAGTCTGCTTTAGTACTTTTTTCATGTTTGAAATAATAAAAGGAGTGCTGCTTTTAATACAGCTCGGACCAGATCTTCCTCAGTATTCTCAGCTGTTTTTGTCCATCAGTTGATTAAACATCACTTCTGTTGTGACTAAGATGAGCTATTATGCAGCAGGCAGTGCTATTTGACCTCACGGAACAATAGATGTTCAATAATATCTGCAAATACTAGGGGGGGGGGCGGGGTCACGTGATGCCAGCCTGAAGAACAGCAGCACTCAGTCACAACTCCACTCCCCTGCTGTTAATTTTTGCAATTAATCCTCTTTTCAAGCAGTCAGACACTTCTAAGCAGCCTTCTAAAGTTAGGGAAACACAGCTGATCCTAGTGGTAAAAGCAATAAACATGAAAAAATGGACATTTACATGAAAAGAGTGCCTCCGCGGCACTCCCCTCTGCTAACGCCAGAGAAGGACAAGGCCGCGAAGTGCCCTAAACAGCAAGAGACAGGTACAACTAAACCTTCAATTTCAACATTGGCCCTCTCAGAAGAGAGGTTTTTGGAAATAATGCAGTCACTACAAGAAAAGATCTCGGATATATTGGAAGATCTGCAGCAAATTAAAACTTTGGTGCAATCGCTTTCTATCCGTGTGGGTGACTCAGAGGCCAAGCTCATTTCCCTGTAGAAAAAGCAGGGTTAACTGGATCAGGATGCCATTCAAATTGGCCAAAGGGTGAAGAAGCTTGAGGAAAAGTTGGAAGACTTAGAGGGTCAAAGCAGGAGGAACAACCTCCTGATAATCGGAGTGCCAGAAAAATAAGAGGGCAATACTCCAATAATCTTTTTACAGAAACTGTGCGAGAGGATAGCTGAACCATCTCCGAATGGCACAACCCACATTACCTAGCGGGTGCATCGGGTCCTCCACCCTTCTCCACCCCCAGTCCCCCCGCCCCTCATTTTCAAGCTGCTAAATTTTCTTGACAAGCAGCACATTCTGGCCAAAATTAAAGATCTCCAGAAGGTTCTGTGGGAGGGCAGTAAAATCCGTATCACACAAGATCTCCCGCAGTCTGTCAGACTGAAATGGCAAGAAATGCACCCGACTGTTTCAAAGTTCAGAGCAGCCAAGAAACCCTTGTGCATGAGACATCCAGTGGTACTCCAAGTCAAAGCAGGAGAGCAATGGCTCTCATTTGAATCACAAAAGCAAGCTGTTAAAGAGCTTAAGACCCTATTCCCAGACTTATTTAAATGAAGAGGTTTCACTGGTGAGATTTGGAAGTATACCTTGATAATGGATATAGAGTAAATGTGATTGTTTGACCTCAGCTTGGCGAGACTGTGAGTGCTGATTATGGGGCCTACAAGTTTACCAATTTCTCTCAGTCAAGAGAGAGAGACTCCATCAGCTGTAATTGTGCCTTCATCTGTCCCTGTAGCCCTATGAAAGATCCTCACAACCGATTATTTCGAGGGTAAGCAGCATTTGGACACTGAGTCTGGTTGAGAAACATTTGTAAGAGCCCAAGATATACTGAAATGCTGATTTATTTAATTTGTTCTGATTGTCACTGGGATATTCTAACTAAGATGGTTAAAGTGGCTCTCGACACGCTCAGGAATCACCCCTGACATTTTAAGAATAATGTATTAGTGCCAAGATTTGTAGGGACAGATGAATTTCTCTATCTCTTTTCCTTTAAGGTGTGATTTAATTACATGATAAGACTAGTGTATAGCACACTGTTCCCCCAGCACCTAGTTTTAGTGCTGCGAGGTAATTTCAGCACCCGGTACCTTCTGCTGATTGTGTTGAGTGTTCCTAATGATTATCACCCGGTTTTCAAAATATTGTTATATTTTTTACTACTGTGTTTTAGCACATATTCTGTTTCTTAAATGGGGGGTAAGACTGGAGCAGGCTGGGTATGTAATGTGACGCAGGCTTGCGAAAACATCACCCACCAGGAAACGTAAGGCAGTGTTTTTCAGTTGAACTGGGGTTTAATATAATAGTGTGCTTAAAGTTAAATAGTTAAACCATTTATTTGATTGTGGGTATTGGGGATTAGGGTTAGTTGGACTATGTTTTCTTTTTATTGGGATATAATGTTAAAAGGGGGGAAGTAGCCAAATGTGTTTAGGGCAAATATCAATGAAGAGGGTATCAGGGTCATTGTTACAGTTGAACACCTGTCATGGGTGGCCCTTATAATTTCATAAGTTGAAATGTGAAGGGCACCCAAGATGGCTGTAAAAGGCAAATTATAATTCAACACCTTCACATCTGAAGGCAGGGATTGCTTACATAAAAGAGACTCATCTCCGATGGGAGGATGTTAGTTTGTTCTGCAGAGCATGGGTAGGGCAGGTATATGGATTAGGGAAATCCACTAGTGGTGGAGGAGTGGCAATATTAATTGATAAAAAGATTCCCTTTACATTGGAAAAAGAACTATAGGATCTTGATAGGTGATATGTTATACTCTGTGACTTGTTAGAATCACAACAAGTTATATTGGGAGCTGCATATGGTCCAAACATCGACTCCCCCCAGTTCTTTACATGGCTGATAGGGCTGGTGGCTACAAACCCTACCAAATTAACCATTTTAGGGGGTGACTGGAATGTCACTCCCCACCCACACATAGATAGATCTGATTCTCAGAGACGGGGGTTATCCCCCGCGCAAAGGGCCTTACATGAACTCATGAAGGGAGTCGATCTCATAGACATGTGGTGAGTTTTGAACCCCGAAGATCACCAGTACACTTTCTTTTCTCCCCCACACAAAACATTCTCTAGAATCGACTTCCTCCTCATGAGCTCATTTGCCCTCCCAGGCATCACTAGCTCTAATATACATGCTAGGGTCAACGCTGACCACTCGCCAGTATCCCTATTACTCCTTATAGGGCCCGAAGTTAAGAGGGATGCCCTGTGGCAGTTAAATACTCAGCTGCTACAGAGGCCTAACTCATTACAACAGATCAAAGATTTTGTTTCAAACTTCATAAAGATCAACAGGGACTCAGGGAGTAGAGTAGATATGGTTTGAGTGGCTCTAAAATGCTCATTAAAGGGGGAGTGTATCCGATTGGCTGCCACAAAATATCGGCAGTCTAAACAACAATTGGATTCCTTACTTCATTCACTGAATCATTTGGAACACATACTTAACCGGTATTCCCTGGAAAAGGACTGGGTCAAGGTGCACGACTTGCAGGCCCACTATCTCAACCTAATGTCTCAGAAAACTGAGCTCTCACTGAAGCGTACAAAGCTTCCATATTTAGACATAGGAGAAAGAGCTATAAATTATTGGCTATGCGGCTAAAACAAGCTGAAGCATCTTGATTTATTCCGGGTACTAAGCCAGACGAAGATAAACCACTGGTTACAGCCCCCAGAGCAACAGCAGAGATTCTAAGGCAATATTATCAGAATCTTTACTCAGAAAACTTGGCCAAACGCCCCTCCGAAGCAGATGTAACTAATTATCTGAGTTCGATAGCCCTTCCTAAATTATCTCCCTCCAAAATCTTATCCCTTGGTGGTTCCATCAATATCAAGGAAGTGGTGAGTGCTATGGAACAACTCCCACCGGATAAATCCCCAGGGTCTGACGGTATACGCAATAATCTGTATAAGATCTGTATATCAGAATTAGCTGCACTACTGACAGAAGTTTACAACTTCTGGTTTGAAAAGGTTCTCTCAGAGTCGACCTTTCTTGGGGCCATAATTACCCTCATTTCTAAAAAAGGTAAGGACCCACAATACCCAAAAAGTTATCAGCCTATCTCATTGATCAATACTGATGTTAAACTCCTTGCCAAAATACTGGCCAACAGGTTGGAATCTATGCTGCCCTCAATAATTGGCAAACAGCAGATTGGTTTCATGACAGGAAGATCCTCGGGAGACCACATGCATAAATTACTGCATCTCCACTCAGTGTCCAGGGACTTGGAACTCCCAATGGCTCTGGTGTCCCTGGATGCTGAGAAGGCTTTTGACAGACTTTCTCTTTACTATGTCCTATTTTGGTCTCCCTGATGACTTTCTTAAACGGGTTAGGTTATTATACTCATCTCCCTCAGCCAAAATTTGATGTAATAGCATTCTTTCCGAGTCCTTTCAGCTTTACTAGGGTACCAGACAGGGTTGCCCCCGTCCCCTCTTTTATTTAACATCTATCTGGAACCTCTGATCAGGAAGCTGGAAACCTCCCTGAAACTTCGGGGAATCCAGGTAGGGGAGCAGCAGTACACCCTCTCAGCTTATGCGGATGATCTGCTTTTACATTTAGAGGACCTCTGGGAATGCATTCCAGCCCTTTTGGAGGAAATTGAAGCCTCTTCCACAATTTCTCATTATAAGCTTAATCTCTCCAAAACCAAGGTTTTCCCCTTGAATAATAAAGTTTCACGGGGAGATGTGGCTGAGTTTGCTCTTTTATGGGAACCAAACTCTCTTTTATATTTAGAAATCCATGTGACTAGAGATATTACTTCCATGATTAAAGCCAATCTCTCAGATTTATTGATTACACTCAAGACAGATCTCGACAGGTGGTGAGTCCTCCCATTGTCACTTTGGGGGAGGATTAACACTGTGAAAAAGAATGTGCTGCCTCGGCTCCTGAATCCACTGGGTCTACTAGGTTGCTTTCTACCCAAAATATGGTTTACTAAGTTTCAGTCCATGCTTAATGCATTTATGTGGCAAGGTAAAGGAGTCAAAAGGTCATACCTTAAACTTACTGCACCAAAAGGGTAGGGTGGACTTGCTGTACCTTCCTTTTTTTTCACATTATTGTGCCCATCACATTAGCAGACTGGTGCATTGGATGCAGGAGACAGACTGTCAGCTCACAAGCCTATACACCAATGTGGTTGGAAATTGAGAAATATTTGGCAGCTAAATACAAATGTACCCTTTCCTCTTTATTATACACCACCCCCTGTACAATCCCTAAACCCCTAAGGCACACCCCTTTAGGATGGTCTATTAAAGTACTACACCAGCTGCAACTGCATATCTCCCTTAACTGGCGTACTTCTTTAGATCAACCAGTGTTAGGCAATCCCCATTTTAAAATTGGGAATAAACCTATTCCAGTTCCTTATTGGCCCATCCTTGTTGAGAAGAAAGCCTCAGATTTCTATTCTGAAGTGGAAATAATTTATTTTCCCACATTCTGAATTAGATTTAATGTGCATGAAAGAACCATCTTTAAATTCAGACAACTCAAATAAGCAATTGTTTCCCATATGGGAAGAGTCCAGAACCCTCTGCTTTCTACAGTTGCATTATCTACAATTTTGCAACTGGCCAGGCAAACTTATGCGATCTCCATAGTCTACAAAAAAAAATACAATCCTTAAATCCCAACTTGCCTCAGGGAGTTTATTATTGGTCCCAGGAATTTCCCTTAAGTACTGAAGTAGACCTCTGGAAGAAAATCTGGCTTAGTTCTTATAAAGTCATTAAACAAGATAGATTGTGCCTCATGCAATTTAATATCATGCACAACCTGTATTTTACATCAGTGAAGCTCCACAAATTGGGGAGATTGTCCACTCCAGTTTGTCCACAATGTGGAGATAGTCAGGGTACCCTGTACCACATGTTGTGGTTCTGCCCAAAAGTGCAGGTATTTTGGCAAGCAATCAGACAATCTCTAGACCCAGTTCTGGACATTGACCTTTTTATTCACTCCAGAAGTTTGCTTATTGAACTGTTTTCCCCATGGTACCCTCAAGGCTAGGAAAGCTCATGTGGCTATGATGTCTGCCACAGTGAAACTAATAATAATGAGACACTGGAAGGACATTACATCCCCACCTGTTCTGGAATGGCATAAGGAGATACTACTGGCACTCCAATTGGAGAAACATATCTGCTCAAAGCGTAACAGGCCCCAAACATATTAGACTAGATGAGGATCATTAGATGCCCTGTTCTCCATATGGAACACCAGAATACTTAAATTATAGTCCCTTTTTCTCAAGTGTCCCAATGGTATGGCTTACAAACAACACTTAGCTCTGGGTGGGTTGGGGGGACAGTAGTGATGCGAGGGAAGGGATGGTTTTCCATTTTATTGTTACTATTTAGAGTAATTCTACTATATTAGGTTGGAATATACTGTAATATAGGGTGGTCACTCAGGTTACCCAATTGTCACCCATCTTTTGGGGTTCTCATGTTAAAGTGAAAAACTTAAAGCTTATTGAATTAAAAAAAAATCTGCAAATACTGATGAAAACCTGGTCTGAGCCATATTAAAAGGAGTTCTTTTATTATCTCAAACGTGAAACAAGTACTAAAGCAGACTAATTTTTTTGTCATTTTTTTATTGAATTTAATCATACATGTATTAAGTGTCACATCATTAAAAACTAATGGTATATTCTATAATACATTATAAAAAATGAAACACACAAATTTAGAAAATAACAGTAAAGCAGACTCAGATTGTGGAAAGAAGGGTATCATAAAAGTCAAGAGGTAAGTGGCAATCTAAAATAGCATAAAAAAGTATAGGTCAACATTTTCACCAGATTGTGGCACTGCTGCTTTAATATCAATTGCTGTGGACAAAGTGTCACTGTGCATCTACCTTCTTCATGTATGATAAAGGTTTCTAATAGGTGACGTGAATGATGCCCTACCTCCCATGATGGACAGCCAAGAAACTTTTGAGCGTTTTATTCCGTTGGTAGTAATTCTAGACATGGAGTAATTAAAAAGGGAAATAAAACTTGCTCAGAAATGGTCTACATATGCAGTTCAGCTGTGCTCCAAAACTACTGCCACACAACTATACAGAACAAGCATTTGTCGATGCAGAACGTTCGCTTGCAGGTACCTGCAGTGGTGTTTGGCACGTATGGTGCTTTGCCTTAATGCCCTGTGCGATTGCTGGTATTTGCACAATAAATTTTCAGCATGACCTTTTTGTTACCCCCATTGTGCGCTACATAGGCGGAAACACGTTTTGGGCAGGATGTGAAAAATGACAGGTGTACTGCTCATAAGGAAGTGTGGTAAAATGGCAATGTTGAAAATCTGGAGTGGAAATATTGAAAATTCGCAAACCTATGAGTTGCGTGGGAACTGTGCAATGCACGCTCATAAAACAGTCATTGTTAGGAATTTTTTCACCAAATTTTCAACATTGGCATTTTAAAACCTCTGCTAATGAACAGTGTCATTGTGATTTTCTTACTGTGTCCCATACATTGATTTCGCACACCGACTGCGCCAGTGTGCACTACATGGGTGGAAACATGTTTTGGGCAGGATGTAAAAATGACAGCTGTACTGCTCATAAGGAGGTGTGGTAAAATGGCAATGTTGAAAATCTGGAGTGAAAATATTGAAAATTTGCAAACTTACAGTGTACATAGGAACTGTGCTATGAACACGCATAAAACAGTAATTTTAGGAATTTTGTCACCAAATTTTCAACACAGCCATTTTAAGACCTCTGCTCATGAACAGTGACCCTGTGATTTTCTTAACTTGTCCCATACACTGAGTTCCCACAGCAACTGTGCCATTGTGCGCTACATGGGTGGAAACACGTTTTGGGCAAGATGTGAGAATGACAGCTGCACTGCTCATAAGGAGGTGTAGTAAAATGGCAATGTTGAAAATCTAGAGTGAAAATATTGAAAATTCGCAAACTTACGAGCGTGCATAGGAACTGCGCAATGAACACGCATAAAATAGTCATTTTTAGGTATTTTGTCACCCAATTTTCAACACAGCCATTTTAAGACCTCTGCTCATGAACAGTGTCACTGTGATTTTCTTAACGTGTCCCACACATTGATTTCGCACACCGACTGCGCCATTGTGTGCTACATAAGTGAAAACACGTTTTGGGTCAGATGTGAAAAATGACAGCTGTACTACTCATAAGAAGGTGTGGTAAAATGGCAATGTTGAAAATCTGGAGTGGAAATAATGAAAATTTGCAAACCTACAAGCGTGCGTAGGAACTGCGCAACACACGCTCGTAAAACAGTAATTTTTTGGAATTTTTGCACCAAATTTTCAACATGGGGTTTTTGGGACCCCTTCTCATGAATGATGTCACTGTCATGGTGTTATTTGGGCCGGAAGAGTGATTTCACACGGTGACTGCACGTGACTGCAAAATCATCCTTTGGGCCCGAATAGTACCATGACAATGACATCATTCAGTCACTATATTGGTATCTAGTGCAAAATTCCAAAAATCCTGAGACATGCAATAAAGCTGAAAAACCCCTATCTAGCTCATTATAAAGCATACTGGCATTTCCTCAGTTCGCGGTCGGCATTGAAGAGTGCAGTGTTTGGCAATCCCCATTTTAAAATTGGGCATAAACCTATTCCAGTTTCTTATTGGCCCATCCTTGTTGAGAAGAAAGCCTCAGATTTGTATTCTGAAGGGAAAATAATTTATTTTCCCACATTCTAAATTAGATTTAATGTGCATGAAAGAACCATCTTTAAATTCAGACAACTCAAAGAAGCAATTGTTTCCCCATATGGGAAGAGTCCAGAACCCTTTGCCTTCTACAGTTGCATTATCTACAATTTTGCAACTGGCCAGGCAACCTTATGTGATCTCCATAGTCTACAAAAAAAATACAATCCTTAAATCCCAACTTGCCTCAGGGAGTTTATTATTGGTCCCAGGAATTACCCACAAGTACTGAAGTAGACCTCTGGAAGAAAATCAGGCTTAGTTCTTATGTAGTCATTAAACAAGATGGATTGTGCCTCACGCAATTTAATATCATGCACAACCTGTATTTTATACCAGTGAAGCTCCACAAATTGGGGAGATTGTCCACTCCAGTTTGTCCACAATGTGGAGATAGTCTGGGTACCCTGTACCACATGTTGTGGTTCTGCCCAAAAGTGCAGGTATTTTGGCAAGCAATCAGGCAATCTCTAGACCCAGTTCTGGACATTGACCTTTTTATTCACTCCAGAAGTCTGCTTATTGAACTGTTTTCCCCATGGTACCCTCAAGGCTAGGAAAGCTCATGTGGCTATGACATCTGCCACAGTGAAACTAATAATAATGAGACACTGGAAGGACATTACATCCCCACCTGTTCTGGAATGGCATAAGGAGATACTACTGGCACTCCAATTGGAGAAACATATCTACTCAATGCGTAACAGGCCCCAAACATATTACAATAGATGGGGATCATTAGATGCCCTGTTCTCCATATGGAAGACCAGAATACTTAAATTATAGTCCCTTTTTCTCAAGTGTCCCAATGGTATGGCTTACGAACAACACTTGGCTCTGGGTGGGTTTGGGGGGGTGGAAACAGTAGTGATGGGAGGGAAGGGATGGTTTTCCATTTTATTGTTACTATATAGAGTAATTCTACTATATTAGGTTGGAATATACTGTAATATAGGGTGGCCACTCAGGTTACCCAATTGTCACCCATATTTTGGGGTTCTCATGTTAAAGTGAAAAACTTAATAAAGCTTATTGAATTAAAAAAAAAATCTGCAAATACTGATGAAAACCTGGTCTGAGCCATATTAAAAGGAGTTCTTTTATTATTTCAAATGTGAAACAAGTACTAAAGCAGACTAATTTTTTGTCATTTTTTATTGAATTTAATCATACATGTATTAAGTGTCACATCATTAAAAACTAATGGTATATTCTATAATACATTATAAAACATGAAACACACACATTTAGAAAATAACAGTAAAGCAGACTCAGATTGTGGAAAGAAGGGTATCATGCAAGTCAGGAGGTAAGTGGCAATCTAAAATAGCATAAAAAAAGTATAGGTCAACATTTTCACCAGATTATTGCACTGCTGCTTTAACATCAATTGCTGTGGACAAAGTGTCACTGTGCATCTACCTTCTTCATGTATGATAAAGGTTTTTAATAGGTGACGTGAATGATGCCCTACCTCCCATGATGGACAGCCAAGAAACTTTCGAGCGTTTTATTCTGTTGGTAGTAATTCTAGACATGGAGTAATTAAAAAGGGAAATAAAACTTGCTCAGAAATGGTCAACATATGCAGTTTAGCTGTGCTCCAAAACTACTGCCACACAACTATACAGAACAAGCATTTGTTGATGCCGAATGTTAGCTTGCAGGTACTTGCAGTGCAGTTTGGCACGTATGGTGCTTTAACCTAATGCCCTGTGCGATTGCTGGTATTTGCACAATAAATTTTCAGCATGACCTTTTTGTTACCCCCATTGTGCGCTACATAGGCGGAAACACGTTTTGGGCAGGATGTGAAAAATGACAGCTGTACTGCTCATAAGGAAGTGTGGTAAAATGGCAATGTTGAAAATCTGGAGTGGAAATATTGAAAATTCGCAAACCTACGAGTGCGTGGGAACTGTGCAATGCACGCTCATAAAACAGTCACTGTTAGGAATTTTTTCACCAAATTTTCAACATTGGCATTTTAAAACCTCTGCTAATGAACAGTGTCTTTGTGATTTTCTTACTGTGTCCCATACATTGATTTCGCACACCAACTGCACCAGTGTTCACTACATGGGCGGAAACACGTTTTGGGCAGGATGTAAAAAATGACAGCTGTACTTCTCATAAGGAGGTGTGGTAAAATGGCAATGTTGAAAATCTGGAGTGAAAATATTGAAAATTTGCAAACTTACGAGTGTACATAGGAACTGTGCTATGAACACGCATAAAACAGTAATTTTTAGGAATTTTGTCACCAAATTTTCAACACAGCCATTTTAAGACCTCTGCTCATGAACAGTGTCACTGTGATTTTCTTAATGTGTCCCACACATTGATTTCACACACCAACTGCGCCATTGTACACTACATGGGCAGAAACATGTTTTGAGCAGGATGTGAAAAATGGCAGCTGTACTGCTCATGAGCAGGTGTGGTAAAATGACAATGTTGAAAATCTGGAGTGAAAATGTTGAAAATTCGAAAACTTACGAGCGTTCATAGGAACTGCGCAATGGACACTTCTAAAACAGTCATTTTAGAATTCTGTCACCAAATTTTCAACACAGCCATTTTAAGACCTCTGCTCATGAACAGTGTCACTGTGATTTCCTTAATGTGTCCCATACATTGAGTTTGCACACCGACTGCGCCATTGTGCGCTACATGGACGGAAACATGTTTTGGGCAGGATCTGAAAAATGACAGCTGTACTGCTCATGAGCAGGTGTGGTAAAAAGGCAATGTTGAAAATCTGGAGTGAAAATGTTGAAAATTCGCAAACTTAGAAGCTTGCGTAGGATTTGCGCAACGCAGATTCGTAAAACAGTAATTTTTAGGAATTTTTTCACCAAGTTTTCAACACAGCTATTTTAAGACCTCTGCTCATGATCAGTGTCACTGTGATTTTATTAATGTGTCCCATAGATTGAGTTCGCACACCGACTGCACCATTGTGCTCTACATGGACGGCAACACGTTATGGGCATGATGTGAAAAACGACAGCTGTACTGCTCATGAGGAGGTGTGGTAAAATGGCAATGTTGAAAATCTGGAGTGCAAATATTGAAAATTCGCAAACCTACGAACGTGCGTAAGAACTAAGCAACGCACGCTCTTCAAACAGTCATTTTTAGGAATTTTTTCACCAAATTTTCAACATAGCCATTTTAAGACCTCTGCTCATGAACAGCTTCACTGTGATTTTCTTAATGTGTCCCATACATTGATTGAGCACACCGACTGCGCCATTGTGTGCTACATGGGTGGAAACATGTTTTGGGTAAGATGTGAAAAATGACAGCTGTACTACTCATAAGAAGGTGTGGTAAAATGGTAATGTTGAAAATCTGGAGTAGAAATATTGAAAATTCACAAACCTACGAGCGTGCGTAGGAACTGCGCAACGCACACTCGTAAAACAGTCATTTTTAGGAATGTTTTCACCAAATTTTCAACATGGCCTTTTTATGACCTCTGCTAATGAACAGAGTCAACATGATTTTCTTAATGCATCCCATACATTGATTTCACACACCAACTGCGCCATTGTGCGCTATATGAGTAGAAACACATTTTGGGCAGGATGTGAGAAATGACAGCTGTACTGGTCATAAGAAGGTGTGGTAAAATGGCAATGTTGAAAATCTGGAGTGAAAATATTGAAAATTTGTGAACTTACGAGCCTGCGTAGGAACTGCGCAACGCACGTTCATAAAACAGTCATTTTTTGGAATTTTTGCACCAAATTTTCAACATGGGGTTTTTGGGACCCCTTCTCATGAATGACTTCATTGTCATGGTGTTATTCAGGCCCAAAGGGTGATTTCATGCAGTGACTGCGCAGTGACTGAGAAATCACCCTTCAGGCCCAAATAATTTCATGACAGTGACATCATTCACGAGAAGGGGTCCCAAAAAGCCCATGTTGAAAATTTGGTGCAAAAAGTTAAAAAAATGCCTGAGCTATGCAATAAAGTTGAAAACCCCCTATCTAGCCCATTATACTGCTTACCGGCATTTCCTCAGTTCGCGGTCAGCTTTGAAGAGTGCAGACGTGTTCCCGGTCCACCAAAGATCGTCGCGCCAAGCTCCGGAGGTAAGTATGGGGTGGGGGGTTGTGGGGAGAGCAGGGTGAGCAGTGGATGGGTGTGGGTTGTGGGAGGGGCGGGAGACTGCATTGGACCGTTTTACTTTACATGTTTTTGTTTTTTTTTTTAATTGACAGCATTAGGACGTTTGCCACGCTGGGGTGAGCTCCCAGCGTGGCACAGGGCTATTCTGGGGGGCCAAGGAGCCGACGGGGATTGGGCACCCTCGTAAATAATCCGGGACGCTTGCCACTCTGGGGTGGGCTCCCAGCATGGCAGCAAGGATTTGGCGGGGCGGAGTGATGCGGTGCTCTGTATGACAGCGGTGGTTTTCTTTGAAGTGAAGACCACCACTGTCATACACAGCTCCAGCACCCATTGGTGCAGGACCACCACATCTGCTCAACTGAGCAGTGGATTTAATGGGAGAGGCACACCTCCAAAGTGTGCTACTCTCCCAAAACGTTCCTTGTGCATGCGCGCAAGCGAACGTAAAAATTACCACTTTTCAATGTTACCACAAGGTGGGATTTTCCTGGAAGTTTAACCTTGTGAAATATTTAATGCAAGAAGGCAAAACTTTCTTTTCAAGTTTATTTCAAGTGGGCTTCAAGATAGGGCTCGCATGCCCATATTGTCAGTATTTCTAGTCAAGTAGTGCATTTTGGGCTAAACAAGCCTATAACAGCATAATGATGTGTTCCTTTTAGATTATTTGTTATTTGTGTGACCCTCTCCCACCCGATTTTCTTGGCGTAGAGTTCCTAGTCCAGTGGGGTTACTTCCCCATAACACCTTCAGTTTTTGTCTGCAGATTTGGGAGTGGTGCAGTACTTACTTTATTTAATGGGCATGTGCTGGAATGACTTTACAGTGGTTATTTCATGTCACACATCATACTATGTAAAACTAAAGTTTTAGTTTTTCCCTTGCATCATATTTTTGCTTTAATTTATTTAGTTTCATAATTTTATAGTGATCATTTGCGTAATTTCCTGAAGTTGTATAGTACATGATGTAAAAAAACAAAGACAAGGCGCTGCGTCAGCATGTGGTCTAAAAGCAAAACAAAATGGTTATATTAAATGCACGCTGAAAATAGAAAATAGAGTTAAAAATCTACGTTTCGACCTTAGGTCTTCTTCAGGAAATATCTAAAAGAGAAAAAAAACGTGTTTTTTTTCCTCTTTTAGATATTTCCTGAAGAAGACCTAAGGTCAAAACGTAGATTTTTAACTCTATTTTCTATTTTCAGCATGCATTTAATAGTACATGATGTTGTACTAAAAGTAACTAAAACAAGGCAGTATATAAATGAAGGCCAGGACGAACAGTGTAAGTAAGGAATTGAAGGTGCCTAGCTTCTTCACCTGTGTTTTTTCCACACAGGGGCTCAAATATATTCCGTGGTTCATACCTGTTTTTACCATCTTAGAAACATTGCCAGGATTAAGTCCCTTGTTCCGCCTCTAGACCTCCCTACTTTGATACATGCCTTAGTCACATCTAGGCTTGATTACTGTAATGCGCTCTATCTCGGGGTCACAGGAGGATCTCTCCGCGAATTGCAGCTAGTGCAGCGCAGCTGCCCGGTTGACCGGGCAGCAAAGTTTCAACCATATTACACGTTTTGCATGAATTGCACTGGCTGCCAGTCAGGTGGAGAGTCCTCTTTAAGGTGAGTCTTCTCACCTATAAGGCCCTACACGGGCAGGGCCCTGGTTACCTGTTAGACCTTCTGTCACTTGCCTTCTCCTCGCACCCGCTTTGTTTCTCCAGTGAATGCTTCCTGACCATTCCCAGAACTAGGCTGAAATCCACTGGCAATAGAGCATTTAGTGCAGCGGCCCCTGTTCTGTGGAACTCCTTACCAACTATGGTCAGAGAAGCTTCTTCAGTGGATGTTTTCAAGGCCCAGCTTAAGGCCTTTTTCTTTTCTAAGGCATTTAATGTTTAGATGAATATTTATAGTTAAGGTTTGGTTTTTTGTAAGATTTGTATTTATTATGTGTAATTTATATACTTATTATGTTTAAAATGCTTGTTTTAATGCTTGTACCGTGCCCAGAGCCTCTGGGATAGGGCGTCTTTTAAATAAACTTTGCCTTGCCCTTGCCTAACATACGACAGTTTATTTTTTGACTTAAACAAACCTGACGTATATATCAAAATTCATTTTCATAGTATGCTGTTTTCATACGTGTCATCGTGCATGTAGAGAAAGATTTGAGGGTAGAGGAGCGAATTAGTGGGTCTGTGTCATTGATTTTATTTATGTATTTTTTGGTTTGTGTGTCTTGTTTTTGTTTATGGTTTGGGTGCGTTGGTATCACTGTGCTTTACTGCATGTGCAGTAATAAGTGGCGGAGTGAGACACCTTCATAACGTTCAAATCAAAGTCATTGCCATTTCTTTTCGCCTTTACTGGTTCGGTGGTGTAGTTTGTGGCATCTCCATGCCCGAAGGACGAGAAGAGCATCTCGGGGCACCGTTGACTTCCCGGCCGCATTTGGTACCAATACATTTGAGGATATGCGCTGTTTAATAATCTGCAGGTCAGGTTGAAGGATTGTTCCGCGAAGGCCACCACAACTGAAGGTTTTTGTTTGACATATTCGGTACTTCCACCTATAGGGCGACAGATGAGAGAATAATAATAATTTATAAAATTATAAAGGCATTACACATGAAAAGTTATAATCCCTATACCAATGCATTTGCTCACAAAGGGGGAAATGCCCCTTCAGTTTCGTGTAAGAATTAATGGAGTATTTAGGCAGCATATGATTACTGGGGGAATAGGCAAAGTGATTGACCCCCACAGCTCTGAAGTAACCCACTGTATGTAAGGTCACACACAACACTGCCATTGACATATACTGGGAATGGGAGTCTCCCCTATAAAATGTAATTCCGAGACTGAGTTTACGTTACGTAGCCTAGTGAGAAAGGGGAATGCAGTATAGGCTATCGCGCGCACCTCGCTGTTGTAGTAACCCAAATAACACATAATAAGATGCCTACATACATATTTTCATTCTGTATATGCAAGCAGAATTTCGCTGTGGGTAGCACGTCAGCTCTGTCATGAAGCAGTTAAAATGTGAACCAAAATACCCATTCAGCTTGTCAAGGTGTTCTACTGTATGTACTATGGTAATTAAATGTATTGCCCAAGGCGGAACCCAATTCAATCAAGACACCACACTGCTTTTTGGATAAAAAGGGGCCGCAGCTCTCTTTACTTAAACAAAATTGCATACATTACATGGGACATTTGGCTTCTACGAGCCTAATCAGTACATCACACTTTTTACAGATATGCACTTTACATACATTATATATATATATATATACACACACCAAGCTATACAGAAAATTGTAACATATGTACATTACATGTCCCACCCTGTAAGACACCTTGGGCAGCCATAATTCATGTCCTGATGAAACCCCCAGCTCCTTCATCTGCTTGTTTGAGGGGAACTTTTTTGGCCCTTTAGTCTGACAGACCCGTTGAGGGCCGTGCCTTTCCACAAGACAGTTCCCCCCCCCCAGAATTTTGGGGCTCCTCACCCCCTTGACGAGGAGCATGCCCGTCGAGGGCCGCACTCCTCCTCTTGGAGTCTTGGATCCCAGCGTTTCCGTGCACACCCCAGCCTGGGTGTCTTCCTCTCCAGGTCCCCAGAGGCATACCCGTCCTAGGGTCGTGCCTCTCTGAGGTGACACCGAATCACAGCTCTTATGTCGGGAGCATCTTACCCAGGATCAGCCATGAATTTACTGCCTTACTGCCCTTTATTAGATTTAAAAGCCGCGACGGATCTCTTGCTACGGCCCCAAAGTTTGCGGTGGGCGGGAGGAGAAAAACTCCGGTGGCGGAGCTGTTCCAGGAGGGCGAGATCCCCTGGGACAGCTCCTTTTATTCCATTCACCTGACCCTCCCTATGGGGAGGGTCGTAGCCAGCCCTATCCGAGGGGCTCCTCGTATTGGGCCACCTGCTCGGGGGGGGGGCCGCCTCCTCCAGGCGGTGGGCGGCCCTCCTAGCCCACACCCTCTTGGGTGCTGGGGAGCAAATTGCCCCCCGTGAGGCCAGGCTATTGCCAAAGGGAACCCAATTCAATCAAGACACCACACTGCTTTTTGGATAAAGGGGCCGCAGCTCTTTTTACTTAAACAAAATTGCATACATTACATGGGACATTTGGCTTCTATGAAGCCTAATCAGTACATCACACTTTTTACAGATATGCACTTTACATACATTATATATATATACACACACCAAGCTATACAGAAAATTGTAACATATGTACATTACATGTCCCACCCTGTAAGACCCCTTGGGCAGCCATAATTCATGTCCTGCTGAAACCCCCAGCTCCTTCATCCGCTTGTTTGAGGGGAACTTTTTTGGCCATTTAGTCCGACAGACCCGTTGAGGGCCGTGCCTTTCTGCAAGACAGTTCCCTTCCCCAGAATTTTGGGGCTCCTCACCCCCTTGACGAGGAGCATGCCCATCGAGGGCCGCACTCCTCCTCTTGGAGTCTTGGATCCCAGAGTTTCCGTGCATGCCCCAGCCTGGGTGTCTTCCTCTCCAGGTCCCCAGAGGCATACCCGTCCTAGGGTCGTGCCTCTCCGAGGTGACACCCATTCGCAGCTCTTATATCGGGAGCATCTTACCCAGGATCAGCCATGAATTTACTGCCACTTCATACTGGGCAACCAGTATCTCCCCTAATGCCCAAGGGATCTTATTTTTCCAAACAACACCGCCTCGTAAAATCATTAAATGTATTGTTGAGTATATCATTTCCCATCCCTGACAAATGAACCCCATCCCGCTATAATATTCCAAATCTGATTTTGTAATCGTAAATGTCTGATTACTTCCACGCCCAGTGAGGCCGCAAATGGGACACCTCCCTATTCACGGACCTCCTGCTTATCCATAGCCCCTGCCTTCCGGTCCACCACGCCAATGCTGGTGAGGTAACATCGGGACCATGCCAGGATGGTGTGAGGCAACAACTGTTTCAAGTGGGACAAGTCCCTCTTCATATCCCCAATCAATCTCCCTTGCCCCTAGGGTGACCAAGTCATTCCTCCCAGGTGGATCATCACGCGGTGTGGTCGGCTAGTTAGACCCAATGCCATGATTGTATTTACACAAGCCCCCACCTCATCCCCCCTTTTCCTGCCCATTTTATCACCACTCTACTTCTTGGAATGAGTAGCTGAGTTGTATAATGGCATGCTTTCGCCCTCCTGTATGCCTCCCTCACATGCGAATGACCCACGATCCATATCTGGGGGGTTGTTGCTGACATGCCTGTAAAACAAAAGTATAAACATGTGAGTGTTCACGGGTTTGAACTAACAATCAGAACTTGTGCTGGGATCCCCAACATCACTTGCTGCTGTTTTTTGCTGGGGCCTTATGTAACCCTTGTACGCCTTTGAAGCCCATCTGCCAACCCCTTTTATCTGTTCCTCATTTAAACCACACCTGGCCACTTCAGTGGCTGCTCCGATTCGGAATGAATGGGTGTTATACGCGGTCAGGTTTTTTCCCGCCATCCATAAGCCCTTCCATAGGACCACAGTGAACTGCCGTCTTGTAACCGCTTTCTCATCCCTGTGCACAAACAAATGACCTGCTCCCGTAGGCCGACCTGCCAGATACTCCCTCATTGCCATCCATGGGCAGATATTCCCGGGAAGGGCCTTAAACAGTGTAATCTTAGCCGGGGGGTCGCACTGGTTAGTTTTTGATTTTCGGAGCTGAAGACACAGTCTGTCTTGCCAGATGACAGAATCGCTCAATTGGAGATTGTTGTTCTGGCTCGGAGAGTTGGACTGCGGTACCAACTCAGACACCCGGAAGGCCCCAAAAAATGCACATGTGTATAGGGCCCTGAACAGCTTGGTTTCATAGCCAGAGCTGCACGTGACCCCCAGTGCTGTCAAAAGGTCGGACAATTCTGGTAGTCCTATGGGCTTCCTTGTGTCCCCCTTTTTTCTCCCCCCAAGTCTAGACATGCCCTGCACCATTTTCTTTGCAATGAAATTGTTGGTTGGGTTGGGGAAACCCTCATATTTGTGAAGAAATGCAATGACTGCTAGTTGGAGGCGTATAGCTGCTGGGGATTTTCCCAGGCCTTCTAAGTGTAGGATGTAGCTTTGAACCTGCCTCTGAGCTTTGTGTAGTTCCACGCTTACCTCGTGACCACAAAATTGCTGGAAAGCTTCATAGCTACTACATACTTCCTCCAGGTCGGGGCCACAGCGAGCTGTACCAGTTGCTGCAATCTTGGTTCCCTAGTCTCCAGACTGCTTCCGGTATTTCTGTCGGGAACTGGTCCGCCCATGGCGCTTCTTTACCTGAAGTGTTTGAGCTGAAATCGAGACAGGGCATCAGCGATAACATTTTTCTTTCCTGGCAGATGTCGTTCTTAAAGAGATGTTATAACATAAGCAGCATAACACAAAGACCCGCAGAACCTTCATCACATCCTCGGAGTGAGATGTCTGCGAGTTCAATATGTCCACTACCGCCCTGTTGTCTGTGTAAAACAGCACTTTTTTATTTTGCCATTTTTGTCCCCACACCCTTACGGCTACCATGATGGGAAACAGTTCCAATAGTGTAATATTCTTTGTGAGTCCCATCAACACCCACTCCTGTGGCCAATGTCCCGCAAACCATGCTCCCTGCCAGAATGCCCCAAAACCAATGCCCCCTGAAGCATCGGTTACCATGCGTAGGTCAAAAAATTGTTCCGCTGGTGTTTGCCAGATGGTGATACCATTGAAATCTTTCAGGAAAAGTTCCCAGACCTGTAGGTCTGCTTTTATACCCTGTGTCAATCTGATGTGGTGATATGGTTTTAAAGCACCACCCGTGGCAGATGCCATCCGCCTCAGGAATGGCCTGCCTGGGCGAACCGCACGGCATGCAAAATTCAAGTGGCCTATCACAGATTGCAGCTGTTGTAGGGTCACCTTCTTTGCTTTTCTCATTTCACCCAATATGTTGCACTACAATGCCACCTTGTCTTGCGGTAGCCGGGAAACCATGGCCTCGGAGTCTATTTCTATGCCCAGGTATGAGAGACACGTCACCGGACCCTCTGTTTTTTCCACGACGAGAGGGACACCATAATAACCCATCAGTGAGGTGAAGCCCTGTAGCGTCTCCCCACATATGGTTCCACCCTTTGGCCCCATAAATAGGAAATCATCCAGATAATGGACTACATGTATGTTTCCTGTCGTTCTTTGGTGGCCCACTCTAAAAGGTTGAAAATGTTTGAAGGCTGAGCAGCTGACTGAACATCCCATGGGCATAGCCTTGTCCACATACCAACGACCTCCCACTTTGAAACCAGTAAATCCTGATCACTGGGATGTACAGGTAACAGACAGAAAGTGGATTTGATGTCGCTCTTGCCATCATTGCACCTTGGCCCAACTGTTGTATGTGGGCAGAGCCTCATCAAACATTTGTATACTGCACTGTGCAATCCTCAGGGTTAATGAAGTCGTTTCTGATTTACCTTTGGGTAAGACAGGTGATGTATGAGCCTATACTCCCCTGCTTCCTTTTTGGGAACCAGGCCCAATGGGGATACTCTGAGGTTGCGCACTGGGGGATGGTCAAATGGTCCTGCCACCCTGCCTGCTTCAACCTCCTTAGCAATTTTATCCCCAAGGATGTTGGGAAGCAAGATTGCAGACCTCAGATTGTGCGCTGTGGTTTCTATCCTGGGGCCCTTGTATGGTATCCTAAACCCATACCTGAAACCATCGTGTATATATTTCGCAGCTGATTTTTTGGGGTAGCGGTCGAGCCAGGGGGTCATCCTATGTAATCATACCGGTGAGTTAGCCAAACTTCCCAGACCCCTTTCCCTTTTCGCTACTTGCTCCCTCGTTGCTTGATGCTCTGGGGGGTTGCCGTGTACATTCGGAGAACCTGTGCTCCCCTCCGCAGAACTTGCAGATGTGCCCGTACTCACAAAAGAAACGAAAACATTTTCCTCTATTGTAATCGTAACAGGCCTTCCTCCCTGCCCCTTTCTTCTGCTCTTTCCTGCGTTCTCCACTCAATTGCTGTGCAATAACATGGCCACTATCCGTGTATGTCACTACATTAGGCCGGCCATGTGTCGTATAGCGAACCCACAGGTCTATGTGCGTGTTTTCCCATTTGAGATTGGGTTGCCTGGATAGCTTTAGCCGAAATTGCTCATCGTATTTCAGCCATGCATATCCATCAAATAAGAGGTGTGCAAATTTTATGGTGTCCCTGTATTTTAACAGTGCAATTAGTTTATCAGGGTGCTTCATCCCATATACCAACATAAATATGTCAAAAGTGGCTGCCCAATTCTCAAATGTGAATGGTACCTTTGGTCGTCGTGGCCTCTCCTGTTTATACCCTTTTTCGTCGCTCACCTCAGGGATTTCCCTATGCAGTAAGGAGAACATGTCTATGAATTCCCCTTTCCATATTTTCTCCCGGACTGTGTCAGATAAGTGATCCCCTAATGGGTCTTCTACCCCAGCATAAGCCCAGTGCTCTTGAGGTCTGGACACTAGGCCTGACGACATATCTCTTATTGCAGTATTCTGAGTGTTATCCACCCCCGTGGCTACCATCTCATGCCCTTGTGAGCCTGATGCCCTACTCTCATCGTTAGTTGGGAGGGGGTGCAATGCAGGAAGCCCAGCGCCTGTCCATACGTGAACCGCTGCTCTTTGCGCATCCTCCCCCTCCCCCCTAAGACATTGTGGGAAAATGGAGTGAGTCTGACTCGAGCGAGGATCTAGCACGTTGGTGTTCTGTTGTATGCTTCCTTTTTGACTTATCTGACCTGCATCAGTAAGTGCTACTGCCGATCTGCCCAAATGGTGTGTCCCTAAGGTACCCCCCTCTCTTGTCCCAGCAGCCCCGGCCGTGCCCATTGAAGTTCCCTGACCAGGTTCATTAGTTGGATATAGCAGGGCCCCCCCAATGGTGGGTGGCATTCCCACCTGTAGGTTTGTTGCGACACCATGAGGTAAGAGACCCCAAGGGGTCAATGCCGGCCAAGTGAATGGCATATTTCCCAGTGACCCATACGAAAAGGGCCACATAAAGGGATTCTGTTGCCATTGTTGTTGCCCTGCTCCCACTAGCCCGGGATTGCACCCTGGGGTCCCCTGTAGATTTGACCGGTTGCTTATCTTTCTTCCCCTTTTTCTTTCTAGGGGTTCCTTATTGACCGTTTTTTGGGCACGTCTTCCACTCCCGTCCACCTTGTGCCCAGCCCTCCTCCTTTTTCGCTCCCTTATTTTTTTGGCTTTCACCATGTCCTCCAGGTTCTTTTCATCTTTCTTATGCCCCGTTTCCTCCGCAGGTTCAACCGGCAGCCCTTTTGTGCTGTCGCTATTCTGCGTTCCCTCACTATCTGATTCAGACCACACTATCGATACATTGCTGGTCTGATCATCTTCATACTCACCCTTCTGTGGCTGGGCCACCGTTACTCGTTCAACGTCGTCCTTCCTTTCATCTGGTTGCACCTTGGGAGCGTTCCCCTCTTCTCTGGTCTGTTTTTCTCCTGCCCGTCTTTTCCCCATCTCCGCCATTGGTGAAGACTTTCGCTTGTTCTGCCTGCCCTGCCCCTTTTTTGCAACAGACTTTTTCTGCGCCATAGATTCTAACAATCGGGCTGATGGCTGGCTGCGCCTAGGCTGCCGTCCCACATCCTCCAATGGTTCTTGTGGCCTGTGTTCTGGCATGTTAATGGGTTCTGAAACTGGTTTTAGTTGCCCGTTTTGCTGGGCTACTAGTATTTCTGGTTCTAACCGGGACATGGTTGACAGCCAATCAGATCCACCAATGTCTTTTAGGCATTGTAGAGCCTCGCGGAAGGCTTGGTCATGCCCTCACACTGGTATAGCCTGTGCCACCACTTGTGGCTGGCTTCCCGGTACCACAGGGTCTTGGCCATTGCCCTGCGCCTGCGGGGGGGTTTGAGTGGGCTGATTGTCCAGAGATAGGTTATTCTGCATTTCAGCCATTTAGTTATTGCTATTAAGGGGCAAGGCAGTGTACTCGATGCAATACCTATAAGACAAAACATTAGTTACTATAATTCCATCCTGCCCTTGATAAGATATGTTCCACCCTTAAATCTAGAACTGTAACAGAAAATGCCCTACCTCGCCTGTTTTTTCCCCGATCCTATCCCCCATCTCATATCTTTCCCCTTCCCTTCATTTCCTTTCCCCTGCCCCTTATACTCCTCCCTTCCCTTACACTTAGCATTCCCTGTTAAAACACATAGCTGCCGGACCCTTACCTGATAGAACTGACGTGAAACCCCCGCCAAGTATTCAGGCGAATAGAGGCCCCACCGAAGAGCCGCATCCCCTTCAAAAACCCACAGGAATTGGGAAAATTTCCGAGGGCCTGTAGAGGGGGGGAACCCCAAAAACTACAAATACTCCAGCCAAGGGGAAGGGGAGCAACCTGGGGACATATGCCACCATGCCTTAACTACCACCTTATCCCTCCCCCCCGGGAACCCAGCTGGGAGACAGGCACCAAGCAAGGCCACCAGAAAATAGAGGGGAGATACTGGAATTACCACAGAGGAACAGGGAAAAAGGGGCACTAATAGGGGTAAGCGACTAGCTCGAGGCCCCACGGCAAGAAAGAGGAACTCTGGGATTCAAACCCAGGTCTGGATTGGTGGAAGTACCAGATTTGCAGCACAGAGCCAAGGACCACTGCTCTAAACCCAAGGCACAGCGCAGACAGAAAAAGCGGAAGAGAGAGAAAAAAAAAAAAATTATTTTTAAATTTTAAGACAGCCCCGAGGGCCAAGAACGCACCGGAAAAAGGGGAGGCTCAGCACCAGAGGCACTGATGCGGGCCGGGAGAAAAGGAAACAACCCATCCCCGACCCCAACCCCCCCCAGGAAGCAAGAAAAGGCAGCCACCAAAACGGAGAAACCAGCCGGCCAACACAGGGAGAAGGGAGGAAGCCACTGGGCGAGGGGGGGCGGGAAGAACAAAGGACCCAGCACCGGTGGCCCGGCAGGCCGGGAGCACACTGGCATGGAAGAAAGGCCACTAAAAAGGTCAAAAAATTGCACGGAGAGGCGCGGAGGGAACAGCGGGAGAAAACACCACAGAAACCGCAAAGGAAAACCGGAAAGCATAAGCGGGGGGGGAGACGCCAGAGCCACAAGGGCAGGAAGGACGCGACCCAACCTGAGGCGACTGGCCAAAATGAAACGGGGCTCAAGGGTACTTGAATACAGGAAACTGAACTGCTTTAATATTTTTTTTTTTTTTTAAATAAACGCACCAAGGTCTAAGGGCAAGCCCGAAGGAGGCGCAGTACACAGGAAGCAGGCAGGGGACCAGGTGGCCGGCAAGCACACTGCAACGGAAAAAATGGCCGCGAGGCAGCAAGGGAAGGCTGGCAGGGGGAACACAAGGGGGCAAGCGTGGGAGCAGAGAAAACGGAACCAAAAAGCAAAAAAGAAACAAGGAGGCACACTTACCTGGAACCGGGAAAATCAGGAGGGGGGCGCCACAAAAAGCCGGCCGGGAAAACAGCGAGATGAAGCTGAACGGACTGCGACGGACCAGGCGGAGCCAAAAGCCGACTCGGAGCTGCACGAAACCGAAAGGCTGGGCCAAGCAGGCGGAGACGAAGGAACTACAAAAACTGCAAACTTCGGTTGCGGAGCTGTTCCAGGAGGGTGAGATCCCCTGGGACAGCTCCTTTTATTCCACTCACCTGACCCTCCCTATGGGGAGGGTCGTAGCCAGCCCTATCCGAGGGGCTCCTCGTATTGGGCCACCTGCTTGCGGGGGCCGCCTCCTCCAGGCAGTGGGTGGCCCTCCTAGCCCACACCCTCTTGGGTGCCGTGAGCAAATTGCCCCTCCGGTGAGAGGCTGGTGGGGCTATAAATGTACTAGTTTTTACAACTACTACTATCATACTTTCCAGCAAATCAAATGTTTCTCAGCAATTTGCACAATACACAGACAGCTCTTTCTATGTAATGTATCCAAACTTACCTGAAATAAAAATATTCATAATTAAAAAAGAAAAGGTTACATAAAACATAGACTCTTGAATCCCCTCCATTGAGGATAAGATGTTTCCACAGCCAGTTGTAAACTGCCAGTTCATCAGCAATACAAGTCTTTGCCTTGCGAGTTACGTGGTGACGTCACCGCACAAGTCCAGCATTTCAGTTCTGGGGTGGGGGTGGAAGTGCACATGTTTATTAACAACAATAGAATAGATGGCATCATCGGCGAAGAGAAATGTATTTGACTCTGATACCTCCCTGTACGCAATGTCAACCTAATTAAATTCGTGTTTGGATGGCTCTTGTGAAGGTTTCTAAGAAAAATAAAAGAAAACTAATAAATACACTGATGGTTTTCTCAAAACCAAAAGAATTTCTAAAATCTTAATTGCACAATGTCAGGGATTCATATAGGGTAACATTTAAAGCAGCAGTGTAATGAAAAAAAGTTATTACAAAAATGCTAATTATCTGCTACTTATGAAAAATACCGACAGAACCGTTGAGTTGGGTTTTCTTGATGCTTCCTATCATGTGCACTGTACATTTGCATTTTTGTCTAGATTCTTACCCTCCTCCTGTCTTCAATATTATTTTTATGCAAAAATGAGGCAGCCATCTTTTTTCTTCACATATAATTATTTTAAGCTTTCAAAAATTCTTAAACGATAAGGGAAACTGAAAATGTTACTGTCAAAATAATTTGGAAGACTTCTGGCATCAATTAGGAAGAAAAAAAGGTGAAGTCAAAAACGTTGCCCAATTTTTTTGCACTGTTACTTTAACAAGTAAAAGCATCCCAAGAAAAATATATAAATGAGTTAGCAACAGCCAACTCACATCTTTGCCAACTTTTTTTTATTGAAATGAAAACAGAGGCAATACAAGCTGTGTTATGCAACAAGGACTTGAAACTTAGTTTTGCAGGCCACTGACCAGCAAGCCTATGACTGTGAAAATCAAATGACCCCACAGATTTTCCACTAGCCCAAGCTGCATGATGTATAGTGTATAGTTACCAGTTGCTATGTATTAAAACCAGCCAATTCAAAATCTTAGTTGTGAGGTTCAAAGCTGTTTTCCATTTTCCAGACTTTTGAGCGTGATTGAAAAGCAGCCAAAACAACACTGGGATTCACAGCATCAGTTGCCACAGCACTTTAACTTCATAGTCAGCAGCTGTAAGGAAGGACATCTTTTAAGTCTGAATGAACATATGCTATAAAATAATATATGGTCAAAAATAATGACTTTGCCCATGCTTCCATCTTGAGGCTTGTTATGACATCAATGATCTTTAGAGTTTTGATCTGGAGGTCTGGAGGTCTGGATGATTTCATTATAGGCCCTCCCCCCCATGTAAACCTAGTCTTATTGTGCATGGTTGCCCATACATTATTCTATTTCTAACCCTCTCCAGTACAAGCCAGCAGGGCTAGCTAATCAGATGTTTCCTAACCAGATAAAAAATCTACCAGTGTTTATTTGGATACAAACTCTACCAGTATTCTGGATACAATAATCTATCAATATTTTTAAGCGGGCCAGTGATTATGTCAACTTCTTAACCCCCCACACACACACACACACATATACACACACACACAGACACTGCTGCTACAATCAATCTCACAAAATACACACACACACACACACACACACACACACACACACTGCTTGTTACACATATCCTTCAAAACACATTTTCTTCTACACACATAACACCCAAAACACAGAAAGAAAAAAAGAGAGAGAGCTGTACACAGCTATCTCAAAATAGGCAACATGACACACTGCTGCTGCATTCACCCTCCAAACACACATGCAACCCTTCCAAAATAAACACGCACATTCTTCAATATACCCACACCAGTCTTCTCAAAATACATACACATTGCAATACTCATACAATGCACACAAAATTGAAAAACACATGCAGCAAAGGAAAGAAAAACTTCAAAATACATACACTCTTGCAAGATACACAAACTCAAGCTGAAACTCAAATACCTGACAAAATACACATGCACACATGGCAAAAACACAACCCTCAAGAATACACATGACACCCACACTAACCATACTAAATGCTCCAACACCCTGTACCCCACCCTTAAAACAATATACTCAAACAAACTAGCTGAAACACTCATGTAACCGTAACAAAATGCATACACTATAGAAGACAGTGTGTACAGAATACATACACACTGCAATGTATCTGACAGGCAGGTGATGTGGGTTTCACCCAGACCCTGGGACATCAGGATCAAAGACTGGCAAATAGGGCAATTGAACCCACACAAGAATGCTCACCCCTAGTAGAGAGTAGAGTACCAGCACACATGTGCTACTGCGTACAACCCCCATAATCAGCAGAGTAAGGAAGAGTAAGGGAATAGAGTTGATAGACACCAGAAAAGTGATCAGCATGGCTGGGAAGTGGTCAAGGGAGCTGCTGGACACAAATGAAGGGCTTAGTATGGCAGTCAAAAGTAAAAAGGCAAAAAGAAAATGTCTCCTCCATCATCCGCACAGTCCTCCATCATCCAGACAGCCCAGACATGTCACACATTGGATTTCTGCACACTGGGCTACTGCATTAATCTGGAAAAGTTGGAGAGGCTCACAGGAAGTAGTGTACTGCATTTCCAGTCTTCCTTTTCATTTTAAAATTAGGGCGGCATTAAATAGCTCCTGTCATTTTTGGTAGAACACACAGAGTAATCACAGAAAATTAAAGCCCATTTATGAGTACAAACAGGACCACACTGAAAACATGAATTGTCTCAGCTAGCATATCCTGTGTAAAAAAACTGCAACCATAGGTAGATGTAGGACCCAACTGGAGGAGATAATGCATGACACAAGGTAGAAAAAAATGGGCAGACTGGATGGGCTTTGCGGTCCTTATCTGCTGTCAACTTCTATGTCTCTATGACAGATAGACAGTCCAGTACAACTAGACTGTCTCTGTGGGGTCTAGTGGTGGGGTATCTGCTTATGTCATGCTCATGAGCTGGGTTGCACTCCAAGCCCAGGTTGACAAAAGCATAGGTTGTA
Organism: Neoceratodus forsteri; assembly: GCA_016271365.2. Taxonomy (NCBI): domain Eukaryota; kingdom Metazoa; phylum Chordata; order Ceratodontiformes; family Ceratodontidae; genus Neoceratodus; species Neoceratodus forsteri. The sequence goes on along the minus strand of CM028138.1, from coordinate 708,087,950 downwards.
AGGGAGGGTGACAGAGCATTCACAATGAAGTTAACCTTTTGGTGGTGTTGAGGGCACCAAATCACTCAAAGAGTTGCTCTTGGTGGTAGCACCTTATGTGGCCCCATCCATTGTGCAAAATGCCCTTGATTGCTAGTGTACACAGGTGGAAGGAGAGACCAGAATACACAAAAAAAATTTCCTTATTTTGAAAATCCCAGATGATGGCCCCCTACAAACGTTTACACTACTAGTCCTGTAGCACATCACCATCATCCCCGAGTCAACATTCACAATCACAAGAGGCTCCCTCCCCTGGTGACAGCAGACAGGAGGCCCGGAGGGTATACTGTAGACTCTGGCATAGTGGAGGTCCTGTGGCAGCTGTAGATCATGATAAGCAGTGGGGGGAAAGTCTGATAATAAGAGGGCTTGAGGCATCCAAACAGTGTACTGCCCAGGGTAGCTATAGGAGAAGGAAAATCAAAACAACCACTGCACACTTCATTTGCACAGATGTATGCACACACAACACAGATGTACACAAACAGACTAATGCACATACATACATATGTACCTACTACTACACACATGCACATGCACACCCCTTTAGCATCATAATACACAGTGGTACACCTATAGATTCACTGCATGCATAGACTTATGCACTCCCACTCGGGCTTGAATCAGTGGCAACTCAGCCCCACTGCCTTCCAGTATCATTCCCATGGTTCTTTATGGCTTTCCTCCATGGCAGAGCTGGGTTAGGGACTGGTATCCCTGCATATTCTGTCAGTGCACTATATGGTGTGATAGCTGGGTGGTTGGCATGGGGCCCTAGTGTGCTAATGCCATCATGCTGGCAGCTATCATTTTCCACATTTTATCTCTGTCTAATCTCCTGTTTCCTTATCTTATTTGTCATGAAATAACCTACTCTTAGAAACACAGAAACATCGACTTTGACAGCAGATAACGACTGCTTGGCCCACCCAGTCTGCCCATTTCCCTACCTATTGGATAAGCTGCAGATCCTAGTTTTACCAACAGTCTATTTCCTCCTACCCCTCCACTAGAATTCCTTTATGTCTGTCACATGTACTATTAAATTCCCCCACTGTTTTTGACCCCATGACCTCCTCAGGATGGCTGTTTCATGCGTCTACCACCCTCTCTGTGAAAAAGTACTTCCTCATGTTGCCTGAGTCCTCCCCCCTCTATCTCCAAATTGTGCCCCCTTGTTTATGCACATCTTTTTTATTGAAAGATGCTACCCTCTTGGACTTTGTTGATTCCCTTGACGTACTTTAAAGTTTTTCTCATGTCCCCCCTCTCCCTGCTTTCTTTTAAGATATACATATTAAGCTGCTTTAGTCTCTCTTCATATAGCTTCTGGTGCAGACCTTGCACCATTTTAATTACCCACCTTTGGACTACCTCCACCCTGTCTATGTCCTTGTGGAAATGGGGTATCCAGAACTGCACACAGTACTCTGGATGAGGTGTCACCAACTGTCTGTACAGAGGGACAACAACTTCCTGTTTTCTACTGGTGATGCCTCTTTCTGTACATTCCCAGTATCCCCCCAGATCTCCTTATTGCCTTCTCACATTGCTTGCCTATCTTTAGGTCATCTGATATGACTACCCCCAGGTCCCTCTCCATTTGTGTTGTCATTAATACCCCCCCATTGTGTACTCTTCCACTGGGTTTTTGTTTCCCAGGTGCATTACTTTGCACCTCTTTGCATTGAATCTAAGCTGCCATATTTTTGACCATTCCTCCAACCTTGCCAAGTCCCTTGTCATCCTTTCTACCCCCCCATGTATTAACCCTGTTGCAGATCTTTGTGTCTACAAAGAGGCATACGTTTCCTTCCAATCCCTCTGCAATGTCACCTATAAAGACATTAAAGGGGACCAGTCCCAGTACTGAACCCTGCAGTACTCCACTAGTAACCCCTCTTTCTTCAGAGTGGACTCTGTTTACTATTACCTTCTGCATCCTGTTGTCCAGCCAATTTGTTACCCAGGTTACCACCCTGGGACCCACTCCCAGGTTGGCTAACATGTTTATTAATTTTGTGTGGGACTGTGCCAAATGCCTTGGTAAAGTCTTGGTAGGCCACATCCACAGCCTCTTCCTTATCTACTGCTTTGTTCACCCAGTCAAATAAATATGTTGGATGTGTCTGATATGACCTTCCCACTGTGAATCCATCTTTCATAGAGCCATTCACTTTATTGCAAATGTAATACTCCAAGAGCATCATCTCTTTCTCTGTGCCCTAATGCATGCACCTGGAATATTGTGCAATACAGGGCCCCTACCACAAAAAGGATATCACCTTGGTAAAGGCAGACCAAAGAAGAGCTACTAAGATGATCCAGGGCCAACAAGTGTTCTCATATGACAAGAAGTTGGAGAACCTAAACATGTTCTTACTCAAGGAAGACAAAAGAAAGGAATGAGGGGACATTACAGTTCCTCACTGGTGTTAACAAGGTTCCCCGTGGGGATTTATTTAGGTTCAGTGAGAACAGGAATACAAGGGAGAACACATGCAAGCTGTCTAGAGGAAGTTTCAGAAAGGAGGTCATGAGGCACCTCTTCACAGACAGAGTGGTGACAGAGTGGAACAAACTACTGGAGGAGGTGGTGAGCCAGAAAACAGGAGTTTTAGAAGGTAGTGGGATATGTTCAAGGGAAGAATGAGGGTAACAGGGAAGGGAGAACACCATGTAATGCAAGTTACAAAAGCTCCATATTGCACAGACTCAGCAGACCATCTTCTGAGTTAGTACATTCCCCATTGTCCCATAAATTCAGGGAACACTGTCAGTTACATATCAGTACAATGAAAAGGAACATTAGATGAAAAATGCTAAATAATACCGTTGAGAATGGCAAAAATGTGTACAATTTTTAGAATACTGTAGGGATGAGAATTCAAATGCCACCAGACAGCAACTGTGGAATGCAGCAAGGACACAATCTCTGAAAGTATCTTGGACATGCAGCTGTGGAAAGTAGTAGGGATGCTAACATTCATAATGTGGCAGTGTCATACAGTTTTAGAATCTGGCAGAGGTATATAATTTTTAAATGTAGGAGACATATAGTTGTGGAAGGTGGCAGGGATATGTAACTTCATATGATGGATTCACTTCTAAAGGAAAGAATTGTTGAGTTCCTAGAGGCCAGTGGGGCTCAAGATACAAGGCAGCATTGATTCACAGCAGGAAGGTCATGTCACATGAATCTTATAGATTTCTTTGACTGGGTGACCAAAGTAGTAGACCAGGGAGGGACTATGGACAAGGCGTACCTAGACTTTAGCAAGGCACTTGACACAGTCCTACACAGAAGAATAATATGTAAGTTAGCCAGCCTTGGAGTGGGTTCCAAAGTGGTAGCCTGGGTAAAAAAATTGGCTGCACAACAGGATGCACAGGGTAATAATAAACGGAGTTCACTCTGAAGAAAGGGGGGTTATTAGTGGGGTACCGCAGGGTTCAGTACTAGAACCAGTCCTCTTTAATGTCTTTATAAGTGACACTGCAGAGGGACTGGAAGGAAAAGTATGTCACTTTGCAGATGACACAAAGATCTACAACAGGGTTGATATAGAAGTTGGGGTAGAAGGGATGCAAAAGGACTTGGCAAGGTTGGAGGAATGGTCAAATGTATGGCAGCTTAGATTCAATGCAAAGAAGTGCAAAGTAATGCACCTGGGAAACAAAAACCCAGGGGAAGAGTACACAATGAGGGGTGAGATAATAACAACATAAATGGAAAGGGACCTGGGGGTAGTCATATCAGATGACCTTAATGTGGGCAACCAATGTGAGAAGGCAGTAAGATGGCTGGTGGGATACTGGGATGCACAGGGAGAAGCATCACCAGTAGAAAACAGGAAGTTGTTATCCCTCTGTACAGACAGTTGGTGAGACCCCATCTGGAGTACTGTGTGCAGTTCTGGAGATTCCATTTCTGCAAGAATATAGACAAGATGGAGGCTGTTCAGAGGAGGGCAACTAAAATGGTGGAGGGTCTGCACCAGAAGCCATATGAAGAGAGATTAAAGGAGCTTAATATGTATACCCTCAAGGAGAGGAGGGAGAGGGGGGACATGATAGAAATGTTCAAGTACATCAAAGGAATCAACAGAGTCCAAGAGGGCAGCATCTTTCAGAAGAAAAAATGTGCAAGAACAAGAGGGCACAATTTGAAGATAGAGGAGGGATGACTCGGGCAACGTGAGGAAGTATTTTTTCACAGAGAGAGTGGTAGATGCATGGAACAGCCATCCTGAGGAGGTCATGGGGTCAAAAACTGTGATACATGATTTCAGAATTTGGTGGTAACACACATCAAACCGTGGCACTGATGCACAATTACAGAATGTGGCGGTGATGTGCAATTTTGGAATGTGGCAATGATGTATAAATTTGGAATGTGGCTGGTATGCTAGTTTTCAAAATGTGGCAGTGATGCACAATTTTGTTATGTGTGGGTGACACACAATTTCAGAATGTGGCAGTGATGCACAAATTCCGAGTGTGGCGGTGATGTTAAGTTTTAGAATGTGGCTTTGATGCACAATTTCTGAATGTGGTGGTGAGGCACAGTTTCAGAATGTGGCGGAGACACAGAATTTTGGAATGTGGCAGTGATGCAGGTTCAGAATGTGGCAGTGATGCACAATTCTGGAATGTGGTGGTGACACAATTTTGGAGTGTGGCAGTGATGTACAGTTTCAAAATCTGATGGTGATGCACAATTTCAGAATGTGGTGGTGACACACAATTTCAGAATGTGGCAGTGATGCACAGTTTAGGAATGTAGTGATGATGCGCAATTTCAAAACGTGGTGGTGATGCACAATTTCAAAACGTGGTGGTGATGCACAATTTCAAAATGTGGTGGTGATGCACAATTTCAGAATGTGGCAGTGACCCTACAATTCTGGCCTGTGGCAATGATACAGTTTCGTAATGTGATGGTGACAGTTTCAGAATGTGGCACTGAAACACTACTCTGGAATGTGGTGTGGTGTGGATGTGCAATTTTGGAATGTGGTGGTGATGTTCATTTTGGAATATGGCTTGGATGCACAGTGTCAGATTATGGTGCGGATGTGATGCAGAATTTTGAAAAGGGGTGGGAGCATACAGTTGTGGAATATGGCAAAGACAAGCAGTTTCAAAACAAAATGTGTTCTGTCACATTCACAGTGTACATCCGTAATATATTCCAAAACTGCCAGTTCCCATTAAATTCCTTGATGTGTGTCACTGTTGCATTCTGAGATTGAGAGACCCACCACACTGCAAGATGGCACATCCCTGCCACATGCTGAGATTGTATGTCCCCCCCCCCCCAAACATTCTAAAATTGTGCGCCACTTTGACGTTCTATACCTTGGTTCAGCACTGCATTCCAAAACCATTTCCTGACTCATTCTAAAGTACAGCACTATGCACCTGAACATTCTGGAAATGCAAGCATTGCAGGCAATCCTGTGTCTTTTTTTAATGATTACTACAGCCACAGTTTCTATAACTTCAGAGAAATAGGTCCTATAAGGTTGCTGACAGGGATGACTAGTCTGTGAGTTTTGGTTGTGACAACATTAGTGCCACTTCACTGAAATCAGCTTTTTTGAACAGTGAGTGAAATCAGGTTACAAAATATCTCGTAACTTTAAAATGAAGTAATGTAGAAATCTATTTTTTACGAGATTTGTTTTTGGGGGGGGGTGGGCTGATTCTGATTCTTTTTTTTTTTATTTTTTTTTTATTTCGTTGTTTAACCAGGGGTTCTTTGTTGATTCTTGAGGCAGTATAGCACAATAACTAATGGTTCAGAGCTACAAACCTGGAGATCTGGGTTTGAATCACACAGCCCTCACTTACATATGGTATGACCCTGAGCAAGTAACTTAACTTCCCTGTGCTCCCAGGTTGCACCTGTAAACAAGCTTTCAGCTTAGGGTGTCTCATCTGGTAAAACAAAGATAAAATAAAAAAATAAAAAATAATTCTGTAATGTAATACTTTTGACCAAACTCTCTCTTTAAAGCAAGTTTCTAGTATATGGAACACTTTAAAAAAATAATATTCAGAAACCATTCGGCTACTATCACGTGCCTTTTTGTATTTATCTCTCCCTCCTTCTTTATTAGTTGGGGTATGTTCAGGAGAACAGGATCACTCTCCTCTAGTCTTTATCTGCTCTCTGGTGTCTCAAGCAGGGATGTGATGACAAGTTTGGATAAGCAGTCAAACCAGTTGAAGGCATGGGGCAGTGGTTCTCTTTCTATGTTACTGTATTACTTATCCTTAGAAGGAAAAAGTGGGCAGTTAAAAACAGAAAATATATTACATGTAAATGGAATTTTGTGCCTCAGAATTGTGTTCTTTCTTTGAGACCTTAGATCATGTCATACTGGTCCACCTGGACACCTGAAGATTTCCCTTTGGGGGCCCCCTTGGTTGTGTCGCACCCCTTAGTCCAGTCACTAAAAGTATTTTCATGTATCAACTATCTTCTATGTAAATGGTGGGTTCTTATCACTGCAAGTACATATACAAGGCAAAAATGGAGTCAGTGTATGCTGTTTAACTGTAATACTGATATGAGCTTTACACCCCCCCATTTTCCTGGTCAGTACCTTAAACAGGAGTTCAACCTTGGCCTCGGAGAATAACAATCTTTAAATATAATTTTTAATGCTTTTAGAAGTTAGAGCTAATGTATTGCAGATGTTCTTAGACAAGATTACTTGTAATTGTGAAATATGTTTTGTATTATTGTATTGTCTGGCTGTATTTGACGTAGACACCCTTGAAAAGAGGCTATTTTAGCTCAAATATCTTCTGAAATAAAATAAATGAAATAAATACAACTTTCATTCGTGTTGAAAGCTATCAACTATCCTCGCCACATTTTTGTCTTCGCTGTTTTTTATGTTCACTGTTATAAACAAGAAAGTTCATAAAACATTTGAACAGTCTATTTTCAGTAAGGTTCCCTTGAGTCTCTGACTCCTTCAGAAAGCCCAGTTTGCTTTTTTGCTCTGCCGGCAGTGGTCGCTATTGGTTCGTTTGTGCCTCTCCTATACTCGTCCTGTGCATCGTATGAAATGGAAGTTGGCAGCCATTGATGTCTTCAAAAAGGTTTAATAACTGCCATGGTATATATACACCACAGCAGGTGTTGTACCATGCTGTCGGAGACCTCTGCTTTAACACCTGCCACTTACCCCCGCCCAACCAAAACATAAATATAGGTCGCAAGTTGTACCCATGAGCATGGAGGGTGTAATTCTGTACACGTTTCACTCCCCACACAACATAACAAAGTGCACCAACAATTCAAAAAAACATATTTAGAGAAATATATTAGTCACCCACCACTGAAAAACTGAAACCAAAAGACACGTGGGCGCGGTTTTGCGATCAGGTTGTGCCGCTTGCTGCTCAGTGCGAGGCGGCTTCACCAGCACGAAGAAAGCTAAGATACGAAACCCGCATCCGGAGTGCGTCGGCTTTTCAGCCCTCGATTAGACAGCACAGCACAGCCTGCGTAATACTTTCTGAGGAAGCTTGCAAAACAGCCGTGCCTTGCAAAAAACTGCAGCTGACTCCAGGTGCAGTTGAACTACAGAGCCACTAATGTTTTCCAACACACGCCTAGATACCGTTCATTTTTAATATGATTTAAAAAAAATGCGAAGTTTCCCTTCCCGTCACCCTAACAAAACGTGTCCTAGTTTAGGATTAGTGTCAGGGTCCTCTTTTGCAATTTATTAGCTCTGTGAAAACTATTGCAATAAAACAGAGATAACAATCGTAATGAATGTCATACCGAGCGTTGTACAAGACTGTCATAATTGTTGCATGGAAGGGGCGGGGGCGCGGTGCAAGTAGTTTCACATGCATCAGAGGTCGTCTCGGCCGTGGACCCATGTCGTGACTTCAATCGCCTACATTTTGTTTTACAAATTGGTTACACAATAACCAGCTGCTAAAGAACATCTTATTTTCAGCTGGGTCCTGCTTATGTTTATTAAATTGTGGGTTGACCTAAGCACTGATAAATGTATTTTGTTTGTTTCGTTTCCCAGTTGTGTGGACTGAGAGGAGACTGCTGCTACCACCCAGGTATAATACATGAGCAGTACAGGATAAATAAGTATAACCTATGAATGGTGCAGAGCACAGTGTTAGGCAAATGCAAATATGGTAGTACACACTGTGAAGAAAGCCTACTTCCTGATTGTCCTAGCCAGTGTGCATATACCTTCCATTTGTGAAAAAAAGTAATGAACTGGGGAGTAGTTCAGCCGTGTAACTGTTCAAGATCTTTGGAAGTTTAAGAGCTTAAAGCAGTGAAGCATGACAGTGGTGAACATTTTGGCCTATATTTTTGTTCTGTTTTAAATTGCCACTTATCTCTAGACTTGTATGATACTCTTTTTGGCTCATTTAAGTCTGCTTTACCACTTTTTCTTATAACTAAAATAAAAGGAGTGCTCTTTTTAATATGGGTCTATCTAGGTCTTCAGTAGTATTTTGTGTTGCTTTTGAACACCCATGTCACCTTTCCCGTGACTATAATGAACTAGCATGCAGCAGACACTGCCCCTCACCTTATGTGTCAATCGGTGTTTAGAAACAGCTGAGAATGGAGAATACAGATGAAAACCTGGTAGAAGCCATAGTAAACAGAGTGTTCCTTTAATTATTTCACACATGACAAAGAGTGCTAAAGCAGACTCAAAATTTGGAAAGAAAGTTATCACACAAGTCAGGAGAGAAGGTGCAATCTAAAATAGAATGAAAAAATATACGTCAAAATTTTCTCTGCTGTTATGCACTGCTGCTTTAAAGGATCTCTTTTCGATCAGTGGGTTTTTACTGTTTCTTGATATCTTCTAAAAGTACAGGTTCTAACTTTGCACACTTGATGGCTTTTAAGGGGACACTGTAACTAGACAGCTGTCTAGAATTTTTAAGATATTAAAGACAAGGTTATACACTTTAAATGCAATCATTTTGGGTGGGGCATAGTAAACTATGTGAAGCTTACAATGATGAGTCCTTGCTATTTCAAAGAGACCAAATCAATATATGTTATCAAATGTGATTGGATTATTGAATATTGGCTTGATGGTATGGAATATGGCTCCTATACTCAGAGGTAAGAGACACTGGTTGACAGAAGTCTTCTATGCTTCCAATGTTAGGCATTCCTGTTTCTGTGCAAATTACTTACTTAAGGTTACCCTATTAATACATGGCTTTGGAGGGGTTTGAACCAGTGATCTCCTAGTTCCCAACAACTGATCTACCCACTGCAGTCTTCTGCTTTTACAAAATGCAGGTCCTTGTTTTCCATTTCAGAAAGGAAAATTCTTTTGCCTCCTTTTGACTGACTGATTATGGGTATTAGAACACCAAGAAATGAAGGAATACTCAGTCTTTATACCCATGGATTATGCCGGGAGGAGGCTGTGATATATAGAGAATAATACATGGGTGGGTGTAACCAAAATTTTACACACACCTGAGGTGTGTGATGCCACATAAAGCTCAAGGCCCACACATGTTTTGTTTTTTATAATTACTAGTGGAGCATTTTTCATCAGTGTGGGTTTTGAAGATTTGTTTACAGAACCTTAAAGCACCAGTATTTGTTAGCCATCAGAGAGTGTAACCATATAGTTGTTTTAGCAAAAATTTATTTCTGATATCCTTAGATGCATTCCCAGTATATGTTTTCTTTTCTCTGATATTTTTAAAACAGCTTTTATAGCTATTTGTGTAAATAGAGACTGACCTCATTACAGAGGGCCACCACTCACAATTGAAAAAAATTTCCTCCACTGAAGTTATCTGTCGAATGTATATGCGTAGATTCATACTGTGGATGTAGTAGAATAGTGCTACCAAGTTTCTTATGGAAAACAGCACAGCACTGTGTCAAGATTTTTTTTTTCATGGTGGGCATGGCATGGGTGTGAAAACTTTGAAAAACTTTAGAATCCCATATCTTGGTTCAGGAATGAAAGAAAACAAAAATGAAATGAGTACCTTGATATTTGTGCCAGAAAAGAAAATATTATTGCTGGTAAAAAAAACAACAACTATGTGATGACTAACAAACACTGCTGCTTTAAATAGGGTTTTCTGTGAAGTGTTTTGATTATTATACTGGTGGCAGTTGTATGCATTTGCTCATGCTAATCTCAGTGCTAGTTTGAGTGACAGGCACCGATTACAACCACCCCATTGTAAGGCAAAATTACAATCAGGCTGCTGTAATATGGTTTTAAGAACCTGTTATCCAGATATTAAAAATGCTCCCAAGTAATTATATGGATAATAATATATGGGCAACAGTGTATAATTAATTTTTCACACACTTGTGTTGTGTGATACCACATAAACCCTGAGATCAAAGTTTGAGTATGTTGTAATAGTATCATATGCAAGATTTTTCAAGAAAAAAAAACTGTTCACTGTGGCTGATTTTATATGTTTTATCATTACTGGTATCAGAACTGTGGCTGGCAGGTAGTAGTGGAGCCCATCAAAGCTGGAAGCACATTTGGCTGCAGCAGTTATGCCTCACACTCGGTGCTGTGTGTGAGAGCAAGGCAATTCTCCATTACACAAATTCATGTGAAATGCATAAACAGAGAATATTACGTACAGTTTTCAGGTTATAATCAACCCTAACCAGTAATTATTATAGTTTTGTTAAAGTGGGAGGGGTTAAACTATCCATGCTGTCTACAGTCAACCAGGACCAGGAACTCACTACTTTACTATGGTGGCCGCTAGTGGCCCGTCCATGCAGTGGCCTGTCTGCACAAAGGACCTAAGTGCTGAGGACAGCAACGTTGTCTTCCTTGAGTCTGCCAGAGTCAGCCGATATGCCGGCCACTCTGCTTCTCAGCCAGCTGGTCATGAGCTGTCTCCTCCAGTGTTGTATAAGGACACAATGTGCTTTTCTGCCAGAGGTTATATACCTCTTCTTATTGTTGCTGCCATAGTACACAAGGATCATCTTAATATGTCCGCAGCTGCCACAGTCTGTCCTTAGTTTACCTTAGGTACTAAAGTCTAAACTGCTTCATTGAAATACTTGCTCCTGCAAATTGCTTATGATGCTTCACCTCTAGTTATATGCACTGCACTGTTTGTTGCAAAAATGTAAACTGCATTATTGCACTTTTGCACCTGTGAATTGTATATTATGTTTCACCTTTCATTACATGCACTGCACTGCTTCCTCTCATTCTCCTTCCTGCCTGAATGCTTCCCCTACAGCTTTGTCTACATGCTCTGCTTTCCTTATCCCCCTTGGTGGTGCCCTCACTCTCCTTCTTCCCCTCATTTCTCATATACCACCTGGACTACCTGTCTAGCGTCCCCCTAATTTTCTCTTACTGAGCTCCCTCCATTTAGATCCCTTGCTCCCTGAACTTACCACTACCTTCTGCCTGCCCACTCCTCCCTACTGTCCATCCCTTACCCTACTTGTGCCTCCGTCCTCCCCTCTACTTCTATCCTTCACATCCTCCCCCTCTTTTCTTAAAAAACACCGGTACTCCCTACCTAGGGTCCCCCTACTTTTCTCTTACTGAGCTCCCTCCACCTGGCTCCCTTACTCTCTGAGCTTATCACTACCTCCTGCCTGCCCCACCTCCCTGTTCTCTAGCCCCAGTTCTATTTCACCTCCCTCCAACTCCCCCCTGCTCTAGTTTCCTCTTTCTCCTCCTACTACTATCTGTATCTAGTGCTGAGGGTCTATACCTAGCTAAAATGAGACGATTAATGTGTAATTTGCAACTCACTATATTTCTTTTGAGTACACTCTGCATGCTAGAACAGTTGCCCATAACTAAAACAAACAAGGATGCACTACATAGTCCCAGTGATTTTATCATGTACAACTACCTTTTCCATGCTAAATCAAACAAATCACTACAACTTCTTCTGCCACTCCACTGCATTTTAAAGGTGGCCTATTTCCTAAAAAAGCCCTGGTCTCGGTGCAGATTTTCTCCTAAAATACAATTGCCTCATTCATCTCGCTTCTGCCTGCTTACTATCAGCTGGTGATGTTGAACTAAACCCTGGCCCTACTCCCTACCCCATCTTCTTCTTTCCACCCTACACCTTATCAAAATATCAAGGGTCTAAAAATTGCTCATCTTAATATGAGAAGCCTTGTCCCCAGGATGGATTAGCTGACAGCCTGGGTCACTCACTACCAACCAGGCATCCTAGGACTGTCAGAAACATGGCTAAAACATTCTGCTCCCAATAGCATGTGTGCTCTCCCTGGATACAGTCTCATTCCATTTAATTGCCCGAGTCCTAAACAAGGTAGTGGCTTGCCGATTTATTATAAATCTCATCTATGCTTAACAGCACCAAATCACCCTCCCCCATTTGAATCCCATTATGGAATGTTCAAAGTGGGTGGCACCAAAAAGCTACACCTGTTCTGTACCTACATCCCTCCCATTAGTAACTCTAGCCAGCTCCTCTCACTCACTAAATCTATCGGTCCATTGGTCAAAAACAATGAATTCTTATTTTCTGGTGACTTCAACATCAACTAGCTAACTGAATGTAACAAGGCAGTGGTGCAGGCCCTAGGTTCACTCAACCTGTTGCAGGTAATCACAGAGTCCACTAGATACTCCAACAACAATAAAAGGCAAACCCTAATAGACTGGATGCTTTCTCTCAGGCCAGACAGAATACATTGCTCAGGTGACTTGTCTGACATCGCAAGTGATCGGACACCTGCTCACCATTTTTGGTGTGCCAAACTACCTAAATGCCCCCCCCCACACACACACACACACAGAATCATCCACTTCAGGAAGTTCTCAAGCCTTGACCCCAAGCTCTTTAGGCTAGCCATCTTGAATACCGATTGGTCCTACCTCTGTGAAGCCGCTGATCTAAACTTAGCAGCCACCTTCATCATTCCAGAGTTTACTAAATTGTAGCACTTTTTTTCGCCTCACACTAAAAGAAGAGTGTGTGCCCCTGTTACCAAATGATTAGATCACAGACTACTGAGCAAGATTATACAGTGTGACAAACAGTGGCATGATTTCAAGGTTTCCTCCTCCCCGAGGACTGGATAGCATACAGAACCCTACAGAATGCCTGTAAGAGTTCTATCAGGAAAAAAAAAAGTGCACACTGCAAAAACTTCTAACCTCTTCTTTTCACAACTCTAGGCTATTCTGGAAATACATGAGGAACAAAAAAGGACAGTGAGGGGATTACTCCTTCACTGACATGCTTCTGAATGGCGTCAGCTACAACAGCAATAATACCATTACTGACACTTTCAACCTCCATTTCTCTGGTCTCTCCTCCTACACCATGATCTTCCCTAATAAGCCCACCCTCTTCTCTACTAGTAATACCCTCCCAACACCCTCAGAATGCACAAAGTGGACTCCTTTTCACTTTTCAGCACCACAGAGATCCACAGTCTACTTGTGCAGATTCCTGCTTCCAAGTCAGCAGGAATTGACGGTGTCGAGCCCAAACCTCTAAAGATTGTGGCCAAGGAATTAGCCTCTCCTGTTGCCAGGTTAATTAGCTTATCCTTAATGACTGGCATCAAGCCAGACATATGGAAGACCTCCTGTGTTGTACCTATCTTCAAAAAAGGGGACCCTAAATTATTACAAAATTATAGACCAAATGCCATCCTCTCCACCCGCAATAAAATTATTGAAAAGGTGTTTGCCTCACAACTTGGGCAGTACATCTCCCACTTATGACCTCCTATCCCCCCCCCAACAACATGGTTTTTGGAAAGGTTACAGAACCTCTACTGCCCACCTCACTTTTATGAATGATATTGTCCTAGCCATGAACTCTGGCATCTTACTGGTGCTGTCTTCATTGATCTGACAAAGGCATTTGATCTTGTGGATCACTCCCTTCTCACCAGTAAGCTAGCAGACCTTGGTATCTCATAAACTGCTCTCCCCCTGCTTCCATATATATCTAACTAATAGATCACAGAGAGTCATGACAACTCCTCCCTCTCTGACCCTGCTCTGATGGTTGTAGGAGTCCCACATGGTTCCTTTCTTGGACTACTTCTGTTTGCCCTAATTATAAACAATATAGAGCATTGCCTATTTCAGTGCTCTCCTATCCTGTATGCTAACGACCTAGTACTTTATTCACACTTCAATAGTATTGGCCGGATAAACCATAGCAAAACAATTGACCCGCAGTCCATTTACTCATCTCTGTTAACAAATAAGCTAATTCTGAATACATCTAAAACACATTCCATGCTGTTTGGTACACCTGCCAGACTTAGAGGCTGCTCATTCCTGCTATCCATAGCTTATCATGATGGTACTTTAGTCCTCTCAGTCTCCGCTTTCACCTACCTTGGAGTCACCCTCAACCCCTCACTGGACTACCCTTCCCATGTCTCTAAGACATGCACATCAGTAATCTCCATGCTGGCTGTCCCCTATAAAGCGAGCCATAACCTCACATCACAAGCTCGCCATGCCATTGTCTAAAGAATTCTCCTCCCTTAGCTCACATACTCTGTTTTCTTGTCTGCTTCTAAGACTACTCTCCTGAAGTGGGACATTGCATACAACAATATTTGTCACTTCACATCAGCATCTCTCTGGCTTACTCATCACTGTAAATTATACAACATGCTAGACTGGCTACCCCCATCCTCCCTTAGGGAATATAACTTTGGCACTATTATCTTTCAACATCTTAAGCAATTGGCTGCCCAAATCCCTTGCCACACTACTTAAACTTGTGAATAGTGCTTACCCAATATGGTCCTGTGAAAACACACTTTTGGTTGTTCCCAAGATTAGAACCTGCATCAAGAGATTATTCTTCACATATGCCGCCCCTAACCACTGGAACTCCCTGCAACCTGATACACACCACTGTCTCTCTGTGCCTAGTTTCTGACTCAAATACCATGAATATCACCTCAGTTTTGTTCAGTGTATATGCTCTTGAACCTGTACTATCTCTGTAATATACTTACCATGTTTACATTTATTGTGCTGATGTATGTTTCAGGTTATCCACAGGTAATACTGTTCCTTTTCCCCACATGAGATCCTTAAGATCCTTAATGTTTAATGTATATTTTATCTGTTGTTACAACTGCTTGCTATTGCATGTAATCTTATACTGTACTGAACCTGCCTGTGTAATTCTCCTGGGTCATGCCTGAAAATAGGCAATCTTTGCCTAGCACACTTACCCGGTTAACAGCAATGAAATAAATTAATAATAAATAAATAGGCATGTGATTCTGATCCTGAAGTTTTTGACATTTAGTACAATTATACTGTTATAGTCATGCAATTCCATTATTATCAATGTCGTTTGCTCCACACGCTGATACAAAATTTCCACAATCCTTAACCATATCTTAGAAACATAGACTCTAACAGCAGATAAGGACCGCTTGGCCCTTCTAGTCTACCCGTTTCCTACCTGCTGGATAAGCTGCAGATTCTAGTTAACCAACAGCCTATTTCTTCCTACCCCCACAGGAATTGCCTTATGTCTGGTCCATGCATTCTTGAATTCCCCCAGTGTTTTTGGCCCCACAACATTCTCAGAAAGGCCATTCCATGCTTCCACCACCCTTTCTGTGAAAAAATATTTCCTTACATTGCCCATGAACTTCCCCCCCATCTTCAAATTGTGTCCCCTTGTTCTTGCACATCTCTTTTTTCTGAAAGATGCTACCCTCTTTAACTTTGCTGATTCCTTTGAGGTACTTAAAAGTTTCTATCAAGTCCCCCCTCTCCCTCCTTTCCTCAAGGGTATACATATTAAGCTCCTTTAGTCTTTCTTCGTATGGCTTCTGTTGCAGACCCTGCACCATTTTAGTTGGCCTCCTCTGGACTGCCTCTATTCTGTCTATGTCCTTGCAGAGATGGGGTCTCCAGAACTGCATGTGGTACTCCAGATGGGGTCTCACCAACTGTCTGTACAGAGGGATAACAACTTCCTGTTTTCTACTGGTGATGCCTCTCCCTATACATCCCAATATCCCCCAGCCATCCCTACTGCCTTCTCACATTGCTTGCTAACCTTTCAGTCATCTGATATGACTACCCCCAGGTCCCTTTCCATATTTGTTGTTGTTACTACCTCCCTGCCCATTGTGTACTCTTCCGCTGGGTTTTTGTTTCCCAGGTGCATTACTTTACACTTCTTTGCATTGAATCTCAGCTACCATACTTCTGACCATTCCTCCAACCTTGCCAAGCCCCTTCTCATCCTTTCTACCCCCACTTTGTGTATCAACCTTGTTGCAGATTTTTGTGTCGTCTGCAAAGAGGTATACTTTTCCTTTCAGTCCCTCTGCAATGTCACTTATAAAGACATTAAAAAGGACCAGACCCAGTACTGAACCCTGCGGTACCCAACTAGTAACCCACCTTTCTTCAGAGTGGACTCCGTTTATTATTACCTTTTGTGTCCTGTTGCCCAGCCATTGTTTTACTTAGGCTACCACCCTGGGACCCACTCCCAGGCTGGCTAATTTGTTTATTAATCTTTTGGGGGGGGGACTGTGTCAAATGCCTTGCTAAAGTCTAGGTAGGCCATGTCCACAGCCCCTCCCTGGTTTACTACTTTAGTCACCTAGTCAAAGAAATTGATTAGATTTGCCTGGCATGACCTTCCTGCTGTGAATCCATACTGCTTGGGTCCTGTGCCCCACTGGCCTCTAGGTACTCAACAATTCTTTCCTTCAGAAGTGATTCCATCATTTTTCCCTGCAACTGAGGTCAAACTGACAGGTCTGTAGTTTCCTGCCTCTGTCTTGCTCCCACTTTTGTGAAGGGGAATCACATCTGCCCTCCTCCAGTCCTCCAGTATCACACCATCCTCCCATGATTTGTTAAAAAGGGTAGTCAGTGGTATCACTAGTCCTCCCCTTAGTTCTTTTAGAATTCTTGGGTGAATCCTGTCAGGCCCTTTGCTTTGTCCACCTTCAGTTTTAGGAGTTCTTTCAGAACCTTTTGTTCTTTAAAAGGACTGGTATCAACCCCCTATCCAGAGTGTTTCTATTGATTGGAATAGGTACCTCCCCCTCCTCTTCTTTTGTGAATACTGAGCAGAAGTATTCATTCAGTATCCCTGCTTTTTCACTGTCACTCTCTGCCCACCTACCCTCCCCTTTATTCAGCCTCACTATCCCTCCCTTTGTCTTTCTTTGCTTCCTAATGTATCTATAAAAGGTTTAATCCTCCTTCTTAACTGAGTTGGCTATCTTTTCCTCAGTTTGGGCCTTTGCTATTCTGACTGCCTTCTCCACTTCCTTCTGCTTTAAAGGAATTCTTCTACCAATGGCGAAGCTCCGACCGCTGCACAGATTGGGGCTTCACCGTTCCAGTCCTCCCTGCAGTCACCATAAATAATCAGTTGTTTAATTACCTCATCACTCGTAAAATGCTGATAATTCCCCAGTGGCCCTGACATTTTTAAATATGGCACTGTGGAACAACCATGCTCTCACTGGAAACATCACGAGATCATGACATTTCATTACCTCAACCGTAATACAGTCCCTATGTATGGAAAAATAACCGGGTCTGTATCTTCAGTACCTGGTGCTGTTTTCAGCATAATTTGATTGAATTCCATCGGAATGGCAGGCATACCTATGGGATTCAGTCAAATTCATGTGCCAGTCACTTGCCAATGCCCGGGGTTCAGATATGGACTTGGAACATTAACGGGCTAGCCGGAAGGAGCAGGACTGAATGTCCTAGGGACTGTTCTGTTCTACTACTGTATCGGTCATTTTTATTGTTTTTTTTATATTTATTTATTGCTTGTATTTGGGGTACCGTATTCTTTAACTGGAACAGAAACAATGTTGCTTACATTTTTGTAATATACTTGTAAATTTGCACATGTGTGAAGTTTCTTTAATCACCACAGTGCATTGTTTTGCATATTTTTTTTAAATAGTCCTATGTTTTCCTTATTTATTGGCCCATGCCTATGAATTGACACCAGCAGAGCTGATATTACCATGTTTTGCTTCATTGTAGTCTTGAGCTCTGCTGAAGTTACTGGCTTTTGGAACTGCTAAGTAATTAAAAAATTTATACAGGGTGGGGGGAGTCTGCATTAAAATAGGTCCCTAAATAAGAAAAAAATAGGACTATTAAAAACAAGCCAACAAAACACTACATTGAAGTGAGTTAACTGACTTCATACATGCCCACATTTACAATTCTATTATAACGTAAGCAACACTATTTATGTGTCCTTTACTAGTGCCAGATTCAGCAGGATAATATCCTATGAAAAACATAGATACTCATATGAGACACTACAAGATACTAGTCTCCGTCAGCTTCTACTGGCCTCAGAACATTGTGACTGTCCCCAACTCACTTTCACCTCCTGGTCTTATGTCCACAACCCCCTTCTTACTGATATGACAGTCTATCTCTGACTGCTCTCTAAACTCCTTCGCTATTGGATGATTTCTCTCTGCCTACTATAGTACCCAGTGAACATGCGTGTGATTTACAAACTGTGTTTTTTACTCAGTTTATGTTATTATGTATATATATTGACATCTGTCTAATTTGTTGTATCTCAGCCAGTCTGTAGTCTTTTATTGTCTGATGCAGAGCCTTTGAAAAGGAGTCTCTGACTCAAAGGTTTGTAATTCCGCTAATTCAGTAAATAAATAAATAAAAATAAATACAAGGTGAGACAGGTAAAAGGAGCCTCAGAGAAAAGTGAGATAATGGTTTCCATACTAAGGCAAGAAAAGGGAGTAGAAAAAATATTTAAATCAGTAGTAGTCCATGCCTTGAAGTTGCATAGGAAGGGAGAAGGATGTATTTATGCTACATAGTGTTTGAGTGGCATGTCCTGCTTTTGAAAATCATGTTATTCTGTAGATGTCAATATGATCTGTTAGTCAATAATATCCCCAAAGATGAGTATTTAAGATTAAAACATAACTGTAGCACACCAGAGAGTCATAATAGAGCAGCTGACAGAAAGATTCAGGGAACGAGCCTTCTTGCTGGTCTAAAGGCAGCCCCCAGTTACGACCATGGTGGGGGCTTTTAGAATAGCACACAAGGGGATGGTGGAGCCCCTCCATGGCACAAGCCCCCGTGTGACCTGGCACATCAGTGCTTTTGCCACAAGGATGGTGCAGAGGGACTTTATTGCATGACATCTTGGGCATTTGAAAATTGAGATCACCGCAAACTATGATGCAAGGTGCCACTTGCATCATAATCATTTGACTTAGGCACCATGCACCATAGGTTTTTTTTTGTTGTTGTTCTATATACATTTTTCCTTTTTTTTCTATTTACTCCCTACTCCCCTGGGGTCATGGCATACACATGCATGTATGCGCATGGAGGTGCACACACACGCCAGGATCCAGTGGCCTCTTCTGCCCCTCCCCTGACTTCTGTCACCACCCGTAGTGCCTACATGCTCACTGGACCTCCACCCAGTGGAAGTGGGACTACAGACAGGAGGGCATCCACCTCTTTGGAGGGGAGAGCCATGGCTCAGTCTTGCTCCAGCCCTCCCTACTTGAGCCAGCACCCTGGTGACCTGAAGTTGTTCTTGAACCTGGGTGACTGGCATAGCGTAAGGTAAGGTGCCAGCACCTCAGCCCTCTGCACTACCGGGCTGGCCACGTTGTAGTTTTATGTCTGAAAATCAAGCCCCACATCTCCAGCAGGACACAGAAAGACAGGACATGATCCATTGGAGGGCAACTAAATGGTGTGAGGTCTGCATCAAAAGCCCTATGAGAAGAGACTAAATGACCTCAATACGTACACCCTGAAAGAGAATTGGGAGAGGGAGGATATGACAGAGACCTTTAAATACCACACATGTATAAATAAGGTACATGAGGGAAGTATTTTTCAGAAAAGAAGGTGCTCAATAAGAAGGGGGCATGCTATGAAGCTGGAAGAGGGAAGATTCAGGAGAGATATAAGGAAGTACTTCTTCACAGAAAGAGCGATGGATTCCTGGTGGTGGGGGTGAAAACAGTGGTGGGGTTCAAGAATGCATGGCATAAAGCACAAGATGATCATAGTGAAAGGAAAGGGGGGGGAGAGAGAGCTAGATCAAGTAGGGTCTACGGTGAGAATGTAGTTAGGGAAAAAAGGGTACTGGGTGGTCCAGAAGGCCCTTATCTGGTTTAGATCCTATGTTAGTATAGTTTATTAATTTCTGTATTCATCCTGTGAATTATTTATTACATGTGATATTTATATGACATCAGGATCTGCGTATCTCAGATTTCACTTAATCCGCTTACTTTTCCACATTGAAGTTATAATGATTGGTTTGTGAGGACATACTGTATTCCTTTTCACAGCAACAGATTGTGATGTCTCAAACAGAGAATGACTTCAACTTGGGGAGTAGTAGGAGGATGATGAAGTTTTTTTTTTTTCATCAAACATTTTCTCCTTAACCAGTCCACATTATTTTTGTTCTGTCCCCTTCTGACAACCACATAGCCCCATCCTCCATTAGCTGCATGAAAGTCACCTACTTCCAGAGTTCTCTCTCCATGGCAGATGTCTTCAGTGTGCTGTCCTCCCCCCAGTGACTCATTCAGAATCCAGGGCAGGTGATGGACTCCACAAGGTAGGGCCTGGCCACCCCAACCTAGATCTGCCTCCTGATGCAGCTCCTCATGCTTGTTCTGAAACTCAGGTCACTTGTACAGCGGAATGTTCTTTGTGGTGGCCCAGAGTAAAGATGTTTTCATGCAAATGCATTCAGTTATAAAGAATGAAGTGACAAGGCAACACAGAAAAATGACAGAAAAAAAAACTGAAGAGTCCAGCCAGCCTATCCCAAGAATTCCTACTCAGAGATGCTTCAGTTTTCATCTTCCTTCCTAGTCACCCCTTCCTTCATCTTTTCATACGGTAGTTCAGTTGTATATATCTCATTTCCTCTTAAACTCTGCTATTATCTTTGCTTTCACATCCTTGTCAAGCAGTTTGTTCCATCCATCCGCTACTCAATATGTGAGGTAATAATTCTGAATGTCTTTTTTTACCATCCCCACTCCCATCCTGGGCAAAACACACGTCCCCTGGTGGGCACAATGTTTCTTAGTTTGAACAGATGTGCTGTGTTCACTGTTTAACAACATCACAAGCTTGAAAGCCTCTATCATGTCATAGAAACATAGAAAGATAGATTTTGATGGCAGATAAGGACCACCTAGCCCACCTTGTCTGCTCTTTTCCCCAACTTACTTAAACTCCAGATCCTAAATAATCAGCAGCTTACCCTCTCTCTCCTATCACTAGGGTTGCCTTCTGTCTATACTATGCATTCTTCAACTCACCAAATGTTTTAGCATCTACAACCTCTGCTGGGAGGTTGTTCCATGCATCCACCACCCTTTCTGTGATAAAATACTTCCTCACATTACCCCCTGAGTCTCCTCCCCTCTAGTCTCATATTGTGACCCTTTGTTCTTGCACATCTCTTTTTTGAAAGATGCTGCCCTCTTGGACCATGTTGATTCCCCTGAGGTACTTGAATGTTTCTATCATATCATGTCCATCTCTTCCTTCTGTCCTCTAGTAAATATTGTACAAGTTGTAACTTTTCAGTCTCTCTCTCTCAGTTTATGCCTTGCTCTGCTGGCCATGTATCGTCACTGTGGCCCTTTGAAGCACTGTTGCAATTTTTTCTCTGTCCTTCCATAGATGTTGACCCCAGAACTGCACAGAGTAATTCAGATGAGGTCTCACCAGCTGTTTGCATAAAAAACAATATCACCTCTCTCCTTCTGAAAGTAATCCCTTCTGATATTAAGCCATTTACCTGTGTTCCCCAGTATTCTATTAGGCCTCCTGCATACCTAATTGCACTGAGAAGCTGATTTTTGGTTATTGCTGATCACAACCAATTGATCTTTTTCACTTTGTCCATGCTTTCTATCTGCATCACATAAACATAGTACACTGTACCGTGATTTTTCCTACCTATGTGCATCATTTTGCATTTTTTTTCTGTTGAAAAGCCAGAGAGAGTGAGGGGGGCAGTAAGGTCAGCTCCCAGGGTGGGGGCTGACCAAACGAGCAGACACAAAAGACCATTAGGCCTATTCTGCTGGCATTTTAGTATATTAGTAAATACTGGACTACTACTCCCATCTCCCCACATATGGTAACATAATGTTAATCCCTTCTTCACTGTCAACTGTGCCGCAGAGCTTGGTATCACCTGCAAACAGACTCACTTTGCCATGAATACACTCTCCTATGTCACAGATATGTATATTAAAGAGGAGTGGACCCACCTTGCAATACCCCACTAGTTACTGCCCTGTCCTCGGATAATTTATAATTAGAATTATCTTCTAGGTTCTAGCCAGCAGTCAGTTTTTAATCCAATTAATTATTTCTTCCCCTAGACCCAAATTTCTCAGCTTTTAAACAAGTCTCATGTGTAATACCTGCACTGGGTAAAATCCTTATTAAAACCTAGGTATAGTATGTTCCCTGTCAGGAGTTACATTTTGTAGAATATTGGTCTCAGAAAGACACATTGAGCCAAACCTTGTTTCTAGCTGTGACCCAGATGCACAGTGAAGTTAAGTGACTTGCCTAAAGACATGTAGTATGTAAGTGGCAGTTGTGCTATTCAAAGCCAGGACTACTGGGTCTCCTGGTTCACAGCTTTGTAATTTGACCTCCATGATATACTGACTCCTCTTCTCCACATACAATCAAATTGCCATTAATGTCAATGTCTAAACAGCTTTTAGACAGTTTTAACAGTTACTTTTTATTAGAGTGTATGTGTATCATTGGTGATATATGAAAATAACCAACACGCAGTTTTGGGCTGACTTAACCTTTAAAGACAATTGGATTTAACCGACTAAGCTAAATTTTCTATGGAAGTTTTTTTTTTTTTAAATATTGGTTCACATTCTGATATTCTTCTATCTTTACTAGCCTTTCCTTAAATTCAGTAGCTGTTTTTGATTTATGCACACAGCGGTGGTAAGGATCTTCCAAGCAATGTAGACTGGTAAAGCCATTGCCTCATGCATCTGCATGTGTTTTGCCACTTTGCAGACACTGTTGGCTCTGGCTGATGATGTCATGCTTTCTGTACTGCTTTCAGTCCTGGGTATCTGAGGTACAACAACATCTCAAGATGTGCCCTCAACACTGTGTCTCTCTGGGCTGGGACAGTGGCCTATTTCTGTCCCCAGTTGATGCTATCAGGACCAGGGTGCGGGTAGTCAGACTGAGAGAGACATGCATTAGCAGGGGCTAATGAAATGCAGGATGGGGTATCTGTAATGTGCCACTGGATAGACTTTGTTGCTATGCACTATGTCTCTGACCCTTACCGGTTGCTATGCACAGTGCTGTAGCACTTGTGTATACTACCATGATACTAAATTGCATCTTAAAGAGCCATAGGGGCTTGCTGCACATGATGTGGGGGGGGCAGCAATATGTGACCTTTGTGGTTTGAATGTTCACCATCCTAGACTGTGAGCTGTCCCCCATCATCAGTATGTCTTGGTTCCTGCAGCAGTGTTTTTGTCCTCACACACCTTGGTCTGCATGAGAAACCTTCTGCACCACCTCCTTACTGGGTATATAGTGAACATAGGATATGTTTGTGAATATAGCACAGTATTTTTTAAATAAATAATTTCTCCACATGGTTACATCGGCATATACAATAATTTGAAAATATTAACAACATGGCAACTCGTACCAGGCTAATGAATTTATTTTCCATGTAACTTTATTTCAGATAGTACCCTGAACATCTGAGGAGTGGGGTGTGTTTAAATTAAGCAATAAGGCACTACAGGATGTGGGTTATTGGGGATTTACCCACACCTTGTGTGGTTTGTCACAAGGTGCAGTCGAGTGACTTAACCACACATAAAGTGGGGAAATCACCCAATAACTCACACCCTGGTGTGCCTTATTGCGATTATACAATGGAGCCATCTGTAAATTAAATGTAAAATGTGTTTCATTACGTTTTTTATAAATGCCATTCCTCAGCTGTGAGTTACACAGGATTTACCCATGGTCATGTGACACGTTTTGACCAATGAGGTTACAGGATTTTCACACACCATTGTATAAGTATGATTATTTAATTCAATAGCCTAAAATCTACTCATTCAACTTTCTAGCTATAAAACCATATCCATTATCATAGGTACCAAAATGTATCTTGCCTGCCTTCCCACTACCCCTGTCTTCAGGCCTCTGGATAGGTCTCCTCTTGAAGAGGTTACCCATTTTAAGTCCCTTGGGTGTGGCTGAACTGAAGCTTTGAGTTCTCCTACCACATTCATGCCATCCATGAGAAGTTTTACCCCAGAACTAGCACACTGTACTGCAACAAATCATGTACCCCACATAGTGTCCTCTGTGAGCTGGTCCTTATATACATATTGCTTTTATTGCATCCAACATGGATATATGCATGGCATTTGTATGTACTGCATAACCCATTGTTTTGTAAATAATTGTATTTATTTGGGACAGTTATTCCGTTTGTGAAATGTAACGTATTACCAACTGTGCAATAACACTGCTGATGTAAAGCCTCCCCCTCCCACAACCCTCCTGTAAAATAGGTGTTGCACCTACATGAGGCTACGGTGTGAAAATCAAAAATGAAATTAAAAAAAGATGGTCATCCTGATGTCTGACTATAGGGGCAATACATACAACATACACACAAATCCTCTCTGGCCACAGTGGAACACCTCTTTTACTCCTGCCACTTTTTGCTCCACTGTCCTCCACACACCCAACACTGCACTCTCCATCAAAACTTTCCTTCCCCCCTATCAGTTCTGAGCATTTATTACAATGTGCCACTTTCCTCTCCAAATTTTGGATCAGCTCCCTTTCTAGCTACATCATTTCTCACTCCTCTGACTCTCATTCCTTACTGTTGCTCTGACTCAGAAACCTCTGCTGAGCAACTTTCCATCTCCATTCCAATTCTGCCTCCTCCATCCTCCTTCTCTTTCAGACTTTAATGCAGGCATGCTACCTTTGACTTGCATTGGCTATACAAGAAAACCACCTTCAACAGTGGTTTAACAAGCTCTTTCATAGAGGTTTTCCTTTTACTGTGCACAATACATTCATTATGTTGATGTATGTGTCAGGAGGAAGTTACTAGCTCACATTTCAGATAGTGAACAGCGAAGTACTTAATAAACAAGCATTTGTCAATGCCGAATGTTGGCTTGCTGGCATTGGCAGTGGTAGTGTAGAAGTTACATAGCAGAGTAATAGGAAAGGCAGTGAAGTACTGAACTGAAGCCCACCCCACCACCACCCTGCAGAGAGTGACAGGCATTGGGGTGTGCCTTTGGGTCATCAGGCATAACGGCCGAGCCATTTCACCACACCCCACCCTGCAGATGCTGACAAGTGTCATGGTGTTCCTTGGGGTCTTTGGCCCTTATGCGCATCCCATTCCATTAGGAAATACGGTGAGATGGGTGTG
This sequence comes from Neoceratodus forsteri, assembly GCA_016271365.2. Lineage (NCBI taxonomy): Eukaryota > Metazoa > Chordata > Ceratodontiformes > Ceratodontidae > Neoceratodus > Neoceratodus forsteri. The sequence goes on along the minus strand of CM028138.1, from coordinate 708,062,348 downwards.
ATATAGGAGAATGGGGTGAACTTTGGGGCTGAAGAGTCCAAGGCATACCTCGATGCCTCTCACTGGCTGCAGGGTGTGGAATGGTATGAGCATTACAGGCAATAATCCCAAGTCACACCCCTGATGCCTGTCATTCTGTACAGGGCTGGGAGTTATGGTTGGAAACCCTAATACCTCAGGCATTCATTGGTATTTTCACTCCAAATTTTCAACATGGTTTTTTTTATGACCCCACCTCATGAACAGTGACAATATCAGTTTGTTAGCCGGAAGCTGCTTATGCATAGCGACTACGGCATTTAGCACCACAGGTGCAAAAGCATTCCGAACAGGATGTAAAAAATGACAGCTGTACTGTTCAAGGGGAGGTGTAAAAAATGGCAAAGTTGTAAATCTGCAGTAAAAATATTAAAAAAACTGTCAAAGTCACATGCATACATAGAAACTGTGCAACGCATACCCGTAATATAATTAGGTTGGGGATTTCTTACAGCAGATTGTCAAGTCAGGCATTTTGGTGCCTCCGTTCGTGAACAGTGTCACTGTGATTTCTTTAACTGTCCCAAACAATGATTTCCCACAGCGACCACGCATCTCTGCGCTGAAAGTGTGAAAACACACTTCAGCCATGTTGTGAAAAATGACAGCTGTACTGTTCATAAGGAAGTGTGGAAAAATGCCACTGGTGAAAATCTGGACTGAAAATATTACAAAGTCATGAACATATGAGGCTGCGTGGAAACTGCGCAATGCTCACTCATAACACAGTCATTTTATGGACTTTTGTCACCAAATTTTCAACATAGCCATTTTAAGACCTCTGCTCATGAACAGTGAAACTGTGATTTTCGTAATCTGCCCCAAACATTGCTTTCGCACACCAACAGCACCATTGTGCGCTACATGTGCGAAAGCACTTTTTGGGTGATATATGAAAAATGGCAGCTGTACTGTTCATAACGAAGTGTAATAAAATGGCAATGGTGAAAATCTGGAGTGAAAATATTAAATTCACAAACTTACGAGCATGCATAGGAACTGCGAAACGCACACTTGTAAAACAGTCATTTTTAGGAATTTTTTCACCAAATTTTCAACATAGCCATTTTAAGACATCTGCTCATGAACAGTGTCACTGTGATTTTCTTAATGTGTGCCATACATTGATTTCGCACATCGACTGCGCCATTGTGTGCTACATGGGCGGAAACACATTTTGGGCAAGATGTGAAAAATGACAGCAGTACTTCTCATAAGGAGGTGTGGTAAAATGGCAATGTTGAAAATTTGGAGTGAAAATATTGAAAATTCGCGAACTATGAGCATGCGTAGGAACTGCGTAACGCACGCTCATAAAACAGTCATTTTTTTGAATTTTTTCACCAAATTTTCAACATATCCATTTTAAGACCTCTGCTCATGAACAGTGTCACTGTGATTTTCTTAATTTGTCCCGTACATTGATTTCGCACACCAACTGCACCATTGTGCACTACATGGGCAGAAACACGTTTTGGGTGAGATGTGAAAAATGACAGCTGTACTGCTCATAAGAAGGTGTGGTAAAATGGCAATGTTGAAAATCTGGAGTGAAAATATTGAAAATTCATGAACTTACGAGTGTGCGTAGGAACTGCGCAATGCACGCTTGTAAAACAGTAATATTTTGGAATTTTTCCACCAAATTTTCAAAATAGGCTTCTTGAGAGCCCACCTTATGAACACTGGCAGTGTCGTTTCATTAATCGGTCCCAAAAGGTGATTTTGCGCAGTGACTGCGAAATCACCCTTCAGGCTCGAATAACGCCATGACAGTGACAGCATTCATGAGAAGGGGTCCCAAAAACCTCATGTTGAAAATTTGGTGCAAAAATTCCAAAAAATGCCTGAGATATGCAACAAAGTTGAAAAAACCCTATCTAGCCCATTATACAGCTTACGGCATTTCCTCAGTTCGCGGTCAGCTTTGAAGAAGTGCAGGCGTGTTCGGTCCACCGCAGATCGTCGCACCGGACTCGGAGGTAAGTATGGGATGGGGTGTGGGGAGGCAGGTGTGCAGTGGGTGGGTGCGAGTTGTGGGGGCAGGAGAACTGTGTGGGACCGTTTTCAATTTACAATTTTTTTTTAAATTGACGGCGCGTTTCCCACACTGGGGTGGGCTCCCAGCATGGCAGAAGAACAGCTGGTGGGGGTCATGGAGCCGACGGGGGATTGGGCACCCCCGTCAGCAATGGCATCAGTTGCCACACTGGGGTGGGCTCCCAGCATGGCACCCTGTACTGGGGGGGCAGTGGAGCTGATGGGGATTGGGCACCCCCGTTGGCCATGGCATCAGTTGCCATGCTGGGGTGGGCTCCCAGCATGGCATCCTGTACTCAGGGGGAAGGACGGGCACATACGGGAGGTGTGTCATCTGTGCCGCTGCATGACGAGCTTGTCTCTGATTGCAGCGGCACTTTGTTTAGAAGTTTTCTCCACTTTGCATACTGTTGCTGTCAGCGCTAGCATGCTAGCTTATTGTGGAATGAGGGACGCACCTACTGATGCGTGCCCTGCATTCGCCCAGCAGCAGCTGCACCTCCAAATCTCCACTGTCCCAATATGTTGACCGCCGTGCAAGCGCGGCAAGCCAACATAAAAAGCTTTGTTTTTTTCATGGTGGGACTCACAAGGGAACAGACACTTTAAAACTCCAAAGACGTCATATCTCATGTCAAGAATGAAATGGGAAACAGAGAAATTTTGATATTTCTGTTTGTGCAAACTGCTGCCAAGTGACAATATTAACAAATAACCTTCCTATGCAGTTCTTAAGGCTGCATCTAGTAGTGCCTTTTGTGATTTCTGTCTTGAAAATTGGTATTGGGAGCAATACTAACTTTGTAACAAGTGAGAGACTGAGAATGAATTTCAGGATTCCCGATGACAAAGGTACTTGCCAGTTCCATTACATTTTATTAAACATTTAGTGTTTGTTTGTAAAGTTTTTATTGAGTTTCACTTTATAATCTACATATTTCTGAACAGTGGCATCTGCAAGTGGTTACAGGGTGCAGGATACCAAAGACTGACATGAAACCTTAGTCATTACACTATCAAAACTTTTCCTAACGCTCTGAATAGGAGTGCAAGAGGGTAAACCAACATGTACAGTGAACAGTGTAAATGGGACCCAGGGTTACCATTACCTGTAATCTCAGGAGACTATTAGGAATGAGACATCATAAGTACTTACTTAACCATCCCAGGGTTGGTCTCTGGAGATATCTCATGTTGAGGTCATTGACTTCATCTTCAAGGCATCTTACAGGATCCAGAATCTGTGTCATAGACACACCTGAACTTCTGGGCCTTGGCCCCCCTCTGAAACAAGAACAATATACACAAAGAGAAATCTGAGTTCAGCTCAGGAGCTGTGCTATATTCACATGCTGTGTTACATTGAGTTACCTTATTTAGGGTTATTCTTGTGAGGATGGTCAGACATGCTATCCTGTGGGTGTTGATACTACTGAAGGCTGGTGAATAGGTGAGCTTGTGTACTTCTGAAGCTGGAGGGGCCCCTGGGTATACCCTTGGCTGAAATTGGAAGTAGGAGATCAGGTGGACTTACATGCACTGTCTGGGCCACCTTAGCCTATTCCACTTGTAGGACTGACAAGAGACATGTACGGACCAACGGACCACAACATATGTGGAATTTGGTCATTTGATTGTTCTGCATGTGGGACATCTTGTCCAGTGTTGCTAGGGATGTGAGGGAGGTCAGTATCTCTCCCAAACTGGGGGTCTGAGTGGTCTGCCATTTACAGAGGATGGCTCTTTTGGCTCTACCATGCCAGCACTACAAAAAAAATTGCGACCAGCATTACAGTGATGGGCTCCATGTTGACTGCAAGTTGCAGTCGGCATGGAGCCACACAATTTGACTCTATTTTTTACATCAAAACCCCCCCCCCAAATTAAAGGATTCTAACTCCAGGTTGGAGTTAGTTCAAGGAGGGGGTGCAGGTCAGGGGAAGTGGTTGTTCCCTTCCAGGGGCATGTCTTTTGCGGCATGGCACTGTTATCGAGACTGACACATGTCACCATAAAAATATTGCTGTTAGGGTGGCATACTGGCTCTCTAGGCCTGAATAGCCATTAAAGCCAGCCACCAAAGGTCCAAAGACTTGAGGCATGGCATGTCACCTTTGATATACAGCAGAAAAAACAGGGCACAGAGAGGGATAGGTTTGTGTAAGACATGTCTGCCTATGTGGGAGAGTTGGCCCCAGAGGTTCTGTAATTTGGGACAGGTCCAGAGTATATGGTATAGGTCTCCTCCTGGTGCCTGACATTGCCAGCAGTTGTCATTGTCTAGTAGTTTGGCTTTGTGGAGAGTAGTGGGTGTATGATACCAGGCATGTGAAATTTTGTTCTGTACAAGCCTGGTGTGGGCATCTTTATACCATTTATGTGCATCTTTCCAAGCCTGGCTGCACTGTGGGTCTGAAATCCCCACACCCATCAGCTTTGCCCACTTGAGCCTAGAGTCGTCCAATTGACAGGGAAGGGAATCCCTTAATTTTGCATAGATTTTACCCACTGGGCCTTTCTCCCGTGCTAACCAGGAACATAGCTTGCTGGGGGTGTAGGCTGGGATGGAGGTCACTAGTATGGGTAGGATGGCTTCCCTGATTTGTAGGTAGCACCAGAAGTCCTTCTGCTAGAGACCCCATCTGTCCTGAAAAGTTGGGAATGGTGCTACCCTGTGGTGTGGGTATTCCAGGATATCCGCCATCTGTGAGATGCCCCTGGATAGCCATTAGGGCCAGGAGACTGTCCTGTTGCCTATTTTGATTTGCAGGTTCTGCCACAGAGGTGCAAGTGTCAGTGGGAGCAGGGCCATTTCCAGTCTTTTGTGTACTCTGTGCCAATAGTAGCCAGATCGTGTGATGGTAGGGTGCTGAAGGTGTTTCCCACCTTTGGGGGAATAGAGTAATGAGGCTGGGACCATGTCCCACCCCTGGGACATTTCCATGTGCACCCACTGTGTGGATTTGGGTGAGCATTGGCAAAACCAATGCAGGGTCTGTGTGGACTGAAATGCCCACTTGTAGCCTTCAAACCATGGCAGATTCCATCCCCCCACCCTCGCAGCCCAGTGTGCCTTCAGTTTGTTCCGGCTAAAGTGAGGTTTGACCCCCTCCCACAGGAAATCCCCCAGCAGCTGGTCAATTGTTTGGTACCATTTTTTGGGCAGGGTCAGGGGGATGTGGGCAAGTAGGTAGAAAAACCTGGGCATCGTAATCATTTATATGGCTGTAATCTTGCTAGCCTACATGAGGCGGAGCAATCTCCATCTATCAAATTCTGCTTTGGTGCTTTGTGCCAGGGACTGGAGGTTGGCATTCCAGAGCTCCTCTATCTTGGGGATGCTCTTAATGCCCAGGTACATGATACCCTGTGGGGCCCACACAAGCCCTGAGCTGGTGGCAATTTGTTGACTAAAGTATCAGCTCAGGGGGATCATCTTGGTTTTGGATTGGTTCAGGCAAAATTTGGAGTATTGGGCAAAGGCTTCAAGGAGTACAAGTAGGAGGGGAGGAGAAGAGAGCACTTGGCATCCTCCAGGGGCATGAGGAGGTCATCCACATACATAAGGGTGGAATACCTGGTATTGCCAATCTCCATGCCCAAGATTTCAGGGTGTTGTCAGGTAGCCACCACTAGGGGTTCTACAGCTAGCATGAATAATAGGGGTGAGGGGGGCACCCCTAGCAGCTTCCTCGCTCTAGAGGAAAGGGGGGTGAGAGGAGCTGGTTTGTGGTTACTTGGGCAACAGGTGCTGCATAAATCAAACTTACCCACATCCTGTACCTGTCACCCACCAGGTGGACCAGTACCATTTCTAGGTAGTCCCACTCAAGGGAATCAAATGCCTTCTTGAAATGTACTGCATAGCTGCAGCTGAAGTATGGAGGTCATTTGCAAAGTGCATTAGATTCACCAGGGACCTGATGTGATCTGTACAGTGTCTCCCAGGGATAAAACTCACCTGGGAGGAGTGGACAAGGTCAGTTAAAATGGGTCTCAGTATCATGGTAAACACCTTAGCATAGATTTTGCTGTCCATTTTAATCAGTGAAATTTGCCTGTAACTCCCAGCTAGGGTGGGGTCTTTACCTTTCTTGGGGATTACAGTGATTACTGCCTCTCTTAGGGTAGGGGAAGGCAACTGGCCATTTTGACCTCTGTGTACACCTTAGTAAGGAGGGGGAAGTTTGTAGGGCCACAGCATGGTAGAATTCAACGGTAAAGCCATCCGAGCTGGGGAACCTCCCTGGCTGCAAGGCATGGATAGCTGCTTGAATCTCCGCTATTGCTACTGGAGTCTCCAGAGCTTGAGCCTGTTGGGAGTCAGTTTGGGGAGTCTGAGATTATCCAGGAAGGTTTGTGACCCAGATGAGGGAATGCATAGGTAGTGGTATATAGGTCTGAATAGAAAGAGGCCATGATTTTATTGATACCCTCCGAGTTTGTGACCGTTTGTCCTTCGGGTTCTTCAGGTCAGGGATGTGAATGTCAGCCTGCTGCTTCTGTAACTGGTAGGCAAGAACCTTACCCCATTATCCCCTCCCTCCCAAAATTTGTGCTGAAGTCAGAGGATGGCTACCTCTGCTTTCCTGTTGAGGAGTTGGTTAATTTCCAACCAGAGACAGAGAATTTTCCGACCTGTTTGGGAGTGTAGGGAGGGGGAGGGCATTGCTTTATATGCTGTTTCAGTTTGGACCAGTTTCAGCTCAAGGTTGACCAGTCTCTTTTCCCTCTCCCTACATTTTTGAATGCCTCCCAGGTGTTCCCTGCCGAAGTGTCAGAAATAGGGTTGCATTCCATAAAGAAGATGGCCTCTTTTTGAGCCCATGCAACAAACTCCAGGTCCCTCATAAGGAGTGGTTCAACCTCCAGTTACCAACCGGAGGGGGGCCAGACCCTAAATAAAAAGTAGCTGGACTGGGGCATAGTCTGAAATTCGGTGGGGTAAGATGGTCACATCTAGTACATTCTGCAACAGCAGAGGGGAAGCCAGCCAAAAATACAGTCTGCTGTATGAGGCATGGATCTCTGAGTGGAAGGTGTAGTTCCTAGTTTGTGGGTGAAAGAGGGGCCATGCATCCGAAAGCCTGAAATTCTTCATTAGCTGTTGTAAGGCCTGGATTCCCCTAGTGTGGGTTTCCCTGCTGGAGTTACCCCTATCCAGCTGGGAGTCAAGCATGTGGTTGTAGTCACCACCCAACAGCAGAGGACGGTTGAGGGGCACAAAGGAAATGAGGGCTCTGGACAGCACATGGAAAAACTGTCCATCATCAAGGTTGGGGGAGTATATGTTACATAGCACAATCGGGCCTGCTGGGGTGATATAGCTGGCTGTTACCTATCTGCTATCGAGGTCTGCCACTGAGGCACTCAGGGACAACTGGAGGGATTTATGGACAAGTACTGTATGGCTACCCATTTATTTCTGGTAGGGGCCCCTGGCATGCACCTCCTGGCCTACCCAGTCCCTAACCAGTGAGGCATGGTCAGTATGTGTAAGTTTAGTCTCTTGGAGAAAGGTCACTTAGGACCTCAGCCACTTTAGGTGCGACAGGACCTTTTTCTTCTTGACCATGGTATTAAGCCCTCTGACATTCCAGGAGTGACAGACAATCTCACCCATAGTCCATCAAGGGGAGGAACTAACTTTATCAGTGGGGGCAGATCACGAGTGCCCGAGGTGGAGGGGCCTCTCTCTAAAGAGAGCAACCGTAGGTCCAGGGTACAGCCCATCTGCCCATCCAAGAACCAGCAAGGCCTATTGGAGTTCCAGCACACTTATACCTCCTATATATCAAATGACTTATCCTAAAACCCAGCAGAGGTGAAGACAGCAGACAGATAAACACTTATTTGAATACTTGGGCTGGGTATAGACCCAGAAACTATTTATACTAATACAACATAAGACTGTCTTGGGGTGATAGCCTGTCTCCTAGCTGGCAACAGTCTGTGCCACATAACTTTTCAGGCTTACCCTGGAGATGTGGGTGGGGTATGTGTCCCTGAAGATGAACTGACAATGACTGAGGAGTGTAGAGAGGGAAGGAGTACTATACATGATGCTTCTACCAAGTCCACCTTCAAGCCTTCTAGGGTGCCACCGTGTAGCTGGGTTGGGGTAGGTTGCTGCAACGGCATCTACCCAAGGGCTTGTACTAGCTATCATGGGCTGCAAATCATCTGCGGTTCCTGCTAGGGAGTTGCACGAGGTGGAGGGGCTTACCATTGGGTATATTGATCTGGTAACCTTTGGGCTAGGGGTTCATCTGGTGTGGAATGGGGTGGGAGGAGACATTCAATGAGGGTGGCTGGGGTCATTATCTCCAGCTCCTACTCCTAATATTTAATGTCCTTAACCCCAGGTCTGGAGGGGAGGGACTACCAGTGGGCATGGAGGCACAGAAGGAGAAGAGTATGCAGGGACATATACCATTACTTGGGCTACCACGATTAGGTGCCTACCGAAATGGTGACTCAGTCACGGTGCCTCTCATCACAGCAACCAGGGAGGGAGGGTGACTGGATGGGGAGGTGCACGAATATAGCAACATCCTGTCGCTACATGTATACACGCATGGACGGGGGAAGCAAGCATGCACAGTGAGGGGAGAGAGGGCAGGGAGGGATTGTGAGGGGTGGTGCTGCAGTGAGCTGCCGAGTTGCTCCTGTGGTGTGGTGAGTGGGTACAGGGCTGAGCTGCACAGGGTGCCAGGTTCGGGGCAGGGCACTGGAACCTTTTGTTGCGCCTGGCACAAAATGCTTTTTTTTTCTTTTGCCCCCGACATATCCCCCCCCAATGGAGTTGAGATTCCTTCAGTGGGGGGGGGGGGTGTGCAGCCCACCACATTAACATTTCAGTTGTAAGTCCCCGGTGCCATTTTGCTGTGAGCCAGGGACAATGTCTCCAAAAACTTTTTTCCCTGATGTGCATTCTCCCTAACTATTCTGCGATCACCATTATCACATAGATCCATGCAGGAAGAGGAAGGGGAAAATATGGCCTGGTAGGCAAACACTCTCAGGGGGGGTAAGGGGGAGTCCAGTGCATTTGCTATTATCTCAGGTTGTGCACTGGCATAGCGCTCACAGTGTGCCCCTTACATAAGTGGGGTTCCACACTATAGGTGGGATAGCTGTGCCTGTCCCCCCATCTGGATATGACTGGTTCAAAAGCAGGGGAGAATCTAGGTAAGTAATAATACACAACAGGGTGGGTGGTATTGGGCTATACCCGCCCGCCCAGGGGCATAATGAGGCTTGACACTGCAGGCGGAGGGCGGGTATAGCCCAATACCATCCACTCTGGAGGGTATTATTGCGCTTAGAAAATGGGTTTTGTGTTAATTTTTAATATAGTTATAAAATAAGAGTGGTACTTAGTTTAAAAAGAATACAACAATCCAGAAAAAAAACTTTGTCTGGTGAAATAGTCCCTGCATTTGTGTGCTGTTCCATGTAATGTTGCCCCTCCTTCAGAGATAAATTGTATTCTATGTATCCTCCCCCCCCCACGTGGAAGAAGAGATGGTTTTTGTAAAGTTTCAGTCAGCAGTTTGCCAGGATAATTTTTTGCTGCAGCTCTCTGCATTATATACAAAGCTTTTTTTTTTCATTTTTGGAGATAAATGCAGAGAGACTGTCTGGGTGAGGCAGGCAGCATGGGTTAGCAGCACAAACGAGTTTCGATGCTGTAGGAGGACATGCGCTGTCATTTTAAATGCTGCGCAGCTGGCGACGTGAAGCCAGTAAGAGTGCTGGCTTCCTTTTGCGTTTTTTTTTTTGTTTTCATGTGTGGCTACTGTTTAAATAATTGAAAGATGGGGGCGTGCGGAGGAGAGAGGGGGTTTGTTTTGAGGGTTTCTTCTGCCATGAACTCACTCCTCAACTCTCTCGCTAACGCTAAGCGAGAGAAAAAAATGGCAGATATTTTAAATGGGAAAGAGGGGTTTTAGCCAATTGGAGAGCTGGCTGGGACAAAGATTGTGGTGATGGGGCTGGCTGGGCTGGTACTTTTAATGGGTGGGCATCTGTTGTCTGATAGATGCCCACCTAGAAAACTCCTACAGCCAATCAGAAGCCTCGTTTTCTAATATCTCTTATCAAGGATCTTCCATACTGCGAGACTGGGTTTTAAACATGGGCTTACTGTGCAGGTCCAAGAGCACTGGAGGGGGCCACCCAGATTGGGCAAGGATCACTTAGTTCCCTTCCTCCTGTGGTTCAGTCAAGTGGGGTGCAGGCATGGAGAGGGAGGAGGGTAAGTGATACAGTACAAACGAGACACAACTCCTGCCTGTTTGTCCCTTCAGCTGTACGGGGCAGGGGTGGTGTTCTTCTTCTGCTGCCTTCCTGAAATACCTTAACGTAATGTCACAAAAGCTCAGTACATCATGCAAAACACAAGACATATATTGAGAAAAAGTATGTAAGCCCTTCACTGTGGGGGTATGCAGAAGCGGGGTATGGCAGTTATATGATGCTCTTCCCCCAGTACCGTAGCGACCTCGAGAGGGCCATACTTCGTGGACCTGCATGACCTAGCACCCAGAAAGATCAGACCCCCCTACCCTCTTATCCAATCACCCCCACCCACCCCATTAAACCCCTTCTGTGCTCTCCTCCCTTAATGAAAAAACAGTACTTATCTGAGGCAGTCCATGTCACCCTGGCAGTTTGGGACATGGTACTTGATGATGGGCCACATCTTCAGATCCTCCCTTTATCAACTACACCACAATTGGAGCATGGACTGAGTGAGGATATATGGCTCTGGACTTCATTAGCTTACTGTCCTCTGCTGTGGTGGCCCAGACTTGCTGCAGTGGATCAGAAAGCTGTTCAGGTGGTTGAGGAGCCATATAGTCTGTCACAGGGTCTTCAGGTTGGATGTGCATCGGGGAGGTCTGCTGAAGAGGGGCATAGTGATTCTTGGCAAATAGGGGATGAGTGTCTCTATGTTCTGGGCCCCAGCCTCCACCCATTGGCTGCTGTTAGATGTTTATTAGGCATTTAGTGAACATCCTAGATACACACACACACACACACACACACACACACACACATATATATCACTACTATGACCACTGCAGAACTTTACTTGAAACACGTTTACTGTATTCTGGACAACTTAAAATATATTACGACTCTATTTAAATAATTTCTTGTATTAATCTACCATTGGTTTTTATTACTGGGCATTTTTATTTAAAAAAAAAAAATCTTGGCCTTAATGAAGTTGTATGGATAAACGCACTCACTCACTCACTCATTCATCAAGGTATGTGCACACATGCACAAAAATACACACATGCACCTCTGATCCATTCTGGCCATCCCCAACAGTGCACATAACATTATCCCAAACCATCTGCCCAGTTCCAATAAATGGAAGTGAAAAAAAAACACATGTAAACTAGAAGGCTCATCCTACCTCACCCAATCCAGTTAAAAATAATTATCTGTATATATAATTATTCATATTCAGGAGATGACATCCTAGAATTAAGTTGAGTCCCTGAAAATAAGTGTCTGTAAATGTTACACAAGAACACAGTAACCTAGAGCCAGATATTCAAAACTTTGCGCTGGGCGCAAACCGTTTACTCAGGTTTAGAGCGGGATTAGCACAGGTCTGCTATATTCAAAAGGTCAAATAGCACATGCAAACTACATTAGCACTTGGAAAAATCATAATGTATGCAAGGGGAAAACTGAGGGGGCATGTCAGTGCAATGCTATAGTCAGCGAATAGTGCCGCGCAAAATGGTTTTGCGCGACACTGTGCACGGTACAAATTACTGTGCAGGAAAAGGTAGTCTTAACCCTAGGCAATCCAGCTTTACATAGAAACATAGAAACATAGATTTTGACGGCAGATAAGGACCACTTGGCCCACCCAGTCTGCCCATTTCCCTACCTAATGGATAAGCTGCAGATCCAGATTTGTGCGACATTGTGGCTTTGAGTGACATTTGTGTGGCTTTGCGTGACCCTAACCAGTAAGTATGACACATAGAACAAGACAGACATAGAGGAAACATGCTGCTTCCTGATGGCATCACAATGATGCCATCATCTTTCACCAATCCTAGCCATGCCAGGCAGTAAGTAGTGATCCGGCCCCCAGTGGACACCATGGCAGTGTGGTCATACAGCACACACCTGCAGACCACCCTTCTGTGACCACCAACAGATACCAGCACACACATGCACCACTGTGGGCATGGAGGGTGTTGAGGGGAGGGTGTACGGGTGGTCAGGCTGCCTCACAGACCGGGTGCAGCCACAAGGCTGGGACACATCACACAGTGCACATGGGCCAGTATTGGGAATACCCCAATACCAGTGTGCTTGTCTGATCGTACGTGCCCCCTTCCAGCCACATATCGTACAGCTGAATAAACACCACAGCACACAGAGCCGGCCATGTATATGTCACTGTGAGCATCCCATGCCAGAGGTGCAGCATCTGTGGGTCACACAACAGCGTAACTTTAATGTCAGCTGTCAGTAAACATCTGCAAGTTGGGCCTGCCACTGTGTACAGTGCAGTGGTCATCACTGCCCTAAGCACCTTAGGCATTGCTGTGTCCCTCACACTACTGGCCCCCTTGCTACTGCAGTGTCTGCTGTGCACTGTAGCATGACCTACAGTGTGACAGTTGCATGCAACACCACCACCGCCGCCTGTGCCTATTCTATGTTGTCCCCAGGGGCACAATATGCTATTCTGTACTGTATACATGTAGCCTGCAGCTACCGTCATGCACTGCCAGACTGACCTACAGGTGGGGCTGCGGGCAGACACGGCCAGCCCCTCTACTTCCAGACTGACCTACAGGTGGAGCTATGGGACCCTGCAGCAACGCAGGGCAAACTGCATGCAAATCAGGGCATAATGAGATGCTAATCTGGATGTTTGCCCAGAGATTACCTAAGAAGGCTCATTTGCATGTCACTTTTGAATATGGCAAAGTTTAGCCCCGGCAAACGTGTTTGCACTGGGCAAATGGTGTAGCCCCGTGCTAAACCAGTGCAAATGGTTTGGGGAATATTATACAGTTTTTCACACTGTACTTTCACATGCACTGCTGCCTGGAGCTGTACTGAGTCCATGCATTTGTTGGCACATGCATTGGCCACATAGTTCACGTCTACCTACCTTCACATTGCCGTGCACTTGACTGCTGTTGTGGTGTGCACTTCCTGGTTGCTATATTCAGAGCTGTCTTATTCCTGGGCTGTTTGCACTATACTCCCAGCCCAGATTGCTCAGCTTCCTTAGCGTGCTATATTCAGCAGGGTTAGCACCGAGGCTATCGCTTTTGAATACAGTGGGCTATTGGGTCCAGGCTAATTTTAGCCACGGGGCAAAGTTTTGAAAATCTGGTCCCTAGGGTTTAAGATAGAAAGAGGCATTTTCCAAACATAACTATGCCTGTGTTGCAAGCTAAAGGTTATATCCAAGCACCCCTTTCATGTGTTCATCCAATCTGACTTTGAAGGAGTTAGTGTTGTCCGCATTTCTTTTCTTTGTTTAAAATATTGTTGTTTAGTATGTTGCAGTCTGAGTGCTGATTTTATTTTTCAGGGCATGCCCTAATTAAGGATACAGTCATGGTAAACATGACATTATGATGCTGATATCACTTTGGGAATATGTAATCATGATGTAATATGCATAATGTGTTCCACATTTCAGTGCACTGCCTAGAGATGAGTAAAGGTGAAAGGATTATTTTGCTGACATTTCCCCTATCATCTTCATGCCTCTTGTTCCATCCATCAAACTCCCTAGCCCAACAACCCCGACTCTAACAGTTGCCCCACTCTTTTACTGCTATGGTGTAATCGCTGATGATAATCCTTCGGGGATAACTTCCAGAGTCATAAATCCAGCACTGTTGGAGAAGAGCAAGAGAATCAACAATGCTATCCATCCATTGTCACGAAGCAATGTGTACATGTTTTCTGTACCCCCACCCCACCCAACAAAGCTCTAATCAGTGAAATTCTCTAATATATGCATGGTGTGGCATGCCATTACAAGGTTTGTCAACATCTTGTCCTCCCACTATGGTCTATTTTCTTTGTTTAAAATATTGTTGCTCTGTATGTTGCAGTCTAAGTGCTGATTTTATTTTGCAGGTAATGCCCTTTTAAAGGATACAGTCATGATAAACATGACATGATGATGCTGATATCACAATCGACCTACGGAATCATGATGTAATATGCATTGTCTTCTCTATTTTCAGAGCCAACAGGAGCTAGTAAACCATTGGTATAAGGAGCCGACATCCCCACGCCACTGAGCATGACCATGACAGACCTCACCTTAGCCTCTTACTGGCCTGCCACGAATGGTAGAAATGGTGTGTTGCGTGTGGGAAGGGGGATCCACAGGTGTTCAATTTGGAGAGTGACTTGAGAAGTTTGACTTAGTTCCAGGAGCAAATTGGAGGACGATGCTGTGTAAATGTTCACTCTCAAAGCATGATAATGAGCAGCAACAAAAGTGGAAAAAGAAACATGGAAAAATGTCCAGGACCCTGTCTGAGATGTTCTACCATACATAAAAGTGAAGAGTGTTACAGTGAATTGTCTCCATTTTCAGCACTGCCCACTACAGCATTTGAGACTGAAGGCATGAACCATAGTTGGCAACAGGATAAGGACATCTACATACACTGTGTTAATGGGTCATCCCTTAATCAACTGTTACAACTGCTGTTTCTCAGTTCTTTAATATTATTTTAAAACTCCAAACAGTGCCACAGTAAGTTGCTCTGCACACAGGCCTGCCTGCTGGTGATGCGGTAGTGCTACTGCTGGTGATGTGGTAGTGCTACTGCTGGTGATGCTGGTGACCCAGGTTTGGGAATGAACCAGGGTTGCTAGAGGGTCAGCTGGGGGGCATGGATTGAGTGGACCTTGCATACTCTCCACCTCCTGGGGGGAGTGAGAGGGGTTTTGTCCCTGGTGCAGGGCTCCTGGGTGACCACAGAATGTCCTGCCATTGGCATCCCAGCAGGTGGACAGGAGGTATGCCAGATGCATGGCATACTCATGCTGCAGCATCATTGCTTGCCACACCTCCCACAATCACTGAGAAAAAGGTTAGTTGGATGAACTGAACGCCACCTATTTCATGCCACTGCCACCACGTAGCCGACCTGGGGCTGCTTCCCCAGACCCCAAATGTAGCATCTGAAGGGGTAAAGGGGAGGACCCAGAGGCCCCACCTTGGGGGGAAAGCCAGGGAGGAACACCAGGCAATGTAAGCCTTGGTGCCACTGATGACAGTAGTCGTGCAAGAAGGTAGGGCTGATGGGGAACCATCCAGGCAGTAAAGCATACTAAGATAAAAAAGTTGCTCTCCATACCCTTTTTATTGTTTTCCATTCAAAAGAATTGGTCAGCTCTTTAGTGAGAGAGAGTGGTGGAGTCTGAGTGAACAAGAGAGAAAGAGAGAGAAAAAACAGCCGTGGATTTGTTTCTACCCCATGAAAGTATTATTAAATGGCATGGATACATTTTGCAATGTGACTGGTAATAAGTAATTTTTGACCAACTGTGATTCCACAGTACTACACTGCTCAGTGTTTTGCATTCTTATTTTTTTTTATTGAACCTAAAAGTGCAATAACACATTGCTGATGCCCTGTTGGCAGAAAGCACTGGTGCATAATGCACCAGTGGTTTGTTGTAATGTAGCAATATAAAGGGAAAACTTACAACAAATTTGAAATTTGTGTGATATAAAATGACCTTAAACAACCCCTCCTCCCAGAGATACACACAGTAGTAGTACTAGTGCTAGTAGTGCAGTAGTAGTAGTGAGAAAGAAAGAGTGAGAACGGGAGGGGGAAGGAGGGGGTAGGGAGAGAGGGGGGAGAGAGAGCTAGTTCAGACTATTACATTTAACAGTCTAGTATTTATTGAAATACACTGTAGATACAGTAGATAAATCAGAAGTGTATTGCATCTATAAGTGTTTTTAAAGTTTCATCTGGATTTTCACAGGAGATAGACATTTTACTTCTGTGATATTCTTTTGTCAGAAGGAAATCATTCCCATACTTTTTTTGAAAAGACTGTGATAACTCAGTCTTTCTTTTCCCTGGTTCTTATAAAACCCCAAAGAGGCATATATTGACCAGAAAAATGACACCTGCAAGATTCTTATTAGTGTACTTAGATTCATAGACATGTTTTGGCAGAAAAAGACTCTCATAGCCCATCGGGTCTGCCCATTCCTCCCTTCCCCTGGACAATCCCGTGTGTTTATTCCAGGCCCTCTTGAAGTCCTCCACTGTACTGGCCCTCACCACCATCTCTGGCAGTCCATTCCAGGGCTCAGCCACTCTCTCTGTAAAGTAACACTTCCTAACATTTCCACTAAACCTTCCCCACTCAAATCTCAAACCATGCCCCTGGTTCTTGTATCTACCTTCCCTGCAAACAAGTTCTCCCCCACTTTATTGATCCCCTTCACATATTTAAATGTTTTGATTATCTCCCCTCTCTCCCTTCTTGTCTCCAGAGGATACAAATCCAGCTCCTTCAACCTGTCCTTGTATGCCTTCCCATTTAGCTCATGCACCATTTTAGTGGCCTTTCTCTCTTCAACCTTTCCATGCCATCTATGTCTTTTCATAGATGATGCCACCAGAACTGTACCCCATACTTCAGGTGTGGCCTAACCATGGAGCTGTAGAGTGGCATCAGCACCTCCATCCTTCTGCTAGTTATTCCCCCTCGCTATGCATGCCAGCATCCTGTTAGCTTTGCCTACTGCCTTGCTGCACTGGGTCCCCACCCCAAGGTCATCAGTGATTATAACTCCTAGATCCTTCTCCTGCCTGGCTGCAGCCATTATCCCCCCCCCCCAAAGTGTGTAAGTGGTATTTTGATTCCTCCTCCCCAGGTGCATCACTGTGTACTTCCTGGCACTGAACTTTAGCTGCCATGTTTCCGACCACTCTTCCAGCAATTTTAGATCCTTCTTCATTGCCTCCACCCCCCCACCCGGGTATCCACCCTGTTACTGAGTTTCATATCATCCATGAAAAGGCAGGCCTTCCCCTGAAGCCCTAGATGCCAAACAGAATGGGCCCCAAAACAGACCCCTTGGGGACCCACTTGTAACCCTTGTCTTCCCACAGTGCACCCCATTGACCACCACCTTTGGCTTCTACCTGTCAGACAGCTCTCCATCCATCTTGTTACTTTCTGCTCCACCCCCCAGACTCCACAACTTATTGACCAGTCTTTTGTGTGGTACCATGTTGAAAGCTTTCCTCAAGTCCAAGTAGGCCACATCCACTGCCCCACCCTGATCAACCACTCTTGTCACCTCAAAGAATTTGATCAGGTTCATCTCACATGACTGACCCCGAGTGAAGCCATGCCACTGAATGTCTTGCAGCCCCTCTTCTCCAGATAGCTGACCACCCTTTGTTTCAATATTGTCTCCATTACATTACCCACCACCGATGTGAGACTGACCAGGTGATAATTGACCGCCTCCTCCCTGCTCTCTGCTTTATGCATTGGCACCACGTCTGCCTTCTTCCAGTCCCCCGGTACCCACCCAGTATCCAGGGACAAGTTAAATAGCACCACCAATGGTTCTGCCAGTACCCCCCTTAATTCTCTGAGCACCCTAGGGTGTAGGCCATCCAGACCCATTGCCTTGTTCACCCTAAACTTACCTAATTCCTCACTTCTGTGGCATATTTTAATAACTTAATATCCTTTCTGAAAAAGACCCCCCCCCCCATGAAAGGGCATCTGAACACAAAAGCATGTGTATTGAAACATCTATGTGTAGTATCAATGCTGAACCAATAAAAAGTTCCCAATCAATCAAATGAAGTACACTTATAGCACACAGATGCAGATTACTGTATATAAAAAAAATCAGTCTCTAAAACAATTACAGAAAGCATTTTTTTATTCATAGGATCACAATTTTCTTCATTATTGCAAGGAGAGCTAGACATATTAATCTTAACCAATATGCAAAGTACTTCTTCAGATGTTTAAGGAGCTTCAGGTATTGGGGACAGAAGTACATATATACAACCTAATAATCTGAATAACAATCACAGTAGGAAAGAAGTCAAACAGAAGAAAAGCAAAGTTCTGCAGAGTACATTATTTCTCTTGTCTGTTCCTCATGGTTTGTTGCACCTTATTCTTTTGTTCATTTGAAATGGGTGTCAACTTTAGGCTGTGGAAGAATACAAAATATAACAAGGGTGTCAGTAATGCCATGCGCACTAATTTAAACAAGTCCCTACAGGTTGTTTGTATTAAAAATATGTCAGGCTAGTTGATGGTTGTTACGCCATTGGCTTATCAAGAAAATATCTACTATTTACTCATTTAATTATTTGTTTAATGTTTTCTTCGAAGAAGGTTCACTGATTAGAAATGTATTTCCAGATGCATTCTGGGGAAGGGAGGGATTACAGAAAGGGAGAGAAAGCAAAGGTAATATATAACATCATAACAAGAAACAGTAATATTTGAAAAAAAAGAAACATGTAAAGTAAACAGCAAGCATGTATGCAATAAATAGTTTATGGTGTATAGAGGAAGCTTGTTCAGCATGGATTTTCATCCTAAGCAGAATACTGTTGTACCACAGTGCAAAGGTCATGAAATGTAGTTCTACTCTTCTGTGGTACAACAGCATTTTACACTGGTAAAAACAATGTGTGCGCGCGACCATCTCTAACGAAAGAAGAGCTAAAAAAATGCACTCCCAGCTGATACCAGAAAGCTGAACATGATAGCATGCACCTTTGCTAGTTTGCTCTCTTTTTCCTCAAACGTTTGAACAGTTAAACTTTTCCATGGACATTAACTTCATTTTTTTTTAAAGAAAAAAAGCAGCCATTTTTCCATAGTAGCAGTCACTTATAATTCACAGTGGGAGAACAGCCTAAACCATGACATGGCAATTGCAGAATGAATGAGAATGGGACACAACAGTTTAAGCAGTTAAACATAGAAACGTAGAACTTGACTGCAGATAAGGACCACTTAGCCCATCTAGTCTGCCCATTTCCCTGTTTTATATACCACAGATTCTAACTGATCTGTGGCTTACCCTCTCTTACCTATCACTAGAGTTTCTTTATGTATATCCCATGCATTTTTGAATTCCTGTACTGTTTTTGCCCCTACCACTTCTACTGGGAGGCTGTTCCATGAATCCACAACCCTTTCTGTGAAAAAAATACTTCCCCACATTTACCCCCGAGTCTACCCCTTCTATTCTCAAATCATGTCCCCTTGTTCTTGTGCATCTTCTTTTTAGAAAGATGCTACCCTTTTGGACCTTATTTATACCCTTAAGGTATTTGAACATCTCTATCATATCCCATCTCTCTCTCCTCTCTCTCCTCTCCTCCAGGGAATAGATATTGAGATCCTTCAGTCTCCCCTCATACCACTTCTGGTTCAGTCTCTGCACCATTTGTGTCACCCTTCTCTGAACTGTCTCCACTCTGTTAATGTCCTTTCGGAGGTGTGGTCTCCAGAACTGGACACAGGACTCCAGATGAGGTCTCACCAATGTTCTGAACAGTGGCATCACCACATCCTTCCTTCTGCTGTAGATACCTCTCCCTATGCAGCCCAGCATTCCACTGGCTCTCCTCAGAGCCTTCTCACATTGTTTGGTAACCTTTAGGTCATCAGATATGATTACCCCCACGTCCCTTTCCTGTTTGGTGGCCATCAGTACCCCCTATCATGTACTCCCGCCCTGCATTTCTCTGTTCGAAGTGCATTATCTTGCACTGCTTTGCATTGAATCCTAGCTGCCACACCCTTGACCACTCTTCAACCTTGCTTAGGTCCCTTTTCATTTTCTCCACCCCTTCTGGAGTGTCCACACTGTTTCAGATCTTTGTGTTGTCTGTAAAGAGACATACCTTCCCTTCCAACCCTTCTTCAGTGTCACTTATGAAGATATTAAAGAGGACCAGACCCAATACTGATCCCTATGGGACCCCAGTGGTCACCCCCCCTCAGATTGAACTCCGTTCATTGCCACCCTGTATCCTATTGCTCAGTCAATATTTGACCCTGTTTACTATCCTAGAACCCACCCCCAGGATGCCCAGCTTGTTTGTGAGCCTCCTATGGGGAACAGTGTTGAAGGCTTTGCTGAAATCCAGGCAGGCCACATGCACCGCCCCTCCCTGATCCACCTCCCTAGTCACCCAGCCAAAGAAATCTATCAGAAACCTTTATTTTTTTATCTCTGTACACTATGAAAAATATTAGCTGGGCAAAACCAAAACCATGTCATGCCAAACCAACTTGTGCTGCCACCTTGAAGTTTAGATTACAATGGACATCTCAAGCTTCACTCTCGAGGTCTACTCTAATTTGAATCTCTTGGTGGCAGCACAGGCTGGTTGTGTGAGGTTGCCCAACCAGTATTCTTTATATAATGTATCAAAATATAGTAAATACACATTTGAACTACCATGTTCTTGAAAATATAATTGCTTTTAAATCAACTTTGTATTTAGATTTATTATCCAGATTGTGGAATGTACTATTTAAAGTAAACAAACATATTATTAATAAAAGAAATACTGTGAATACAATGTAAATTGGGCTGGCAGTATAGCCTAGAGGTTAGAGTAATGAGCTGTGAACGAGCTTGGTACATCCAGCAGACCAGACCTTAGTTTGGTTCTCACAACCTCCACTTGCATACTGTGTGACTCTAAGCAAGTCACTTAACCACCCAGTGCTCCCGGTCACCCCTGAAAACAGGCACTTGTGTCTAGTGGGCCTTATCCAGTTACCAAAGACTAAAATAAAACAAAATAATGATATGTTGGAGTTAATAAAGACGAGATGTAATGATACAGGAAGATACAGTTATTTAGGAGTTGCAGGGAGATGCAAGGGTTAATGTGGGTGAGACAAATAGGGTAGACAGGACTAGTAACAGGAGCACTGTTACATTAAAAATAAACAGGGCTACCTCCATTGAAAGTGGCTAGGTAAATGGGCAAATTACCTCCATGGTTTGAAAAATTCATATGATTCCTGTGAATAAAAAGACAATTCCTGGAGCAAGAATTTGAATGAGAAGAGGGAGTAAGAGTGGGTAAGAAAGGGAAGAAGGCTAATGCAGAACAGGGGAGAAACTGGAGAAGGCAGCTTGGCCAGAAGATGTTTTAGAGTGATGGCTTAGGAATGAACATGAGTCATTGGATCTGAGGTGTGAAAGGTGGGGAAAGCAGGGGAGAGGAGGGAGGACAGGTAGCAGGGGAGTGAGCTACACCAGAATTTTGAATGAAAGGTGGCACAGTGGGATAGGTACATTTTCTTTGAACAAGGGGAGGGAAATTTTATCATAGAGAAGTAGTGAGTGTGAAAAGGGCAATTTAAACCTAAGTGACAGAAGGGGTCAAAAAGTGGATCCAGTCTTGAAATGGAGCATTTGGGGGCAGTGCTATAAATCACATCCATGTAGTCAAACATGAGAAGCATCATCCTGTGGATGATATCACTGTGGACTGGGTGGAAAGTGAAGATTTTCTATGATACAGTGTACCAAGTCTAGGGAGGCACTGTCTTTTTTTAATGCTCCTCCATCCCAGCTGGCCCCCCTTGCTGCCACTCCTCCCAGCCCCATCACCCTGGCTTTCCCCAAGGCTTACCAGTACCATAGTCCCCCGCAGCTTGCCTGCTGTGGAAGGGTAGTGAGGAGTCCCTTGACCCACCAAGACCAGATCAAGATTTCTGGGGGTGCCTGAGTCACTGGGTATAGGCCATGCGGAGGCCAACAGTCATTTTGCACGACCAGGATTTTTTCCATTTTTCCCCCTAGGAGTTGTGGCATGCCCTGATGTCAAAGTCCAGGCACTGATGTCTACAACATCTACCTCACTTCTTCAGCTCAGGCTGCCTGTCCCCTGGCTTCTGCTAGAGGCCAGTTGAGCACTGAGCTGTTCCCCACACTCCCCCAAGAGAAGGAGAGCAGTCCTATGGATATTCAATCCCCCTTCCCCTGGCTGGCCCTCCAAAGCTTCTGAATCCAGACCATCAGTAGTGCAAACAGTAATGCTACTGCTGCACCAGTGGGCCAACCAGAGACGTACTATTTGTGGATAGCAGAGATGTGGTCTGGGAAATCCAGGCTATGATATAGCCAAGCAAACACTGAGTTATTTGAAGGAGGGAAGTTTGTCAGTAATGAGAGGGGTGAAATAGCATCCAGAGTCTTGAAGAATGGTGCAGAGTGGAGCCGAGGCATCTGTCAGCTTACAAAGGTCATAGAGACTAGTATTTTAATCATTCAAAGAATGATAGTTTGTACAGAAACTGTGTTAGATGCTATCTAAATCAAGCAGAAGTGCTGGGGATAATGGGGGTAATGGTAGGCTGTCTCTCAGGTACATCAACGTTGAGAGACATTGACCACATTGCTAAAATCATGCAGGAAGCTGGAGAAGACATTGATGTCCTGGTATACATAGGGACTAAAGATCTTGCCAGCTGGTCAGTTGTGGAGACCAAGGAACACCTGACCAGGCTGGGAGACAAACTATCATCCATTTCATCTGGCATCTCCTTCTCTGAGATCCTGCCAGTCTGGGAGAGGAGGGCAGACAGATGAAAGATCAGAGAAGGGGAGATAGGGGAGTTAAACATGTGGCTGAAAGGCTGGTTCCAGGAAAAAGGACACAAATTTGTAGGTAACTGGCAATAGTTTTGGGAGCAAAAGTTCTTTAAATTCGATGGACTGCATCTGACTAAGGAGGGAGTCAGTTCATTGAGGCAGAAGTTGGATGTCTTTGCAGAATATTTAAACTAGCAAATGGGGAGAGGGGTGCAGCACCTGATACATTGAATGGGAAGAACATCCCTTCCCCTTCAGTTAGTGATCAAACGCATAGGGGAAAAAACGGACCTTGCCCCACAACTAATGCACCGAAGTCTGGCCAATGGAAAATCATGTACACAAACATCCACAGTCTTGGAAACAAGGTCCCAGATCTGAAGGCAGCAATGACAGAGGCTAAACTGGACATAGTAGCCATCAGTGAGATATGGTTCACCAGTAACCAGACTTGGGAGGTTTCAGTACCCGGATATGTACTGTTCAGAAGAGACTGAGGTGCAGAAATGGGGGAGGGAAGGGGAGTGGCCTTTTATGCCAATGAAAATATCAAAGCTACAGAAATTCAGAATACACATAAGGAGCCAGAAGAACTGCGGGTCACCCTGGAAATAAGAAATGGGACAGCCATATGAACAGGGGTTGTCTACAGGCCTCCAGACCAGGGGGAGGACATAGATACATTACTGTTAGAAG
Source organism: Neoceratodus forsteri (assembly GCA_016271365.2). Classification (NCBI taxonomy): domain Eukaryota; kingdom Metazoa; phylum Chordata; order Ceratodontiformes; family Ceratodontidae; genus Neoceratodus; species Neoceratodus forsteri. Next base: position 708,038,905 of record CM028138.1, on the reverse strand, counting down.
ATACACAAAACATGACAGCTAAAGGGGAGATTCTGATAATAGGAGACTTCAACATGCCAGATACACATTAGTCAATACCTGCAGGAACATCCGCCAGAACTAGACACATAGTGGATTCCCTACAGGGAGAGGGCCTCAAATAATTGATATAACAACCTACAAGAGACTGGATCTAGCAATGACTAACAGGGAAAGGATCTCAGATCTCTAGGTAGAAGGTCACCTTGGGGCCAGTAACTATCACATGGTATGATTCAATTTGGCCACTAGAACTAAATCATCCCATTCCAAGGCAAAAATATGAGACTTCAGTGGAGCTGACTTTGATAAGATGGCCAACAGAGTTAAGCTAGCCTTGGCAAGAAAAAATACAGGTGAGGGGGTACAGGCAAAGTGAGCAAGCATTAAGGATGCAATACTTGAAGTAACATCCCATTGTGTTAGAGAAAAAAGCAAGAGCAAAAGAAGGAGGAAACCACTTTGGTTCTCAAAAACAGTAGCAGAAAAGGTCAGAGCCAAAAGTTGGCCTTCAGGAAATATAAGGTAATGCAGTGGGGGATGAAGATAGGGAAGGATACCAAAATTCCTTAAGGGAAGAAGGCCAGCAATAAGGCAGGCAAAAGCCCAAACTAAGGAAACACTAGCACTAACAGTAAAAGAAAAGGACAAGACTTTCTATGGATACATTAGTGAAAGGAGTAATTCCAGAGGGGATATTGCTAAGATCAAAGGGGGATAAGGGGGAGTATGTGGAGGAAAACCAAGGAAAAGCATCTAGCCTAAATAGATACTTCTGCTCAGTATTTACTGAGGAGAAGGTAGGGCAGAGCCCACTGCTCAGCACCATGGACAGAGGGCGAGGGAGGTATGCACACATCCCTTCAGAAAAGAAAGGGTCCCACAAGAGCTTGCTAAGCTCAGGGCGGACAAGGCAATGGGACTTGATGGCATACATCCCAGGTTACTAAAGGAGCTAAGGGTGGAACTAGCAGAGCCATTAGCAGAACAGTTTAGTGAGTCTCTGAGAACAGGAGAGGTCCCAGAAGACTGGAGAAGGGCTTATGTGATGCCAATCCACAAGAGCGGCAGCAGGGAAGAGGTAGAGAACTACAGGCCAGTCAGTCTTACCTCAGCAGTGGGCAGGATTATGGAGGCACTCCTTAAGGAAAGGATAGTGCAACACCTGGAATCCATAGGAGCACAAGATCCAAGACAACATGGGTTTATTATTTTTTTTAATTTATTTATTTAGATATTCAGAAAGATATTTGAGTCAAAGACTCATTTACAAAGGTTCCACGTTATACATAGAGTAAAGAAAGGACAAAACATGGTTTACAGGTTGTTTGTACATTACAAAATCTTACAGTTATTTTTTTAACATGGTTACACATTTGTTCAGTGGGTGAGCTACCCTTCCTGGGGAACATGATTTACAAGAGATTCGCACAGCCATAGAGTAGCAGAGAGGTTCTAAAGTGGCTGTTTGTCCAAAATATAGGTCCTGTCAAACTAATCTCATGGATTTCTTTGACTGCTTCCATTTTAATATCCTTGTGTAGGTGCAGCCTCCAGTACTGCACACAGTACTCCAGATGGGGCCTAACTAATGTCTTCTAAAGAAGGATTATTACCTCCCTCTTATGACTTGTGATATCCCTACTAATACACCTCAACATCCCTCTAGCCTAGGTAACCAGAGGGGAGGACCAAGGGGGTGCTGTTGATGCTGCCTACCTTGACTTCAGCAAAGCTTTCGATATTGTTCCATATATAAGATTGTTTAATAAGCTGGGTAGGCTCAGAGTGGGTCAGAAGTTGGTCAACTGGGTAGCAAACTGGTTGGCAGGCAGAAAACAGAGAGTGGTGATAAATGGTATATAGTCAGAAGAGATGCAAGTCACAAATGGGGTACCTCAGGGATCAGTCCTGGGGCTAGTCCTCTTCAATATCTTCATCAGTGACAAGGCTAGAGGGATGTTGAGGTGTATTAGTAGGGATATCACAAGTCATAGGAGGGAGGTAATAATCCTTCTTTAGAAGACATTGGTTAGGCCCCATCTTGAGTACTGTGTGGAGTACTGGAGGCCGCACCTACACAAGGATATTAACAAAATGGAGGCAGTCCAGAGAAGGGCAACCAAAATGGTGCAGGGACTGCATCAGAAAACATATGAGAACAGATTAATGGAGCTCAATATGTATACCCTAGAGCAAAGGACGGAGAGAGGTGATATGATCAAAACATTCAAACATCTTAAGGGCATTAACAAGGTAAAAGAGTCTAATGTTTAAATATGAGAAAAATAGCAGGACAAAAGAACACAGCATGAGATTAGAGGGAGACCAATTAAGGGGTAATGTGAGGAAGTTCTTTTTCACAGAAGGGGTGGTGGATGCATGGATTAGCCTACCTCAGGATGTGGTGGATATGACTACAGTGCAGTGCTTCAAACAAGCTTGGGATAGGTGTAAGAGAGCAATACAAATGAGTATGAATAAATAGGCCATTGACAGAGTAAAGGCCTATGGCACATTCATAAGGTAGAAAAATGGACAGAATGGATGGACCTTACGGTCCTTATCTGCCATCACTTCTGTATTTCTATGCTGCTTTCAACTCAGTAGCTGAAGAACTAGAGGCAAAAAGTACAGTGTCATATGCATACAAGTAGTTTTGAGATCAGACACAGATCGAGGGGAGACCAGTTAGGGAGACTAAGAACAAGATGTTATCCAGTATATAAAACTGGTGGACACCTGACTTGATCTGATGGGGGAAGTAGTCTCCAACAAGGACTTGGAGCTGAACTATTTGACTGAGGGGTAAGATAGGCAAGAACCTGAGTTTATCAAGTGGAGAATAAAAGCAACAGTGTCAAAAGTGTTTCTGAGGTCAACAAAGATAGCTGAGGTGTAGAATCCCTAATCCTTCTCCTTCAGGACAGAGTCAATGAACCATAAGAGTGAGGAAACAATAGAGGGGGACATGTGGAAGCCAAACTAGAAGTGGTGGAGGAAGAAGGGGTCAAGAAAAAGTAGACGTGGGAAAGCAATAGTTTTTCATGCATTTTGCTAGAAGACGAAGAAAAGAATGAGTTGTTTGCAAGTGTGGAAGGGTCACTTTCTTTTTGGATGTTGAGAGCTTTGGCACTCTTCCAGCCTGTAACAACCTTACTAAGGAAGATGGATAGTGTAAAGAAGAAAGAGATAGGACAGAGGGGGCATGACATAGAGAAGATTAGAGTCAAGGCCATCAGAAATGTGGCCTTTTGATGGATTGAGGGACAGAATGGAAGAGAGGTTGGCAGCCATGGAGATAGGGGAGAAAGAAAAGGATGGGGGTGGAGGAAAAGGCAAGTAGAGATTGATTGGGGTGAGACCAGTGGTAAGAGGAAGGGGTGAGCAGAGGGGAGGAAAGGTGACTGCAAAAGGGCAGAGGAGAAGAAATAAATAGAAGAAGCAAATTTATCAGGGACAGAAACGAAGGAACCCACTAGCTTGATGACTGGTGTTATTGATTAGAGAGGTTAAAAATAGAGTGGATAATCTTCCATAATGTTGGTGGGGCATTAAAGAGATAGTACCTTACAGACAGTATTCAAAAGATTAGCACAGCACTAATGGGGTTAATGCCATGTGAACCTGGAGTAGCACCAGTGCTCCAGGCAGAAGCCCATGGAGCACCACTCAAAAGTGGCAGTGCAACTGCGCTAACAGTACTGTTGTACTTAGGCAAATCAGGGATCCCTCATGTATAACTACACAGCAGTACATTTGAAGGGTTTTGGCAGTGCTAAACAGCCACCAATGAGGCACTGGTCAATGCTGCTAAAACTTGGGCTTAACAGGGCACTAAAGCTGTGTCCGCAACCCAAACATAGGACTGATGTTCTGCAGCCAAATTCCCTGGTAGTTTAGTCAATGCACCTCCCCCCAGTCACCCCTGTACAATGATATACTGTTCTCCTTTATAGTCTAGTGGACTCTCTCTCTCAGCCCTGTAAATTATTAAAGTGACCTACCTCATAGTCTAGTGGACCCCCTCCCCTTTTTTCCTTAAACTTTTTATTAGATTATAAAGAGTACATCAGTAACAAATTACATTACAAATACAGAAGAAACAGAAACAAATACAGTTAATTTCATTGAAATAAAAATAATTATTAACACCTAAAATGCAGTTACTGGTAACTGAGTATATAACATCACAAAGATTTCATACAGAAGCTGAGACAGTATATAATGAACATATAAGGTATTAATTTCACTTTTTCACTGTTAATATAATCTAAAAGGCACCCATATTTTTCCAAAGTAGTCTGTTCTATCCAGTAACTGATGACCCCCTCCCCTTGATTGCCTCTGTAATTTGTTAAAGTGACCTCCATGGTGTCTAGCACCCCCTCTGAGTACCACCTGACTGAGAATCACCCCCCCCGACCACCTGCTGAGGACCCCTAACTTGCAACCCCCTCCCCCGGTCACTGGGTCTGCATTTGACAAAGGCTAGCAGAACCCTCTGCTCACCTCCTCAGCTGCTGTCTGCCATGCACAGAGCATGGTCATGAGTATGTTAATGTACATTTGTACTATGCCCAGTGAGTCAGCTGTGGTATCTGTTATTCTGTATATATCTTTTTCAAAAAGTAAGGAAATAGATTGTGCAAAACTACATTAATGCATATGTTTGGGTTGAAGAACAAAACATAAAATGTAAGGTAACAAAAAGTTAAAGGAAAAGGTTAGTGAAGTCTTTGTGAACCAGTGGTGTGCTGTCCCTTGGTTTTTTGGTCAGTCATGGGAAGCAGCATTGGTATAGCCCTAAGTTCTGCTGTGTCAGTATTTTTCTTTCTCTAATTAGACAGTGCTGAAGTTAGGGTAAGACCAATACCGTCTTGTGTGATCATTAAAACCCTGAGAAATAGCATACCACGAAGGCTCCATGGACTTTTACCCCTAACTTTTTATTTCCATACATTTTATGATTTGGGCATTAACTCTAACAGGAGCATTAACATAGTTCTGCAATCCAGCTATATTATTTGTCATCATTATTGAAGGAAAAAAGACTTTCATCACTCATGAATTATGAAAGACGTCCTCTCTCAAAAGTAATGATAAGTTGTGCATTTTCTGTCTTACCGAGTATCACTATATAAACCTGGTTTAATATTTTTGAATACATGTTCCTCTAAATAATGTACAGTATATATTGTAACAATGTACAGATAACATACAGTCTTTTAAGTGAGATCTACATAAACTGTTTGAAATAAAAAAACAAACAAGATCCTCTTGTTTACCTTCACTTTCCAGGCTAGTATAATAAGAAATAATCCATAGAGAGCACTCTTGCAAAGCAACAAAGTATATGTGAACTTTCCAGTACCTGCATTTTGTCTGTAGACATCTGTAGAAAGCAAAATAAATGGTAAACATACAGTGTTTATAAAAAAGGAACATATTTTTCTAACATAACTGTATCATTCATTTTATTACATGCTGCCCTTTTCTCTATACAGAAAACAGAGCTGTAACAATAAGAGATTTATATTATGTGAGAACTTCTCCATGTCTATGTCCAGTATAAACATTTATAATAAACTCAACCTTTGCATGCTGATTGGGCCAGAACAGACTCAGAAACTCAGAACTATAACTTTAATTTTTATACTAACTGCATAGAATGTTGCACTTTTAAAGGAAAAAAATGCAGAACAGGTTCTAACAACTTTTATTTGGGCATAGTTAAAAATAGATCACTTGGAAGTCTAAATATATTTTCTGAATGCTGAAGATTATATATAAACAGATTCAGATTGACAAAAACGGTCCCTTTGAATCCAGTGTAATGCTTGCTTGAATAGGTAAATTAGATCGCCACCCCTTCACAGGATGCAGCCTACCATGAGATATCAATGCTGCTTGTGCCAGGAGGTTAGATGCTACCCACGTTAACTCCAGACTCATTGTGGACACACTGGCATGAGCAAGGTTACTTCACTCTTTCAAACTGGTTCATAAGGTTTGGCATCTGAAGCCCCTGATGTGTAAGTTCAAAAGGTTTTGCAAGTTGGGAGACTCAGAGGCAGAGACCTATTTTGCACTAAATTTGATTTTCAGTTAGCAATGCATGATGGACTTGCACAGAATAACATTCTCTGTTATACACTATGAATGTCTGTTAAAATATTGGATGTTAGGCTTATTCAAAGGTGGTGGACGGGGTACTGGTGGGGAGGCACATTGTACAGCCACCGAATAGATGAAGGTTTGTGTACCTCTTGAAGTTCCCAAAATAATGTTGACTTGAGCTGGAGCACATTGTGAAATTGCTGTGAATTTGTTTCCCATTGAAAGAGCAGACCATCAGGTGCTTGCACACCATCTGGCAGTTAATCATTAGGCAGGATTGTTGCCAGTTATGTAGCTGTTTACTAACCCTGCCATACAAAGGTAAATTGCAGCCATATTAGCTCCAACTGTTGGGGCTGGTGAACGGGGAAGGGCCGGAGGGGGGAAGGATTAAAGCAAATTAAACAGTAGTAAATATACTCACCTGGAGTGAGTCCACATCCTGTGGAAGGGGAAAAATATATTAGTTGTATATTACAATAACATATTGTTTTAATAGACATGTTAATTTATGCAAAACCCATTTACATTCTCTAAAAAGGTAAAATTGACTAGTCTTTACAGAACTCTTTATAGTATATGTCAACATGTTGCACAAGATCCCTGCAAACACCTTAAAGAGGAAAACAATATTAATACAGTTTTGTATTTTTTAATAGTCTTGGTACTATCCCTTTCAATGCTCTTTAAAAATAAATAAATAAAAGGATGATAATCAACAATAAATGTTATATTTTTGAATGGGATCACAAGACAACATAAACCCAGTTTTTATTTTCCAGGTATGTTGATGTCCCCATGCTAAAACTCAAACTGCAGCATCCCCATGCCTTCAATTTTGAAGAAAAATTTATAGCAACAAAATGTGCCCACTTTATTCAACCAATGTAGAGTTCCTCAGATGTGTCCTTCCTCCTTGTCCTCCACGGGATTATATGACATTGAACGTATATATATATATATTCAGATTTCATAATGCAGGTGCAAGTCCTTATTTCAGATGCAACCTGCATTGTGCCAAAATGCACGTTATACTTTTTAAATTATAATTATTGTTAGTATTATTGTGTTTATTCTGGGAGCTGGCAGGCAGGCTCTGGCCCCTCACTCAGAGGGCTCATATCTGTCCCCAGTCCATGAACCAATCACTGGGATTGCTGTTGGTAGCTTCATGGAGCCTGCCAGCTCCAGTTTTCAGTTTTTCCTCCCAGTCTTACCATGTGTACTCATGTGGAGGCATGCAAACACTGCAGTTCTGCAGCACCCTCCCTATGCATGCCACCCACCCACCTTCACTATCCTTAGGCCTCCACCTGGGGGCAGTTGTACTGCAGGGGTGACAGAGACCCTCCCCAGGAGAGGAGAGCTGCCAGGCAGCTGCTCAATTCTCCCTCCCCGGCCAACCCCGATGACTCAGGCTCACTCCCATACCCGGTCACCGCATAGCGTGAGATGTGGTATCCAGTGCTTCAACCCTCCATGCCACTAGGCTGGCTTGTGTTATATTTCTAATGTTTTGATGCAGTTAGAGAATTTTCTTCATTTTACAGCATGAAAATGATGTATGCATTATTATTCTGATGCATACATCATTTTTATTGTGCAGCCTGCGGTACTTGCGACATAACATTAGACTACCCTTTTTGTGACATAACAGTCATATTGCAAGTAGTGCAACTGTGCCACAAACTACTACAGAAGTCTGAAAATACAGCTCTGTGTGTTTTTGAAACAAAAAGTTCTCTTAATAAGCTCCTGATGTCATTGTGACAACTTTGAAAAATGTAATATTTACACAGTTCGGCTTTTAATATTTTTTTCTGTAATTCTCACCCTTACTTCTTTATCATTAAGGAAATTTGCATGTAAACAGGATCACTGCCCTATGTGCTCTGGTGGCTTGCATACTCCTGACATCATAGTTCTGTTTATGACATCACTATCTGTTACCGTGGAGATAATTATGATGCAATAAACAGAGGATTTTGATGTCAGGTGTAGGCAAACAGAAAAAGCAGATAAAGTTTATAGCAATATTGCTCATAGGGTGGTGGTATGTCAGACCGCCTCGAGGCGTAATGAGGCCGACGCCGCAGGCGGAGGGCCTTATAGCCCTGAAGGTCCAGTATATCTAATACTGCCCACCCTGGAGGGTATTATTGCGCTTAGAAAATGGGCACTGTCAAAAAATTATGTTTAATAAGAAAAATGTTAATGAAAATTTAATTTCAAGTATGATTTGTCACAAAATAATTCCTCCGCCTGCATTTTTGGAGGTGGTTGCCATGGTCACACACACACACACACACATATACACACAATCATCTTTCAGACTTACTTAATTCTCGAAAGATAAAACTTTAAGAGCAGGAGCTCAAGCAGAACATGTCCATCTTGCTAACTGCTCATTAGCGTCCCCGCCTGCCCCCCTTTTCCCTGTTGTACAACGCTGGCACGTCTGAACCTGGCCCTGATAACAGAATGCACCACTATCCCAATGTCTCTGCAGACAGCAATAAAACTGGGTAGTGCAATGCAAGTGAGAAAGTGTGTATTTACTTTTTTTTATTAAATTTAATTTACACACCAGATGATAATGAACGCAGATAGGAGCCGCTTGCTTTGTTGCTTGCTAGCCATCTGCTTGGTAGTAAAATCTCAAACTCCGTTGAGAGAGAGAGAGAGAGACAGCAGCTTAGCCCAGAACGCTTACTGTGTGTGAGAGGAGCAGTACTTTTCTTTTCATACCACACATTGACATTCATCTGCGTACAGAAAACGAAAGTACCGCTGCTCAGACACAGTTGTGCTACCGAGTAACACTTTTTCTGTTGCTGCTGTCAGTTTGCAGTCAAGCTGTTTTCTCCTCATTTTCTTTGTCTCAATGGAAACTGCGAGGGCAAATTATGTTACTCCCTTGCCTCTCCCTTCCTGGTACTCGTTCATCTGGCAATTGCCTACTGTACCTGCTAATGGAGACGGCTCAGTTCATCCGGGAATCCAGTTTCGAGATTTTAAAAAAGGTAGGACCTTTCTCTGAAATGCTAGTCACTTACCAGGTGACTAGCGGTGCTTTGTTACACTGGTCTCCACAGATGGAGACCCATTGCCAGTATCTGTCAGTAGGGAAAGCAGGTGGCAAGACAGAGGTTGGACTTCATGTAAGTGTTTGAACATTGGGAATTAAACGAAACACTTCAGTGTGTAGGGGGGAAAAGTAAAAATGTTAGCTTGGGGGGGGGTTGCCACATCACTAAGAAGGGTGGTGCCAGTGGGGCCTCAGGTCTCTCGCTAAGTGGAGAAAAAAAATGGTGGCTGGTTTGTTTGAAATGGAACGTGGCACAAGGATATAAGTGGTGATGAGGCAGTTGGCAGTGGGACTTGATATTTCCTGGTCTCTGTTGTCTGATAAATGCCCACCTTGCCAGAGGTATCAGCCAATCAGAGACCAGGAATTTTCTAACCCATTTTCTAAGGGAAAGTAATTCTCTTTCATACTTAGAAAAACTGCATCATGCACATCAAGCATGGTAAAAGGTGTTACCCACAAACAGAGAAACCCCAACTGCATTCAGTAAAAAATCACAAAGGGGACGCACACCAGACAGGATAGGAAGCAAACTATTTTTTTGTAAAGTCTCCTCCATCACACCAGCCTGGTGGTGCTGAGGGTTGAGGCGCTGGATGCCATGAAGCTGTGCACTGTAGACTGACACCCAGCTATGGTTGGGTGCTGGCACAGGTGCACAGCCATGCACAGGGAGGGCCCACATCTTGAGTGATAGGCTGCCTCCACAGAGGCAGGGACAGCCCTCCACCCATTGCACTGATGTGGGCCCAGGGAGAAAACATGGAGGAAAAGCTGGGAGCTGACAGGACCCATGATGGCCCAGTTGTTCCCCACAATTCCACTCCGGATTCTGGGTCGTGCTTGGGGGGGGTATGCCAGCACTCCTCACCCTGGCCCTGCCACAGGGAGTAATCTGGGGGGACTTTTGGGGGATCAGCAGAGTGGGTATGACCAGGGCCAGAGGAAGAGCCATCCGACGGAAGGGCCAGAGCCACCTGTTGGCTCCATGGAGGAGCAGAAAATATAAATAAAAAAATCTCCTCCAACACTCTAGACACCCCTACCTAGTGGCAAAGGGCTTCATCAGGGAATAGTTACTTGTATGGCACTATGTAAGGGTACCTAGAGTGTTGGAGATGTTATATAAAATAGTTTGCTTCCTATCCTGTGGGGTGTGTGCATCCTTTGTTATTATTTATTTAGTTTACTAAATCCTCTCGCTTACAACTGTCCTCAGTAATAAAGAAAAAAGGGAAAGAATTATACAAAATCTATGAACTATAAACTAAAATGTGCCTAAAGCTCACACTGTTTCAAGTTTTTATAATGGTATCCAGTGCTGTTTAAATACTGCTTCATGTAACCCACATGACATCTCCTTTCAGGTATTATAAGTGTTAAAATGATTAGCTCTTTAGATGACAAAGAAAATATTTTTTTTTTTCAAAACATGTTTCTGAAATTCATTTGTGTCATTGGTGGCTTGTGGAGAAACAGCATGCAGGTTTTACAGAAGAATGAAAGGTATAAATTAGTTGAAGGTGATAGGAAGCAGTTTTTCCACCTCTAGAACCCTTCCAGTTGTGTTTTTATTGGCTACCCAGTATTTGAATACGTTTTTGACCTTTTCTGTTAAACTAATGATCTACTTTTGTTGCCTTTGTAACTACCCTGAATCCTTCTCTCCTCAGTAGTTGCTGCTCACTATTTTCATACTGCCTGAACATTCTATGACATCACAAACTCCTTTCCAGGCTATTCAGATGAACAGCAAGGAATGGGAGCTGTTGATGTCAAAGAATGTCTTAGAAGTATGAAAATCAAGAGCAATAGCTGGTAAGGAGAGTGGAATGCTATGTAGATCTGAGGGCACCCCAAAGCTAGATTATTTAACAAAAAGTCATCAAAACATATCAGAATACATAACTGGCATGGAAAGGCAGATGGAAAGGCAATTAACTATGTAAAACGTATTTCCTATCTCCTTTAAGACTATTTTTTGTCAGTATGCTTGTTTCTTTTGAATTAGGCAGGACAGGTGATAGCTTGGAGTTTCTGTACTGAGATTAAAACACTGTTTAATACACATGTGTGGGCTAATGCCCTAGGCAATGGCAAGAGAGAACCCTGAAGTCATGAATCTCAACTATTGCTGTTCATTATCCTTTGTGCTATTCGCTCACCTACCTGCTGATTGTGGTTGAGCCTTCTCATCTACCATCCCTGCAATCAGGAATAATTTATCTGTTTCGCTTTACCTATTTACTGCTCCATCCCAATTTAAAGAGCTTGTGACATCTCTGGGAAAACTCTGGAAACATAATAAGTACACACAGTTTTGCTTATATTTCACATATTTTCTATACGCATGTTCCCCTTTGACTTTATTATTAAGAACAGGTCCCTAAACTAGGTTCCTGGTCAATCAGACTTATCAATTTTTTGCTGCATATTTGCATGTGATATCATAATCTTCTGTTTATGAATCACAATTGGTTATCATGGAAGTTATTGTAAAGTCATGATCAGGAAATTATGACTTCATGAGTAGATAAGCCACAAGTGTAGTTGAAGTCCAAGAGACAACGATTCTGTTTATAGATAAATTTCTTTAGTAATAGAGAACAAAGGGAAGAGTGTAAAGTACATATAGGAAATAAAACTAATATTAAGTAACCTTTCCATATCTCTTCAGAGGCATCACAGGCTCTTTAAGTCCACATAAGGACCTAGGGCCCAATATTGATCCACAGTTTTATGCACCAACTGCTCCACATTACACCCCATTAAGCTATGCATAACACAGTTGCAAACCTTTCCCTGCATAGTCACAAAGGGGGTTGTGACAGCTTTGTAAAAGGGAGCAGGGAAAGCCTGGAAATGTAGCTGCTGGCATAGCAATGAGCTGCCATCTGCACCCCCTGTTGAAAGAGACAGGCCCTCCTAAGCCCAGTCCATCTAATGAAAACAGTTCTCCAGGGATTTGGGGTTTGTAAAACAGAATCCAAGTTCCAGCAAGGTGTTGGTGGGGGGAGGGGTATGCAGTGCGCAGCACCAATAATCATGTACCTTACAAGGCATAAGGTTACTGAACAGACTGGTTACAGAAAGGATTCTGCTGAACACTAGAGACAAATGATTAATTTTAAAGATGAGGATGGCACAGGAGCACCACAGAGATATCCCAAAACCCCATTTTTAAAAGCTTAAAAGTAAAAGGTGAGGTGTGCGGGCAATGAATATAGCAATAGTACCAAAGACCTAGGGTGCAGTCAGGGGTATAGCCCAAGGGGACTGGTGGTATGCCTTGGCCCAACCACAGTACCTGTTGCATTTCAGTATCTTGCTTGGCATACAGACCCTTTGCACCCACTAACATCTGGTGCAGCTCATTTACCTAAGTGCAATGCCACACTGGTGTGGTGGGGGGAGCTACCCCCTGATGCCAGCACAACAGCATTACATCTGGAACAAAATGTGTTGTGGTGAATGTGGAGCCTGTTGCACACTGATTTTGCAAATTGCACTACCTCACAATATGACTGCATATCATGTCCTTACAATTCCCCACTTGCCTTTAATTCCTATCTTCCTCCTATAACAAAGACTTCCTGCCTCTACATTTGGATATCTCACTATAGGTAGATATAAATGGTTCCTGATTGTACATTATTTTGTATTTTTAAACAGCACTATATATTCACTTCATAGCTTTTTCATGTTACGTTGTGTTACAGTGTGAAGCATTTTGAGATACAAATTGTATTGAAGAAGCAATATAAATCTGATTTGTGTTTTATTGTAACACAATTGTAGGGACATAGCATACTTCAGTTACTTTTTACAAAAAAAACAAAAAGAGATGAAGGCTTTCGTCTTTTCTGAAAAACTGCTTGCCCTCCCTGACTCAGTAAAACAGAATTAATTATGAAAAGCTAGACCATGTGTTCTATTTCTTGGTGCTTACCCAGTCTCCCAGTGGTTTTTGCTGATTCTAGCACAGAAGTGCCATTATTATTGAATTCAACATGACATGTGAAGGTGTTTTTAGGGTTCAGCCACTCATGCAGACCAATCCTCAGCCTGCTGCTGAGTGTATAGTTCCCCTTTTCCCCATTGCGGATGGCATAGTCATCTGTTTTGAACCCCTCCTCTACTTTGCGGCCATTGATTGTCCATGTGACCGTGACATGGTCTGGATAAAAGTCATACAGCAGACAAACTATTGTTGCCTTTTTCTTCTTCTCAATCTCTTCTGGAGATGGGTCAAAGATAACCACTTTTGGTGGTGTTATTTCTGCATCTAGAGATACAAAAAAGAAATGGTGATTATTATTATTATTACAATATATGTCACTGGCACAGACTGACCCAACCATTGGAGAGATTTGCTTTTATATGGGGACCTAGTGAGACTATAAAAGGTCCTTATGCAGGCATTGTAAAAAAAGATTGCTCCACATTTTCCAGATCAGAAATTGTTTTTCTTTCTTTTAAATATTTTAAATTTTTCAAATGTATATATTTTTTACAAATTGTATAATTTAAAAAAAAATATTGATGTGATCATCAATGAATCTGTACATTCAAGTCATCTTTTGCTATCTTTTTGTATCAGAAATGCTTACCTTCAGTTTTTAATTCTGTCATCCAAAGCACTCACAAGGTGACACTCTAGTGCTAGGATGCCTTCTAACAGGTATTTACTTATGCCAAAATGTATGATTCTACATCCATAAACATTAATTACTGTCTGCAGCTCACCTCTGTGTTGGTTTCCTGCAAAATACATCAATGCTGTTGCATTGATGTGTGTACTTATCAGCTTTGCACAATACCAGTGCAAATGACTTCAGTTATTTTATTTATTTGAATTGTGGTAACTGGGTAGGCCTACTGAGACAAACAGCCCCATTTTCAGGGGCAACCAGGGATTAATTACTTTCAGGTAAAGAACCAGCATAAAAAGAAAAAAAAACTGTTACAGACAAATACACTAATGTACAGGTGGAGAATAATACAAAGAATACACATGATGCAGGGCAGGATTGCATACAGTTGGAAAATGCAAAAATGAAGGCACCAAAAATGGAAGTACACAAAGACAGATATTTGCAATTTGCTGAGTTACTGGCATCAGTGTCTAGTCTACTCCACGCCAATAGAAATCTTATTTGACCTTTCAGATAAGAAAGGTAATAAATATTTGTAAATGAGATTTTTCCTTTTGTGAAGTGGTCACCTATCCAATAGGTTCAGATCTGAAATGCCCAGTGTTTTGACCATAGAACACAAATCCACCTTCAAACTACACAGAATTTGGCTGCCAAGACCTAGATATTGGTCCAGTATGCTAGAAAAAGTTCTTGCTGCTACTAGCACAGAAAGAGAAACACTGTATTTCATCAACATGTCTTAGACAAGATTTTAAATATTCTGTTTAGGGGTTAAACTGCTATCAGAGCAGATGGAGATATGCTTGTTATGTATATTATCTGTGAATATGTCCAAAGGTATTGCCCCCAGGAACATCCAAGCAGGCCTTCATGAAGTGCACGTCACATCTCATGAGATGGTCTGCATCTCTATGGAGATGGGATTGTTTTATTACTGTCTTACTGCTCCTTGGTACACAGGCCCGCAAAGATGAACATAGTGGGTGGAACTGGGGGTCTCACTGGATACTGCAGGGTGAAAAAAAGGCCTGCTCTAATGATTCTAGAGAAATTGAAAAAACTGCTCGGAACAGGTCTATCAAAAAATGTGTGCCCCCCCCAAACCACCACTCAGACCCACTCATTAAGGTCTTGAGTTTGTGGTCCCTCCCATTTCTTGCTTTGCTGGATTTGAACTCTGAGCATGGCTGGGGATGGTGAAGGAAAACTGATTCCCCAACACTGTGAACAAGCCACATTAACTTGAGCTTAGATCAGAGGTCACCAGTGATTATTATAGCAGGCAGTCTATACTGGAATGCAGAGAGAGTTTCTCATCAGTGAAGGAAATCATTGCCAGGGGGCCATGTTGCTGCTGATATATGTTTATATTGAGGCCCACATCCACTGTTTGCAACATCACAATGTGCTGCTTTGGGAATCAGAAACTGAGTATTGTGGCCTCAACTAATAGTGTAGGTGGAGTAGAATTCAATAGTGCATATTTATTATGACAGTGAAGACATTTTTGTACATTTCACTTTATTAGGGCAGTAAATGCAAATATGTTGAGCATTTAAATTGCTAATGTCATTAATCAAGGCAATAAAAAACAGCTTTATGTAACATCTGTGAACTTGCTAGCAATCCCAAAATATATAGTTTTACCCTGTAAATTTTCTTATTTCAAGAGTAGATCTGTATGAAGTTGTTGCAATTTATTTTCATAACATTTTTGAATTAGGGAAAATATATAACTGAAGTTTATGAATTAGTAAATGTGACTATAAAAGGGAAGACTTTTCTGCACTTTCCTTTTTGTAAAGTAGTTTTATAGAAACTCCGTGAGAGTAAAGTGTTAAAACTTTATATATCTCTGATTTTAAAATGTAATCATTTACTATGTTTAACAAGATAGATTCTCAAATTGTAAGTAAGTTCTCAAATGCTGCACGAATCAGTTTTTTCATTGCTTTGTTTATTAAAATTTGGATTTAATTCCTCATCACATTTAAATCCACTGCCCCAACAATGTGAGTGAACAGAAATTCACACTGTGGTCCTCATTGTTTGAGTAATTGTCCAGGTAGCTTATCTTCATGGTGAAAAAGGCCAGGAGCTAGGTGTATTTTTACTGAAAGCTTGTGTCCTGGGTCATCTTTTAGTCCTGAGCTCTAGGCAGGGCCCCTGGTGTTCTGCGGCAGAATTTTCTGATTTCTGCGGCAGGGCTCCTTGACTTCTGAGGCAGCATTTTCTGATTTCTGAGGCATGATTTATTCATTTCTCTGGCAGAATGCAGTCCTGTCATTGGCTGAATATGATGTGATGTCATCGATGACATCATATGCTGAGCATAGAGGAGGGATTTCAGGATAAACGAGGTGGGCAAGAAAGCCTGACACTATGGAAAAACAGTATATTTATATGAAAATTCACCAAAAACAATGAATTCTGCGGCACTATATGTATTCTACGGCATGATGAAAATTCTGAGGCAAATTCTGCAACCGCGGAACTGCAGAATTCCAGGGGCCTTCGCTCTAGGACAGTGTCTCCATTGTTCACCTCTTAGTCTAGTAGTGCAGTAACCACAAATCAGTTGAGGGATAAGCAGATGGTGTAACTTGTGACAGGGGGTTAATTCAATAGGACAACATCGTACACATATCCATTCTCCTATCAGATAATCATTAAAACCCCAAAGGCTGCATCATGGAATCCACATTTGAATCATAGACAGTATTTAGATGTCTCAGCTTTGTAAGAACCCTAGAGATTGCCTAACTTGCTAAGTGAGAAAAAAAAGCACCAGATATTGCTACCACATTTTAAGTAGACCAGCAGAGGACCTTGCATATTGTTACCAAACAAGAGTAAATTCCAGCTCCCTTCAGAACTAACTTGTAATATAAACTCTCATTTGCATGACTCGCCAAATCAATATTTATGTCCAGCAAGGAAATGGAGGATTTCTTCTTAAACAGAAAACTATGTAAAAATAGTGGGGGCATATTGGACCCCAAACCCATTTAGAGGAAACTTTCTATAGAATTTCTGGGATTAATTACCATGGCATTTATCCTGATCCAGTTCAGGATATCCTTGAAAACATTTCGTGTTTTACTAGTGCCACCAATCCCAACTATTTCAAATTGTGGTTCAGTGATCTACATAATTAATCAGGCCACACTATGGGTAATTATCGACTTTCTTAAATTCATTAAGATAAAAAGGGGCCCCAATTTATTTATTTATTTAGTCTTTGGTAACCGGGTAAGTGCACTGATCCAGGGGACTGTTTTCAGGCACGACCCGCGCCACAGGTGGCACTACACATAGGTACAGTCATAATACAGTTATGCAAGCAGGAGTAATAAAGTGATATGCAAATATTACACAGCAGGAATAAATAGATAATATACAAATATTAGTGCAAACATACAAACTTGTGTAGGAATACGTTACTGGGATTTACACTGGGTATAAATACACAGGACAAGATAGAGGGGAAGAGGTAGTGAACACAGTAAAGATACATCCTAGGGAGGACTGGCCCAGGAGGGTGGGAAAAATACTGAAATTCTGTATGGGAGTAATTACAGAAGAGAGACAGCTAGCGAGCATAACAGTTACAGTTATATTTGACAACGAGACAGGATTTAAGGTTGAGCTTGAAAATAGGATGGGATTCAGAAGATCAAAGATGGGTAGATAGACCATTCCACATTGAGGGGGCAGCAACTGAGAGAGCTTTCATGTCAGTGTTAGTAATGAGCTTAGGTACTTGTATGGAAGGTACAGTAGAGGAGCGAAGGTACCTGGTAGGAGCTCTGAAATTGAAAATGGTGGAGAGAGGAGATGCATCACCACTTCTAGGGGCAATATCCATGAGACAGCCTAGGGTATAGTCAAAGTGCCCTTGCAAGGAGAGCCAGCCAAGGGAGCGGCAGAGGTCTTAGTGGTGAGTGGTGTAGGGGGCTGACAGAGTGAAGCAGCAGGCATTGTTGTAAGCTACCGAGATTCTAGACAGAAGGGTGGAAGAGATCCTGGAGTATATGGTGGAGCAGTAGTCTCATGTAATTTGGTGTCTCTTGGCTATCCACCCTTAACCCAACCACATTCAGAAAAACACTTCAATCTTAACTCATTGGGATCAATCCCCACAACAGGCACTTGAGTTAAAATCCCAGTACTGACACTGTAGTGTAGCATGACGGGGGTGTTGAACTCCTGAGGTGCCGTCTTTTGGAAGAGACATTAAACCAAGGTCCATCTGCCTGTTCTGGTGGTAGTTCAGGTGGATATTAAAGATCACATGGCACTTCTCGAAAAGAGTAGGGGAATTTCCCTAGTGTCCTTGCCAAACTTTCCCCCTTTACCAAAAAATACCATCAACAACTTAAAAAGTCTGATTCAATTTCAGTTGGCATCCATCTGTATTCCCCTTCCCTGGGATGAGGCTGAAAATAGACAAAAAAAATGTCTAGTCCTCCTTCCCCATCAACAAAAAACTAAATAAATAAATAAAATAATGTTCTAAAAAATTCCTTACCAATCTGATGATAACAGGTAACAGCTATACATCTTTTCAAGAATAATTCTGTGCTGGCCCCTGTATCAACTAATGGTTGGGCACTGAGGAATATGGTGAACACATATGGGCAAGTTGATATTTAGAGGCTTCATAGTCCCACAGCCAGACTGTACAGTTTCTATTCCCACTCTCACATATCATATGCCTGTATTGATAAAATTCTAATGTCCGCCACAGTGGTACAGTATGTTTTAAACAGCGGATATGAACCGATCATAATATCCAACCATGGGCCACTTACTTTGATGGTCCATACCAATAGTCAGGAAGCACCCCACAGAGTGGAGGCTGGACATGGTCCTGTTCACTAAGCTTGAGTGTCACACTTCTGGCTCACTAGACAGGCCCCTTGAGCTGGCAGAGTTCAAGGCAGTGGTTAGAGTACATGGAGGGGGAAGGGAACCCCAGGCCTGGATGACCTGCCAACAAATTTCTTTAAAATCTTTGAGCTAGAGTTGCAGACCCCACTATACAGCATGGAGGTTGAGAACCTGAACTTGAGATGTTTGCCCCTCTCCGCATGATCAACCAAGATTACCGTCTTACCAAAACTGGGTAAGGATCCCACCCTCTGCTCATTGTATAGACCAATCTCTCTGCTCACTGCTGATTATAAAATAATCACAAAAGTCCTTACCTCTAGGCTGAAAGGAGTGACACCTGGACCAGTCTAGATTTGTACAAGGAAAGCAAGAGAAAAACAATGTTATATACACACTAAATGTGATATGGCAGTGGGTGAGACATGCTGCCTGATATGAGGTGGTGGTCATTACACTGGATCATAAAAAAGCATTCGACCACATGGAGAAGGGGGTTACGCTATATGTTTGGAACCCTGGCAAGGTATAATGCTGGAGTTGTTTTGTAGATGAGTGGTGACCCTATGCCAGAACCCTAAGGCACAGGTATTAATTAATGGGAGGGGCTCATCACTGAGTTTACTCTCACAAGAGGAACCCATCAGTGATGTCCCCTTTCCCCACTACTTTATGTTTTAACACTTAAACCTTTGGCAGTGGCAATTAGGGCTCACCCTGGAATATAGGGTTTGGTGGACAGAACAGGGAAGGAGAAGATGGAAAAGAAAATATCCCTATTTGCTGATGATGTTGCACTGGTACCTTGTTGATCCATTTTGAAGCCTAGTGATAGTAAAGCAGTTGTTGGAAGAATATAGCTCCCTAGTGGGGCATAGGATAAACTGGAGCTAAAGCAAACTGCTCCATTTTTGAAAAAAAAAAAGAATTCTATACAGTTAGGCTCTAACCCCATGGGTGTGCAGGTCATCCCTGTCATAAAGTATCTGGGTATTAACATTTCTAGTTCTGCACTGGCCCTGTATGGCTTGAACTATATACCACTGATTAAGAAGGTTGGAGATGAATGTGACATGTGGGGATCTCTGTCAATTGACTCTAACAGGAAGATCTAACATGGTAAAAATGTGCATCCTCCACAAGTGTCTTTACTTCTTTCAAACACTTCCTTAGTAAGATATCCCAAAGTTACTTTAAGAAATAGGACGCTATAATGCATCATTTCTTCTTGTGGTAGATGCCTGTGCACATATGCAGGGACATCCTGCAATGGGCATTTAAAGCAGGGGGTGGCATTACCTAATTTTAAACTTTACTTTTGAGCTTCCTAATTGCCTTTTGTAGTGTGTAGTACTGTGACCCCCCCTCGGCCTGGTTACAGATGGAGGAGTCTAACCTAGGGGCCCCATTGGCAGGGGGTTGATGTGCCCCTCACTAAGCAACCAGTGACAGGGCAGAGTCTCCAATATATTTACAGAAGTCAACTTCAGTGCTTGGCAGGGCTTCAAAATATATAACAACAAGCAGTAATCTCCAGGGAAGTCTCACTGATTGAGATTCTTAAAGATTTCCCTGGATTTTTATTTATTTATTTATTTATTTATTGAAATGTTTCACCAGGAGGGCACACTGAACAACAAGTTGCTCACCTCACGCTGTGACCTGAGGGGAGGGGTTACATAGGGTTGTGAAGGATGATCAGTTACAATAGTATGTGGGTAGTACAAACAATACAACATTGTAAGATCATGCAACAGTTGGAACACAAGGTATTGTACAATAAACAGTAGTGGAACATTGGGTAAATTACAATACATGTCCAAAATCACACAAAAGAACATATAAATGTACAAAACAGTAATAATCTAATAGAACCATTTATAGTGCATGAATGTACCAGGAGCTGGCTCGAGGTAGTACGCAAGTGCTGTTGGAGTAAAAAGGATCGGGTTAGGTTGTGCACACTGGTGACCCAGAAGGGCAGGTGGAGAAGAGAGGGGGAGAGGCAAGAACTGAATATGAGGAGAAAGGGTAGCCATTTCCTGATTTCCCCCTTCAGGATGTTGAGAACCCTGCCGGGGGGGTCATGTTGGGAAGGCAGGAACTGGAGATAGGTATTAAGGTGGGTTAAAGCAGAAACAGCTGAGGGAAAGATAACTGTGTAGGCCAGAGGTAAGGGAGTAGTGGGAGGAGGAGGAGTGTCTTATTTCAGGGGGGGAGGGGTTGAGAGCACATGATGAAAGTAACCATAGGGATGATAGCAGTGTTAAGGTTCTGCTATTGGGTGACTCAATGATAAAGGGTATCCATTGGGAGGGACAGGGGGTGGGATGCTAAAGCCAGGTCAAGGTAGTGAGTATTTCTGGACTGATGGTACAAAGAGCAAAGTTGATGGTGAATGAGCTGGTAAGGGATTGTGGAGGGAAACCAGATTTCCTGGTGCACTCTTGGGGACTAATGATTTAGAGGAACACAGTGTTACGGAAATCCAAGCAAGGGACACAGTGTTATGGAAATCAAAGCAAGGTTCTGAGAACTTGCTAGAGTCTGTCGGGATAATGGATGCAACATTTCCTTTTCCGAAATATTGCCAGACCCCAGAGCATCAGTGGAGAACAAAAGGAAGATCTCAGAGTTAAATTTCTGGCTCAGGAAGTGGGGGGAAGAAAGTGGGTCAGAGTGTTAGGGAACTGAGAGGGAGTTTGGGAGGATAAGGGACTGTATAGAAACATAGAAACATAGAAACATAGAATTTGATGGCAGATAAGGACCGCTTGGCCACCCACTCTTCCCATTTCCCTACCTGACGGATAAGCTGCAGATTCTAGTTAATCAACAGCTTACTTCCTCCTGCCCCCCACTAGAATTGCCTTATGCCTGTTCCATGCATTCTTGAATTCTCTCACTGTTCCTGACTCCACAACCTCCTCAGGAAGGCTGTTCCATGCATCCACTACTCTCTCTGTGAAAAAATACTTTCTGACATTACCTCTAAGCCATCCCCCCTCTATCTTCAAATTGTGCCTCCTTGTTCTTGCACATCTCTTCTTCTGAAAGATAGTACCCTCTTGTACCTTATAAATTCCCTTGAGATACTTGAAAGTTTCTATCATGTCCTCCCTCTCCCTCCTTTCCTCAAGGGTATACATATTAAGCTGCTTTAGTCTCTCCTCATATGTCTTCTGGTGCAGACCTTGCACCATTTTGGTTGCCCTCCTCTGAACAGCCTCCACTCTGTCTATGTCTTTGAGGAGATGGGGTCTCCAGAATTGTGCACAGTACTCCAGATGGGGTCTCACTAACTATCTGTAGAGAGGGATAACAACTTCCTGTTTTCTACTGTTGATGCCTCTCCCTATGCATCCCAGTATCCCCCCAGCCCCCCTTACTGCCTTCTCACATTGCTTGCCCACCTTTAGATCATCTGATATAATTACTCCTAGGTCTCTTTCGATTTTTGTTGTTATTAACTCACCCTCCATTGTATGCCAAAGACAGGTCTCATCTTACCCCATTAGGGAAGGAAATCCTTAAACAGGGGGTGGCGAACTACATCCAAGAAAGGTGGGTTTTAAACTTGTGAGGGAGGGAGGGACAAAGGAGGGGCTGGCCTGAAGCCCTCTCCTCCAACTGAGAGGAGTAGCCTTCAAACCCAAGGGGAGGAGGAGGGAAACAGACTGGGGGAGGAGGTTCCAGGAGGAGCAGAAGAAGTCTGGAAGCACAAGGAACCCGGGTGGGTTTTGACAAAGGGGGAACAGGGATAAGGGGTGGGGTGGTGTTAGTAAATGCCAGGAGCTGGGGAAACAAGTTACCAGAGTTCCAGACCTTGCTATTCGGGGGGATGGATGTGGCAGCAGTCATGGAAACATGGACCAATAAAAACCATGACTGGGACCTAAACGTAAGGGGTACATTATGTTTAGGAAGGATAGAAAGGAGGGCAGAGGGGGAGAAGTAGCTATGTACATCAGAGAGGGCATAGACATTGCTAGGGTAGAAGAGGCAGAGGGAAACCTGGAGGCCTTATGGGTCACCTTACAAACCCCAGAAGGAGGTAAGGTCAAGCTGGGTGTAGTACATAGGCCTCACGGGATGGTGATGTCCTGGAGGATGGTTTGCTGGACAAAATCATTGCCCAGTGCAGACCAAAAGGAGAGAGAGTAGTGTTGATGGGGGACCTTAACATGCCAGGTACAAACTGGGGAACCATGTCCACTAAGGTGGCCAAGGAGCAGAGGCTGCTGGACGGCTTCCAGGATGTGTTCTTAACACAGCACGTGATGGAGCCCATGAAGGAGGACATGTCCAGGATGTGGTTCTGGTGGATGGGGATCTGGTAATGGACCTGGTTGTAGAGGATCCCCTGACTGGGAGTGACCACGATACTGTCTGGTTTCAAATTAGCATGGTGGGAGGGGGGGAAGAGATCTAGAACACTGGTCATGGATTTCAGGGGAGCAGACTATGGGCATGGGAAATATTCTCAAGGATCACTTGAAGGGGATTACAACAATGACACACGTGGAAAAGAGTTGGGAGGTCATAAAACGGGGACTTCATGAGGCAGTCAGGACCTGTGCTAAGGTGAAGCATAAGGGAGAAAGGTCACATAAACCATGCTGGTGGACCAGTGAAGTTCAGGTAGTTGTCAAGGAGAAGAAGGCCGCCTATAAAGAATACAAAACATTGAGAGGGGAAAGAGAAATGGAAACGTACCATCTTGCATCTAGAAAAGTCACTCGGATGGTGCGGTGGGCAAAGTCCAGTAAAGAGCAGCAGCTGGCACAGGGGATACGGGGAAGGGAAAAGAGTTTTTTCCTGGTACATCGGGGAGTGGAGAAAAACCAAGGGCCATCTTGGCAGATTGAGATCAGATGGAGGGTGGGTGGAAGAGGCAAAAGAGCAGGCGGCGGTATTAAACGAGTACTTCGCCTCAGTGTTCACTAGGGAGGGGGATGAGATATTTACAAAGCAAGGCATGAGGGGGATCGAAGTGGTAGTGTGTGGGATCAAGAAAGCAACAGATATGGTGCATAAGGGAGGGAGAGGCATCCCTGGGGTTTCACACCAGGTCAAGGATAGAAAGGCCAGCAAGGTGGGGGGATTGATGATGCTAACTCCAGACGACTGGGCCTTGACAGAAGTCAGCTGCTCCAGATCAACACAAACCAAGGGAAACTTGTGGAGGTCACGTCCAGTTTCAAGTACCTTGGGATCCATCTTGACCAAGAGATGACATACTGACCTCATATTGATGAGATAACCAGAAGCATCAATCAAAAGCTTGGTCTCCTCTATCGTCTGGGGAACTCACTATCTTGCTTTGAGCAGCGAGCAATTGCAAGCTGCAATCTTCTCCCTTCCATTCTGTATGGGGCTCCTCTACTGCAGTCACTCAGAGAGACAGAATTCAGGGAGGGTTAGAGCAGTCAGGCAGAGGCACATCCCAGATCCTATTCCTCTCAAGAACTCATATGCCACACTGGCAAATGAGGACAACCAAATAGAGTACCCAGGAAGTGGAAGGAAAGGATGTGGAGGTTAGGCAAGGAGGTGACCTCAGTGGGAAAGCAGTGGATCCCAGAGGAGGAGGAAGCGAATCCTGGTGGGGACTCCATCGAAGAGGGATCCAGCTAGGAACACAGGAGGGGAGGACAGGGAGGTGAGGTGCCTGGTGCCACGGCATGGAGGGATGGAAGGAAGATACTGGGAATCACTGGGAAGGCAAGACAGGAGGGTGAGCTGGATGTCATTATCCACCTAGGTACTAATGACTTGGCAAATGGGGAGCCAAAGGAAGTTCAGGAAGAGTTTAGGAAACTGGGGAGGGTCTCAAGCAAGTAGCTACTTCTGTCACTTTCTCAGAAGTACTACCTGTGAGAGGCAAGGAGAGCATAGGAGTGCATGCACCAGGAACTTTAACTCATGGCTTGAAGAACTGGTGCTGTGAGAAGGGTTTGATTCATTGGTGACTGGGGACCCACCTGGAGGGATGGAGGTTTGTTCAAGCCTGAGGCCTGCATCCATCCTGGAGGGAATCCAAGCACTCAATGACAAGTTTAAATGCTACATTGACAAGCATTTAAACTATAGTTGGGGCAGGCCAGCAAGGACGGTACCTACTTGCTCACCCCCCAGCTAGTAGTGGAAACCAGTGAACCAGAGGGAGGGCTATCTCTGCAAAGCAGTGTGCAAAAGATGGAGATTAGTGTCCAAAAGGTGGATAAGCAGAAAAGGGCAAAATTCAGCAGAAGGGCAAACAGCAAGGAGAACCAGGGATAAATGACAACCAAGGAAGGGGCTGGAGTAGAACAGTGAAGCAGTCTAGGAGGTCAAATCATGGAAAGCCATGTGTGCAAATGCCAGGAGCCTTAGCAACAAGATGGAAGATCTGGAGGCTGTCATGGTACAGTCAGACCTGGACATTGTGGCCATCACTGAAACCTGGTGTAATGATAACCATGACTGGGAGATGGCCATACCTGGCTACAACATATTCAGAAGAGACAGAGCAGGCAGGAAGGGAGGAGGAGTGGCACTGTATGTGAAAAATGACATAAGGCCACACAGATCCAGGAGGAACAAAATGGTGGAGATACTGTGGGTTAAGCTGGAAAGGAAAATGGGGCCAGCCATCCGCACAGGTGTGATCTATAGACCACCAGCCCAGGAGGAAGAAACAGATAGGGAGTTGATGCTAGCATCCAAAGGATGGCAGACAAGGGTGAGGTAGTACTGGTTGGAGACTTCAATATACCAGACGTGGACTGGAGCATCCCAGCAGCAGCATCAACTAGGAGCAGATTTATCCTGGACTCCTTCAGGGTGCCTTCCCAAGCAACTGGTCATGGAACCAACTCGCAGAAGGCAATACTGGACCTTGTGCTCACAAACAGGGACAGTGTGATGGGGGAACAGTGGGGAGCACCTGGGTAACAGTGACCACCAGTCATTGTGGTTTGAAATCACAGAAAGGGCAGAACCAAACCACACAAAACACGTATCCTGGATTTTAGGGGGCAGACTTTGGGAAAATGGGAGATACTTGAAAGAGGCATTAAGGGGAATGGGACAGGAATCAGGGGTTGAGGAACAGTGGGCAGTATTTAAAATGGGGATTATAAGAACAACAGAATTATGCATTAACAGGTTAGCAAGAGGAAAGGAAGAGAGACCATTATGGTTTTCCAAAGAGGTAGCAAAGAAAGTGAAAGCCAAAAGATTGCATTCAGGCAATACAAAAACACAGGCAGAAGGGGATAGGAGAAGTACCAGGAGAAACAAGGGAGGCAGGGAAGTCAGTAAGGAAGCCAAAGCTCAGACAGAAGAACACATTGCAAAATCAGTGGGTAAAGGGACAAAACCTTTTACAGGTACATAAGTGAAAAAGAAAAGACAAAGGGAGGGATAGTGAGACTGAAGGGGAGGATGGGAGCCAGTGGAGGATGACAACAATAAAGCTGACATATTGAACAGGTATTTCTGCTCAGTCTTACTAAGGAAGAAGGGGTAATGGGTCTGAAGGGAGTACAAGGGGTGAGAATGGTGCAGAAATGGCACAAGTCCCTTTACACGAGAAAGGGGTCCTGAAGGAACTGGAAGTAATAAGAGCTGATAAAGCAATGGGGCCAGATGGGTGCACCCAGGGTCCTTAAAGAACTAAGAGAGGTGGTGGCTGAACCTCTGGCTATCCTGTTCAGCCAATCACTGGAAACAGGGAGGTACCCAAAGACTGGAGGATAGCAGATGTAGTCCCCTTATACAAAAGTGGGAACAAAGAGGAAGCAGGAACTACAGACCAGTCAGCCTCACCTCGGTAGTGGAAAGATCATGGAAGCACTACTGAAGGAGATTGGTGGAACATCTGGTGTCAATGGACTACAGGACCCAAGGCAGCATGGTTTCACCAGGGGAGGTCATGTCAGACCAACCTCATTGAATTTTTGACTGGGTGACTAGGGAGGTGGATCAGGGAGGGCAGTGGACATGGCCTATCTGGACTTCACAGGCCTTTGACACTGCGCTACATAGAAGACTATTACACAAACTGGGGAATATGGGTGTGGGCAGGACAGTAGTGTGGTGGGTAGGTAACTGGCTGGGTGGCAGGACACAGAGGGTGGTGGTAAATGGCTGTCACCCACAGAGGGAAGAGTAACCAGTGGGGTACCACAGGGATCAGTGCTGGGACCGGTCCTATTCAACATCTTCATCAGTGACATTGCACAGGATCTAGAAGGCAGAATTTCACTGTTCGCTGATGACACAAAGCTCTGTAACAGAGTAGACACACCAGAGGGTGTAGACAGAATGAGAAGGGACCTGCAGAAACTTGAAGAATGGTCAAGGGTTTGGCAGTTGAAATTCAATGCAAAGAAGTGCAAGATAATGCATATGGGGCACAAAAACCCTGGCACAATATATCAGTTGGGGGGTGAGGATATAGCATGCACCAAGCAGGAAAGGGATCTTGGGGTTGTCATCTCTGATGACCTCAAGGTAGGGAAACAGTGTGACAAGGCATCAGGTAAAGCAAATAGGATGCTGGGATGTATAGGCAGGGGCATCACCAGCAGGAAAAGGGAGGTCATAATTCCGCTATACAAGACACTAGTGAGGCCCCACCTGGAGTACAGTGTACAGTTCTGGAGACCATACCTACGTAAGGACATAGACAGGGTAGAGAAGGTTCAGAGGAGGGCAACAAAGATGGTGCATGGGTTGCATCACAAGTCCTATGAAGACAGGTTGAAGGAACTGAGCGTGTACTCCTTGGAGGAGAGGAGGGAGGAGGGATATGATAGAGACATACAAGTATCTTACAGGGAGGAACAGGGTGCAGAAAACACTTTTAAGCGAAAAGATGTTTCAGGACTAGAGGGCATGGGATGAAGTTGGAGGGAGGGCGATTCAGAGGAAACATGAGAAAGAATTTCTTCACAGAGCGGGTGGTGGACAAGTGGAACACCCTGCCAGAGAAGTGGTGGGGGCTGAAACAATCACGGGATTTAAGAATGCATGGGATAGACATAAAGGAATTCTAGAGGGCAGGGGTAAGGGGAAACAGACTTCTAGGAAAACAAACTGAACTTACAAGCTCAAATGGGCAGACTAGGTGGGCCATAGGCCCTTATCTGCCGACACTATCTATGTATCTATGTAAAAAACTTTCTGTCCTTTATAACAGGGTGGTCCATTTTGCCTCAAACTCCTCCCCTAGGAGGCATCACTGTGAGGCACTTAATGAACTGAACTGGCCATCGCTCCGGCACAAACTAGCCTACCCAGTCACCTGCCTTGCATTCAAGTTCACTACCACAGGTCCTCCCCCTCACCTAAATGGACTTCTCTCTACCAAAACACAATGCAGATCCCTACGATCATCTGCAAATCACCTACTGGACATCCCTTGGTGTCGCTCAAACCAAGGCAAATGCTCTTTCAAGTTTGCTGCCTCCCACCTTTGGAACTCCTTACCAGCTAGCTTGACTGGCGCATCCACCATTAGCCATTTCAAGGCCAGGCTTAAAGTATATCTCTTCAACCTCAGCCTTTGTGGCTGTAACCGTTAGCTCCCAAGCCCACTCTCCTTATGCTTGCACTGCCTTGACCCCTCCTTCCTCCTGGATGTATCTAATATTGACATTCTTCCTGTCCGTCTCACATTACAGGCTAAATGGAATGTGAAATCTGACATCATATACTGCTAACAAAGCTTACTTACCCTATTGCTGGATGCTACTGTATACTCTGAGTAATTATTGTAATTACAGTTATGATTGCTGTTATATGTCTTTGCTCTATAATGAATGCTAATATATGCCTTTGCTCGGTAATGAATACTATTATGTGTCTTATTCTGTAACATAGCTGGGATATCCCTTGCTAATATTGGGGTTGTAGCTGGGTCGTCCCTTGCTAATATTGGTGTCAATTACTGTAACTACTGTATGGAATGCTAGTATGAGTCCTCCTCCGTAAAGAATGCATTTGTTTGTCTCTCCCTGTAACTAATTCCAGGTCGCCCCTGAAAAAGGGACCTCTGGTCTCAGTGGGCTTACCCGGTTACCAAAATACAAATAAATAAATAACTCCACCGAATGGGTGTGGCAAGCCCTTAAGGCACTGAAGAAAGATGAACCTCCTGGGCCAGATGGCATTCATCCAAGAGTACTATGGGAGCTGGCGGACATACTGGCCACACCCCTGGTGGAGCCGTTCAACAGGTCGCTTGATACAGGGAGGGTTCCTAGGGATTGGTATGAGGCACATGTGGTGCGAATCCATAAGGGGGGGCCAAGGGAAGTACCAGGTAACTATTGACCCATCAGTTTGACCTCAGTGGTGGGAAAATTAATGGAGAGTATACTGAAGGAACAATTGGGGGTGTTCTTGGAGGAGGAGGAGGAGGGAGGGCTGGACAGCCAACAACATGGGTTTGTGCCAGGTAGATCATGTCAGACCAACCTTGTTGAGTTCTACGAATGGGTAACATCAGAACTGGACGGGGAAGCCTGTGGATGTACTATTCTTGAACTTCAACAAGGCGTTTGACTCGGTTCCCCACAATGGACTGGTGGAAAAATTGGTGGGGTTGGGAGTAGGCCCTTTGATGGTCAGATGGATAGGAAACTGGCTAGCTGGATGCACACAGAGAGTAGTGGTCAGTGGAGAGCTCTCGAACCCTAGAGAGGCCGGTAGTGGGGTACAGCAGGGCTTGGTCCTGGGTCCAATCTTGTTTACTGCATACATGTCTGACATCAGGGTGGGTATAGGGTGTGAGATGAGTCTCTTCACTGATGACTCCAAGATGGAAGCAGTAGTTGAGGGGGAAGAGGGGAGATTGGCCCTGCAAGGGGACCTGGACATCCTGGAAAGGTGGGCTTGCACATGGAAATTAAATTTCAATACCAAATGCAAGGTGTTACGTCTTGGGTGGGGAAACCCTAAACACAGGTACACCATGGGAGGGGAGGCGCTGGAGACCTCAGCTGGGGAAGAAGACCTAGGGGTCATGGTGGAAGCATGTATGAATAACTCTGAGCAGTGCAGGAGAGTGGCTAGCAAAGCAAACAGAATGTTGGGATACATTGTAAGGGGGATCACCTCTAGGAACAGGGAAGTGATTCTGCCACTGTACAATGGACTGGTTAGACCACACCTCGAGTACTGTATACAGTACTGGAGACTGCACCTGAAGAGGGACATACAGCTCCTGGAAAGTGGTGGGCGAAGTGGCCAAAATTCGCTCTGCGAAGTGATTCACGGAGTAACATGGAATCCGTGAAGTACTCTGCAACGAGAAGTGGAGTACTTCGCGTCATAACGGGGAAGGTGAAGTCCATTGGAAACAATTATTTTGCATTATTCCGCTTCCCCAAACCACTTTTTCATCAGTTTTAAGGTGAAGTACATTGAAATCAATGTACTTTGCCTCACTTCGCTTGTTTTTGAGCTCCAAAGGCAAATTTTGCAGTGCTTTATGGGATTGCAGGTCACATGGGCTCTAGATTGTTCTGCACAGCCTTAGTTCTGGGTAGTGTGTGGGTAGTGGAAGATGGAGACAGTTTTCTCTCAGAGCTCTGCGATTCAAATCCTCTAAAAGCTGTTAAAAAAGTCTTTGAGCTATTTTTTTTTGCTCACAATTTAGTACATCAATTATAAGAAACCCTCCTGTGCTCATATCATCGAGTGTTTATTGTCTGTGTGTGGATTTTGAATGTTAATTTAGAATAATCAGTCTGTATACTGTGAAGTGAGCTTTGGGGGAGGGGTGTATCTGTGGTGTAGGTAGATTAACTGGGAGAAAAAGGCAGTCTTTCTGTTTTGGTTATATTTTTCTTGTATAACTGTGTTAATGTACGCACAGTAATATATTCAGTAATTCTTGACATTTTTTTGCTGATTGTTGTGGTGCAGCAGTGTATAATTTCAGTTTGTTTAAAACATTTGGTTATATTACTAAAGGTTTCAATTTGCTACTCATTACTTGTAATGTGTGTGTGCGTGTGTGTGTGTGTGTGTGTGTGTGCGATGTGTGCCATTAAATCAGACACCTTTTATTGTGCCACAGAGTAATTGCAGCAGTGTGAACCTGCTATCCACCGCACCTGCATGAATTTTTTATACTGCTTTGTAGTATCTTTTCTGGTAGTAGACTGTTACTGCCATGCACTACCCCCACCCCCCACAAACTGGCAAAAGGTATTCTTTTCCAGATTTGGATCTGTGACTTGTGAGCACTGGTTAGGTGTTGTTGTGCCTTTGTGTCTGCATCCCTTCAGTGCACAGCACAATCTTAATCTGTCTGTGCATTTGTAGTACACCATTAATTCTGGGAGACTTTGCATTTCTTGTTACCCTCTCATTTCACTTTGTCAGCACTGGGGGATTTTCTGGACACAAGACAGTAGCATTTTGGGGATGCATATTAATTCCGGTGACTGTGTGTGACTACTGCACACATGACATCTGAGTTCGCTGTTAATTTTGGGAGACTTTGAATTTCTTGTGCTTTCATTACACTTCATCAGTATTGGGGAGTTTTTTGGATACAAGGCATGAACATTTTGGGGATGCGCATTAATTTTGGTGACTCTGTGTGTGAAAGGCTGCCAAATATTGTCACTTCACCTTACTTCGCATTAAGGCAGAATGACAACACGAAGTAATAATTACTAGGTGAGATGAGTCTTTTGCATTGGCCACTCCACATAGTGGAGTGACAACATGAAGTGCCCACTTCACGGGTGGAATTTAAATCTGCTGCATCTCTAATTCTGGAGAGGGTACAGAGGAGTGCTACCAGGATGATTCAAGGACTGGGGGAGTTGACTTATGAGGACAGACTTAAGGAGCTCGACCTGTTCTCATTGGAGGAGAGGAGAGACAGAGGGGGGAAATGATTGAGGTCTTCAAGTACCTCAAGCGAATAAATAGGGTAAACACAGAGGGGATCTTTAGATTACAGGAGGAAAGTATCACTAGAGGACATGGGTTGAAGTTGGAAGGTGGAAGGATGTGGGCGGAAAAGAGGAGGAGGTTTTTCACTGAGAAAGTGGGGGAACCTTGGAATGTGCTGCCTAGTGAGCTGGTCCAGATTTCCACAGTGGAGGGCTTTAAGAGAGGGTGGTACAGATACAGAAAAGGGAAGTATCAGAACACAAGGGTGAGGGGCCTTGGTTCCCAACAAGGGACCTAAGGTTTAAGCAGGCTTGATACACTGTAAGGCTTAATCTGCTGGTAATTAGTATGTTAATTTAGAAGAGACGTGGTGCATGCGGTATAGTAGGCATTAAATTATTTGGCCACAGAGCCAGGGTCAGAAACTAGGGAGCTATTTATTTTAAGAACTGGAGGGGGAAGGGGAGAGGGGGAGAGAATAGGGCATGAACTACCCTCCAAAATTTAGATGGAGAGTTAATGTTAGTCAGGAATGAGAAGTTGAAATAATTGGACTTGGCCAGTCTAGTAGCTTTAGTACATGAATTGCGTAGCGTTCCGTACTTAGCATAGTTGTTTAGATGTTTAGTAGACCTGTGTTTTCTCCAGGCCCAGTCACGCTCCCTGAAGCAGGCCAGTAGTTCGGGGGTGATCCAGTGGAGGTGAAGCCCACAGACTCCGGTCCTTCTGAAAGGAGCAAAGGCATTCCAGGTGGCAATGAATTTATCCTTAAAATAGTCAAGCGCTTGGGTCAACAGAAATGGCAGTGGAGAAGGGGGGCCCAGTCAGTGGAAGCAAGTGCAGAGCTGATTGGGGTAAGATCTGAGGATTTAAAGGACTGGATCTGTATGATTTTAGCGGGATGTTTGGGGTGATGAACTTTACGTACAATGAAAATGGGGTGGTGGTCACTAAGGGCATTGGGGAGGAGACCAGATTTAATGATGCGGTGTGGGTGGGTTATGAGTGCCCAGTCAAGCAGGGTGTGATTTTGTGTTTTGGGATTAGGGTGTGTGGGCTCAAGTATAAGTTAAGTGAGGTTTAGAGAAGTGAGGTCATTGCATAGCTTGTTTAATTTGGGAGACAACCAATTTAGATTCAAGTCACCCATTATGAAAAGTTCACCAGATTGCAAGAGGGAGGTGATATTGGCTTAGAGTTCAGTCGTGGCTGAGGGTTGAATGCTTGGGCAGCAATAGATGCCAGCCACAAAGATTGGGATCGAGAAAGGAAGGGTAATGCGGGTGACAGGGGCTTCATAGGTAACTGGGATGGAGGTAGGTGGCAGAAGCTGGGAATAGAAACCATAGGAAGCCTGTGGGAGAGGGAGAACCTGCTCTCCTTTGTGGAGCTTCAGGCAAGGAATGGCATACAGGTTGGGTCTTCTTTGCATAGAAGAACAATGCTGAAGAAGCACACAACTCACTCTCAAAGGTGCAACCAGTCAGAAACAATCCAAAGCACAAAAGCAAAAGGACTGGGCACACACCAGACTGGAGGCAGAATAAACTGCTATACATTTTATTAAATAAAGTGCATGACAAAAAACAATATAGTACCCCTACATATCCACTCAGAACAAATGAGTCTTCCTCAGGGGGCAGAGTTAGCTTGCAACAGACAACTATTAGTACCCCACTTAATTAATTTAAAATACATATATCAGTGTAATCAGTTAATGGTGCAAGCTGCAAATAAAAAAGTGCACATAGCTGCATAGAATTAATATGTGCAAATTACAAAAGCATCACATTTTTGTTCTTAATGATGTTTGAAATCAAACCAATGTAACGTATTATTCAAGATTTTATTTCTTCAATTAATGCCCAAATAGTGGTTACATTGGACCAATATATTCTAGATGGAATTCTATTTATCTTCTTCTCCTCACTATGATTTTAATGTGGTTTATGTTTTTTTGCAGTTTATCACAGTATATTAAAAGAAAGGTTGACAGCTTATGAATAGAAACAATTTTCTCCTTTGACAAAATCATTCCTCACCCTTCATGATGCTTGGTTAAATATGGCAAGATTAATGCTCTGGTACTACATCCCACACACACACACACACACACGCATATTAGGGGTGACCATGTACCCAATTACATTTGTCTGGGGTGTATGGGTCCAATCTAATCATGTTTTGGACAACAAAATCTTGAATAATAAGTTATACTGGTTTGCCAAATGTATAAGCATTTGGTGGATTAGCTGCTTAAATTTAAATTTTAACCACTTAAATGCTTTTAATTGGTGTATTGAACTGAGGTCATCATGCATTATTTTATATTTACTTGTATATTTCCCTGGGTGAATTCTAAATGTTGGTTATAGTAAGTGATACTGTGCAACTAAATGTATTAATGCTTAGGAGGAATATATGTAGTTTTGCAAATGTATACTTCACTGAGAGCAGAAGTGTGATGGCATTTGTAATTTGTACATAATAATTCTATGCATCTATGTGCAGTTTTGTTTTACCTTTGCAACTTGCACCATTAGCTGAGTACCGAGGTGTATGGATTTTAAATTAATTAGGTGGGGTATTAATGGTGGTCTGTTGCAAGCTGGCTTTGCAGAAGACTAATTTGTTCTGAATTGATACATAGGGGTGTTAGCACAGGTTTATTTGTTTTTGTCATGCACTTTATTTACTAAAATGTATGTAAGCAATAATACCCAACAAGGTGGGCGGTATTGGGCAATACTAGACTGCCCATGGGCGTAATGAGGCTCAATGCTGCAAGCGGAGGGCCTTACAGCCCCTGGAAGGTCCGGTATTACCCATACCTTCACCCTGGAGGCTATTATTGCTCTTAGAAAATGGGTTAGATGTAAAAAAAAAATAATAATATTTAAGAGCAATACATAATAATAGAAAAGATTACAAATGAACTTATAGTTACTTTGTTAGTAAAGTAGTCTCTCTACTGGTATCCTTACCAATATATACCAATACAGGGCAGTGCAATCTTTTACAGTTCTGCTGTTTTTCTATTGCTGTGTACAGCATCTTCTTGGCTCCTCAACCATCAACTCCCCCCAATTTACTTGAGTTATGTTTTTTTTGTTTGTTTGTTTTTTATGTTTTGTTTCCATTTCCTTTCTTTCTGTGACTGCAGTGTAACCCCCCTCGTTAAGCTTACTGGTGGTGGGATCAGGCAATCGGGGAGATCAGCTGGCACTAGTAGTTTAAAAAACAAACCTATTTTTAAATTATTTATGAGGTGCGTTACAAGTGGCAGATTGTTGGGGGATGGAGCCGGACTGCAGTCTGGGCGAGTGGTGAAAGGTGGTCTGATGGTGAGATAGTGGTGGAACATGGACTGGAGCACAAGAACAGCGTTGGGAATGTTTAATGCGGTATCTTCAAAAGAGATCGGGCATGGAAGTTACAGTACAGGAATTAGGATTTGAGTTGTGGTGCTGTGCAGTTAGACGTGATGGGCTAGGAGATCTGAAGAAGTCAGCTGTGCTATCAACAGTCTAATTGGGGAACATTTATTTTGT
The DNA here is from genome assembly GCA_016271365.2 of Neoceratodus forsteri. Taxonomy (NCBI): domain Eukaryota; kingdom Metazoa; phylum Chordata; order Ceratodontiformes; family Ceratodontidae; genus Neoceratodus; species Neoceratodus forsteri. The sequence goes on along the minus strand of CM028138.1, from coordinate 708,003,674 downwards.
GTTTTAAAATAAGTTATTTTTTTTTTTGGTCAAGCGTGAGGCTGCAGTTAAGGCTAGCGGGTGTCTTCAAGTAGCGGCAAGTACAATTTGAACGTGGAAACAGACTTTTTTTAAAAACGAGTTAATGCTTAATTGTTCTCTCAAAAGCTGAGTGTTTATCTCTCCCTCTCTAGCAGTCAGCTTTGAAAGGAGAAAAAATGAATAGCAGCCGACAAGTCAGCTTTGAAGTGCGGGACAAATTATGTCGCTAAGTGAAGGGAAAAATGGCTGACATTCAAATTTTAAAATTCTATTGACACTATGATTTTTATTGTGTAAGGGCAGGCGGTGCTGGCACCTTTTTTACCTGGGCTCTGTTGTCTGATAGATGCCCACCTTGCCAGGGCTATCAGCCAATCAGAGCCCAGGATTTTCTAACCCCATTTTCTAAAACAGTTTTTTCTTCCTCCAGTTTGGTGTGTGCCCAGTCCTTTTGTTTTGTGCTTTGCTTCTTCTTTGCATACCTGCAGGTATGCAACTGGTTGCAAGCAGGGGCTCTGATGTATGCAATGTAGTCAACTACAAACCAGTAGAGACTATCATATATAGGCCCCAACCCAGTACCAAGCCACTGAATGCATTTTATTAAACTGTCAGCAGGCAGCTGCAGTGCCCCTGCTGAGGCCATAAGAGAAATACGGGGCCCTGACCTAGAAATCAACATTGAGTCACACACGGAAAGGCAGCATTAAACCACTATTTAAACTGCTCCTATAGTAATCAACTTAGGCAAATTCAGCTCAGATGTATTTATAGCACATACATGACTCCTATTAGATAACATTCTTACAGTATGGAAAAATCTTCATATATAATCTGCTTTTCTAAAACATAAGATTATTTTATTATCTGACATTATTTATTGTGCCTCTTTAGTATAATGGGGGATATGTGAAGGAGTGAGACCAGAAGTTGCTGTTTTTTAGGGTCAGACCCATGGCCATCTTCTATTGATATGGATTATGGGCAACAAGACCAGGAGAATGTGTAGGTAACCAGACCCCAGTGCTCTGACATCCCATTTAAATTATGATATAATTAGAATTAGCTAAAGTTCCAGCTTGAGTTTCTTCTCCTACCTTCCCTTCTTAACTTTAAATGAACAATGTATGTTACTTCTTTAAAATATTGGTTTATGTAGGAGACTGAATTTGAACGTTCACCTAAGCATGACTATATTACAATTCACATAATGTGTTTTATCTAGCACTTCCTATGATACAAAAGCTTTTTATTCATTGATCAGAGACTGAAAGGTAAGACAGAAGATTTGTTGCTTTTATAATATTTTAACATTGTGTGCAATGTAATTATGATGATGTTTCAGTTCTGTAACTGTTTTTACATTGTAATAACCTTGAACGTCAATCAATAAATGTTGAACCTTGGATATATAGAGGGAGGACTTTTGCCCGACTAGTTGGCAGGGCGGGCCTTAGCTAGGTGCAAACTGTGCCCCTACACTTTGGGAGCCCACACTTTTTTCTTGAGGAAAAAATAATTTAAAACATTTAAAAATGCCTAAATTTTGTTAGAGATGAAAATGTTTACCAGTAAATGAAAGTGGAAGACAACTGGCTCTGTTACTGTTACAAAAGGTGGAGGCAGCTTTGCTGCAGTGGAAAAGATTAGGTTAAGTAAGTGCTAATGGTGTTAATGGCCACACTTTACACCTCCCAGGTTGACTGCTTTCACAAACAAAGGGATATACTGACAAGACAGCATGTCAGTAACCTGGACATGTAGCTGAAATAATGAATGATATGACAAAGTGTGTTTCAAAAGTATGTGGGAAGCTGCAAGCATCACCTAACAATGCACTCAGCAAGGGGACAGCTGTCCCCTCCACAAAAGGCAAGCAATCCAGCTGGGGCTGGATTTGCTTTCCCACACAAACAAATGACTATTAGGACAGGGAAGGTGGGGGCTAGGGAAAACGTTTACTGGAAGGCCATGTGCATGAACACCAGAAGCCTGGGCAACAAGGTCCCAGACCTGGCAGCAGTTATGGCGGAGGAGGAGTTAGACTTGGTAGAAATCAGAGACTTGGTTCCATGATGGACAGGAATTGGACATGAACATCCCAGGTTATACACTGTTCAGGAAGGACAAGGTGGATAGGAGAGGGGGCAGAGCAGTGATCTATGTAACGGAGGGGATCCAGGCATTAGAAACACAGGGCAGGTGGGGGGACACTGAGGCCCTTTGGGTCTCACTGGCCACAGGGAAGGCCACGTTGGTGTGCACAGGGGTCATTTACAGGCCACCAGGGCAAACATTAGAGGTGGACGACCAGATGGCCGAGGAGATTCTAAGGATGGCAGCTAAGGGGGAGTTCCTACTGATGGGACATCTTAACCTGCTGGATGTGGAGTGGCAATTCCTGTCTGCAACCTCTACCAGAAGCAGGGTGAATGTTAATTCCCTACAGATAGCCCACCTGAGCCAGCTGGTCAAGGAGCCAACCAGGGAGAGAGCAGTGCTGGATCTGGTGCTTACAAATGGGGACAGGGTGGGCGTGGTAATGGTATGAGAAAGCCTAGGGAGTAGTGACCACAACACAGTGTGGTTCATGATACGTGCATCAGCCTCAAGTCACCGGACCAAAGTGAGGGTGCTCGGTTTTGGATGGGCTGATTTTGGAAGAATGAGGGAGTATACTCAACAGACTTTGGGGAGGTGGGGAACACAGAAGGTGGAGGATATTTGAGCAATGATTAAAGGGGCAATAGTGTTTCATACTAAGGTTCATACTAAGGTAGGAATAGGAACATAAAGGCCATAGCCCATTTGTGTTCCAACCTCATTTATAATACCTTAAGTCAACACCATCGAGAATAAATTTATCTAATCTGCTATTAAACACACTCTTGGTTTCTGCTATTATAATGTGTAATGGCAGTGAATTCCACAAATTTACCACTCTAACAGTATATGAATATTTCTTAGCATTTGTTCTAAACCTCTTCCCTTTAATTTGTAATGGGTGTCCCCTAATTTCCATAGTATTATCTTTAAAGGCTATATCTAAATCACACATCAGTCTAGGGTCTTGAAGTACATCATACAAAAAAAGAATATCACCATGTGCCCTGCATACTTCCAAAGATATGAGTCGTAATGAATGTAATCTTTCAGCACAGGGTATGTTACTATAACCATCAACCCTTTTTGTAAAGTGGCATTGTACTTGTTCCACCTTATTTCTTTCAACAAACTTTGAAGGGGTTCCAAATTTGGGATGAATACTCAAGATGGGGATGAACATGTGCCCTATATAGGAGAATAAGAATGCTACTGGATCTGGACACTATATTTTTCCTTATGGACCATATTGACCTATTGGCCTTATTTGTAGCTTCCCTAACTTGCTTTTATGTGTTTAAGTTATCACTCATATATATATACCCATATGTTTTTCACCAGCAGTTTTGCTAAGCAAGGCATTATCCAAAAAGTAATTCAATGTATTATTAAGTCTTCCCAAATGAAGCACTTTACACTTATTATCTATGTTCAATTTCATATCCCATTCTTGGGTCCAAAGGGAGACGGTATTCAAATCCTGTTGAAGTCTCCCCACTTCTATTTCAGTGGTACAAGGGCCAACTAACTTTGTATCGTCTGCATATTTTATAACTATATTCTACAGTTTTTGTGTTATATCAAAAGTAAAAACATTAAACAGTGTAGGGCCCAGGATGGAGCCCTGGGGCACTCCACTACCAACAGACCCCTCACTAGACAAATGTCCATTTATTATGACACACTGTCTCCTCTCAGACAGCCAATCTGCTACCCACTTGACTGTAAGAGCGGGAATACCAATCTTAGTCATTTTGTCCACTATTGTCCAATGTGGCACCCTGTCAAAAGCTATAGAGGAATCCAAATACATCACATCACATGGTATGTTATTGTCCAATTATGCACTAATCCGTTCATAAAAAACTAGTGAATTAGATGTATAGTCTCTACCTTTAACAAAGCCATGCTGGTCATGGTCAATGTTACTTGTTTGTTCTGATATTCTACCTTTTAATAATACTCTCCATCACCATTCCTATCACACTGGTTAAACTGATTCGACGATAATTTTGCACTAGTTCTCGTTCCCCTTTTTTAAAAATTGGGACTATGTGAGCTATTTTTCAATCGGTAGTTACCTTGGATTGCATATAAGATTAGTTGAACAAAAGTTTTAGTGGAGATGCAATGTGTTTGGACATGAATTTAAGAATTCCTGCAGATATTCTATCTGGTCCTGGAGATTATTCTGTTTTCAGTGCTTCTATTTTTCACTCAATTTCCTCTTCAGTAATTTCCTGATTGTGATTTTCTTTATTTTCTTTTATATACTTAGCTTGGTGGAAATGTTGGCCCTTGTCATAAACACTGCAGTAAAATTCATTGAAAATCTCAGCCATTTGTTTATTTTCAGAGATTATGCCATTTTCACCCATTATTGGTCCAGTCTGATTCTGAGAATTTTTTAAAGAATTAACGTAAGAGTAAAATTGTTTTGTATTTGATTTATTTGCTTCAGTGGCAAGCTTTATTTCCATATTCCTCTTTGCTTGTCGGATTTTCACTTTGCACATTTTTTTATGTGCTTAAAAGTCTCACATGTTCTGACATCACCATTTTTGGGGAATTTTCTATATAATCTGGACTTCTTTCTGATTAATTTTCTGATATTATAATTTAATCAATGAGGTATTTTATACTTAGCCAATTTCTTAATTTGAGGAATATTATCTGTTGCTACCTTCAGTATAGTGTTTTTTATAAGTCTCCAGATGTCATCAACTAATTTATCTTTTAAGATGGTATCCCATGAAATTTCTTTTAAATCTTTCTCAATACTATTTATGTCAGCTCTTTTTGGCAGAAAAATTGATGTACAACTATTCCTAGGTATATATGTATAATCTACAGTGAAACAGATGGAGTTATGCTCACTATTTGCCAAAGGGGAGTCAATATAACAGTCCTTCATAACAATGCCAGGTATAGCTAACACCAAATCCAAAATGTCCTTTCCTCTAGTCAGTTTCTGAACACATTGTGTTAAATTTAATTCCCTGCAAGTATTAGCAAGCAGAGATCCCACATTTGATTTGGAAGTTACAGTTGTCCAATCTATTCCTGTGATGTTAAAATCCCCCCATTATAATTAGATATCCCTCTATTTCTGCTCTTGCAATTTCAGACATTACATGTTGTGTTGTATCCATTGTACTATCAGGAGAATGACATATACATCCAAGAACCACAGATTTAGTTACATTCCCTTGGAGCCTCACCCAAACAGATTCATGAGTTGTATTAATTTTACATTTGGCTGTGACATCTACAGAACTCAAACAATCTTTTATAAAAAGGACCACACCTCCACCCCTTTTATTACTTCTAATATTTTCAAATTTGGTATATCCAGGAACCCTGCTTCCATAAACATCTCACTTATTCTTTCTCCATGTCTCAGTGATGGCGGTAACATTAGGAGATTTCTGATTAATAATTACAAGGAGTTCATCCACAGAACACTGTTCGAAGAAGGTAAGCAAGAGCAGGAGGAGATGGAGGCCTCTGTGGTTCAGTAGGGAGGTGGGGGATAGCATCAGAGTTAAGAGGCAAGCATTCAGGCAGTACAAAACTACACAGAGTGAACTGGGCCATGTGGCATACCAGAATAAGTAGAGGGAAGCCAGGAGGGTGGTCAGAAGGGTGAAAGCAAGAATGAAGGAGAGTATAGCCAAGGGGGTCAGGAAAGGGGGAAAGACTTTTTTTAGGTATATTAGTGAGCAGAGAAAGGGTGGGACTGGGATACCTGGCCCGCTGGCTGAGACAGGGGAAAAGGTAGAGAGGGACTGGGAGAAGGCAGAATTACTGAACAGTTACTTCAGTGCAGTATTCACGAGGGAAGAGTGAGGGTGCTTTTGGACTAGAGGAAAGGGGTAGGGGTGGAAGTGGGACCATTCCAGGAAAAGGAGATTTCAAAAGAGCTAAAGAGCCTGAGGGTGGACAAGGCCATGGGGCCGGATGGGATTCAACCTAGGGTGTTCAGAGAGCTGGGTGAGGAGCTGGTGACCCCTTGACCTATTTGTTCAATGAGTCCTTGTGCACAGGGGTCATTCTGAAGGACTGGAAGTCTGCAGATGTGCTGTCCCTGCATAAGGGAGGGGGGAGGCAGGTCTTGAGCAATTACAGGCTAATGAGTCTCACATCAGTGGTCAGTAAGCTCAAGGAAAAACTGCTCAAGGACAGGATCACTGACTACCTAGAGGCAAGCAGCCTACTCGACCTAAGGCAGCATGGCTTTACCAGGGGCAGATCTTGTCAGACAAATCTGGTAGGGTTTTTTGACTGGATCACAAGGGCAGTAGATTTGTGGGGGGGGGGGCAGTGGACATAGCCTACTTGGATTTCAGGAGGGCCTTTAATATGTTACCGTATGGTGGGCTGGTGCACAAAATGGAATGTCTGAGGCTAGGGAAGGTGGTTACAGAGTGAGTGTGTAACTGGTTGGTGGGTAGGACACAGAGAGTGTTAGTAAATGGGGTCTGTTCAGGTGAGTCGGCAGTCACAAGTGGCATGCCCCAGGAGTCAGTGCTGGGACTCCTGCTGTTCAACATCTATATAAGTGACATAGTGGAGGGGTTGGAGGGTACAGTGAGCCTGCTTGTGGATGATGTCAAAATCTGTAACAGAGTGGACATAGAAGATGGAGTGGGAAGGATGCAGAGGGACCTAGAGAAGTTGAAGGACTGTGACAAGAAGTGGAAATGTTCCCTCAGCATGGCAAAATGCAAAGTCATGCACCTGGACAGAAGAAATGGGAGAATGGAATACAGACTCTGGGGCAAACCGCTAGAGGTTACCATGGAGGAGAGGGACCTGGGCATCATCATCTCTCAGGACTTGAAGGTGGCTGGGCATTGTGGCAGGGTGGTGTCAAAATCCAGCAGAGTGTTGGATCGTATTGGGAGGGGGATCATCAGCAGGAAGAGGAAGGTCCTGATTACTCTGTACTCCCAGCTGATCAGGCCTCATCTGGAGTATGGGGTCCAGTTTTGGAGGCTTTACCAAAAGAAGGATGTGGAGAGGGCAGAGCAGGTACAGAGTAGGGCAACAAAGATGGTGAAGGGGCTTAGTCACCTGCCATATGAGGAGAGGCTGGGAGCCCTGGACATGTGCCATCTGGAGTTGAGGAGGGAGAAAGAGGACATGATAGAGACCTTCAAGTACCCGAAAGGGATAAACAAGGTGACTACTGAGAATCTCTTCCAATTGAAGAGGTGTCCCAGTAAAAGGGGGCATAATCTCCAACTGGGGGGTAGGTTTGGAGGCAACATCAGAAAGAACTTCTTTATTGAGAGGGTTGTGGACACCTGGAATGGGCTGCCTAGGGAAGTGGTGGATGAGAATTCAGTGGGGGGGGTTCAAGAGGGCATGGGGTAGACACAGAGGGCTGTTGAAAGGAGTGGGGGGGAATCAGAGGCAGGCCTAGGGGATGTCAGGCAAATGGGCAGAATAGGTGGGCCTGGAGGTCCTTTTCTGCCATCATTTTCTTATATTCCTATTTACTCAAAATGGCTCAAAAACCTGACCATCACAGAGCAAAACCGGATTTCCTGATAGGGACCCTGAAATTTGAAAACCTAATCACCAGGTAAAAAAACTGACAGGTGACAACCATACTGGTGTATCATAATAATGCCATGAAAATCCTCTCTATTCTCTCTCACTCACACCTCCAGAAAATTTAAGTTGTTAAACTTGTTTGCAAATCAGAGTATCGGAGGTGTGAGTGCCCAGTGATGATCTCCCTGTCCTTACAGAAATGAATACAGTAGTAGTACCGTACTTAAGTTCTTGCTCCAGGCTCAGTCAGATTCATTTCCAGTGGTGAAGTCAAATAATTCAGTGCAGTCAGTGGCACTAATTTAAAGATGCTGGTTAAACTAGTAGACCTGTTACTGCTTTATTAATACAGGACAGGAGGGTTAGTTAGGTGTAAATGTTAAATGGGGGCACAGGGAATGTAGTGGTGGGGCCTGGCAGGGGGCTGCACAGGAGCCCAGAATGGTTAAGGCTGGCCCTGCTAGTTAAAAGGGCATCATCACACTAGTAGCATTAAATGGTGGTGTACAGAATCCTAACATGAGCAACAGACACAGCTGTTATTATATTTCAGCCCTGATTGTGTAATAATGGAGTGCAAAAACCCAACTGCCTACCTATAAACAAAAGTGTTACAATGAAATACCAAAACATTATACCTGTACAAAAGGCAGCCTTGATCTTGATTTTCTTTAATTTATACTTTTCTTTTGTTGTGTATGTTATGCATGCTGTTGATGAATTGTGTTTGATGTAGTTATCAGTTAAATAATGAAATATATTTACAAAAAAAGAATAATTCTATGATGTTGTTATCAGCTAAATACTTAATAAGATATATTTACAAAAAAAAAAGACTAATTCCATGATTATTAATAAAGTTAAAAGCCTTTGAGAAATTAATCAGGACAGCACTACAGGTGTCCCCATGGTTGATAGCATAATGTAGTACTGCAAGAATATATTTTTTGCATGCTGTCATTGATCTGAATTAATTCAGATAAACTGATCACAGAAAATACTCCCTTATCCAGGAGTAAACAATCCCTTAAAGGGAAGGACTTCTCAGCCTTTATTCCCTATACCTGTGTAGTTTACAGGCATGGGCAATGATTTCTTCTATTGCTTCCTCCTAATTTCATCAGGATTTAAATGTAAATGAAGTTACTTTAGTCTGCTATGAAAACCTGCTTAACTCCATTGCAAAGCAAGCTCATGACCCAATTTATTCAAGGTATCATGGGATTTGATGATGCTTTATGGCTAAAGTCTGCAGTTCTTTTTTTTTTAATATATTTTCTTTTTTTTCCTGGCTGGTCTGCTGTCACCATCAGCCCTGGCCATGGCCCCTGGGACTCCACTGCCACCATCCCCAGTTATCCCCGGCTTGCCGCCCCCGAGCGGGGCCGCAGCATCGGTCCCCTTATCTGCGCAGCGGAACTGGTATCTGGATGTGGAAATAGCAGCTATTTGAAGCTCCAGGGAGGTCTTCACATAGACAGTGGACTCACCCACCATCTTTTTCTTGGTTTTTCTTGGAGGCAGGGATGTGCAATGATGCCAGCGTCCACCCTGCCTCCCCTGATCCCGAGTGCCAATAGCATGAGTGACTCCCAGCTTCTGCTAGGGGACCTCATTGCACCAGAAACTGCCCCACCCTCCCCCTGAAAAAGGAAAGCTGCCCATGAGGCACTCTATCCATCTCCCCCTGGCCAGCTCTCCGATGACCCAGGTCCGTTCCCGAACCCAGGTCGCCGGCGCCGCAAGCAGAATTCCAACCGCTGCGCTGGTGGACTGGCCCTAAAGACAGCAGTTCTAGGATATCAGTCTGTGCTGTTGATGTCCTCTGCAGCCCCTGTGTTTTTGTCTTGTGCTGGCCATCTGTCTTGTTTGTTAGCTAGCACAAGAAAAAGAAAAAAACAAACAAGCAAAAAACAAACAATGAGAACGAAGAGACTGCATGCTCAGTCAGCAAGACTAAGAACTTATAACACAAAGCTATTCAACAAGCAAAAATAAAACCTTACAAAAACCAAACTTTCTTTTTCCAACTCAAATAGACTTTAAACTACAGAAAACGGGGCATAGCAAAGCTCAAGAACCTGAGCATTCACATTAAGTCCCTGTTAGATGCAAATGCACAGACTGTGACACTGTATTCTCTGCTTTCAGCAATGGACTATACTTATTATAATGCGTTTTAATCTCTTGGGCTCGTCTATGATCAGATATAGCAATACAAGTACCGAACAGTCACCCGACTCCAGATAAATGATAATACAGTAGTTTAGATATTGTCAGACGGATCAGGGTCTTTAATTCTGTCATTCTTAACTGCCACTGAATTTTAGGTATACTGATGTATACTATCTTATGAGTTTGAGGAAACATGTCTATGGTGGACTATTAAGTTTAACTCGGTTTTAATGACTATTGCGGAGAGGGCATTAGGAACTGAACTGAAGAAACTAATCCCCTACTGATTTGCATGAAGCACTACATCGCCACATCATCCTAAAAATTCCCCTCTAACACCTAATCTTTCATACCTACATTTTCAGGACGTTTGCCTTTTTAAGGAAATGTCTTACCTAGAACAGTGAGCTTTGTCCCACCACCGAAGTACTGGGTACTACCAGCAGTACACATACAGTCATGGCTGTCAGAAAACTAGCAGCCTGTTTATGAGGTTGATAGGGGACCGCGGAAGGAACATAGAAACATGGAACGATTGACATGCTCTTCTTTCTTAGAACAAACGCACGCACACAAACTAGATAGATAGATAGATAGATAGATAGATAGATAGATAGATAGATAGATAGATAGATAGATAGATAGACAGACAGACAGACAGACAGAAAAATACATGGATGGGTCTTTTCTTCCATATAGAAGTGGTCACTGGTTATCACTCAGTTCTTTCTAAATACACTTTCCCCGCATATTCATATGCAATTAAATTAATAATAACCATCCAAATGTATTATATAAAATAAAAGATGGATTAGTCTGCTATATTCAGAAATTAACCCATCGAGGGGGCGAACCAGATCATAATGCCACTTGCGCTTCGAGTTCGTGACTTATGGATAGCTGCTAGTATTGCATTCTTTGCAAGCGTCCATTCAAGACAAAGGCAATGAAGGATCCAGGCACGGGAGTGTTTTTCATATTTATCAGAATAGATAATATTTCTAACCTAATTCATTCTGGCGTTTTAGTATAACTGCAAGAAGTGAGGTGCTTGGGGAGCTTTTTCTGTTACAAATATCACCAAGTATATTGAATTGAAACTTACATATCTGTACCAGTGTTTCATTCCCAACTTATTTGAAAAGTTTGCTTGGCTCTTTATCCGAATTGTAACAGTAAAGTAAAATAAAACTACCTTGCTGCAAAATCAAAAACTAAGCAAGGAACACACCAGAGACTCCGTGCTACTGACATTCCACCTATACAGTTACCCATCTCGCATAAAAAAAGCAGCATTAGTGAATTGTAAAACTAGTCTATTACAATAGGTAAACTATCCTGCCTAGGGATATCCCTGTCTTACTGCCCCACATTAGGAGCGAACTCCCTCTCTAACCTTCATAACTGCTCCGCCCTACAAGGAAACTGTGCTGTTCCCAGGCAGATAAAATGCTGGAAAGTCACAATTGAAAGCAGAAAGCAATACTATTGTATGACGTGAACGTAACATTAAACTGCACAAATAAGACACTATCCACGTTCTGAGCTCCTATAGGCTTCCTAATTTATTCAACATTGTGATTGTCAGTGTCTCATATTTTCAAGATTTTGAGTGTCAGAGTCTCACCTTTCAGTGACAATATACTGACAGTTATATTTCTACACTGGTGCAGATTATATCTTACCCAGGACTGTTAGCTTGGTTCCTTGCCCGAAGAGCAGCTGTGCTGTGCCAGAACACAATGCTTTATCTTTGTAGCAAAACCTGAACAACTAAAGAATTTTAGCAGTACCCCCCACCACACACACACACACATATACACACTGTTCTTACATTATTAGTTACCCCCACTGTGAGCTTTGCCCCTCCGCTAAAATATGCTTTAGCAAAACAGAGAGACAGAGACAGAGAAGAAGGACAGTAGATGGGAGGGACAGGGAGGAGATAGGGTAAGGGAGGGAGAAACATTAAAATGTAGAACTTGCCGGCAGAGAAGGACCTCTTGGCCCACCTAGTCTGCCCTAAATTCTCTACCTACTTTGCTACCAAAGACCCTACTCCATCTCCAGCTTTACTCCCCCTTCCCCCATATTACTATGGTCCCCTTGTGTCTAGCCCATGCATGCTTGAATCCTGCCACCATTTTAGTACCCACCACCTCTGCTGGGAGGCCTTTCCAGGTGTTCATCACCCTTTCTATGAAGAATTATTTCCTCACATCCCCTCTGAGTCCCTTCCCCTCCCAGCTTTATGCCACGACCCCTTGTCCTCCAGCATCTCTTTCTTTGTAAAATGCTACCCTCCTGTATCTTATTTTAATACCTTTGAGGTATTTGAACATTTCTATCATGCTACACCTTTCCCCTCCTTTCCTCACCAGAGTACATATTCAATTCCTTGAGTCTTTCCTCGTAAGGGCTTTTGATGCAGGCCATACACCATTTTAGTTGCCTTCTTTTGTACCTCCTCTACCCTATCTATGTCTTTCTGGATATGAGGCCTCCAAAACTGGACACAGTACTCTATGTGGGATCTTACCATTGATCTATACAGAGGCCACACTACCTCCCTCTTTCTGCTGGTGATACCCCTCCATATGCACTGGAGCATTCTGCTAGCATTTCCCACTACCTTATCACACTGCTTTGCTGCCTTCAGGTCATCAGATATAATGACCCTCAGGTCCCTTTTCTGTTACGTGGTGGCCAGCATCTCCCCACCCAGTTGATACCTTGCCCTTGGGTTTCTGTGCCCTATGTGTATAATTTTGCACTTTTTAGCTTTGAAACCGAGTTCTCAAACCCTTGACCAGTCTTTCAGCTTTTTCAGATGGTCCCTTATTTTTTCAACCATCCACCTCCCTTCTCCCCCCCACTGTGTGTGTCCACTCTTTTGCAGATTTTAGTGTCATCTGCAAACAGGCATACCGTCACTTCCAGCCATCCTGCAATGTCACTGATAAAGATATTGAAGAGGACAGGGCCCAGTACTGACCACTGTGGCACCCTGTTGGTTACTGTGCCTTCTTCAGAGTGAACCACATTTACCACCACCCTCTGTAACTCCTGTTCCTTAACCAACTTCATACCCATTTTACTACTTTTGGACCCACTCCCAGGCTACCCAGACTGTTAACCAGTCTTCTGTGTGGAAGGGTTAGAAGGCATTACTATAATCCAGGTAGGCCACATCCACTGCCCTGCCCTGATCCACTTCCCTGGTCACCCAGTCAAGGAACTCAATCAGGTTTGTTTGACAAGATCTCCCCTGTGAACCCATGCTGCCTCGGGTACTGTATTCCACTGGTCACAAGGTACTGTATTCCACAATCCTTCCCTTCAGGAGTGTTTCCATTACTTTGCCCAACACCAAAGTCAGGCTGACAGGTCTGCAGTTTCCTGCCTCCTCCCTATTCCCACTTTTGTGAAGTGGACCACATCCACCCTTCTCCAGTCCCCTGAAAGGTCCCCATATCTAGTGATAGGTTGAACAGGGCTGTCACAGGTGTAGTCATCACCTCCTTAACCTGCCTCAGTATCCTAGAGTGCACCCTGTCCAGCCCGATTGCCTTGTCTACTTTTAGTTTTGCTAGTTCCTTGAGGACTCTATCCTCTGTAAAGGTTAACCTCCCTTCAATGCCCTTTCCCCTGTCTGTGGCCTGTCAACTACCCCTTCCTTTATAAATACTGAACAAAAGTACTTCTTCAACATGTCTGCTTTTTTTTTGGTCCTCTTCTACACAAACCTCTCTTTCTCATTTTAACCTTACTATGCCTCCATTGTTCTTCCCCTTTTCACCTAAATAAATGTTTTATGTTCCTTTTTTTTACTGACTTCGCAACATTCTCCTCTAGTTGTGCGCTCATGCTCCTAATTGCTTTTTCTGCCTCCCTGTGTTTCTCCTGATAACCCCCATCATTTTCCTTTGGTGTAAACTTGTACCTTCTAAATGCCAGCTTCTTTGCCTTTACTGTCTCCTCTACTTCCTTAGAGAACCATAGGGGTCTCTTTTTCTCTTGCCCTTTTTAACCTGCCTGACACAGAGGTTTGTTGTCTTCTCAATGCCCTCCTTTATAGTTGCCCACTGTTCCTCTACTCCACCCAGTTTCCCAATCCCTGCTAAAGCTTCCCTGAGGCATTCTCCCATTTTCTTGAAATCAGCCCTCCTGAAGTCCAGGACCCTGGGGGGGGGGGGAGTATCAGAAACAGCCACTTGCAGTATTGTATGTGTTTCTTCAATAATACAGTTTCAGATATGGCCTATGTTTTATGAATTGCATGGAATGGAAGACAACTTTTCTGTTTGACAACACAGCTGCAAAATAACCTTCCCTACATTAGTTCTCATTGCAGAAATATAGTGATACAGAAAGTAGCTGTATCTTTAATAAAACTACCCTGGTAAAAATGTATATTTGTTATTAAGAAAATATTTGTTAGTAATATAATTTCTGTTTCCCTTACCTAGAACCTAGAATGGTGAGTTTGGTCCCTTCTCCAAAATATTGCTGTAAGTTATTACACATTGGTTAACAACCTGTACAAAATCTATCTCCTGCGCATGTGAATACACAAATATGATCAGCTAAATGTTTCAGTGTTTCTCCAAAATAACTTACAGTGCCTTAGGAAAAAAGACAAAAAAAAAAAAAAAACAAGCAAAAAAAAAAACACTACATATTACCTATTTAGAAGTCTCATGGCAATTCTGATTTCCTGCCACCCCCACCTCCCATAGTAAAAAGAATTGTTTCTGTTTCTCCCAGGTCTTACCTAGAACAGTTAATTTGGTCCCCTCTCCAACTCAAAATCACATCGCCTTTTATCAGACTGAGCTTTAATACTGCATACCAAACAAAAATGCAACCTTCTGGAGGTTTAGAATTGAAGGAACTTCAGCTATTTAAACCCAATGTCAATTCTTAAATTTACCATGGTTTCTATGTTTTGTCAGGTGCATTGTTGGCGAATGCAGAAGCCTTTTCCCCATAAATAATTTTGTTTGCACAAGGCTTTAAGATGGACCTTATATAAAATTATTTGCAGTTTACATAGCACTTTCCTTGTTTTGCTGGCATGGTCATTCCGATTTCTGTCCTAGTTGGCCAGGAAACCATCTACTTCATCATTAAAATAACCGCTTTATATTTTTGTTAATAAAATATGTAAATATTCCCTGTTAATTATTATGAGAAAATGTTACAATTAAATCATCAAGAAGGGAACTGTTAATGAAAAAAATGTGTCCATTAAACGGATATGTAGTTGATCGTTGTAACATTATTCTATAAAAACTGGGAATGAAAATGTTTAAAGGGGCGATATTTCACTGCCCTTCAGTTCCATTATCCTTACCCCACTCCAAGAAACCATAAAAGCAAGTTATTCTTATCACAAACCGTTGGCTGTGTTCCCTTTCGTTAGTGCAGTTCAGAATAGAAACACAGCGGCTCATTAGGAAATGCTATTTCACAGAGAGAGTGGTAGAAAAGTGGAACAGACTCCCGGAGGCGGTCTTTGGTGAAGAAACCGTGGAGAGATTCCAAAGGGCATGGGACAATCATAGGGGTGTGTTAAGGGTTGGGGGCACAGGTCCAAGCAGATAGCTGGACAAATAGGCAGACTCGGTGGGCCTTGACGGTCCTTTTCTGCCGTCACACTTCTATGAATCCCTGTCATCAGAAGGATGAGCATTTTAAAAATGTGTGTAAGCAAGAAGTGTGACAATTGTTGGACCCTCTGGAAAATCGTCCCAGGTGCTTTCCGGGAAGCCATGGCTTTCAGTGATTGATTTCACATATTTTGACATTGTGCCTTCCAGAACACCTTTTTCGGCATGGAAATGGGTGGTGGTGGTGTGGGGGGCCGGGGTTGTCTTTGTATTTTTTCATTGTACTTTATCTTTTTATTCTGGTACTGTGGTTGCTGTAATTTGTCCATGTAATGTTTGCTCTGCATTGAATTGTGGTTTGTACAGTACTGTACGTTTGCACATTTTCTGTTGCCCCCAACCCGACACCACCAGAGTAACACACTTGTAAACAAAGTTCTGCTCAGTGTGCCTAGCCTATAACAGGCACCGAATTTTAAATAAATCAATTTTAAATTAGTAAAGGACTACTTTTTACCTACCTAATACTGTCAGCTTTGTGCCGTCTCCAAAGTAGTATTGCTGTGCGTTTGCACAGCGTTAGATCCTCACATCAAAAACTAGTTAAACTGCAGTTAAAGCATACATAGCTAGCTTCTGGAAAACGGCACATTGCCAGCCATAATACTACAATAGAGTATAGTATGTCAGCATTTCTTTCCTCGTACCTAAAGCAGTCAGCTTGGTCTCTTCTCCAAAGTAGGATTAGAAGCCTGCACGGTGCAACACACCAATGGCTCATTCAAAATGATTCAGTCCTTTAAAAATGACATTTGCAGAGGAGAGGAAAGGAAAGAAGAAAAGAAAAGGTGTTTGCCTTCTTTAAAAAAATTATATTCAAACTGGTTAAATAATTAGAACCATTCACTAATTAAAAAACATTGTATTATGTCGCACATACGTTATGATTTCAGCCAGCTTGATAGTGTAACTTCTGGCAAACTTCATTCATTCACCACTCTTGGACAAACAAGACCCAAGCTCTTGTGTCCTCCATCATCAAGGTGTATTTTAGCATTCACGTTTTCCTCTGCGCTTTGTAGGTCAACTTCACGGCAACAGTCATACTCAGACTCACCTAAAACTGTCAGCCGGGTCCCCTCGCCGAAGTAAGCCTGATAGCTGCCTGCACGGTGCTTCGCCTTTTGCACTAAAGTGCCACAGGTGATTTCCTAAGACTCCAAATTAAGTCCGACCAGCTCTGAATTTCATATTATTTTCGAGCATGTTAACGACCCTTCTATCATCTATTCTCTGGCATCCATGTACCCCCCCCCCCCATGGGTATAGCTTGCCAATATATATTCTTCTTTCCTGACACAGTCAGCTTGGTTCCCCCACCGAAATATGCTGGAAATCTCGATCATAAATTAATGCTACAATGTAGGGCAAAAAACAATACACAACCCATCTCTTTTCAACTTCCACGCCTATGAGGATCCTCCCGTATAAAGTGTTTCTGCATTCGGGACTTTAGGTGTTGAAATGGCATTTCTGAAACTGTTAGAACTAACTGTAGATCCCCCAACACACACACACACACAATCATCTTTAAACAGAACTCCTACCATTGTAAGTAAATAGTTTTGCTTGATAGTATAGGGTCTCACTATAGTTAGACGTCTGCGTGAGCCTCCCCACACACACATATGTATAATTTCAATACAATATTTACACAATATTTCGTGTGTCAGAAGATGGAAAGCCAAGAAGTGACATGATTTACCCAGAGGATTACTCTTTTACCCTCGCAGAACTATAAATAAGGAACTGTTAATTTCTCAGCCTGTAGCAACAACTGTTTGTGGCATTCTATCAAAATATTCCCATATAACGAAGCATAGAACAACACTGCATAAAAGGGGTATTTAACATTCTAAAACATTGTCACTAAAAGCAAGCTTTGTTCTATAGCAGGCGTGGGGAGAGATCCTAAAACAGCAACAACAAAACAAAAAAACAAAACAAAACCCAGAAATGACTTTAGAAAAGGGACGATTACCTAAAATGGTAAGCTTGGTGCCTTCCCCGAAATAAGCCACGCTGCTGGCATCACGCTGATCTAATCACTGGCAAGAATCTTGCGATTCAGCTATAAAAGTGTTAGCCATGTGTTCAGTAATGTTCAGTCCCCCTTTAATGGTATCGATGGAGACAGGTGGTCCTTCACTTTATTCTTGTTCGTTTTATTGGTATTATGATCGTTGTTTCACGCCAGACTGGACAAGAGGAGTCCTTTTGATAATACAGTCATCCCTGACATCAAGCGATATTGCTATTTAATGTATTTTATACTGTTAGATATGTCTGTTTTGCTGCCGCTAATTTGGTTACATCTGTTTCATTTCCAAGGACATCATTGGAAACGAAAATATTTCTTCAGGTAAAATAAATAAACACATAACTAAATACATACATACATAGGTACTTGGAACATATTATTGTAACGTCCAATTTAATTAAACGTGCAGGCATAAAGCCCCCGCCCTCATCTGACTGTATAAATAAGGGAGAGGTTTTTGTGCAGCCTCTACATTGAGTTGTATCACCGTGGCCCCCAGTCCCCACGGCGTTAGAATATAATACAAAAACCAATTAGCTCACAGAGAGTCACCCCCTTCCTCTGACATCAGCGTTTCACTATGAATTATTGTTTTCGCCCAACGCGCATTTATACTAAGCAGTCAGCCTCGCCCCAGGCATCCTGGAAATGACGCATGAATAGGGACAGCTTAAGGTCTGCAGTGCAGGTGGTTCGCACCACTGAGGTGGCAATGCATTATAACTGACTACCCTGCATATTTATGATGCCTAGGGCGAAGCAAAAGGTATTGGTTTTAATGAGCTAACTGTACAAATATGAGGCTCACAGAGTATGTTTTCACCTAACATCTTATGGGGCACTATGAGAGGGGAACATAACCGTTACACATATTTTGCTTCCTTTCTTTGCATTCAGATTTGCCTTTTCTTTATAACTATGTACTTAAACTAGCAAACAGTATCACTATAATATCTCAGACTTCCTCTGCTCTGGCTGCTTGTCTGCATCTGAACATAACATAACATAACATAACCATAAAGGTAATACAGGATAACATAGCATAGCATAAGAAAGGTATAGGCAAAAGAAGGCTGAACCCCATTTGAATCGTCTGCTAGTGCACACTATTGTTTGAATTAGTTGGATACCCAATCTCCATGAGATTGTCTAGACAAATACTTAGGTTCCGACTGTAAACCACCTCTTTGGGAAGACTGCACCATCATTTTGATACAATTTTGGTGAGACCCCATCTGGAGTACTGTGTGCAGTTTTGGAGACCTCATCTAGGCAAGGACATAGACAGGATGGAAGCAGTCCAGAGGAGGCAACTAAAATGGTGGGGTCTGCATCAAAACCATATGAGAGAGACCGAGAGCTTAAGTATGTATACCCCTCGATGAAAGGAGGGGGCATGATGAAACCTTTCAAGTACCTCAAGGGAATCAACAAAGTCCAGGAGGGTAGCATCTTTCAGAATAAGAGATGTGTAAGAACAAGGGGGCACAATTTAAAGATAGAGGGGGGACAGTTCAAGGGTAATGTGAGGACATTTTTTTTCATGGAGAGGGTGATGGATGCATGGAACCGCCTTCCTGGAGAGGCTGTGGGGTCTAAAACAGTGGGAGAATTCAAACATGCATGGGACAGACATAAGGCAATTGTAGTGGGGGGTAGCAGGAAGTAGGCTGTTGGTTAACTAGAATCTGCAGCTTATCCAGTAGGTAGGGAAATGGGCAGACTGAGTGGGCCAAGTGGTCCTTATCTGCCGTCAAAGTCTATGTTTCTATGTTTTCTACATGAACCAGCTCTTCCTGCTGCTTCTCTTACAGATGTCCTGTTAGCTTCAGCATATGTCCCCTTAACACACACTGTGTGTAATTTTCTTTTAGATTAACAAGATCCAATAATTGTATTCCAGAATGCCCTATTACATTAGAATCATTATCACTTCTGTCTTTTTCTCTCCAAAGAAAACAATCTTCCCTCATATTATTTTTCTCTCATCCATGCTATCTGCTTAATGAATCTCCTCTGCACTCCTCAAGTCTTTCACGATTCCTCTTCATGTATGGGCACCAAAACTGATGCCAAAATTGTCCCCCTTATTCTAGATGTGGCCTCAGGAAAGACCAGAACAAAGGCATCATAACCTCCCTCCTCCTACTGGTTATGCTCCTATAGCTATGTACACCATTACTTGACTTCATTTACTGCAGTCTCACATTGTTCATACTATGTGAATTTGCCCATAACCATTATTCCAAGGTTCATTTCCTCAGTTGTAGATTTTAATGGAATGCTGTCCATTGTGTAAATAGCTCTGGAGTTCTTAACACTGAGATGCAAAACAACACATTTTGCTACAGTAAAACAAATTTTGGCTGTTTTGGCCCACCTTATTTCTTTTAGGAGGGCTGACTTTGGGAAAATGAGAGAGTGCCTCAGAAAAGCACTAGCAAACAGGCAAGAAGGAGGGGTGGAGGAACAATGGGGAGTAATCAAAACAGCCATCACAGAGGCAACAAGCCTTTGTGTGATGCAAATCAACAAAACACAACAAAGGAAAAAAACACTATGGTTCTCAAAAGAGGGGGCCGGGAAGGTTAAGGAGAAAAGGATAGCATTCAGGAAACATAAGGAAACACAGAAGGAGCAGGGCAGAGAACTTTATCAGTTAAAGCAGAAAGAGGCATGGAAGGCAGTCAGAATAGCAAAGGCCCAAACTGAGGAAAGGATAGCCAACTCTGTTAAGAAGGGAGATAAGACCTTTTATAGGTACATTAGGGAGAGACAAATGACCAAGGGAGGGTTATCGAGGCTTAATAAAGGGGAGGGAATGTGGGCAGAGTGTGACAGTGAAAAAGCAGGGCTACTGAATGAATATTTCTGCTCAGTATTCACAAATGAATAGGAGGGGAGGTACCTAAACCAAACAACAGAAACACTCTGGATATGAGGGTCGATACCAATCCATTCACAGAAGAAAGGATTCTGAAAGAACTAGTAAAACTGAAGGTGGACATAGCAATGGGGCCTGATGGGATTCACCCAAGAATTCTAAAAGAACTAAGGGTAAAACTAGTGACATCACTGACTACTCTCTTTAACAAATCATGGAAGGATGGGGTGGTGCCTGAGGACTGGAGGAGGCCTGATGTGATTCCTCTTCACAAAAGTGGGAGCAGGGCCTAGGCAGGAAACTACAGACCAGTTAGTTTGACCTCAGTGGTAGGGAAAATGATGGACTCACTTCTGAAGGAAAGAATTGTTGTGTACCTAGAGGACAGTGGGGCACAGGACCCAAGACAGCATGGATTCACAGTGGGAAGGTCATGTCAGATGAATCTAATAGATTTCTTTGACTGGGTGA
The DNA here is from genome assembly GCA_016271365.2 of Neoceratodus forsteri. Classification (NCBI taxonomy): domain Eukaryota; kingdom Metazoa; phylum Chordata; order Ceratodontiformes; family Ceratodontidae; genus Neoceratodus; species Neoceratodus forsteri. The sequence continues at coordinate 707,982,745 of CM028138.1, read as the reverse complement.
CCAAAGTAGTAGACCAGGGAGGGGCTGTGGACATGGCCTTCCTAGATTTTAGCAAGGCATTTGATGCAGTCCCACACAAAAGATTACTATGCACATTAGCCAGCCTTGGAGTGAGTCACAAGGTGATAGCCTGGATAAAAAATTGGCTGGACAACAGGACGCAAAGGGTAGTAGTAAACGGAGTCCACAGTGAAGAAAGGAGGGTTATTAGTGGGGTACCACAGGGTTCAATACTGGGACCAGTTCTTTTAATGTCTTTATAAGTGACATTGCAGAGGAACTGGAAGGAAAAGTATGCCTCTTTGCAGATGACACAAAGATCTGCAACAGGATTGATACACGAGATGGAGTGGAAAGGATGAGAAGGGACTTGGCGAGGTTGGAGGAATGGTCCAATGTATGGCAGCTTAGATTCATATGCACCTGGGAAACAAAAACCCAAGAGAAGAGTACACAATGGGGGGTGAGATACTGACAACAATAAAAATGGAAAGGGACCTGGGGGTAATAATATCAGATGACCTAAAGGTGGGCAAGCAATGTGAAAAGGCAGTAAGGAAGGCTGGGGGGATATTGGGATGCATAGGGAGAGGCATCAACAGTAGAAAACAGGAAGTTGTTATCCCTCTGTACAGACAGTTGGTGAGACCCCATCTGGAGTACTGTGTGCAGTTCTGGAGACTCCATCTCCACAAAGGCATAGACAGAGTGGAGGCTGTCCAGAGGAGGGCAATCAAAATGGTGCAGGGTCTGCACCAGAAGACATATGAAGAGAGACTAAAGGAGCTTAATATGTATACCCTTGAGGAAAGAAGGGAGAGTGGGGACATGATAGAAACTTTCAAGTACCTCAAGGGAATCAACAATGTCCAAGAGGGTAGTATCTTTCAGAAAAAGAGATGTGCAAGAATAAGGGGGCACAATTTGAAGATGGGGGTGGCTCAGAGGTAATGTGAGGAAGTATTTTTTCACTGAGAGGGTTGTGGATGCATGGATTGGCCTTCCTGAGGAGGTTGTGGAGTCAAGAACAGTGGGGGAATTCAAGAATGTATGGGACAGACATAAGGCGGTCCTAGTGGGGGGCGAGAGGTAGGAGGAAGTAGGCTGTTGGTTAACTAGGATCTGCAACTTATCCATCAGGTAGGAAAATGGACAGACTAGGTGGGCCAAGCGATCCTTATCTGCTGTCAAATTCTATGTTTCTTGCAATTTGCCTAGTCTGTTACTAGATTCTATGCAGAGCCCTATGGTCCTCCACAAACTCTGATGCCCATCCACGTAGTTCCGTAAAGGAGTTCCAGATGTAAAAGTTAAAAAGTAGTGTTCCCAGGACCAAGTCCTGCAAGGCACCACTGGTAACACATGCCCATCCAGATGTTTCACCATTAACTTTAACTCTTTGCCTCCTACCCATCAGAACACCCTGATAGTAGCATCAGAATCTGTTGCAGAGGAAATTGCTATGATGTCATAAACACAGGAGTATGATGTCAGGTGTAGTTAAGCAGCTAGAAGAGATGTCTATAGGCAAGTGATGCTGTCATCATGTCAATGTCCATAGCTATAAAAGAAAGGTGGAAACTAAACACAGCATATAAACTGAAGTATAACATTGTGTTTGAGACATTAGTGTCTCTTTTGGTTGCAAAGACCCTAACATGTCAGGAAGTCAGTAATGCATTTATACACCCCATTTGATTATTTATTTATTTTTTCTTTGTCAGCAATCAATACTGCTGCTTAAAACTGATACATTATTTTCTTCTGTAGGTATCCCGTTCCTCATATATCTTTTTAAACTTTGCTAATATAGACTTGTGTATATATATATCACCATTAAAAAACTTTCTTCTTTGTCCCAAGTTTTGTAGTTTATGTACTATTCCACGCATTTAGTATAAACAGTTTTCACAAAGATGGTCTGGCTGCACTTTATATTATGACCTCACATCATGCAATACCAATGAACTATGGTGTCACAAACATTGAAACATTAAAGTCAGTTATGGGATGTTCAGTTGTTTTTGAAACAGATAACTATGGCTTAAGTATTTGTCAAAGAGAAACATTTAAAAAAACAGTGGACAAAGCCACACTCTTACAGACATTACATTTAAATGCTAATACTCTAACATTATATTTTTTAAATATTCTGTTTTATTAATGCCTACAGTTTAAAATGAACCTCATTCCTGTTTTTAGCATTTTTTATATAAATGGAAGCCCAGAGATCTTTCCACTACAGGGCCCCCATATGGTTTAATGCATTACCAAACACCATCACTAGTGCACCCAAGATCGCCCACTTCAAAACCACTCTTCGTAACCACCTCTTCAATATCCACTCCTATAACTGCAACTAACACTTCACTCTCTCGCCCTCTCTGATTCAAATTCTCTGACAAAGTCCATTATGGATTGCAACCTCCATCAATAATACCAAACCCATGAATAGGACTGACTACTCTGTTTAGATGCTTTCTCAAGCTAATAATGTTTCTCTGCTGTGACGATGTAAATATCATCATCTAAATACTTTTAAATAATGTCTGAAAATATCTACATCCTGCACTTACTGTAAATAATGTCAGTGACAAATGTCTGTAACACATGCTTAATGTAATTGTTGTTATACCCTGTCTGTATTAGCTTCTGTCTTACATGTGACGAGGTACCTTTGGAAATGAGCCTCTGGCTCAATGGTTGTAAACCGATATATCAAATAAATAAATAAATAAGTTTGGGTATGTGGGAGTCAGTTAAATACCTCCAGTGTATTGCTGGTGTGTTTGTTTTGAAGTATGAGTGATATACATTTCCATATTTAAGGTTCCTTTTTACATATCTCTTCTCCAGGCTCCCAAGTACCCCACTAAAAAGAGTAAAAAGTGTTTTTTCTGCATTTGCACCTAGGTTCTGAGACTCCTTGCCATGGTCTGCTCACTATAGTCATTCCTACCATGCATTTATAGGAGCCTTGAGTAAACACTTACAGGCTTTTTCAGTTTGCAACTGCACCTACAACTCATGCCTGAACAGTTACTTGCGCTTCCCTACTCTGAAGTTCTTAGTGCAAATTTTTTTCCTATACCTGCCAGCATTTGTAGTGAGTGTGCGTGTGTGTGTGTGTGTGTGTGTGTGTGTAAATACCAACCTGTTCCTCCAGTTCTGGTGATTGGCCACTATTCTGTATGTATTATATATTTTGCAATTAATCGTTTTTAAGTTTCAAGTTTACAAGTTGACATCTTTACATCACAACAATACATTTTTAGGATCGATACAGATTAGGGTAATTACATACATATGTCTGTGTAACATTATAATGAGTATTAAACAGGTTCATTAGACTGAACATAGAAGTATGAGATCACAACAGACCTTCATCAATAAGTTTAGTTACCATTTTGTATTTTATGTATCAAGCGCGTTCAATAACTCTCTCTACTTCACATAGTTAACATTGTCTCATGCAGTGAACAAAAGTTGTCTTGTGGGTATTACATATTTAGTGTGACAGATCTTAGTTGACCACCTTTCAGGATTGTCCTGCAAGGCTGTTGTACACTTTTCAGTCATGCATGGTTAGCTGTGTTGCTTTCAGATTACTCCTCTGTATCCTATCTGTTACTTAATATCCTCAAGTTTGAAGTGAATTCTATTATGCATTCATTAAATGTATTCTGGCTTCTTAATCTAAAATTCTAACTACCTACATTAACTATCTACTAGTAGTATACTAATATATAATAACTGGTGACCCCCGATATCGACCTGTTTTCAAGTTCTGTAGAAATCATATCAACCCGCGGGTTGATAACGCAAGTTGTATCAAACCACGAGCTGATACGACTTTTGCAGTCTCATGCCAGGTTGTCTCTCATAGTCTAGCCTAATGCAACAGTCTGAGGCTGCATGAGATGGTTCTCCAATGGACAATCCCGAGTCACTGACATTATTAGTTGGGCATAAACATAGATTGTTCCCTTGCTGAGGTACACATCAGGCACTAATTTCACTGTTCATAGATACAATAAAATAAAAGCAAACACAATGGAGAACCATTTCATGGCCGCCTGCAGCAGTGACAGGGAGAAATTCATAGTGGAACAGCAGAACCGGAATACCACTAGAAAAACAATAAGCGCTAGTCTTGTGTTAAGGTCTTCTTCACCAGTTATTATAAAAAATAAAACATGTATAGGTTTGTAATATGCAATTTTTTTACACACCCTCGGTGTGTAAAAAAAACTGCATATCACACACCTCTATATGCATTATTTTCTATGTAAACCTAATAGTTAAACTGTGACAGTATGATAGTGCCATACAGTAGTCCATTAATCCACTAAAGTTCATCTGATTTTTGTTATGTGCTTGGCATTTGTCATAAGTTTGTCATGGGGTGGACTAGCTCTGCAATGAGTAGTTTCTAGTGTGTCTTCCTCTGTATATACATTTTGGGTATTATGTATTGATCACATCCTTTAATTATTTTGAATAACATTGTCCCTGTTGTTTAAATAGTGTGGTCATTTACCTGTATCTTACTACCTATACCGTACTTCTGTTTTGATTTACTACCTGATTTTCTAGTTTCAATTGTAATTGCTGTTCTTTTGTACTCTCTGTTTTACCCACATGTAAGCAATAAGTAGTCTAGTATACCTACCTGCTAAGCAAAAAATGAAATAACTAAACGTGGCCTTTACCACTCAATATTCAGTTTTTAATGACTTTTCAGTTCCAGAACCCAATGTCATTAGTTGATCGGAAGCCCTACATGGAAAGCTTCACTTCAGGCTTATGTTAAAGTGATGTCACTGGGTTATAGAATATGCAAGTAATTCAAAAATGAATATTGGGTAGGAAAAGACAGCTTTAACAAATGACCATAAAGAAGGAAACATTAAGACTATTAAAGAAAAACAAAGTAACTTGAAACAATACTCGGAGACTATTAAACAGTTGTTGTGCATGACCAAATTTCCAATAATATTAAAAAAAGTATATGTTTTCTTTAAGGAGAATGTATACAGTATATATTAGAAAAAAGTTCAAATACATTGCAGTTTACAATAAAGTGACACTACAGGGTGCTTATAGATCAGGTGGTATAGATTATGTGAGTTGTGATTTAGCAGAAATGCTTAAGTGATGCCACCTCTGCTATGGAAGCTAAAAGTTATACAGCCAATTTAGAAATGAGGGTATTATAATGCTATTGCTTAAGAGAAATGTGACTGTAACAACAAATGTAAAGAAAGTAAACACACTGTACTGTATATAACATAATGACATTTTTTTTGCAATTCTGTACTGTAATAAAAAAAAAGATGGTTGTGTGATCTGCAATAAATACTATTAACTGAAAAAAAAGTGACACTACAGTATCCAGGAAACATTCAAAAAAATAATACTTAGACACACTTCATCTTATATTTAGATGTGAACAGCGAGCACTAACAGCCCCACACCCAAGTGAGGGTCTGGTCCTAATTTGCACTTTGTGTACCAAAACTGTTATTTTTTTTTTACTGTTTACTGCAGTACTGTATAATGGATTTTATAAGTCACATTCTGCTGACTTTCAAGCTGCCATTTGCTGTAACCAGGAATCCCAGAATCCCTTGCAGCTGACATCAAAGCAGGGTTGTAGCATTGGGAAATTCAATAGCCTGCAGTGCATGTTTGAGATTTTGTAAGCTCAGGGAAGATGTTTGCCAGTCCCACTGTTCTCCCAGGCCTACATACACTACTCTATGACTGTACTTAGCCCCAAGAGGACATCAGAACAAGCATACAAAAGATCAAAGCTTATAAAAACTCTAATATGCATTGCAGGCTATTAAATCTCCTGCTGCTGCAGCCCTATTCTGATGTCAGCTGCAGGGGATTCTGGGATATCTGGTTAAAGTTAATGTCAGCTTGAAAATCAGCAGAATCCATCCGATACAATATACTATACTGCAGTAAACAGTAAGCAAAAAAAACAATGTTTTTACACACAATGTGCAAATTGAGACAAGTCCAACTCTTGGGTGTAGGGTCTTAGTGCTGGCAGTTCTCCTTAAAAAGTGTATCCTTGACCCTTACTGCCCAATGACAGCTAAAGCTGATTTTAGAATTGAAGTCATAATTCTTGGTATGCAACATCCCCTAATGCTGCTGTGTAAATATCTATGATGTCACAATAAGAGTATTAAGACCTGAGGGCCAAAATGAGCCACAACTGTATGTAAACTGTTTTTTATGTGAATACTCTCAGTAATAAAGTAGGGAATGCATGGCTTGAAATTCTAGTTTTTAGAATGTAGTACCACTGAGTCCTTTTGATTGCTACGTGTACTAATTTATTTGCTGGTGGCTGGTGGTCACCTTTCTTATGCTTATATACTGTCAATTCCATTTGAATACAATTCAGATGTGAGGAATATGTGGATATACAGTGGTCACTGTTGGGTCTTACTCAAAACGTTGTTGATGTTACTTTATGAGAAAAAGACATTACGCAAAACGTTGTACTGTATAACAGAATCCTACAGTTGGGGATCCATTTCGGTGGCATAACAACATACTATCAAAAATCCCAAATTTTGATTCTCATCAGCATGAGTTCACCAAAGGAAACTCTTGCTTAACAAATCTTCTGACTTTTTTTTTAACTATTTTTTTGGATTTTTTCCCCAACTCCTGGGACCCTGGCAGACACGTGAGTGCACATGGTGGTGCACAAGCATGCCAGGTACCGGCTCAGCCCCTTCTGCCCCACCCCTGGCAATCACCTGCTCAGTCCCTACTGCCCCACCTCTGGCAATCACCTGTCACCCCCTCTGCCTACGCTACCCATCAGATCTCCACCTGATGAGAGTGGAATTATGAAGGGGCAAGCAACCTCCCCAGGACAGCTGCCTATTGGCTGCTTGGACCTGCTTCCTTCCCCCCCCCACCAGCTCTCTGCTGACCCGAGGCCATTCCCAAACCTAAGTCACCAGTGAGACATGAGGTAAGGCATCCAGTGCCTCAGTCCTCAGCACCACCGGGCCAGCCCATCTTCTGACCTTTTATGAAAATATCATTATGGAACTGGACAGTGGCAACCTCATGGATATCCTCTATCTTAATGTTCGCAAAGCATTTGACTTGGTCCCACACTGGATGGTGATTAATAAATGGGAAGGCTTTAAGCCTGAGGTTCAATGGGCAAAGCAACTATGTCACTCCCCCATCAGGCCTTAAAAGGTCACTCCTCATTGGACAGTTCCAGGATTCATCTCTTCATTGTGTCTGGAAATGCTGCTCCTCCTGTCTGTGTTTCTCTTATCTCTCCCCTTGTTGTGTAATTTGTGGTTCCTCTGGCCACCAGCTCCCTCAGTTTCTCCTGCTGCTCATCCGGCAGCTCATTTCTCCTGCTGTCACTCGCTTTGCAGCTTTCCTTCTCCTGCTGTTGTGTGTCCCTTTTCTCTTCACTCCTTTCTTGGATTTCACTCACCCCCCTCATATTTTCTGTGCTCAACCTGCCAGTGATTCCAGTTGCTGTCCCCACTGGCTCATCATCCTGCTCCACCATTCCATGTTCCTGGGTCTTGGTGGCACCTTCAGTCCTTCTCACCTTCACTCTCTTACCCCCCTTCTCTTACCATTTCCTTCTCTATTCTCACCAGTCAGTGGCTGTTTGCTGTTCCTTTGTTCTCCCATCCCCCACCTCAGCTACACATCCCTTTTCCTGCTCCCTTGGGCCTCTCCGATGGCCACCTCAGCCAGCGGTTCTGCTCCACCCTCACGACATCTCCACTTTATAACTCTCAGCACTGCTGCTCCTCATTAATACTTAGCATCTCCTGCTGCAGCTCAGTCGCGACTCCAGAGTTCCGTCCATGTGGTGAACAGCACTTCTGGCCCTTTCTGTTGATTTTCTGCACTTTTTGCTTATACTCCCTCCCTTGACTGCAGACTTTGCTCTTCTGTACACTGCTTCTTGCATCACACTACAGACGCTCCAGTCTCCATGCCTAAGCTGGCTACTCACGCTGAATAGCATTCCCTACTTCTTCCACCATTTCAAACCGTGGCAGAATCTGACTCAGATTCTGGTTCATTTGCTTGCTGGCCTTTCTGTTTTCTCTGCTTTCCGTTCACTAGTAGCTTGCCAACAGGTAATTTCTGAGACCATTGTCTACTTTCTCTTTGCATAAGACCAGTTCACCTCTGGTGGTCTGTGAGGGGAGACTGCCATATTCCATGATAGGATTTTCCGGTGCCTTGGGTTTTATGCTTGTCCACAAGTGTATGGTGGCTGGAGAGTTGCCATTTCTGACCCCTTCCCAGCTCACCTATCTCTGATATACGGGGACAGAGATTTAACCACTGTACTTGATCATTTTTCCGTCAGTTCTGTACCTTCCACTGGTGACCTTAACATGCCTAATTAAACTGTTCCAGATGGATGTTGGCTATGTTTTGTGGTGCACATTTCCTATGCATCTGGATTCCTGAGCTCGGTAGTGCCCTCGCCCTGTCCCATAAGGCGGAATCTCATCATCTGCATTTGTTCTGCTGCCTGGCTATCTCCTTGCTCGGATCCCTGTCTGAGGCTCATCCCACTTCTACATGTAGCCCCCTGCCCTCCATTCTGCTCCTTCTCTATCCTTTACTCCTCCATTCTGCTCCTTCTCTGACCTTTATTTTCTTTTGGGGGGGTTTCCCTATCCTGCCATCACCTTCCTATCCATATCTTCCTCTTACTTTAGTCCGTATGGTGTCCAGGTGTTTAAGTCTGGTTCTCCTTCATTCAGCCTGACCTCAAAGTCTACTTTTTTATATTGCTTAATTAAGCATACCTCTCATTGGGTCCTATGCTACCTCATAGAACTCCTGCAATCCTGTGGTTATTATTATCATCAGTCTTCACATTCCCACATCTGGGTATCCCGCGCTCATCCGAAATCTACTTGGGTCTACTTCTTTACATCGACTACTCATGCATAACCTTCTCAGGTCCATGCTAACTTGAATCGACCTGCTCTCCACTCAGAGACATGCCTTCAAGTCTATTGCCCCTTTGCTAGGGGCTGGCAGACTTCTCTCCATCATCATTCATTTCCTGTCTCGCTTTAAACCAAGCAGGCCTTCAAGGCTTCTATCCACCATTGTACTTCCTCTCTTGCTTTTGAGCATCTAGTTGCAGACATCATTCTCATCCCTTGACAGCTGTCCATTTGGAAGGACAGAGTGAGAACTTCCTCTAAAATTGGACTTTTCTACCTTCCTTGATCTCTACTTTAAATTGCTGTAGTGGAGCCATCTGTAATCTAAACATCCTTCAGCCTGGAGGGAAGGTGACCTAGACCCTGGTTCCCCAGAGGTTTCCTCCTCAAAGGTTTTTTTCCTCTCCTCCATGCCAGTGGGCTTAATATTAGTCAGGGTTAGTGCTTTCATAGATTCCTTAGTTAGGTTCCGCTGTTGGATGGAGTCGGATGGTGGCCCCAGCTGTTCCCTCTCTCCTTAGGAAGTCCGTCCTTCTGCATCTTGTCAGATTTCCTTTCATCCATTGTCATCACCTTTTCTCATTCTTCTCTGTCATTCCTATCTTAGTCTGTCACATTTATTTCTGGCCTAGATATCTTCTTATTTCTTGCCTCTTTGATGCTCAACACCATTTTGAGTATTCTTTTTGGGCTTCTTCCTAAGCTACCTTTAGCCAAGAAAATTTCCCATGGTACCTATGGGGGGGTCCTCTTCTAGGGTTCCTTGCATCGTACTCATAAAAGGTGGCATATCCCATGGATAGAGAGGTGAATAGCCACAATGTATCAAAGTCACATAAGCATACATCTCATCAAGTTGCATAAGCACAATTAAATGGGAAGGCTTTAAGCCTGAGGTTCAATGTGCAGAGCAACTACATCACTCCCCCATCAGGCCATAAAAGGCCACTCTTCTTGGGCTGTTCCAGGATTCATCTCTTTGTTGCCTCACCATCCAACCCTCCTCCTCCAATGGCTCGTCTCTCTTTCCTGTGGGCTTCTTCCTAAGCTACCTTCAGCCAAGGAAATTTCCAATGACCCCTGTGGGGAGAAACCCTCCTCTAGGGTTCCTTGTGTCAGACCCCTACAGGGTGGTATATCCCACAGATAGAGAGGTGAATAGCCACAATGTATCAAAGTCACACAAGCATGCATCTCATCCAGTTACATAAGCACAATTGAACTGATGACTTTCCCTCTCAAGGTACAATTGTCAGGGTGGATTAAAGGATGGTTGAACAGCTGAAGACAGAGGATGGCTTTAAAGGGCACCATTATAGTAGGGGTCAGTCACCAGCACTTTACCTCAAGGATCAGTTCTGGTCCCTATATTGCCCCATATCTTTACTTCACATTTGGAAGCTGGAACAGCCTGTGTGAGAAGTAGTCTGATAACATTAAACTACTAGGACCAGGCATGGATAAACTACTAAGGGCTTCAGAACAAGTAAACCTAGATAAGGTAGAAGAATGGTCTAGGAAATGGGATATGCAGTTTATAGCAGCAGTTCTGCATGATAGTGTTGAAAATTTTGACCTATACATTTTATTTTAGACTGCCCCTTATCTCCTGACTTGTATTACACACCTTTTCCCCATTTGGCATTTGCTTTACTTCCTTTATTTACAGTTCAAATAATAAAAGGAGTTCTTTTATTGTGGCTCAGAACAGGTTTTCTACTCTGTTCTCTGTTGTTTTTGAACAGCAATTGTTAACAGTCCCTTTTCTTGTGACCACAATGAACTAGCATGCAACAGACATTATTTCCTGACTTTATGGGACAGGAGGTGTATACAAACAGCCGAGAACATTGATGAACACCTGGTTTGAGCCATATTAAAAGGTGCATTCCTTTTATTATTTCAAATGTGAAAAATTGCTATAGCAGACTCAGATTGGGGAAAAGGGTATTGTACTAGTCAGGCGATAAAGGGCAATCTAAAATGCAATTAAAAATTATAGGATAACATTTTCACTGCTGTCCTGCAGTGCTGCTTTAACCTAGATAAATGTGCGGTGCTGCACTTGTTTATTTATTTAGATTGTGTTTACCAGGTAAGTGTACTAGACAATCAATGTTTATTTTCAGGCATGACCTTGAGGATACGATGGTGAACAACAGTACAGTGAACAGTAGTAGAGCGTGGTACAGAGTCATACAATACAACTAGGACATACACAACACACAAAAGAGGCACAACAGTTGATACAAATTACAATGCATTGCAGCTGATCTACAGCATTGACATAAAATACATGTCACTTTTAAGGAAATAAATTAAGAATAAGGGGCACTGAAAAAGATCTGGGGATTGTGGTTGACAGTAGCATCAAATTATCCAAGCACTGTTTAGAAGTTGTATCTATGGTAAATAAAGTTCTGTGGTCCATTAGACAAAGTATACATACTGTAGTTGGGATCTAGACTCATTTTGCTCTTGTTCAGAGCTTATGTCCACCCACATCTGGATTATGGTTCACCATTCTGGTCTCCCAACAGTCAAGGTAATATGAACAAAACAGAGTAAGTCCAAAAAGGGTAACTAAAATAATTGATGGATTAAGTGATCATTCATAAGAGGAAAGTCTAAAATCCCTTAACTTTACGCTTCTCTACACTATGAACATTAGGGGTGACAAACTGTTTCTGTACTATATAATTAGTGATCCTACTCTTGGACTTTAAACACCACAATGCACAATAGTGCACTTACATGGGGGATCCACTTCAGCTTAAAAGAAATAAATAATTTTAAACTGATAGATGAAACTTATTTTTTACAAAGAGGGTTGTAGTAACTTGGAACACAGGAAATAATCATTAAAAATAAACTGAATTTAAAAAAAAGATTGATTAATTCATCACTGAATCAGGTGACTTACAATACTACCATTGAAATGGAGGGGGAGCTGTTAACATGGACATGTTTTGTCTTTTCAGGTCTTAAGATCCACAATATGTTCCGTAGTATATACAGAACCAGACTGCTGAGTGGCAAACCTATATATTATTTTTGCCACTCAAAAATAATGCAAAAGTATATGAAATTATTTTCTGTACATCTTCAAGGTAGGAAAACTCCACTGAGCAAGCTCATTCACAAGGAGGTCCTTTGACACAGACAGGTAGTTACAGATTGCATAATCAAAAAAATAGTACAAATTTAAGTACAGAATTATGGGCAAGCATTAACAAGTTGCATAAAAATGACAATGACATAGAAAATACAAGTACAGAAAAAAGGTACAATGTGCTTGTTTTGGAATGTAATATAACATTCATTATACAATGGCAAGAATAAATTCTGACATTTGATTGGTCAGCTGAGAACTTAAACCAGCAGTACTGGATAATCAGGAAGTGATTATCAAAATTCTGTTGTTTGGCTCGAAGTATGCAGCCATAGCTTCAGTTTTGATATCTATAAATACTTTTTGCTAACAATCTTTAGTTTATTAGAGATTTAAAATGTATTTCCATTGTTGTGGATCCACAGTAAATATGGTTGGTGCTTAATTTATAGCAAAATTCCACCCTCACGTTGTATCACATCTTTTGTTTACTTCCATAGGACCCTGTGCTGAGCATTCCTACTATCCCAGTGTAGTACTGTGAGTCATGCACAAGCGCAATTGGCAGCAGAGGGTTCCAGTTCAACATGGCAGGTGGGAGAAACATAACTAAAAACAAAGAAAAATTGAACAAATTACACAGTGATAGTATGGCAAAAACAAGAAAGATTATCAGGTAAGTGCTCAGCATAGCACAGGGAACAAACTGTTGCAAAAGATTCAATTTTCTTATCTAGTACTTTACCTGTGATGTTATCCCAGCAAAGCATCAGGGATCAAGTCCCAGAAAACACATGACCACATCAAATGCCACTGAAATCACTACACATGCCATTTCCAAGTTGCCCACATTAGGAATGGCCGAAGGGAATTCTGCCAGTACTTCACTGTTTTTTTACTGAAATCTCTCTCTCTCCCACAACTCACAGATTTACTAAAACCAACACCAAAATGCTTAAATCAAAGCCCACACCAAAACCATACCCCTTTATTGTGATGATGTCTTCAAGATTTTAAAAAAATTAATCAGAAAGGAAGCTGTCACTGCCATCACCTTCACTTCTGGTACTGTCCCCATTCTCCTCTTAACATTTTGAGCCCTTTTGTATTTAAACAGCACAGTACCCTCTACTCAGTGATCTGAGCTTCAGTGTTGATAGTGTATAGTGAGGGTTTGTTCTGTATGGAATTCCATGCCAATTTAATTCTTATTGTACCACAGTTCAAATGTCATGAAATGCAGTTGTACCATTCTGTGGAACAACTAAGTTACAGTTGATGGGAAATCCTCGATGTGGCTGATGGTTTTCAAAACCAAAGCAATCAGTTCAAGTTCTGAACTGAAACCAGCACCTGCATGTTCGCTGCTGCCATGGAGTCCTGTGAAAACACTTTCATCTAAAAAACATCAAACAAAAAAAGCTAAACAAAAACACTATATGTTACAAAAATACTAGTTGGGCAACCACATACCCAACCAGCCCATGCTGCCACCTGGGCTTCTGATTACATTGGACTTCTCGAGCTTTGCTTTGGAGGTCTGATGAGATCAGAACCACTTTGTGGCAGAACAGGCTGATTGAGCATGGTTTCCCAACCAATATTCTCTATATTGGCATATTCTCCCTGTACAAACTGCACTGACTGTATCAGAAAAAGCAAAACTGACTGACCTAATGAGAGCATTGGGGGGAGGGGAGCAACCACAAACTTCTGTGTAAACTAGTCCCTGCTCCTACCTTGAACAACATGACCTGGTGTGCTTTTCAAAAGCACAACACTTCACTGACTGGCTGATCACTTATTTTTCTCTGTTGTTCTCCTAGTATAAATATATACAGACAATACTGGGAAAAGCCAAGAAAATAAATGAAAACAAGTTTTAAACTTTCCTTATATGCCAAGTGAGCTCTTAATTATTGCATATTCTGTCTGGACTAAGTTTGTCAAGGGCATCCCCAATACCAAGACAATATTTGCATCCCAACAGAGAAGAGGCAATCTGGAAAGATTGGCTTTTGCAACATAGTTAGCTTTGAAATATTTGTTTCACACAAGACTGACCTCAACATTATGAAGAATTCTTGTTCATTTTCACAGTAAAATTAGAGCTCTACATTACAGTACACTTTTATGTTGTATAATTCTCAAAGATCCAGGTGTGAAGTCTTCAGAAAATGAATTTACAGTATGCCTCTAACCACAGTGAGAAGTACTCAATGTTGCTAAATCAGACAATTTTTTTCATTGAACCAGTAAATGAAACACCTGGTACCCAGATCTGCTAGGAAGTAGTTCAGAGACAATCTCAAAAACAGCTGTTGAGCGAGAGAGAGAGAGAAAGGGATGCAGGCAGAGTTGACACAGCTCTATGATTTTTGCATTCAAATTTACCCTTGCTCTGCTAAGGTATGCTGATGTTCTTCATAATGGCCACACAAAATATTAAACCATGAACTAACTTGATAGAAACATTCCTTAACATTAACATATGGGGCACACTATCCTTCACTATCCTTCACCCCTAAGAGAGAGAGAGAGAGAGAGAGAGAGAGAGAGAGAGAGAGAGAGAGAGAGAGAGAGAGAGAGAGAAGAAAGGGATGCAGGCAGAGTTGACACAGCTCTATGATTTTTGCATTCACATTTACCCTTGCTCTGCTAAGGTATGCTGATGTTCTTCATAATGGACACACAAAATATTAAACCTTGAACTAACTTGATAGAAACATTCCTTAACATTAACATATGGGGCACACTATCCTTCACCCTATTATTCTTTAAAAAGAATTCTGTTGAACCAGAAAAGGAAACACCTGGTACCCAGATCTGCTAGGAAGCGGAGCAGAACAGAACAGAGACAATGTCAAAGAAATGGTGCATATATGTGTGTGTGTGTGTGTGTGTGTGTACACGCGCGCACACTTGCGCAGAGTCAACATCAAAGAATTGAAGAGAGAGACAGAGAGAGAGAGGCAGAATGCAAAAGGGAGTGAGAGGGGGCAGAAGAAACAGAGTTAGAGAATGGGAGAGAAAGAGAGTAAGAGAAGTGTGTGAGTGAGCTGATAACTGAGTGAGAGACAGACAGATTAGTGCAGTGAGGGTGAGAGATTGGGAGAGAGAGGTACTGAGAGAGTAGTTCAGTGACAGAGAGAGAGAGAGAGAGAGAGAGAGAGAGAGAGAGAGATGAATGTGGAGACAGAGAAAGGGGTATATTATATTGTTAATTAAAATGAAACATGAATCCTTTAAGAGGTGTTGTAATACTACAGGAATACTCACTTAGACTAATTCGTAATTTAGAAGGAAGCACTATTTTTTAAATATACTCTAAGTAAGGATTTTGAATGTTCAGATTAGAGACCTGCAAATATGTAACAATATATACCCATATTTTCATCACATTTAAAAGTCCAGTGCCTGTGAGGAGCATTATGCATTTGAAGTACTATAGTTAGAATTGTGATTAAAAAAATCCCTGTTATTACCATCTTCCTGAATATACAGTATTTGTGATTGTACATGTTTACATAATATTATTATTCTAATTAATATAATCAACAGCATGATATGAACAAAAACAAATAAATTACTGTTCTTTCAGTCTTTCTTTCTTTCTGCCCATTTGTCTCACTATTAATTTGTGTATGTGTCTACATTTTCTTTCTCTCAGCTGTATCAAACCTATGCCACATTATACCTATAATGTTGTCAGTGGCGTTTCCATTTGGCATAGCTTTATTCCATCATTATCAGTTATCTCAGCAATCTGATACACACACACACATGCACACACACACACACACACACACACACACACACACACACACACACACACTCATGCCCAATAGCACTATACAGGGTTTATGATCATTAGCAGTTATAGACACTCCTCCAGTCTGTACTGAGGTATGAAGCTGCAAGCTGAGGGGCTTCCTAGCACACATTAATAATCATTGTGTCTGTTATGAGATATTCAATGTTCTGACTCAAAATATGTAATTTATCTTCAGTTCTGATTGGGCAATATCATAGCTCATGAGTGTCAGAGCCATGAGTGAATTCTGATGTGGTAAACCTGTTACTCCTGTAATAAGAAGTGTAGAACATTAGGAGATCATAGTATTGTATTGTGTTACTAATGTGTTATAACTATTACCACTGCAGAAATGTGGGACACTGGAGTGGGCATTAATGTTACTGAGCTGCTAATGTATTAATGCTGAGACTTCCCTGCAGTAATGAAAACCCTGGAGTGGGAACTGTTGTTTGTTACTGAGTTAGTAATGTTATAATGGAATGATATCACAGCAGTAATGGGAACATTGGAGGGCACTGGTGTATAAGCTTTACAGTGGAGTCAGACACGATGAAGCACGGTAACTTGCAGTAATGATCATCTCCCTATCTCTCCTATCTCTCCCACTGTCCTTCCCCTTAAGTGTCCCTAACCCAGTGTAGCTCTCTTTTCTATATCTAAATGCTACTCCCTTTCCCTGGTTAGGCAATCTGTTGTGACCTTATGTACAAAATGTATTATTCCAGTGTTACTTTACTTATGTTGATATTATGTTCCCATCACCAATGGCAATTATTTCCATTTTTGCATTATCTGTGGATACACTTTATGTTAAGTCTGCTTCTGACAATATGGTATGAAGTCAGACAAATTATTAATTAATCTCAATGAGAGTCAACTTATTGCTATATTTTTGTTGGATCAAATGCCCTGGCAGTGTGATATCTTTATTCTTACCTTTTGCTCCTCCCAATCAGGATCCCATTGGTGTCTGGACAACTCCCTGCTCCATATGTGGCAATCACTTTTTCTTGAGTCCACAATCCCAAAACTCTACAGCAAAATGTGTTAGAATCTCCTCACATTATCTCTTGCATTACTGTAAAGGCTTTTCTTGTAAATGTCATTATTTATTTACATTAAAGAAATTGAACATTTTAACTTTCAGCCTAATTTTGGGAATACAAAAGAGTGACATCTATGCACGGACTCAGAAATGCCAGGCGTTTCAATTCATGGTTACATAACTTCATCTACTTCTGATTCAGATTCCTGTAATGCAAAATCCAGTATTGCTTAAATGAAATGTGAAGCTGAAAAAAGGAAAGAATGAAGGAAAATAAAGAGGGAAGGAAATAAAGAAAGGAAAGAAATGAGAAAAAGAAGAAAAGTCAGAAGTAGAAAAGGAAAACAAGACACACATCAAGGCAGAAAGTAATAAAGAAAGACTAAAAAAATAGGAAGTCAGGAAAAGACTTAAATGCAGAGCTGCCACAAGGAGGCACCCTTGTACTGTATAATGGAATGAGGGTTTACTTTAGTAGTTCTCAAGTACAGTCTGAAATGTCTGTAGTCTCAGACTTCAGCTAGCAAAACCCCCTCCATGTCTAAAGTTTGAGACTACAGAATTTTCACACTGTACTTGAGAACTACTAAAATTGACATCACTTAAAAAAGTGTTACTGGATTAACACCCCACCCCCACCCTGTAGGCAGCAACCAGCATGGGGTGAGCCTTGGGGTTGTCAACCCTAACACTCACCCCATTCTCATATACTGTACCCATCTCAGCTTATTTACTCATGGAATGGGGTGAGCATTAGGGTTGAAAACCCCAAGGCACACCCCATGCCTGTTGCTGCCTGCAGGGTGGGAGTGTGGTGTTAGGGTTGGAAACCCTCATACCATGTTTCACTGCTTTTGTCACTTTAACCCCTACTAGTGCATTAATGAAGTTTTTTGCAATGAATAACATTATACATTCTTTCCAGTTACTAATTGAATTGTGTTACTTAGTATGGGTATGTCTTGTCTTATGACATTACCCATAAATCATGAAAACCTTAATTTAAAAATGTAGACTATCACCAACTATCACCAAATGTGTCTGCAGTGGTAGAAATATGAGACAATATATATCACACACTGGGGATCCAAGATCATAATTTGACAGCAATCCCCATACTTCCTCCAAGCTAAAGGAGAATGGGGAACACTGTAGTGGAAGTGCATTCAAACTCTAGGTGGAGAGAGAAGAGATGATTGATTCAGCAGCAGCATTTACAAGCATTCTGCTTCTACATCACAGTCTTGGAGATGTGGGTGACCATGTGCCACCAACCGTAACAAACCATGATGAATTGATATGGGGATGCACCCCTACCCAAATGACAAAGAAATTGGGCAGGAATTTAAGGACAGAGAAAAATGGAGAATGCTATTTCAGTAGTTAAGATGATGTCCTTTACCAGTCATCAACATCACGTGATCACCACTTTTCTGGACTTCCACCCACCTATTGTCATGCTGAATAGGCTACTTCTCCCTGGTGGCAATGGGGTTTACTCCTTGTTTGCATAAAACTGAGACCTCTGGCAATGCAGGTGCTAGGGCAACAGATAAAGGACCCAGGGGTTTGTGAAATCTCAAACATAATAGGCATTTTAGTGCCAGAAAGACTGAAGCACTGGGGCAATGAAGGAAGCATAATAGACATGAAGTTCTGTCTATCCAGATAGCTGAGTGGCAAGTGGACTGGCTTGCCAAGGAGGTAATCTGGGTATGAGTCATGAGCTTTGGAGAGGGAGTGGGAATGTAAGGGAGGCATGGAGTTCATCGAGGATACAAACATCTTCTTGGGAGAATTGAAATATAGAAATCTAGAAGTTGTCAGCAGATAAGGATCACCAGGCCCATCTAGTTTGCCCATATGCACCCCCCAACCTTTTTTGTTTGTCTACCTCTGACCCTACTAGATGAATGGCTTTCTCCTCTCCTCCCAGCTTCTAGGGTTCATTTATGTTTGTCCCATGCATGTGTGACTCCCTCCACTGTGCTCACTCCCACCACCTCCTGCGGGAGAGCATTCTACATGTCCACCACCGTCTCCATGAAGAAAAACATCCTCATATTTCCCCTTAACCTCCCGCCTTCCAATTTCATATCATGCCCCCTCATTCTTGTACTCCTCCTGTATTGGAAAATGTCACCCCCCCATACCTTGTCTATGCCCTTAAGGTACTTGAATGTTCCCATCATGTCACCCCGATCCCTCCTCTCCTCCGGTGAGAAGATATTGAGGTCCCTTAGTCTCTCCTCATATGTTTTCTGGTGCAAGCCCTGCACCATCATTGTCACCCTTCTCTGGACCACCTCCACCCTGTCAATGTCCTTTCTAAGATGTGGTCCCAAAATTGTACACTGCACTCCAGGTGAGGCCTCACCAGTGTTTTATGCAGTGGCATCATCACCTCCCTCCTTCTACTAGTGATACTTCTGCCTGTCCGTATGTTAGACCACACTATGTGGTGGTTGCTGGACCCTAGTAGACCTTCAGTCCAGACTTATGTGATTCTGTCCCCATTGGTCAGTACCAGGTCTGGTATTGCCCTGTCACTGGTGGGATCAAGCACAAGCTGCTTGAGGCCTGCCTCCATAAGGATTCTGGGATATCCTGGCTCCTTGTTGAGGTAGCTGTCAGGATGGTCCAGTCCATGTCTGGTATATTGAAATCACCCAGCAGCAGAGCCTCCCCTTTTGCTGCCATCTCATGTATTTCATCCATTAGTTCCCTATCTGCCTCTTCTCTGTGTGCTGGAGGCCCATAAATCACCTCATGCATATTGCTGTGCCATTGCCAGGCTCAAGGGTCACCCACAGTGCCTCGATTTTAACCTATTTACCCTGCACCTCCTTAGCCTTTATACCTTCTCTGACATACAGGGGATCCCCTTTTACTTATCCCCAATCCCTCCTAAACAGAGCATAACCCAGGACAATAATGTTCCATCCATAATTTGTGGTGTACCAAGTCTCCATTATTGCTGCTATGTCCATATTCCCCTCTACTAGCAAGGCCTACAGGTCTAGGATTTTATTACCCAGGCTACGGGCATTCATTACCATGGCCTTCCATGTTTTATTGCCTAGCCTCCCCCCTACTCCTGTTGTTGCACCCCTGCTTCTTTCCCCCACACCAGTATTATTTTCTATATGGACCTGATTAACCTATTTTTCCTTTTTTTCTGGCTCTGGCATCCCTGTGTTCAACCTTTGTTTCTGCTTCTCAGTTCTAGTCTCTCTGCCTTGTGGGGGTGGACTGCTATAGTTTTCTTGCTCCCTTTCATCTCGTCTCTCCCAGCTACTTTAAATGCCCATCAATGAAGCATTTAAACTGTTTATTGAGGACTGCATTCCCCTTTCTGGATGGATGCAGTCCATTTTCCTTGTACAGGACTGCATCATTCCAGGTGGGTCCCCAGTCCCCAGTCCCCAGTCCCCAGTAAAGTCATACCCCTTCTCACTGCACCAGCCCTACAACTATGTGTTGAAGGTACTGATACAATGATTCCTATCCTGCCCTCCATCCTAGACTGGTAGCACCTCTGAAAATGTCATGGAGCTTTCTACCTTCCCCAGGCACCCTACCAACCCCTTGAAGTCCTCCTGCATCAGTTCTAGGCTTGCCCTGGTAGTGGACAGGTCTTTCACTCTCAGGTGGAGAATGACCTCCAACCCCCACCTTGACACTGCTTCAGTGATCCTCTGGATTCACTCTCCCTCCCTCTGAGCTGTGCCTCCTGGAAGGTACTTGACCTCTCTGTCTTCCCTGCTGTCTTTAGCCAGCTCCATTCCCAAGACAATTCAGTCACCCACCAGGATTGACTTCTTCTTCCTTTGGGGTCCTCTTTCTCCCCCCACTAAGGCTCCTTCCTGGTTGCCCCTCACCTCCCACCTGGTCGCAGCCTTGGATTCCCTTGTGTAACTCTCCCACTCCTCCAGAACAGTGTAGGAGTTCCTGAGCAGGATCAGTTGGGGATATGCCTCTGACCCCTCTCCCTGACCCTCTCTGAACTCACCATTGTCCATCCCTCCTTCTGACTTGGCATCTGGTGTGGCAGTGGCTGGGAACATGGCGGCCTTTGGGGGGGAGTTGAAGGTCTCCAATACTCCTGCCAGCTCAGCCCAGAGAATGGTTATTTCTGCTGTCAGCCCAGAGAGGTGCCTACAAATGGGGCAGCACTGCAGTACCCAGAATGTTCTCCTGAAGATTGCTGCTCCTCACCCACTGCACCACTCCCTGCATCTTACTCTGCTGCTTCATTCCTTCCCCTTTTACCCTGCATTAGTTCTTTATCCCATTTAATTTTTTTTTTAGCAGCTGCCTGCTAGGTGTGTTCTGATCTACTGAATGATCCTCCCCTTGTAATTGCTCCCTGTATATCCAAGAGTCTGCTCATTGTACTGTTCCTCCAAATCCCCCTGTGCCCTAAAGAAGGTGTGGCTTTTTGGATGCCTATTAAAGTGGAACAACCCTGGGGTGGTAGGGAATGGGGAAGGGTGGGTTTGTGCTTTGTGTAGCTCAGATAAAAAGCTGGCTCCTGCAGTGCAACACAGTTAACCCAAGCTGCTACAACCAGAACATTTGAGGCAAGGACACAGTTAAGATGACTGTAGTATTACAGGCTTCAACCCAAACCCCTGATACACAGTTTAACACAGTGACTGTAGTATTACTGGCTTCAACTCAAACCTCCGATACACCCTGATACACGGTTTAACACATTAATCCCTCTGCTTGTGTCCTGCTTGCACTACCTCAACTCCGTTTCACTTCCCTCAGTTTCCTTCCCTTCTACACTGTTCCCCGCTCTGTCACCATTCCTCCATGTTCCAATGAGCTCAGCACCACTTTCTTGGATTAGAAAATGGACAAGTGTGAATCTGAATTGTGATTGGCTAACTGAGCCAACTAGGTGGGCAGGTATGAGACAACAGAGACTGGGAAATAACGAGTCCCAGTCTCTGTTGCCTCATATCATTCCAGTAGTACTGTGCTGTAGAATGTTGAAAAACACAAATACTGCCATGTTTTCTTTCTTGCTTAGTGAGTGAGAGACACCCCCACCCCACCCCCCCCGCAACTCAAAGTGGCACAAAAATAGTTTATAGTACCGATCGGCTGACCAGGTTTACATTAGCAAGTTTTTTTGTTTTTTTTTTAACAACGACATCAAACTTCTCTTTATATAGCTCACCTTTTGTGCAGTACTTACACTCGCGCTTCCCCATTTGGCCGTTTCTATCCACCCACGTCCATTTACGCTTCCCCTTTGGATTTAAAAATAAAACAAGACCTCTTTTGAATGTAGCACCATCACATAGCACTGTCAATCCCACTGCCACTTCAGTTGCTCATTGGTCCCCTAATCTCCACCTACCAGTCCGCTCCCTCTGCTGCAACAACCCGGCAGTGCATTTACCATTTAAATTTTATGTTTAAAATGCTTAGCATAGCGCTGCCACATAGCCTTTTTGTTTTTTTCAAACTTCACTGCAGCCTGCAAGATCACGAAACTCCACTCCCTGTCTGGGTCGGTTTGCGAGCAGGATTTCCATTCACTCGGCAGCTCCTATCTACTGGCTGTTTCCACATCCAAGAAGTGAAGTCAAGACGACCGCATAAAATTAAAACAAATTACTCCCCACTCAATCCGTGTCGAAACCATACTTAAATTCCTTACTCCTGCTCTGTCAGCAGCACCATGGACGTAAACAGCAACAGTGCTGCACTCCGTACAAATGTCCCAGCTTATGAGTGTCCTGAGAATCCCCATGTCGTGCAGTAACATAAAAACAAATGAGAGGCACTCACAGCAATAATACTGCACCATTAAGCAGTAACTTAATTTTAATGCCCTTTTCTTTTTTTCCCCCCAAAGCAAATGGCTTCACTGAATCACAGACTGTAACTGCCAGTCATGCAGTTTACTGAAACCGCTCATTTCCAATACCCTTAGCCTGTTGTCCACTGCAATATCAGTGCTGAAATAACACAAAATGCTAAAAAGAACAGTTAAATCAGTTTCTATCTTACTAGTCAGAGGAATAGGACATGCAGCAGCACTCCCTGGTAAGCACATGGAAGAAAATACTAGTTCTGTCATGTTGCTTGGGCTGGCGGCTGGAGGATCGGGATCGTGGTTGGCACAGGAACAGTGAGAATCACTGTTCAGAGGTGCACAGTTTGTAGAAACAGTCCTGTTGTTATTTCTGACCCCAACCTCAGATTTAAACCTGGAGGTTCTTTTTTTTTTTTAAACAAGCACCTGGAGTTTCAGTACTGTAGGGAGTCTCCAGTAGTACTAAACTTCATAGCTCATGCAGGCGGAGGAACTATTTTTTTACAAAACGGATATTAAACTAAATATTCATTAACTTTTTTTTATTATTTTCATTTTTTTACAGTGCCCATTTTCTAAGTGCAATAATACCCTCAGGGTGGGGCGTGTGGGCTATACTGGACCTTCCAGGGACTATAAGGCCCTCCGCCTTAGGCGCTGGGCCTCATTACGCCCCTGGGCAGTCCGGTATAGCCCAATACCACCCACCCTGTCGGGTATTATTGCTTACTTATTGCCATGCTCCCCTGCAACCGCAGTCAGCAGATAGGAATGTTGGATCAAGCTATTGTTAGACCTTTTATAGCTCCTCAGATTAAAATTTAAATGTAATGATCTTTTGATACTGTCCCACAACTGCTGCCTAAAGTTTTTTGTGTAGCTCAGACAAAACAAAACAACAATAAAACAATCAGTTGTTTCAAGCTGGCTCCTGCAATGCAATGCAGTTAACCCAAGCTGCCATAACTGGAACAATTGAGGTAGGCACACCTAAAACAAATACCCTGGTACACAGTTGTTTTTTTATTTAGTATACTTTTATTCCATCAGTCACTCTGCTACTCAGCCCCTCTTCAGGCACCTGCCTCACTCCCCTATAGCCACCTCCACAGATACTCCCTGGCTTACCCCCCAGGCTGGGGCCATTGCACCACATTATGCCTGTCTACAATGGGGAATGGTGTTGGCAGTATCTGACATTGCCTTCCTGGATTCCCCCCCAGGGTGGGGTTCAGGGCTTTGGTGGCACCGTGGAACCATAATTAGTTGGTGGAACAGCGGAGAGCCATAGAGGTCAGGTGCTGGGGCAGCACCTTCCTGAGTGGTCAGTGTGTGATTTTTGGTCTGCTCCAGAGGTGGGGACATGCAATGATGTTCAGCATCTTCCCTGCCCCTCAACGTGCTGGCACTGGTTGCTTGTGGTACCCCTGGCCTCTGCCAGGGATCCATCAAGCGCTGGACACTCACCAGAAATTAGAGAGGCTTGATTGCAATGGAATACTGAGTGGTGTACCCCCTCTAGTGGTCAGTCAGTATAAGCTGCAAATGAGAAAGTGGGGACTTTGTAAAGGAATAGACAGGAAGTCATGTAACTAGGGTGGTCCTTAAATTAAGGGCCTGGCCTGGGTGGGAGGGTGGCTGGGGTGGGCTGGGCAGGTGATATGCAGCATCAGCGTGCTAACACCCCAACAACAAGTTGCATGGGAGGCTGGTAATTACCTCTTGTGGGTGATTTGCATGCGGCATTCAAATATCGTGTCATTGAGCCATGCCTATTAAAGTTGTCCCAGAGCAAGTCTGTGGCACAATACATGCACATGTGCGGTGCATATGTGTGTGGCATTGGCCACACTGCTATTGTGCATCCTGTGCAGCTTGCATGATGCATGGCATGGCACATGCCACACCAGTATGCCATCATGCATGTGTGCACTGCCTCTATCACTCAGCTGTGCACTGTGTGCATGGGCGGAGTGCTGATCTCTGACCCACGAGTCATGGCATGACCCAGAGACCCTACTAGGCCCCGGTGTACTGCGCATGCCCAGGACTGCGCTATTGCCCTGCACTGCACAGTGGCTGCACAGCCACATGCTGTGTAATTGCGGCCCTGTGTACCCTATCGTGCATCCTGCACATGTGGCAGGCACATGCACTGAAACACAGCCATGTTCCTGTGTAACCTGGTGGTTCAGCATGACGCAAAGCACGAGGGCAGCCAACTGGTCCAAGGTTGAGCTGATCAACCTGGTGGCTGTAATTTAGCCATATGAAGGCCAGCTGTGTGGCACAGTGTGGCAGAGTCCCAAGAATGGTGGGCCAGTGTTGGGCACTCAGTGAAGCAGTGCAGGCACCACTATGGGGACCTGCGGAGGAGGACACTGGACCACCTGAGGCATCTGCAAGCATGCATCATGCGAGATTCAGTGCCAGAGCAAGGTAAGTGTGCTC
This sequence comes from Neoceratodus forsteri, assembly GCA_016271365.2. NCBI lineage: Eukaryota > Metazoa > Chordata > Ceratodontiformes > Ceratodontidae > Neoceratodus > Neoceratodus forsteri. Next base: position 707,957,497 of record CM028138.1, on the reverse strand, counting down.
ATGTTGCTGTTATGGCCAGACATCATACTCAGGGCCCCAAGTTTTCCGCGATTCTGCAGGTGCGGCAAACTGTGGAAATATCTGCGGAATTTGCCATGACCGGCAGAATTTGTGTCTGCCCACAGAACAAATGTGCCCCCTCTCAAATGTTAGTATGCCATGCTGGGAGCCCACCTCAGCATGGCAAAAGCTTCATTTGCCAATGGGGGTGCCCAATCGGCTGTCAGTTTCCCTGCCCCCCAAATGTTTCTATGCTATGCTGGGAGCCCAACCCAGCATGGCAAAAACTTCCTTTGCCAACGGGGTGCCCAATCCCTCATCAGCTTCACAGCCTCCCCAAGCTGCCTGGTGCCACACTGGGAGCCCACCCCAGTGTGGCAAAAGCTTCATTTGCTGACAAGGTGCCCAATCCACTGTCGGTTTCACTGCCCCCCAAATGTTTCTATGCTATGCTAGGAGCCCACCCCAGCATGGCTAAAACTTCCTTTGCTGACAGGGGTGCCCAATCCCCCATTGGCTTCACTGTCATCCCCCAAGCTGCCTGATGCCTTGCTGGGAGCCCACCCCAGCTTGGCAAAAGTCCCTCCTTGTGTTGGAATCCAAATATAAAAAAAAAAATTTCCATCATTGCTCTTTTGCCCCTCCCCAACCCGCACTCCACCCTCTGTGTACCCACCTCCCACACCCCCACCTCAACCCATACTTACCTCTGGAGCCCAGTGGCGATGATCTTCTGTGGACTGGGAACACATCTGCACTCTTCAAAGCTGACCGCGAACTGAAGAAATACCGGTAAGCTGTATAATGGACTAAATGGATTTTTCAACTTTAGTGCATATCTCCAGCCATTCACAGAATTTTTTCACCAAATTTTTCAACATGGGGTTTTTGGGGCCCCTTCTCATGAACTGTGACACTGTTATTTTGTTAATCAGTCTCGAAAGCTGGTTCGCAGTCACTGTGTGGAACCACCTTTCCAGAATGATTAACTAAATGACAGTGTCACAGTTCATGAGGTAGGCTCCTAAAAATCCTATGTTGAAAATTTGTGAAAATATTCCCCAAAAATGACTGTTTTACAAGTGTGCATAGCGCAGTTCCTGCGCAGACTCGTAACTTTGAGCATTTTTAATATTTTCACTCCAGATTTTCAGTATTACCATTTTACCACACCTCCTTATGAACAGTACAACTGTCATTTTTCACATCTCTCCTGAAATGTGTTTTCACACATGTAGTGCACAATGGCACAGTCAGTGTGTGAAATCAATGTTCTGGACAGATTAATAAAATCACAGTGATACTGTTCATGAGCAGAGGTCTTAAACTGGCTATGTTGAAAATTTGGTGACAAATGCCCATAAAATGACTGTGTTACGAGCATGCATTGTGCCAGATATGGCAAAAAAAACAACAAAAAAAGGAAAAAAAATTAAGGGTAAAAATGTGCTGCAGAATTGCCACAGAAATTGGTGTTGAGTGCCGCAGAAGTTCTGCAGCAAATGAGAACCCTGCAGCAGAACTTTGCTCCGATGTGCCGCAGAAAAATTGGGGCCCTGAATACTGTGGTGTTGGCAGGGCTGCATGGCATGGCCCGCAGAGGGGTACATCATCAGCCTGGGGTACCATACATCGGGCATGGCTGCTGTGCTGGTGGTAGCCATGCTGGTGTGTGGGTCTATGGAGATACAGGGACACACCAGTGCATGGTGGGCTGTGTGGTGGTGGGGGCTCCTCATACATGTCTGTGAACTGATGTCCACCTCTCTTCATTCCCACCACAGGGCCAAGAAGATCATAGATGGGCCAGGGCACAGCAGAGGTGGCCAGGGTGGCATAGCCAGGTGGGCAGCAGGTGGCTCCAGCTGCACAGCGCAGGGCAGGTATGCATTTCTACATTCCTTCTCAGTGTCACAGTAGGGTAGTGGTAGGGACTGGGCACAGCCATGGCCACCTCTGCCATGCTCCATGACATCTTTGTGTGTGTTGCACAGTCTGTCATGTGTGCCACTGCATGCCATCCCTTGGCCACAGAGTACTGGCTGTTGGTGGGGTGGGCATGTGCACGGATGCCACTAGTTGTGCTGTGGTGCTGCTGTTGCTGTATGCCATGTGCCTGTAATGGTGCTATCCTGTGGCCACTGTACAGCTGCATCTGCCTCTCTGCACCACCGTGGTGTGCCATGTTGTTGGCTGGCATTGTCCTCCCCCTCTGCGGGCATCCTTTCCGGGTTCTCCAGGGATGCGTGGTGCTGCCATCCATTGCAAGCTTTGGGTGGGCATAGGTCACTGGGCCATTGCACTGATTGCCTGTCTTGTCCCATGCCATAGGTGTTGGACGGTGTCCTGCTCAACATGCTTAGTGGACAGACACCAGACTCCTGCAGCAGATACTGGTGTTTGTGAGGAGGGTGGTGGTGGCTGTGGTCTCCCTGCTGAGGATGTCAGCGACAGACTGGAGGAGGTGGAGACATGGCGTGGAAGAAGGCCATGGCCACTGTTGAGGGGCCCTGTTCCTATCCCTCCTTTCCCTTGATGGTCCTGTTCCCCAACAGTTCCCCTTCCCCTTGTACAGCCCCTTTTACCTGTCCCCCCCCCTTTATTTTCCCTCCGCTGTCCCTGCCCCGTTACCTTGATTTGTTGTGGTGGTTTTAAACTTTATAAAGCATTTTACAGCTACATGCCTCTCTCAGTGTCTGCTTTGTAGGTGGCATGTGGAGCCACACTGCAGTGGTCAGGTGTTGATCAGTGGTGTCTGTGCAGGGGGATGGCCGTGCAGTGCTCCTGTGATTCACAGCTAGGTACAGTGGTGTGCCACATTGTGGTGGAGGCCATCTCCCAGTGTGATGGGTGTGCTCTGTGCCTGCAGGGTCACTATGGGAGTGTGGTCAGTGGTGGGCAGCAGGTGTGTGCAGGGGTGGCACACAGTCAAGATCCTCCTGCTGGACATGTCTGCATGTGGGGAGGGGTGTCTGCCTCCCCTGTTGGGTGACCAGTCCTGTGGGGTCTGGCCCTCTGTCTGGGCCCTGGTTCACTTCCTGCCTGGTGTGTGGGCTGCCTGTGTGTGTGTGGGGCATGGGTGTGTGTGGCACCAGGGACATGGGGGTGGACACCCATTGCAGTGCGGTGGTGGCCTCAGCCAGCTGGCTGGTGGGCTGGGGGGCACCATTAATGAACCTGCTTTGCCAGTGTCCCCTCCGATCCCCAGCTGGCCATGCCATCATTGTGGTCTGCAGTATAGTTCAGGGGCATGCACTTGTCAACTGCCGGTGGCCTGGCTCCAGTTGCTGTGGTACACGTTACCCCTGTTGGTGGCTGTGCCCCATCGTGTGTTAGGCATTCATCCCTCCTGCTCTGTGCCTGTGTGTGCACTGGTGTACCCTGCTGGTGGGGTCCTGTGCCAATTGTCACTGGGCTTCCCCAGCTTTGTCCTTGGGCTTCTTGTCTGTGCTCTGTGCTTCCCTGGTTGCACTAGCGCTTCTCTGATTGTGCCCTGGTGCATCTCTGGTTGTGCCATAGCACAACTGTGCCATATTCAGCCGATTTGCACTGGCACCATTTGGTTGGTGCTATTTCTGAATATGTCACCCAGTTTGCCATGGTGCTGGGCTTGCAACCGGCCTTTGGCACATTTCTGAATATCCCACCCATTATGTTTTTGCACAGATTTTTGCAAAATCCACCCCTCTTTCATTTAATTTTTCTGTCTAATGTCCACCTCCACATTCACATTTTTATTTCTATTTGATCAAGTTTCACAGCATGTAAGGATAGCAACAGTGGCAGCTCCAACTTCCATTAGTTACCTGGGCAGTGGCTAGGCACTACAGTTGGAAGGCAATGCACCTATTGAAACTGGAATGGAAAGCATATGTGCATATTCATGCTTGCTTCTTGGAGCATTTGAACTAATGATGAATGTTATGTTTCTAAAATTAAAAATGCAAATTCTATTTTATTTTTTTACAGGGGATGGCCCTGCTTCTCCTGTCTTGGGGGTTGGGGTATAGATGGCCCGGCTTCTCTTGGCTTGGGATGGATGGCTCTGCTTCTCCTGGCTTGGGGAGGGGGGGAATGGCCCTTCCCCCTGCTTTCTCTTGCAGGAGAAGCTGAGCTACATGACCCAGAAGATAGGGCCACCCCCCAAGCCAGGAAAAGCAGGGCCAGCCCAAGTCAGGAGAAACAGGGAGATACCCTTTCCCCAAGTCAAAAGAAGCAGGGCCATCCTCCTCTCCCCCAAGCCAGGAGAATCAGGGCACCCCCAACCAGGAAAAGTAAAGCCATTTCTCCTGGGGCAGCAGAGATATAGCCTTCACCATCACCTGAACAAGAAGAAATGGCCATCCCAACCCTTTACAGCAGGTATCCACCTACCAAAATAGTCCTCAATGGATTGGCCACCTGCAGTAGCAGGTCAGGAGATCATGGGACATGCATTCTCTCCTTTAAATCTCTACCCTCCTCTCCCCACAGTACTGAAACATTTTCAAATGAACCTATCCACTTACCTTAACAAGAAGGCACAAGCAGTCAGAACCCTCTCACTCTGGTTCTGCAAGCAGTTTCTTTCTTGGCTGTTTTTGCTGCTGGCAGGACTTTTACTTGAGCGTCTGACTCTGTGCTGCAGCTACTGGCTGGACAGTGTGGCTAGCTGGTGCTGCACTCTCTCATTACTAACCAGACTGTGCTCTAGTGTTTTATGAAAAAAAGCACAGCATAGTACAGCTCTTGTAAGGTTAGCTATACTCCTGGTTTGGGGGGGGGGATTCTGTGCTGCAGCTTGCAAGCAATGACAATGCAGTGTTGGTTTGGTGGGCATGGTTGGCTGGGTGACTCCTGATTCAGGCAGCTAGGCAGTCACCAGGAGTCAAGCCACAGTGTCACTCTCTGCCCCCAACATTGGTTGCCCAGTTATGGGGTTGGGTGGTAAACTAAAATGAAAACAAGTAGCCACTTGCTGCTCAATCCTGTTGCCACCAGACTTCCCCAGTTTTTATACCAAGTGCCTAAACCTAGAGTCAGACAGTAAATGAAAAAAAGTAAGCAAACAATGACAGCCAAACCCAAGTGCTGCCAACACTCCATTCTAACACTAGGTGCCCCCCTCCTGGTCCAACAGTCAATGGAAAAAAGTAAGCAGACAATGGGAGCCCATCTACAGTGTTGTTTTAGAAAGAAACGTTAGTTGTTTTCTGCATTAATCTACTGTAGCATTGATCCCTGTTATTCATTGTACTATTGCACATTTGTGTACTTGCCACTTGTACATCAAATAAAAAGCCATGTTATTCCATAGTCAGCAGTAAAACTTTAATCTGTTTAATAGAAAAGGATGAATACTAAAAACAACAAAAGCGCAGTAGTTCAATGAATATCAGGGAGCAATGCCATGCCATATTGGGGCAAAAACAACTAACGCTTCACTCCAGAAGCAGAATTTTATCAGAGTTAGTAACTTAATGCAGAAATGCCCTTATATTATCTGTCACTAGGTCTGAATAGCATATGTATGAACAGTGCTGTCAATAACAACACCTTCCATACAGAACTATGCAGAAGAGTCGCAGAAACCAATGTGGCAAGTAAAGGCAATGCCACTGGTAGGGGTCACAAAGCACACTGATGACTACTACCAGTTCAAACACTTATTTTAGTGGGGGCTGTGTCCCCACCCCCCACACTCACCCTTAACTAAAATAATCAACTCTGAGTTGGAGTTGGTTTACGGGAGAAAAACAACATTTTGAATGACAGGATTAGAACCCTGATCTCCATCGCCATTGTAGCCAAGCAGCTCCATGTCTCAGTCCTCTCTACCACAGGAGCAGTTCATTCACCATTTTTGATTTTCCAGCCCTTATCTTCTTCCTAGTTCTATGGACAGCAACCTGGGTAGTACTTACTGCACAGCACTGTTTAATCCCTGTCTCTGTCTGTGGTATGCCATTCGGACAACACTGTTTTTTCCTTATACTATATTTGTAGCACTATTGTAACTGGTTATTATATTATCCACCACCAGTGATATGCACAAATATAAAATCTGAAACAATGAATATGATGCATCCTCAGGATATGCAGAGGCACTTATAAAATTACAACTGGTAATTAAGGTAATGAAAAGTATATTAAACCTGGTTTAAACTACCCAAAAAGCATATTTTCACAGTTGGCTAGTGCACGTAATTATAAAAAAAGCTTTTCATATAAACTACAATATCAGGAAATATAAACTGTATAGAAATCAATGTTGTGGATGCTGGAGTGAAGCAATGAGGATATAAAATTGGCAGGTATTCATTTATATATCACTTCTCTTGAGAGACATTTTCTTTAAAACTGTGGAACCAATGGACTCTTCAGTACAGTGGTTCCAAATATCAGGAATCTATTCTAAAACATTAGATAAAAAGTAGGGCATTATTATATCAGAAGGTCAGCCAGAATGGATCTATAGCTTGGGGGGCTCACTGTAGCCCAGGCATGAATGATTTCTATACACAATCTTTATTTTCTGTATATAAAGATGGCAGGCATACTTTGCAACAGAAGTGTGTTTTTTGTTGTTATTGTATTACAGTGGTAATTATCTAAAAGTTGCATACCATGAGGTACCACTGAGAAACCACTGAGGCACTCAACTTGCAATTTGCATTGACTGTAATGTGATTCTGCCTCATTCTGCCTCAGTATACCTAGGTATACCTCAGTACCGAGAAACGTCTAGGTATACCTCAGTACTGAGACACTTTTCTATGGCTACCACTGTATGATTATGACTAAATGAGCATCTGGTATAATAATGTCCTGCTTTTTATTGTTTTTTAGAATATACGCTTGACATTTGTATTTTGTAAAGCAGAGTTCATTGGATCCACAGTGCAAGAGAAAATGTCTCTCAAGAGAAGGAATATATATGGATGAACACCTAAACATTTTATATCCTCAGTGCTTCACCCCAATATGTGCAAAATGGACTTTGATATAAATTTATATTTACTGTTATTGTGGTTTATATCTAACTTTTTTTTAATACTTTCATCTACTAACCAACTGCTGAAAATATGCCTTGTGGGTAGTTAATACCAGGTCAGATGTTATACTTTCCATTACCTTTATTGCCAGTTGTAACTTTATGAGCCTCCTCGTATCCTAAGAATGGCCCATATTCCTCTCCTGCAGCCCTATCGGCTCTGGCCAGAGTTTGTTGAATTAGGTGTGGTTAGTTTTTATTTATTTTTTTACTGAATTGGCGCACTGATTTTGCTGTTACTGAGCTAAATAATTTATGGTGGTGCACTGCTTCTAAACTGACTTTGTTTCTACTACTGCGGCTATAACAAATATTCTGATGTCTCTGCTGATGTCTCAATCAACATGTTTGAAATTTGGTAATTTTGTTTAAATGAGGATTAAGAGGAGTGACAGTGGATGTGGTTTTGTAATTTTTCTGCATTTTGTGCCCCCAAGATTTACTATGAGACAATGCTTTTCCTGGACTCAGAACCTCTACTTTATGCTGGGAGCTCACAGTCAACGTAACTTTTGTTTGGTATGCTGTTTTTATTAGTTCTTAGTAGCGACTGCCTTTCTTTGCATTTGTAAGCTGATATTTTATGTTGACCCATTTTGTGGGGATCATAGTTGGAGGCTGGAGTTGAAGCTGGCAGGTCACAGTGATGTTTTCCCATCAGCATGCTTCCATCTGCACTTCATGATTTCAGACTTGCATCACTGCTGTGACTGCTGCCTGCACAATAATATGCAGAGTGCTGTTCCATGATGGCAGGAAAATGTTACATGGTGTGTTTCATTAACATTGCTGTCTGCCTTCAATTTCATTTCTAACATGAAATTTGCACTTTTCTTTATGTCCGTTATATTGCTTATGAGGAACTGTTAGTGCACTGCACATTTTAACTATTGGTGACCCACAACAAAATGAGGAGAAAAATGGTAACATGCAAATTTTTTAAAGTTCTGGTCCAAATGCCACACATATAAATCCTTGTGCCAGTCAACTCTGTACTTAGGTTTTTTCCCACTGGCCCTAGTTATTTACAGTGCAACATTGCCCCATATTGCACTGTAAACGACAATCAGATTACTTTATTGCTGTCAGCTATTTTATAATAATAATTAAGCTGTTCTCAAAATCACGTAGACATTAAGTTTCTGATACTTCCAGGCAGTTTAGCCTGGTGAATAGGGCACTCAGCTGTGGATATGGAAATCTTGGTCTGAGTCGTCCCACTACCATATCTTACTGTGTGACTCTGAACAATTCAGTTACCCTCCCTGTAAACTATCATAGCTATCTCTGTTCTTTTTCACTGTCCATGTGGGCTAGAAATGGCAACAACATGATCTCCCATGTCTTGAATTGTAAAGCACTTTGGGATAGAGTCACTGAAAGATGGTATAAAAACCCAAACCCTTTTCTTTCATGCATTAACATCAAAAAGCCAGGTGCCTGATGCACACTAATCCCATAACACAGGGGGCCTTCAGATTTGTTAAGTGTCCATATGTAAATAACAACAGTCCAATAATATGAATGGTTTATTATTTCCATAATCGAGGGCTGTTAAGCATTCTTCTGGCTTTGGAATTCTGAATCCCACATTAAATGTTCTGTGATCAACTATGCCAAACTAGTGACTGCGCTTCTCTAAATAGCAAACAAGTAAAAAAAAAATGATTTGCTTTCTTAAAGAAAGATAACCTTAGGAAGAAAAGCATGCTGTACTCTAGGTATTGTATATCAGACTGTAGAAAGTTTCTCAGACGAATTGTCAACCATTTTAAATACCTACTAATACACTTATCACCCACTTATACTGCTTATATAATACCTATAATATCTGTTGTCCTTCATTGTCCCTCCAAGGACATTATTGTAAATAAGATATTAGATTTCAATTTTGGGTTTCCCAATTAATTATATAAATAAATACATGTGTAACTAGATGTATTGTATTTATTTAGAAATGGGTGACTGGGAATTAATTACTGAATAAGAATGGTATAACGGAACATACTGATAAGTTAGATAACTTACATCATGAATGAGGTATAAAAAAATAGGGTGGGGGAAAGAAAAAGTAGTTTTTGGAGGAGAATACTGTGTGGTCTGTAAGTTGAACACGACCAATCAGCCCCCAAAAAGAGTACTGGGAGGCCATACAGAAACTAGAAGCAGGAAGAATGGAGCAGTTTGAAGCTGTCTGAGTGAGTGGTAAAAGGAGGAGAAGTGAAGATGACAGGGTAGATTATTTCAGAGGGAGAGAAGGCGAAGAAGAGAACTGTTTGTCCTGCAGATATTTATTTACTGTATTTCTTTAACTGCTGTGGAGATTTGCAGAATGGAAGGATACACTGGAAACTCCTTAAAGTTGTATTCCAAGGAAACACCTTTTTTCAAGTGAAAGAAGGATGGCTGTAGACTCTGCCCACAGCCATAAAAACAGGGCTAGAACACTCCACACAAACTAGTGACCAATCTTAATACTGCCCCCTATTTCTAAAGCATTAGAACACATCATCTGTGATCAGTTAATTAACCACCTAGACAAATACCAACTGTAATGTAAGGAGCAACATGGTTTTAGAAAACAGCATTGCACTGCAACAGTGCTGATTGAGTTTATCAGTTTTGTACATGATTCCATGGACAGGGGCACTCAGCGGGGGCCACCTTTATAGAGTTCACAAAGGCCTTCGATACAGTGAAAGATGAGCTTCTTATAACACAGTTAGGTGAGCCCACCATATCCCTGACCACTCTGGGTTGATTTCAAAGTTCCCTCTCTGGGCATGTTCAAAAAGTTAGAATTGGGAACACACTCTCAGACAGCCAAAGTGTTTGCATGGGAGTCCCCCAAGGGACTATCTTGGGCCCTTTACTGTTCACTCTCTTTTTAAACAGTCTCCCTTAACTATGTCATAATAGGATCCTCCTTTATGCTGATGACACAGTCATCTACACTAGCCACCCTGGCCTTATTACCCTTCAACAATGTTTACAGATTAACTTTAAGCTGGTGGAAGACTGGTTCAGTATTGCATGACTTTTGCTAAACTATAAAAAACTAAAACAATGCTTTTTTGCCTCTTCCTACAGCAAGTACAAATCATCCAATTTGGACATCTGGAACAAACAAAACAAAACTCTTGAAATGGTCCACAACTTCAAATACCTGGGGGTCACCCTGGACAGCTCATTGTCATAATCTTTACATATAGCTCAGGTTTCCAGAAAATCTAACAGGGTGATCTGGCAGCTACACAGACATAGACTCTGCCTTATGGAGGATGCACTCAGGCTTGCCACAAATAGCTCAGTCTCCACCATCATAGACTATGGGCTTGCCATCTACATTGCAGCCTCAGACACAACACTAAAAAGAATTGCTCTGACCCTAAACAAAGCATGTAGTCTTCTCCTCAGAGCTCCATGCCTCACCCACACATGTGACTTGTACTTGCTCATGGGCTGGCTGGACCACAAACTCAAAAGTTGTTATCAAGTCTGTCTCCTAGCTAAAAAGGCACCCCATGGGCCTGACCCTTGTTAGGGTTCAGTGCATGTTCTGCCCAGTAGCTCCAACTAGATTGACCAGAGGTGCACAACATAACCCCTTTAAGGTACCTTTTGGCTGTATAATTCAAGGCCAGCGATCCTTTGGTTTCCGTGCCCTAAATCTGCTCAACTCCCTCCTTAAGAATCTACTTGCTGTGACCAAACTAGGACCATTTAAGGCTAACCTTTGCTCCCACCTCACTGGTCTAAAGAAGTGTTCCTGCTCATTATCACAATCCCTGGTGACTAGTGTCTGCTCTAATAGCACATGCACTTATTCACTGTAAGGTTACCTCTGCCCTACTAGTATGTATTCCCCCTTCCTCTCTATTCCCCTTGACAACTATTCCCCTTTTCTCCTATCACACCTCTCTTTATTCCTTCTGTACAGTCCCACTTCTATCTTGCCCTCCTCACTGCTGCCCTCCTCTCCCTATTCATAACCCACCTCTACCCGTCCTGCCCTCCCTCATCTCAACTTCCTTCCTCAATCCCTACCTCCACTTCCCAATTCCTAACGACAATGGCACCAATCCCTGCCTCACTGAGCTCAGCTTTTTCTTATTATCTCTGATTGTTTCTCCCACATGTGTATCATAATTCCTGTCAAACATAAGAAATTTTTGATCACCTAAAATGACCTCTTATTTGATGTATATTGCCTGTTGTTTTTGTTCTGTTCTGTACAACTAATGTGGAACCTTTATAAATGAGCTCCCAGCTCAACGGCTGTAATTCTGAGAATGAAATAAATGAAAAATAAATAAATAAAATAAATGAAGATGGGATTCTAGCACAGGAAAATATTAGATTCCAGACCTGCAGGAACCAGACCTAGAACCAAGTTAATACAAGAAATGGCATGAATGGTACTTCATCATAATTACTTCAGATCTGAAGATCAGTTTTTTGGGCAGTCAAAAGGAATGGTGATTGTCAGTGCAATGGCCCTAGGGTACGCAAATACATACATGCACAATTTTGAGCAAAAATATGTATTACATTCAGAAAAGGAAGGGAACATTTACAAAGCTAGTTTACTGTTTTGGAAACATTTTATCAATAACACTTTGTTACAGAGGAGACAATACATCCTTGGATGAATTTCCAAAATATCTAAATACTAGGGATTCTCATCTGAAATTTATAGCCAAAAGCAGTTCAGAAATTTAAAATTTTTTGGATATAAACATTATGAAAAGTGGGAACATTTTAAAAACCAAACACCATTGTAAAGACACCAATAGAAATATCACACTTCACGAGGATAACTTCCATCCTAGGAGGGTAATAGAGAGTATCCCTTATTCTCAATTACTGAGAACAAGAAGAAACTATAGTAGATCTACAGATTTTAAAGACAAACAACAGAAAATGACTGATGTATTAAAACAAAAAGTGTACAAAAAACACACTCTGCAGGCTGTTGTGAACAGAGTACAGAATATAACACGTGATCAGGCTTTAACTAGTTAACCCAAACCACAAGAAACAGCAAAAAGAGTCACATTCAATTCAGCACAGTCAACTGTTCTGAAATGAATCAGGTAAAGCAAATCATATTGGATAACTGGAAAATCTTACAAACCCATCCAACAATTGGAAACATCTTTCAAAACAGACCATATGTGACTTTAAAAAGAGCTCCAAAAATACATGATAAACGTATCCATACAGAACACCATCTAGATAACCTAAAGTCAGTCAATTACTGCTAGGACCCCTGAAATGGGGTGTGTTTCCATGCAGTAGATGTGTGGCTTGTGGCCACACATCAAGACAACAGCTGTTTAAACATCCATAAACAGGAAAGTAATATCTAATAAAATCCCATATTGACTGTAATTCCATGGGTGTAATTTATGTAATACAATGCCATTGCTAGTGTAACCATTTATACATAGTTAAAAACTTGAGAAAACTTAAAAAGCACATCTCAGAACATAAAAGCAAAATCAAGTCAAAAGATAAGAATTCATCTTTGGCATGGTACTGCATGGAAAGAGGTTATACTGTTGCGCAGTTAATATTTTAGGGACTTGAACAGGTACAAGAATCAAACAGGGGTGGGAACTTTAATAAAATGGTTGAAAAACAAGAGATGTGGTGGATTTATGAGTTGGGAACATATGCAGCTCCTTGGGGTTTAAAGGAGGAATCAAACTGGGAGGGTGGGAGTGAGGGGCAGCTGCAAAATAAAGGGGTGCTAGCTGCACATTCAAGCAGACTTGATAGACCATTAGGTCTTTATCTACTGGCAAATTTCATACATTTGTATGTTCATCCACTGGCATGTTTACTAGTAAAAATAAACTATAACGGTGACAGTTTTGTTTGTTAGCACTCATCCTACACTGACAATTAACAACAAAACTCTGATTCTGTTCATAGAGCATATAAGTTAGAAACAGGCCTCATCCTACCAGCATATAAATAATTTTAGATATAAAAAAATTAATATTCATAAATCTATATGGGACTTTGATTTATCTGAGTTAGAAAAAATAATCGATGCATGTGGAGAACATTGGATTGAATTCATAAATGGTCAGTGAACAGCATTTTTTGCTTAATGTTATGCAGCAACCTACAACCTATCACGTTTACACACTCCACCACTCCACCTGTAACAGAACTGTACACTGGATAGAAATAATAGACAGAGATCTTTTTGTAGTGAAACTTGCAGTATAATTTTACTTAAAATGTAATGAAGCTGAGCTACTAATCAAAAGTACAGCAATGCATGGTGAGCAACCTATGGCAAATTTCAGATGATACATAGTTAATAGTTCATATGACTTGGGGGGGCTCTGTCCCTCATACCCCCAGTGTTTTTCTTAAATAGGAAGGAGAGTGTGGGGGTACAGCTCACCGATTCAAATGAACTATTTACTGTGTCATCCTTTGAAATTTGCACTAGGTAGTTCACCATGCACTGCTGTACCTTTGATTAGTAGCTAAACTTTGTTACAGTTTAAGTAAAAAAAAAAAAATTATTCACTCTGAAATCTAAAGTAAAAATCTCTACATCATTAAGAATATTTTAAATATGGCAAGCTGCTTACACTTTGAATTAGATCTACAGCTTCGATCAGCATCTTAACAATTTATTCAGAACTATGTCATCCAGCTGTTTGTTTACTTGTTTGACAGCTGGCTATGTACCCGCATGACAGAAGTGTTTGCTTAGCAATGGCATTGCTTTGGCAAGATTTGCTAAGGTTTCTCACATTGGGACATGATGTCACACAGGTACAAGAGGGAGAGCTCGCGGGCCCCTCTCTTGCTGCCAGATGAGACTGCCGTGACAACAATCAAGACTGCGGTGTACTGCCCCAAACTAAAAAATAAATATATTTGAGTTTTATTGTAATGTGATGAAACAATTTTGAAATATTTAAAGTACACTAAACAAGCATTTGTCAATGCCAAACGTTTGTCATGAGTAAAGATAAGGAAGTGTGCAAGAGTGTAGTAGAGTAGGAAAAGTTTTATTGACAATGAGCAATAGAAAGTTGTATGACAGCTGTACTGTTCATGAGGTGATGAGATAAAAAGGCTATATTGAAAATTTGGAGTGAAAATATTGAAAATGACCAAAGTTACATGAGTGGGTCGAAAATTGTGAATGTCCAGGTGTAACTTAGCCACTTTTTGGAGTTGTGTGATCAGATTTTCAACATGGCCTTTGTGGTACCCCTCCTCATGAAAAGTGCAAGTGTCATTTTGTTCACTCATGCTGAAAGGTGATTTCACAGAGCAACCGTGCCATTCTGCGCCACAGGTGCGAAAACACATTTCATGCAGGATGCAAAAAAATTACAGTTCTACTGTTCATAAGGAAGTGTGAAAAAATGGCAATGTTGAAAATCTGGAGTGAAAATAATAAAAATTGGCAAAGATACAAGCATGCATAGAAACTGCACAACACATGCTCATAATGAGGGCTTTTTGTGGAAGTTTCTCACCAAATTTTAAACATGGCCTTTTTGGGACCTCCCCTCATGAACAGTAGTACTGTGCTTTTGTTAATCCATCCTGAAAGTTGATTTCGCACACAGACTGCATCATTCTGGGCCACATGTGCGAAAACACATTTTGGTCAGGATGTGAAAAATGACAGCTGTACTGTTTATAAGGAGATGTGAGAAAAAATCACAATTCTGAATATCTGGAGTGAAAATATAAAAAAATTAGTGAAGTTATGAGCGTGAATAAAAACTGTGCAACGCACACTGGTAACACAGGCATTTTTTGGAATTTTTCCACCAAATTTGAAATACAGGCTTTTTGAGACCTGACAGGTGATTGCGTGCAGTGACCGTGAAATCATCTTTTGGGACAGAGAAACAAAATGACACTGACTTGTTCATGAGGTGTGGTCCCAAGAACCCATGTTGAAACTTTGGGGCCAAAATTCCTAAAAATGGCTGAGATTTCAACCTAAGTTGAAACCTCCAATTGAGTCCCATTATACAGGCTTACCCAATTCCTCAGTTCCTAGTTTGGCTTTAAAGAGTGCAGACGTATCCTGGACCAGTGAAGATTGCAGCTCCCAACCTCCAGAGGGTAAGTATGGGTGGGGGTGCAGGGAGGTGGGTGCACAGAGGGAGGGGTTGGGTGGGGGAGGGAGGACTGGGGAAATGGCACTGGAAGGTTTTCTTTTATAGGTATAACTTAAAAAGACTTTGGCTGGACTTTTTATTTTACAGGAATTTCTTTTAAAGCATTTAGGCACACTGAGGTGGGCTCCTAGTGTGCCATAATAGTGTGTGTGTGTGTGTGTGTGTGTGTGTGGTGTGCCATTGCTGATTGGGAGATTGGGCACCCCATTGTCAGTTACAGATATAGACAGGGGAGAGGGCACATCCAACATCGGGAGTGGGCACCCCGATGTCGGAAATGGGAAATTGTTTAACCAGAAAAGACACATGGGGCTGTACAGACCAGGGAAATTATTTAACCAGGAAAGTCACACTATGGGACTGCAGGGGCCAGGGGTATGATTTCACCAGGAAAGATACACTGAGCTGCAGTGTATGGGGAAATTGCTGAACATAGAGACACACTAAGGGGCTGCAGCTGAAGGGCTCACATTTCCAAGGACAGAGATGCATGCAGCATCAGCTCTGTCATTTTAAATGTTTGCAGAGACCAGCTTCCTCAGCAAAACAGTGTCATCAGGACACTGCCTGATGATTTGCCCATCAGAGACCGGCTCCTGCAGCACCACTGGTCATTGGGCTGGCACCCTTCACACTCCTGTTTAGCAGCTCTCTTATCAACAAGTTTGTTCACGCTTGCACACTGACAAATTTAAAAATGACCTACTTTATTCTTCACAGATCAGAATGCCCGGCACTCTGTGAGGGAAAAATTAACCTGGAGACTGTTTACACAGAATTTCATGGTGAAATAAGGACACGTATATTTCATTAATTTATATGAGTTTTCTTTTTGTAACACCCGGGTTCCCCTGGGGTTACTATAACCTCTTCAGAATAGTGTAGGTAGGTGAGCAGCACACAACAAAGGTAAAATCCTTGTAGGTTCAAATAAGCCCTCTTTACTTAGCTGCTGCAAGCATAATGCAGCTAATTTGCATATAGAACTTTCACAGCAGCATGACTCCTGTGCTACTAGAAGCTGCAGTTCTGACTCAGTCAGTGAGAGTTCTGAGAGGAGTTTGGAGTGCGGACAGGTTGGTGCTCTGCCTGCTGGGAAGCCCAACTTCAGAAGGAGGAGCCCCTCTCACCGTTTCTTCACCTTAGTGTTTCAGAAATCAAACTGTGAACTGGAAAGTGGTGTAACCCATCTGTTCAAGGTCCCTAGGGGGTAAATTTCTTCACAATGTTGTGATCTTCTCACTCTTTATTAATGAACTCCCTAACTTCTGTGGTGGTGTGGCAGTACAGCTCTATGCAGATGATGCAATCCTATACCAGTCGTTTAACAACATGGAGAGGCTTAATAGAACTCTCAACTCAGACTTCAATATGTTCAAATCTTGGTTCTCAGCTAGTCATCTAATCCTGAATATGAAAAAATAAAGAAAGCCATGTTACTCCACAATCCCTCCCATAAAATAGTCAGTCCGCTCCAAATCAGTTCACTGTCTGGCGACACCATAGAAGTAGGTAAAACTTTAAATATCTTGGATTGCTCCTTGATGACTCATTTTCACTAGAACCTCATGTATTACAGCTTACTAAGTCAATAAACCAAAAGCTAGGTCTCTTATACCATCTCTGCCCCCTACTAACAACTGGAGCCTGTCAAAAAATTGCCTCCACATCACTCTTCCCTATTTTGTTATATGAAGTTCCTACTCTCAGCTCAACCCTCATCCCTTGTGCAGCTGCTTCAGATCTACCATAGGATAGGACATTTTGCCCAAAGCACTAACCCCAGACAGCATCACTGTGACACCCTACATTCCCTCCAATGGCCTAGCTTTGACTCTAGGACACCAGTACCTTACACTATGCTTTGTGTTCAAACTAGTTAATCTCTACAGCCCTCCATGTCTCAGGGGAATTGTGTATCATAAAGCTTATGCTCTCCCTCTTAGGTCTTCTTCTCCCCCATTATTAGCTGTCCAGAAACCAAAACATCTTCTGGACAAACATTTGTATTCTCTGCCACCTCTGATTGGAACTTCATTCTTCCTACTTTGCTCTCCTTCTCCACGCTAACTGTTTTTAAAAAAGAGCTTACCTCATAACTCCATAAACCTTCCCACTGCATCTGTTTCAGGTACTCTATCTCCACTACTATTTGTTGCTTGCATGCATTTCCCCTGGTGCTGAAATAGGGTGCATGTGTATTTTAAAAATGTGTAGTGTAAAAATGTACATACCAATGTCTTAAATTGTATTGATACTAATATCATTGACTTTGCTCAATGTAAAATGTATGGTTGCCTTTTAACTATCTTGAAGTCTCTGTATATCCCTTGTATGCACTGTTGATTCTTTGTACTCTTTAATTCACTGTATCTATAGTGTTGTATTGCACTGTAATTACCTCCCAAGTCATCACTGAAAAAGGGACTGTATGGTCTCAGTGGGTCTACCTGTTACCAAAATTCAAATAAAAAAATAAATATTCTGGAGTTAGTGTCAATTACCCTGTTTACACTACAGAAGAGCTTTACTTGTGCTCCGCCATCATCCCACTGCACTCTTACTTAGTCCAGCAATTTTTGGTTTACACCTCTCGATGCTCAAGTGCCACAGATGGTGCTGAGAGGAGTGCCCATGCCAAGTGGGCTGGGCATTAATCAGTGACATGTGTGCTGAGTCACTGATGACATGGAACCAACCCCCCTCCCCCTGGGTCTCCATCCAAATATCCCAAACCCCAAAACATGAACCAGTAACATGTCAAGTCCATAAAATAAATACACTGACCTCCTGTTGCATAAAAAAAATAAATTGTTCACAGGCTGTGTGCCTGTTTGCACAACCGGTAAAACAATGGCTGTGTCCTAATATTTCCTTGTTCCAGCAAAAAAAGGATGATGGGAAGGCTGGAGGATGCTGGGAGAAATGGGACCGCAGTGGATTGAGTGCTTCATCAGTTTACACCACCGGTTGATTCGCTCAATGCAGTACATGTCCCCCCAATTTCACCAGAGCAGAAATGGGAGCGGAGCAACACTTAAGCCGATTCTGTGAGTGTCCACAATGGAGACTTTGCTGTGCATCAACTGGAACACATAAGTTGATGCACTGCAAACAGGAAAGTGTAAACAGGGCATTCAAGTAACTGTTTGGGGCAATCCCCTCACCTTGTCACTTCTTCAAGTGCTGCCCAGACTAGAATGTGTGTTTTTTTTACATCAACGCTTTAACCTGATTGGAATGTAAATTGCTTGGGATTGCTGTCATTGTGTTCAGTAATTCAGAAAGCCCTATAACCTGGGGCTGGAGTGTAACTACTGCTTTGACTTTTCCAAGTGATTCTGTGGGTAGGTTCCATGAAAGAGGACCCCTGCAGTTTTGAGTGAAATGTGAATTTATGTGGGAATGTACAAATGCTTTGAGGGTACACCACAGCCTAACACAAAGTTCATTTGTTGTTTACCTTTGGGTTTTTCTGGTACCTAGCAAGGAGCACATCATGTTCAAAGCAAGGTTCACTGGTACCTCTAGCACAAGGATGTGCTTGTGGATTGTCTTCAGAGACTGCCTGAAGAGTCTATAACCTGATGTAAGTTCAGAGAAAGTCTGGCTTTGGCCACAATTGAGATCACCACTCAATCCAAGTTGCAGAGGGACCCATCTGTTTACATGTTTGGTGATAACATAGTTCACCCATGGTCTGTGCTCACTAACTAAGTGCTGTGGTATCCCCCACTGTAATATGCACTTATGCAGTCCTGAGGATCATCTGATGCCTCAATTTTTCAGAGGTCCCTAATCAAAAGGATGGAAGCTCATAAGGAAATATTCATGAGTGACAAGTCTGTGTACTGCCAAAGAAAAGTGTTTCTCTCTGTGTTTCTGTACCTGCAAACCACCTTGAAGGCACCACCATATTTGTGTAACGTATGTCAGGAATAAAACCATACAGTACACTCCCATTCCTGTTTGTGGACATTCCATCTATGTGACCTGTGTGCATTTTTGGGGCCCTTCAGACTTAGTTGACACACCATAGCTCTGTAACTTCTTTTCCAAATCTGGAGTAAATAGAAATGTTGTTGTGTGCCCTTCCCCCAACCTCTAAGATGCCTGAGTCAGGTCTTGCCCTAATTCCAGGGGTAATTTTTTTTCCCTTTGAAATTGTTGCCTTGTCTGTAAAAAGAGGGGGTTGGTGTTACAAAAATGGGGGCTCATCTGGGATTTGGGGAAGAGTACAGTTGCCATGCAAAGGATATTGTTCTGGTCTTTTTGTCTGGTGGCAATGCACCCAGCCAAAGAGTTGTTTTCTGTGGGTGAAAAAAAAAGCTGCAACCTGCTGTGGAGAAATGCCAGCTGTGCATGGACTGCCTTAGAAAGTGTGGACTGCATTGTGGATTTTGTACAAAAATGAGCTTGAGTGACTTTTTCTGGGACTATTGTCAATTCTGCTGAAAGTGCTTAAAACTGTACAAAAACTGTCAAAATTGTCAAGCTGCAGTGTGATTTTGTAAGAAAAGTGTTCATTTTACTGTATAAATAGGTGCCCCCAGTAAGCCTGAGGAGTGCTTGAAAAGAAATGTGTGGAGTTTGCTGAAAAAGTGTGGATTTCTATTTAAAAAGACTGTACATTGCTTTGTGGACTTGAGAAAAAAAAGTTCAGTTGCTTTTTAAAAATCATTCCCACAACTTGAGGAGCCTTGAGGGGAGAGAGAGAGAGAGAGAGAGTGTGTGTGTGCCCCTGCTCATTAGCATGGCATCATGCAATAGGTCCATTTTGTGAAACCCCGCCTCCAATCTGAAATCTGTTGCTGGACTATTAAACCCTTGTGGTGGATTGTTGGAGACAGCATTCAAGGCAGTAAGACCCGGAAGTTTGGATAATTTGCAACTTGTAGATTAACAGCTAATGAAAAGATTTTTAGGCAACCCATCGGGCAATTCCCACAGAAAACAAAGGGACGTTTGTTCCTGTTGCAAAAGCCTGTGGTTTGCCATGACAGTCACTGGTCGGGATCGTCCATTGGCACGAGTACGACAGCCATTGTCTTGACATAGGCTGCAGTGCAGGAAAGAAGGAATTCAGAATCTGTAAATACTAAAAACTATTTGTTTGCCAACAAAAGTGATTCTGGGCAGCTGAAGATTATGCTGGAAGTCACTGCAAGTGACTGAAATGCAAGGGAGCAAATTGAGAATTTCCAGTGATGCAATGTAAATTGGGCATGCCGTGCCAGAGCAGGGGGTGAAGAAAAGGCCAACAGTAGAAAACAAGCAAAGCAGCAGGTTAAAGCAGTGTTAAAGTACACATCACAAAGTAACAAGCATTTGTCAATGCCAAATGTTTGCTTGCTGGCATTGGCATTGGTAGTGTAGGAGTTAGAGATCTGCATAATAGGAATGGCAGTGAAGTACTGAACTGAAGCCAACCCCACCACCACCTTGCAGAGACTGACAGGCAATGGGGTGTGCCTTTGGGTCATCAGGCATAATGGCCACACCATTTCACCACACCCTACCCTGCAGACACTGACAAGTGTCACGGTGTGCCTTGGGGTCTTTGACCCTTATGTTCACCCCATTCCATCAGGAAATATGGTGAGATGGGTCCTGTATAGGAGAATGGGGTGAATTTTGGGACTGAAGAATGCAAGACACATCTTGATGCCTCTCACTGACTGCAGGGTGTGGAATGGTATGAGGATTACAGGCGAGAATCCCAAGCCACACCCCTGATGCCTGTCAATCTCTACAGTGTGGGGCGTTATGGTCAGAAACCTTAACGCCTCAGGCGTTCGCTGGCATTTTCACTCCAAATTTTCAACATGGGTTTTTTGTTACCCCCACCTTGTGAACAGTGGCAATATCAGTTTGTTAGCCAAAAGCTGATTTTGCACAACAACTATGCTATTTGGCACCTCAGGTGCGAAAACCGTTTTGAACAGAATGTGAAAAATGACAGCTGTACTGTTCATGGGGAGGTGCAAAAAATGGCAATGTTGAAAATCTGCAGTGAAAATATTAAAAAACTGGTGAAGTCACGAGCATGCGTAGGAAATGTGCAATGCAAACCCGTAATGCAATTAGTTTGGGGATTTTTTATAGCAGATTGTCAACACAGGGATTTTGGAACCTCCGCTCATGAACAGTGCCACTGTGATTTTCTTAATTTTGTCCTGAACAGTGATTTCCCACAGCAACCACGCATTTCTGTGCTTGAAGTGCAAAAACTCATTTTGGCCATGGTGTGGAAAATGACAGCTGTACTGTTCATAAGGAAGTGTGGAAAAATACCAGTGGTGAAAATCTGGACTGAAAATATTAGAAATCCATGAACTTATGAGGGTGTGTGGAAACTTCACAATGGTCACTCGTAACACAGTCATTTTGTGGACTTTTTCACCAGATTTTTAACATAGCCATTTTAACACCTCTGCTCATGAACAGTGTCACTGTGATTTTCTTGATCTGTCCCGAACATTGATTTAGCACGCAGACTGCATGTTATGCTTCGGCAAGGCGGAAACACATTTTCGTTGAGATGTGAAAATGACAGCTGTACTGCTCATAAGGAGGGTGTGGTAAAATGGCAATGTTGAAAATCTGGAGTGAAAATATTGAAAATTCGCAAACTTACTAGCGTGCGTAGGAACAGCACAACACATGCTTGTAAAACAGTCATTTTTGGGAATTTTTTCACCAAATTTTTAACGTAGCCATTTTAACACCTCTGCTCATGAACAGTGTCACTTTGATTTTCTTAATTTGTCCTGAACATTGATTTTGTACACCAACTGCACCATTGTGCGCTACATCTTTTAATTTTTCTTCTTTACTACATTTCTTGACAAAGGCATATGAGAAGCTCTATTCTCGCTATTGTCTGCTCCTCTCACCTCCTCTTGCCCTTTCCACTAGTACATTTCTCTACCGTCTTTTCCCCACAACTATCTTGTTTTTGTTGTACGAAAAGTATTTTGTTTCCCTTGTCTTATACTAAGTTTGTCAATTTAAAGTTATGTGTTATTTCTGGCAATTTGTCACAACTTAACTTATTTGCCTTCCTATGTAACTACACTTGTTTGTACTCAGTTGACGTGGAACCCTTGTAAAAGAGCCTTGGCTCAAAGGAAATAATTCCTAGAACAAAAAACAAACTAAACTAACTTAAACTAACATGCACGGAAACACATTTTGGGTGAGATGTGAGAAATGACAGCTATGCTGCTCATAAGGAGGCGTGGTAAAATGGCAATGTTGAAAATCTGGAGTGAATATATTAAAAATTTGTGAACTTACAAGCGTGCATAGGAACAGTGCAATGCATGCTCATAAAACAGACCTTTTTTGGGAATTTTTTCACCAAATTTTCAATATAGGGTTTTTGGGGGCCTACCTCATGAATTGTGACACTGTCGTTTTGTACATCGGTCCTGAAAGGTGGTTCCATGCAATGACCGTGAAATCACCTTTCAGGCCTGATTAACAAAATGACAGTGACAGAATTCATGAGGTGGGGTCCCAAAAACCCCATGTTGAAAATTTGGTGAAAAAATTCTCCAAAATGCCTGAGATATGCATCAAAGTTGAAAAACCCTATTTATTCCATTATACAGCTTACCGCATTTCCTCAGTTTGCAGTCGGCTTTGAAGAGTGCAAATGTGTTCCCAGTCCACAAAGATCATTGCGCTGGACTCGGAGATAAGTATGGGGTGAGGTGGGGTGTGGGAGGCAGGCTGTGCAGAGGGTGGGGGGAGGGGGATCAGGACAGTCAGCGAGGGAAGGTTTTTCTTTCAGATTTTTTTTCATTAGACAACGGGGGACTTGTGCCATGCTGGGGTGGGCTTCCAGTGTGACAGTTGGAAGACTGTTTGGGGGGGCAGTGGAGCCAATGGAGGATTGGGCACCCCCATCGGCTACTCTGGGACTGTTGCCACACTGGGTGGGCTCCCAGTGTGGCACCTGGGGCTCTGTTGGGGGGCCATGCAGGGCCAATGGGATTGGACACCCTTGTCAGCCATACAGTGTGTGCATGGGAGGGAAGCACATGAGCACGCAATATGTGTGTGTGTGTGTGTGTGTGTGTGTGTGTGTGTGTGTGTGTGTGTGTGTGTGCGTGTGTGTGTGTGAGGAGTGCATGAGCATGCGATATCTTATCGCTGCTCACTGAAGCATAGCTCTCCCTTTGAACTGTATGGCACTGCATTTTCATCTGCTGTCAGAGACAGCTACATCATTCATTGGTGAACTGTGGCCGCACCTGCAAACAACTGACTGAATTGGAAGACAGGGTGCCACACCTCCGAAAACTCTGATGACGGCACTACGTTTCTTGCACATGCGTGCAAGCAAACATAAAAATGTGCAGATTGCAGAACAAGACTCTAAATTGAGCAGAATGCAAAAAAATAGCAGTTGCTTTATTGTACATATGTTTTGCAGTGTACCGAAATGGCTAGTGGATCAAGGCAGTATCCCTTGCATGTACAAATATGGATTACTTGGAAAGAACAGGAGCTCATGAAGTTTGAGGAGGAATTTGATTGTGTGGGAACTTCAAAGGATGTAGCACTCCCTGGATATCCCGTCAGTGTTTCTGTGGTCTGTATGAAGGTTGTACAGGATGTAACAGGTGTCCCTCACTGCCAGGAATGCAGAGACAAATATGGCATCTGTATGGCAAGTGGCCCTTCTGGAGAAACCTTCCATTGTGTCCGCTTGGCCCCCACTTGAACTTTCAATGCAGGAGCTACCCTTGAAACACAGAATGCTGCAGTGTGTGAGACTGGGCCTGAAGATTTCTGCAGGGGAATTCTTTGCAAGTTTGAAAGAGCACAGTGAAACTGTGAAAGAAAGCAGTGGTCCCTTAGCCCAGGAAGAGGCTGTGTGGGTCCCATCCATTGTCTGCTTGGAGGAGGTGGACCCATGGAAAGGGGGATCAAGTCCAAGTTTATTGGGAGTGGGTGAGGAACTGGAAGACCTCACCACCTGGGAGACCCATGCCTCCAGTAGTAGTGAAGAGTGGGGATTTGTGGAAGTCAACCTGTGACTGGTTCCTTTGCAACCTACATGGAGGAAGCTGAGCCGTTGGAGGGTGTAGCCTGTGCAGTGAACTGGAGATGTTCAGTGGTGAGATTGGGCCACTGGAAGTCTCAGAGCCCGAGGAGCCCTCAGAAGAGAGGGGCTCCTGTGTGCTAAAGGAGAGAGAAAATGGGGTGGACAGTGATTTTCCTGTTTGGAACCAAGAGGCTTGGCTGTCTCAGACCTGGCCACCCCAGCCAAGCTGCAGGCAGGAGCTTGTCTAAAAGCAGCAAAGAGGAAAGGGTCATCAGGAGAAAGACTAAAAAAGTGTTTGGACTAAAGTACCCCTACATGCCTTGCTGGATGTGGGAGACAATTGAGGATCACTGTGAAGATTGGCTGATGGAAGAGGCTGGGGCATCCACAAGTTTGCTGTGGTGTTGAAAGAATGAGGTTGGACCAGCTACCAGAGAAAAAGTTTGTAAAGACAAAATTAAGTTGTGAAAGGTGAGCCTCACCCTCCACTGGGATACTGTCATTGTCATAGACAAAGAAGGCAGTGAGACTGTGCATTCTACTAGGATGACCCATCCAGATGGAACCACCATTTACTGCCCCCACCACCAGTGGTATTATGAATGAGTTTCTAGACATTCCAGTTTGTGAAAAAAGAAAGTTACCAGCAGAGACTGCAATCCATGGTCTGCGGGCCACAGGATCAGCAGATAGTTGGTCAAAAAAATCCAGAAGATTGGTGTGCATCATCTCCCCTTGGAGAACAAGGGACACCAGAGGCTGCCGTTTTCCTCTTTTGTTCAGCAGATGCAGAATCTGAGTCAGAGGTCACAGAAAATTGGCATCCAAAGATTTTGTCTACAGCCATGAGAGCCAAAGAAGAGGTCCTGATTGGTGACAGAAGTGATGCAGAAAGTCAGCCTGTACGTTTGAACTGGTAGGGCCAAGTTTCTCTTATTTTCATTTAAAACACTGTCACCTATGGTTTGTCATGTGAATGCCATCCTAGTCCAGTGGACATGTTTTCTGGACATTTGTCAGTGGGCTGTGACCTACTTGCAAGAACTGTTTGGACCAGCTTTGCTATATTCCAGAGATATTATTGGCTGAGAATGCCTGGCACTCATGGGCATTGCAGCCTTAGATATACAATAAGGGTTGCCCTTCCCCCTTATTTTTTGCACTGCTTTGCACTTTTATACTGTTTTTAGAAAACCCTTTAAAAAAGGTTTTTTTGAGATTGGACTGTATCTCACTGTGTGGGGGGTTGTTTGCAGCTTTGTTTCTTTCGTAAGTTGTTTCTCTTGCAGATTTTCTTTTACAGGTGGAAGAAGAAGAAGAATTTATAGCTCAGTTAGAGCTCTTGTGGGTGTTTCTAAAATGTTTTAACTAGGAAATGTTAGACATTTTGTGTTTCAGATGTAAAGAGTGTAGTACTGGGTTTGGGAAATGCATAGCAATGCTTTATGTATGTTTCTAAAGCAATATACAGTGTGAAATGTGTAATGGTATAGGCTGCCCCTTGGGTAGTGTAATGGTTAGATAGCTTTTCCCTAGTGGGCTAGGTGGTAGATAGGCTGGTGGCCCTAACCCAGGTAGTAGGCGGCTAGTCCTGTTTTGTCAAAGAGTGCTTCAGGATATTCCTTTGGGACAGCATGGAGTGGGTTTTCCTTAGCTAGTTTTCCAGGTAAGGCTGAAGATGCTTCAGCATGGCTCTGAATTCTCTGTGGTGACATGCCTATGCTGGTCGTAGGTGAGGGAGAGTTTGATCACCCCTCCTTGTAGGGCTCCCGGGGTGGATGGCCTGTGTTGCAGTTCAAAGCCTTGCTGCAGACAGCAAGGTTGACTGGTGGCGGTGAGTGTAAGACATGGGTTGCCCTGGGGTTACTAGAACCTCTTCAGAATAGTGTAAGTAGGTGGGCAGCACACAACAAAGGTAAAATCCTTGTAGGTTCAAATAAGACCTCTTTGCTTAGCTGCTGCAGAACAGAGTGGAGCTAATTTGCATATAGAACTTTCGCAGCAGCATGACACACCTGTGCTATTAGAAGCTACAGTTCTGACTCAGTCAGTGAGAGTTCTGAGTGGAGTCTGGAGTGTGGACAGGTTGGTGCTCTGCCTGCTGGGAAGCCCAACTTCAGAAGGAGAGCCCCTCTCACCGTTTCTTCACCTTAGTGTTTCAGAAATTAGTCTGTGAGCTGGAAAGTGGTGGAAACTATCTGTTCAAGGCTTCTGAGGGGTGAATTTCTTTACAATGTTGTGATCTTCTGGAGTCAATGTCAGTGAGTAACTGCTTGGGGCAAATTCCCCTCACCTTGTCACTTGCTATGTGCTGCCCAGACCTACACTGTGTCTAGTTAACAACAAAGCTCTAACCTGATTGAAATGTTATACCTGCAACACTTGGACACTTTAAAGGGCAAATCTGTCTATACTTAACATCAACCGTGCAATATGACTGCTTCCCCTAGGGGCAGACTCCTCCCTCACCTCAGTCTAAGGTGATCTGTTTACCCCCCCAGCTTTCTCCCATCACCTGCTTCTTCCTCCCACACCTACCCTTCCACATCTACACCCTGCCCTACCCTCCACCTCCCCTCTCATAGGCACTTACAGATCTTGGGTCCCCCAACCCCTACCTACCCTGCACTCTAGCTACCTGTCTATCACCGTCTGACAATGGCCACTCAGCCTGCCCACCCTCTCTTTAAACCTGCTATCCTATATTCACTATCTGTTCTATATATTGTACTGTCTGCTATGAAACATCTGTTCTCATTAACTGGCTCATTATGTCTCTCCATTATGTACGGTAAATTTATAGCTTTGCCTTCACTGTGTTAATCCTGTAACCATGCTCTACCTCTGTATGTATGTTTCCCTCCATCATTTGACGTGGAACCTTTGTAAACAAGCAGTAATTGCTCAAAGGTATTTGTAATCCTAGAGTTCAATAAAATAAAAAATTAAAAAAAATAAATTGACTGGGATTCCTGTCATTGAGTTCAGTGATTCAGAAAGCCCTATAGCTCTGGGGTTAGAGTGTAACTATTGCTGTGATTTTTTTTTTCAAATGATTCTGTGGATGGGTTCCATGGAAGAGGACCCCTGTAGTTTTGAGTGAAATGTGAATTTCTGTGGGAATGCTCAAATGCTTTGAGGGTACACCACGGCCTAACACAAAGTTCATTTGTTGTTTATGTTTGGGTTTTTCTGGTGCCTAGCAAGGAGCACATCATATTCAAAGCACGGTCCGCTGATACCCTTGCACAAGGATATGCTTGTGGATTGTCTTCAGAAGCCAGGAGTGCCGAAGAGTCTGTAACGGTAACCTGATATAAGTTCAGAGAAAGTCTGGCTTTGGCCAAAATTCAGCTGACCACTCAATCCAAGTTGCAGAGGGACCCATCTGTTTACATGTTTAGGTGGTAACATAGTTCACCCATGGTCTGTGCTTGCTGACTAAGTGCTGTGGCACCCCCACAGTAATATGCACTTACGCAGTTCTGAGGATCATCTGATGCCTCCATTTTCCAGAGGTCCCTAGTCAAAGGGATGGGAGTTTGTAAGGAAATGTTCTCTATTTGTTCATCTAAAAGTTGATAACTGGGAAAAGCACACTGAGCCAAGGCTCATTTCTAGGTGAGACCTGGGGCAAGGGGTAGGGGTGCAGTGCATAACAATATATAACATTTAAGCATAAATTATAAACACAGTAGAGATAAAAAGTAATACTTAAGATAAGCATAGGTTACCTCTTATACAACTTAAGCATGGGTTACATTTTATATTAAAGTGAAGCCTACGCAGTGTACATGAAGGTAGGCTTTAGCATCTGGAGTAATGTAAATGCAAGGATTATGTAAGAGCTAGGAGAAATTAGTACTAGGCTATGTGCTATTAGGGTTAGCTGCACAGGGCTAGGGTAAGGGAGTAGCAGATGTTAGGACATGCATTGCCAGAGATGGCTAGGAGATTATAGAGGTTAGAAGCAATGGCAAGGGGGAGTAGAGAGGAGCTTGAAGTACCTTTTAATGGCATGCACTGTAGGTGAGCATCTCACAGTGAGGGGAAGGGAGTTCCAGAGGCAGGGAGCCGAGGGGAGAAGGCTTTTTTCCCAGCATGTGTGCGAGGTGTGGCCAAGGCAAGTGAACGATGGTCTCTATAGTGCAGGGAGTATTCAGGATGGGTGCTGAGGCTAGCAATGAGGAGAGGTAAGAGGGAAGGGTGCTGAACCAAAATTTAGAGATAAATGTTGCACAGTGAACAAAGCGCCGATCATGGAGAGAGGGTAAGGAGATAGACTGGTAGAGGAGGCAGTGGTGGGTGTGGTAAGGGAGCTTAGTGGCAAAATGGCAAAAAGCATGGTACAGAGGGTCCAGTTTGATAAGGGAGGATTGAGATGCTGAGCTATAGACCACATCTGCATAATCAAATGAAGGAAGGATAAGCTTGGTAGTTATTTCACGCCTAATGGGTGGAGAGAGGCAATCCTTATGCCTTTGGAGCATACTTAGTTTGGGATGCAACTTGTTATGATTAGAGTCCAAGTGCAGAGAGAAGTCCAGTTTGGGGTCCATCCATACCCCTAGGTATTTGAATGAGTTAATTGCTTCAATTCTGGAGCCATCGAGCACATAGAAGAAGGGTGGAGAAAGCAATTCGGCTACTTTCTGGGCCGTACCAAAAGCCATGGCTACAGTATTTTTGGTGTTGCATTTTAGAGATTTAGCATCAAGCCATCTTACGGTGTTGGCAAAATCAGTTTGAAGGGTAAATTGGACCTGAACAAGAGAAGGATCGGAAGCGTAGATGACGGTATCATCAGCGTACATTTGAATTTGTAAGTTAGCGGAGGCAGAGGGAAGTTCATTGACAAAAATGGAGACCAGGGTAGGTCCCAGTATTGACCCTTTGGGAACGCCGGCCAGGATGGGAAGAGGATCAGATTTGGTCTCCCCAAGCTGGATGAATTGGAACCTGTCTGTTAGGTAGGCCTTGAACCAGTCTGTTGAGGATGGGAATAGCCCAATTGCAGCTAGGTCATTGAGAAGTAGTCTAGGGGCAATAGAGTCAAAGGCCTTAGCTAGGTCTATGAAAATAGTCAGTGTCAAATGACCCTTATCCATGGCAGAATGGATTTGATTGGTGAGATGGAGAAGGGAGGATGAAGTGGAGTGAAGACGATGGAAACCTGATTGGTGTGGGGTCAGAATGTCATTGGAGGCTAGAAAAGTGTTTAATCTTTTTGAGATAAGGGACTCCAGGATTTTGGAGAGGGCGGAGAGAAGGGAGATGGGTCTGCAGTTACCTGTGATGGATGGATCACCCCCTTTGTGTAGGGGACTTACTTTAGCTAACTTCCAGGCCTTGGGCAGGGAGCACGATTAGAGAGATTGAATATATGGGTAATAGGGGGAACAATGGCAGGAGCAGATATCTTCAAAAGGATGGGATTAATACCATCTGGACTGTGGAAGAGTTCGGAGATTTGAGGGCATGGAGTACCTCTAAGGAGGAAATGGGGGAGTGTGTTTGGGTGGGGGGGGTCAGTTGAGTGACAAATCTCTGTACTGCCCAAGGAAAGTGTTTCTCTGTGTGTTTCTGTACCTGCAAACTGCCTTGGGGGCACCACCATATCTGTGTAACATCTGCCATGACTAAAGCCATACAGTACAATCCCATTCCAGCTTGTGGACATTAAATCTATGTGACCTGTGTGCATTTTTTGGGACCTCTTCAGACTTAGTTGACACACCATAGCTCTGGTACTTCTCTCTTGGACTTGGAGTAAATAGAAATGTTGTTGTGTGCCTTTTTCCCCAACCTCTGAGATGCCTGAGCCAGGTGTTGCCCTTATGCCAGGTGTAATGCTTTTTCTGCCCTTTGTGGTGGTTGTCTTGTCTGTAAAAAGGGGAGGGGGGTTGGGGTTACATTTTATTTTAATGTGCAGAAACTATGTTTATTTATTTATTTAGACATCTTAGATAAACTTTTCAGCTACAAGCTCTTTAAACAGGTTCCATGTCAGTGAAAGAACAAACAATAACAGTGAAATATCAGGCAAATAACAAGAACATTGAAGAAAACAAGCCATTTGAAAACTATGTCTATAACTATGCAAAAGGAAAATTAATAAATTTGATCATAAACATGTGGTAAGGGAAACAGAATGCCATATTGTATTGTGCCAAGTTATGGAAATTAGGAAACAGACAGACAAACAGACAGAGACAGCAGTGGGCTAGTGCTGAAAGGAGAAGAAACAGCTGACCAAGAGGCCCTTATCAGAGGGTGGATGGGAGAGGGACTAAGGAGTACCCAGACAGACTAGCCCAGGAGGCTTCATTGGAGTGGGGGGTGAGGGAGGAGTGTAGGTGGAGGGCTAGGATTAGGAAGAGAGAGAGAGGAGAGTAGAAATAGGGAGTGGGAAAGTACTGGGGTCAGGGGAGCCAGTGCAGACAGGTATTCATCATAGAAGTGCATGATGTCCCAGTGTGACTGGTTAGGGGAAGCAATCGCAGCTGGTATCTGCGACTAGCTGTTGCCTGAGCTTACGTTTAAAGGAGCCCAGTGTAGGTGCAGTGGAAATATCAGAGTGGAGTGAGTTCAACCAGAGCGGGGCTTGGTAGGCAAAACATCTTTGACGAAGGGAAGTATGACACTGGGTGGAGTTTGAAGATCAGGTTACCAAAGCTTCTGGTATAGTGAAGGTTTTCATATGGGATGAGAAGCTTACAGACCTCTGTGGGCACCAGTCCTAGGTTTACCTTTTTTGCTAACAGGCAAGTTTGGCACACAAGTCTAGCTTTGAACCTGAGCCATTTAGTCTGGGCATAAAGGTCACAAGTGTGGGTTAGCCATGTGGAACCAGTCATCAGATGACAGGCTTTGTCGAGCACCATTTTGATGTGGTGTAAGGAAGTATCTGTAGCTGACCCATAGATTACTAGCCCATAGTCAATAAGGGAGACCACTGAGCTGTGAATTGCAAGGTTAAGACAAAAAATTCACAAAATGGAACTGAAGCTGGAGGACCTGGAGGGGAGGAACAGACGGAATAATCTGGTCATTCATGGCCTCCCTGTGGATGCTGAAGGGACTACCCCAATTCTATTTATTCAGCAGCTTTTAGAAAAGTTGGTGGGGCTGTCAGCCAATGGCCTGAGTTATGTGGTGGAGCAGGCACATCGCGCTCTGTGTGCTAGATCTCCTTCTGGTTCCCTACCTCATCCTTTTCTGTTAAAGTTCCTTAATTTTCTGCACAAGCAGTTTGTCCTGACTAAATTAAGAGATATTCAGTCACTTTCCTGGGAAGGACACAGACTTCACATTTTCCAGGGCCTGCCAGTTTCTGCTCGACAAAAGAAAGCAACCTTTCACCCTGTGGTATCCAAGCTAATCCCAGCAGGCATAACATTTCATATGCTTTACCCTGCCCAACTACAGGTGCATCTGCATGATAACAGCACTCTTTTGAGGATAGTAAGCAAGCAGCCAGAGAACTTCACTGTCTTCCAGACCTCTACTTCAGGCTGAAGCTGTTTCTGCATCCCGGGGCTCTGCCGATTATAGCAGTGTCACCTTTATCCTCAGCTGCTGTGGACTTTAGCTTCTCCTGGCTGCTTCCCATGTCTGATCCTGATTTGAACTTTTTAGGAGCTGCTTGTTTTACTTTCAGGTGATCTAGTTATCTGCTTTTGCTCATTGTGTAGCCCAATGCAGCTTTTTTCACTGACTAAAGAATCTAATGTGGCTCTGTCTCCACCGTACATGTGCCCAGCTTTGTCCCCAAACATGGAAGGCTACACTTGAGGACTGGAAGGCGCTTTCTGTATTTTATTGACTCTCCTGCTCAAGTCATCTAGGGGACTGTGCTGCGACCCTTGTCTCTACTCCTTCAGTATCACAACAGCCATAAGGTCCCTTGTGTGTTTCCTTCTGTATCCAGTACAAGTTTATATGGACAGCAAGTATTGGACATACTGGACTTCTGGTATTTTTTTTTGCGGGGGTGAGGTTCTTTAATAAGCCCCTAGGAATTATATGGGGCCCTACTGTATTACTGGTGTGTCTCTCATCATATGCTTTAACATGTGTACTATGCCTGCCATATTTGTCTGCTAATTATGCTATGTATATTATGATCTGCAGTATATTATCTTAGAGGGTTATGGTTGATGTTGTTACAATGGCATTTTGTCTATTTCTTTTTTTTTTTTTCAAAATGACTTGTCCTTGTTGAGCTTTTTGGTGGGTGGGAGGTGGGACTGGGTTTTACACTGCTAATCTTGAGTGGCATCATAAACCAAGTTCTGGGATGGAATTTCACTGTTAGCTTAGTTCTGGGGAGTGCATTATTTTTTAGATTATTTGGTTCCTGTGTGTCTATCTCTACCTGCACTCAGAGGGTAGTGTGGGGGCCTTGCTAGAGCTCACTAATAGCAGTTGGCTTGGTTTTCTTTTTTATTCCCTACTCCTTAGACATTTTCATACTTTTGGGAGACAGCACATTGAGCACCATGTTTCACATGGCTATACTGTATTGTTCTAGCACTCCCCAATTTTATTTTTCTGCAAGTATGGATTTGGGGGTTTTCATGTTGTATGTCACATTTTGGCATTTTTTTAATTGGGTTTATTGGGGGGGGGGTTCTAATTTCTGGGTTTGGGGTGGGTTTGAGATTGAAGGGTGGTGGTGGGGTAGATGCTGAATCAGGGGTGTTAATTGTTGTTATACTGTACTTATTCCTTGTTGTACTGTTACAAACTGGGTTTAGGGGATGGGCTTACCACCACCGGGGATTCTTAGTTACACTGTGAGGGTGATGCTTTACATCCTTGCTTATGTGTGCGTTATTCCTTATTTTTTTCTATTAGGCAATATGGCTGGCAGCTTTAAGTTTTGCTCCTGGACTGTAAATGGCACTCAATCTCCAACCAAAAGAGCAAACATTTTGCTCCATCTCCATTAGATTGGTGTTGATGCTGCCTTTTTGCAGGAAACCCACTTGTCCCCATCTCAGGTTCTCCTGCTAATGCATTCCTGGGTGGGGCAAGCATTCAGAGCTGAAGTTGATTCCAGTAAATGGGGTGTGGTCATTTTAGTGTAAGGAAGGTGCCTTTCTGCTTGCTCCAAGAGCTCCGCCACCCTTAGGGCAGGTTCATCATCCTGTGAGCCCTCTTGGGTCACCTGGAAGTTATACTTGGAGCCATTTATGGACCAATGGTAAAAGACAACCACCTTTTTCACTTCATCAGTGGTCCTACTGGCTCCATGGACCTCTCTGCCTATGCTTCTCGGGAAGCTGGAATATGGTCTTTTGTAATGGGCTTGACAGATCTGGTTCTCACTGTCTGGTGTCCCCACCTGGGCAATTGGGCCTTTGGGACCTCATGGATTTTCTGGGCCTTTTGGATCCATGGCATGCATTGAATCCTGCCTTGCTGGAATACTCATTTCACTCACTCTCCCATAACACATTCTCAAAGACTGATTACTTTTTATTGGGTATAGAACATCTTTCTGGGGTTTTATTCTTCCATTACTTGGCTAAGGTAGTGTCTGACCACTATCCAATTTTACTTCACAGAAGCTTTTCCCCCTCTTTGGTACGAGACAAAGTCTGGCTCTTTAGTAGTGAGTTGCTTAAATCTGACTATCTTGTTCAACACATCCAGCACTTCATCACAGCTTTTTTTAGACGACAATTCACCTTCCTTTCCAAAGCTGGATTTTCTTTGGGGAGCACTAAAATGTTTGCTCTGTGGTGAACTTATCTGCTTAGCTTCCAATTGGAAAAGAATGGCCTCACACAAAATGTCCTCCCTTTGAGTTCAAATCAGGGTTCTGGAATGGCAGCTTTCTCTGACTTTCTCCCCGACCCTGGCTAATTGGGATTGCTTGGAACCTCTTCGGCCGAAATACCACAACCTGTTGGCTGATAGGGTGGAACATCTAGTTTTGCAGTCTAGGACTAAATACTTCAATCGGGGGAGAAAACAAGGAAGCTCCTGAGATTGCGCCTCCTCTCACAAACCGCAAATCAGATTGTTTCTTCTCTCTTCAATGATTCAGGTCAACTCCTCACCTCCCCTTCAGATATTGTAGTGCAGTTTCAGGGCTACTATTGATCCCTGTACAAATCTCCCTCCTCCCCCTTCTGTATGAAGCACTTTGAGACTTTCCCACAAGATATGCACCTTCCTCAGTTGGATGTTTCTCAGATCAATGTTTTGCAAGCCCCTTTATCTTTATCTGAGATCCTGTCAGCCATTGATTCTCTACCACTGGATAAAACTCCTGGCCCCGATGGCTACACCTCCAATTTCTATAAAGCTTTTAAACATGTGTTGGCACCAGTGCTCCTCAACACTTTTAATACATCTGTAAGGAGCTCTGACTTCTCCGTTACCAAACCCACAATCTTAGTGCTTCCAAAGCCTGGTCAAGATCTCTTGTTGGTTTCAAATTACCATCCGATATCCCTTATAAGTGTTGATTTTAAAATTCTTGCAAAGGTATTGGACAGTAGGTTGAACCAGATCTGGCATTTGCTCATCAGTCAGGAGTAAGTTGGTTTCATGGTGGGAAGGCTCTCCACAGACCACCTGTGCACTCTTTCCCACCTCATCTCTGCATCCAGGGATTCTGGTGCCACATCAGTGCTGGTCTCCCTGGAAGAAGAAAAAAACATTTGACAGGGTCTGTTGGGACTATTTGTTCCACTTATTACCTAAATTCCATATCCCCTCAACTTTTATTCAGTAGGTCCAGGTGCTCTGCTCCCGTCCCTTGGCCCACATTCTTTGTAATGGAGTATTGTCTTCCCCTTTTGGTTTGTATCAGGGCACTAGGCAAGGCTGTCCACTCTTGCCTTTCCTTTCTGTTTCTTGAACCATTAATTCGGAAACTCAAATTTTCCCATTTGGTCTCGAGCATCTCTAGCAGACCTCCTCAGTATAAACTTTCAGTTTATGCCAATGACATCCTTCTTCATGTCATGCATCCTGTTTCTTCTTTGCCTACTTCATTGGACATTATTACAGACTTTGGTTCTTTTTCTGATTATAACTTGAATCTGACCAAGACAGAAATGATGTCACTTTGAGAGCCAAGGTTGACCACCTAGGCCTGGTCTGTATATGTGACAAATTGAAATGTTTGGGCCTGTATATAAGCACATCTCCATCCATAATGTAACAACACAACCTTGATGCAGTGGTCCAAGGAATATGAACAGACCTGCAGCTGGGCCCTTTTGCCCTTGTTAATTTGCGGTTGTCTCAGTGTCATAAAAAATGAATGTTCTGCCACATATACACTACCCGTTGCCAGTGTTTAACTATACTCTTCCTGAGTCCTGGTTCGCCCAACTCAATAAAATAATTTAATCCTCCTTATGGTGTGACAAGGAGCCTTGTAGAGCCCTTTTCAAACTCATGCATACCAGGGACTGGGGAGGCCTCCAGGTACCTAATTTTTATCTTTATTATTTCTCCACTCATTGCTCCAAGTTCTTTCAATAGTTTTGACCACATCCTGAGGAGGAGTATTGCATCTGCATCTCATTGTGGTTAAAGACGGAACAATCTCTTTGTTCCCTGAATGGGTTGGATGTTGGCTCCCTTCTCTACATACCTGATAAAAACTCCCCAAACCTCTTTATGGCTCTCCTATTGAAGCTTCTATATGGGTTAATTTCCAGTTTTGTGCTCTCTCTCTCTCTCTCTCTCTTCTGTGCTCTCTTCAAGCTATTTCTGTACAAAGGCATTTCTCAACTCATACTTGGTAATCCTAATTTCAAGATTGGGGGACGTATCCTCTTCTCTTCCCTCTGGCTGTACACTGAAGTGGCAAGGTAGCTGGCCTGATGTCAGGAAGAAAACATTTGACTTTTCAGGAGGCCTGGTGTAAGTACCATTGGCCCTCTTCTGTATGTTTTAAATATCTCCAGCTCACCCACATGCTTCTACATCACTTCATCACTGAGAAAACTTTTACCAGACTCACATTCTCTCAATGGTCTCTATGGTACCCAACTCTCATGTCATCTCCTATTATAATCATTGGTTATTGTTATCATTGGTTATTAGATCAAGCAGCCCAGTTGGAAGGGCAAGTGTTTTATTACTGGAATCAGGCCATACCCCCGCTACCTCTCCTTCCAATTGGCCATGTATTTGGAAACATTTGTACAAATACATTAAATGGATAGATACCGTGTCCTTTAATTTCAGGTTCTACATAAAATGGGCAAGCTTCCTTCTAAAATTGCCTCTCTTCTTATCAACAACATAGCTGATGCTATTCGCTCATGTTCTTCTATTCTCTAGGCAGATGATCTTGTACTTTTTTCAAGCTCAGACAATGTCGCCAACATAAATGCATCCCTTTCGTCCAATTTCATGAATATATAAAGCTGGCTGTCTGCCCATAAGTTTGTATTTAACATTAAGAAAACACAAGCCATGCTATTTGGCTCTGTCCCTAAGCTCAGGTCATGTCCAACCTTCCTGCTGGTGCAAGATTCAGGTGGTGCACAAATAAAGTGTGTAACATCATTTAATTACCTGGGTGTTCTTTTGGACCAATCCCTTGACTTCAATGTCCATATACAATCCACTTGCAAAGCAGCTAATGCAAAACTGGGAGTCACTTACAAGACTAGCTTTATGCTAACACCTTCTGCTAAACTGGCCATTGTCAGAGGCATCCTACTTCCTGCCCTCACGTATGGTGTTCCTACCTATGCTGCCGCTCAAAAAAACACCCTTCTTAACTGGGTCATCACTTATAATAATATCTGCCGGTATGCCTCATCATCACCTTGGCTTAAGCACCACTGCCAACTTTACAGAGACCTTAGCTAGCTCTCCCCCTCTGCCTGCCGACAATACTCTCTTGTCTCCCTGACTAACTTAGTGATCAGAAATCAAACTCCTTCAGCGCTCACCGTTATACTCGTACCTCATACCTCCTCCTATGGTCTGCGATTGGTAGAAAAGTCCCTTCTGAATGTGCCCAGATGCAAACCAATCAAAGGCTCTGCTGCCTTCTATCACTTGGCCCAAAGCTCTGGAACACCCTTCCCCTAGCACTTTGACAGGCAGGCTCCCATGACAGCTTTAAAAGGGAGCTGTGCAATCATCTATCTCTTACTGACACCTTCACTTGCTTTGATCCTCCTTAATCCCTAATCCCCCTCAGCCTCCAGCTGTTTACTGCTACACTTTCCACTACCATACTCTCAGCAGCTCTTAACTTTCCTTACTCCTCAGCAGGCTACTCTAGTCTTCCCTCTAAATGCTGTATCTTGCCCTATAAACCATGTTGGTACATCCTGCCCAGTCAGTAATTTGCTCCTGGCCTTGCTGTGCTCTCTCAGGAATGTTCATTTCTGTGACCAATATTACTAATTGTCCAAATTAACTTACTGTGTCATTTCTCTCTTATTGTGCAAGTTAACTACCCTGATTCAATGTGACTCCTTGGATATCATGTTATGTTTTGCCCTGAATTGTTGAGTACCTAGAGGCCAGTGGGGCACAGAACCCAAGGCAGCATGGTTTCACAGCAGGAAGGTCATGTCAGACGAACTTAATAGATTTCTTTGACTGGGTGACCAAAGTAGTAGACCAGGAAGGGGTTGTGGATATGGCCTACCTAGACTTTAGCAAGGCATTCGACACAGTCTCACACAAAAGATTAATATACAAGTTAGCCAGCCTTGGAGTGGGTCCCAAGGTGGTAGCCTGGATAAAGAACTGGCTGGACAACAGGACACAAAAGGTAACAGTAAACAGAGTCCACAGTGAAGAAAGGAGGGTAACTAGTGGGGTACCCCAGGGTTCGGTACTGGGACCAGTCTTCTTTAATATCTTTATAAGTGACATTGGAGAGCACCTGGAAGGAAAGGTATGCCTCTTTGCAGATGACACAAAGATCTGCAACAAGGTTGATACACAAGGCGGGGTGGAAAGAATAAAAAGGGACTTGGCAAGGTTGGAGGAATGATCAAATACGTGGCAGCTCAGATTCAATGCAAAGAAGTGCAAGGTAATGCATCTGGGAAACAAAAACCCAGGGAAGAGTACACAATGGGGATGAGTTAATAACAACAACAAAATCGAAAGAGTCAAGAGACCTAGGAGTAATTATATCAGATGACCTAAAGGTAGGCAAGCAATGTGAGAAGGCAGTAAGGAGGGCTGGGGGTACTGGGATGCATAGGAGAGGCATCAACAGTATAAAACAGGAAATTGTTATCTCCCTCTCTACAGACAGTTAGTGAGACCCCATCTGGAGTAGTGCGTGCAATTCTGGAGACCCCATCTCTGCAAAGACATAGACAGAGTGGAGGCTGTTCAGAGGAGGGCAACCAAAATAGTGCAAGGTCTGCACTAGAAGACATACAAGGAGAGACTAAAGCAGCTTAATATGTATACCCTTGAGGAAAGGAGGGAGAGGGGGGACATGATAGAAACTTTCAAGTATCTCAAGGGAATTAACAAGATACAAGAGGGTAGTATATTTCAGAAGAAGAGATGTGCAAGAACAAGAGGGCACAATTTGAAGATAGAGGGGGGATGGCTCAGAGGTAATGTTAGAAAGTATTTTTTCACAGAGAGTTGTGGATGCATGGAACAGCCTTCCTGAGGAGGTTGTGGAGTCAGGAACAGTGGGAGAATTCAAGAATGCATGGGACAGGCATAAGGCAATTCTAGTGGGGGGCAGGAGGAAGTAAGCTGTTGCTTAACTAGAATCTGCAGCTTATCCATCAGGTAGGGAAATGGGCAGACTGGGTGGGCCAAGTGGTCCTTATCTGCCATCAAATTCTATGTTTCTATGTTTCTTTGACCGTGCTGTGCTGCCTCAGGAATGTTTATTTATGTGACTAATATTACAAATTGTCCAAATCACCTTGCTGTGTTATTTCTCTCTTACCGTGCTAGCTAGTTATCCTGATTTTGTGTTAATTTCTGGATATCATGTTAAGTTTTTTGGATGTATGTATTCAATTTTTGTGACTGTTTGACTTGCCCTGTATGTAATTTCCTATAACTTATGCTATGTAATTGTTCATGACTGTTGTACTCTCCTGGGTCATGCCTAAAAATAGTCATTTCTTGGCTAGTGCACTTACCCGGTAAACTAAAACTAAATAAATAAATAAAATAAAATGTGTTCCAGATGTAACAAGGAGCCCAGTACTGTGTTCCATATTTTGTGGTCATGTGGAAAAGTTACTCACTTCTAGGATGTGATTTGGGCATGTGTGGATTCTCTGCTTTGTCTCTCTGAGGCCTTTCTCCCCAGAATGTGTTTGTTGGGTAACTACAAGAATACTCTGTTTGGTAATGAGTGGTTATATATGTCCTTTATCTTGTGTGTGCAAAGAAGGTAATACTCAGACACTGGCTTGACCAAAGTATTCCTTCTGTAACCAAGTGGTATTGGGAAATGCTATTCACTTTACAGGCAGAACAGATCATAGCCATTCTGTTGCACAGGACTCCTTCCTATTTAAAGATCTGGGAATCATTGCATACCTTATTAACCCTGTAATTCTCCCAGTACTTTATAAGTTTCCAAGGGGCAGTATATGCCAGTGCAACAAAAAAGATTGCAACCAGCATTACAGCGGCGGGCTCTGTATTGATTGCAAGTTGCAGTTGGCATGGAGCCGCACAGTTCGGGACTGTTTTTTTCCATCAGGGGCTTCGCCCCCCGAACTAAAGGATTCTAACTCCAGGTCGGAGTTAGTTCGGGGAGGGGGTGCAAGTCGGGGGAAGTGGTTGCCCCCTTCCAGCGCCACTTCTATGGCAGCATGGCACTGTAGTCAATATTGACGCATGTCATCATAGAAATGTCGCTGTAAGGGTGGCATGCCATTTCCAAATTACTGTCATTTTTTTTTAATAGCTTCCCACCCTTGCCCCATTATGACCCTTTTGGTGCTACTGTAGGTTCCCTCAGACATTACTTTGTTATATCATTACCCCGTCACATATCCTGGTCTTAAATAATTGATAGCCACAGTGGTGGGGGTGGAGGGGGGGTTGGGGGTTCCTTATTTGTGGGGCCTTGGTTCTTTTTTATGCTTATTTATTCCTGTCCGATGCTTTACTCTGTACAATACAACTGCACTTCTTTTTCCAGCCCTGCTATTTATACTTGTACGTTGCTTATGGGTGTTGCTGGTTTTCCCTTTGTTGTTTTCATTGTGGATTATGTTGTCTTGTTTAAAAAATTTAATAAAGCTTAGTCAATTTGAAAAAAAAATGAAAATGTGATCCTATACCAATTACATACTACACTTCCAAGGTGGTTGAAGGCACCCGGCTGTGTCAGTACCTCACAACCGAGCTACGGAATGCAGCAATTTAGCATTGCCACACATCCTGCCATGTGTTATTGCTTGCATACAATTTACAATGTGATCCTATGGGAATTTTATATTGCACTTCCCAGGAGGCTGAAGGCATTCAACTGTGCCTCATGCATCACAACTGACCTGGAGCATGTAGTAATTTAGCATTATTGTACACCCTGCCATGTGGTATTGCTCACTTAAAATTGATAATGTGATTATATGATAACATCAGAGAAGGGACTACTAGACTACCAGGGAATATTTTTTTTACATACCTAGATGGCAATCAGAGAACAGGGGAGGGGCAAGGGACTAGTAGACTACCAGGGAATTGAGGAAACTAATGTAAATGTGGTTCAAAGTATTTCAATGGGGTTTTCAACTTTGGTGTATAACTTTGTGATTTTTAAAGATTTTGATACCAGATTTTAACATACCCTTTTTGAGACCCCCTCCATATGAACAATGTTGGTGTAATTTTGCAAATCTTGCCTGAAAGGTGATTTCATGGTCAGTTGGCAAAATCACCCTTCAGGCCAGATTTCAAAATTTTCACCATACTTGTTCATCGGTTACCTCCCCCCCCCCCGACAGCGACATTTCGCAAGCGAGGTCCCCCACAGCGACTACAGTGCCATGCTGCAGTGGGAAACCTGCTGGAACCTGGCACTGTCTGTCAGGATCCTGCACCCCCAATCAGCTCTGACTCAGAGTTGATAATCCTAAAGTGAGGGGTGCAGGGGCCCAGCCCCTCACGTAGGAGGTTCGGGGGGAACCCCCCCCCGAAGAAATCACAGATGGACAGTGAGAACTGGCAGCCGACTTCAGAATGCAGTCGACCTGCCAGTGTCGCTGATGGGGCATTCAACAAATATTTTGTCTAGCACCCGTCATGGATCCCTTGTTCATGAAGTGAGGTCAGAAGAAGCACATGTACTGTAAATCTGGGGTCAAAATATGTTAAAATGGCAAAGTTGTGCACATCTGTTTACACTTCGCTATGCTTACACTTTACTATGCTCACTTCTAACTTTCCTAATTTTCAGTATTTTCAAACCAAATTTCCGACATCGCCATTTCTTTACATCATCTCATGAATGTGGCAGTCATCAGTTTTCATATGCTGGCCAAAATGTGTTTCCTCACCTGTGGTGTGGATTGGAATGATGCTACAGTGATGCGGAATGACTTTTTGGTGGGGTTTTGAAAATTCTCACCCAGAGTTCATGAGGTGGAAAAACAAGGCTATACTGACAATTTGGTTGCTGTTCTGGCTAAATTACTTCCACAGGCTGCTTACATGTATGCATCTATGGAGGAATGGGAGCACAGGGCCAGGAGGGCACTGCACTCCCATAGTCAAGTGAGGATATGATTATACGATCTCAAAAATAATGCAACTCTTTGCAAAAAAAAAAAAACTTAAATAATGCATCAGTTAGGATTCCAGTGACAAAAGTTGGGGAATGTGGTATTAGGGTTTCCAAACTGATCACTAATCCCACCTGCCCCACAGCAATGGGGGTGCCTTGAGTTGTCAACCCTAAGGCTCACCCCATTCTCCTTTACTGTACCCATCTCAGCTTATTTACTGATGGAATGGGTTGAGTGCTAGGACTGACAACCCCAAGGCACACCTCTACACCTGTTGCTGTGTGCAGGGTGGGGTGGGATATCATTATGGTTGCCCTACCTGCTGAACCACCAAGGCAACTGGAAAAAGGGTTATGCACTAGAGAAAAAGTAATGTACTTCTGGATTTCCAGTTGCCTTGGTGACAGAGCTGCTAGTACAACCAGAAGTTATAAATTTCTTTCTCTCTTCTGTTTGTTTTGATTCCAGATATATTCACACTGCACCCTATAAATTACAAAAATAATAAGGGTTTGCTGGCAGTCCTATGTATCCACTTTCCTTGGTAGAACAGCTGGTAGCAAACCAGAAAAGTGTCACCTGGTTCAAATCCCAATTAAGGCTCTTGCTTCTTTCTCTCTCTTCTCTGTTTGAAAAACAAACAGATCCCTTTTCACTCCCGAGCTATTGCAGAAACATAAATTATAAAAACAAAAACAAATGTTTGTTGCATTTTAATGTGTGATTTTTTTTCAGTTGCAAGAGAGAGGAAAAAGAAACAGTGGTGGATGCAAATTATTCTAATACTGGTCAATAATACAAACTGTTTAGATAAGCAGCAAACAGAAGTTCATCTTCTCAGAAGAAGCCAGAAGGTGAAGGAAGGAAACATATTCAATTCAGTGCTTCAGAGTAACTGGTAACTGGTATTTTTCTTTTAAACTTAGATTGTAGGCTTGTAGTGACACTATACTTTCTTTCTGTGTTGTCTTTACTTATAATTGTTTTTGGGCTGTTGAAAATTTAAAAAATAGTGGTGGTGTAATTCTGTGCTGTCTTTAATTGCTGCAGATTTTATCTTGGCTTGTCTGACTGTCCTGTAGCTGGGTGAAGGTGTTAATTGTCTGGCCTCTGACCTCAGCTACGTGATAACTGGAGGTGGGGCTTAGTCACAGTTAAAGCAGCAAACAGAAGTTCATCTTCTCAGAAGAAGCCAGAAGGTGAAGGAAGGAAACATATTCAATTCAGTGCTTCAGAGTAACTGGTAACTGGTATTTTTCTTTTAAACTTAGATTGTAGGCTTGTAGTGACACTATACATTCTTTCTGTGTTGTCTTTACTTATAATTGTTTTTGGGCTGTTGAAAATTTAAAAAATAGTGGTGGTGTAATTCTGTGCTGTCTTTAATTGCTGCAATTTCGCCCCCACCCCTTCCCCCAACTCTTAATTATATGCCTGATAAATCTGATTGACAGGAGCTAAACACAGGGTATAGTAAGAGGTGTGAAGAGAGGGCATAAGGGGAAGAAGACCACCTCAGCACGACAAGTGTTTTGACTCATTTATTTATTTATTGGTTTCTTTTTCCTAAAAATATATATCTGAGGATCAGTTACAGGATTTTAATACTGTAAATAAATAAAAAGAGAACTAAGAGAGCTTCAATAGCAGATAAGTAGTGGAATTGCAGTATAATGTGGGAGGGTGCAATGTAGTGGCTGTGGGCAGCCATATTCAGGCAGACCTTCTGGACACTGAGGTGCTGCCCTATCTGCATGCATCTCTCGGGACTGAGGGATGAGGTAGCCAGACTCAGAGTGGAAGTAAACTGGGTCAGGAGTACCATCACCCCTGTCCAGGAACCACCCAGTCCAATGCAGCTGCCTCAAAGGATGCCGAGAACGAGGAGCACTTGGATGACAGTG
Organism: Neoceratodus forsteri; assembly: GCA_016271365.2. Taxonomy (NCBI): domain Eukaryota; kingdom Metazoa; phylum Chordata; order Ceratodontiformes; family Ceratodontidae; genus Neoceratodus; species Neoceratodus forsteri. The sequence continues at coordinate 707,913,596 of CM028138.1, read as the reverse complement.
GGCTCAGGGAGGGTTAGAGCAGTCAGGCAGAGGCACATCCCAGATCCTATTCCTCTCAAGAACTCATATGCCACACTGGCAAATGAGGACAACCAAATAGAGGTACCCAGGAAGTGGAAGGAAAGATGTGGAGGTTAGGCAAGGAGGTGACCTCAGTGGGGAAAGCAGTGGACCCCAGAGGAGGAGGAAGTGAATCCTGGTGGAGGACTCCATCATAAGAGGGATCCAGCTAGGAACACAGGAGGGGAGGACAGGGAGGTGAGGTGCCTACCAGGTGCCACGGCATGGAGGATGGAAGGAAGATACTGGGATCACTGGGAAGGCAAGACAGGAGGGTGAGCTGGATGTCATTATCCACCTAGGTACTAATGACTTGGCAAATGGGGAGCCAAAGGAAGTTCAGGAAGAGTTTAGGAAACTGGGGAGGGGTCTCAAGCAAGTAGCTACTTCTGTCACTTTCTCTGAAGTACTACCTGTGAGAGGCAAGGGAGAGCATAGGAGTGCATGCACCAGGAACTTTAACTCATGGTTGAAGAACTGGTGCTGTGAGGAAGGGTTTGGATTCATTGGTGACTGGGGACCCATCTGGAGGGATGGAGGTTTGTTCAAGCCTGACGGCCTGCATCCATCCTGGAGGGGAATCCAAGCACTCAATGATAAGTTTAAATGCTACATTGACAAGCATTTAAACTAGCAAAGGGGGGTGGCAGGCCAGCAAGGATGGTACCTACTTGCTCACCCCCCACAGCTAGTAATGGAACCAGTGAACCAGAGGAGTGGCTATCTCTGCAAAGCAGTGTGCAAAAAGTTGGAGATTAGTGTCCAAAAGGTGGATAAGCAGAAAAGGGGCAAAATTCAGCAGAAGGGCAGACAGCAAGGAGAACCAGGGATAAATGACAACCAAGGAAGGGGCTGGAGTAGAACAGTGAAGCAGTCTAGGGAGGTCAAATCATGGAAAGCCATGTGTGCAAATGCCAGGAGCCTTAGCAACAAGATGGAAGATCTGGAGGCTGTCATGGTACAGTCAGACCTGGACATTGTGGCCATCACTGAAACCTGGTGTAATGATAACCATGACTGGGAGATGGCCATACCTGGCTACAACATATTCAGAAGAGACAGAGCAGGCAGGAAGGGAGGAGGAGTGGCACTGTATGTGAAAAATGGCATAAGGGCCACACAGATCCAGGAGGAACAAATGGGGGAGAGATACTGTGGGTTAAGCTGGAAAGGAAAATGGGGCCAGCCATCCCTGACAGGTGTGGTTTATAGACCACCAGCCCAGGAGGAAGAAACAGATAGGAGTTGATGCTAGCCATCCAAAGGATGGCTGACAAGGGTGAGGTAGTACTGGTTGGAGACTTCAATATACCAGATGTGGACTGGAGCATCCCAGCAGCAGCATCAACTAGGAGCAGATTTATCCTGGACTCCTTCAGGGTGCCTTCCTCAAGCAACTGGTCATGGAACCAACTCGGCAGAAGGCAATACTGGACCTTGTGCTCACAAACAGGACAGTGTGATGGGGGTAACAGTGGGGAGCACCTGGGTAACAGTGACCACCAGTCATTGTGGTTTGAAATCACAGAAAGAGCAGAACCAAACCACACAAAACACGTTATCCTGGATTTTAGGGGCAGACTTTGGGAAAATGGGGAGATGCTTGAAAGAGGCATTAAGGGAATGGGACAGGAATCAGGGATTGAGGAACAGTGGGCAGTATTTAAAATGGGGATTATAAGAACAACAGAATTATGCATTAAGCAGGTTAGCAAGAGGAAAAGAAAGAGGAGACCATTATGGTTTTCCAAAGAGGTAGCAAAGAAAGTGAAAGCCAAAAAGACTGCATCTCAGGCAATACAAAAGACACAGGCAGAAGGGGATAGGAGAAGTACCAGGAGAAACAAAGGGAGGCAGGGAAGTCAGTAAGAGAAGCCAAAGCTCAGACAGAAGAACACATTGCAAAATCAGTGGTTAAAGGGACAAAACCTTTACAGGTACATAAGTGAAAAAGAAGGACAAAGGGAGGGATAGTTAGACTGAAGGGGAGGATGGGAGCAGTGGAGGATGACAACAGTAAAGCTGACATATTGAACAGGTATTTCTGCTCAGTCTTTACTAAGGAAGAGGGGGTAATGGGTCTGAAGGGAGTACAAGGGGGAGAATGGTGCAGAAATGGACACAAGTCCCTTTACACAGAAAGGGTCCTGAAGGAACTGGAAGTAATAAGAGTTGACAAACAATGGGGCCAGATGGGGTGCACCCCAGGGTCCTTAAAGAACTAAGAGGTGGTGGCTGAACCTCTGGCTATCCTGTTCAGCCAATCACTGGAAACAGGGAGGTACCAAAGACTGGAGGACAGCAGATGTGTCCCCTTATACAAAAGTGGGAACAAAGAGGAAGCAGGGAACTACAGACCAGTCAGCCTCACCTCGGTAGTGGGAAAGATCATGGAAGCACTACTGAAGGAGAGATTGGTGGAACATCTGGTTGTCAATGGACTACAGGACCCAAGGCAGCATGGTTTCACCAGGGGAGGTCATGTCAGACCAACCTCATTGAATTTTTGACTGGGTGACTAGGGAGGTGGATCAGGGAGGGCAGTGGACATGGCCTATCTGGACTTCAGCAAGGCCTTTGACACTGTGCCACATAGAAGACTATTACACAAACTGGGGAATATGGGTGTGGGCAGGACAGTAGTGTGGTGGGTAGGTAACTGGCTGGGTGGCAGGACACAGAGGGTGGTGGTAAATGGCTGTCACTCCACAGAGGAAGAGTGACCAGTGGGTACCACAGGGATCAGTGCTGGACCGGTCCTATTCAACATCTTCATCAGTGACATTGCACAGGATATAGAAGGCAGAATTTCACTGTTCGCTGATGACACAAAGCTCTGTAACAGAGTAGACACACCAGAGGGTGTAGACAGAATGAGAAGGGACCTGCAGAAACTTGAAGAATGGTCAAGGGTTTGGCAGTTGAAATTCAATGCAAAGAAGTGCAAGATAATGCATATGGGGCACAAAAACCCTGGCACAATATATCAGTTGGGGGGTGAGGATATAGCATGCACCAAGCAGGAAAGGGATCTTGGGGTTGTCATCTCTGATGACCTCAAGAGTAGGGAAACAGTGTGACAAGGCATCAGGTAAAGCAAATAGGATGCTGGGATGTATAGGCAGGGGCATCACCAGCAGGAAAAGGGAGGTCATAATTCCGCTATACAAGACACTAGTGAGGCCCCACCTGGAGTACAGTGTACAGTTCTGGAGACCATACCTACGTAAGGACATAGACAGGGTAGAGAAGGTTCAGAGGAGGGCAACAAAGATGGTGCATGGGTTGCATCACAAATCCTATGAAGACAGGTTGAAGGAACTGAACATGTACTCCTGGAGAAGGGAGGGAGAGAGGGATATGATAGAGACATACAAGTATCTTACAGGGAGGAACAGGGTGCAGGAAAACACTATTTTTAAGCGAAAAAGATGTTTCAGGACTAGAGGGCATGGGATGAAGTTGGAGGGAGGACGATTCAGAGGAAACATGAGAAAGAATTTCTTCACAGAACGGGTGGTGGACAAGTGGAACACCCTGCCAGAGGAAGTGGTGGGGGCTGAAACAATCACGGGATTTAAGAATGCATGGGATAGACATAAAGGAATTCTAGAGGTCAGGGGTAAGGGGAAATAGACTTCTAGGAAAACAAACTGAACTTACAAGCTCAAATGGGCAAACTAGGTGGGCCATAGGCCCTTATCTGCCGACACTGTCTATGTATCTATGTATCTGTGTATAAGGATTCTGGTGGAGAAGGGAGTTGGATGGATGAGGGTTTTTGCACCACGTCGTGGCGGCTGATCGTCACTGTGTCGCTCAAAGCACAAAAATACACCGCCGAGTCGGACACTTCAACTTTTGAGATGCTGAACTGGGTGGATTTCTGCTCTTTATTCACAGTCACACTGAATCTGGACTTTTCTTCGCCTTCCTTCCCGTATATCTCGTTGAAAGTATCTGCATGGAGCAGATATTCCGGTGCCCGTCCGGGATACTGCCGGTACCAGAAGATATTCGGATTCGAGCTAGTTGTCTGGTAGGTGGCTGTTAGGATCACCGGATCTCCTTGGGACGCTGTCACCACTGGGGTCCTTGACTGTGACACAGAGTCCTTCTGACTCCAGGACGCTTTATCTGAAAGAGAATAATGGAGGAAAAACAGTTAGTTATTCTCGCCTATATTTCCCCATTACATTAGAGACTAAAAAACATCGCTTATAAACTTCATTCGTGTTTTTTTTTTTTTTTTTTTTTTGTTATTCCTTGTGCTATCTGTCTCCCATACAGCAGGGGCATGGAGCAGCTGTAAAATCCAGGGCTATAAACGTGCTTAGTATGCAAAAGGAGACGTTGCGTCTCCGCCATGGGGCGACTGGAGGAGTGGTGGGGTTGTCTGGTTTGGCACTACAGTATACTGTTGCAGCAGTCTGGGTACCCTTGAGGCAGACGTACTCCGATCACTACGACTTTGTTCGCCTAATAAAATGTCAATAAACTATTAGTTAACATACATAAATAAATAAAATGATTGCCACTGACTGATGTTTAATAGATGAAATCTGTCGGAAACACTAGCAGTCTCCTTTGGATCAGTAGTTCAGTATTAGAAAAGTATAGGTGAGTCAGAGAAGAAACTTTACCAGATTAAAATAATAATAATCACAACAGCAATATTCTGTAAAGCTACTCACAGAACAGGAAAAGGGTAAACACTACAGCTGAGCAGCGATACATTCTCGATGAATGACAGCTCTGAGCAGTCAAAGAAGCGAGGCAGCGACATAACCCAAAAGGTGCTGGTGACGTCTGATGGTGATGGATGACCGCCAAACCAATTGTGTTCCACTACAGTTTCTTCTTTTCCCTTATCACATTCACGAGAGACGTCGTCCTCACTATAATCTCGGAGATGTAAATGTGTTCGAAAGCATGAGATCTGCGGGCTGGGATGGAGTGAGGGTGCGATATAAGACAAACTAAAATGTTGTCGTTTGGGGGCAGAGGTACATATAATTGGAAACATTAAAAGGGCACAGACGAAGTGTATTAACCCCACGGGTGTGCAGAAACAGAATTGTATAGACAGCGGTTAGAATACCAAAAGGAAGTGTACCTGGTGGCGGCGGCGGCGGCGGCGGTGGGGGGGGGGGGGCAGTATTTTCTTTAGGGAGTAGCGGTTTCTCCCCAAAATTAAAGCCGTTGGCAATAGCACAAGACATTATGAGTGGGTTTTGTTTTCTGAAAGGTACTGTACTTTGAGCCAACACTCTCCTCCCCCAAACCTGCAACTTTTTAAAAGGGACACAGTCAAGTATTTTCACAGATTTTGCGTAAAATGGACACAGAAACAGAAGTTAAGGGCCCATCCTGTCTGTCCATTTCTTTTTTTACCTTATGAATGTGCCATCGGCTTTTGCACTGCCAAAGGCCTATCTATTCATACTCATCTGTATTGCTCCCTTATGCCTGCCCCATGACTGTCTGAAGCTCTGCACTGTATTCATATCCATCACTTCCTGAGGTAGGCTGTTCCATGCATCCACCACCCTTTCTGTGAAAAATAACTTCCTCACATTATCCCTTAATGGGCCTCCCTCTAATCTCATGCTGTGTCCTCTTGTCCTGCTATTTTTCTTATATTGAAACATGTTAGACTCTGTCACCTTGTTAATGCCCTTAAGGTGTTTGAATGTTTCGATCATCCCATCTCTCTCCTCCCTTTGCTCTAGGTTATACATATTGAGCTCCGTTAATCGGTTCTCATATGTTTTCTGATGCAGTCCCTGCACAATTTTGGTTGCCCTCCTCTGGACTGCCTCAATTTGGTTAATGTCCTTGTGAAGATGTGGTCTCCAGTACTGCATGCAGTACTCCAGATGGGGCCTAACCAGTGTCTTGTAAAGAGGGATCATTACCTCCCTCTTACAACCTGTGATACCCTACTAATACACCTCAACATCCCCCTAGCCTTACCCACTGCTTTAGAGGTCTGCTTGGATGATTTCAGGTAATTTGTGATGATGATGCCCAAGTCCCTTTCTTCCCTTGTGACTGCCAGCAACTCCCCTCCCAGCCTATAGGTGGCTTCAGGGGTTCTCTTCCCTATGTGCATGATCTTGCACTTCTTTGCATTAAACCACAGTTGCCACTCTTCTGACCATTTTGCCAGTTTATCCAGATCTCTTCTCATTCTGCCCACCCCATCTGGATCATCTACTCTGTTGCAGATCTGGGTGTCATCTGCAAACAGACAGACCTTACCCTTTAGTCCATCTGCAATGTCACTGATGAAGATATTGAAAAAGAAGAAGAAGAAGAAGAAGAAGAAGAAGAAGAATCAGCGTTTATATAGCACTTTTCATACATCCCAAAGCGCTTTACAAGCAATGCTAGACTGGTAGTGAAGTGACTGAATGTGTGGTGGCGGCCATATCGCACATCATCACCCACACACAGCCTGGATAATTGCATGAACCAGTTTTATGGGAAGGGAAATGTAGGCCAGGACACCGGGAATGTTCCCTACTCTTTGTGAAGAGTGGCCTGGGTTCTTTTACTTCCACCTGGACACCCACCAGGACTACACCAGGATGGGTAGAAGGGACCTCAGTTTAACATCTCATCCAAAGGATGGCACACCCCAGCAGTACAGCACCCCCCAATACTGCACTTGGATGCCAGCAATTTTTAGGTGCAAGTCCACTCCTGGTGTGGGATGAGAACCCATGACCTTCTGGTCCAGAGGCTGATGTGCTAATGGTGATCGCCGTTATCACATAGACCCCCCTCCCTTTTTGCACCTCTGTCTCTTTTGAACAGTACATAGCCAGGTATTGAAGTCTCCCATGTGTGGTTACTGGTAAACCATGTCTCGCTAATGGCTGCTATGTCCAGTTTAGCCTCTGTCATTATTGCCTGCAGGTCTGGGATCTTATTTCCAAGACTGTGAGCATTTGTGTACATGATTTTCCATTGGCCAGATTTTGGTGTGTTAGTTGTTGGGCAAGGTCTGGCGTTTCCCTTGTGTGTCGTATGGGGAGCCTGACCTTCTTCCTTACCTGGTGATGCAAATGACCTACAAACATGCTAAACTCCTGTTCAACCACTAGCTGATGGGGATGGGGTGTTCTTCCCATTCTAAATATTGGGTGCTGCACCCCTCTCCCCATTTGCTAGTTTAAATATTCTGCAAAGACATCAAACTTCTGTCCCAATGCACTGACTCCCTCCTTAGTCAGATGAAGTCCATTAAATTTAAAGAACTTTTGCTCCCCAAACTGTCACCAGTTACCTACAAATTTGTGTCCTTTTTCCTGGCACCAGCCCTTGAGCCACATATTTAGCTCCTCTATCTCACCTTCTCTGACCTTCTGTCCATCTGCCCCCCTCTCCCAGACTGGCAAGATCTTAGAGAATGAGATGCCAGATGAAATGTATGATAGTTTGTCACCCAGCCTGGCCAGGTGTTCCTTGGTCTCCACAACTGACCAGCTGGTGAGATGATACTAAGGCTAGAAGAATACCAGCCCCCCCAGCCCAAGAAATGAGTTTGTTATTGAATATTTATATCTAAACTGTTTTCAGTATCACATAGACATTACGACTTCTGGCCAGTTTATCTGTGTGAATAGAGCACTGAGCTGTGACCATGAAGTTAAAGGTGTGAGTCCCACTACCATCACTCATTGTCTGTCTCTAAGCAATTCAATTACCCTCTCTATAAACTATCATAGCTATATTGCTGCACTCTTTCAGTGTCTGGGTGGGCTGAGAATGGTAGCATTAGGCACTTTTACACACAGGTTTCTGTAATGGAATGACTATTATGGAAACAGTATACCATTACATCCCCTGTGTGTAAAATGCATCTGTTCTGTTACACGGGTGAACATTCACCCGAACTGCAATCTCTTCCTTCCCCGGTTCGTCCCTTTGTGATCCGTTTTGTCTGGCTGTGTAAAACAGCCATTCTGGCAGAAGTAAAAAAACAGCCATAGAACACCACACTCCATGGGGCAGCCGAAACACAAATACAGAAAACGGAGATGAGGGGGTTGCCAGAATACCCTCTGCATGTAAAGTGAACCACAAACGGAACAGAGTACAATGATGGCACACCGGTAATGGCCATTCCATGTACTTGCCTGTGTGTAAAAGCGCCTATTATCTCCCATCTCCTGAACTCTAAAGTACTTTGGAATAGGTTCATATGAAAGTTGCTATAAAAACCAAAAGCCCTGCCTTTCCTTCATTAGCACCCAAAAGCCATGTGTCTGGTGCACCCTAGTCCCATAACACAGGGGGCTTTGGGTTTGTTGTGTCTGTATGTAAATTACAGCAGTCCCATAATATGAATGTTTTGTTATTCTCTCAGTCAAGGGCTGCTAACCATTCTTCTGGCTTTAGCATTTCTAATCTCATGTTAAATGTTCTGTGGTCAAACATGATAAACCTGTGCTTCTATAAACAGCAAATATGATAACATAAAGAAAACAGCTTTCTTTGAAAAAGATCATCTTGGAAAGGAAAACATACTGTACTCTAGGTATTGTGTATCAGACTGCATAGATTTTCTAAGATAAATTGTCAACCATTTTAAATACCAACTGATGCACTTACCACCTGCTTATATAATAGGTATACTATTTGCTGTCCTTGAATGTCCCTCCCCAGGACACTATGGTAAATGAGATATTAGATTTCAATCTAGGGTTTCCAGATGAAACATTTAAATAAATACATGAATAGCCAGATGTATGTTATTTATTTAGAAACTGGTGACTGGGAAAGGCACTCCGAACCAAGGCTCATTTTCAGGTGTGGTGGGGGAAGGGTACATAGAAACATAAACACATATAACTTGTGAGCAGAAAAGGACAGCCAGGCCCACCCAGTCTGCCCAGTATGCCTAGCAAACCGCTATGACTTCCCTTCTGCCCGCCCCCTCTCCCTGGAAGTACCAGTCCATTGTGTCTGTCCTACACTGTCTTCACCCCACAGTTCCTGCCTCCACCACCTCTCCTGGGAGTCTGTTCCAGCTGTTCACCACCCTCTCTGTAAAGTAGATTTTTCTGATGTTCCCCCTGAATCTCCCCCTACTATCTGCATATCGTGTCCCCTTGTTTTTGAGTTTTTCTTTAGCTGGAAGATATCCCCTGCTGGTACCTTGTTGAAACCCTTGATATACTTGAAGAGAGGGAGTACTTGTTGAGATCCTTCAGTTGTCCATCATATAACAGATTCCCAAGTCCCCCTACCACTTTTGTCACCTGTCTCTGCACATGATCCACCCTCTCCACATCCTTCCTAAGGTATGTCCTCCAGAACTGGATTATGTACTCAAGGTATGGCATGATAAGCTGCCTGTACAAGGGCATTATGACCTCCCTCCTCCTGCTAGTTATTCCTCTGCCACTACAACCCAGCATCCTACTGCCCCTTGCCACCTCCTTCTCACATTGCTTTGCCACTTTCAGGTCAATTGCCATTCCTTGGACCATTCCTCCAGGTTCTTCAGATCCCTGCACATGCCCTCAACCCCCTCAGATGTATCTACCCTATTGCAGATCTTCCTGTCATCTGCAAATAGACACACTCTTCCCTCTAGCCCCTCCGCTATGTCCCTTATAAATATATTGAAAAGGAGTGGCCCCAGTACTGATCCCTGAGGTACTCCACTGGTGACCATACCTTCCCTTGAAGTACATGGGAGAATAATACATTACATACTGTAGGCAAAAACAAAGGAAGTGCAAACCAATACAAGTTAATCCAAATGTGAAACAGTATTGTCTTAAACACTGAATAAGAATGGTATCGTGGCACATAAGTTAATTAGTTTAAATCATGAAAGAGGCACAACAAACCAGGGTTGGCAAAAACAGCGGTTTTTGGGTAAGTAAGATGAATGCTGGGTGGTCAGAGAGCTGAAGATGACCAATCAGCCTCTAAAAAGAGTACTAGGTGGCCATACAGAAACTAGAATCAAGAAGAGCAAATGGAGCATTTAGGAGTTTAAATGAGCATCAAAAGGAGGAGAAGGGAAACTGAAGGGGTAGATTATTCATGAGGGAGGGAAGGTGAAGGAGAGAGCTGCTTGCCTCACATAGATAATGCCTAAATAATAATAATAGTAATGTTCAAATAAACAAACCATTTTTCTTTCATCAAAACTCACCATCCCCAGCTGCTTGGTAATGCAGTAGTGGCATCCAGTCGTTTTCCATGATAGTAAATGTTATTGTCCTATAGGATCGTGACATCAATGCATGCCAAAGCAGATAGAGAATGGGGACAGAAAGAATAATTACCCTTGTTTCAAGGTTACCATTACCAGTGGAGAACATTGAAAACTTATTTTAATTATTCTGGTCACCCATTTCTTTGTTCCTGTGTTTTGTAAGTCATATGTTGTAAACTATCTATCATGTTTTATACATAGCCAGTATAAAAAGACTACTGCTGTAAAAAGAACTGAAACTTTACAAGGACTTTCCCCCTTGCATATTCCTACATCCTACTGGTTTTCAAACATATGGCACCAGTGCCACACTTTTCGTTTTCTTTTTGTTTTGCTTTGCTACAAGTAGGCATGGCAACACTTACCTCAAGCACCACAGTGTCATGCATTTTGTGTTCTGTCCCAGCAGCAGGCTGCATTTGATGTAACTACTGCAGTGTCATGTAGCTCTTAGTAGTTTTGATGTAATTCACTGCCCTCTACTGCTGATGTTTCGAAATGCAGTTTCAAAGTTATTATTAATGTATACCTGAACTTCCATTGTGATATGACTGCATTCAGACTCACAGAGGGTTCCCTGACAATTTGTATCTAAAACATCAATGTCTGCACACCTAAGTCTCAGGCAACTGATGGCAGAATGTGCCAACATTATGAGTATGTTTTTAAGTGATACAACCATGCAAACTGCTTCCTAAGTAGACCAAGGATTATTGGTATACAAATGGCATGAACAACGTAACATTGCAAAAGTTTTGAAAATTTTGACTTTTTTTTGGAATGTATACAGCCAACACTAAAAAGTGATATATCATACAAACAGGCAGGGTGAGAGACCACATCTTCCTACAATTACTTGTAGTATCCAAAATGAATAATTAGATAAAGGGAGAGAGAGAGAGAGAGAGAGAGAGAAATCTTTTTTCAAATAATCAAGTTGTTTTGGTGCAATTTGGATGTGTCTTTAAAATTCCATTCTGGATATGAATCCAGAGTGTACTGTGAAGGTGGTGGTTGGAGGGTTAGCCTCATCCCCAAGGTGGGTTACTAGTGGGGTTCCCCAGGGGTCAGTGCTGGGGTCACTCCTGTTTAATGCCTATATCTCAGACATCAGGAGGGGGATCTGGAGTGAGATGAGTCACTTTGCAGATGACTCAAAGCTGGGTGCAGTGGTGGATGGGGAGGAGGGGAGGGTGGCCTTGCAGGAGGAGCTGAAGGCTCTGGAAAGGTGGTTGGAAAATGGAAACTAAAATTCAATGTAGGGAAGTGCAAGGTTCTGCACCTGGGAGTCAGAAATCTAGACTAGGGGTATACCCTGGGAGGAGACATGATTCAAGTCACGGAGGGTGAGAGGGACCTGGGGGTAGTGGTAGATGTCAAAAAAGAACAACTCAGAGACCTGTAGGAGGGCAGCAACAAGGGCAAATAGGATGCTGGGATGCATCACCAGAGGGATTACCTCCAGAAAGGCGGAAGTGATCCTTCCACTGTACAACTACTTGGTTAGGCTACACCTTGAGTACTGTGTACAGTTTTGGAGACCACATTTAAAGAGGGACATTATGCTCCTAGAGAGGGTCCAAAGGAGGGCAACTAAAATTATCTGGGGCCTGGGGGATAGGATCTATGAGGAGAGACTCAAGGAGTGTGACATGTACATCCTGGAGGAGAGGAGAGACGGGGGGGGGGACATGATAGAGGTCTTTAAGTACATGAAAGGTATCAATAAAGGAGGCCCAGTCAGGATGCTCCAAAGGAAGGAGGGTGGGGCAACAAGAGGTCATGGGTGTAAGCTGGAAGAGGCAGGCTCAGGGGGGGGAGAGGAGATGTCATTTCACTGAAAGGGTGGTGGAGCCATGGAATGCACTGCCCAGGGAGCTGGTAGAGATGGAGACTGTGGATGGGTTTAAGAGGGGATGGGACAGGTACGGGGGGAGGGTAAATCTGACCAGGTCCAATACAGGTGGAACATCTGGGACTGGGGACAGTATAACCCAAGGGGGAGGGGGGCACACCAAAATTGGCCCTCAGTGTGGGTGCTGAAAATCAAGCAGACTCGAGAGACCATTAGGCCTATTCTGCTGGCATTTTAGTATGTCAGTAGTATATGCATATTTAAAATAAAATAATCTTTAAAATGAATAAAATAATAAATCTTAATTTTAAACAATTTAGTTGCTTTGGGGTCATTTAGGTTTAAAATGACCATTCTGTGTATATCCAGCAGTGAGCAGTGCACACTGTTAGGTAATCTACCGTGAAGGGAAAAAAATTATTTTTGGCCACATGCAAGCATATGGATTATCCTGCTGAAATCTTTGGCAGTCAATTTACTGAACTCCACTTGTTGTTTGGCAAATAACCAAATGCTCCTGCACTATTAGAACAACTATTTTTTGCCTACCAAAGGTCCTTGTCGGCATCAGACGCATTTGTTATTTATATTCCATAATTACCCTTCATGAAAACACAGTTCTTGCTTATGGGTTGCCAAAATAGACATACCACATCCTTGGAGATGACAACCACCATCTCCCACCAAAAAAGATTAGTCTGGCTCTTTGTGTCCCTCTCCAAGATCTGTAAACAATCCCCCACCCCACCCCCACACAAGCCATTCCCTTATTAGGAGACCATCCCCGATTCTGCCTCCCCCTCCCCAACACACACACTGCAAACATTTTTGCCCAGCAATTGGAGCCCAATCACATTGCCATTATACAAGCATCCTCCAATTAAACAAGCACAGGGAGCCCATCTCCACTCCAATGCTGGTATACAAGCCCTCTCCACAAACAAAATCAATCCAGACTTGGGAGTCCTCTCTGTTGTGTGTATATGATGACTTTCTCTCTCTATATATCTATATCTATAGCCAGCACCAGTAGCTCATTGCTATGCAGTAACAACCCTCCCCCCCACACACACACATACACCTCAGTGAAAAGCAAGTATTTTATTTATGTTATAAATGCATTTATTTATTTATTTTGTTTATTCATAATTTGCAGACTAGTAGAGGTGCACAGAGCTGGGGTGCAGATGTGGCCCAGAGAGAGATTTACAATATTTTGTATTCACTAGGAAAATGTTCCATTGAGTAAGCTCATTTGCAAAGAGGTCTTGGGTAGGACATCATAAAATGTCAAACAACAACATCATATAACAGGATAGTTATTGGTTTGAGGTATGAATCAAATGCATACAGGGACACAATCACAAAACAATATAGCACTTTGGCGGAAAATGTACAAGAGAGCAATATAACTATATGTTATACTGAGTACGAGCATCACCACTTGTAACAGGAGAACACAGAAACAATAACATGTTAAAGGCAATATACAATGCTGTGAAGAAAAGCGTGACACTTAGTCTGAAGTACAAAAATATATTAAGAATAGCACCAGGGCCTGCAATCAAATGATGGATCTTGAGTAAATCAGAAGCTCTAAATATTCCCCTTGGTATATTTCCAATGATGCCTGATTTGGATATAGATACTATTTAGGTATGATTACAGAGTTCAGGAAGAGAATAGTTTTATAAAATATAAATTTGCTTTTAGAAGCAATGTCCTTGCTGCTAGATATTCAAAAAATCCAGATAATGACCTGGTGGTCCGAGCACCATAGCTGGGAAGTGGTGGTACTGGGGTACAGATTATTCAGGAGGGATAGCATTGGTAGAAGGGGGGAGGAGTAGTGCTATACATAAGAGAGGGAAACAAGGTCATGGAAGGAATGAAACAGCTGGGAGAAGTGGAAAATATATGGGTCACACTGGAGAGGAAGGCAGAGGCAGCACTAAGACTAGAGGTGATATACAGGCCCCCTATGCAGAGTGAGGAAACGGACGTGAAGAATCTGCAAGAAGTTAAAAGAATGGTCTGTAAAGGGGAGATTTTGCTGGTGGGGGATCTTAAGCTCCCAGATGTAGACCTGGCTATCCCATTGGCAAGGTCAGCTAACAGTGGGGAGATTCTGGGGTCACTACAGGGTACTTCCTGCAGCAGCTGGTCAGGGAGCCCACAAGGCAGGGAAACATACTTGACATGTTCCTCACTCATGGAGACAGAATGGAGGGAGTGGGGGTTGGGGCCAGCCTGGGAAATAGTGACCACAGCACAGTGGGCTTCAAGGTCAGAGCAGGGTATGAGGCTAGTCAAACCACCATGAAGGTCCTAGAATTCAGGGGGGCAGATTTTCCCAGAATGAGGGAGACATTCTGAGAGGAAGCGAGGGGCGGGAGGGGATTAAGGGAAGGGTGGACAAACTTTGGGAAAAGTTCAAGGGGTGGCTCCTTAAAGCTACAGAGGAATGTGTAAGGAGGGTGAGGAAGAACAAAGGAATGAGGCAGCCACTGTGGTTCAGTAGGGATGTGAGGGAGGCAATTGGGGGATGAAGAAAGGGGCTTTCAGGGAATACAGGAGGACATGGGGGGGAGGATAAGAAAGCTTGCAAAGAGAAGTGGAAGGTGGCAGGGCAGAGGATTAGGAAGGCTAAAGCAGAAACAGAGGAGAGAACTGCTAGGCAGGCCGATGGGGGGACAAAACATTTTTCTGGTACATAAGGGAAAGGAGGAAGGTAAGGCAGGGCATAGTAAGGATTAAGGGGGATGGGGACAACAGGTGGAAGGGAATTTCGAGAAAGCTGTGGTACTGAATGAATACTTCAGCTCATTTTTCACAGCAGAGGAGGAAGGAAGTGTACCAGCATTGAGTGATAAGGGAAAGGGGGAAGGGGGGTGGGTCCTAACCCAATCGGTGTGGAAGAGGTAAGGGAGGAATTAGACAAATTGAGGGTGAACAAGGCCATGGGCCTGGATGGCCTACACCCTAGGGTGCTTAGGGAATTAAAGGGGTTACTGGCAGAACCATTGGTGGGGCTATTGAACTTTTCACTGGAAACTGGGTGGGTACCAGAGGACTGGAATAAGGCAGACATGGTGCCAATTCATAAAGGAGGCAGCAGGGAGGAGATGAGCAGTTATGGCCTGGTTAGTCTCACTTCAGTGGTGTGCAAAGTAACAGAGACAATATTGAAAGGAAGGGTGGTCAGCTATCTGGAAGAGAAGGGGTTGCAAGACATTCAGCAGCATGGCTTCACTCTGGGTCAGTCATGTCAGACAAACCTGATCAAATTCTTTGATGAGGTAACAAGGGTGGTTGATCAGGGTGAGGTAGTGGACATGGCCTACCTACACTTCAGGAAGACCTTCAACATGGTGCCCCACAAAAGACTGGTCAATGAGTTGTGGAGTCTGGGGTTGGGTCAGAAAATAACAAGATGGCTGGAGAGCTGGCTGATGGGTAGAAGCCAAAGTGTGGTGGTCAATGGGGTACACTCTGGAGAGACAAAGGTTACGAGTGGAGTTCCTCTGGTGTTGGTATTGGGGCCCATTCTGTTTAACATCTATGTCAGCAACATAGCAGAGGGGCTTCAGGGGAAGGTCTGCCTTTTCATGGATGATATCAAACTCAGCAACAGGGTGGACACCCCGGGGGGTGGCGGGCAGTGAAGAAGGATCTAAAATTATTGGAAGGGTGGTCGGAAACATGGCAGCTAAAGTTCAATGCCAGGAAGTGCACAGTGATGCACGTGGGGAGGAGGAATTCAACTACCACATACACGCTGGGTGGGGGGGGGAGATAATGGCTCCCACCAGGCAGGAGAAGGATCAAGGAGTTACATTCACTGATGACTTTAGGGTGGGGACCCAGTGCAGCAAGGCAGTGGGTAAAGCTAACAGGATGGTGGCGTGCATAGGAAGGGGGATAACCAGCAGAAGGATGGAGGTGCTGATGCCACTTTGCAGCTCCAAGGTTATGCCACACCTGGAGTATGGGGTATACTTCTGGAGGCTCCATTTATGAAAATACATAGATGGCTTGGAAAGGGTTCAGAGAAGGGCCAGTAAAATGATGCAAGGGCTAAGTGGGAAGTCATATGAGGACAGGCTGAAGGAGCTAGACTTGTATCCTCTGGAGACAAGAGGGGACATGATCGATACATTCAAGTATGTGAAGGGGATCAATAAAGTGGGGGAGAACTTCTTTGCAGGGAGGGTAGATGCAAGAACTAGGAGGCATGAATTGAGATTGGAGGGGGAAGGTTTAGTGGAAACATTAGGAAGTATTACTTCACGCAGAGAGTAGCTGAGCCCTGGAACAGACTGCCAGAGGAGGTTGTAAGGGCAAGTACAGTGGAGGGTTTCAAGAAGGCCTCGGACAAGCACAAGGGGTTGTCATGGGGAGGAGGGGGGAAATCTTGGAGTGGGAGAACAAGTGGGGGGGGGATGGGCAGACTCGATAGGCCAGGAGGGTCCTTTTCTGCCGACATAGGTCTATGAATCTATGATGATCAAAATATGTAAATGTAACTGTGGAGATAGACAGTAACTGAAACATGTCTTATTAATTTTCCCTGGTGTAACAAAGCCAGAAAAACTTGGCGTGTTCCGATTATCTTTGCACTTTCATACATTGCAGAGAACCTAACAATGTTTCTGATGACATCAAGTATAATTTCATTATAAACCAGCTGGAGATTCATTTGTTAAGATTATGAGTGTTCCAGTAAATGTGTAAGAAATGTACATTGATTACGAATGCTGTTTAAATGTTAATGACAAGTTTTGTATGTAACAACTGAATCTCTCAGGCTCTGTTCATAGCTAATACCTTATGGCCATACTATTTATGCATTGTTTTGTATCAAGATTTAATGGCAAGGCAAGGCAAATTTTAGTTCTTATATGCCCATTCCTGGAGGCTCTGGATGCCTCACATTAAATCATGAAATTCCAGCAAACAACAATAACAACAACAAAGGGTCTTTATATTGTAAAGATGCACAGATTGTTTGATGGAACAATAAACAACTTGCAACTACTACTAACATACAATGTATAAAAACTGTAGTATTTGATGATAAAGATTTAAAATGTAAAAATGTAATACTTCTAAAATATTGATGAAATTGTAAAAAATCAGATTTGGTAGATGCTATGGTACAGTAGTCCTTATGTAGCAGCACACCAGGGCAGTGCTGGGTAGTGACTAACAGCAATTGCAGGGCTTAGAGTCACATGCCAGCAAAACTGGTATGAGAGCAGAGCGAGGATGAGAGTTGGACAGAGAGAGGGGTATTATACCACAGGGGAGCTAGGCCTAGTCTTCCCTGATCCACTCTGTTCCTGTAGGGCCTTTTCCAGCCCATACCTTGGCCCCTACTCTAGTGGGCCTAACTTTTTTTTGTTGTCCAGCCCCCGTCTCTCGCAAAAAAAAAAGTATTTCCTCCTATTTTATCTGATGCAGCCTGTATCCTGCTTTGTATGTCTGAATCCTGTACAACCTATTGTTGATTTTACCATGCTTTGTTTATAGTGCCTCTGTGTTAGCCTGTATATACCTGATCTTATGTATATTGCCCTAGCTTTGTGCCTATTTCCTTATTGGCTATTCCTTCTGTATGCCTGTATTGTCCTTCCCAGGTCCACCTCCAAAATGAGCTTGCTCAACAGTGTCCACCTGGTTAAATAAAGATTTTGATTGATTGATTGATTGATTGATAAGCAGACAGAGAATGCAACAAAACTAAGTAGCAATGTGCTCGAGGAAATAATTTCACTGACGCAAGTGTCTGAAGCAAAGTTTTCTTTTACTTGTACAGCTCAGTTTTTCAAAGCATTTTACAAAGCGTCAGCACAGTTAACAAAGCTTCCCAATAGTAGCTACCCTTAGCGCCTCGACTCTCATGTGTCTTCAGTGGGGGTGCAGCTCAGGTGGTCAGCTGAAACTTATACACCTAGTCAAGTTCATTATTAAATTCATGTGCTCATGACATCACATCACTCCGTTCTTAAAAGGACAATATACAAATTATTTAGTACAAAGTTTACTTATACATCACATATGGTTCTAATCAGACAAGTCTACATTACATATTGCTGGTACCATGCTTTAATGTTTCTTGTAAATTAACTGTAAATATCCTCTTTTAAAAGATAGAAATGTAGATTTAACATTAAGTGTCCTAGTATGATTGATTCCATCACATATAAAATCAACACTCCTGTTGAGAAGTCATCACTGGGTTGGGGGAGTTTGCCAGGCACTGTGCTCTGAGATTTAGTGGTAGATAGAACCTAAAAGAAAAATATAAAGGCAGAGAATTTTATATTACTAATTTCTTCAAAAAAGGAAAAATCAACTGTTTAAATGAACCCTGGCACTAATTCATTTCTTGCGTTAGACATGGATCCAGTTACTTCTATAGAGGGACCTGAGATTGCTACAGATCTACAAATACTAGAAGATTTGCTGTCTGAGAATCGTAATGTACGTGACCTCTTGACTTCCCAGGTAAGAAGTCCTGGACTGCTGTTAGCAAACAAGGATTTGAAGCAAATAAGAAAAACTTTATTTAGACCTTGCTCTGAATTCTGTCCAAGGACATATAATAATGTTATCGATACATACGAAAAGGTAGTATCTAAACAGGTGAAGAATCTTTTAAATAATAATAAACTACAGGACACAGCAATTTGTCAAAAGCTGAAAAGGCAGCATTAAGAGAGCTTTCTGAAAGTGAAATGGTAGTTTTAAATCCATCAGATAAAGGTGGCAATATTGTTATAATAGAAAGAGATATGTATAAAATGGTGGTAATGAATTTAGTGAATGATAGTTCCAGTTATTCAAAACTGCAGTTTAACCCTACAGCCACTTACAGGAAGGAACTCAGTGCGCTATTAATGGAGACAAGGGAAAAAGGTCACATAACAGAGAATGAGTATTTTTTTATGGACTGAATACTCTATTACACCTGGGGTGGGATATTCAGACTGCGCTAGGCCATGGCGCAAATCTGGGAGCAGAGCAACTGGGATGCACCAGGGTGGTGACAGGGTGATATTAAATGGTGCTGCACCATGGCTCAGCACCGCTGAATATGGCACTGTGGCCACCCACATTGTGCATGGCACAGTGGCACTGTGCCAGTGCAAGTGGCCAGAGAGGAGCAGGGGGATGCGCCAGTGCAAGTGCCGTTGTGCTAGGTGCATCAACCACAATATTCAGCGGTGGACATGCAAATATGGCCATAATGCATGCATGGCACAAATGGGGTCATTTGCATGTCATTATGGCCCCACTTGCATGTAGGTGCACTGATCCCTGGTGACTTGCGCCTGATGCCCTGCCAGGCAGTAGCCATCGAGGACCGACACCCCCTGCCCCCACCGGCAATGCACTCCAATGCCCGATCGCGGGCCATAAATAGTAATCAACTCCCTGGTGGTCCAGTGGACCCATCTCCAAGCCTGATCATGGGCTATATTATTGAAAACACTCCTTGGTGGTCTAGTGGTACCCATACCCCCTCCCAACCCGCCCTCTTTCCGCTACCCCGCTCCCGGTCAGCGGCAGGTGGCAACACCCCCCATAAGCCACTCAGCCACCTGCCCGACTGACAGCATACAGTACAGCTGTCGCCTATTAGTCCACAGTGTGGGCCAATGGGCTCGCAGACTTCAGAGCTACATTACACAGTCCCAATATGTGAATGGACCCATTCACATATCTGGATCAGGTAGTACAGTATGATCTGCACACCCATTGGCCCACACTGGGGACCAATGGGCATACTGCCATATCAGGCCTGTCAGTCAGTGGGTTACCAGGCAGCTTATGAGTGGGCTGCTGCTGCCTGCCACTGACTGGGGGAGTGGGTGGTGGGAATGAGTGGGTGGGGTTGGGAGGGGGTACGGGTCCCGCTGGACCACCAGGGAGGTTCTATATTATTACAGCCCATGATTGGGCATGGATATAGGTCCATTGGACCACCAGGTAGTGTTTCTAATATTACAGCTCACGATCGGGCATGGGTAGGTGCTATGCCACTGGACGGTGCCACCAGAGCTTGGGTGGCCACCCACAGCTGGCAGCTGCCGTGTTGTGCCCTGCATTATGGCAGCTCACCTGTGGGTGGCCAGCTGTTGCTCCATTATTTTTTGGCATAACTGTGTGCGGTGCATGTAGGGGTTGTGCCTGCATATTCTCAGCACATCCTGGACTGAATATTGGGATGTGCAGGATATGCATGGGCACACCCCCTTACCTGCGCCATATATATTACCGATGTGCCCAGGTGCATGGGGATTTGTGCTGCGCATATTCCCCCATTGAATATCACACCGGGGCACATCAGTGGGTTCCTGCACCAATGCAACCCATTTGAATATCCCACCCCTGGGTTTTACGCACTGCCTAAAATACATAAAAACAGAAATTGCCCCCTGGTCACCCCATAGTGTCTGGGGTTGGGTCGTTAACTCAGAAACTTGGACAATTTGTGGATTTCTTTTTACAGCCCAATGTTAGCAATTTAAAATCTCATATTAAATATACCACCGATTTGTTGAACAAATTGGAGAAAGTGGAATGGGGTGAAGATTGCAGCTGGCTAGGCATAGAAGTAGAGTCATTATACACATCTATAAAACACAAACAAGGAATTGAGACTACTAGGTTCTTTTTGTACTAACATCCAAAAACAGAAGATTTTATTTTAAAAGCTTTAAACTTTATTTTGAGCCATAATTATTTTGAATTCGATGGTAATTTTTACAAACTAGAATGCAGCACAGCTATGGGTGCCACAATGGCCCCTAGCTACACAAATCTGTTTCTAGGATACTAGGAGCTTGTAGTGGTGTTAAAGGGAACCACTAACCCATATTATAACTATGTAAGGGAGTGGTTCTATTTTATTGAAGATGTCATCTGTATTTGGCAAGGGGACCAAAGTAAGATTCGAGAACTTATTGCATGGTTACATATAAACAGATTTAACCCGAAGTTCACTTATACAAGTGATGTAAATACATTAAACTTTTTGGACTTGCATCTTTCAGTGAAAAAGGATCATAGCAATTTATGTTATAAATACCAAAACCTTTCAGAAACCAACTGCCACTAATCTAGTATTACATCACAACAGTGCGCATCCACCTAGCCTCAAAAAATCAATACCCTATAGCCAGATCTTAAGGCTCAAAAGAAACTGCAATAACACAATGGTTGCCATCAAATTCTATGTTTCTGTGTTTCTATGAATATGAGATACAAGCCACAGAACTTATTGAAAGGTTCAGGCTCAGTAGGTATGATACACGTACACTAGAATCTGCTAAGATAAAGCTGAAAAAGTAAATAGAACAAAATTGCTACACAAATAAATTGTGCCAGCTGGCACACACCTTGTACTTTTATCACTGAGTATAATTTAGTTGCTGGCCAAATTGGTAACATAATCTACAAACATTGGCCCATCTTACTGGGGAATGAGGTGGTGGGACGTGCAGTAGGTGTTTAACCTAGGGTCTCATTTAGTAGGTACTTGAAAAATATCTGGCACAGCCAACCTCAGTAAAAAAAAAATATATATATATATATATATATATATATATATATATATATATATATATATATATATATATATATGGCAAGCACGTAGTGCTGCCATAGTTAGGGCTGAGGAGCCATTTACATGTTAAACCTAAAATTTTGCACCTTAATAACTTTGCAACCATTCAACAGATTTGCCTGAAATGTGGAATACATGATTAAGAACCATACATCTTGGGATCTGGCAACTTTCGTACTGTTCAGATATACGGCTGCGGAGTTATTAAGTGTGATCTGTGCACACATTTATGCTTTTTTTGAATTCTTTGCTCGTCTCTACAGGTTGCACAGTTTGTGCGACTGGTCCAAAAACTTCAGGGAATGTGAGGCGGGGTCCCCGATGTGCCATTTGAAGATTTCATGAAAAAATATTAAACGGTTCAAAAGTTATTCAAAAAACAATTTCCCATTATAAGTCAATGGGAAAAGTTACTAAAAAGTTAGACAGTGTCGCAAATGCAGTTTTTACTTTCGCAAATGGCCCTTTTACTGTCACAAATCTGCCATTTTGTTTTCAGTTGGTCATGAGAAAAATGCTTGGCGTTTAAATTTGGGACCCTCTAGCAACCTAATTATTTTTGTATTCACCTAGTCGGACCCTGAGGATGCTAGGCATGTCTTATTTTGGGGTAAAATACCCCAAAAATATGTTTTTCACATTTCTGGAAAAAGTAATTTCACAAAGTACTTTCGCATTTGGGACAGTGTTGCATAAATTTGCGAAAGCTTTCGCAAAGTTCGACAGTACTTTTCCAGGCTGTGGGAAAATGACAGCAATTATTTGCCACCCTGCTGTAAAAGAACGGTTTGGTCTTTTGGGCTGAAATTTGGAAGGAATGCAGCCAACATCTCGCAGATGTGCCTTTCAGTATTTCAGTGAAAAAATATTACAGGGTGGCAAAGGTACAGCACTCCAAAGTTGATGCTTTTTCCCATAGGATAACATTACAGCATCCACTGCATTTCAGGAATCCTTTGCCACCCTGCCGCAAAATAACGGTTTGGTCTTTTGGGCTGAAATTTGTAGGGAAGAAAGCCAACATCCCACAGATGTGCCTTGTAGTAGTTTGGTGAAAAAATATTACAGGGAGACAAAGTTATGGCACTCCAAACTTCTCTTTTTTTCCCATAGGGCAACATTACGGTGTTCGCCGTGCCGTTCAGGGCCCGTATCTCGGAAACAGTGCGAGATACAGACTTTTCATCAGAAAAACACTTAACCCCCTAATGGGGACTAAATGCAAAACTAGCCAGGAAAGTCGTAAATCATATGACTTTTAAATTTTTTTTCTACGTCATACGGTTCCTCATGTATAAGCAATTTACTATTCCAACTCCTCATTTTCTGCTCCGAGACCCATTATTATGCATACATTCTTTGTACTCACTGTCTTTCTCTATACAGCTTTTGGGGAAAACCAGCCTATGCGCTTACATTACTGTTACCCTTACCGCTTCTGGTTGTGGTTCCATACCCATTTCACTTACTGTTCCCGTCTATGGCACCATGTGCTTTATCCTTTGCATTTTCATTTGCGCTTGCGTTTGCGTTATTTTAACCATTTGTGTCTACAGTACTGTTTATCTTTGTGTTATGCTTTGTGTCACCATGCACATTACCATTTGTGTTTGTGGGCACCGTGTTACTATGTGACAAGCCATGATGTGGCAGGAGCACGTGGCCCAAAGGGCCCCGTGCTCTTGCAGCGACATTACATTCACTATTTCTCATTATCATTCTCAAAAAGAAGGGAAATTAGAGGCAGAAAACTCAGTTTAATGCATTCGTTAGGCTTGTTCCACAGCGAAAAGCGAGGAAATTGGTAGGTTGAAACCACCTGACCCCCCACCCACACCCCCAACCGCATTGTGTGCACATTGAGTTGTTGGTCCCAACTCTCACCCCATTCTCCATACCTCTGCTTCTTCCACACATCTGATGGGGTAAGAGTTAGGTTGGCAACCCCAACGGCACCGCGATGCCAGTTGGGTTTGAGGGTGGGGGTCCAAAGGGGCTTTCAACCCTAACACTGAATTTCTCACTTTTGTCACTGTGGAACAACCCTAACTATGCATTAAACAGAGTTTTTTTTGCCTCTAATATATATATATATATATATATGTATATATATGTCTCTATTAAGTTGAGTAGCCCATATAACCAATCAAGGCACAATGTAATCAATAGACAGATTGGTTAATAAACGAGCTGACTCACTAAAATTATAATTTCAATATAAAATATTTCTTTTATCAAGGACTGTATCCATTTATAGGCAGAGCACAGTGTCCTAAAAAACTCATATGTTTCAGATCCAATCATCCTTATCAGTGCAACACTACAGCCCTTTTTAATTTCTGAAAATATATAACAAATTTTCAATCAGATTTCGATCCAACGAAAGTATTATTCCTGTTCAAAAAGCAATTTGATTAAAGAAATGCCTTGTAATCTGTGGTGCATTTATAATGTGAACTGGAAAGAAAATAAAATCTGAATAGCCAACTTTATAAGTAATTACCAGCTTTCTGTCACAATAGCTCACGTGCTTAAGTTCTCCAATAGAGTCTGTGTAATCCAAACCACATTTCTCTAAAGTATGAGCAGAATGAAAGAAAAATAAAATCTCCTGTCACAAAAACACTCGTAGTAATACATATATTCATAACATTGTCATCCACAAGACATTGTAAAATTGTGTATCCCCATGAAAATACATACACCAAGAGTGTCTTTATAAGCTGTAGCTGAATATCATATCTGTTTCTAGATGCCCTGTCCTTATATAGTTCTGTAAAATACAGTATATTAGTAAAAAACTGTCCAGAGATAAATACCCCAGCTCTCTTGTTGGTAATGAGGTGAAAACACAGGGGAGTACTCACAGAATATGATCACAAGGTGGATGTGTCCTCCGCTCTCTCTCTCTCTGTTACTAGAGGCATGGTTGGCGTTTTGCACAGCATATAAATAATTGGCTCCAACTCATGGGAGAATCGGGTGCAGGGCTATGAGTCTGTATCAGCTGACAGACTCCAGAGCCCCGGGCGCCTAACCGGCCCAAAGAAGCAACACCGAGCAAGATGAAAACAGGGAATGCTAGGTGTCTCTACAGGTTGAGTCCCATTTTAAAGAAGTATCTGCTATTTAGTCACAATCTTGTTACTGAGGTTTTGCAAAAGAGAACTCTCTGAGTGATTTTACTGCTAAATCTCTTTATGTGGGCTAGGTTCCTACTATGAAGGAACCATATTTGGTTATCACCACCCTTTTATTTTATTTTTGTTGCAGTTAATCTTTTTGTTGTTTTTCCAAGTTTTCAAGTGTACAACACAGGTACAGACATATAAACATATATAGCGTTCCTCAAATAATAATTAATAAAAGGTCAAAAAGAATGCTGCATATTTTTTTGTGTATAATCATTACATAACATTCACATAGGATACAATCTACTGTAACATCAGGTATGTATTACTGTTAAGTTTCCAACAGATAGCGACAAGAAGGCAGTACAGGCATTACTGAACTAGAGCGGATAGTTACATCTGAAGCTGGGCATAGAACTGGGGATCCTAGGCTTGGAGGAAATAAGATCTCTGATATTTAGGTTTCAGGAGGTCTTAAAAGATCTTTGTTCTGTGGTGGAGTGGGAGGGCATCCTTTTAAAGATATGTGGGCACAAAAGGGGGCCCATCTCTCTAAAAACATGGTAGTGGTACCTGCAGCAAAATGGAACATTTTAGTGAAATTGGCCAATTTCTCCATGGACATTAACCAGCCCTGAAAAGAGGGAATTATGGTAGACCGCCAGTTTCTCAATAATGCTCTTTTAATCTACAGAGGCCTGTATTAACCACTATTTGTGTTTGTATGGCAGCTTTAGGTTTTTAAGGAGGACTCCCAGTATCCACAGGGAAGGAGGCTGTGGCAGAGTGTGGTTTAAAATTTTGGAGCAACATGTTATAATCTTCCCCCAAATGGGGCGGATTGGGGGGCGGTGTCAGAGAATATGAAGAAGGTCTGCACCCTGCGCTCTGCATCTCTAGCACTTGTCCTCTGGGATTAGTCTCTTTGTTTTTAGTAGAGATGGGGTGCGGTACCATAGGTGTTGCACTTTATTCTGTATCAGGAGACTACGTGGGTTAGAGCAGGTCTTTTTGGTAGGAGCCCAGCATGCAGCCCAGTCTTCATCTGATAAAGAAGTGTGGAGCATTTTCTGCCACTTACTCTGAGCTCTAGTGGTGGGGTTGAGTCCCTAAGTTTTTTGTATATTGTACCTGCTAGGCCTTTCGACTTGTGTTGCCAACTACCCAGAGGGAGAGGAGGGAGTTGCTTTTTCTTCTGTCAGCTGCATGCTTGGCATGAGCAGTCCTTATGTAACCAAGTAGTGTAAGCATGCCTCAGTTGAAGGTATTTCCAAAAATCTTGCTGGGGTAGTAGATATTTTTCTTTTAAAGAAGAAAGCAAGTCAAGAGTGATATTGTCAGAACTAAGGATGTCTTTTAACCTTACAATCTGATTGTCCTTCCATTGAGGCCAATTTATCGGTTTCCCTTCAATTAGCCATTTGGGGTTATTCCAGAAGCATACTAATGATTCACAGCTCATACATGATTTGGTGATATGACAGACTTTGTGCCAGGCTGTATGTGCATTTTGAATAACCCTCCACAATTTCAGGGAACTGGGCAGTGGCCCTCCCAAATAGGCCGACAAATCAGTCCCTCCCAATATCCCGTATTCTAGGTCACACCATGCAGGTTTGTTAGGGCCCATATCTTGGAATATTCAGCAGTTTCTAGCTACCGAAAAAGCATAGGCATAGAGATGGAAATTAGTGAGCCCCCATCCACCTTTGTTCCACGGAGCTCTTAATTTTGCCCTACTGTATCTTGGCTTAGCAGTGTCCCACAAAAAGTTGCCTATTAGGGAATCTAGTTTTTGTAACCATTTGCTAGGAAATTCTAGAGGCAGGTGGGACATGAGATAAAAGATTCTCAGGGCAACCATCATCTTTACTGCAGCTATTTTTCCTGACATGGTTAGGTTAAGGTGTTTCCATCTTTGCACCTCAGATTGTAATTGAGCAAATAGAGGGGAGAGATTCTTGTCCATAAGGGTTTGTATATTCAAGGATATAATCACTCCCAAGTATTTTATGGCCTTTATAGCCCATGCTAGGCCAGTGTTTGCTACCATATGTAGAGAGGCAGCTGGGTTTAATGGGAGTACCTCTGTTTTGTTAGCATTAATGCGAAGACCTGATATCTTTGCAAAGGAGTCAAGTAATGACAGGACTGAGGGTAAGCTAGCCTGCAAGTCTTTAGTTAGGATGAGACAGTCATCTGCATAAAGCACAGTGTGAGATGTAATCCCACCTCACTCCAGCCCTTGTACGTTCAAGTGCTCCCTGATATCACACGCTAGAGTTTCAATCGCCAGAACAAAAAGCATGGGTGACAAGGGGCATCCTTGTCTAGTGCCCCTATACAGGCAGAATGGTTCAGAAAGGGTACTATTAGTGAGGACCCTTGCAGTGGGGTTAGTGTACAGGGTTTTACCCAGGTGCTAAAAATAGGGCCAAAATTGAGGTGCTGCAGGGTAGCATATTGAAATTCCCACTCCACTGAGTCAAAAGCTTTCTCAAAATCGACTGTAATGGCTGCAGCTGGGGTGGGAATCACCAATGCTCCCTGCAGTAAAGTTACTAATGCTCAAAGGTGGTCTGTGCTTACTTGGCCTTTAACGAATCCCACTTGAGAAGGATGAATTAAGTTGGGAAGCACTTTTTCTAATCGAACTGCTAATGCTTTAGCCAGAATTTTCATCTCGACATTTATGGGTGAGATAGGCCTGTAGCTAGAGGGGAGAGATGGGTCCTTCCCCTCTTTGGGAAGTACAGTTATAGTAGCTTCTCTCAGAGTGTTAGGGAGTTCCCCTTCATTCAAGGCCTCTTGCGCCATGTTGAGCAGGGGAAGGGAGATAGTGTCTTGAACCAGTTTATACATATCTGCTGGGAAACATCACCTTCCAAAACTTTGTGGGGGGCCAGGTTTTTGATTGCATCTCTGATTTCAGGCTCTGTCAAGTGAGAGTCCAGAAATGCCCTTTGAGAATCAAATAAATGAGGCATATTTAGGTTGGTGACGAAGGCTGCATATTTTTGTGCATCCCATTTAATATGGGTGCTATAGAGTGTCTTGTAGAACTCAAGCATGGCCTGATTTATCCTTGTTTCGGTGACCTGAGGCTGTCCTTTTTTGGTCTGTAACTGAGCTATGTGTCTGTCAGCCTGGCATTTTTTAGCCTGAAGGCTAAGAGTTTTCCTGATTTTTTCCCTTGAGCCCAATATTTGCATTGCTTCCTTTGGATCTGTAATTCAGGTTTTCTAGTAGCCAGACTGTTTAACTGTAGCCTGATGTTTACAATCTCATAGGTTAGAGAGCGGGACATAAGCCTCCCGGGGTTTGTTTTGTATAAGGACTGTTTGGCTGCCAGTAGCTGCTCTGAATTTGTTGCTTCCTCCTCTGTTTTCTTTCTACAGTATGAGGCATACCTAATTATTTCTCCCCTTAAGGTAGCTTTAAAGGACTCCCAGATGGCTGTACAGGATGCTGTCCCTGGAGGGTTATCTGCAAAGTAGATACATAGATACATAGACAGTGTCGGCAGATAAGGGCCTATGGCCCACCCAGTCTGCCCATTTGAGCTTGTAAGTTCAGTTTGTTTTCGTAGAATTCTGTTGCCCCTTACCCCTGACCTCCAGAATTCCTTTATGTCTATCCCATGCATTCTTAAATCCCGTGATTGTTTCAGCCCCCACCACTTCCTCTGGCAGGGTGTTCCACTTGTCCACCACCCATTCTGTGAAGAAATTCTTTTCATGTTTCCTCTGAATCGTCCTCCCTCCAACTTCATCCCATGCCTCTAGTCCTGGAACATCTTTTTCACTTAAAAATAGTGTTTTCCTGCACCCTGTTCCTCCCTGTAAGATACTTGTATGTCTCTATCATATCCCCTCTCTCCCTCCTCTCCTCCAGGGAGTACATGTTCAGTTCCTTCAACCTGTCTTCACAGGACCTGTGATGCAATCCATGCACCATCTTTGTTGCCCTCCTCTGAACCTTCTCTACCCTGTCTATGTCCTTACGTAGGTATGGTCTCCAGAACTGTAAACTGTACTCCAGGTGGGGCCTCACTAGTGTCTTGTATAGCTGAATTTTGACCTCCTTTTTCCTGCTGGTGATGCCCCTGCCTATACATCCCAGCATCCTATTTGCTTTACCTGCTGCCTTGTCACACTGTTTCCTACCTTGAGGTCATCAGAGATGACAACCCCAAGATCCCTGTCCTGCTTGGTGCATGCTATATCCTCACCCCCCAACTGATATATTGTGCCAGGGTTTTTGTGCCCCATATGCATTATCTTGCACATCTTTGCATTGAATTTCAACTGCCAAACCCCTGACCATTCTTCAAGTTTCTGCAGGTCCCTTCTCATTCTGTCTACACCCTCTGGTGTGTCTACTCTGTTACAGAGCTTCGTGTCATCAGCGAACAGTAGTTTTGAGTTTCTTTTGACACCCAGGTTTTGAAATCAGCATCCTGCAACAGTAGAGGGTCAAGGCGCCATGTAAGGGATCTTTTTTGTGGTAGGGCTGTCCATTAGGGCCATCGATCAGGGTGCATGATCAGATAGGTATAAAGGGGGGATTTTCATATCCACCACTTTTTGTGATATGTGGGGGGATGTAAGCCATAGAAACATAGAAACACAGACTTTGACGGCAGATAAGGACCACTTGGCCCACCCAGTCTGCCCATTTCCCTACCTACTGGTTAAGCTGCAGATTCTAGTTAACCAACAGCCTACTTCCTGCAACCCCTAACTATAATTGCCTTGTGTCTGTCCCATGCATGTTTGAATTCCCCCACTGTTTTAGACCCAACGACCTCCTCAGGAAGTCTGTTCCATGCATCCACCACTCTCTCCGTGAAAAAAAATTTCCTCATGTTACCCCTGAGCCGCCCCTCTATCTTTAAATTGTGCCCCCTTGTTCTTACGCATTTCTTTTTCTGAAAGATGCTACCCTCCTGGACTTTGTTGATTCCCTTGAGGTACTTGAGCATTTCTATCATGTCCCCCCCATCCCTCCTTTCATCAAGAGTATATATATTAAGCTGTCTCAGTCTCTCTTCATATGACTTCTGCTGCAGACCCTGCACCATTTTAGTTGCCCTCCTCTGGACTGCTTCCATCCTGTCTATGTCCTTGCATAGATGAGGTCTCCAAAACTGCACGCAGTACTCCAGATGGGGTCTCACCAACTGTCTGTACAGAGGGATAACAACTTCCCTTTTTCTACTTGTGATGCCCCTTCCTATGCATCCCAGTATCCCCCTGGCTCTCCTTACTGACTTTTCTCATTGCTTACCCACCTTTAGGTCATCTGATATGACTACCCCCAGGTCCCTTTCCATTTTTGTTGTTGTTAGTACCTCCCCTGCTATTGTGTACTCTTCTCCTGGGTTTTTGTTTCCCAGGTGCATTACTTTGCACTTCTTTGTATTGAATCTAAGTTGCCACATATCTGACCATTCCTCCAACCTTGCCAAGTGCCTTCTCATCTTTTCTACCCCCTTGTGTATCAACTCTGTTACAGATCTTTGTGTCATCTGCAAAGAGGCATACCTTTCCCTCCAGACCCTCTGCAATGTCACCTATAAAGATGTTAAAGAGGACTGGACCCAGTACTGAGCCCTGAGGTACTCCACTAGTAACCCCCCTTTCTTCAGAATGTGTTCCATTCACTATTACCTTCTGTGTCCTGTTGTGCAGCCAGTTTGCTACCCAGGCTACCACCCTGGGACCCACTCCTAGACTGGCTAACTTGATTATTAATCTTTTGTGCGGGACTGTGTCAAATGCCTTGCTAAAGTCTAGGTAGGCCATATCCACAATGCCTCCCTGGTCTATTACTTTGGTCACCCAGTCGAAGAAATCAATTAGATTCGTCTGACATGAACTTCCAGCTGTAAATCCATGCTGCTTTGGGTCCTGTGCCCTGCTGTCCTCTAGGTACTCAACAATTCTTTCTTTCAGAAGTGATTCCATCATTTTCCCTACCACTGAGGTCAAACTTACATGTCTGTAGTTTCCCGCTTCTGCCTTGCTCCCACTTTTGTGAAGGGGAATCACATCTGCCCTCCTCCAGTCCTCAGGTACCACCCCATCCTGCCATGATCTGTTAAAAAGCATGGTCAGTGGTGTCATTAGGTCCTCCCTTAGTTCTTTTAGGATTCTGGGGTGAATCCCATCAGGCCCCATTGCTTTGTCCACCTTGAGTTTTAGGAGTTCTTTCAGGACTCTTTCTTCTGTGAATGGACTGGTGTCAACCCCCTATCCAGAGTGCTTCTATTGTCTGGTTTAGGTAACTCCTCCTCATCTTCTTTTGTGAATACTGAGCAAAAGTATTCATTCAGAATCTCTACCTTTTCACTGTCCCCCTCTGCCCACCTCCCCTATCCTTTATTAATCTTCACTATCCCTCCCTTAACCTTTCTATGCTCCCTAATGTACCTATGTACCTATAAAAGGTTTTATCCCCCTTCTAGCCAGTAGTCCAGCCTACTGGCCATCTGTCTGGGAGCTGAAAAATACATGTAATCTCTGTCATTCAGGTGTTGGAGCTTCCAGCTATCCTGTAGGGTGTGTAAGTTAATTAACTCTTTGAGAGCCAGAAGTGATTTGGTGTGTGGCTCCTGCTTTGAATTGGATCTGTCCACAAAATAGTCTACTGTGAGGTTGATGTCTCCCCCCACTATGATCTCGGTGTTGCTGTCCGTAAAGTCTGAGAGTGTTTGGGAGAGCTCATGAAAAAATTCAGGAAGGTCATTGTTTGGGGCATAAACATTTATATGGATCAATTTACCTGTTGAAGTAGAGATGTTTGCCATCACCCAGCGCCCATCCTTATCTTTTTTGTGGTCCAGTAATGACCACTTTAATTTCCTATGACATAGAATTGAAACACCACATTTGGCAGATTGTGCTGAGCTATGTACTTCCCAACCCACCCATTCGTGTACCAGTTTGGTAGCTTCAAGATTCGATAGTTTGATTTCCTGTATGAAGACTATCTGCGAGTTAAGCTGTTTCAGTCTATTCAGAATTGTTTTCCTTTTAATAGGGGAGTTTAGGCCCCTTACGTTCCAGGAAATGACAGTGGTCACTCCGTTGTTAGTCATTGGGAGATAGTATAATTACAAAAATGGACTCTATACATGAGAAACCAATCTTGTTACCTCTGGCTGTTTTCGGGTCTTTCAAACTGGTACGAGTTCTGAACAAAGTAATCAACTGATCCCAACCCTTTCCTTGTGCCCAAGTTCCCTAGTTCCAGTACTAGTGCCTTCTAAGGAAGGCTGTGCTATATTAGTGTACATGTAAGAAACATTCCTTCTAGTCCCCAACAGGATAAGCTATATGTGCAACATCCTAACAGTAAATACAAAATGTAGCTGTATTTGTGGCTTAAGTTCAGAAGGTGCTACCCATATCAGCCCGATGGGTCTCGTTAGACAGCACCAATGGCATGGTAGCATTCCGAGGCAGTATGAATAGTGAACATATGAACCAACCATATAAACAGTAACATTTGAACTTTATCTAAAACAGTTACTTAAAGTGATTTGGGGCCCGTGGCTTCTATATGGTATTGGAACCTTAGAAAAGGAGTGGGTGGTCCTCATATTCTCCTGTCTAGAGGTGGGGATATGCTTCTTCCCCAGTCCTGTTCAGGAAAGGCGGGAGGAGTGATCTGCATGAAGGTGATTACCACAAGATGCTGGGGGGGATGAGGAGCACAAGGGTCATCTATTGTTTTTCTTTGTGCTCTATAGCTTTGGGGTAATGAAACCAGGCTTTCTGATCAGCTGAGCACTCCAAGTTGAGTGAGCAAGCGGACAGTTATACCCTGGTGATCCCTTTTAGGGTCTCTTTCTTCAGATCTCGCCATTATTAGGGCAAGGAGTGGGCATAGAGAACCTCAAGAGATAAGCTGTGTGCTCTGCGGGGTGTCACAATAACACTCAGAGACAACTGTTGTAAAGTAGGTTAGTGTGGAGCACTGTTTGGAGTATTTGAGGCCTAAGAGTGAGAAAAATGGCATTGCAACCTAAATTATGCCCCGTTTCGCACACCTGATGAAATGTCATATTTTCAACAGCCTGTATCACCATTGTCCAAGTCAGCTGATAAGCACATCAACAGGTGTGACCTATCCATTGTCAACAGTGTCTCATATATTGACAAGGTAGCAACCTGTTCTGGGGTAGTACCAAAGAGGCGGGGGCTTCCTTATTGAAGCGTTGGGTAAGTAAATGGATAGGTTAGGAACTGAGGAGTAATGTTCTTACAAACACAGTTAATCCCTGTACTTCAAAGACAGTTTGTGTGATGCACTGTACTGTGTATGCTTTACTAAACAGCTGTGGCACATCAAGAAACCCTGCATTATGTCTCAACCTTGTGACATATAAACAAGAACTCTGAGGTTGTAGAGACTAATACCAGCGCTTTTCTCCATGAGACAATTACAGTTTTATATCCCCAGTGAAGTTAGTTCTTTTAAGAGGCTCACTGTACCATAGATGCAGTGTACCTTACCCCAGATTGGACAAAAATTCTCCTTAGCACAGAAGTCAGTTCCTAATCTACATTCTCCGGCTCACTAGGTTCTCGCTGATCCTCAATGCAGTTCACGCATTCTTGGCACTGTGTTGTCCAGTCAGGAGAAAGTTCATTAGTGGTTGCAGGATTTAGGGCTGGGTGCTCCATTTCTGTAGTGAGTTTTAAGGTCGAGGGCAGCAGATCCCACAGGGGAGAAAAGCTGTTGCTTGTTTTGACTGGGATGTATCCTGGTGAGACACTACTAGCATAAGAAAGCAGTTGAAGCCACTGCCGGCTTCTGGATCTGTTCCTGCGTGGTGGAGGTTTCATGCCTAAAGACTGCTTTGTAAGTTTCTTGAGTCTGCCACGTTGCACTTTCTGCCATGGCTCCTCAGGAAAGGCATTGTTCTGTACTGGTGGACTGTGTGGGTCTTGTGTCTCAGACGTTACTTCCATGGGCTGCCTAGAGGGGCTCTGCGGTTCTTTGCATGGATGTCCCAAGGCCTTCGCATTTCTTTGAATATCTGTGAGGAACATATCCACTTCACTAGGGTTAAAGGTGATATATTCCCAATTATACGTCACATGAAGAATAGCAGGGTAGCGGAGGGCAGCCGGAATGTTAAGCTGATACAGTTGTTTTTTGACAGCGACATATGCCCTAAGCTTCTTGATAATTCATAGGAGAAATCTTGGTAGATTTGGATAAAGTGGCCTTGCCATTAAACATTTTTCAGCTCCCTGGCAGGCCACAAGAACAGTTCTTTAACAGGATATCTTAAGAACTTCACCAAAATGGGCCATGTTTTTTCCACAGGAGGGAGTCTGGGGGCTAAACATAGAAACATAGAAACATAGAATTTGACGGCAGATAAGGACCGCTTGGCCCACCTAGTCTGCCCATTTTCCTACCTAACAGATAAGCTGCAGATCCTAGTTAACCAACAGCTTACTTCCTCCTACCCCCCCACTAGGACTGCCTTATGCCTGTCCCATGCATTCTTGAAGTCCCCCACTGTTCTTGACTCCACGACCTCCTCAAGGAGGCTGTTCCATGCATCCACAACCCTCTCAGTGAAAAAATACTTCCTCACATTACCTCTGAGCCGTCCCCCCTCTATCTTCAAATTGTGCCCCCTTGTTCTTGCACATCTCTTTTTCTGGAAGATGCTACCCTCTTGGACTTTGTTAATTCCCTTGAGGTACTTGAAAGTTTCTATCATGTCCCCTTTCTCCCTTCTTTCCTCAAGGGTATACATATTAAGCTCCTTTAGTCTTTCTTCGTATGTCTTCTGGTGCAGACCCTGCACCATTTTGGTAGCCCTCCTCTGGACAGCCTCCACTCTGTCTATGTATTTGAGGAGATGGGGTCTCCAGAACTGCATATAGTACTCCAGATGGGGTCTCACCCACTGTCTGTACAGAGGGATAACAACTTCCTGTTTTCTACTATTGATGCCTCTTCCTATGCATCCCAGTATCCCCCCGGCCTTCCTTACTGCCTTCTCACATTGCTTGCCCACCTTTAGGTCATCTGATATAATTACCCCCAGGTCCCTTTCTATTTTTACTGTTGTCAGTATATAGGTCACTAAGCTTCTGCGTGCCCTCTCCAGTTGAGATGCAGCATGTCTGGCAAAGTGGTGCAGAAAAATGCCACCATGTCTCTTCCTTCCATCCCTTCTGGAATGCCCACTGCTCTGATGTTGCTTCTTCTGGAGCGATTCTCCATATCATTCATTTTATTCAGGAGGTAATTTATTTGCTGTTGTTGTTCTTGCCATATGGCTTGATGTTGGTGCAGTCACTGGCTTTGCTGTTGAACTACTTCCTCCATTGTGGATACTCACTGAGCTACTAGCTGTAAGTCTGTATTGGTTTTAGTGGTAGTCAGTTTGAGCTCAGCAGTGTCCTGAAGAACTTTTGTTAGCATTTGTGTTAGATTTGCAAACTCGGAGGCAGAATCCAGCAAGAGTGCTGAGCTTGCCATGCTGCCTCAGGGTACCCCCTCCAGGCAGGTGATGCATGGAGCTTTTTGTCAGCTGATGAGTGGGCTAGAGAGTCGGCGCTATGCCTGGCCTGCACGTTGGCACCACGAGGAGTTCTGGGCCTTTTGTGAGGGAAAAGAAAAAAGTTTATAGTTACTTTTGTCAGGCTGTTGAGGTCTGATTTGCTTGATGCCAATAGTAAATTGTAGCCCAGCTCTTCCAGTCACCAGTTCAACTTGTCAGACTCCTTTCATGGTCCGTGATTCTGTCAGACTTTTTAAAATTAGCCACCATGGGTCCTCTCACTTAATTTTAATGTGTTTCCATAATGGATACTAGGCTCTGCCCCCCCCCCCCCATAGCTACCCTTTTAAATCTACTGGAAAGGATGCTCCACTATTAATGTTCATCATAATTACTGTATGAATGATCTACTATTAGTTCTTATTTAAATGTTGTGAGCGAGCCACTAAAAGGAAGTAGTATTATGGTGCTGTGCAATTACAACAGATCTTACAAAATGAGAAAACATTCCCAAATCGCCCTGTATCACATCCGTAAACTTAAAATTTGTCTATTAACTGCAAATGTTAAATATAAGATAATATACAGTAATGACA
Organism: Neoceratodus forsteri; assembly: GCA_016271365.2. Lineage (NCBI taxonomy): Eukaryota > Metazoa > Chordata > Ceratodontiformes > Ceratodontidae > Neoceratodus > Neoceratodus forsteri. The sequence continues at coordinate 707,877,540 of CM028138.1, read as the reverse complement.
AGCTAAGCATTGTTAACAATGATTAAGGAGCCCTAACATGACTTAAAAATAAATGTCCAATATGGGACCTCATCATATCCATTACGTGGGGGAAGGAGACAATGATGAAACAAACACATTTCTGCATTTGATCACAAGAATATGTTCAAATGGGTAAAGATATAAAGCAAGATCCCATCTCTATGTGTATCCTTTCATCAAGGGTGCAAGTGCTTCTCCCCATAATAGTATATAGGCATTCATAGACTGGGCTGCCAATCAATGCAGTCATTTAAACCAAATCTCTCATTGGTTGCTGTAAATCTGTCTACATAACATGCTCTTCATAGAAGCAATAAAATCCTGTACTGTAGTCCCCTCCTAGCATATTTGGGATTACTTTTTTTAATTCCAAAAAAACATAAGTGAGTTAACTGATGTCCCTGTTCTATAAAGTGTCTAGCAACAGGGCTGGCCATGTCCCTAGTTCTAATATCTGACTTATGTTCCTCAATCCAAGTTTTCAGCATTCTTTCCATCTTCCCAATTCTCATTTAGTAGGGCCAGCAGTCTAAAGGATAAACTGGTCTATAGCAGATTGAGAAAGAGTGTGACTACCAGTAGCCGTACATGGCTACCAAAAAGATTTAACCGATTCCATAAATGTCAGAGATGTAACATTTGCAAATATGCAAATGTTGGGATAAGATTTGTACACCTAAGAAACCCAGATCTGGGAGTGGACATAAGAGAGCTAATGACATGTGACACAGCATACATGGTATATGTTCTTTGGTGCAGCTGTGATTTACTATATGTAGGAAAAACTATTAGGCCACTAAAACAGCGTATAAAAGAACATGTGAGGTCCATCATAAATGACAGACAGGACACCCCAGTAGAAATTCATTTTACACAGTTTCATGGTTCATCCCTTGACGGTTTGAAATTCATGGGAATTGAATGGGTTCCACCATTCAAGCTAGGAGGTGATAGATCAAATACGTTTCTGCAAAAGGAAAGCATGTGGATCTTTAAATTAAACAGTGTCAAACCCTATGGAATGAATGATAAGGGGGATATTAAGCCATTCTTGAAAAAACAGTGAATACAAATTTGATTTAATCAGGGTTTGATCTTGTAAATAAAACTAACAGGAGATGCCAATCTGGCATTTACAGTATATATATTAAAAGCAAAAAGTTTTGGAGTGTGTAGGGAATTAATCATCATTTTCTGAATTGTCATATTATTACTTTATAAAAGAAAATATTTAAGCTGTAGAAATGAAAAGCCTTTATTCATATTCCAGATGGATTCCATATTTTTCTGTTGTGTTAGCATATTAATAAGACAGATGATGTGTAGCATTTCCCTGTGCTATATATTTGATTTAGACATGCAATAGCGCTGTCATCTGTGTATATATTTCTTGTTGTTAGAAATACCTTGGCATAATATATTAATGCAAGATAACACATAGAATTTGTTATGCTGGATCAAAAAGAATGAAAGTTAAAAGAGGAAAAAAAAAACTTTTTCAAATGTTGTTATAGCGTGCAAGAAATGAATTTGTGCCAGGGTTAATTTAAACAGTTGATTTTTTCTTCTTCAAGAAATTAATAATAAAAAAACTCTCTGCCTTTATATTTTTCTTTCAGGCTCTATCTACCATTAAATCTCAAAGCACAGTGCCTGGCAAACTCTACCTACCCAGTGATGACTTCTCAACAGGAGTGCTGATTGTGTATGCAATGGAATCAATCATACCAGGACACTTAGTGCTAAATCTTCATTTCTATCTTTTAAAACATGATATTTACAGTTAATATATAAGAAAAATTAAAGCATGATACAGGCAATATGTAATGTAGACTTGTTTGATTAGAACCATATGTGATGTATAAGTAAACTTTGTACTAAATAATTTGTATATTGTTCTTTTAAGAATGGAGTGATGTGATGTCTTGAGCTCATGAATTAATAATAAACTCGACTAGGTGTATAAAAGTTTCAGCTTCTTGGATACCCTGATGTCTAGTGGATCCCCCTCTCTAGCCTGTTCCTTAGCAGTATACTGTATTTTTGGATGGCACTGTGGGTTATTGAACCTCTTCCTTTGCTGGGACAGATGTTCTGGCTTGCAAGGCAGTGACCCCTGAAGAGCACTTCTTCTTGTCCTGGAGTCACTGTGGCTTGTGTGTATATGAGTGTGTGGGGGAGGGGGACTTCAGTGAGACACTATGCATAGTACATAGCCCGCCCCATGCATATCAGTATCCTCCTCAATATCTGCCACCCCCTCTTTCCCTGTGCCATCACACTGAGCTGTGCAGCAGGGCAGGGGAAGACAAGCAGCTCTAATATGCATATAGCACAACCAGGCACAACTCAGAAATGTGCCGCAAAGTGGTCCTTGTGACCACTTTATAGCGCTTTGGGGCTGATTCACAAAGGCATCCTCAAGCATATCCTGACTGTGCACTGCCCCATGCCTGTCCATATCAGCCGGCATCCTCAGTCCCCAGCCTACAAGGGAGACAGGGGTGGGCTGAGTGGTCCAGACCTTGCCCTACCAGTTGGCAACTAGAATCCCCTGCTTGCACAGGTGGCAGGGCATGTCAGTATATGGCAGGGCTGCCACATCCCCACTGAAAGTTAAAATATATTGTGATGAATACTGGCTGATGCTGGTGATGCTCGGTGCTCCCAACCTGCCGCATAGGTCCCTCAGGCTTGGGGCAGAAGTAAAGGGGGCAGAACTGACCAGAAGAAAAAAGGTACATAGCCACTTCTGCTGCTCCTAGGCAGTGAAGTGACCGATGCCTAACCAGGGGAGTGGGTTAGGGATGAGGAGCAATGGAGGCACACCTCAATACTGTGGATACTGCACCCTGGCATGTGCAGACTGTCTGGGAAGCTTCTGTAGCTTTGACCCAAAATTGTGACTGTCTACATCCTCTCTTACATGAAAAATGACTTACAGGTTCATTGTAGTTCTCCTTTAAGTAACATAGAAACATAGAAATATGACAGTAAGGACCACGTAGCCCACAAGTCTGCCCAAAGTGCCTAGCAGAAGGCTAGGACTCCTCCCAGAACCTACTTGTCCCTGTGGTTTCCTCTTCCCCTCACCCCTCCAGCTCCCGATACTAGACCCATGTGGCTGTCCCAAGCTCTCTTAAAGCCCCTTACACTGACCTCCCCTATCAGCTCTGGGAGTTCATTCCATTTTTCCACCACCCCTTCGGTGAACAAAATTATTCCTGGTGTTTCACCTAAACCTGCCTCCCTCTCTCTGTAGCATATGCCCCCTGGTCCTCTGGTGCCCCTTTAGTTTAAACAGTCCCTCTTCTGGGTCTCTGTTTATCTCCTTCATATACTTAAAGGTCTCAATCATATTTCCCCTACCCCTTCTGTGCTCCTGGGAGTACATTCCCAGTTTGCTCAATCTGTCTTTATATATCTGGTCACTAAGTCCAGCCACCATCTTAGTCGCTCTTCTCTGCACCCTCTCCAGCCTTTCTTCATCTTTTTTCAGTAACGGTCTCCAGAATTGCACCCCATGTTCCAACTGCAGTCTGATGAGCTATTTATATAATGGGATGATAACCTCTCTATTCCTGCTAGTGAATCCCCTCCTGATGCAGCCCAAAATACTGCTAGCCTTGGCTACCACCTGCCCGCATTGTTTAGCTACCCTTAGGTCCCTGGAAACAATAATCCCCAGGTCCCTTTCCTCCTCAGTCTCTTCCAGTGCCAGACTCCCCAGGTTGTAAGTCTCATTTTGGTTTCTCCTCCCCAGGTGCATGATATTGCCCTCTTTATTATGTTAAAAGCCAATTTCCATCTTTTGGACCAAGCCTCCAATAAACCTAGGTCCCTGTGCATATTATCTCTCACCTCCTGATTTTCCACACCATTACAGATCTTCATGTTACCCAAGAAGAGACACACCCTACCCCTCAGATCCTTAGTTATATCTGCCATGAATATGTTAAACAGCAGTGCACCCAACACGGACCTCTGGGGAACCCTGCTTGTGACCCTTCCCTCCCCTGAGGCAACACCATTTACTATTACCTTCTGACTTCTATCATTTAGCCAGTTTTGCACCCATCTAACTACCCTCACCCCCAGTCCCAGTCTATCCAATTTATGGATCAGTCCCCCAAGCAGAACGGAATCAAATGCCTTCCTAAAGTCAGGATACACAATATCCACTGATTCCCAAATAAAAAACAAAAAGAGTGTGCACACAGAAAAGGTGGTGCTGAAGGAACTACAAATGTGCGAAATAACTAAGGTTCCCAGCACACACCAAGCCTAAAAGAAGGACGCCAGACAGAAATAAAGTTAAAACTTGCATTTTATTGTGTACAAAAACACCACTCCTGACATGTTTTGAAGCCACAAGCAAGTTTTAACTTTATTTCTGTCTGGCGTCCTTCTTTTAGGCTTGGCATGTGCTGGGAACCTCAGTTAATCCACTGGTCCCCCTTGGCCACTTTCCTGGTGACCCCGTTGAAGAACTCTATTAAGTTCGTTTGACAGGACCTCCCCTTAGTGAACCCATGCTGATGCCTATCAATAAGTTTATTGTCCTCCAAATACTGCTGAACCCTGCCCTTCAGTAACTTTTCCATAATTTTGCCTACTATGGATGTTGAGCTCACAGGCCTATAGTTACCCACCTCTTCTCTATCAACCCCCTTATGAAGAGGGATGATGTTTGCCATCCTCCAGTCTTCTGGGACCTCCCCCGTCTCCAGGGACCTGCTAAAAAGAGCTGCTAAGGAAGCCACCAGAATATCCCTAAGTTTCCTCAGCACCCTAGGATGCACTCTATCTAGCTCCATGGCCTTGTCCACTTGTAGCTGCTTCAACTCTCTCAAGAATGCCTCTTTTTCCTCCTTGAATGGGCTTGTACCATCCCCTATATTTGCCTTAACTCCTTTATTAATGTCTGAAAAATCTCCCTCCCTCCATCTCTACCCCATATACCGAACAAAATAATTTATTTAATAACTGCGCCTTATCCCCGTCATCCTCCATCAATACCACCTCCTAGTTTCTAAGCTTGCTTATCCCCTACCAGTTTTCCTCCTCTCACTTATATACCTAAAAGAAGCTTTGTCCCCTGTCTTGACTGACCTGGCAGTTTCCTCTTCTGTTTTGTCCTTCGCTCTCCGTACCTCTCTGCCTGCCTCATTTTGCCTCCCCTAGTATATTTCATAATCTACCCCCCCGTGTTGTCTTGAATGCCCTCCTCTTCTTCCTAACCCTGCCTGCCACCTCCCTGATAAACCAATGAGGTTTCCTCTTCCTCCCAGTCTTATGAACCCTCCTAACATAGAGATTTATTGCCCCAATTATGGCCTCTTTAATACCCTCCCACATACCATTCACCCCCTTCCCACAGATCTCCCCCCTTAACACCTCCCACACATAGTCCCCCATGCTGGTAAAGTCTACCCTTCTAAATTCAAGCACTTTTGCCTTGGTTCTAGTACCCACTGCAGCTGTATGCACAGTGAACCAGACAACACTGGTCACTTGAACCAATGTGTTCTCCCACCTCAACTTCACCCACCCTGTCACCATTTGTCAGGACTAAGTCAAGCAAGGACCCTTCCCTGGTGGATTCTCTAACCAGCTGCCTCAGTAGTGCTGCCTGCAGACAATCCACTAAAGCCCTGCTCCTCCCTGATTTGGCCGAGGAAGTGTCCCAACTCATGTCAGGTAGATTCAGATCCTCCATCGACAGCACCTCACTTTTATTAGCCATTCTCATTATTTGCTCCAGCATCTCCTCATATTCCGAGTCAGTTTGTGAGGGCAGCCTGTAAATCACCCCAACACATACCACCTCTCCCTTCCCTATAGGCAATGCTACCCAAATGGACTCTACTCTTCCTGTTTTACTCTGTAGTTCCACTGCCTTGATGTCCTCCCTCACATGTAGAGCTACCCCACCTCCTCTTCTATTCTCCCTGTCCTTCCTGAACAATGCATACCCAGGTATTTCCATGTCCCAATCCTGGTCCCCATGACCCCAAGTTTCAGTTATCCCCATCAGATCAAGGTCTGTCTCAGTCATCACTGTTGTCAGACCTGGCACCTTGTTGCCCAGGCTCTGTGCATTTGTGCACATTCCTCTCCACTTTCCTAGTCCCTTGTGTCCTTGATACCCCTCTGTCTTACTCGCCCCTTCTTCCTCCAGTATATATATTTTTTTCCTGTACCTATTCTTCTTATGACTTTTGCTTTTTGGGGGAGGTCTGTCTTCCCCCTGAACCTTCATCAGAGACTTTTATAGTCCTGACCCCCCGCTCTAGTTTAAATTTAGCTTACCCTCCAGGAATTCCTTCATCCTGCATCGAAGCACTCAGGGGTGCCAGGTTTTTAAAAAGTTTGTGGGTGCTCAGAGACAGAGTCCAAATAAAAGGCCGGGGGTCTGGGGGCCACCTGGGCCCCCAGAAGCTATAGGGTTTTTCATGCTTTCTGGTGCATTTTGGTGGTTTTTTGGATACATTTTGGAATGAGTATGCTACCGTCACAACTACTCCAATGTAGAGGATGCCAGGGTACCATTGGGGGCTATTTGATGCCTGAGCAGGTACTAAGATCAATAAGAGAGTGCCTGCCTGGAGGGATCGAGCAGGTGCTAAGATCAATAAGAGAGTGCCTGCCTGGAGGGATCTTTCATGCTCTCAGTTTTGCAAGCATATCAGAGTACTGATGTTAGGTTGCAGATGCAGTGCCACCACTCAACAGTGTGCAAGTGTATCCTGAGGGGCTCTTAGATGCTTCCAGTTAAGGACCCATGGAAGAGTGCCTGGGTGGTGGGCTCTTTGATGCCCTCACATGCTTTAAGGGTGCCCTTAGTGATGGTTACAGACAGTGTTACCACTCCAAAGGGTGCAAGAGTGCCTTGGAGGGCTCTTTGATGCCTTCATGTTCTCCAAGAAGACATGGAAGAGTGCACTTCATGGGCTGTTTGAAGCCTCCAGGCTCAGCCATGTACTGCAACTGCAATAAGACATGGAAGAGTACCCTGGAGGACTTTTTGATGCCTCCAGGATGGTGCTGCAAGAAGACATGGAATTTTCTTGTCTTTTTTTAGCACCTGGTAGATGCAAACTAAAATCTCAAAGCGCATCCTTTTATCAGCTGGAGGCATCAAAGGCCCTCAGCCAGGCACTCTTTCACCCTGTGGGTATGGCAATGTCTGCAACCTAAAATCACAAAGGACATCCTTAGAGCACCTGAGGGCATGAATGAGCCTTCCATGGCACTTCTCTGTCTTCATGCACCACCTGGAGGCAACAAAAGCCCCTATCTAAGGCACTCTTGCACCATGTTCAGTGGTGGTGGTGCTGTACCCTATAATTGCAAAGGACATCCTTAGAGCACCAGGGCATCACAGAGCCCTTTATGGCACTGTTCCTGGCTTGGAGCAAGGGCTCTTTGATGCCTTCATGTGCTGCAAGAAGACATAGGAAAGTGCCCTGGAGGCCCTTTCATGCTCCCAGGTGCTCTAAGGAACCTTTGTGATTTTAGGTTGCAGACAGTGGCACCACTCCACAGGGTTCAAAGGTGCCCTGGATGGCTCACTGACACCTCCAGGTGCTGCAAGAAGACATGGAAGAGTGCCCTGGAGGGCCCTTTCATGCTCCCTGGTGTTAGGATGTCTTTTGTGATTTTAGGTTGCAGATAGTGTCACCACTCCACAGTGTGCAAGAGTGTTCTGAAATGGCTCTTTCATGCATTATCCAGGTGTTGTAAAGACAAGGAACTTCCATGTCTTCTTGCAGCACAAATAAGCAACAAAGAGGGCACTTCTGCACTCTGTGGAGTGGTGATGCTGTTTTAAATCACAAGGGCAACCTTACAGCACCTGGGGTATCAAAAACCCTTGCTCCATGGCACTCTTCCATTGGAAGTCTCTGTTACCTCCAGGTGGTGCAAGAAGACATGGAAGAGTGCCTGAATGGCTCTTTGATGCACCAGGTGCTCAAAGGATTCACTTACACGTTATTTATTTATTTTAAAGTTGATAACCGGAAAGGTACCATGAGCAGAGCTCATTTCAAGAAACGACCAGGAGAAAGGGAAGCATGTGTCAGTGTAATGGTATTACAATTTTTAGGACTAGCCAGGTCAAAGCGGGAGTAATTGGAAGTAGCTAGAGACAGTTGCTGATGATTTTCAATAGTAAACATAACTGTAAATGGCAAAGCCATGAATGATTACACATTATTTGACCATATAGAAGGTGTTCTTACGAACTGTTGCTCCCCCAATAAACTCATCAGCTATTTTGTCCATGTCTAATGCATCAGTGTGTTCCTGATGAATGTGAAGCAGAGCAACACTATTTAAGCGTCTCTGTGACATTGTTGATCTAAGACATGTTTTCAGTCTCCTGAGTCCTGAGAAAGAACGCTCAGCTGTACAAGTTGATACTGGTAATGTCAGTAAGATCTGAATAAATTTTATAAACTCTGGCAGTAAATCACAAATGGCTTGTTTTTCTGTGATGACAAAGTACACATCTTGCAATGAATCAACAGTTTTCCCACTAGCTTTTGCAATGTCAATGAACATGTCACGGTATAGTTGCAGACGCCCTGCATCTAGTGATTGCCATAAAAATTAGATATGGAATCTACTGGGCCTTGTCCTATCGCAAATCGTTCTGCATCTAACATAAGCTTCTGAGCTGGAGTCTGAAATCTATCTTTGACTGAAAGAACAACCTGATCAATCACTTGGAAAAATATTCTCCTGAAGTGGTCTTTTGGGGATGCATCAGTAACTGATTGAGAGCCATCATCTATACGACGAGGAACTTTGCGTTGACGCGGAAGAACTGGTTCGTCTAACTGCAGTTTCTCAGCTCTTCCATCCACTGTACTCAAGAAGTTGTCAAACTGCCCTCTGTATTGTTGCATAGTGTCGAGAAGAGTTTGAATCATACAATTAGCTTTTAGAAATTGAAGAGAGGTTGCTTGAAGGGCTGTGTTTATGCTATCACAGTGCGAGAAAATTTTTAAGAGAAGACTCAAGAAGAACAATCCTTTAAATGATCGTAGCTGTGCCAAGAATCCTCCAGCTTTTGCCCCACATTCCCGAGTATTCTCTGAGGACACTCTGTCCAGAAATTCCAAAAATGCTGAATAGTTTTCTAGAATCGAATTTAAACTATTTGCCCTCACTGTCCACCTTGTTGGAGCAAATGGTCGTAAAGAGCCAGGCCTTGTGTCTTCCATACCACTTTGTATGTTTTCAAAAAAAGTTAGCCGTTTTGGAGAGTCTCTGATGAATGTTATGAGTTCTCGTAACTGATTTAGTATGTCTCGACATTCTTGTATTTTGCTGATGCAATCCTGTACTACAAGGTTCAAGGAGTGTGCCAAACAATGTACGAAAAGGGCCCTAGGCTCAACAGCATTTAGCCTAGCCTGCACTCCAGAGTGAATACCAGCCATAGTAGCAGCTCCATCATAACACTGACCCCCGGCATTTATTTATATCCAAGTCAAAACATAACAAAACATCTTTAAGGATACTGAATAGTGTAGCAGCATCTACAGCTGGTGTTTCATGAAATCCTAAAAATGCTTCTTCAATTCCAAAATCCTCAGTAACAAATCGAAAACATATTGAGACTTGCTCATGAACAGTAATGTCCGTTGTCTCATCCATCATTACAGCAAAATACTGAGCTGCTTTGATTTTGGAAACAATTGTGTTTTGCACATCTTGTCCCATAATGTCCAGCATTTCATTCATTATGTCATGAGACAACCACTTGTAGCTTATCCCTTAACAACCACTGCTGCAACTGTGGACAATCAGTGGCTCGCACTTTAGCACTTGCATGTAATTTGAACTCTCATCTGTATGGCCCTGATAGCAAGCCCCTGTCGGGCCAGTAATCTTAAAGTTGTCATCATTTTTAAAACTGCAATCCTTGCATCTACTGCTCGCTGTCTACTGGCATCAGACATAATGCTGTACACATTTTGCTTAACATGTGTTTTCATTACAGCCTCACTGTGGCAGCCACTTTTTTCATGGGATTCAAATCTTTCTATTGCCTTATGCCATGCACTATAACCAGTAACTGTAAATGCTTCATCAGCTTTTGTGGAAAAATTTTTTTTCTCTCTTGCCTCTTTACACACTGAACAGAATGCTTTTTTTTGATTGGAATCATACAGTAACCATTTGAACCGGTCAAGCCACCTTTCTTGAAAGGTTCTGCCTTTTTTCTTGGTGACTACTAATGATTCCTCCTGTCTTGTTTTTTCTTTTACAGACAGAGTGCTGCTGCTGCTACATGGCTCATCAACATCAACCACGTCCACATCCCTAGCAATATGAACTTGAGCAGCTGGTTCAGCTGCTGTTTCCTCAGCTTCAGCCTCACAACTTGCTACGTCACTTGTTGATGGTGTTGCTGTTGTACTGCTTGCCTCACTCTGTTTAGCCCATTTTTTAATAAACTTGTCCATTTTGACTTACAGTGTGTGTTTCTCTTGTGTTGATTCAGTCAGAATAGGTTACACTGTTAGTTACTGGTCTGGACAGAATATGATTAAAACATTAAAGTCAGTGGAGGTCAGAATAACACTAGAAATCAGTTCACATCACTTTGTTTTTGACACAAGGACCCCTCTTAAATCCTAATAGTCTGATATAGATTTTTTTTTTTTATTGGTTTTTGGACGGTCACACACTGGTAGGGACTGGACAGGAGAACTGTGACTGGCTGCTGCTGGATAAGACTCAGCTGCTCACCCTCTCACACAGACTTCACAAGCACCCACGGACAGAGCACTGCCTAGTGTCACTTGGACTATATGGCCCAGAAGACACCTCAGTGCTGTGCAATCAGCACTCTGACTTTATTTTACTTGTAATTTTTCTTTCTGATGCTCACACACTGGTAGGGACTGGACAGGAGGACTGTGACTGGCTGCTGCTGGATAAGACTCAGCTGCTCCACCTTCTCACACAGACTTCACAAGCACCCACGGACAGAGCACTGCCTAGTGTCACTTGGACTATACAGCCCAGAAGACACCTCAGTGCTGTGCAATCAGCACTCTGACTTTATTTTACTTGTAATTTTTCTTTCCGACGCTCACACACTGGTAGGGACTGGACAGGAGGACTGTGACTGGCTGCTGCTGGATAAGACTCAGCTGCTCACCCTCTCACACAGACTTCACAAGCACCCACGGACAGAGCACTGCCTAGTGTCACTTGGACTATACAGCCCAGAAGACACCTCAGTGCTGTGCAATCAGCACTCTGACTTTATTTTACTTGTAATTTTTCTTTCCGACACTCACACACTGGTAGGGACTGGACAGGAGACCCCTCTCTGGACTGGACAGGAGACCCCTCTCTGACTTGAGTTTCTTTACTTTTGGATGGTCAGACTCTGCCACTGGTGGTACAGGCACAACTACTAGACAGAAGTACTAGGCTGCAGCACGTTAGTGTCACAGTCAGCAAACAATGACCAACTGACTGTTCAGTTCATTGGAGCAGCAAATAATTATGCCACAATGCCAGCAATGCTCCCTTCCTCTCCATCCAGACTGAGACTCTCCCCTACTGTGGCTGGCTAACTTTGCTGGTGCAGTCTCCAGACGAAAGACAACCTGAACCCACCCACACCACACCGACACACACACATACACAGCCTGAGCCTGGCCCTAGCCCGAACCCACTGCAGAATTTTTTTAAAGATGCAGGTTTTCTTTTCTTTGTCTTTAGTCTGTGATCTGATTCTGTCCTGTGTCCTGCAGTGTTGCCACTTGCCAGAGAGACTAGTACAGTGTGACTCTCTGAGTCTGACTGAGTCAGTAAAACACTAGCTACTGTCTAGTGTAGAGGCTCCCTCCTCCTCTCTCTAGCAGTTTGTTTGAACTTCTTTGATAAAAATTGTTTTAACTTAGTACCCCCTCCCTTGTTGTTCCCTAGCTAGCCAGCTAAAGAAATTGTTTTCATAAGGTGACTGACTAGTACTGTTTTAATTTGCAATTTGATTTGTATTTTAATTTTTGGTCGACCATCCACCACGGAAAAAACGACTTGCTCCGTCCTCGCTCAGCTTGGCAATGGAGGATCCCGGATTCCCCGCCTTGCTTCGTTACGTTGCGTGGTGACGACGACTTGACGATGTACGTCCGACCCGAGTCCGGCGCGGCATTTGCTATTAGCATGCATCACATGACCATCTCCTTGATGAGTCATGTGGTGGGTTCTCGTTGAAATCGTCGGACGGTCTCGGATCGAGAGTCTTGATCCGAGACTGTCCGGATTTACTTCTGAGACTCGATCGATCTGTTAACTTGTCTTGATCTTGAAGAAGTAGTTGCAGGCTTTGCAGCCCTTGGCTCGGGTCTCGGGACGTGGTCGGGTTCATCGTGCCAGAAGCTGCTTTACAAAAAAAACCCTGCTGCTCTGCTGTAGTCGCTAATGCCAAGCAGGCGGAAGAATGTGGGTGCTGACTTAAACTTTGTGGGTGCTTGAGCACCCGAGCACCCGCGCTGTTGGCGCCCCTGGAAGCACTAATACCGCCTTCTGATTTAAGTGAAGCTTATTTTGAGCTATAGTAAGAGACTTTCATCCCTCCATGTATTGCTCCAGTCTCTCAGAAATCTGAACCCTCTCTCCGTACACCAGTCTTTTATCCAACCATTGAATTCCTCTATTCTTTGCTTCCTGTCAGAACTTACTCTTGGAACTGGCAGCACCTCAGAGAACGTAAGTGACTTAAACCCTACCCCACTGCAGAACCTGGCCAGTGCCCCAGACCTAGCCTACACCTCCATTACACTACTTCCTGCTAGATCATTAGTCCCTAAATGGAATAATGGGTGGATGTCTTTGTCATGGATTTTCCCCCAGGATGGAATGTAATGAATGTAATGTACCACAGGACTGGAGAACAGCACATGTAGTTCCCCTTCACAAAAGCAGTCCCAAGGATGATCCAGAGAATTACAGACCAGTCAGTCTGACCTCCATTGTGGGCAACCTCGTGAAGACCATACTAAAGGAAAGGTTGGTGGCATATCTAGAGGAGCATGGTCTCCAGGATGAGAGGCAGCATGGGTTCATGGGGGGAGATTGTGTCAAACAAATCTGATTGACTTCTTTGACTGTGTCACTAAGACAGTAGACAGGGGCCAAGCAGTAGATATCCTCTATCTTGATTTCAGCAAGGCCTTTGACTCTGTGCCCCACAAAAGGTTGATCATGAAGTTGGTGGATCTTGGAGTTGGGGAGAAGATGGCCAGATGGGTAGAAAACTGGCTGAGGGACAGAACCCAGAGGGTGGTGGTGGGGGGAGAGTTATCTGGCACCAGAGAGGTAGCAAGCGGGGTCTCACAGGGCTCTTTGCTGGGGCCGGTGTCGTTCAATGTCTTCATCAATGACATTGGGGATGGTATTAAAGGCAAAATGTGCCTATTCACAGATGACACCAAGCTCTGTGGAAGAGTGGACACTGCTGAAGGGATACAGGACCTACAGAAAGATCAGAAAAGCTGGGGAGGTGGTCCAGGATCTGGCAGCTTGGCTTCAATGCCAAGAAATGCAAAGTTATGCATATTGAAGCCAAGAATCCCAGGACAGAGTATCATCTGGGTGGAGTCCGAGTAGCTTCATCAGAGGAGGAGAAGGACCTGGGAGTGATGATCATTAGTGACCTGAAGCACTCCACGCTGTGCAAGAAAGCAGCAGCAAAGGCAAACAAGATACTGGGATGCATAGTTAGGGGGATCAGTAGTAGGAGAGAGGAGGTTATACTGCCCTTGTACAGGTCACTGGTCAGGCCACATCTAGAGTATGGAGTTCAGTACTAGTGCCCACACCTCTAAAAGGACATTAACCTGCTGAAGATGATACAGAGGAGGGTTACAAAGATGATAACTAGTCAGCAGGGTAAGGCATATGAGGAGAGGTTGAGGGCACTGAACATGTACTCCCTGGAAGACAGGAGAGAGAGAGTGGATATGATTGGGATATTCAAGTACTTGAAAGGGATAAATAAGGTCAAAAAGGAGAGTCTCTTTAAGCTGAGTGGCAACCATATCATGAGGGGGCACAGTCTTAAGATGGAGGATGGGAGGTTTAGGAGGGAGGTCATGAAGCACTTCTTCACAGAGAGGGTGGTGGACACTTGGAATGCGCTGCTGGAAGAGGTCATCTCGTTGAAGACAATGGGCAGCTTTAAGGGAGGCTGGGATAGGCATAGGGGAAGGTAAGAATCATGGGCAGAGAGGATGGGAGGAGTGAGGAGAGAGGGCAGAGACATTACCTCAAGCTGTGGACCCTGCAATAAGAGCAGACTTGATGGACCAAATAGCCTTCTTCTGCTGGCTTCTTTGTATGTTCACATGTACTAACATACTAAAATGCCAGCAGAATAGACCTAACAGTCTTTCAAGTCTGCTAGATTTTCCACATCCACATTCAGGGCCAACTTCGATGTCCTCTCCTCCCCCTTGGGTTATACTGTCCCCAGTCACAGGTGTGCAACCTGCAATGATCCTGGTCAGGTTGACCCTCCCCTGTACCTGTCCCATCCCCTCTTAAATCCAGCCACAGTCTACTCTTCAACCAGCTCCCTGGACGGTGCATTCCATGGTGCCACCACCCTTCAGTGAAATAACACCTCCTCCTCTCCCCTTTGAGCCTGTCCCCCTTCCAGCTTACACCCATTCCCTCCCATTGTCCCCTCCTCCTTCCTTTGAAGCACCCTGACTGGGCCCCCTTATTGATCCCTTTTATGTATTTAAAGACCTCTATCATGTCCCCCCCGTCCCTCCCCTCCTCCAGGGCGTACATGTCAAGCTCTCTGAGTCTCTCCTCATAGGTCCTCTCCCGCAAGTCCTGGATCATTTTGGTTGCCCTCATTTGGACCCTCTCTAGGAGTGTAACATCCCTCTTTAAATGTGGTCTCCAAATCTGCACACAAACTCAAGGTGTAGCCTAACCATGCAGTTGTACAGGGGTAACAATAATAATAATATTCTTTATTTCTATGGCACCTTTCATAAACCAAGGTGCCTAACAAAATGTAAACTAAACATATCAAACATTCCAACATCATTAAAAGTATAAATCAGATGATACAATTTAAAAGAGAAATCAGTCACCAAATGCCTGGTACCACAAATATGTCTTCAGTGCTTGTTTGAATTCCTCCACGGTCGTGCACTCCCATAACTGACGGTGTAGAGAATTCCAAAGAGTTGGGGCCACATGCATAAATGATCAGGTCCCCGAAGATTTCAGAGATGCCCTAGGAATCTCTAGAAACCCTTTGTCAGCTGAGCAGAGTGATTGCCGGGGCTGTAAGGAACCAGGAGCTCTTTCAGGTAGTCTAGGCCCAATCCATGTAGAGCATTGAAAGTCAATAGGCTGACTTTAAAGGTGATCCACCACTGTACTGGCAGCCAGTGCAGTCCACGCAGCACCGGCAAAATATGACAGGACCATGAAGTCACTGTCAAAAGCTAGGCTGCAGTGTTCTGCACTTGCTGCAAGCGGCGGATTTTCACCACAGGTAGCCCAATGTAGAGGGAGTTGCAATAGTCCAAGCGTGAGGTCACAAAGCAATGGATCAGTGTAGGTAGATCACCAGACGGAACAAGATGTTTAATCCTGGAGATATTCCTCAGATAGTAGAAAGAGGACTTGACAACGGCTGACACCTGCGAACGCAGAGTCAGACCTTCATCAAAAATGACCCCCAAGTTTCGCACCTGTTCAGAAATCGGGAGTAATAGCCCCCAAAGAAAAGCCCAGAGAGCAAACCAACCCCTGGCCCCCCTATCTGGTGTGTCGGATCCACAACCAGTACCTCAGTCTTTTCCGAGTTCAACTTCAGCAAACTCATATCTGTCCAATCCTGGATTTCTACAAGGCAGTTGTTAAAGACTGAGACTGAGAGAGAGTTCCATCCTGGGTCAGGTGCAAAAGAAAGGTAGAGCTGGGTATCATCAGCATAGTAGTGACACCTTAGCCCATACCTTATTACAATGTCTCTGAGGGGCAGCATGTACACTGCAAACAACATGGGGGACAACACTGAGCCCTGAGGGACCCCACAAGACAAAGAAACTTGGTCTGAGGAATGAACTCCGGACACCGCTCTCTGAGTTCTTCCAGTGAGAAAAGATGTAAACCATCTGAGGACTATGCCCAACAGTCTGCAGATGAACCTCAGGTGGTCAAGCAGGACCCCATGGTCCACAGCGTCCAAGGCTGATGAGAGATCTAGAAGTACCAAGATAGAGAAGTTTTTCCAATCTCTAGCCATCAGGAGATCATTGAGCACCCGAAGCAGTGCTGTCGAAAACCGGACTGGAGGGGTTTATAGATGTCATGGATTGTCAAGTGGTTCTCCAGCTGTATGGCCACTACTTTCTCAATCACCTTCCCCAAAAAGGGAAGGTTTGAGATTGGTTTGTAGTTCGTATGACAGTTGGGGTCCAAAGAAGCTTTCTTCAAGAGGGGTGTTACCACCACTTCCTTCAAGGAGTTAGGAAACTCTGCTGTTTCCTAGGAGCACCAGACTATCCATGCTAGGACTGGACCAATAGAATCAAATACAACCCAAAATCAGGGGAAGTTGGTCCTGGGTCCAAGCTATAGCACGTAGGGCATGCACCCTTGACAATCTGCATGACATCCATGAACTCTGGTTGGTTGAAGGCACTCCAGGAATGCTGAGGGGCAGAGGCCATGCGCCGTTCCAAAGCAATGCCCATACAGTGCACCGGCTGGAGTACCACCCTGATGTCAGCCATCTTATTCTCAAAGAATCAAGCAAGCTCATTGCACTCTACCTGTGAAAAGGCTTTACAATCTTGCAAACAGGCTGAGTTTCTGTTAGCACCCTTTGCAAACTGTGTGAGAGGCCTTTCAGCACCATGCAATTCTGCTTAAAGTTGGACCAGCATAACATGCTGTGGTGATTTGCATATGCAGCCCATGATGCTTTGCATTTTGTGGGCATGTGTGATTTTGTATTTTCTGAGTTAGGCAGTCTGTTTACAGTGCAAAAAAGCTGAGCCGGTCGATTCTGAGCGGCCACAATCTCCCGGACAGGAACTCTGCCTTCTTACAGGTGATTGCAGATTGATAGTCTTGATAATGATCCATAAATCTAAGGTGATCGGCATCAAGGGTGGATTTCCACCAGCAATGCTCTAACCTTCATCCTAGTCACTGCATCTCCCTCAAAGTCCCATCAAACAATGGGGATCGAGGGTGAAGGGAGAGAGGACAAACACAGATAGGAGCAACGACATCCAGGACTGCCAAAATGGCCATATTATAGGCCACCACAAGGGTCTCTGAGTCGTTATTTGCCACAGGAAGGGATAATAGGTCAAGCACCACCACCAGGCCTTCAGAACTAATATCTCGTAAAGGGCGATGCCTGACCATCTCCATGGGCATAGTCCTGAGAAGGGGGTACTAAAACTAAATCCCACGGTGTAGTGATCAGACCATCCAACTGGTTCCACCCCCAAATCAGAGGCCTCGATTCCCAGGAGGAAAACTAAGTCAAGAGAGTGGCCATGTTTATGGGTAGCAGAGGTAACTATCAGTGTAAGGCCCAGACATGACATCAACTGGAGGAAGTGCTGTCTAAATTGCGAGAGTTCATCATCGATCCAAGCCTTGAAGTCACCCAGAACCATCAGTCTGGGTGACTCAAATGCCATGTCGATGATGAAGTCCGACACCTCCTGAAGGAACTGCTTATCATCACCGGGTGGCCAGTAAATGAGAGCAATCCTACAGCCTACACCTGCTACCACAACACATTCAAATGACTCAGTCTCCAAGTTGGTACACTCACGAGATTAAATTCGGTCTTGAAACAGACTGCACCCCCCCCCCCGCAATCCAATCTCAGACAGTGGGTCACCAAGTACCCTGCTGGAGTAAAAGCCTTCAGTATGTGGCCAGAATTCTCATCCAGGCAGGTCTCGATGATGCAAGCCAGGTCCACTGTTCCCACAAGATCTGGAGTAATTGCAGTCTTGTTTTTAACGGACCTGGCATTGCATAACAACGCCCAGGTTGAAAGAACCTAAAGGGCTGCCCGAGCCACCTGCCCACCAAAATTGGTGGTGTCCTTGGGTATGGAAACCAGACATGATGGACCACGATCTTGGTTCCATTTCACCCCAGGGTGTCTCCTGGATCTTACGACCCCGATGTGGTGGCCCCACTCATTCACCCTCCACTGTTCGCACACCCTGGCCTTCCTTCCCCTCCTACAGGCAATACCCAGTGCCCTACAGTGCTGGTATGTTGTAAACTACAATGGGGGAGAGAAAAAAGGCCAGAGGGCATGGAGAGCAGAGGGTGAATAGCTCACAACTGTAGGGACAGGCCTTCGACACATTCTGGTGACCAATACATGAAACAACCTTTGCTAACCAGCAAAATCCTAAAATATTTATGGCAATTAAATAATATAAAATAAAATAAGACAAGACAAAGTTGCAACAAAATATAAACCCTTGACACTTATTTAAAGAAAAATAGGTAAACCTCAAACACCCATCCCTATAATAAAACAAATAAATAACCCTCGAATTACTCCTCCCCTAACATAAAATTCTAAAAAGAATAAAATATAACAACTCAGAGCCTTGGACAAGGGTAGATCTGCTTGAGAATAGTTCAGTCACGAGTAGATAACAAACTTGCTGTAAATTAAATCCAAGGTACAAGAATAAAACAAGCATGAGTGAAAAATATCTTCAGCTCCCTAGGACCCTCACTTCTGCCTTTCTGCAGGTAATCCCCCTGGTGATGCATTCCAGCATCCTATTTGCCCTTGCCACTGCCCTCCTACAGGTCTCTGAGTTGTTCATTTGGACATCTACCACTACCCCCAGGTCCCTCTCACCCTCCATGACTTGAATTTTGGCTCCTCCCATGGTATACCCTGGCCTGGATTTCTGACTCCCAGATGCAGAACCCTGCACTTCCCCACATTGAATTTTAGTTTCTATTTTCCTGACCACCATTCTAGAACCTCCAGATCCTCCTGTAAGGCCACCCTCCCCTCCTCCTCATCCACCACTTACCCAGTTTTGAGTCATCTGCAAAGAGACTCATTTCACTTCTGATCCCCTTTCTTATGTCTGAGACATAGGAGTTGAAGAGAAGTGGCCCAAGCACTGACCCCTGGGGCACTCCACTTGTAACCCCCCTTGGGGATGAGGCCAGCTCCCTAACCACCACCCTCTGAGTACGCTCAGACAGCCAATTTCCTATCCATCTTAATAACTGTCTCCCTACCCCCATTTCCTTCAGTTTAGCAAGCAGGCCATTGTGGGGTACTACTAAATCCAATTCCTTGCTGAAGTTCAGAAAGAGGACGCCCACCAGCCTACCAGGCCCTTGTCACTCAGTCATAGAACTCCACAAGGCTCATCTGACATGACCTTCCCAGGACAAAGCCATGATGCCTATTGTCCATTTGCATAAACTTCATTTGCCATCATCCGTGATAAGCATTCAGTCCATATACCCCTACACTTTTTTACCTTCCTTCCCTCCCATGCCTTTTATTATTGAGTCCCCCATTATCAGTACTTTCTCCTCATCAACCTTCCATTGTGCTGGCTGTCCCCCTTGCCTGCCTTCCTCAGTCTTGCTGGATGAACTTTCCTCCTCAGTTTTTCCCTAATTTTACCACTCACTCCCCCTGCACCCTCCCTCCAGGGGACCACCCCCTTGCATGGTAGTCTGAACACTACCACCTTTCCCTGTTCCTATAGCCCTCACTTCCTTGCCCTGTTTCTCTATTTCCTCCACCACCCTTCTGCCCTCATTCTTGTCCACTGTGGGACCTGTTACAGATTTCCCCTTCACCTCCTGCACAGCCCCCCCCCCTTCACCTTGACCTCTTTTCTGTCTGAGATGTGATCCTCCCCATCAAACTTTCCATTTCAGAATTTTGTGCGCATTGTGGCCCCCTAGAGGGAATTCTCTCCATCATCTCTAGCTCTTTTGACTCCCTTGCACTAGCCTCTCCAACAGTAGACTCCCCTCTGCTTCCTTCCCTGGGCCCAGGCTCCTCTAATACCTTACCCTGGTGTGTCTGCAAAGGGTCCCTCCCCTTTCCATCCGGTGTTCCTGCACTTAAGAGATCATTCTTTGTGCCTTCCAGCTTCCTTTCCCCTGCTCCCCCCACTGCTGGCTTCTCACTGTTGCTCTCCTCCATTACCTCTTCTACTAGTGGATTGAGGGGCACAAATCTGTTACCTTGCTCTGTTGCCATGTTGCCTTTTTTTGCTGCTATTTGAGGCATTATTTGAAGTCTGTCCCCTAATTGCAGACATCTGCCTTCCTTTTCCTGGTCCTAACTATCTTCCACATTTCCTTTTCCCTAGCTGTCTCCCTGCCTCCTTTCTCCAGATTCCTCTTCTCACCTCTAAATTTGCTATTTTCCTCTTCCCATGCCCTGTTGTATCCACTTGTCCCCCTCCCTTCCTCCCTTCTGCAAGATCCTGCATTCTCAGTCCTTTTTCCCAGACCCCTGGCACATCCCCCTACCACTTCCATCCCTGGCTTATACTGACACTCACCCCTCTCCTCTCCCCCCCCCCGCAGAGTGCCCACCTTAGCCACCCTGTTTCCACCTTCAACTGTGAGTTGTTTACACACCATGCAACCACCAAACCTCCAAGCCCAATTTAGTACTATGGCTGCTCCACGTCCACTACACCCCACCATGCTACCAAACAGGCCACCCCCTTGGCTGCCCCTCCAGCTGTGCTGCCTTTCCATAGCAATGCCAGCTCCACCGAAAATTAGTCTTGCAGCAATCTGAGCTCTCCCTATTCAAGTACCTTACTCCTCCAGCTTTTCCCACCACTCTGAGTAGAACCCTAGTCCCTTTTAATCAGCACTTAAGTGTACAGGTAAAATTCTACCATTCCGCAGTTCATAATTCAAGGCAGACAGATAAGCAGCAAGACAGATATATAAGTAGGACAACAAGATGCCAGGGCCTCACAAATTAAAAAAAAAAAATCAGAAAATAGCAATTATGTCAGTTTACTATCAGTTTCTGTCATAGATAGGTGCATTATGTTATTTTTTCAGTAAGCTCAAAATATTGTTATTGGGAAGCAGGGGTGTAGGAAGGCATATGCACTGTACTCAACAGAGTACAGTAAAAAAAAATTCAGGCAGGGGCAACTGACCAGTCAGGGGCAACAAAAACAGGAAAGTAAGGACATTGCGAGTCACATTGTGTCTGTGTGGCACTGAGTCCTTTTGTCTTTGTTGTTCACAATGGGGCTGTGATGCCACTAGCCAAATACACAAACAAGAGCAACTTACCATGCAGGCAGAAAAACAAAGGATGGCGGATTACAGGAAAAAACTGATTATTTGAACTCTGACATGGCAATGGGGGCTATCGTTGGTGTGGTGTGGCAGTGCATATTTTGGTTTATGTGTACATGGGGGGGGGGCAACAGTGCATCAGTTTTGAGTACAAGTTTAAAATTCCTGGCTACACCCCTGTTGCGAAGAAGTGAGAGAGCTAATACACAGAATGTTGCTAACCTAATATGGGAGCACCCTGGACTTCTCCCATACCATTTCAGAAACCTTTCTGTTTACTTCATTACACCTCATTTTAAAGAGGTTATATGACTGCAGAAAGACTTCACATGGAGTTGAAAGGGAGAGAGGATGCAGGTGGCTTTTAAAAGAAAAATTACAGTGTATATTATTGTAGGGCGTTCAGCTCAGTTCCGTTCCACTGTGTGGAGCTGAGCGCACAGAAGTAGGTTGCCGAGTCCTTTGTCTGAGCGGCAGATATCGTTAAGGTGACCGATTTCTCTTTTCCGTTCACGTTCATGCTGAAACGGGGGTCGACGTTTTCTTTCCCATAGACAGCCCCATCCCCATAGCCATCACCATGGAAGAGATATTCCAGAGACTGGCCAGGGTATTGCCGGTACCAAAAGAGGGTTGGGGTGCTAGTAGTGCTCTTGTAAGTAGATTTCAAGGTGACCGAGCCCCCATCACGGACCATTTCTCGAGGAGTCTGCGAGACGGAGTTTTCTTGACCACTGGCGAGCTGGACTGCAGAGAGAGAGAGA
Source organism: Neoceratodus forsteri (assembly GCA_016271365.2). NCBI lineage: Eukaryota > Metazoa > Chordata > Ceratodontiformes > Ceratodontidae > Neoceratodus > Neoceratodus forsteri. The sequence continues at coordinate 707,855,377 of CM028138.1, read as the reverse complement.
AGTGGAAAGAAGTTAACTGTTTAAAAAGCTAGTGTGTCACTTCATGAAATGGCAAATTGCAGGAGAGTTTAAAAATTAACAAAGGGTAGCTACTTTTATCTGAAAACTGCACGTTTTGAAATAATACAGTAAAGTTTTAACTGCAAGAACATGAAACAAAAACATTTTGGAAAAAACACTACTTTTTAATCATGTTGCATTAAATGATCTTTTAAAAACAATCCAGTTCTGATATCCTTATTTAGAAGCGACGATCAATTTTGATGTGCTGGTGAAGGGCACCTGACTAGTTCCAGGAAATGCCATGTAATATCTCCTAACACACACACAACCATATACGCATGTTTTCATTCCAATGCTGACTTCTGCAGAGGGTTGAATGAACCTGGATGATATATACAGTGCTTTTCTCAGAATCCTACTATAATGCCATAGCAAAAATAATACCTACAGCACCAGAGACACGAAAATAGGATGCGGATGCAAGGCATGATGACTGATATTTGAGATCTGCCTAGGATATCTTCAAGGCAAGTGCCTGTCTCCCGTGGAACAGAAGCAGTTTTAAAACAAAACGACAGGCTGAACAGAACATGAACAGAGGGGAGGGGCCATTTGTAAAATACATCTGACGCCCACAGTATTTCAGCCCCAGTGAAATATTTATTTGTTCTTTCACATGGGTTGTCAAGATTGGTTATAGCTTTCATTTTAGAAATATTTATCAATACTGGCTCCCATTCCATTTTTGCTTGGATTTTACTGGACTTTTAGTAAATTCAGTGGAGGTTTCTGATTTTTCCACTGTCTGTATCTTTTCCTCACATGAGAACTGTCTGATTAAGCAGTTTGTTTTTTTTTTATTTTTTGTTTGTTTGTTTGTTACTATAAGTGAACACCTTCGGAATGGGACTTGTCAGTAGTCACATCACACAACTGGCAAATAAATCAAATGAACTCAAACTGTCCTGCCATGAGAAACGTGGCAGCTGCCACCTTTACCCACTAAAACCATCAATTATTCCTTAAAAATGAAACGTCCTTACATTACAAATAAATGTTGTTTCCCTGATCGTTACCATTCTTTACACAAACTCATTAAAATGAATTACTGTTCATAGTTCTCATTACTAGGATTTCTTTGCTGAACATGAAAACGCCCCCTCCTATCTTTACCAGTGAAAATTTTGTTTTTTATCCAGCCACAGATGAATAAAACTGAGGCTCTGGGTCCAAAAAAGGTGTGTGTGTGTGTTTTGCACAATATTGAATTATTTTATTGATTTACTTATTTATGTAATTCAAAATTTCACCAGGAAGGACATACTGGACTGATGACAGCTCCGTCCTAGATGCACCCTGGGAGAATGGGGCACAGGAAGTAAACAGCACACGATGTGCATGTGAAGATTACATTTTGAAGATACAGAAAAATAAAACATAATACAGTTGCGTCACCCCGATGTACAGGCAGGACAGACAGGGAAATACAAAATACAGGTGTACAATTATGTGTTTAAGGTAGAAATGCAACACAGTAGTGGGAGTAAACTTTAAATGAGGCAGAGAATATTTCTACCCAGACTGCAGATGTGCAAGACATCAGTGCCAGTGCAGTGGGTACGGGAACAAAACAATTCCCATGTGCATGTCACTGAAGAGTAGCAGATTAGAGCCACACAGATCAGAGGCCTAGGGTGGGTGAGAATTTGCTCACAGGTGGGGTGGGGGACACAAGGGTCAGGGCAGGGGTAGGTACAGATACAGGAGTAAACATTCAGCCGGTTAAATGTGGGAGAACCACAGAGAAAAAAATCAGTACAAAGAAGGAAGCACTATTATAAAGGGGATGGGAGCGATGGCAGGGGCTGATTTAAACCGGTTAAAAACAAAAGTCCTGACATAGGAGATTATTTTTATTTTTCCTAGGTAGAGCTTATCTATACAAAGAAGCAGGGATCACTATTAACAAAAATGGAAATTCGATATTTCAGGGGTCCCCCCCCCCCAAGTCGGCTCCTATGAGTCCTGGAGTTCACTGCAGCACATGCATTTCAATAAGGGATGGGTTAACCTGTTCAGGACAGCACCGCCCCCCCCCCCAACACACACACAGTGTTGCCCAGGTTTCCATTAAAATACATAAATTGCTTTGAAATGCGAATTATGTAACTAAAGTGTGTTAAGAACTAAATGCTACACAAGTTTTTAATTGCCTTTCATTGTTTTAGCAACCTCACACTCTAGTTACCAGAATATGGATAACTAATTGGCTACAGTTAAAATGGAAGCACATTTCGATTAAATTACTTTATTTTGTTCTTAAAAGGATTGCTTCTTATTTTCAATCAACTTAGGGTAAACATAGTCTAAACCAATTGGTCAATTTCTAGGGGCAATAAGACACTCCAATGTGTGCAGTTATGCCGAGATAAATCACACTTCCCAGGTGCCTGTAGCAGCACTTGGATGTGCAGTGTAGTAATAATGCACATGAAGCATGCTACTTTATCACTATAAAAACATCCTGTCAAGATCATTGCTTACATATGCAGTCTTTCTCTCTATCCCCTTCCCCTCTCTTGTCTGTTAGACACACACGCGTAGGCGTTTTCAATTTCAGAGACATATTCGCATAACAGTAGGTTTGCAATCATTGCCAAGGTGGTATGTTTTACATACATATAGAAAGCACATATAACCAAGTAAGTAAAGTGTGTCAGTACACCACGGTGTAAATGCACTTTCCCTTCTCCCCCCCCCCCACACACACACACACACACACACACACCATGTATCGGGATTACCTTGTTGTGCATAGACAATGGAATTAACAATATAAAGAGAATTTGTCTTGCATTACCATACAGGAAAACAACGTAATTCAGGGTCCATATGTAAATTACAGAGAAGTACAGGAATATAACCCGAATTTAGGGGAAAAATATAACAGTGAGCTGAGAATTACAGTAGGTCTTTCTTTCCGTTTGCTTGCATCTCCCCCCTGAGAGAATATTCAAGAGGTTTATGAAGGATGTACTGTGGCTCCCGCATCACTGTGCTTTGCTTGTAGCGCACAAATAATTTGCTGAGTGTTCAGTCTTCACCTTCTTTATCTTCAGGGACGATGTTTGAACTTCGGGTCTGGCTACTTCGAAATCAGACGAGAACCCCTGCTCGTATTGAGCATCTCCAGCCCCATACGAATAGGCTATTAGGGTAAGGGCGCCACTTCTATACTGCCGGTACCAGAAAATACTGAGGAAGGAGCTATCATCATGCCGACACTCCATTTTTGTTTCCTCATCAGTTTGGGAAAATGCAAACGCTGGAGTCTGGGTGACATGCACGCCATTACAAAGATCTGCGAAGATAAGGGATACGCACACATTTTTTAAAAACATACCTTACAATGAAATAGGAATCTCTCTATCTACAGACAGTGTCTATCCATCTCTCTGTCTGTCTGTGTACATAGATTGCAAATGAATAAATATTTCTGGTATAGGGTTCTAAAGATAGAGTATACTGTATGCGTGTTCCACATATCACACAAGTGACCTCTATACAGTCTAACAAGGACACCTTTGCTTTGAATGAAAATGTTTACTATTAAGAAAAAAATCTTACTGGTAAAAAACAGCAGCTCAGTGAACAATGAGACCATGGACGGCATCTCCGTGGATGTAATCAGGGGAGCCTAGAAAAGAACAAGCTAGGTGTCCTAAGGCTCAGAAACTTAAGACTATATACAGACAACTGACATCGGAAGTGAGGTCACTGTTCACTCATTTTGCTTCACGAGAGTATTTTTTAACACATCATTTCTTAAGTTTTTCCCGCCTAGAACAAGAACAGAAAGTACAATTCAGGGCGACCCAGAAGACATACTGCCCTCCTAAGCACACATGAATAGCTGCATGTCATTCTCAATCAAGGAAATGCAGAAATACTCGCATCACTTCAAAATGCCTGCAAGTACTGTATAACAGATCCACAGTCATCATGTTACAGTTGAAACATCTGGCAAGACTAGAACAAAGGAAGCGTTTTGCTATCTTGAATCCAGCTCAGTGAATTGTCTCAGATTACGCTCTGCCCGTAGAGTACCAGTTTTGTAAATGTGAATGGCTCCACTGTTTTGCCAGCTAATTAATAACGTATGCATACAAAAGCTGTCTGGATTTTCTGACAACATAGTGAATTTGTCATGACACCATATGAATCAGATGCTTTGAAAGTGAAGCAAGCATTAATCCACCAGAAAGGAAGCATTTCCTAGGAATTAATGCATGGCTGGGGGTCGGCCTCCTGTGCCCACCACCCAACCACGCACTAGTTCCTAGGAAATGCCTCCTTTGGAGGGGATTAATGCCCTTGTAACATGGCAAGTGCTAGTTACAGTTTTATAAATAAAGCAATCTCACTGTTGCACATTTAATGTTTATTATAATCATTTTTTGGTGGAACAGTACAAAAAAACGGACATAACACAATGTGTGCATTGATACTGTGACTGCTTAAATATTCACTAGTTAATAACACTACAAATTTAATAATATTGCTGTAGTATTACTATGCTGATGTATTACTGTTTCGAACATACTACAGTATATTTAACTTCTTAGGAGACTCCTCAATACTGAACTCAGCAATGCAATGATTTGTGGGTTGCAAAGAGTAAACTTGCATACCTTAGTTACAGTGCGGTGATTAATTTTTTCTCTTTTCTAACAGCAAGTTTACATTAGGAAACACTTTCAGGTGACTGTGCTGTGCACCAGGACATTAGTAACTCAACTGGAACCGGGTGCTGTACTAAGGGTTGGCACTATGGAAGTTTGTTCTGTACCAAAAGGAGGAAACAATGGAGGCATTATATAGGTAGGCAAGTAAGGGGCCCTACTACAGTTACATCTGAGGACACATTACTGCATACTATAAAATCTATGCACTCATGGGACTGGAAGTGCAGCTCATCATACAGGGGACAGTCTGCAAACAAACAGGGTATTTCTTATACAACACACAATTTATTTATTTATTTGTGTCTAGGATTACAAAGTACATTTGAGCCAAAGCTCTTTTACAAAGGTTCCATATCATGCTGGTTACAGGGTAACAGACACTAAAACATAAAATAGCTACAGGTACATGGTTTTAGACAGTAACTTTGTTTGACAAAATCAGACTGAGCGATGAGTAACACAAGAAACAACAGGAGGAAGAGGGCAAGAAGGGGAGAGGGCTGAGGGTAGGGGAAGGCATAGGTGTAGAGGGTCTGGGTGAGGCAGCCGAGGGGCCTTGTCAGGACAGACACAGGGCAAGTGCATTAGAAGTTGCATTGGACATGTAAGTGCAAGAAGAGAGGGCAGAAACTGACACCTATAAGGTCGGAAGCAGTGTAGGGAATGAAGATGTTATGGGGTGCAAGCACAGGTGGAGGTGCCAGTTATGGAGTGGCGGAGCTTTTTTTTGAATGCTTCAAGAGTTGCTGTGGATAAAGTGTCACTAGAGAGCTCATACAGCCAACTCAGAGCCCTGTATGCAAACGACCTTTGGTCTTGGGACGTGCAGCAGTGGGGGATTTGGGGTTTAGAGCTCCTGGTGTTGCGGTTGGTGATTTTGGGTTTGATGAGGGTGCTGACTCCTGGTGGTGCCTTTCCCATCATGATTTTCTTAGCAGTGATGCAGGTTTGGTATTTGATTCAGTTGTTCAGTTGCAGCCAGCCTGTTTTGGAGTAGAGGTCTCAGGTGTGAGTGAGATGGTGGGAACCAGTAACGAGTTGGCAGGCTTGATTGAGGGAAGTTGAAACACGCCTGAGAGATGAGGTTGCGGCAGATCCATAGATAATGAGACCATAGTCAATGATGCTGATGATGGAGCTCTGGACAGCTATGGACAGAGCTTCTGGGGTTAGATGTTTCCTGTGTCAGAATAGTAGGCCCATCCTGGTGTTGGCTACTTTTGCCACATTATTGATGTGTGGGACATAGGAGAGATTACAGTAGAGGGTGAGGCCGAGGTATTTGAAGGTATGAACTTGTTTGAGGGTGATTTCTTGCTTGGTTTTAATGGAGATCTGATATTGTTTGTGTTTGTTTTGGGAGCTGCAGAAGCTCATGGTCTTTGTTTTTTTCTGATTAAGTATAAATCTGTGTTTTGTGAATGTTTTTAATTGCAGAGAAAGCCTGTTGGAGGTTACCTTGTAGATGGACTGGATCATGGTGGGATGCCAGGATGACAGCATCATCCATGTAGAGTAGGATCTGTTCAGGGCAGAATTCTGGCAGTGAGTTCAGAAAAAGGCTGAAAAGGAGGGGGCCCAAGATTGAGCCCTGTGGGACACCGGACCGGACTGGTCTTTGGTCTGAGAGTGTGCCAGCAATTCTCACTCTTTGGGAGCTGTTGTCTAAGTGGCTTTTGAACTGGCTCACCTAGTTAGGTGAGAACCCTGCTAGTCGAAGCTGGGCAAGTAGGAGATTGTGGTTGACAGTATCAAACGCTTTAGTTAAGTCGATGAAGGTGGACCCAGTAAGATGACTGCTATCAAGTGAGTGATGGATTGCACCAGTGAATTCAAGTAGTGCCGTGGAGGTGCTATGACCTTTTCTAAAGCCATGTTGCTCCTTGCACAGGATGTTGTGATTGTCTAGGAAGTCAGTGAGCTGGTCTGACACAATCCGTTCTAGGGCCTTGGAGAGTGGAGGTAGGATGGAAATTGGACGGTAATTCTCAGTAGCTGTTTTGTCACCACTTTTATGAATTGGGGTTACCATGGCAGATTTCCATAAGTCAGGGAATTGGCTGAGGCTGAGGGAGAGGTTGAAAATCCTGGTCAGTGGTCGGAGTGCTTCTTCAAGTGTGAGTGATAGCAGCCTGAGGTTGAGGGAGTCACTGCTGGCTCTGGAGTTGCAAATGGCTTTGGTAACGTAGCTGCGGACTTGATGCATTTTTACTGCTTTAAAGTAGAAGGGAGGGTGGCTGGAGGCGGCTGGGGGGGGCAAGGGGAACCACTTCATCGAAAAAACCCTGTGGGAGTACAGCACTGAGGTCCGTGAAGGTGTCATTAAATGTATCAGCAATAAGTTTCTGGTCAAGTGTAGTTTCACCATTTATGCTGAGTACTGATGGGGGTGATTTAGATTGCTTCCCAGTGACTTCTTTAATGTTATTCCAGAAGTCCCTACCATTGCCCCATGAGTTAGTGAGAGCATTATGGAAATAGGTGGTCTTCGTATCCCAGATATATTTGGTGCAGTCATTTCGTGCACGTTTATAGTTAGCAATATCAACTTGTCTCCCGGTGTTTTTGGCAATCTTCCAAAGGTGGTCTCGAGCTTTTAGTCATCTAAGTAGGTCTCCGGTGAGCCTAGGGTTACATAGGGCTTTGGCCTTGCGCTTCTTGAAGGGTGCAAATATGTTGTATGCTTGGTTGAAGATCCTGATGAAGTGTTCCAGTACGGTGTTCACATTGGTTGCAGTGAGAACTGGGGACCAATCCTGTTGATGAAGGAATGTTTTGAGATGAGGTAGCTTGCTTCTAGGTAGAACCCAGCTAGTAATGGTTTTGGGGAGGGGGCTTGATGAATTTTGAAATTTTGAAAATGATGAATTTTGAAAAGATGACGGCTGTTTGTGGAGCTACTAATATGGCTACAGTAGGAACACTGTGAACTGGGTGGGTTATTAGGACACAGAAAATGCTGCATTTCTATGTGGCTGTTACAGGTATTACCTCAGAGGGCATTTGCCCAAATGAACCCACTTAAGAAATGAGGCAACACATTTGTTTGTTATAAGAAGGCCACAGCTTTACTTCACTTCAACTTTGTTTGGTTACACACAGAAACTTCAATAATCAACATATATACATACACAGTATTAAAACACCAATATAACTATAAAGACCCCTTGGGTAGCAAATTCATCTGGCCTGGTGTTATTGCTGATTTCAGCTTCTTCCAGTGGGGATAACTCTGGCCCTTAAGTTGGTCAGACCTGCCCAGGGCCATGTCTCTCCTTCAGACAGTCCCCTCCCACATTTTCATACCAGGAGAATTCTCGAGGCTGGTGCCCACACAGGGCCGCCCTCCCTGTCCACCGGACATGCACCCCGACGTTGGATTCCACACATTCTTAGGTTACTGCTTTCCCTTTCACAGCGTACCCACCCCAGGGTCATGCCACTGGGCCCTGTGTCACCCAAAGACACCACAGCTTAACTGTACCCTCTTCCCAAATTAGCCATGAATTTATGCCCCCATTAGAAAGCTGTGACTAGCAGCACCAAGTTAACACATTCCTTTCTGAGATCTGATATCCTTTTAATTAGGCCTTGTGCCTCGACAACGAACTCCAGTACCCCCAAAATGGCATAATCCAGATAAGGCTTGCCGTGGCCATTTTCCAGCCAAGGGGTAGGGGGTGGAGGATCTTCCAATGTAGGGCAGGATTGAAGAGGGCATACTGTCCTTCAGCCAGCCCTTAAGTACCCATCCTGGCTTCTCCCACAGGATCCAGAAGGACCATTCTACTGGACCGTGGTCCTCACTGGGGAGTCACTTGGACTGTGCTCATGGCAGCAGGATGGGGCTCCATAAACCCATAAATCTGTGGGCCATGGGCAAATGTACCCCCACGGTGAGAGGCCATGGGGGGTCGTTGCCCAAACTAACCCACTTAAGAAATTATGCAACACATTTGTTTGGCATAAAAAGGCCGCAGCTTTACTTAACTTCAACTTTGTTTGATTACACACAGAAACCTAAATAATCAGCATATATACATACATAGTATTAAAAACGACCAAGACCCCTGGGGCAGCAAATTCATCTGGCCTGGCATTAACATAGAAACATAGAAGCATAGAATTTGACAGCAAATAAGGACCGCTTGGCCCACCCAGTCGGCCCATTTCCCTACCTAATGGATAAGCTGCAGATCCTAGTTAACCAGTAGCCTACTTCTTCTTACCCCCACCCCCTAGAATTGCCTTATGACTGTCCCATGCATGCTTGAATTCCACCACTGTTTTTGACTCCACAACCTCCTCCAGAAGGCTGTTCCATGCATCCACAACCCTCTCTGTGAAAAATACTTCCTTAAATTACCTCTGAGCTGCCCCCATCTTCAAATTGTGCCCTTGTTCTTGCACACCTCTTTTTTGAAGATGCTGTCCTCTTGGACTTTGTTGATTCCCTTGAGGTACTTGAAAGTTTCTATCATGTCCCCTCTCTCTCCTTTTCCTCAAGGCTATACATATTAAGCTCCTTAAGTCTCTCTTCATATGTCTTCTGGTGCAGACCCTGCACCATTTTAGTTGCCCCTCTGGACAGCTTCCATCCTGTCTATGTCTTTATGGAGATTGGGTCTCCAGAACTGATACAGTGCACTCAGATGGGGTCTGACCAGCTGGTTCTGCACAGAGAGATAATAACTTCCTGTTTTCTACTGGTGATGCCTCTCCCTACGCATCCCAGTATCCCCCCAGCCCTCCTTGCTGCTCTCTCACATTGCTTGCCCACCTTTAGGTCATCTGATATGACTACCCCCAGGTCCCTTTCCATTTTTGTTGTTGTTAGTATCTCACCCCCCACTGTGTACTCTTCCCCTTGGTTTTAGTTTCCCAGGTGCATTATCTTGCACTTCTTAGCATTGAATCTGAGCTGCCATACATTTGACCATTCCTCTAACCTTGCCAAGTCCCTTCTCATCCTTTCCACCCCACCTTGTGCATCAACTCTGTTGCAGATCTTTGTGCCATCTGCAAAGAGACATACCTTTCCTTCCAGTCCCTCTGCAATGTCGCTTATAAAGACATTGAAGAGGACCGGTCCTAATACTGAACCCTGGGTACTCCACTAGTAACCCCTTTCTTCAGAGTGGACTCCATTTACTATTACTCTCTATGTCCTATTCTCCAGCCAATTCCTTTACCCAGGCTGTCATCTTGGGACCCACTCCAGGCTGGCTAACTTGTATATTAATCTTTGTGTGGACTGTGGCAAATGCCTTGCTAAAGTCTAGGTAGCCATGTCCACAGCCCCTCCCTGATCTACTACTTTGGTCACCCAGTCAAAGAAATCTATCAGATTTGTCTGGCATGACCTTCCCACTGTGAATCAATGCTGCCTTGGGCCCTGTGCCCCTCTGGCCTCTAGATACTTGACAATTCTTTCCTTCAGAAGTGATTCCATCATTTTCCCCTACCACTGAGGTTAAACTAACAGGTCTGTAGTTTCCTGCTTCTGCCTTGCTCCCACTTTTGTGAAGGGGAATCACATCTGCCCTCCTGTAGTCCTCGGGTACCACCCCATCCTCCCATGATTTGTTAAAGAGGGTAGTCAGTGGTGTCACTAGTTCTACCCTTAGTTCTTTTAGAATTCTGGGATGGATCCCATCAGGCCCCATTGCTTTGTCCACCTTCAGTTTTAAGAGTTCTTTCAGAACCCTTTCTCTGTAAATGGGCTGGTATCAACTTCTGTATCCAGAGTGTTTCTACTGTTTGTTTTAGGTACCTCCCCTTCCTTTTGTAAATACTGAGCAAAATATTGGTTTAGTATCTCTGCCTTTTCACAGTCTCCCTCTGCCCACCCTACCTCCCCTTTATTAAGCCTCACTATCCCTCCCTTGGTCTTCCTTCGCTCCCTGATGTACCTATAAAAGGTTTTATCCCCCTTCTTAACTGAGTTGGCTATCTTTTCCTTGGTTTGGGCCTTTGCTGTTCTGGCTGCCTTCCCAGCTTCCTTTTGCTTTAACTGATACAGTTCTCTGTCCTGCTCCTTCTGTGATTCCTTGTACTTCCTGAATGCTTTCTTTTTCTCTTGAACCTTTACTGCCACTTCCTTTGAGAACCATAGTGGTTTCTTACATTGTTTCATTTTGTTTATTTGCTTAACACAAAGGCTTGTTACCTCTGTGATGGCAGTTTTTATTATTCCCCATTGTTCTTCCACCCCTCCTTCCTGCCCATTTGCTAGTGCATTCCTTAGGCACTCACCCATTTTGGCAAAGTCAGCCCTCCTGAAGTCCAGTACATTTGCCTTTGTATGGCTTGACTCTATTGCTGTGTTTATTGTGAACCATACTGTTCGATGGTCACTAGTTCCCAGATGGCTACCCACTTCTACATCTGTGATCCTCACTTCATTTCCATTTGAGAGAACCAGGTCTAAGATTGCTCCCTCTCGAGTGGGCTCCAGTACTAGTTGTCTAAGACATGCCCCCTGTAGGGTACTTAGAATAACCTCACTCTTCGAAGTGGCTGCTGCAACTGCACTCCAGTTAACATCTGGCATATTCGGATCATCCATCAGCAATATCTCCCCTTTTTCTGCCATTCTAAGTATACTTTCTATCATTTCCTTGTCCATTTCCTCCCCCTGAGAAGGGGGTCTGTATACAACCTCTGTGCGGATTGTGGTGCCATTGCCTGTCTCCAAATTGACCCACAGTGCTTCTTCTCCTCCCTGTTTACCCTTTTGTTATGTTGCTTTGATTCCTTCCCTTATGTAAAGAGCTACTCCTCCTCCTCCTCTTTTACCCTCCCTGTCCCTCCTGTAGATAGTGTATCCTGGTATGTTTACGTCCCTGCCATGGTTTTGTGTGTACCATGTTTCTGTGACTGCCACAATATCCAGATGTTCCTCCTCCATCAAGGCCACTAATTCAGGAAGCTTGTTACCCAGACTACGGGCATTGGTACTCATTGCTCTCCATTTTTTGATGGCTTTGCCTTCTGTTGCAGCATCCCCCACTGACCTTTCTACCTCGGTCTTTTTCTCATTTAGTACCCTGTTTTGTAGGGAGAGCTGGGATTTTCCTGCTGCTTATCAGTGCCTCCGCCCTTGCTATTGCTGATTTTGCTTCTTCCAATGAGGGGCACTCTGGCCTAGGGCCATGCCTTTCCCTCAGACATTCCCCCCCATTCCATACCAGGGAATCCTCATGACCATTGAATGAGGCTGGTGCCCGTCCAGGGTCGCCCTCCCCATCCACTGGTCATGTGCCCCTTGCATTGGATTCCGCATATTCTTAGGTGACCACTTTCCCTTTTGCAGCATACCTGCCCCAGGGTCGTGCCATCATGCCCTGTGTCACCCAAAGACACCACAGCTTAACTGTGCCCTCTTGCCAAATTAGCCATGAATTTACGCCACTTAAAACATGATAACACATTTCCCCACTAATGTCCCAGGGGTCTTCCTTGCTTTATTACTGCCTTCAAAAAAAGTCTTGCACCATTACATTAAAGACATCATAGGCTATCCCTGACAAGTGTACCCCATCACAGCTGTACATAGCATTGCATGTTTTGGAGATGAGATTATGACAGAGTATGGTGATCCTGCAAAGGGCGGCAAACCAAGACACCTCTCGATTGACCTCCCTGGGTGTTTTTTCAATGACCTTGTATTTATGGGCACCTCACCGCTGATAGGAGATGCTCCTTGACCAAGCCAATCTGGTTGTCGGGAACAGGGTCTGTAGCTGATTCAGTCCCTTTTTATTTATGAAATGAGTCTTGGGGCCCCAAGTGCCACCAGGTCATTCCCCCCCCCCAGGTGCAGCACCAACACCAAAGGTGGCTGCTTCTGCAGCCTCAGCCTGAGCACTGTCTGTATCATTTGGTTCCATCTCATGCCCCCTTTCCCTGCCCAACAAATCTTGGCCTGGCAGCTAGGCACCCCAAGCTATACCCCATATGGGAGAGTTGTGGCTCTATTGTATGCTTCCCAGACATATGAATGGCTGATGATCCATATCTCCAGTCTTTTGCCACTCCCAACTGCAATACAAACAGAAAAGTGTCAGTCGGGTGTCCAATCATGCCTTTCCTTACAACAGTCAAGTAGCTTATTTCTGGTGCTCTTAGCTTGAAGGCAGGTTGGGCAGTGAGTCTGCTTGCAGTCATATAGAACCTTTGAATGCCCCTGATGACCACCTGCCCATTTTCTTTATCTGATCCTCTACCAAACCTATTCTCAATGCCTCACTGTCCACCCCATCCAGAAAGAATGGGAACCAAAAGACTTGGGATCCTTTCCTGTAAGCCATAAGCCCTTCCTCATAACCACCAAAAACTGGTGCCTGCTTACCTGGCTCCTATCCCCATGTAGAAATAAGTGGCCCTCCCCCTTTGGCCTGTCCACCACATATTCTCCAAATCAGGACCATGGGCAGGCCTCCCTTGTCCTTGTTCAGTGCAACATTATGACAACTGGAGGACTGCACTGGTTTATCTTAGACCTCTGTAAACAGAGACAGACTTTTTCCGGGAGCCACGTCATGTCACATGCTTGGAGGTTGCCCCCCGTGCCTGTGGCCCCTGATTCAGGCACCATTCTCTGAAACTTTGAAAGCCCCCAAAGAAGGCACAAGAAAAGAGGGCCCTGTACAATTTGGCTTCTTGTTGCCTACTACAGACTGCACTCATGGCTTTTAATAGCTCGGCTAGGTCCTTTAGGCTGATGGGCCATCTGTGGTCCTGCCTCTTCTCCCAGGATTTGCACCATCTTTCCACCATCTTCCACATCACAAATGTGTTAGTAGGGTATGGTATCCCAGTACCTGCTACATAAATGCTATACCTGCTAAATGGGTCCGAATTACAGATGGTGCCCTGTTCTGCTATACTAAATGAAACACGTGATCCCACACCTGCTGTTGCATTTCAGGAAGCAGCCCCCTTACCTCCTGCCCACAGAAATTGGCAAACACTGTAAGGCTACCTGAGTACTTCTTCCAGGTAGAGGGGCAACAATGAGCTGAACCAGTTGTAGCTGTCTTGCTTTCCAAGCTGCCAAACTGCTTCCAGAATCTGTGTTGGGGATGCCTCTGCATGTGGAGCCAGTTGTTTGAAATGATCAAACTGTAATCAAGACAAAGGTGCCAGCAATCACATTTGATTTTCCAGGCAAATTCCACACCCTGAATGTGATGTTTTGAGTGAGACAACATAGCACAAAGACCCACAGCACCCTCATCACATCCTCCGACCTGGAAGTCTGTGAATTAAGTATGTCCACCACGGCCCTGTTGTCTGACAAGAATAGTGCTGCCTGGTTTCTCAGCCGATGCCCCCACACCTGGACCACTACCATGAATGGAAACAGTTCGAGCAGTGTTATGTTTTTGGTCAGGCCCTTGTGCACCCGCTCCTGCAGCCATTGGCTGGCAAACCACGCTACTTGAAAATAAGTCCCAAAATTCAACCCCATGATGCATCAGTCACCATGTCGAGACCATGCTGCCAATGTGCTTTGTCCTGCCACATACTCAACCCATTGAAATCCCGCAGGAAAATCTCCCACACCTGAAGGTCAGCCTTAAGGCTGAGAGACACCCTAATGTGGTGATAAAGTCTTGTGGGGCCGGACATTGAAGCCACCAGGCATCTGAGGAATGGCCACCCAGGGCTAACTGCCCTGCAGGCAAAATTAAGGTGACCTGAGGAGGGGTTGCATCTGCAAAAGGGTGACCTTCTTGGACTCCCAACCCCTACCAACAGGCCTCTTAGGGTCAAGACCTTGTCCATTGGAAGTCTGGACACCATTGCTATTGAGCCAAGCTCAATCCCAGGGAAAGCCAAACAGGTGGATGAGCCCTCCACCTTTTTGGGGGCCAGTGGCACCCCAAACTGCCCCATCAAGTCTTGGAAACCTCTCAAGGTGTCCTTACACTCACCAGAGTCTCTAGATCATGCAAAAACAAAGTCATCTAAATAATGAATCACCCACCTGTTAGCTGTGTAAACATCTGTAGCCCATTCCAGGAATGTGGAAAACACTTCAAATGCAGCACAGCTGATAGAACACCCCATCAGCATTGCCATGTCATAATGCCAGCGCCCCTGGAATGAAAACCCCAGCAGCTTGTAGTCTTTCAGGTGTATAGGAAGAAAGGGAAAAGCTGATGTGATGTTACCCTTGGCCATCAGGGCTCCAGGGCCTAACTCCCAGACAAGGTCCACTGCTGCATCCAGAGATTATTTTACAGAGCAGTCCTCCTGTGAAATGTGATCATTGACTGATTCCCCTTTCGGGTAAGAAAGGTGGTGAATCAGACGAAAATCTCGTGGAGTCTTCTTAGGGATAAGCCCTATTGGGGAAACTCACACTGCTGGAAGTGGGGGGCTATCAAATGGTCCAGCCACTCGACCTAATTGTACTTCTTTTTCTATTTTTTGTGCCAATATACCCGGCATGGCCATCACTGACTTTAAATTGTGGGCAGACGTGGCAATCCAGGGGCCTCTGTAGGGAATCTCAAAACCATTGCTAAATCCAGCTTGTAAAAACTGTGCTGCCTGTTGGTCCAGGTATTGAGAAAGCCATAGCTGCATGTGTCGCAGGTTGACTGTAGTGTTAGCCAATCAAACCAGCACCTGACTTTGAGCTGTCTCCTGCAGCAGGAAAGGACACTAAGCAGCTGGAGGCTCCCCCTTTGCAATCCATGACTTGGTGATCTCCTCCACAGTTTTTCTACACATGTCTGAAATTACAGTAACTCTGAAAACTCTTCCCTTTACTGTAGTCATAACGTGCTTTTTGGCCCCTTTTTTGAAATCTTTTTTGTACCCAGTGTTGGGGCATGCAATGACATGCCCACTGTCAGTGTAAGTGACAGAATTGTATCTCCCCTGGTCATGTATCTCGCACACAGGTCCAGATGCATATTTTCCCATTTCAGATTAGGTTGCCATGCCAATTTCAGATGATGCTGCTCATCATATTTTAGCCAAGCATACCCATTGAATGACAGATGTGCAAATTTTATCATATCCCTGTATTTTAGCAGTGGTAACAGCTTTTCAGGATACTTCATACCATAGACTGACAGAAATACATCAAAAGCCGCCGTCCAATTTTCAAATGTGATGGGAACTTTTGGCCATCGT
This sequence comes from Neoceratodus forsteri, assembly GCA_016271365.2. Taxonomy (NCBI): domain Eukaryota; kingdom Metazoa; phylum Chordata; order Ceratodontiformes; family Ceratodontidae; genus Neoceratodus; species Neoceratodus forsteri. The sequence continues at coordinate 707,839,475 of CM028138.1, read as the reverse complement.
GGCCTGTCCTGTTTCTCCTTCTTATCTTTCTCATCTTCTGGGAGTTCACTATACAGGAGGGAAAACATATCTGTGTATTCCCTTTCCAAATTTTTTCCCTCATCATGTCTGATAGGTGATCCCCCAGAGGGGTCCTCCAAGCCTGCAAATGCCCATTGCAGTACACTGGGTGTTGTCCCCATCGTGGCGGCCAGTGGTGTGCCACTGGGGGTCGTGACCAGCTCTGACCTGTCCCCTTCCCCTGGTGCTGTGGTCATCCCAAAACTTATTACTGGGCTTGGTGCTGTTATGCCCCCATTGACTGGTCCCAGTGATGCCAATCTTTTGCCCACCCCTTCCCCTTGAGAGGGTGCCAACATGACCAAGGGTCCCCGTAATGAAGGGGGGTAATGACAACTGGCGCCCCCACTGTGCTCATGCTACCTGGCTCATCCACTGGTTTTCCCAGGTGGTTGGCCAGGATGTGTTACCTGTCCAAACCGTGGCAGCTGCAGCCACTGAGAGCGGGTATACACCTCCCCTGACCATCCCAATGGCAGCATTGAAGGGCATAATATCTGGGGTAAACTAGACTGCTGGGGTTCAGTGCCTCCTCCCAATCCTTGTGCATGACCCTCCCCATGCGGAAAAGGGAGGACATGCCCCAGTTGTTGGGCCAGAGGGACACCCCACCCATTCTAATAGTTCTGGGCTGCGAGGTTGCCCATCCCTACAGGGAATGTTGTCCACATTGGAGGCCACTGCATCTGCGGTGGGCCCACGTGAAGACTGGCCATTGTTCTAGGGTTGGGGACCCCTTCCCCGATTGGTGACCCTGGCATTGTCTGCCCCTGTCCCTTTGTGCTCTCTGCCCAGGTTGTGAAGAACCAGGATCTGGCCATACCGCCCCCATATTGAAGAGTCCCACTCATGTGGCAGGGAGCACTCCCTTCTGTCCCTTACTTCCTGCTTGACACACGATGCCCACACCCTTGGAGGCTGTCACAACACATAATCCCAATCATATACTGTACTCCTGTGTCCTCAACTGTCCTGCGAGTGGGCATGTCCATGTCATAGTCCGGTAAGAGTGGGTGAGCAGTAATCCCTCCCATCTCTAGTTTCTGCTCCCCCAGGGTTGGGCAGAGACTGCATGTCTACATCCCTGTCTCCTTCGGGCTCCAAGTCCAGCCCCTCGCATTCCCTAGTCTAGCCCCATGTCCACTGTTTCCTGGAGTCAAGCTCTGTGACTGAGGCCTCCTCCCACTCTATATCATCTTCTCTGGCTGACAGCTCCTCCACCTACAACGTAAGTGGTGACTCCTCAGACTGTATTCCTTCAAACTCACCAGATAGCTCTTGTACACCTCGATCTTCCTACCCTCACTCCTCACTGGTCGACTGTGGGTGGGCCACTGCTGCAATCATGGGTTCTTCGTTACCTGCTTCAGAACTCCACTGGCTCTTGATCCCCAGTGTTCTTGTTGGGCGTTGTTCAGTTTTCTTCCCTTTGTCTTGCCCCTGTTTCTTCCCTGCGGGCTCTTGGGCCACTGATTCTAACAGGCAGGTAGACGGTTGTCCCTGCCTAGTTGACTGGGTTCCTGACACTGCCCATGGTTGGCCAGCCGATCCCTCTCTGCTGGTCCCAGGTGCCACCTCAGCACTCGGTGCATGACCCCAGGGCAGCATAGTTGGATCCAGCTTAGCTGACGATGACAGCCAATTGAGGCCTCCCAGTTCTCTCATCCGCTGGAATGCATCAATGAAAGCCCTGTTTGGACCCTCCAACTGCTGAAGGTTCCTCTTGGGTGATGCCTGGAACTTCTGCTCCTGACACTTTTTCTAAAATTAGGGACAAGGCAAACCGGCTACTGTGACAATCTATGCACCCATTGTGGTTCGAACTACTCCTACAGAAGAAATAAACAGCATGAAAACCCCCCCCATATAAGGCCCTGGCTGAACTGCTGCCACACCACCAGTCAGTGGAACATGCATAGGATCAGAAGTCCAGAAACACCCCTCTCCATCCCTGAAGAAATGGCCCCCTAACCTAGATCACCTACAGCCCGCAGGCCCCCGCCCACCATCACTGAAGAGCACCCACCTCCCCCTGCCTTTGACTTGACTGACTCAGGCAAGTCAGCCCCCACCTGCCACCCTTTTCAAAAAATAAACACCCCCTCCTCCCACCTCCCACAATGCCCACCCACCTGCCTGGCCATGTCTAAGCTTTCTTACTTTTTTTTTTTTTTTCGCGTGTGTATTTGATTGTGTACCCACAGCTGAACCAATATGCTGACCAAAACACAGGGAGAGAAAGGTACCACATACACACTGTATCAGATATGATGCCTTTAATATACAAATGTTTATGTATTTATTCATTAATATATAACCCATGATGGGGGGCCAGGCTGCCGGGGGCCCAACAACAGCACCGCTGCAGCAGTCCCGGGGTCAGGGGGCCAGCATTCTGGGTATGCCCAGGGGCCTAGCCAGGGGGTGTTCTCAGCATGCATGCCCCCCCATGTGGGTCATGATACGGGGGGACCAGGAGCCTCCTGGGGGTCCTCAGGGGGATGGGGCCCCAGCACCTCTTGAAGTTTTTTGAGCCCAGATTTAGTGGGGAAAATGCTTAGGAATAATTCAGTCTAATGAGCACTGTTATCCATAACTGCTGTACCCAACAACTTTTTATGAAATTCCTCTCCTTGGTGCCAAAGGTGAAATTGATTGATGTTCCTGATATACTCCAGGCATCATCCATAACTGCTGTACCCAACAACTTTTTATGAAATTACCCTCCTTGGTGCCAAAGGTGAAATTGATTGTTGTTCCTGATACCCCCCAGGCATCATCCATAACTGCTGTACCAAACAACTTTTTATGAAATTCCTCTCCTTGGTGCCAAAAGTGAAATTGATTGACATTCCTGTTACCCTCCAGGCATCCTAAAATTCTGTCCAATTGCAGTTCATGCAAGATGCATAGGGTTGTCTTGCTGTCCCTTAGAATTTGGGCTCAGGCTGCTGCAGCAGCCATGCAGCATTGGTGCTACCACATAATTGAACTGCAGGCTGCCCTGACATAAGGCCTCTTCTGGTGGGCCAGCTATACTTCTGTCAGACTGGTCAGGGATATGTAGGAACAGGGGCAGGCTAGTGCTGCTGAACCCTTCAGGTGACATGGAGATGGCCCGTGGTGGGCTCTGGCAGTGCACTCTTCCGCTCAGCGGGAAGTGTGTGGTGCACCTGGCCCACTGTGTCTGGCATGTGCACCACTAGGCCATTGAAAGCTAGGGTCTACAAGAATCTGGCAGGGAGGGGTTGCCGGCCTGTAACTGCAGCACCAGTGGCCGGGCAACGAATCACCTGTCCCACTTCCCCAGTCCATTAATTAAAATAAAATATATGTGGTTCTTACCTGCATGAAGGATGCTCAAGGGAGGGTGCAGATGTGGTTGGAGCCTCGCGTGGGTGAGCTGGGAAGGGGTGTACGACTGTGAGGAGGTGACCGTAGAGGTGGGGGGGCAGTCGGTGAACCATGGATGCCGTACGCGCACTGCTGCTGACTGGATCGGGTGGGAATCCCGAGACTGCCGCGTGGGTCAGAGAATCCCAATCTGCCGTGAGGAACTTCTGATGTAGGGCAGGATCGAAGAGGGCTCGACCTCCTTTGACCAGCCCTTACGTATCCATCCTGACCCCTCCCACAGGACCCAGATGGACCATTCTAGTGGACCATGGTCCAAAGGTGTCACTTGGACTGTGCTCATGGCAGCTCGATGGGGCTCCATAAGCCCAGCCTTTCTTTGTGGACCGTGGGAAAATGTTCCCCCATGGTGAGAGGCCATGCAGAGTCCATCTAGGGAAATAACACATGCTAGTTTTTAAATCACATGGTGTGTTTAGCCCAATGAAGTTGTTGTATTGTGGGAAAAATTAATTGCCATGTTACAATAAGGATTAAGTGTTCATGGTGCACATCTATCTGTCTGTCCATGTGGCTGTCTCTCTCTATCAGTCTCTGCATGTCTCAGGTCTCTCTCTCTCTCCCTCTCCCGCTGTCTCCCACACAGGTCATCCAGGTCCTCTGATCTGTGCTCTACTAGATGACCCCAGTCACACCTCTCAACTGCTATGAATTTTGTATAGCGTATGATTTTCGCACTCAGATTTACCCTTGCTCCGCATAGGTTTACTGATGTTCTTAATAATGTTAGTGCTATTTCTGGACACACAAACTATTAAATCATTCAACTAAGTTGATAGCAACATTCCTTATCACTAACTATATGATCCCATCATTCGTAGACATATTATTGTTTAAAATAAGAATGTGCTACACATTCTGGCCATTTGCTATGATTTTTGAAGGCCAGTGCTATGATTTTTTAATGCTGAGAGGCTGAGAGGTATGCATGACCTACACAATGCTGAGTGCATTACTCTCTCTCTCACTCCCCCCTTCCTCTAATATAAATAGCACCCTGGCCATTTTTCTATGCAAATTAATTGGGAATTTGGACAAACACGCCCCTCTCAGGAGGTTTTGTGTCTGTAGGTACAACTCTACCTGAATATCTATAGAGCTCATTGACCAGATCAAGACCAGTGACTCTGACTGGCATATTCACAAAGCCTTTATCCCCGAGGTTGCTGAAATATAATCAGCTTTATAGCACCAGCAAAAAAAGGTTACCAGGGAGGCCAGATCAAATTATTTCATCACCAGACTCCAGAATATCTTTCTTGTCCCTGATATGTTTGGAAAGGTTATTTGTTCCCTATTTGACCCTCCACTTCTGTCTGCCACCTCAGTCCTAGAAGTTGCTAGTTCTACTTTTTGTAGCCCTACTGATGTGGCCTCTGTTTTTAATGATTTCAATACATCCCAGGCTCTGTTCCCTCCTCCCTTTCCTCTCTCCACTCCAACTATCTCTTCATTCTTCCCTCTTTCCTAACCTTTGGAGGAGGCAGTATAGTGCAGTGGTATAAGACTCTGGGCTGCAAACTTGGAGACCTGGGTTTGAATCCTATAGCCCCTACTTGCATACAGTGTGACAAAGTGACACTGAGCTAGTCACTTAACCTTGTGCTTCCAGATCACACCTGGAAACAAGCTTCTGCTTAGTGTGCTTCACCTGGTTAAACAATTTCCCCTTCCTTTTGCTGTCCTCTCTTTCTGGTGACTTCTGTCACTGTAATTTCAGAATTGCTATCTCTAAATCCTTCTAATGGTTACAATTATGATGGACAGGACTCCAAATGCTTGCATCTATCTGTGGCAGCTATTGCAGGTCCCACTGCCATATTTCTTAAACTCTCTTATTAACTGGGGTGTGTCCTCTGGGTTTTGGAAACAGTCTAAAATCCTCAGCCTCTCTACAATGGAGGTTACTCCTCTCCTCCTGGACACTATGACACTTTCAGTCTTTCCTGCTCCAGGCAAAGTAGACATTTGTCCTACAGTATTTCATCTATCCTCCTTACTTGACCCCTGCTCCTTCTCTCCCTTCCACCCTGGCTTTCATAAATCCCAATCTTCCATATTATCACTTCTTTAGGCTACTGCCTTTGTTCTGAATGGAAAAAAAACATGGACCTGTTATTGCAGTTATCGTCACTGACCTGGCCATGGCCTTTGCAAAAGTGGCCCTTCCTAGTCTCATTGGTTAGTATATGGGGAGGGGGGGCTATGTGATCCTGTCATTGGATAGAGCTTTTCCTGCCTCATGGTTAGAGGTAGGCAAAGTTTCCAAACCTCATTACGTGGAGCACTTTGCATATTAACACTGAATTTGTGTAGTGCTCAGCGATGTGAAGCATATTACTCTGCCTTCTAATTTTATTGTGAAGTTCATTGACCATAATAGACTTTGTTTTACTTCACCTTGTTTTACTGCCTTCCCCTTAATTTTAAAGCAAAGTGCCATTAATTTGAATTGACTTCACTCCACCTTTTTATTGCTCTTTGAGGCAAATTTGCAGTGATTCATGAGATGGCAGGTCACATGGGCTCTAGATTATCTTGCACAGCCTCAGTTCTGCACAGTGTGTGTAGTGGAAAGCTGGAGACAGTTTGCTGTCAGAGCTCTGAGAATCAAACCATCAACAAAGCTTTAAAAAATCATGTTTGATCCAATTATTTTGGTCAAAATTGAGTACATAGATTGTAAAAATCTAGATTTAGTATTTGCCATATTGATCTTTGTAAGAACAGATCCAGAAGCAAATGATTTGATACCTTTTAATGGACCTACATAAATGTAACAACAGGAATAAAGTGCTTTAGCTTTTGGACCAACAAGTCCTTCGTCGGAAGTGTAATGACAGTTATTTAGAAAAAACAATATTTTTAACACCCAGGTCATGCAGAAGAAAACAGAAAAAATACCCATTAGTTCAAAATACTCATTTTAAAAAACAGAAGATGATGTCAGAGAAGTTTAATGGTACCATGTCACCTTCAGCTGAGAGAGTCTCAGGGTCAGAGGTGCTTAGTGCAGAAGACATAAAGAATTCTACTGCATATAAATTAAATTGACATATACGATTACAACTACTTGAGCAGATGGCTCTTAAATCTAATTATGAGTGTCACAATATGTATAAGAATCCAGTTACTGAAAATCAACCCCCACCTGGATTAAAGACATACTAAAATTGTTTTAGAACTACAAGAAGCATCTATGTATATATAACAGACAAAGAGTAACCAGTAAAGCTTTCTTAAAAAGATCAGTAGTTACACACTGTATGATATGTTAAACTTAGCTGGACCCATTACTCAGCTATACTCTCCAGCTAGATATTATGCCCCATAAACTTCAAAAGCCTATAGTGTAGTAACAGGACTTTATGAATGATAATATATAGTATAATGGCTGGGTAGGGGGTTATAATGATATTTTACACTCCCCTGAGGGGTGAGATACCACATAAACCCCAAGAGCAAAGCTTGAGGGGTTTATTAAGTCATCCCACCCCAAGGGGGCGTGTAAAATTTGAGTTTTACACCCTCTTACCCAGCCTTTATTTTATATAATTGCTGGGGAACATTTTCTCACCACAGCAATTATATAAAATAAATGGAGAACTCCATGGAGTCGTGACACGGACCAGTGGGATTTGGCATGGTTCATCCGTAGCAGCTCTCAAATGAACATGTTTGTTTTTTGTTTTTTTATGCCAGCAATGTATCCAGGCAGTAAACAAGCTTTAAAAAGAAAAAAAAACTTACTGCCGACTGGGAGTGTCGACGTTGTGCAGTGTGAAGAGCGGGCTGGCAGCGCACATAAAGAGAAGTTCAGGACTGGTACGTGCGCAGAGTGAAGGAAACCTGACACATGTTCGCCGTGATTATAACCCAGGTTTACTATGGGAGAAAACACTCCCCAGTTATTATATAAATATAAATTGACAATATAAGTGTCAAACAAAAAAACTACTTGTCAATGTCCACCAAGGAATTAAGACCATGCAGCCTGATATGTACAGATGTCAATAAATTCTAAGTGTATAATATAACAACTTGATGCACCAAAAATGTCTAAGAAATCTGAATAAGAAATACAAATTTAATTCTCTCCTCCCCTCCCCTTCCCTCCACACACACAACACACCCCACCCCACACCCCCATAATGGGGGGAGATAACTAGTTTTAAGGAGATACACACACACACACACACACACTCCTAATGCACCATCATTCACATCAATCACTACAATTGTTACATAGAAACATAGAAGTTGACGGCAGATAAGGACCGTAAGGCCCATCCAGTCTTCCCATTTCTTTTTCTACCTTATAAATGTGCCATCAGCCTTTGCTCTGTCAGTGGCCTATCTATTCATGGTCATTTGTATTGCTCCCTTATGCCTATCCCATGCCTGTTTGAAGCCCTGCACTTTACTCATAGCCACCACTTCTTGTGGTAAGCCATTCCATGCATCCACCACCCTTTCTGTGAAAAAGAATTTCCTCACATTCCCCCTAAATCGGCCCCCCTCTAATCTCATGCTGTGACCTCTTGTCCTGCTATTTTTCTTATATTTAAACATGTTAGACTCTTTCACCTTGTTAATGCCCTTAAGGTGTTTGAATGCCTCGATCATATCACCTCTAAGATTACCCAAAGGAATTCAACTTGTCATGAAATACCAAGTAAAAAGGATCATGTATCCTAATATCTACAGAGTAAAAATGTGACACTATTTAACCTTACTCCTATCTGGGCAGTAACAGTCCAAGGATTCTGGATAGAACCACAGTGAAAAGAAACCCTTCCACCCTTCCTAGGGTAAGGTAACTAGAAGCAAACATAAAGTATGTGTGTAAGACAAGAGTCCTAACATACCTACATTTCCACAAATCACTACAATATTAGCCTAATGTAAATAGATCTGGTCAGGACCCCCATGCAAATGAAGTCTCGCACCCCCAATATGTTCAGAGTTAAAAAATGTGACAGTCTATAATAACACTATTGTATGTATGGTAACAGGCTAGGGAATCTAATTATGATGCAATGGAATCAACCCCACTCCTGGGTGAAGGTAAATAATAAGAAGGAATTAATATTCATTATGTGTGTGAAGTAAGAATAATAACACACTGTGACTCCATGTATCTAAATAGAAGCCTACCTCAATGTGACAGCAAGCCCCACACGTGCCATATTCCAATATCCCCAAACACATACACACACTCACACACACACACACAGACACACACACAGACGCTCACACACACACACACTCTCTCACACACACACACACACACACAAAAACCACAAGTGCTGAAGTCCTATAATATGTCAGTTCGAAGAAGAAGAGGTCTGTGGATGTTAAATTCTGTAATGTCCCATGAAACCCAAATCTATGTTCATCCCATTTACCACCATATTGAGATGTAAAATAAGTTTGATTTCAAAAGCTCATCTCTGTTGTGTGCTTTTGAGAGTTCATTTTAAGACCATTACTGACATATCTGAAATTGAGTGGTCAGGCTGAGAGAAGTGTTGCCCCACTGGTTTTTCAGTCTTCTTCCATTTAATAGTATGTCAGTGCAAGTTCATCATAGTGTGGAGTGGTTAGCTTGTCTCTCCAACATAACCTGTTTGTGGACATCTCTTGCAGTGAATTAAATTATTGTGATGTGCATGTATAACTCCCATGTACCTTGAATTGTCTGTTTTGTGATGTAATCACACAGTCTGTAGTGGAAATGAGCTCACAAGTCTTAAAGGTGCGTTGATTGCAGGGTTGTGTACCATTTAGTGTCATGGTATTCTGTTCTGGCGAAAGCTTACTCCTAATAATTAGGCTGGCTAAGTCTGGTGGTTGTTTAAAAGATAGTAGTGGTAGTTCCTTGAAAATACAATTAAGGGTCTCATCCTCACTAAATATTGGGTGGAACTCTTTAATAATCTTAGCAGAAGTTCAAGGTCTGGATGATAGGTACAGTAAATACTAAGGGTATTCTTTCTGTAGCTGTCTTTTCTTTTCTTTATACTGAAGTAGTTGTTGTCCTAGACCTAGATAGATTGTTAGTTTGATAGAGAGATAGATTGATAGTTGCCATACATAGATTGTAGGAAACCCTCCTGTACTTATATCATTGAGTGCTGATTGCCTTTGTGTGCATTTTGAATGTTAATTTAGAACATTCAGTCTGTTTACTGACAGACACTGTTGAAATGTGCTTCGGGGAAGGGCGTATCTGTGGTAGAGGGAGATTCACAGTGAGAAAAGCAGTCTTTCTAACTGCTGGGTGGTAGTGTGTGATACTATTTGTGTTTTCATGTTCACACAGTAATACCCGAAGTAATTTTTATAATTTTTTTCTGTTTGTTGTGGTGCAGTGCATATTTTCATTCGGTTTAAAAGATTTGGTTATATAGTGTATTGAACTGTTAAGTTTCTGTGCATTACCTGTAGTTTGTGAGTGTGTTTGCATGCCATCAGGTCAGACACATTTTATTGTGCCACACAGTAATCGCAGCACTCTGAATCTGTTATCTGCCTGCAGTATTTTTTACTGCTTCGTTCTATCTAGATGATGATAGAAACTTTAAAGTACATCAAGGGCATCAACAATGTCCAAGAAGGTAGCATTTTTCAGAAAAAGAGATATGCAAAAAAAAGGGGTCAGAATTTGAAAATAGAGGGGGGTGGTGGATGCATGAACAAACAAAAACTAATGTTCCACATTATGATGTGAGAGCAGCAGGTGAAGAATGGCCATAATTTGAAGTTGGTGACCCTCCATGTGCTCCAACCACTGCTTCATTTTCACCACCCTGTTGTTCAGGTGGTCCACATCAGGCCCAAATTGGCCGATGTGGCAGGCATTCTTGCATGTTTGCCAGCATCCCCTGCAGGTTATGAAGCAGCCGCTTGCTCCATGGCCTGTCCATGCTTGGCACCCCATGCAGGTGGGGGCCGTGCTGCCACCTGTTGCTCAGCAGGGTCAACAGGTGCATTCCTTCCCTGTTCAGCAACCTTGGCCTCCCACTATGCATGGTGGTGGTTTGCAAGGTGGACGCACTGCTCACCTGTCACCAGATGACTTTCCTTGGGCCCATGATAAACAACCACACCACAGAGATTGTATTTGACAACACTGGGTTCATCAACACCAGGTAGTGGACTGAAGAACTCCCACACAACAAAGGTGTGGGAAGGATTGGGCACAGGTGGTGGGGCCCAGGTATGGTTAGCTGCTGGTGCACAATTGGGGGGGGGCAACCTGCTGCTGCTGAGACTGCTGCGGATCCTTGATCACTTCCCTGCTGCTGAGTCGCCTGTGCAGAGGCCATGGCAGATGGTGGTGGGGGCACTGGTAAGTGGTGCCACCAGCAGGGGTGCTTCCTTGGCACTACTTCCTGCTTCAGAGAGGGGACCACAAGCACAAAATAAGGTGCTCCTGTTGAGATTATCACTCACTTCTCGTTCAACAGTAAACAAATCGAAGTGAAAGCGAGGTCATTATGAGGTGAAGTCATCATGAGGTGAAGTAGTGGATTTCTATGGGGACTTCACATAGCATGTGGTGATGTGGAGTGGGTGACTTCACCCCTACTTTGTTAGTGGAGTAAAACTTTGCTGCATCTCTACTCATGGTCCAGCATCAGTCAGTCCCAGCTGGTAATGCCTTATCCATACCTCCCATCAGATCTAGAGTCTCTTAGTGCTGTATTATGGTCCCCATCATCTCTGTTTTTCCTAAACGACTTCATCTCAGTCTATGTCTCTTGGCAAATTCATATGTTTCTGGATGACACTGTATGTTTTGCTTTTGAAGCCTCTGTCTCTGAACTAGAGTTAGCACTATATTTCAACTTTAGCAATGTCCAATACTGGTTCTACTCAAGCCAGTTTTCTCTTAATGCCACAGCGACTCACTTATGCAAAAGCCAGCTAGTCTCCCATCAAACTCTGTATTCAAGACTCGTGATGACACTCCTTTTAAAGAAGCACCCCCTCAACTACCTTGGTATGTCAGTGGCTCAGTAGGTAGCACACTCGCCTCTGAGGCTGAGAGATCAGAGGGCTGTGGGTTCAGTTCCCACATCAGGCACTTGGGTTAATATCCTAGTACTGACACTGTAGTGCAGCATGAGAGGGGTGCTGCACTTCTGAGGTGCCGTCTTTCAGATGAGACGTTAAACCGAGGTCCCATCTGCCTTGACTGGTGGCAGTTCAGGTGGATGTTAAAGATCCCATGGCACTTATCGAAAAGAGTATGGGAATTTCCCCGGTGTCCTGGCCAAATTTCCCTCATTCACTAAAAATACCACCAACAGCTTTATCTGGTTCAAGGTCAGTTGGCATTCATCTGTATCTCTCCCCGGTCGTGTCTGAAAATAGGCAGGATTTGTCTAGTGCACTTACCCGGTCAACAAAAACTAAATAAATAAAAATAAATAAATAAAAGTATGTGGCTGGATCATTGCCTAGATGTCTTCATCCATATTAAGTCCTTGTGTAACAAAACAACACTCCGTCTTAAGCTCAGTGCACAGCATTGCAACACCACGTGCCTTCCACTCCAAGTCCACTGCAAGATCATCCCGAAGATGGTCCTACTAGTGTTTCACTAGGCTGATCTGGTTTACAGTGCTGCTCCCAAATACACCCTTGCTAAACTGGACTCCCCTTTTCTTTCACTCTGTCAGTTTTCTTTCACTTAACCATTTCTCCCACATCACTGCTCTCTCTACTTCTGCCTTGCACCTTCTTCAGCGCTCTTCCTTCCTTGCCAAATTCTGTCTCTGCTCCTCCTTTCAGCCAATATGACTTTTGACCCCTGCCATATAATATCCTCCACCTACTCACTTGGTATTTTTGACCCCTACTATTTTTCCATCCTTCCCTGAAAAAACTTAGCTAGTCAAGCCAGTCTACCTTCTCTGTCCATCCCCTCACCTCAGGAACAACCCTCCTCCACTTCTGTCTCTCTTGTTCAGTCCTTTCCCTCCCCCCCGACCTATCCTCTTAGCTCATTTCATCTTCTCCAGTGCTTATTGCTAGTATTTTATGCAGAATGTCCATCTTTGCCTTCTACTGCAGCCCCCTTTTTGTTAGTGCCCTCTGTCTATCAAGTTACTTTCCCTTCTCTCTGCCCCCTCCTTATTTTTGTGAGACTACTACACCCTTCTTGAGATTATGCAGTGTGACCCACCAGGTACGTGTAATGTAAAGCAAACAATTGCGCGGAAACTACTCCATACGCCCTCTAATCACAAAAAAGCCCAAATGGAGGAAAGACCCACTCACTGGTTTAATTTATGAAGTATTTATTTTATCATTGATGTATTAGAACACATATTGTACAATATGTCTGAGACCTACATTTCATGGTGCTTATCTCACCACTTCTTCAGGACCAATATATGTCTAAATACAAAAGTAAACCAAACACTCATTGAAATAAAACACACAGCAGTTGTAGAAATACATCACCAAAGAACAAAGGGTCTCTAAACTACAAGAGCATATATACTAAAGGACTTTATTCCACATCAGTGGAATCCAGCCAAAAAACATAAATCCATCACACAGTGGAGTGTAAATATTAACAGAACAGAGTAATAAAGTACAACCAACCTAAAACACTGTATCCTCTTTTTCTTCCCATCTTATCACAATTCTTAGATCTATTATTAGGAGGTCGCTGTTAACTCTGGCACATATTTTTTCATTTTAAATCTTAACAAAATGCTGGTATCGCAGTTTTAAATATTAACTTTAAAACTCCAAATTTCCAACTTTTGTTATTTTCATATATGCTTTCCTAAGATAGAGTAATACATGAAAAACTACCAAACATGCTATTGATAATAATACAGGTTTAAACCTTTTTCTTTTCTTGTCTCCAGGGGCTAATCAGCAATGAGTAAGCTGGTGCATCTCCCATCAATGTTAATAAAAACATATTGAAAAGCAAATTACACCTTATGTCATTAAGGTGTTTCATAAAAATGTTGTTAATTTTAAATCATAAAATGGTAAGAAAAATTCCTTGGCTTTGACTGGTCAGTGCTAACCTTCAACATAGAGAATAATGTATGGGCAACCATATACAACAAGGCCGTGTTTCCATCGAGGGGTTGAGATGACAGTATATGAACCTCGAGAGAGAAGCTCGAGAGGTCCATGCTGTCATCTCCACCCCGAGATGGAAACACATGCTGAGTTGTGTGTGGTTGACCATATTTTAATTTTTATAGTATATGGTTCTTTTACACTAGAATGACAAACTCCCACTGAAGTGGAAAAAAAATCTTGCCATTTTTTTGTTCTACTCACATAACAAAATCAAATTTCCAGACTTTTGAAAGGTAAAAGGTATGAATTTGGGCACTGGGTGATTATTAAGTAGCTAGGTGTAGAATAAATGAGAAATTTAAAATTGTATGACCTTTGAACTGTGCATAACAACTGTTCACAATGCACATAACAATACTTTAGAATGCGCATAACGGTTTAGAATGTACTTAACAAGGATTTTGAACAGGCTGATTTTTATACATAACAAAGGGAAACTATGTACTATAGTGATGTTATCCTGGCATAACATGACTCCTATTCAAAAAGTAACTAAAATGTATTTTTCACATTTTTTCCCCTCTTTTCTTTTTACTAGTGTGCCATTTTATAATCACAATACAGGACTTCAGGAAGTGTGTTGTAGAGAATAATGTCACTTCTTGGGTGTTGGCCACACTTAACCACATGTCCAACCACCCAAGGAATGACATTATCCCAATACGACACATGCCCAGTTGTGCATTATTGCTTAAATATACCACTGTTTTGTTTTTATTAAAATTTCTATTGGGATCAAGTTAACATTTCACACTGTATGTGCACTGATAAATTGATAGAATGACTTGAATAAGAAGCATAAGGTGTACTTGAATTTAAGAAATAGTCCCAACAGACTCCATCCTAAACTACTCTGCATCTCAGCCCCAGCCATAGTCTATCACCTTGCCACCTCCTAAGCCTCTCCCTCTTGTCAGGCATGGCCTCCCAAGTATGGAAACATGCAAAAGAGATACTTCTCCACAAAGGTAGGGATCTGTCCTCACCCTGCAACTATACACCCATCTCACTTCTGCCCTCTCTTGCCAAATCACAAGAATCTCTGACATACTCCAGTCTCCAGGACCATCTAATTGCCATAGGTACTCGCGCCCCCTATAGTCAGGTTTCAGGAAACACCATTCCACTATTACCTCTCCAATATGGGTCACAGACTATATTCACTCTGCAATGGATCAAGGCCATGTCACTCCTGCCATCTTTGTGGACCTGGCCAAGGCCTTTGATTCCATTTCCCACAACCTTCTAATCTACAAACTACACTCATCCGGGTTATCCCAACCCGCAGACAGTTTGTTCAGCTCCTATTTACTCAACAGATGGCAATCAGTAACCATTTGTAAATGCTCTCTCCTCACCCCTCCCCATCCTAGCCAGTGTTCCCAAAGGTCCTATACTCGGACCCATCTTGTCTTTATAAATTGTCTTCCCTCTGACTGCTCCACCTCCCACATACAGATGTACACAGATGACACCATGATTTACTTCTCTAGCTCCCCCACTGATGACGTAGTTACCCCCCTACAGCAAGACTTTATCAAAGTACAACACTGGTTTTAAGAAAATCAGCTGAAACTTAACACCAAAAAAATTGTTTCTATGGCATTCGTCTCCAGACAGAGGCTGGCTTGTCTCAAGTGTCCCCCTACCTTCATCACACTAAATGGCTCCTCCCTAGAGGTGGTCAGTATCTTCAAATACCTAGGAGACTGGCTGGACAGCCATCTACATTTGTTATCCCATATTTATGCCATTTGCACCACACTCCACCTAAAGATTGGCATCCTTTACTGTAACAGAGACTGCGTCCCATTACCTACATGGTGTAACCTTGTTACAAAAACAATTCTACCTGTATCTGATTACGCTGATGTTGTCTATGCCTCTGCTCCTGCTACCTCCCTCTCAAAACTTGATACACTCCTGAACTTATTCTGTTACTTTGCTACCTTCTCCCCTCCCCTCATTCACCACTGCCTCCTCTACTCCTCCCTCTCCATCACACCTCTTTCCCACAGACAGGTGCTCCACTTCCTCTCCCTCATCACCAAGTACTGGCTCTGGATTCTACCCCCCTATTTTCTCTCCAGCATATCTCCTGCTCACCCATCTAACCACTCCCTCTGCTCCAGGGATTATCACTCTTTCTCCCTCCCCACCCTCATGCTAGGGAGGGAGAGCATGCATTCTCCTGTTGCCTCCCTCTTCTCTGGAAACAGCCCCCCCTGGCTACTTGCCACTCCCACTCACTAACTTCTTTAAAGTCCAACCTTCATCTCCTTCCTGGCTGTAATTGCTGCTACCACTCCTCCTCCTCCTCCTGCCCCCTCCCACCTACCCTACTAATTCCTCCTCGTTACCCTGTACCTCCCTCCTGTTGCTACTCCTCCTCCTTTGCTCATATTCCCTTTATTATGACACTCAGCATCTGTACTTACCTGTGGTACTCCTAAACACTGAAATGTCCTGATGTTTTAATTCTGCTTGTGCAGTAAACAAAAAATTGTCAATATACTCCCAACAGCTACCCAGGTGCTGCACTCACACTCTTATGAAATCTAGATTTAGTATTTGCCTTATTGGTCCTTGCAAGAACAGAATAGAAGCAAGTGATGTGATATTTTACGGGACCAACAGATAAGAAAGGTGTTTATTGACCAACCAGTCCTTCTTCAGAAGCGCTTCCTGAAGAAGGACTGGTTGGTCTGAAAGCTAGAGCACTTTGTTCTTGTTGTTACATCTGAGTTAGTCCATTAAAATATATCAAATCACTTGCTTCTGGATCAACTCTAATGTAATGTCCTGTTTTTATGTAAGAATGTATATTTTACCTTATAAAATAGGTCAGGAGCATTTTGCCTCCTGATTGGCCGAGAGGTGCCTTTGGCCATGTCCTCATCAGGGCATATTGTCCCAACCAGTACCTCTTCAGTCAAGCAGGATGCAGTGCAGACAAAGATCCATGCCTTCCACAGCATTTTTCCATTTAGCGGATATAGACACTGTGCAGCCAGTAAACCAGCCCCCTGCCCAGCTGAAGACATGCTACAGTCCTGGCTATCGGAATACAGCCCCGATACTGTGTGGTCACAAAAAAGGTCAGTTTTCAGTATCAACTGACTTACATGGATGTTTTTCATCTTTTTATGTTCAGGAAGCTGTCTATTCTTGTTTTTACAGCTTAGCCTGGCCACCCAACAGACTCCATTTTTAAAAAGTTAGCCTGTCCGTCCATGCACCAACCTGTCTTCAGTATTTCTGCCACAGAAACGTGATTGAAAAAAAAGTTCTCATTATCTTTGAGATCGAGTGTCTCGATGTAAAGTGCCACAATGTAAAAGTTGCTCTGACAGTAAGCGCCCCGAAGAAAAAATCGTGATCTCATAAAAGCGGTTAAGTATGGTGGCTGCTGAGGAGACGCACGCACTCAGTGAAAATGTAAACTGGGTGTCAGGCAAAAGGGTACAAATGTTTATAAGTTGATGGAAGTGGAGAATTCATTTTTAGGCTTGTCTGTTGTTAATGGTTATACCTATAAAGACTTCTATTTAGTCACATTGCTAAACGGAAACTCAAAGAAAGCCTTCTTAGAAAGGCATCAAGGCAGCAGGGGAAACATACTCACTATCCATAAAACTGGCAGCTGGGTGTCAGGTAATTGGCTGCTTTGAGCATTTATAACTAGCAAAGACTCCCCCTCCCCACAAAGAAAATATGTGAGGGACAGGGGTCCAGTGGAAGTAAAATCAGCAATGATGGGCACACGAGTGGTGGAATATACAGGTAGCCCTGTTTTGCTAATTAAACTACTTTAATGGGAGACTATTT
Source organism: Neoceratodus forsteri (assembly GCA_016271365.2). Lineage (NCBI taxonomy): Eukaryota > Metazoa > Chordata > Ceratodontiformes > Ceratodontidae > Neoceratodus > Neoceratodus forsteri. Next base: position 707,822,051 of record CM028138.1, on the reverse strand, counting down.
TTTACTATTTCAGCTATTAAAACTGTTTTTTATGTATATATGTTTGATATTTCTTGTTCTTTTTTTTATATAATTACTTGGGAGGACCCATTTTAGAAGCGGAACAAGACACTCCGAGGTGTGGTTTATGGGCTGATAAGAGCACTTCTCAGGTGCTAAAGGCACTAGGTGCAAGTGCCTCATGCTTCATTATGCATCTGGGGCATGCTTTTATCAGCCTTTAGAAAATGGCACAAATGAATTCAAAATCCTGATTGGCTGATACAGCCTCCTAGCTGGGCATTTATTTCTTAATAGATGCCTAGCTAAAAGTAAGCACCAGCCCAAATGGCACCTCATCACATACCCTTGTACAGGATTGAGCAGCCTGGTTTCTCATTGGCTAACATCACCCGGTGAAATTTCAAATCACCGCCATGTTTTTTCTCTCGCTAAGTTAGCGAGCACTACTGCCCCCAGCCCAGTGAAAAAAAGAAAACCCACAGTCCACATATTTCTCGGTCAGGAAGAGTGATAACATACCAATTTTACATAGCCGTGTTCTTCTACAATGGCACCACTCTCCCGACCATGCTCTTGAACTACCGAACTGAACGAAAATGAAACTGGGCATCAGTCCATTTCATTTCATGCTGGAAAGCCAGATAACCTGCTTAACATGGTGATCGTGCCACTGAATTACATCCTCCTTTTGAGCAGCAACCCAGTGAGTCTGGCAGCCATCCCTGTCTCCCGGCCATTGTGGTTTACCATTTAAACACAAAAGTGAACCGCGCCATCAGTCCTCTCAATACTTTGCAACCACACGCACTCAGCCATGCTACAACATTCTCTTGGCCCTGATCGTAGCATCAATACTATCAGTAACAACAAACCAAGTACAATATTTGTTTTATTTCTTTGTTAGTTCCAAAAAATAAAGTAACCTTTGCGCAGTACAATTTTTTCTGATTTTTTTTCTCCATTCCATACCTCGATACTTCCAGGTCTTGGGTCATTGATTTTCTTCCTGACTGTCCATTACTGATCTGAAATGACCAAAGATTAAACTTTTGCCATAAATTCAAGTATAATAAAAGTAATGGTGCTGATGTTTGCTCACCACTCAGAACTTCTTGGGGGGGGGGTTACTAAAGAAATCAGTAAGAAAAAAAAAAGGCTGTCAAACTCATCAGTACTCTTACTGGCAAGTATACCAGTAGAGGGACTACTTTGCAAGTAAAGTCATTTTCAATAGTTGTTTACTGTTTTTTTTGTAATTATTTTTGATTTTTTTACCATAATACAAATATGTCACCTATAACCTATTTTCTAAGTGCAATAATACCTTCCAGGGTGGGGGGTATGGGCTATACCTGACCTTCCAGGGGCTATAAGACCCTCCGCCTGTGGCATTGGGCCTCATTACACCCCTCGGCGGTCCGGTATAGCCCAATACCGCCCACCCTGTCAGGTATTATTGCTTACATAAACCACACCTCATCATGTCTTATTCCTTACTTTTATCCCCCACCCGATTGTTCCTCTGGGTTGCACTTGGAAATGAGCTTCAGCTCAGTGTGTCTTTCCTGGTCACAAACTTTTAAATTAATAAATAACTTCCCAAGTGAATCTGCTGTACATTTGTATAATACTATCAACAGGGAATGAGGGGTCTGACAAAAGACAGAAACTTCATCGAGTAAGTGTCCATTTGTAATTTCTCTTTTTAAATGTTTTAAAGTAATGTACAGTGGTGGATTTATAATTATGAAGCAGATTGATGATACATGAAGCATTTTGTTTTTATATGCTTTCATTAACACTGCTGGGAGATGTTCTGACTTATTCATTCTTGTATGGCCTGTGGAGATAAGAAAACTGTTTAAACTTATATTATTATCAACAGTCATGTTTACTAGATTTTCATGCATTACTGTATGTTAGGAAAGTGTGCATGAAAATAAATGTCTGAAATTTTGGAGTTTGAAAGGTGATACTTCAAGGTGAGATAATAGTATTTGATTAAGATTTAAAATGGAAAAAGTATATGCTGGAATTAGTAGGTCTAAGAATTGTTGATAAGACCAGATGAAAGAAACCAATGCAGTACTTTAGGCTAGTTGTATTTTATATAATACTCTGTACTGTTAAGATACTACTTTGAGCTCTCTGTTCTCCTGTCTCGGCGCAATTTCAGCTCTGTGTGATTGGCTTGAATTACCCGTGTTGAGGATGCCATGCTCCTACTGACAGTCAGTGTTTCCTCCGCATTGGTGGGAACTTTGCTGGGGGATTGCTGAAAGACTGGTGAAGATTTCAAAATTTTTGGACATTCATTTTTTAATATTCATCTACAGTTAAAGTTTGGACATTGCTCTTTGAGAGGAGCTGGACTGTTTTATTTGCTCCCCACAGCACCTTATCTATGATTCTCCAATTTTTTTTACCATAGTTTTAAGTTATGTTAATTTATAATACAATGGCAAAAAACAAATTCCTGGACTCTGATTGGTCAGTGTGTGCTTGTTGCAATGAGGTTATCTGAGCACAACCTCACAGCGTCAAGTCAAAACATACAAATGGCAGCATGCCAGACTGAATAACAATCCACAGCTTCTCTTACCAAGAGAACTTGAAGCCTTACAATTGTAATACAAATGCAAAAACTTGGTTTCCATAAAAAAATATATATTTAGTTATATTGTGGAGGCAAAAATGTTTGTCATGGCTAAAGTATTTTATAGTTAGGGAGAGAACAAGTGTCAGAACATCTACTTTATAGTGTGGGAACATTTCTTTTATAGTATAAGTTTTACAGTTTATTTTTATGAGGAAACACACCACATCAGAACTGGATAGGGGTAAGCCTGTGGATGTATTATTCTTGGACTTCAGCAAGGCGTTTGACTCTGTCCCCCACAATGGTCTGGTGGAGAAACTGATGGGGTTAGGAGTAGGCCCTTTGATGGTCAGATGGATTGAAAACTGGATAGCTGGACGCACTCAGAGAGTAGTGGTCTGTGGGGAGCTCTCGAACCCTACAGAGGTTGGTAGTGGGGTACCACAGGGCTCGGTCCTGGGTCCAATCCTGTTTAATGCATACATATCAGACATCAGGGATGGTATAGGGTGTGAAATGAGTCTCTTCGCGGATGACTCCAAGATGGGAGCAGTAGTTGAGGGAGAAGAGGGGAGGTTGGCCCTGCAAGGGGACCTGGACACCCTGGAAAGCTGGGCTGACACATGGAAATTAAATTTCAATATCACCAAGTGCAAGGTGTTGCATCTTGGTCAGGGAAACCCTAAACACAGGTACACCCTGGGAGGGGAGGTGCTGGAAGCCTCAACAGGGGAAAAAGACCTAGGGGTCATGGTGGATACATGTATGAATAACACTGAGCAGTGCAGGAGAGCAGCTAGCAAGGCAAACAGGATGTTGGGATGCATCGTAAGGGGATCACCTCTAGGAGCAAGGAAGTGATTCTGCCACTGTACAATGGACTGGTTAGACACACCTTGAGTACTGTGTACAGTACTGGAGACCACACTTGAAGAGGGACATACAGCTCCTGGAGAGGGTACAGAGGAGGGCAACAAAGATGATACGAGGCTAGGGGATTTGACTTACGAGGACAGACTTGAGGAGCTCTGCCTGTTTTCATTGGAGGAGAGGAGAGACAGGGGGACATGATTGAGGTCTTCTGGCACCTCAAGGAATAAATAGGGTAAACATGGAGGGATCTTAGACTAAAGCAGGGAGGCATCACCAGAGGGCATGGTTTGAAGTTGGAAGGTGGAAGGTGAGGGGGAAAAGAGGAGGAGGTTTTCACTGAGAGGGTGGTGGACCTTGGAATGCTCTGCCTGGTGAGCTGGTTCAGAGATCCACAGTGGAGAGCTTTAAGAAAGGGTGGGGCAGACACAGAAAGTGGATGTATCAGATGATGGCCTGTCCCGGGGGGGTTGGGATGGATGATAGGGGTTTCTGGAGCACAAGGGATGGGAGGGTCTCGGCACCCAACTAAGGATCTAGGTTCGAGCAGACTTGATAGACCATAAGGCCTAATCTGCTGGCAAGTAGTATGTTAGTATGTTAGTATATCAATGCACTGCATCATGGTATGCAAATACACAATTGCCTGGTGTTGCATAGCACACTGCAGTGATAAAAGACAATTATCTGCATACCCATGATGCAGTGCTTTCACATGGAAAGTGTTTTCTCAAAAAAAATTAAATAAAAAAAACTGTTCAACTGATACTATAAAATACCATATATATTTGATCTAATGTTGTCCTCCATCATAAGCCACCTATGTCTAAAGCCTCACCTCCATAGACAATGTTTCAATAAAAGCCGTCCTCAAACATAGACTGCAACAGTTTATCACATCGATCTACCACATAAACAACAAATGAGAGGACAACATGAATTTCTGTGTTTCTGCATGTTTGTGATTCATTACAGCAGCACCCCTTCAGCTTCCATACATTTAAACAACAACAGGACACCCTGCCTTTTGATGTGAGTCATGGTAACCAGCCTTCTCCTCTTCTAACTTAACCTGGAGAGAGTGCTATATTAAAATGTCCCAGGTAACTATAGAATCCCCCCCCCATGCTAGACCCCTTACCTTGGAACCTGCTCATGTTGTGACCAGTATTTCTGCATGTCCATGATGTGCAGGTGAGGTGGTATTGCAGTTACCAATTACAGAAACAAGAACCTTTTCTTTGTGCTCGGTGTGTGGCATCTCTGAACATGCCCGGGTATGTTTCTGGTGACGTACTTTGCAACACTCTCATGTGCTTAGCAACTGGTAAAACTGAAGAAACTTAAAGGCAATTCTGCACCTTCAAATTAGTGACTGGTTGAGTGGCTTTCGTACTTCTTTAACAGTCAGCACACGTCACCGAAAATTGTCAGTTGATTAAAAGCCACCCTCTAAGATTAGTTGCCCTCAATCATAACTGCAGCTCAAACAGTAACTCTGTACTATAAGCCACAGCTTCAGATCAAAGATATAAGCTAGGTGTCCCTGCTCACAAAAAGGGATGGTCCAACACTTGTTCTCTACCTAATAACCATATACATGTGCTCATTTGTGTCCTCACAATACTAATAAATAAGAGCCATTGTATAATAGCAATAATGCACTCTGGAGTGAGTTGTGCCAGGATAACCACACTTCTGGGGTGCTGGATGCACTCTGCCTTTGGCCTAGTGCCCAACCACTCCAGGCATGAGGTTATCCCAACACAACCCACACCATGTCATGCACCATTGCTTAATTGTATAAGTGTATTATGGCGTGGGAGGAAGTTGGTGGTAGAGAGGGGTGAGTGATTATGTTAGTTAATTTTGGGTATTTGGGGATTTTATTTTAGTTTAGTCATTGTGTATTTCAGGAGAGAGAAGTAATTTATTATTTTTTATTTATTCAGTTTTAGGGGTGGAACTGGGTAATTCATTGGGTAAATTATGTGGGTAGTTTTAATTGTATAAACAATGGCAGTCTAGATGTGCCCTGTGCCCAGACACCAGCGGATAATCTATCCAGCATCTCTGCTGCTTGACCACTGCCCTTTCACTGACCTCTCTTTATCAGCTATGGTGCTTAGGCACAGCAGGGAGGTCAGGATTGAGAGAGAACAGGATGGTAGATGGTGAGGCAATGGGGGTATAGTAGGAGCTAGCCATATTAAGGCAGTTAGGACCAGGAGGCACCCTGGGGTAAATGGGTCCAGGAGAGAGGACAGATGTGTTTGGCATCCATACCCAGGGTTCCCACTGGACTGAGTGTGCAGGTAGCCACTGGGTCAGAAGCATCCACCAGTCCCCTTTGGGCAGTTTTTTGCAATGCCAGATCAATTAGGAACAAAACTGCAATGATTGCAGACTTGATTTCCTCAGTTGATCTGGCTTGCATTAGGGAGACCTGGCTGGGGGATAACACAGGTCCAGTATAGGAGGCATCTGTCCCAGCGGGATTCTCCATAGTGCACTGCCTGAGAAAGAAATGCAGGGGTTGGGTGTGACCATCTGTTTTAGACCTGACTTGAACTTCTCTGTACACCCAGTGAGCTCCACTTCATCATTTGAATGTGTGTCTGTGTGCAGGGGTCCAGGTGAAGACTGCAGAATCCTCCCTGTATACCAGCCTCTGGGTGCGAGGGGAAATTTCTGAAGGAAGTTGCAGACTTTGTTGCCATTTTGGAGTCACCCAGATGGTTGGTTTTGGGCAACTTCAATGCCTGGATCGACATTGAATCCTTGCATTTTGGTCAGGACTTCCTCCAGTCATTGACTTCACTGGGCCTTGCATAAGCTGTTGCTTCTGTGACCCATAGCCACGGTCATGCCTTGGACTTAGTGTTCTTACTGGGGCTTGATATCACTGAGCTCAGGATTGATCCTGTCACCTGGTCAAATCACTGCATGGTAGAGTTCTTCTTCCAACCTCCCCCCCCATTAGTCTCTCCCCTGTAGAGATGGACCACACTACCCTTTGAAGGGGTTGTCCCCAGAGGGACTGATGGCGGTAAAGGATCTTTCTGGTGTGAGTGTTGCTTGTCATAGAATCATAAGCTGATATAAGAAAAGGACCATACCGCCCATCTAGTCTGCCTTTATTTTCCCCTACACCCTCCCTGCCAGCCCCCACCATCCCCCCGGTACTCAGATCATTATGCTTGTCCCATGCACTCTTGAATTCTTCCACTGATTTAGCCCCCACCACTCCATCTGGTAGTCTATTCCAGGGCTCCACCACCCTCTCCATGAAGAAACACCCTTTCACATTGCCCTGTATTTTTTTTCCTGCAGTCTGAGGCTGTGCCCCCTAGTTTTGACCCCCTCCTTCCTCTTAAGTAAACCCTCTTCTCCCACTTTATTGAGCCCTTTTACATATTTAAAAGTTTCAATCATGTTTCCCCTTTCCCTCCTTGTCTGCAGCATGTACAGAGTCAGCTCCTTACACCTCTGCGTGTATGACTTTCCCTGCATACCTTGCAACATCTTGGTTGCCCTTCTCTGAACCCTCTCCAATGCATCTATACCCTTGCGGAGATGTGGCCTTCAGAACTGAACCCCATACTCTAGGCATGGCCTCACCATGGCTTTGTAAAGGGGCATTATTACCTCCTTCCTTCTGCTAATAATGCCCCAGCCTATGCATGCCAACATTCCATTGGCCTTTCCCCCTGCCCTGCTACAGGTATGGGTGAGGAGGTGTCAGCATATAAAAGTGCTGTCTCCAATGCACTTGACTCCGTGGCACTGGTCCATGTATGACCTAAGTCTTCTCGCTTGAGACCTCTGTGGTTCAATTTGGCTTTCAAGGAGATAACGAACAGGGGTCAGAGGTTAGAGTACTATTGGCAGAAGTCCTGGTCTGAGGGGGGACAGACTGGTTTTGAGAGTTCACTACAGTGAATATCAATGGGAAATCAACCATAAGAAGGCAGTGTTCCTGTCCAAGGAGTCTGCTGCTGGAAGGAACAGACTGGCTCTGCTCTTTTGGACTGTAGACAGGTTACACCATCCTGCATGTCTGCAGCCGAAGAGAGCAGTTTCAGTCACTCAATGTGATGAGTTTTCTCTGTTCTTCTCTTTTTTTTATATCACAACTTTTTCACCCCTGCAGCTACTGAACTGCCTTCATACGCCAGCCACCACTCCAACTCCATCACTAACCCTGAAGTTGCATGCCCAGCTGGCATATGCAACTTTACTTTCAAGAGTGGCACCCCCCATTGCCCCCATGCCAGGCAAGGAACCAATACTGGCACTCACTGTCCAGGCATCGTCGGCCAATGGAGTAGCTGCCATCAAGCTGCTGTGGTCTGTGCTGCCATTCTTCCATGTTCTGGTACCCCGGGTTGCAAGCGTGCAATGACATCGACTTGCGTCACGTGCCAACATCTACCGCCACATAGTGCTGCACAGCTCTAGTAGTGCCCCGGTCATCACCAGGGGCTGCTACAGAGTGGTGGCACCCTGGAACCCTCCCTGGGGACAGGAAAGCAGTCCTTCAGATGCTCAAGCCCACACCCTCCGCTGAACCCTGATGGCCCGAACTCGCATCCGAACTCGGGTCACCAGAGTGGTGCAAGGTGTGGCGTCCAGCACCTCAATCCTCAGCGCCACCAGGCCGGTATCTCTCTGTTCTTCTCTGACAGGGTGTCTACCATCAGGGCTGGTTTTCTCCAATGGGTAAAATACACACTGGAGAAATCCCAGCCCAAACTCGCTGTCCTCTACCACCACAAAGCCAGCCTCCCTCTCCCAACTCAGCATGAACTAATACTCAGAACCATCTTGCCAGGCCTGGACTATGCTGACATAGTCTGTGGCACTGCACCAGCCTCCTCCCCCTCCAAACTTGACACACTCCTCAGTTCTTTCTGCCACTTTGCCAACACCTCTCTTCCTCTCACACATCACTGTCTCCTTTACACTCCTCTCTCCCTTGCTCTGCTTTCCCACAGGAGGTTGATTCAATGTATCTCTCTCGCTGCTAACTTTTGGTTTGACTCCCTACCCCCTACCTATCTTCCCACCTCACTCCTGCCGAGTCCACTACCTACTCTCTATGCCATAGGGACCTGTACACCTTCTCCATTCCCCGCCCTCACTCCACTGCTGGTCAGTCCACATTCTCGTACTGGCTCCCTCTACTCTGGAACAACTAATCCTCTGACCTTCATCTTGCCTCCCCTCTCTCATCCCTCAAAAGACTTCTTAGACTTCTTCCCTCCCCTCTGTGCCCCCAGTGCCCCTAAGCTCTCCCTCTCCCCCTCTGCTTTCCTCAGCACTTCCCGTTGAGCCTCTGCTGGAGTTTACAGGTCTTCCCAGTCAGCATTGACTACCGTCCTGATCTCAAGCTCTTTTACTGCCTGCCCCTTGTCACCTGTTAAGGGCCCAAACCATGTCAAAATATACTACTGCTTGGCATGCTTTGTATACATGCCTAATTTTCCCAGTGTCTTACCATATATCCACTGTAATACCTTAGTGTCTTGCCTGAATCCTTTGTACCTAAAACATATTAATCTCTTGTAAACTAATGTTTGAATGTATTGTAACATTTGTATTTGTACTGTAAACAAATTTATTGTTTGTATTGTAACACTGTTTACTCCTGTATGTACAATTGTACCTGGGTTGCACCTGGAAATGAGCTCCAGCTCAGTGTGCCTTTCCTGGTCACCAATTTTAAGTAAATAAATAAATAAAATACAGCCCTGCATTGGTGAGTCATGCATTTTCAGCGGCACTCCTATTGTCTGGAGTGAGTCTGGTAGGGTTGATAGAGGTGTATGAGGTGATTCTGAAGCCACAGCCCACATACTGTAAATTGGTCAGGGGCCCACCCGGCTCTTGGTTGGATGTGTTAAGTCTGTTGGTCCAGTGTTTGCTAAGATTGTCTGGTGTTTGCTTTTGTAGGGACTCTTTCCCAGTGCCCTGAAGGAGGCACTAGTGAAGCCCCACCTAGAGAAACCATCTCTCAACCCTGACATCTTGGCAAATCATTGACCAATCTCTAACCTCCCAGTCTTAGGTAAGGTTATTGAGAAAGTAGTGGCTCTGCAGCTTGAAGCACACCTTGTGGCCTGTGACATCTATGAGCCATTCCAGCCTGGGTTTAGGTCAAGGCACAGCACCAAAATGGCATTAGACAGGGTACAGAATAATCTCCTCAGGGTGAGGGATAGAGCAGAGCAGTCAATACCCATTCTCCTCAATCTCTCTTCAGTGTTTGACATGGTGGATCATGTAATGCTGCTGGATCATCTAAGGGAGCTCTGTGGACTCACTGGTACTCTCATCAAGTGGCTTGAGTCCTTTCTCACAGGCAGGATGCAGAAAATAATGATGGGAAATTTCTCCTCCTGCCCAAAGCCCCTGCCTTGTGTAGTTTCCCAGGGCTCAATCCTGTTACCTGTGTTGTTTGTGGTGTACATGCTATCCCTGGGTGAGATCATTAGACAGAACCACTTGGGTTTTCATTGTTATGCAGATGATACCCAGCTGTATATGTCATTTGCACCTAGAATGAATGATGCTATGGAGATGCTGAATAAGTGTCTGGCAGAGATCCAGGGCTGGATGTCCTCCAACTGGCTGAGACAGTCCTGACAAGATAGAGGTGCTAATGACTGGGCCTGGTCACTGGTGGGATATGGTATGGGTGCAGCTGAGACAGAAACAGAGCTATTTTTTGGCACCATCCCTTGGGCTGCATCTATTAAGGTGAAAAATCTGGGCATAATTCTTGACAATGGATTGACACTTGAGGCTTTGGTGTCATCCATCATCCAGAGTGGTTTTTACCACCTTAGGAATATCACCAGGACTAAAGTCTTTATTCCACTTGATGCCCTGCCCTCACTGGTACACGCTTTTGTAATGTCTAGACTTCACTACTGCAATGCTCTTAACCTCACAGTCAGTGGAGGGGTTCTCTGTGGTTTGCAGCTGGTGAAGAACACAGCTGCCAGGTTGTTCACAGGCCTTCTGAGGTCCTGTCATGATACCCCAGTCCTGCATGGCCTACACTGGCTGCTGGTGTGATGAAGAGTCACCTTCAAGGTGCACTTGCTCACCTATAAAGCCCTATACAGACAGGGTCCTGGCTACCTGTGAGCTGGCTGGGGTTCAAACCTGACCTCCCAGCTTGCCTTCTTAGGTTTACTCCATGTATATGGGATGGCCTTTTAACCTCCCCAAGACCTTCGGGAACAACCACCCCATTCAAAAATTTTGCTTGAATGGGGAAAATGTATTTGAGGAAGTGAAAAAGAATACACTTCAAGAAAGCAACAGGCTAAACCAGTTTCCTCTATAGCACATAAGTTATATCATTAGCATTTGTAAGTTGCAAACATTATTATTATTATTATTGAGTGTGTCTTATAAACACTTTGAAGATACATTTAAAACAAGAATGATTATAGCTTTTTTTGTGATATTGACAATTTACAGTTTGAAAGAAAAAATATATCTGCATGTCTTATTTGGAACTAACTGTAAAATGGGGAGACTTTATTTGAGGAAGTGAAAAAGAACACATTTCATGCCAGACAGAATGCTAGCTAAGCCACAGTTTCCTCAGTAGCGAAAAAGAGTTAGGGCTTACAAAACAATGTTCCTGTAAAGCAAGAATCTGACATGACATTCCACTTTTAAAATAAGATATTTTTGTTGCCGCCTTGCATGATTAACACACTTCGACAAGAAATGTGTCACAGTCATGGGGCATACTTCTACAAGAAGTGTGTCATGGGGTATACTTCTACAAGAAGTGCATCATGAGACACACTTCTACCAGAAGTGTAACATGAGGTACATCCAAAAAACATATAAATTTATACTCATTTAAACTAAAGGAGAGCAGAAGAGAGGAAGGAGTTGTGATAGCATGTCCTTCTGCCTAGGACTTCATTTGAGACATCAAGGTATGGCACTGCATGTTATGAAATGCTATTTTCTCTGATATGGAGCAGGAAGGGATGATACTTGATTTTATGATATTTAATAGTTTTTTTTTTTTTTGCTTTTTATTGTATGATTGTATCTAAAAGTAGGAGAGACTTAATCTCCAGTCAATCATACATTGTTTGCTTGCACTTCTGATCCAAATGATATTAATTCTGCATGCTGGTTTTAAATAAAGAATTAAGACAATGTGACATTTCCTGGTATTTCTTTTCAGTTACATATTTTTACTTATAAAGCTGTTCACTTACAATACAGGGGTTAAGCTTAATTGTGACAATTGGTATATATATATATATATATATATATATGGTACAAAAGTATTAAAAGAAATATAACTATAAAGGTTTAGGATAAGGTAATTTTAATCAAAGAGACTAGAACATGATTGGGGTAGTGTGGTTTTAACTGAACACGCAGCTAAGTGCATGCAACATACACACCTGGTTAGACTTCCCCATTCAAGCAAACTTTCTGATGGGGTGGTTGCTCCCAAAGGTCTTGGGGAGATCAAAAGGCCATCTCATGTACATGGATTAAACCTAAGAAGGCAAGCTGGGGGTCAGGTTTGAACCCCAGCCAGCTCACCTGAGTGACCTTCTGACTCCTGCCTGCCCTGTGCACTTGCTCCACTCCTCCACTGAGGGCCTCCAAGTGGTTCCAAAGACATGGCTGAAGACCTCAGGAGACATGGTTATTTGAGGTGCCTGACCCAGCCTTGGGAAACTTGCTCCCAAGATCTTTGAGGGAGGCCCCATTGGTGGAGATGTCTAAGCAGGGTTTGAAGGCAAATCTTTTTAGACAGGCATTTGGGAACTGTCTTTAAATTCCTGAAAGAGCAGACTGCTGAGTTGTTGATGGGTATCATAGATCATATTTCATTTGTGCATTGTCTGTTTTATTGTTCATATGTTTTTAAATTTGGATTTTATGTAATTTAACTACTGCCTGTCCTGTACAGTGTGCAGAGCCTCCAGAATGGGATGTTGAATAAATACAGTTTATTACTATTCTGTTAAAATTGACACTCCACTGTGTGATGGATTTATCTTGTTATGGCTGGATTCCACTGCTGTAGGTATATGATCTTGTAATTGTGATGGACTGTTACAACTGCTGTGTGTTTTATTTAAATGAGGGTTTGCTTTACTAAAACATTAACTATAATTTTGTTATTAGAAATATATTGCTCCTGATGACTGGTAAGACAAGCACCACAAAAACACAAATCTCAAAAATAAATACTTAATAAGTTAAACTGCTGAGTTATTTCTCCGTTTGTACTTTTTTGCAGATTATTGGCCATGTTTCTTCTCCCCTGTGTATCCCTTTCCCTAGATCACAACTGAATGTGAACCTTGGCTCAGCATGTTTTCTCTATTACCAAATGTTAACTAACTAAATAAATAGTGGTACTGATAATGGGAGAGTGCCTAACCTTGAAAACAGTAACGTTACACCAGGTTGCTACAGATATTTCATTTTTGATGCCTGGAGGCTGTATGCACAACAGATTGCTGCCATAGGTACAGAATGGGAGAAACTCTTTTCTGAATATAGCCCCTTGCTGTTTAGTTGTCATCAACTCATGTCTTATCATGACCAAGATGGAATGTGTTACTCTTGAAGTATTTATTTCACAGCTGCTTGTTCCTATGGGCTTTCTGCACAGACTAATGCATTTGGTGTCACCTCTGAGAAATCTTTCTAAAACTAATTATTGAGAACAGATCATGTTACAAATACACAGTATATACTGTATGTTGCTTTGAATATTTTGGTGCTCTGAATTTTTTAATCTATCTAACTTATGACTGAGTGTTTGCTTTCCTGTTTCTTAAACCTGAAGGTCGCACCTGGAAAATAGCTTTGGCTCATGGTACATAACATGGTCACCAAATTTTAAGTGAATAATAAACATATATTTTTTTTAATTATTATTATTCTTTGGTAACCAGGTAAGGCCCACTAGACCCAAGGCCTGTTTTCAAGGGTGACCTTGGAACACTGGCCAGGTTAAGTCACTTGCTTAGGGTTATACAGTATGTAAGTGGAGGTTGTGGAAATAGATTCTGTGGTTGCTGGATGTACCAAGCATATTCACAGCTCCTTACTCTAACCTCTAGGTTATACCACCAGCCTCCAGATTTTGTGTGGGAGTTACTGCACTACAGTATTGGTTTTACATAGTGATGTGGTGCTAGAATAGAGTGTGTGGGGGGTTGACAAGCAGAGTTTTAGCAGAATTTGGAAGGCCATGTGTGCAAATGCTTGAAGTCTGGGAAATAAAATCCTGGACCTAGTAGCCATTATGGCAGAGACTGACCTGTACATTGTCGCCATTCCCGAGTCATAGTGCAGTGAGGACCATGACTGGGACATAGCCATATCAGGCTATACTCCATTCAGGAAGGACAAGGTGGGTAAGAAAGGTGGATGAGTTGCTCTTTATGTGAAGGATAGCATAAAAGCAACAGAGATACAAGGAACACAGGAAGGGGTGGAAGCATTGTGGGTCACCCTAGAGATGGGGAATGGAGTCACTATATGCATTGTCAAGGTCTATGGACCTCCAGAAATGGGGAGGGGGGAGATGGATAAGGTTTTGGTGGAAGTCATCTAAAAGATGGTAAATAAGGGGGAGATGCTGCTCATGGGGGACTTCAATCTGCTGGATGTAGATTGAAGCATCCCAGCTGCATCTTCAGGTAGGAGCAGGGATATCCTAGACACCATGCAGGGGGCATTCCTCAGGCAACTAGTAAAGAAGCCCACTCATGAGGGAACAATATTGGACCTTGTACTCACCAACAGGGACAGTGTTGCAGACATCACAGTTGGTGGCCACCTGGGGACCAGTGATCACCACATGGTGTGGTTCAATATAAGAACTGTGGCAGAAGTTAACCACACAAAGGTGAGGGTCATGGACTTAAGGAGGGCTGATTTTACAATGATGGGGGAATGCTTCAGGGATGCCCTGGTGAGGAGGGGGGCTTGGGTGGTGTGGAGGAACAGTGGGTGAAACTGAAAGCAGGGTTAGTGAAAACAACAAACCTCTGCATCCAGCGAGTAAGCAAAAGCAAGAGGAAAAAGAGACCACTATAGTCCTCAAAAAGAGGTGGCTGAGAAGGTAAGGGCAAAGAAGTTAGCATTCAGGAGATATAAGGAGACACAGAGGGAAGAGAATATGGAGGTGTATCAGGAAAAGCAGAGTGAGGCAGGAAAAACAGTCAAGTAACACAATGGCACAAATGGAAGAGAAATAACCCAGGCAGCACAGAAAGGGGACAGAACACTTTACAGATCTGTAAGCAAAAGGAGAAAGATCAGGGGAAGGATTGTAAGGCTAAGCAGGGAAGGGGAAGTGTGTGGAAGAGGACAAGAAAAAAGCAGACATCCTGAACTAATACTTTTGTTCTGTGTTCACAGAGGAAAGGGAAGGAGAGGGACCACAGATAAGTGTCAGAGGCATTGAAGGAAGGGAGGTGGACACTAGTTCATTTACAGAGATGAAAATCCAGAAAAAAATCACAGATTTGAAAGTGGACAAGACAATGGGGCCAAACTGAATACATCCAAGGATATTGAGGGAGCTCAGAGATATACTGGCTGAAACTCTAACAATCCTGTTCAACCTCTCACTGGAGATGAGAGTGGTACCAGGGAACTGGACAAGGGCAGATGTCCCACTTCACAAAAGTGGTAGCAGGGAGGAGGCTGGCAATCACAGGCCAGACAGCTTGAGTTTGGTAATGGGGAAATTAATGGAATCACTACTAAAGGAAAGGATTGTACAGTATCTTGACTCTAGTGGCTGACAAGATCTGAGGTAGCATGGTTTCACTGGAGGAAGGTCATGTCAAACAAATCTGATGGAGTTCTTTCACAGAGTGACCAGGGAATTTGATCAGGGTGGAGCAGTGGATATGGACTACCTAGATTTCAGTAAGGCCTTTGACATCGTTCCACATAGGATGCCCATGAACAAGCTGGGCAGCCTAGGAGTGGATCCAAAGGTGGTTAACTGGCAAGACATTGGTTGAGGATAGGTGACAGAGGGTAGTGGTGGTAACTAGAGTTCCCTTCAGGGAAGGGAGGGTGACCAGCAGGGTGCCACAAGGATTAGTACTGGGACTGGTCCTCTTTAATGCCTTTATTAGTGACATTGTAGAGGGGCTAGAAGGGAAAGTATGCCTTTTTGCAGATGACACTAAGATCTGCAATACAGTAGACCCTGGGGAATGGAAAAAATGAATAAGGATCTAAGAAAGCTTGAGAAGTGGTTAAGAATGTGGCAACTATGTTTTAGTGTGAAGAGATGTGAAATCTTGCACTTGAGATGCAGAAACCCAGGGGCAGAGTACAAAATGGGGAGAATGGTACTGGTGACCACTAAACAGGATAGGGACCTGGGGGTGATCATATCTAATTACCTAAAGGTGGCCAAACAACTAGTGAGATGTCAACTAGAGTACTATGTCCAGTTCTGGTGACCACATCTCCTAAAGGACATAGACAAAGATGAAGCCATCCAGAGGAGGGCAACTAAAATGGTGCAGAGTCTGCATCAAAAGCTGTATGAGGACAGACTGAAGGACCTCAGTATGTGCACCCTTAAGGAAAGGGGAGAGGGGGGATATGATAGAGACTTCCAAATACCTCATGGGTATAAATAAGGTTCATGAGGGAAGCCTGTTTCAGAGAAACAGATGCTCAAGGATAAAGGGTCATGCTATGAAGCTGGAGGGGTAGACTCATGAAATGTAAGGAAGTACTTCTTTATAGAAAGAGTGGTGGATGCCTGGAATAACCTCCCAGCAGAGGTGGTGGGGGCAAAAACTGTAATGGGATTCAAGAAGACATGGTATAGGCATAAGGACCTTACTGGTAGAGAAGGGGGAGGGGTAAAGCCGAAGATCAAGTAGGGTCTGCAGTGCTACAGTAGACAGGGAAAATGGGCAGACTAGGTGAGCCAAGCAGTCCTTATTTTCATCACATTCTATGTTTTTATGTAACCTACAGCCTTCTGGCTCTAGAAGAGGGTATGAAAGCCGTTGAACCACTGACATGGTGATAAGGCTTGGTGCACTGAGTGGTAATCAGACCTGAGTTTCCCAAGTCTCCTGCATGTGAAGAAATAATTTTACCACTGCTTTCACCCATGCTTTCATTTCATGTCCTTGTTTTATCACTAAGATCATTTGAAGAAACTTTCTAAGGGTTAACACCCCCAACAAAAATATTGTACAGCAGCCGTTGAGACCAGTTGTGCTTCCTGGAGTGACTTTTGTCTTTTTCATTCTTTCGCACATGTTAAGCGAATAGAGTCCCTCATAGTTTGAACTTCATGAAAAGCTCTTTTAAATGATGTTGAAATTAAATAGCTGGCAGCTGTCCAGGAATATCCATGGTTAAGTTTGACCTGTACTGATACTACACTGCCACTACGTTATGGAATATTTGGATTGATACATGAACCTTAACGCCAGTGTTCACACTGTTCTTTGCTTAACTAAGGTGATTCAGTAATCCCCTAAATTATTTAAAGGTACATTGCTTAATCACATTAGTAATCTTGTACAAAATAGTATTAAGACCAGAGTGAATGCTCATGTGTTAAGCCTATTATTATTTCACATATGGAGAGATACAGATATTGTATATATTAAAAACTAGGTGTCATCAGTTGACCACTGCAGTTATTTGCAGAATAGCTCCATACAGAACTTATAAACTACTTGGATATGGCTGTGTTATTGTGCCATGAAAGCATTCGGTTGTCATGTGATGAACCCTCAAGTTTAAATAAATACCATCATTATGTGGTGAAGCTGTTCCTAATTACAATGCAGTGACATCACACATTTTCAAATAATGGTTGTAGCATTTTATCAGTGTAGGTCAGACTTAGCCATGGGCACCTGAAGACTGTTGGCAGCTACAGGTAAGTTGAATACCTCATTTAACTGGGCTTTTCATTTACTGTCAAACTATGCAGGACACAGTCAAGTCATGTTCTCCTTTAATCTGCATACAAACACACACAGTTGAACAATTTCTATTATACAATGACAAGAAAAATTTTAGGAACCTGATTGGCTTCTGACACCTAGAGACAGTGATATTATTAGACAACAACATCACTGTTTCTAGGGCAGACACAGAGATGACTGCAGAACAGTGAATGAAATCCCTCCCTCCCTGCTAAAGTCACGACTAAGCCAACATGGCTTCACAGTCCCCATGCAACCACAACCATTGACAGAGCCCTCATCACAAGCTGTATACACTTAATTCCCCCACTGCCAGCCACAAGCAGTTTTAACCCAGTTAAACAGCCACAATGAACAGCTTCTGAGAAGGTGCATGGTTGTACACAGATCTTCCATTTCCCGACTTCCCAAAACTTACCAGTGTTGCCTTCAGTAACTGTAGTCCTGCACACTTTTCAAACTGTACTGAGGTAACCTAAAAATAAGTAACAGTAAAACCCATGACCCTGCACTGAAAACAACACAGAGTAAGTAAATGTCAGCAGCACCTGTCCATACTGCTAGTGCTTCTGAGAAGCTCAATGGATCAGTGGCATCAAATTCATTTTATACCCTGTTTGTATCTGAAATTCCCTTCTACATAAAGCTCAGTGTACCAGGAGAACATCATAGAAAAGTGGAAGGGGGGATTGGGAAGGACTACAGGACAGACCCATATACATTGTTATAAAGAGTGGGAGAGACAGACAGGGAAACTAGCTGCACCCCTTGCGGAGCTCTTCAACAGGTCACTTGAGACAGGGAGGGTACCTAGGGATTGACAAGAGGCACATGTGGTGCCAATCCAAAAAGGGGGTTTGAGGGAAGTATCAGGTAACTATAGACCCATCAGTTTGACCTTGGTGGTGGGAAAATTAATGGAGAGTATACTAAAGGAACGATTGGGGGTGTACTTGGAGGAGGTGGGAGGTCTGGATAGTCAGCAACATGGGTTTGTGCCAGGTAGATCATGTCAAACCAATCTTGTGGAGTTCTATGAATGGGTAACATCAGAACTGGGCAGGGGAAAGCCTGTGGATGTATTATTCTTGGATTTCAGCAAGGCGTTTGACTCTGTCCCCCACAATGGTCTGGTGGAGAAACTGATGGGGTTAGGAGTAGGCCTTTTGATGGTCAGATGGATTGAAAACTGGCTAGCTGGACACACCCAGAGAGTGGTGGTCTGTGGGGAGCTCTCAAACCCTAGAGAGGTTGGTAGTGGGGTACCGCAGGGCTCAGTCCTGGGTCCGATACTGTTTAATGTATACATATCAGACATCAGGGAAGGAATAGGGTGTGAAATGAGTCTCTTTGCTGATGACTCCAAGATGGGAGCAGTAGTTGAGGGAGAAGAGGGGAGGTTGACCCTACAAGGGGAACTGGACACCCTGGAAAGCTGGGCTCACATATGGAAATTAAATTTCAATATCACCAAGTGCAAGGTGTTACATCTTGGGCAGGGAAACCGTAAACACAGGTACACCCTGGGAGGGGAGGTGCTGGAGGCCTCAATAGGGGAAAAAGACCTAGAGGTCATGGTGGATGCATGTATGAATAACTCCGAGCAGTACAGGAGAGTGGCTAGCAAGGCAAACAGGATGTTGGGCTGCATTGTAAGGGGGATCACCTCTAGGAGCAAGGAAGTGATTCTGCCACTGTACAATGGACTGGTTAGACCACACCTTGAGTACTGTGTACAGTACTGGAGACCACACTTGAAGAGGGACATACAGCTCCTGGAGAGGGTACAGAGGAGGGCAACTAAGATGATATGAGGGCTAGGGATTTGACGATGAGGACAGACTTGAGGAGCTCTGCATAGTTTTCATTGGAGGAGAGAGGAGAGACAGGGGACATGATTGAGGTCTTCAAGTACCTCAAGGGAATAAATAGAGTAAACAGGGAGGGGATCTTTAGACTAAAGCAGGGAGGTATCACCAGAGGGCATGGTTTGAAGTTGGAAGGTGGAAGGGTGAGGGAGGAAAAGAGGAGGAGGTTTTTCACTGAGAAGGTGGTGGACCCTTGAAATGCACTGCCTGGTGAGCTGGTTCAGAGATCCACAGTGGAGGGCTTCAAGAGAGGGTGGGACAGACACAGTAAGTGGATGTATCAGATGATGGCCTGTCCCGGGGGGTTGGGATGGATGACAGGGTTTTCTGGAACACAAGGGGAGGAGGGCCTCGGCACCCAACTAGGGATCTGAGGTTCGAGCAGACTCGATAGACCATAAGGCCTAATCTGCTGGCAAATAGTATGTTAGTATGTTAGTATAAAACTGCAGACTCACATCAGCACCATCTAGTGGACAGACTCAAAACAGAAACTTTTTTCCTTGCATATATATCACCACACAGAAAAATAAAATAAAAAACTACATGAGAAAATATATT
Source organism: Neoceratodus forsteri (assembly GCA_016271365.2). NCBI lineage: Eukaryota > Metazoa > Chordata > Ceratodontiformes > Ceratodontidae > Neoceratodus > Neoceratodus forsteri. The sequence goes on along the minus strand of CM028138.1, from coordinate 707,802,147 downwards.
TTTTTTATATTTTTATTCTGTATGAAGGAGACATTGTGTAATAGTAAGAAGGCATTCCAAGAATATGTGTTATTGTATAATAACATAACTTCTCGGGTGTTGAATGCTTAAACCCACCTGAGGTGTGATGTTATTATTCAATAACACACACCCTGTCATATCTTGTTGCTTAAATAATCTGCAAGCTTAATGATAATAATGGTCACCTCAAATACTTCTTATTAAAGATTTGGCATCTTGCTTAATTCAAAGCTAAGAGGTAGTTTAATACAGTGACTGCATAAAGATACAGTTTCTGTACTTTTTTACATTAACTGAACACCTAGTCTAGAAATGCAGTGCTTTATTTATTTATTTATTTGTTTGTTTTTTGTTTTGTTAGGTTTTTTTTTTGCTGCCATTCTTATTCAAGTCGACCATGAGGTAATTTAAACTGTGTTTACACTTTAGATCAATGTTGCAATTAAACGGACACAAAGAAGTAACTTGTTTTGGTCAAGAAAATCACATTGCTGACCATTTTAGCTGGATACAGCCAATCACCTTTTCGAGGATTAGCCTGCCTTGCAAACTTATACCTTTGTATGTTGTTAAAGCCAGGGAGTTGAAAGTGCCAGTTAACTTGATACAGCCAAACACCCTCACTAGGGTTGGCTTCCTCTGTTAATTCATATATTTGTATGCAGTTGTTGCCAGAGACTTACAAATTGGCATCCTACTGGATATAGCCATAAACCCTTTCTAGGACAGACCTGTCTAGCTAATTTATCCGTTTGTATGCTGTGGTGGCCAGAGACTCACAAACAGTATAATCTAGATACACTTTATTCTGGGGACAGAGCACGTATACTTATCTAACAATCTCTGGCCCAAGATTGTTCCACAACCTAGTGCAGCCCTCCTTAATCCCAGGATTATTCTACAACCTAGTGCAGTCCTCCTTAATCCCAGGATTATTCTACAACCTAGTGCAGTCCTCCTTAATCCCAGGATTATTCTACAACCTAGTGCAGTCCTCCTTACTCCCAAACTTATTCTGCAACCTAGTGCAGTCCTCGTTAATCTTGTTATTTTAGCCCCACCTTATTGCTAGTGCACCGACCATGGCTTGCAAGGGTATCGCTGCTCTCTTCATGTTCCTTTTCATTATTCTGCACTGCCTAATCATCACCTCCTTCACCCTAAAACAGCAGGCTATGTGCGGCTTTTCAGCTAGTAAACTCAATGCCCCATGGGTTGTGCCTCAGTTACTGGAGTTTTTCAGTCTTTCTGGCAAAGTACTGTGCTATAAAATGTTCACCTATGCTGTCCTTCCCTACCTTTGTGCTGAGGAGTTAATTACTGTTGCTACTCCTCTTGCTCATAGCAGGGGATGTGGAACCCAATCCAGGTCCTGTCCCTCTGAGCTATAATATAGCCTCCCCTACCAACCCCATCTGGTGAAATGCTAAGGGTCTCAAGCTGGTACACATAAATATACAATATGTGAGGCCAAAACTACAATAAATCAAAGCATGGACAGACTTTTATTAACCGGATGTTCTAGCTGTCACAGAAACATAGTTCAAAACTTGCATACCTAATAATGAAATTTACATCCTAAATTACCCAACTTTTAGGAAGGACAGAATACTAAAAAAAGGTGGAGGAGTATTAACCTACATCAGGTCACACTTAAATTGTAAAGAAGTACCCCTCCCCATCCAGTAGACACCCCAGGTGAGTCGCTCATTCTTTGTTGGGTTGTTACTTGGATGGAACAAATCTATTCTAATTGGTAGGATATATCACCCCCATTAAGTGGCCAAGTCTGCCCTCTCTGCTGTCTTCTCTTGCTTGACTGTCCAAAATCTGGGTGAAATTATCATAATCAGTGACTTTATCATCAGATGGTTAGAATGTGGCCCAAGCATAGCCCTAAATATTCTGGCTGATGCTCAACCCCACCAAATTATCAAGAATCTGACACAGATGAATAACAAAACTGGTAACCATTCCCTTCTGGACTGGGCCCTTGTAAACAAAGAAGACAATAACAAGACCACTGGTATACTTGCTGGCTCTTTGAGTGATCACTCTCTACTCTTTTGTGTGTAGAAAAACAAGGCAAATTTTATTTAAAGAAACGCCCATCCCGGAGCTCTGGGTGCCACACATCAATCGAATAAAAAACAACACAGCACAATAACAATCAACAAAATATACAACTCCAAACAATTAAAAAATGATTTGCTACACAATTTGTTTCATTCTCTAAAACTAAAATAAGCCTTAAAAAATTAGACAATACAAACTATAAAACATAGTCCAGGAATGCCTGATCATACAAAAATGCCTTGAGTCGGGCCTTAAAAACCTCAACAGATGGGGCCTCCCTAACAACTAAAGGAAGTGAATTCTACAGGATGGGAGCGACAACACTAAATGCCCTGTTGCCTGCAGTTCTTAACCTCATCCTGGGAATCGCAAGGAGGCCCCGAGAAGAGGAACGTAGGGAACGGACCGAGACAGAGATGTAAGAAGGTCATTCAGGTAACCAGGGCCCAGGCCATGTAGAGTCTTAAAGGTGAGCAAACCCATCTTAAAGAGGACCCTCCACCTAACCGGCAGCCAGTGCCGATGACGCAGCACTGGAGTAATATGACAGTATTTAGATTGTCCTGTCAACAACCTCGCCGCTGCCTTCTGCACCAGCTGCAGTCAGCGCAGGGTACCCCCAGAGACCCCGAGATAGAGTGCATTACAGTAGTCAAGCCTGGACGTCACAAAGGCATGCACCAAAGTGGTGAGGTCCAGAGGCGGAACTAAGGGCTTGATCCTGGCGATATTCCTCAAATGATAAAAGCTAGTAAAGACAGCGGAAGACACCTGAAATTCAAGTGTCAAACCGCTGTCAAGAATAACACCCAGATCACGCACCCTAGAGGAGGCCTTCAATGGTACAGAGCCAAGGCAAAGTCCTGTCTGTGCACCAGAGGCCAACCTATCACATCCTCTGTTTGACTCGACTACCAGTACCTCTGTCTTACTAGGGTTAAGTCGCAACCAGCTGGAGGCTATCCAGTCATTGATTTCAGCAAGGCAGCTGTTAAGCACTTCTATTGCACAAGATGTTCCACGGGCAAAGGAAAAGTACAGCTGGATATCATGAGCATAGCAGTGAAAACCCAAGCTGTACTTCCTGATGAGCTCTCCCAAGGGTAGCATGTACACAGCAAACAACATTGGTGACAAGACCGAACCCTGGGGAACTCTGCACAACAGGTGGTCAGAGGAGGAGGAGAAATTCCCCATCACTACCCTCTGCCTCTGGTTGGACAAAAAAGACTCAAACCAGTGGATGACAGAGCCAGCAAGTCCACAGAATTCCTTTAGGTGGTCAAATAACACTCGATCATCCACCGTGTCAAATGCTGAAGAGAGATCGAGGAGAACAAGAATTATCCCTTCCCCTCGATCTCTAGCCCAAAGGAGGTCATTGTGCACCTGAACTAGTGCAGTTTCTGTGCTATGCCTTGCACAAAACCCAGACTGGAGCGGTTCATAAAGATTATGGGCCATGAGATGCTTCTCAAGCTGAAGCGCCACCACCTTCTCAAACACCGGGCCAACAGAGTCAACACATCTCATTAAGAAATGAGTTGGCACTGGGTCCAGTTCACAAAAGGTGTGCTGAAGCTTGGAAGCAATCTCAATGACCTCAGCCACCTCCACCAGTCTAAACTCACCCCAGACAGGTGGAGTGCTCTCCGGAAGCCCATGGTGACCACTGTCGGCCAGATTCTGGTCCACTGGCGGAACCCCATGCCTGATGGCAGACACCCTGTCCGAGAAGAACCGAGCAAACCCATCGCACAATGCATTCGAAAAAGCTACCTTTGGCTGTAGACAGGAGGGATGAAGAAGCCTGTCCACAGTCTGAAAGAGCACAGTTGGTCAGTTCCTCCCAGCAGCAATCTCCTTGGACAGGAATTCTGCCTTCTTACAGTTGATTGTCCCCTGGTATGCACCATAGTGCATACGCAGGGCCAGTTTGTCTACCCCCAGGCCAGACTTTCACCAGCACCGCTCTAATCTCTGACCCAAGGTCTTCATCTCCTTGAGCTTCCCATCAAACCAAGGGGACCTGAAGTGAGAAGACCTGGGTCATACACAGCCTGGTGTGAGGGAGTCAAGCGCACCAGAAAGTGCCTTATTATAGGCATCCACTACTTCGCACACACACCCCCACATGCATTGTCCATGCTAGACAGGTCAGCCACTGCCAAAAAACCCTGGGGGGCAAGCCCCCTCAAAGGGCGGTAGCTGACCATCTCTGCACGGGGAGGGCTACCGAGGGTGGCCCCCGTACTGGAACTTCACCATGCAATGATTGGACCAAATGACCCTATCAACACTGAGACTATTTATCTCAAGCCCCAGTTAGAACACCAAATCCAGCATGTGGCCACCCTGATGAGTCATGGAAGAAACTCCCTGTGCAAAGCCCAGAGATGACATCATCTGGAGGAAGTTATGACCCAGCCGAGAAGATTCATCCTCGGCTCAAACATTGAAGTTCCCCAGCACTAAACATCTGGGGGCCTCCAATGTTTCACCGATGATAAATCAGCCACTTCCTGCAGAAATCTCCATCGCCCCAGCAGAATGATAAATCAGGAGGACAACAACCTGGCGGTCCCCACGGATGTCACACACTCAAATGAATGTGATGCTCTCACTGGGTGCACGGCGAAGCCCAGCTCAGATCTAAAACAGATGGCTACCTCCCACCCCTGCATTCCACTCTGGGGCAGTGCACTACAGTATACCCGGATGGGATGGCAGCCTCTAAAACTGGGCCAGCATCATCACCAATCCAGGTCTCCATAATGCAAGCCAGATTGGCCACAGAAACCAAGTCCACTATAATTGCAGTCTTGTTTCTGACCGATCTGCCATTGCAAAGCACCGCCCTCAGCGGATTAGTGGACAATGCAGCCCTTCTGGCTACCTGCCCACTCGGTCTGGGGGGAACCCTGGTGGCAGGAACTAAACATGTTGGGCCTCTCCCCAAGTCCGGTCTAATCCCAGGGTGCCTTCTGCATCCCACCACCTTGATCCTACCACCCATAGTGCAAGGGGCACCCAGCCCTGATCGAATCCTATGACTCCTCCCAATTCCAACCTCCCTACAGTGCCTAGCTGTAGTATCTGATACAGGGGGGCTAAAAAAGGGCTGAAGATCAAGCAGCCGGGATGCCCCATACACTATCCTGGCCTGACCCAGGTCTACATGCATTCCTAGACACATCCTCCTCAACTACGTTATCCCAAAAACAAAACAAAACTCAATCGAACACAAAAACACACACACACACACACTCACAACACACACACACGCACAAATCAAATAACCAATAAACCCCCCAAACAACCCCTAAAACAAAATCAAGATAAGATCTTCAAAAAGAATTCAAGAAAACAAACTGCAAATCGCATAAAAGAATGTCAGTACTCAGAATGGCACAGTCACTTTATATTCAAGATTTCCAAAGTCTTTCAGCAATCAATTCTCAAGATACAGCCCGAAATATAATCCTCGAGAAGCCCCAGCACCACTCTCACCAGCCGCTGAGACCTCTAGGAAGATCCCAGAAATTTCTTAGGCCCCCCAGCCGATAAATCCAGGGGGGCCTAAGTCCCAAAAAGCAATCCGCAGATGAATAGCCCAAATGGCACTCTCACTGCCAATAGGAAGATCTTTCAAACAGTCATTAAAACCACAGAGGTTCTCTCACTGCCTCTGAAGTAAAAATTCAATTCAAATGCAGCAAATAAATTCCCAATAAGTTATTTATTTGGAGATCAGATCTTGCTTTCAGAATTTAAGGGCCAAAGGAAAAAACCCTCCACCACTCACCCCAGGAGGGAAATACCCTGCGCTAAGGAACTGCAACTATGGTCCCCAGCTGGAGACCGCTAAAAAGAAGACTTTCCTGACAGACCTGGAGGCTGCCGATAGCACATCCACTCTTCATTAGACGTGCATCAGCACCTCCCATAGCAGCCCCAATGCACACACAGGCATGCCTCAAAGGGTGAGTAAGAAGAGGAAAACCAAGTGCCCAAATCTTCCTCAATTCAATAAAGCATGGCAAGTCTGCTGATTAGAAGCAGCATGGTAATCATACAAAATAAACTTGCCAACATAACATGCCAGCAGTACCTTGAAGAAACTCACAAAAAAAACACTATCCAATGACCACAAGGTACTTATCTCCCAGTATGACCCCTCAGTATTTGTCCTCCTCAGATGGAATATCTTCCCGGTTCACTTTCTGGGCTAAACCACAAATGTCCAGGTCCAAAAAATGATCCTCTCCTCCTCGGTCCCACCAGTCCATCAGCGCGAAGGCAGCAGCACCCCAAACACGGCACACAATCCAATATAAAACAGAAACTGCAGCGCACGCACGCCCGGCACACCAAACACACGAGAGGGAATGCAGATCAAGTAACGCCTGCCCTCCAAGTCCGTTCAAATGGCACTGCTTTCCCCGGTCTCCCCAGTCCATTGACAGGACCACAGCAGCCTCAAACTCAATAAGAAATCCAATATAGGACTCGGTAATAGCTTCAATATAGGACTGATATCCAAGGGACCAGGACTAAACAAATAAAAGCGAACTGCTAAATAAATAAAGCGGAATTAAAACTCTGCAAAAACCGAATTAAAACTCTGCAAAAGAAAGCTGTGCAGATGGTCAGCCCAGCGTGGCTGCCATCTTGGAACCAAGCAGAACAGGTGAGAGGTGTCTCGCTGACAGACCTGGACATTTGTGGTTTAGCCCACAATGCACATAGGTCCTCACCAAGAGTCATATCTGTCCGACTATCCATGACTTTTCTAAGTTTAGTGTAGATAAATACCATAGTAGCCAAGCAGAGGTACACTGGAGCTCCATTTGACAGCTCAATACAATTGATGAGGCCTTTAATTTCTTCCAGAAAAAAGTTTCTAAACGTGGCCTATAAACAGGGGGTCCAGAGTAGGGTAAAAGGGCTCTAATCTAAACGGCTAACCTCTGACCTGTGTCATCTCATGAAATCAAGGGATAAAGCCTGGAAACTTTACAAATCAACAGACCATGCTAGTGACTGGAAAAACTACATGAGACTTAGAAATACATGTAAACATGAACTCAAAAGGGCAAAAATTGCACGTATTCGAAGCCTTCAAGATAAGAACCTCTTTGACTCCAAGTGCTTCTGAAGCCAAGTCAACCATCTCGTATAGGGACACTCGCTCCCTAACAAATGAAATTTCGAAAAATTGCATTATTCTTACTGAACCAGCTGCCCTGGCTATGGCTTTCAATGACTTCTTTACTAATCTAGAGAAATTCAAAGGCTCAGAATCTGCAGTCTCTCCAGCCCCCCCTCACTTTAATATCTTGGAATCTCCCATTAAATTTAATTTTGCATTAACAACTAGGAAGGATGTTCTCACTCAATTTACTAGACTAAAGGCTGACTTCTCAGCTAGATATGACAAGCCGGAACCCATATTACTCAAATTAGCATACCCAATCATTGCCTCCCCAATAAGGGACCTGTTTAATGAATCTCTGACCAAGGACAAGGTACCTTCTACATGGAAAGTTGCATTGGTGGTGCTGGTCCACAAGGGAGGAGACGAAGTACCTATCAAAAACTCTAGGCCCATCTCTCTACTCTGCCCTCTGTCCAAAATTCCAGAGCGACTCATTTGTGATCAGTTGAAAACATTTCTTGATATGTATAACATCCTGCACTCAGCTCAGCATGGTTTTAGGTCAAACCATAGCATTGATACAGCCCTGATCCAACAAACTGCAGGTATCTTTCAGGCAATAGACTCTGGCCTTGCAGCTGAGGCCATCTTTGTTGATTTAACCAAAGTGTTTGACCTAGTTGACTATAGTCTAGGTGAACTTTCCTTTCATTGGTTTAAGAACTATCTGTCAGACAGAGAGCAACTGATTAAATGGAATGGCTGTTTATCCTACCTTCAACCTGTCACAGATGGGTTCCACAGGGCTTAATACTTGACCCATTAATTTTCTCGTTGTTCATCAATGATCTGCCAGAAAACTGTGGAGGTGCTATGGCGCTCCTTTATGTGGCTAATACAGTACTTTATAAAAGTCATTCCAGTACTTCCTCTTTAAATGCAGGCCTGGCTGAGGATTTTAGGAAACTCAAAAATTGGTTTGATAGGAATAAACTGGTATAGAACTCCAAAAAATCTAAGGCCATGTTGTTTGGCTCCAGGAAACTGGGTGCATATAGTAGTAATCTACTCAATATAACCTACATATCTAACTCTCACATAGAGGTAGTCAATAATTATAAGTATCTTGGCATCTTCCTTGATCAGAAGTTAAATTTCAAGACACATACTAAACATTTGCTGAGGGGTTCAGGGACTAATTAATCCTATCAGCATGCCTATTCATTGCTAACAGTATCCTCCTATCTAAAATTGTGTATGGTGCTCCAGTGCTATGCTTGGTCAAGGAGACAGACATCAGTAAGCACAAAGGTTTATACAACAAAACTGATCAGTTCACAGCAGGTGTCTTGATCAGAGAGCATCACTGTAAGATCTTCTCTCTGTCTATTTGGCACCCATACCCCTTGAATGTAAGCTGGAATTTTCTGCAGTGTGTCAAATGCACAAGTTCATTTTTGGCACCCCTCCACCTAGCCTGAAAGCCATATTGAAAATTAAGTCACTAAGGAGAACTCTTTACACTTCCTCCAGTATCCAGCTGGATGTTCCAAATCAAAGTCCGGTTGTAGATCTTTTATTTACCTCACCCCTTCACTACGGAACAACCTTCCTTCTGAAACAAGGAATAGTAAGACTTTATCCAGATTCAAATACAGTGTAAAATCCCTTTCCATGGAGAGGGGTCAATGCAACTGCTACACATATGGCGTTAAATTATTGCATTTTTATGTTCATTGTTATGTTACATATTGTTATACATTGCTATATTTTCTAAACCCAGTAATGTTACTGGCCAAAAAGGTTATTGCCTCTACTTCACCTTTGTATGTATTGTACCATTGTTATAGTTAGCTAAGAGCTATTGTGTAAGCCCCCCTAGTTGGGTGTACTACAATGCCCAAGGAGCATCAGTGCCCAGTTTGGTGCCAGGACCCATAGAATTGGCAGTGCTCTGGTATCGGGCTATGAAAGGAATGCCATGAAGGGAAAATGGGATCTTCATAAGCCATGCGAGGGTGCAGGGTCCGAGGAGTATCATAAGGTCAGGGCCACTGGAACTGAGGCCATGGTGAGGCGATAGCCACTACAGTCCCCAGGATGTTCCGGGGATCCCATAGATCATGGTGCATATGGGCCAAATAGTTATGGGTGCCATTCACATAAGACAAGAGGAGGGCCCACAGTCTGACTTTGGCACTGGGATGGGCCAGGCAGGCTGACAGCTGGAGGAGTCCACATCTATGTCAGTGGTTGCCATGGTAAAGCCCTGGGTTGGAAGTTGAGAGACCGACTGAGGAGGACCTCAAGGTGACAGCTTGCGGCCCTTCAGCTGCATTCCATGTCAACTGGAAGATTTGCATGCCCTCAATAGAGTGACCATTGAGAGACTTGTTCAGAGCCCAGTTCTCAGCCACTGAGAGCTGCAGCAAGGGTACAGGCCATGCCTATATGGGTGCTGCAACAAGTTGTGCAGGCTCTGCAAGGTGGGGAGTAAGTAAACCTGTGAGAAAATTAAATGCTAGGACTTTTTGAGAGCAGTGCCCATTTTGGAGGGAGCTGAACAGTAGCCCTGTCGCTGGGACAGTGGGAATTGAAGTATGGACTGTTACGGGTGTGTGTGCATGAGTAAATCCTCTGCTGCCATCACAAATATTTCTGGAGCACATTCAGCTCTGCTGTGGAGAGGATCCATATTCAGGATTTGTGCCTCAAGAATGCAGCCATGGCCTTGGCCATAGAAAAATTGCTGATGGATCAAATGTGCCCCTAGCTCCATGAAGCAGATTACAATTGTGGCTTGAGCCTTACAAAATTATGCATGGGAGAATCAAATAAATCCCATATTGCTTGCAATGTATTTTTGTCTGAACAATGTTCTCTGTTCATTCCAACAGTTTCCTGTTTGAACTGTGCCAGAATCAGTTTTGTTCTAATGAATTTTGCCCCACAAGGAAAAGACATCTATCCCTTCAGTCACCTGTGAGCATCACGCCAATGAAGACCATCTGTCACCTAGCTGAACCCAGATTCTAAGGTACAGTTTTTTATTATTTGCAAGCTACCCATTGCTGAACTGTGTTCTTTGACTGTAGTACTCCCCCATCCCTGTGAACTCAAATACCATCTAAAATACCCCTAGACATGGAGAGAGAGCTCACAGTGTGGGAGCTCATCTGAGATCCAAAAATGTGGTGCAAACCCACCTATCTGAGTTGTGGCAGAGGGAACAAGGTTATCTGGGGAGATGAGAAGGCCATGAAGCACTGATGGAGTTTAGAGTTGCTGCCATTCTGGACTGAGCGCACCTCATGCGAGACAAGACGGCTCATATGCCTCATGGCTGATGGAGCCTGGAGAGTAGGAGTGCACATAAAAGGGGACCCAGATAGAGACTGGGAAAAAAACACCACCTGGACCTGTATTTTGTGCTCATCGGTCAGACAGTGGGAACTGTATTGTGTAGCTAAAGCTGAAAGTTTTGGAGACTGCTGGGAAAGACAGTGATAGAAACCTGCTACTGTGGCATCTAGTCAGAATCCCACGGGTTGCACGGTGACTGTGCCAGAATCATTATTAAGTTGGCTATGGAATATGGTGGAGCGGAGCAGTGTGGCAGAAAAAGTGTGTCCTGTGTGGGCAAGAAGAAAGTGGCATAGTGTGCCAACTGCTCTCTTTCAGTTAGTTAGTTAAAATGTATTTTTTGACAAGATAAAACTTTAGGCCAAGGCCTATTTAACAAAGTTGACCTGTATACAGTACAAAGTTTCAACAGATCACTTGACAGTACAATAGTGAATAAAGAAAACAATAATCACAACTTGGATCCAAGACAAAGAAAACATAAGCTGAAAACTACATACAGTTACACTTTTCTACACGGAGCTTATTAAAATCAGACTTAAAACTGTAAATATTGGTCAAGTTTCTCACCGGGGTGGAATCTGATTCCAGATTTTAACTGCATTCAATTGAAAAGACAGTGCCCCCATGGTGCTGCTGCTTGGCATCCAGTGCTTGGACCACTGTTTGCAGTGCCTTGGGGTGTTTGGAGAGTAGTTGCAACTCCCATGAACAGTGAGACCTTGACAGTGGAGCTTTTGGAAAGGTTGGATGACATCTAGGAAAGTTTGCCAGAAGTGAAGCCGGTGGGTGAGGGGCATCGCCATCTGTCCAGCCCCTTCCCACTACTGGCTGCCCTAGAACCTCCCCATGGCAGAGGGAAGGGATGTTGGTGGGCTACCCAGCCTGAACCCCCAAGGCTGGTGTTGGTGATACCAGGCCACCTCAGAAGGAGTCCCCCATGTGGAAGCTGGCCCCTAGGTTAGTGAGAAGTCACCAGAGTTCCCCAAGGAGAAAGAGAAACCGATTGGTTTTCTGAGGAGCCATGAGAAGATACTCTTGAGGAATCATGTGGGACCCTATGATCCTGCCTATGTTCATGGGAAGGTCCTCACCATGGCCAGATCCATGTGTGCATTCACCGTCAGGGCAGGGGTCACACTATTCAAGGCATTTGTGTTGGCACAGGACAAAACTGGGAACAGAATGAGAAATGACGTGATCATCCAGGACTGCTGTGGAGCTGAATGCACCAAGCCTGACCCTGCTTTTATTTCACCTCATGCAGTGCACCCAAGGCCCTGGGACACCGAAAAAGAAGTAAGTGCCCAGTGCCCCGCCAGTGTTGTTGTATAGATTGCTGCTGCCCCTATAAACAAATTATGGTGAGACTGTGTTAAATTGTTTAAACTGTTATGCTGAATGTGTTATTGTTGTGAAAAAAAAACTCTCCTGAAAATATTTTTTCTGTTTATACTTTATGGTTGTGTTGAACCGTGGGGATTGTTATTTCTTTAGGATGTGGCCTTATGTCCACCAGTATGAGTGGGGCTACCTTCTGTTAGAGTAAGGTTAAAAGTGTAATTGTTAGGCGTAAGTGAATAGGGTTGCCCTGGTAGAAGCAGTAGGTGAACAAGTGCTATAGACACTCTTTAAAATGGAATCCCGTATGAACTTACCACGGAGGCACCAACTCATAGGTTGGCACTGCAGTGCTAGTGCAGTTTAATACTGCTGTAGGATAGGATTGTTAGACATTGTGTTAAGTATTGGCTATCTATAGTATTAGGATAAATAAGATAGACATAAATAGATATTTGTTATAGCCTAGACCATAGATAGTAGATAGTAATCCAGTACCAACTTTGAGAAGATCGGGCGGCAGTGCAGACAGCAGCCTATTAAACTGCCTCAGTGTTTGCGCACAGAGGTTCTTTGTCTTTTAAATAGTTTTTTATTTTAATGCGTTCACCACAACATAACCAATACACACTGTCTTAGGGTAGCTGGTTCATTCCACTGGGGTGTCAAACAGACGAGGTATACTGATGAGTCCTGGTAGGACGAAACACGTGTCTATGTCATCTGTTAGCACCCTTTGCAAACTGTGTGAGAGACCTTTCGGCACCATGCAATTCTGCTTAAAGTTGAACCAGCATAACATTCTGTGGTGATTTGCATATGCAGCCATGATGCTTTGCATTGTGGGGGTATGTGTGATTTTACATTTTCTTGAAACTTGGCTTCCCAGCCAAATGCCCTTTGGGGTAACCCTTGCCTCAGTGTTTGCGCACAGAGGTTCTTTGTCTATTAAACTGTTGTTTTGTTAAAGTAATGTTCCACCTTGGAGGTGTTAAAATTAATCAGAAAATGTCAGTGCTTGAATTAAAGGGACACTGTCAACCTGTTTTTCATCATATTATTTCTAGTTAAAAACCTACATATTATGGTGGCTTGCCTTCTCTAGAATTCATTGATGTTGCTGTTTGTTATTGTCTGTCTTCTTGTTTAGTAGAACTGAAATGCATGTTAATTCATATTTATAAACAACCTTGTTTTGTTGACAGTCCTGGATCTGGTCTTACTGCATACTTCCGCAGCATTAGAGACACACCCAAACAGTGCAGTCACTCATGAGGCAGTAGCCTTCTAAACTCCCACTGCATTATGAGGGGTTAGACTGTGTTGTGGGTGTCCCCAAGTCCAGAAAAGATGCAGATGGAGCTGATCAAGGAATGTAAACAAACCTGTGTTTGTGTGGTAACACCAATATGATGGGAAGTCATTTTTTTCACTTTTTTAAAGAAAATAAAAGAGTCAGAATCAAACTACCAGCAACATCAGCAATCTTTACAGAATGCTGCCAATCATAAAATGTGTTTCTTAAACTAGGGACGCTTTGAGACCTAAGGGGGGTTGACAGTGTCCCTTTAATTGCACCAACAGCCCCCTTAGTGCTGTGTGTATCTCCCACCATGATGGCAGCAGTGCATAGTACTGGGTCTCCCAGAGGGGGAGACTGGGTGGGATATGGGTCCTGACAGTACCTGTCAATCCTCCCCACCTCATGGGATAACATGGATGCATCAGACTCTCCTCCTATAGCTGCAGCCTATCCTCGATCTACTGGAGGGAACTTTGTTTGATCTCCCTCCTCTAGGTACCACAAATGGCAAACAGACACTTCCCAAGTCAGGAGAAACCACCCCTAACAACTGGCGCAGTGCCAGAAGTCCAGGTGGTGACACCGTGTGGAGTAACACATCTACTGACTTTACGGCCTTCCATACTACTAACAGGTATGCATTTCTTAGCCACCTAATATTGGAGGCCCAGACTCTGCTTCCTGATCACCAGGCCAGGACTGAGAACTCTCTGCTACCTCTGACAGTGGCTTGAGTGGAGAAATGGGCCAAATTAGCAACTACAGACTCTCATACTATTTCCTCTGACCCAGGATTATCTGATCCTCCTACACTGCTGCCAATGGGTCTGCCAGATCAAGCCAGACTGTTGCCAATGGGTCAGCCAGATCAAGCCAGACTGTTCCCATGAGTTTTCCGACTAGCTCAGAATGATTACCAGAACTACCTCCAGGTAAGTGAATTTAAAGTAGTGTGGGGGTAACATTTAATGTAGATTGTGGGAACAATTGGGGGAGGACTAGAGTTAAAAATCTGTATTCACTGCTTGATGTCTAGACATGGTGATACCCTAACTGTGTCCTTACTCACCCCCAAGTCTCCCCCCCAACACCTTGATCCCAGTGGAAACCACAAAGGGGCTGCTAGTGTGTCAAAACTACCCCTAACCAGCCTGTTACAAGCCATAAACCTGGCACTGTGAGACCAGAATTGAACTGCCAGCAAGATCACATGTGCATGCTACAAGACTCAAACACTCCATCTAAGGGCTCTCTAGACAGTAAATACTGTAAATCTGGGCATGTTCTTTTCAGATAATACTGGTGCAATACTGGCATAATCAGATGAGCATAGAAACATTCACATTGGCATTCTTAAAGGTACTCCATATGTATGTCCCCACTTGCCCCTGTAAGAATCTTGCACCCACTCTGTGGGCCCAGACAAGGTCACCACTGGCTAAATGTCTTTGATGCAGGGGGTTAAAAGTAAATACTAATGACACGCTAATAAGCCTATTACAAGTATGCAAGCTACACCTTAGCTCTGCTATGCCATACATTCTCCTCCACTGACTATATCCCATTGCAGACAAGACTGTCTCTTTCATGTGTAGTACAGCAGTAAGGCTTGCACAATATCTCAGATTGGCAGATATCAGAATAAAGGCAAGTTAACTTTTTCATAAGTACCTGTACGGATCCCCAGGTGGTTCAGCTTATACCCCATACCACATGTGTCATCTTACAAAGTTACTATTCAGCCATGTCTTAGACTCACCTCGGACAGTAAAACTGATTTCTCACCCCCAGGAGTGGATAGGCAAGCCTCTGGCATTTTTGATGCCAGCTATTCACTTGTGCCACACCATTTCTGCAACCTACACTAACCTGTGTGGCAGCTGAAAGCTGTGAGACAGGCAACAGTGTAGGGAGCTGAGATACAGTATCTCCTGTGGGCAGTGTAATAGATGCTACTATAGGACTATACATTATTTGTCTGCTCTAGCATTGAAAATGAGTGCAGAATGAAAAGGTAGCACCAAGCACTTTAGGAGGAAGGGGAAGTACTTGCAGTCCAAGCACACACCAGGGACTACAGAGCAGGGGAACAGGTTTGTTTTTTGCTACCAAGGTAGACCAGTGCAATATCTCAGTAGACAGCTTACCTGGGGTATGTGGAGCTTATTTTATTTGTTTTAACAAGAGATTTGTTGAATTTTATGGACTGTGACCAGAGGGAGCTGTTCCAGGTCACAGCAGACACTTAAACTCACCCCTCTGCAAGCAGGGTGAGACGAGTGGGGCATGCTCATCACTGCGCACTGAGACAGTCATGTTTGTGCATGTATCAGGCATGTCTGGAGTGCAGGGAGGCAGGGAGGACCAATACTCATACATCAACTGAAGGTAAGATCTAAAGACAACAATGTCCGCTACCAGTTACTTGGTTTGTGTTACTATAAGCATACTGCAATATGGATGCAGCATACAGTAGGATAAAGGGGTAGACCAGTGGGTTCAATGTTTAATATGTGATATGTTCACAAGTGGGAAGGGGGCAGACTTTTGTATGTAAAATGTGCATTTATCTGCAAAAATTGGAGTAAGAGCTGAAGTAATTAAAAGCAAAACATGTGACATCAACAGGGAAATCAGGGTTCTGGAAAGCTTTGTCCTGAGCAATGAGCGATTACTTCATCCAAATGTTAGTAATCAGTCAGCAGTGAGAAATACACTTGTTATTAACAAGGAGAGGGAAAAAAGAAAACATTTCCAACCAGAAATAAGCCAAAATGATAGCAATGAGGATGAAAGAGAAGACTGGTATCAAGTAAACCATAAAACTCAAAAAAAGAAGGGAAGCACTTTTACCTACACCTATTTCAAATTCTTTTGAACCACTAGTGGGCCTTGATTCAGGCACTAGTGATATCATTATCTCCAGCCAGAAGGAATATGCTGTAAAGGAAAGGGGGGAAGGCAAAAATCAAATCAAGAAGGATTCCCTTACTTGGGAGACTAGTCAAAGTGGGTTAAATACTGTTATAGAGAAGCCAGTTTCTGAATCAACTGAAATTATGTTTGCAATCCCAAACCAATTAAGTAGTGTAGGTGCTACTGCAACCACCATTACTGACAGTGCAGGAGAAGATGATACTGGAGCTGTACTGCAGACCAGAATGGACACGGAAATCAAAAGTCTAGGAATATAACAACCCACACAAAACATCATGGACATTGTAGTCATAGGTGACTCAGTTTTAAAGTATACAGACTCTATTATATGTAATAGTAGGAACAGTACCATCGGTGTAAGCAGTTTGTCAGGAGCAGGGGTACATGACATACTGAAAAGTCTTAATGGTCACTTGAGCAATACAACTAAGCCCTTAGTTATATTGCACATAGGGACAAATGATATTGAAAAATGGAACATTAGAGAAGTTCACAAAACCTTTCAAAAGATTGGTATTGAGATTAAAAACAGAAAAGAGGATTTAATTATATCTGGAATTTTACTGGTCCCGAAAGTGAGTGTGGCAAGAAGTCAGGACATAAAGAATCTAAATAACTGGTTGAAAAACTGGTGTCAACAGGAGGGGCACTGTTTTATGGAACATCAGGAGTCCTTTAATGGAAAGCAGCACTTGTACAGATTTGATGGGTTACATATGAATAAAGCCAGAATGAGAATGTTGACACAGAGAATTAATATCAGAATACTTAGAAGTTTAAACTTAATAAGGGGGGGATATCAAAATGAAGACTTGAATGGCACAGTAACACAGAGGGTGTCCACTAAACAGATTAACTATTTGAAAGGACTTCTATTAAATGCATGTAGTTTGAGAAATAAAAAACATGTTCTGGAATATATACTGCTTGAAGAGGATATAGGTCTTTGTTGCATCACCGAAACGTGGTGGAACCGCAAGGACTGGGATAGGAATATACAGAGGTTTCAGCTTTTCCATAAATACAGGGACATAAGCAAAAATGGAGGTTTAGCAATATATGTTAGACAGGGGATGGAGGCTAAATTAATCACAGATGAAAAAAATGCAGTAGAGTTTGTTCCACCTAGGATAAGCAAAATTGTGGTGGGATTATGCTACAAGGACAGTAATTAAGTACAGGAAACTGGATGAATTTCTTAGATGTATTGAGGACACAGTGTGAAAAAGGGTCTGTGCTCTTCCTAGGGGATTTCAATCTCCCAGGGATAGACTGGGAATTGAAGACCTCAGATACAAACATAGAGAGACATTTTGTGGAATTAATGGAAGATATGGGACTTACTAACCATGTGACTGCAAATACCAGAGCAGACAATCTTTTAGACCTGGTCATTACAAATTTGGAGGAGGTAGTGAAGAAAGTCAGGGTTAGGGACACTCTCTTGGGTTCAGATCACAATATGACAGAGTCTGAAATGCATTTTCAGTGGGAAAAACAGGGTGGTGCTACAACAGTAAAATGTTATAATAGGGCCAACTATAGTAAAATAAATGAATACCTTAAGTACTGGGACTGGAAAGCTGACTTTTTGGGGTTAACACTTAAAAAAATGGGACTGCTTCAGAGGAATGCTGTTCTTAAATGTTCTAATGACTAGAACCCTACCAAGAAAAATATAATAATAAAAGCAAGGGTACCTAATTAATTCTCTAAGAGTATTAAAAAGGAAATCAAACAAAAAGGCGAGCATATCACGTGGCTAAAGAGAGAGATACTGAGGAGGCTTGGACTGTATACAGAAAAAGGATTAAAGACTGTAAGAGGTTAATTAGAAAAAACAAAAGAAGCTATGAATACTATTTAACAACAAAAAACTAAAGAAAATAAAAAAGCCTTTTTTAATTACATTGTGGGACTAAAAAAGAAAAAGTACAAGTGGGACTCTTGAAGGTGCTGAATAGTTTGGTATCGGAGGGGGGTGAAATAGCAAATGAGTTGAACAAATATTTCACTAGCATGAACAAACCTAGGGATGGTGATAATTCTATGGAAAATTGTCATTTGGGACCCAGCAATATTAGGATATCCATGGAAGATACTAATACAAGACTTAAAACACTGAACTCTGATAAATCAGAGAGGCCCAATGGTCTGCACCCAGCTTTGTGTAAGAATATTGCAGAGTATACAGCACCTCCAATAGCGACTATTTTTCAGGAGTCCCATGATATAGGTTTGGTAGTGAAGGACTGGATCAAGGCAAACGTAACACCTATATACAGAAGAGGTGACAGAGGAAATATGGGTAATTATAGACCAATAAGCATTACACCTATATTATGTAAAGTACTGGAAGGTATAATAAAAGAGAATCTCATAGAATATCTCAACATCTCAGGACAATTAGATCAAAGTCAGCACAGTTTCAGGGAGCGAAAGTCATGTCTTATGAATTTGAGCAATTTCTTCAAGCCAGTGAACAGGGCAATGGACCAAGGAATGCCTGCGGATGTACTGTAGATGGACTTCTCTCATGTTTTTGGTACGGTACCACATGGGTAGTTGTTGGATACCCTTCTAGAACTAGGAACTGATCCACACATTCTATGATGAGAGGCATCCTGGCTTAATGATAGGAGTTAGAGTGTGGTGGTGTGAAGATTTTATTCTGACTGGACTGAGGTGATGAGTGGGGTGCTGCAGGGGACAGTATTGGGACCCCTGCTGTTTAACATATTTGTGGCTTCATTAACTTGATGAAATAAAGCTTGACTCAGCAAATTTGTGGACGAAGTTAAGATGGGGGCCTTGGTAAACAACATCACAGATGTTCTTAACTTCCAGAAGGAAATTCAGGAAGTTGCTGACTGGGATACCAAAAAGGGACTTAATCTTAATGATAATAAATGTAAAATAATGCATTTTGGAAAAAAGAATACTGAAGACACATATAACCTAAATGGTAAACAGCTACACTAAGTGGAATAACAAAGGGATCTGGGAGTTACAATAGCAAAAGATCTTAAATTTGACAGACACTGTACAGATGTACTAAAAAAGGGGACTCAATGCTGGATTGCATAGCGAGAAACATTAAGAGCAGGGATAGGAGGGTTGTCATGCCATTGTATTGTTCATTGGTGAGACCCCATGTCGAGTACTGTATATAGTTTTGGGTGCCACATGGTAAACAGGCTATAGACTGACTGGAGAGAGTAAAGAGAAGAGAAACAAATATGGTGAGAGGAAACAGAGGTTTGACATACACAGAGAGGCTAAAAAGGCTAAGCATATACCCATTAACATATAGGAGAGTCAGAGGGGATCTATGCTTGATATATAAGGCTACACAGAATAAAGATCTAAGGGAATGCCTGATGGTTGAAGGCAGAGAGACTGAAAGATTAACAAGGGGACACCATCTGAAACTCACGGCGGAGCAATTCAGGGGAAACAACAGGAGACAGTAGTTCAACCATAGGGAGGTTGAAGAATGGAATAGGCTCCCAAACAATGTTATTCAGAGTGGTAGCATGGGTATATTTAAAAATAGACTAGACACATATATGGCACAAAAAAGATGTATTAGATATAGGAAAGTTAGGGAATCATTTAGGTCCTATTGGCTTTTTAGACTTTAGACTATATTTTATGTTTATTGAAGGAATTGGAATTACAGCCTTGTAGTCTTTCTATGATTCCTATGAAAGAAATCTTGGCAAATGCCATTGTAAAAAGTTATAGTGTTTAGCTTGAAATGTTTCTGTTTAGTTTAGTTAGTATAAGAATGTTGATTTATTTTCTCTCAGATATTCAGGATGACCATTTACTGATTGTTAGGGTGTGTTTAATAGGAAAATAGCTATTTAAACTATTAAGATTACTGTATTCCCTTCATGGAAGACCAGACTGGACTGCAGCTATAAGGCCTCTCCTTGCTAAGCTCCCTTGTTACATACACAGACCCCTTATGGATAATGAGTGAACTAAATTGCTTTACCTAGAACATTCGGGGCCTAAACACCCCGTTGAAATGTAAACAGGTTTTCTCACATTTAAAAAAGCTGCGGGTCAGCCTAGCCTTCCTCCAGGAGACTAAACAGAACCCTCTCGATCATGCTAAGCTGATTAAAGAATGGGTTGAAAAGGTATTCTCAGCCTCTACCCCTACTAGGAAGCATGGAGTGGCCATCCTTGTGCATAAGTCCCTCAGATGGGTTTCACAGAAAACAAAAAGAGATGCAGTAGATAGGTGGGTTTTTACCCTCATGAAAATCCTAGATGGCACACTGCTCCTGGGCAACATATATGCCCCCAATGAGGATATACCATCCTTCTTCCATGAAATAGCCCAGGTACTGGGAGAACTAATGGAAACTAATCCCCCCATTCTCTTTGGAGGGGACTTCAACCTAGCTCTGTCTCCACGAATGGATTGCAGCTCCATCTGGTGGGAATCTCACCCAAAAGCTCAGCTTCCCCTCCAGCGACTAATGCAGGACACAGAACTCTCAGACATATGGTGGGTTTTCCACCCACGGGTGTGAGATTATACCTTTCACTCGCCAGTCCATGGGTCCTACAGACGACTGGACTACTGGCTGGTTTCCCCACAAATAACTCACCTCTCACTGGCTTAAGAGATCCTTACAACTGTTACATCAGATCATGCTCTTGCTCATCTGCTTATTCTGTGGGGATCTACACACTCCCCTTCCCCCACATGGAGACTAGACTCCCTACTCCTCCAAGATCTGGACTTCAAACCTTGGCTCTATCCCCAGGCCACACTTTTCTTAAAGAGAACCCAATTGCAAACATATCTGCAGGTACCAACTGGGAGGCCCTTAAGGTCACCCTCAGGGGGGAAATAATGGGGTTTGCTGCTAGTTGGAGCACAAAACAAGAGCAGCAACTTGGCAGTTTGGAGGCACAGCTACCAGGAGCAAAAAAGATGGCCAAAGCTACCCCCACTCCAATCCTGACCACCTGGTGGACTGCACCATTAAGGCCTCAGAACTGAGATTTATGACTTGCTATCCAGGAAAGCAGAAGTGACTATTCTTAGGTTGAAGCATAAATACTGGGAGGGAGGAGGGAAGGGTCGAAAATTAGTTGAATTAGTTGCCTACAGGATAAAGAAGCAACAGGCAGAATGACATATTGCAGGGTTGAGGGATGATGAGGGAGAGACACAAATCAGTGCACAAGCTATAAATACTATTATGAAACAATTTATACTAAACTGTATTCCTCTTCTAGGCAAATGGACAAATCTTAAGTTAAAAGGTTTCTGTCTTCACCCCTCTCTCTCTCTCTCCCTAAGCTCACAGTGATGCAAGCTGCTCTCCTGGAAGCCACAATCACTATAACTAGAGAGGAAGTTGAGAAAGTCCTGAAGGAGATGAAAATTGGCAAGGCCCTGGGGGGGGGGTATGGATTCCTGGCAGAGCTATGGCAATCACTATCTGACATTATCTCCCCACTGCTCTGAACAATCTATAATGATGCACTCACCACAGGCAGCTTCCCACCTACGCTATGGGAAGCAATCATTACAGTCCTCCCCCAAAAACAGAAAGACCCCAACCTCCCCTCTAGTTGCAGACCAATCTCCCTCATCAATGCAGACAGTAAGGCCTTTGCCAAAATCATGTCTGCCTGGCTGAACCCCTTTCTCCCTACATTAATCCACCAGTTCCAGGTGGGCTTTGTCCCCAGTTGATATAGTACTGATCATATTTGGTCTCTGATCAACCTCACTCACTTGATTAAACCCCTTCCCACTCCAGCAGCTGCAATTGCCCTAGATTTTGAAAAGGCCATTGACACCCTGGAGTGGGGCTACCTTGCTGGGGTACTTGAACATACAGACCTTGGGAGACAGTTTCTGAGATGGACTGCAGCCCTTTATAACCAGCCTGCGGCAGGGATCTTAACCAACTCTGCCACCTTCGGCCCCTTCCTACTGGGAAAGGGTATGAGGCAGGGCTGTCCTTCATCTCCATTACTGTTTGTATTGGCAGTTGAACCCTTGGCCAAGGCCACTAGACAGCACCTCAACATCCAAGGTATTGTGGTAGGTGAACAACAATACACCAGGCTCATGTATGCTGATGATCTGTTGGTTCCCCTATCACATGTCTACAGATCACTACCTCTCCAGTTGCCCCTGCTGTCTGACTTTAAGTCCTACTCAGGCCTTAGTGTGAACAAAAGGGAAAATGGAGGTCATGCCCCTGAACCCCACTGCACTTCCTCCCTGGTCACCCACCGTGGGCTAAGATGGGCCCATTCAGACTTGACTTACCTTGGCATCCTAATAGCCCTGGACATAACTAAAATATGGGAAATACACCTCAAACCCCTGCTGATTGAAATCAGAACAAAGCTAGAAAGATGGAAGTCCCTACACCTCACTCTTGCAGGCATGATTTCAGCAATTAAAATGACATCTGCTCCCAAATTACTGTACATTCTTTCCCTCATACCCCCTCCCAAATGGTCTGTGACAATGGAAACATTATTTGGCAACTTTCTATTGGAAAATAAAAAGCCAAGATACAGTTAAAATAAACTTCAGGCACATTGGAAGGAGCACAGATGGTGTCTTCCATGGATGGAAGGATATAAATGGGCTTATGTAACCGCACAGACACTTAACTGGTTTCTTCCTCTTGCTCCATCTGCCCCACAATGGCTTTATATGAAACAAATATGAACTAGAACAAGCCATGTGACCCTGCTCCTCTATAAGTGCCCTCCTCAAGCGGCAATGAACCACTCTACTACAGGCCCCTCAATAAGACACTGGGCCAAGCTACACAAGAAGCTCAAAACCATACCCCTCCCAATTTCCCTGACCCTCATATGGAGCAACACAGAAGTACAAATTGATCACACCCCAATTCTGTGGCCTCAATGGGAGGCAAAAGGAATCAAGCTGCTGAAGGATATATGTAGTGAGTGCCCATATGCATAACAACATTTCAAACCCTAAAGCAGGATAAAGGGATCCCACAATCAGATTTCTGGAGGTACCTCCAGCTGCGTAGAGCAGTGTACACATACATAAAGAGGCACCTCCCCACCCCCAAAGGGGTGGATGTACTCCACAGAAGGCTTTCTATCAGCAAAGGCCTTGCCAGTGAAATGCATGTTGCTGCTGCTCTTAGGTAAACAATCCCCTCTCAATCTAATAACTCCAAAATTAAATGGGAGCAAGCGCTAAACATTATCATGTCTGACCAGCAGGGTGAGCCTGTTGGGCACAGGGTCATGTTGCATACCCTGATGTCAAAAGCAGACTGATTCAAAACAAAATTCTCCACCACTTATATAAGACCCCAGTGATCCTACACAAGGCTAAACTGATAGGTAACAGTGTGTGCTGGAGATGTAAGGCCCAGGTGGGAGATTTGAAGCACATTCTCTGGGATTACTCCTTAATACAACCTCTGTGGAACAAGATAAGGGAACTTGCTACCCAAATTACTGGTACACTCATTCTGTCAGACCCTGCACTTTGGATACTAGGCACTCCCCCAGTGACCCGTAAGACCCCCCCCCCAAAAAAAATGGCTAGCCCTTTTGAGCCTTCAGATTAAAAGACTCATTCTTTGCAGGTGGAGAACAACTGAGATCCCATCTATGTTGGAGTTACTGAACTCCCTATCCTAAGTAGCCCCCCATGCTATTTGTCACATATCATAACAAACACCCTGGAATCCCACTACTCTTGTTGGAGACCCTTTCTGACCTATCTGAAACCAAGCACAGGCATTGGCTAAATGGCTGCTCCAAAGGCCTCCTGCCCCCCCACCCAGCACCAACATTCTGTCTCTTAACTCTCTGACCCTACTGAAGACTAGAGCACCCTCTTTCAAATTGCTAGAATTTTTGGATTGTTGAAATCACCTGTAGTCATGCTTCTATATTGTTGTACTGCTACTGGTTCTTTGTGCTATTATTATTTCTTTTCTGCAGGGAGTCAGAAGCCACCTTAGTAGGACTGTTAAGCCAGGCTCTGCTTGTACCTCCCTCTTGAAGGGAATCTCAGCTTGCTCCTGGTAGGTATACAGTATGCTTTTCATATGTGTGTACCCATGTATCATGGCATAAATATAACTAGTTGAGATACTCATCTTCTCAGCCTGTATGCAGTTACACTCCATATGAACCAGCAAAATACAGTATGCTCAGAATGCTTTTCTGTCTATAATTTCACGTTTTGGAAAAAGAAAAGCGTTAGCTTGAAAAAAATATACATATTAGGGGTTGCTTTTTGTACTTGCCCTCAAAAGGACCAGCAGCAAACGTGTCTGTCACATTACACTTGGCTCTATAGCTACTTTACCGAGAGCTACCCCTTGCACACTGTCCAGCCTGACCATATACATGTCTTGTACTTGTTTATAGTTTCACAGTCTCTGCATTGCTATCTTATTGCCATCTTTATGGTTAAGGTTGTATCTGAAAAAAAATGGTCCCTGGGACCAGTGCACCTACTTGGTGAAAACATCAATCGACCAATCAACTAATTAAAAACAAGTCCTACCTGACACCAGTGACAAGAGCTACATATTTCTTCCCACACGACTCCTACCTGCTAGACCACTGGGGCCCCATTACCATGCCTGAGACAGGAGGTGGCTGTGTTCCATGTTCTTCACTGACTCTGCCACACATTGTGTGACAACCGAACTTTAGGACTCGAACTTGGTCATCAGTATGATAAACTATTTCACCTAGCATTAGGCATATGTGGTTATGTTGTCCTATTACACCGAACTAGACAAAGAAAAGCGAAGTTGCTATATAGGTTCTATTCAGATAATAGGGAATGCCTCTCCACAATACCCACCTCAGGTCAAACAGCTCTGCTTTTGATATGTGTAAGTTTTTCATTCCAGAACACAGGGTGATAGAAAATACTCACAGTATACCTGAAACTGTAGTGCAGAACAAAGTAAGGGTGAGGGTTTCATGTCTGCTGTCCATAGGATAGGCCATTAAAATCATCAAGGTTTCCTTTTCTCATCTTTGGTGGCTATCAAGATGGACAATTCCATTGCACTTCTAATTTTCCTAGTGTTCTGGTCAACATTCCTCAGCCAATAAAACAGGACCGCTCACATGCACTTGGAAACAAAAACACATTCATATTTTGAATGACAAATCAACCCTAAGGCTATTTTAGTGTAAATGGTTATTTTATTTTATTTTTATCGGCTAACAATGTTAATACTACAGTATCTGCCAGGAATTACTCATACATTATGTATGGTTGATGCTGTAATTCTTTATAAACAGTAACCTTTTGGGGAGTTACTGATGCTATGAGCATTCGATAAAATGTAAATAAAGCGAGAAATAGAGAAAAAATGCATGTTCAACCACACAGTTGCACTGTAAATAAAACAGCCTTAAAATAGAAAAGACAGTTTAAAAACTTGAATAATTTGTAAGCATACCATTTATTGATTAAACCGTCCTCTGTATTGCAATTGTATTATTGTATGAATGGAAGTCTTAGTATTTCTTTAAATATGTAGCTTAGACCTAGGTGTATATTTACCTAATAAATAAAATATTAAAATAAAATACAGTACAGGTAATAAAATAAAGTAGGTGTATATACCGTGAAACTTGTCTATTAAGAACTCCATTTGGGATCAGAGAAACTGTTCTTACTATCGGATGACTATGAAGGTTGCACACTTATTTAGGAAACTGTAACGGGCCGGCAAGAATAGTCCTTATATAGTGACATCCTTAAGATATCATGTCCTTAATTGCAATTTCCACTGTATTCATGGTATTCCCACGGACATTTTTTTTTCGGGGAGAGGAATGGCTCTACGGACCAGCTGTCTTCTTTCCTTTCTGAAATCCTTACAGTGTTACATGTTGCTATGTGAAACGAAAAACCAAATAATATAGTCAACTGGGCTAATAAGTATTGCAAGTATAAAGGTATTTATCTCTGTCGGGTGGCTGCCGCCCTCTCAACCTCTTGCCTCATGAATCGGGGGCAAGGCTTATAAAATCAGGGAGAAAGACCCAAAATCAGGAGCACATCTTAAAAATTAGTACTATTCAGTCAGAAAGTTGATAGAATATGGTCGCCCCCCCCAGGTTTCAGGAGTTTTTGAAGCATGAACCACCCTTCCTGTGTCACTGTGCTTTGCTCGTAGCGCACAGATAAGTGGCTGCGTCTTCACTCGTCACGTTCTTTATCTTTAAGGATGAGTGCATAATATCGGGTCTTAATACATCATAATAATCTTTCGAGAACCCCGATTCGTACTGGGCATTGCCGCCAGCGCCATAGGAGGAGGCAATCAGAGTAAGTGCACCGCTTCCATGCTGCCGGTACCAGAATATGTTAAGGTAGCTGCTGTCATCGTGCGTACAGAACAATTCCGCAACCCCTTTGTCTTCGGAAAGCACCGATTTCGGACTCTGGGTAACCTGCACTCCATGGCAAAAACCTGCGAAGAAAACATGCTTATATTTTAAAAAGTAAACAAAATGAATTAAAACAAGTGTTCAATTATTGATGTGGATCCTAGTATATTTTTGCCTGGGATAACAATTAAAATGGAAATATATTTTCTACAGCTCACGCATAGGGTTACCACCTTTTAAGAAGCCCAAAGTGGGACATTTCATGCTGAAACTGGATTTTTCGCAGGACAATATGTCATCCCGACCAATGCAACAGACATGTTTTCACTAAATAATCAGAATTAAGACTATGTGTTGTAGTTTTTCAGTTGTTTCTTGTGTTTTATATTATTTTAAGGTATTTTAGTTAAGGTATTATAGTTTTTTGCAAGATTTAGAGGAAAATCAGAAAATATTTTCTCAACTATAATGTCAGGACATTTAGCATTTTTCATGTTTTTCTGCAGGACACAGCTGCCCAAATCAGGACTGTCCTGCGAAAATAGGGACAGGTGGTAACCCTACTCACGCAGTAGCATACGGTAGCTCTTAATACACGCACTACTGACACTTCTGGAAAAAGAAAATAAATCTTACTAGCAAAAATCAGCAGTTCAAGGACGAGGATTGCTAGCATCTCTTTTTGAGTCGCCAGAGTAAATAAAACCGTGAAATCAAATACGATCCACAAACTGTATGAGTGACTACATACTGGAAGTGACGTCTCTGTTACTCATCAGTACGTTCGAGAAAAGTTTTTTCAGACTTTTGTAGGATTAAAGGGTCTGCTGAAATCTGCAAGAAAAAATTGAAACTCGCTTAGATAGCCGACTCCTACTAGTTGAAAGAAAAAAAACTAAACACATACACTTTGGCACCCCTAACAAGCTCCACTCCTTACACTAGAACAAGTACAACCCATCAGATAGCTTGGGGTGACGATAGACAGTGCACTGTCACTACACATGCTGACCTATTGTGTAAGATAGCCACATCTATAGCCAGGACTCCTATACAGGGACAGAAACGGTTTCCTACCATGATCTTACTTGTTCAATGCTTTTTTGGCAAGTATTAGTGACTATGGGATTGTGGTCTACAGCTCTGCCAGTGACAATGTGCTGTCCAGGGTCAGGGCGGTCTGCTCAATTGGGCCTGTGGCTTTGGCTTGGCCAAAGAAATGGCACACACACACACAACTGCATGCTATACAGCAGCCTTAACTGGCTAAACCTTGGATCCAGGATGCTCTACCACACCCTTGTCACTGGCCAAAAAAAAAGAAAAATACTACAATGTCTACTGTCTCCCAACCTTAGGGCACTGCTCACCTCGGTGGAGAACAAAAAAAATGGGGAGGGGTGTAGCCTCACGCATTGCTGCTTCCACAGAAAAATCCTGTGTTTCTTTATCATTTCTCCAAGGAATGGAAGAGCCGCTGATTCTCTAAAATTGGGATGCTCCATCCAGTTTGTTTAAATCCCAAGTGCTCTCCTCACTTGTTTGTTTTTGTTTGTTTGTTTTATTTAAACTGGTTAGACCATGAGCCATAAGGTCCATTTTCAGGGGAGACAAGTATACATTAAACAATGCATGCAACACATACCAGGAATATCAAGTTACACAACAGAAGCATAGAAACATAGGCTTTGATGGCAGATAAGGACCACTTGGCCCACCCAGTCTGCCCATTTCCCTTCCTATTGGATAAGCTGCAGATTCTAGTTAACCAACAGCCTACTTCCTGCAACCCCCCACTACAATTGCCTTATGTCTGTCCCATGCATGTCTGAATTCCCCCACTGTTTTAGACCCAACAACCTCCCCAGGAAGGCGGTTCCATGCATCCACCACTCTCTCCATGAAAAAAAAATCCCTCACATTACCCCTGAGCCATCCCCCCTCTATCTTTAAATTGTGTCCCCTTGTTCTTACACATCTCTTTTTCTGAAAGATGCTACCCTATTGGACTTTGTTGATTCCCTTGAGGTACTTAAAAGTTTCTATCATGTCCCCCCTGTCCCTCCTTTCATCAAGGGTATACATATTAAGCTCTCCTCATGAAAGGAGGGACGGGGGGACATGATAGAAACTTTTAAGTACCTCAAGAGAATCAACAAAGTCCAGGAGGGTAGCATCTTTCAGAAAAAGAGATACTCATTTATCCATTAACATTTAAATAAATATTAGAAATAACATTTATATTCACTCACAGCAGATAAAAACCACTGTAGCTTCATTCTAAAAGTAAAAAAACTAACTTGTAAACAATTAAAGATAGGCTGCAGTGAGTTAAAACTTGGGACATACAACTTCTACAGCAGATTGTCAATGCTGTCTGCTAATACACTAAGTCACTTCCTCTGGCTGCATTGCCAAATTGTACCCTGTTTCTGATATCACTGCACCTTTTCAACAGCAAATATATTGCTTTACATGTATTAATTGAATTACAAGTGTAGTATTTCTGTATCAGATCCATGTCCTGAAACCCCTATTGTATTGTATTGTACTCCTGCAACTGACTTGTAATTAACTTATTTTTTAGTATCTGACCCTAAACCCTTTGAAAATAGGCTCTGCCTAAAGGTTTTATGTGAAACAAAAACCAAAATAATGTAAGATATTGTGTCTGACACAGAAGCTTGGGAGCGGGAAGGCTGTGGTTTAAATCCCATAGAAACCATTTTATATACTATGAACCAGGAGAAGTTAGGTAACCTCCCAGTACTTTGGTTCACCTATCTGAAAATAATGGTAAAACAAGGACCCCACTGAAAATGAGATATTGCATCTAATTGTGGCTGTCAGGAAATAGTTGTAAAAACTAAATAAAAATAAACTGACAATCTTTTAACTATGTACCTGTAATTATAATGCTTTTATTAGGCCACCAAAAAGATGCAAACACTGGATACACATAGTGCTGCCTCTTCTTCAGGTGTGTTATACAATTTAATCTAATTTCTCTTACACAAATTTTATATCACCAAGTATATTTTTAACCCCAAATACACACATTTATACACCACCATCACCACAATAAACTTTCTGTAATCTCCATTGGTTCAACAAAATGGTATCAAATCCTAATCTGTGCACAATAAGCCTGCAGCTGATCCATTCTGATTATGTTATGTACTGTTTTTTTAGTTTTCTTTATTGGAAATTGTCAAGCAACACGCATGGTGGCAGTATAATCCTTCCAAATAATTGTTCCAGTGTAATTCAGTTTTGATCTGGTTACTACAAAATGCCTCTTATTAATTAAGGAGCTGATGTTTTACTGCTGAACTGCTGAAGCCCTTGGGAGGATGTTTGAAAAATTTCAGTCTGTATTTTCCAGTCCTTTTCTTTCTTCCCATGGAAGTCTGTAAGCAGGACATCCCCTGCTTTGTTCTGATGCCAGTCCTGACAGCTTATTCCATATTCTCTGCTTGTGACATCAGAGTCCTTTACTGACAGCAGATTATGATGTCACACAGAGAGGATCCAGAAAAAAATGATGATTTGATATATTGTATTGGACCAACATAGATGTTACAAAAGAAAATAAGTGCTTGAGCTCTCAGATTACATAGAGTCCTTCATTAGAAAAATAACGGTTTAGGAGAATGCACTTTCTTAAAGTTCTGATCATGCATAAAAAAACAGATAAAAATGTTTTAAAAATCCCATTAGTTTAAATCACTTTTTTAAAAAACAGCACAAAACCATATAAAGAGAGAGTTCCACCACAAAACGGTATGTCAAGGTCAAATGTCACAGAATGGATGAGCCCCTTCTCTGAGAACAGCTAAAAAAACATACAGATGAAATAAGCTGAAGAAATACATAACATATAATGTTAAATGTCTTCTAAATAAAAAAAATATCTTTAAGTTAAGCAAATTGTGGGTTTAAAGACAACCTGTCTTACTGTAAATTAAGTATTAACCAGATGTTTCCCAAATTTATACAGGGTAAGTACTATTCAGATATGTATATACTAAAACCACTGTTAATGTACTATTACACTGTTATTTAATAGTACATTATATAATGCCTATGTCGCGGACATCAGAAGTGGTATCAGGAGCTGGATGAGCCTCTTTGTGGATGACTCTAAGCTGTGAGCAGTAGTGGATGGGGAGGAGAGAAAGTTGGATCTCCAGGAGGACCTGGAGACTCTAGGGAGGTGGTCACGAATCTGGAAACTAAGGTTTAATACTGCAAAATGCAGGGTTCTGCACCGGGGGGCCAAAAACCCAAATCATAAATACAAACTGGGAGGAGACACTGTAGGTTTCAAAGGGGCAAAAAGACCTTGGGGTGGTGGTGGATGTCAAAATGAACAACTCAGAGCAGTGTAGAAGGGCAGCAGCACAAACAAATAAAATGCTGGAGTGCACAGCCAGGGAGATAACCTCAAGGAGTAGTGGGGACCTCCTTCCACTGTACAATAGCCTGGTTAGACCACACCTTGAAAACTGCATGCAGTTTTGGTGTCCCGACTTAAAGAAGGACATTGCATTACTGGAGAGGGTACAGAGAAGGGTGACCAGGATAGTACTGGGGCTCAGGGAAAGGCCCCATGAGGAGCGACTGGGGGAGCTCAACCTATACTCGTTGGAGGAGAGAAGAGACAGGGGAGATATGATAGAGTCTTCAAATATCTCAAGGGGATCAATAGGGTAAGCCTTGAGGGGGTTTCTTCAGCTGAGGGAACTGGGGGCCACCAGCGGATACCCCATGAAGCTGGGTGGGGGAAACCAGGAGGTGCTACTTCACTGAGAGGGTGGTGGAGCCCTGGAATGTGCTGCCTAGGGAACTGGTGCCTACTACTATGGTGGAGAAGTTCAAGAAGGGCTGGGATAGGTGTAGGGGGAGGGTACATCCAGGAGCCCCGCTGGGAAATAGGGGTACTTGGGAGGGAGAAAGGGCTAGAATCAGAGCCCTGCATAGGCTCTGATCAAGCAGACTCGATAGACCATAGGGCCTATTCTTCTGGCATCATGGTATGTTACTATGTTAGTATATACCATATAATGTATGGGGAACCCTTATTATTGTCCAAATTTGGCAAATTTATGTTGTTGTTATGGTATCAATGTGACATCAAGAGGTAGTTAACCCCTCTTGAGTATGTCACATCGATACCATAACAAATTAGAATCCCTGTTTTCGTTAAACATTATATTTATCAAAGTTTTCCAAGATTCTTGGACCAAGATGCATTAGTTGCTTTTTTTGTATTATCCTTTTTCCCCCTTTATGTCCTGCCACTCTCACTCACTCCTTCAGGCTGTGCCAAGGCTACACCCAATCTGTCCTGTTCCTGGCCCATGTCCCTCACATTGCAGACATCCCTAGGGTTATCTGGATGTAATCCTCTGTGGGGAGAGGCACCTGAGGCAGGGCAAGTGCAATACTTGGCCCTGAGGTACTGCTGAGGGATGGATTGCTTGGGACATTGACGGCATCAGACTGCCAGGTGGTCATCATCCGGTTGAGTGCAGAGCTTTTTTCCATTTTTCTGGTGATGTTCCCTCCTTTGTGCTGCATCTGCATTACTCCCGGTCTCCACTGGAGGTCACTGCAGAGTGACAAACTCCCACAGCCCACCCCAGGAGAGGAGAGCAGTCTTACCGATGCCCAATCCTCTCCTTCCCCTGCCGGCCTCTGGCGCCCTGAGTCAGTTACTGAACCCGGCTCACAGGCATGGTTCGAGGTAAGGCACCAGTGCTTCAGCCCTTTGCATCACCGGGCCAGATATTAGTTGTTCTTTAATTTGAAGCAGCAAGCTATTTAAAGGCAGTGTTTCAGGAGGATGAAATTGTATGCATCTAGTTTCCTTTAGTTTGTTTATAGGGAAGACTGACTAGCATTAAAATCCCCTTTCAGGCACAACTAGGACATAAATTACAGTTACAAAGAGACAGGAAAAACACCATAAAAAAAGTGTACACCAGTTACAGCACATCAAGCATACACACCACTTACAGTACATCAAGCATACACAAATAGTACTATTCATTTTCAAAACAACTCTATCCTTTCACAAATGTTTTTAAGATAAGTCTTAAAATCTTGGTAACAAACACATAAAAGCTAATCTTGCCGTGTCCAGTTCTCTGTTTCTGTACTGTATTGCTGCTCTTTCTAGAACAGTGTTGCAACAGTTTGCTTCCCTGCTTGGCAATGCCCTTGAGATGACGGGGCATGGAGGCAACCCCAGAGAAGGAGGATGCAATGCCTCGGTGTACTGTAGTTCACTGTAGCTGAATGAAGATGGCTTCTGCTATGACCCAGTTTGATGTCCACCGAGCTTATTCACAAAATGGGCCCAGTGTGCTGCAAATTCCATGGGTGCAGCATGATCTGTAGCCTGGCCTGATATACAGGTAGGTGGCTGATGATCTGCACATCCCGCAGGCCCTAACTTGACCTTCACCCGGGAAAGGTCACCTAATGACCATATCACACTGTGGAATTAGAACTAACCAGTAAAGGGCATGACATTACAGGGAAGAAGGAAAGAGTCCTGCGGCATGCCTGTAAGAACTTATAAAGCACATCCTGTGCAACCTAGTTTAAAAAATCCACCACTCATGATTGCCTGCACAAATGCATAGCAACTGTGTTTTTTTTCTTTCTTAATTTTGGAGTCAAGTACTGTACTTACTCTTTCTTTATGTTGGGTGCTTCTTTCTGCTTTTTGGAAGAAAAGTACTTCCAATACATCGTGAGCTAGTGTTCTGCCTGAAGTGTGCACGTGTGTGTGTGTGTGTGTGTGTGTGTGTGTGTGTGTGTGTTTTAGGGTTAAGTGCGTCTCAAAAAGTACTTCTCTGCGTCACAACAACATATGTTTTTAATAAGCACAACTCCAAAGCCACAGAGGGAAGATCTGGTGGCAGTTTGAAGGAAGATACTGGCTACCTTCACTGCTTTGTACTTCAATTATATGAAAAATTGTGTAACTGAATCCATTACTGCTTTCATGTGATGTTTAATAGGTGCCTTCATGTGTTCATGTACAATAGATGCCTTCATGTGTTGTAATAGTTGTTTCTAACCACTAAATTCTGTCCAGCGGATGCTCTTGAAAAAGCCTTTACCTCAATGGCGTGCTCCCATGAATTTACATAAGAATAAACTTACTACTGTTACTGCTACTACTACTACTATACTGCTGTTGCTGTTACTACCACCACCGTTACCATGCTTAACGGAAAACTGCACAATACCTGAAATACCAGTTCCAGCTCTTTGAGTTTTTTATTACCTTAGTAGATGTTTTTGATTTATACACAGGTTGAAAATACCATTTTAGAACTGTACAATGTGGTTCATGTACTTTGCTCAGCTTTTCCACTGTTGGCACAATACAGTCATGTTCCTACCCTCTGGTTGAGAGGGACGTAAACTATAGTATACAGTTCTAAAATGTCACTTAACACCAGAGTGTAACCCAGAAACAGCCATTAAGATTACTAGTAACCAGTAAGGTTAAAGAATGACAGAACTGGAACCTGTATAAAAAAAGATTCTACTGGTGGGAAAGACTTACAAGCTCAGTACAGTTCTCCTTAAATAAACATCACGTCTTAGAACATTATTTCTTAGAACACTAACTCTGAAAACTTTGGACTTGTGTTTTTTTTTTGTTTTTTTTTTTAGCTGTAACAAACTGTGATGATGTCCACATTTGAACCCATGGAAGTTTCGGTCTTCCAATACAAAAAGTATCTAATCTCTTGAATACAAAACTATTTATACACGCGGATGCATGATACGCATATGAAAAACATATAGACACAGAGCCAAACAATGGTCTGACAGAATATTTTCACACTCCAGAGAGTAGGAGAGAGGAAATGGAATCTAGCTAGTACTCCCCATAATCTGGGGGCTTGTAGCAGTAGAAGCGGGCAAAAATAAGGTTGAGGTTCAAATTAAGCTAGGGGAAAGGACTGGGGGTGGTGGTTTGCAAAGCCTGCTATCAATGTGAAAAACAAGCTGAGGAGACAAGGGAAGAATAAAGGAGAAAGACAAGTGCAAAACAAAAAGGGATCAGGGGCTAGATGGAAGGGGATCTGCCTTAATACCAGGAGTCTGCGTAACAAAATCAGTGAGTTACAGGCAGTGATGGCAGACACTGAGATGGACCTCATAACCATCAAAGAAATGTGGGCCTGAAGAAATGACTGGGACCTGACAGTCCAGGGTTACACCATGTTTAGGAGGGATAGAGGAAAGGTAAAGAAGGGGCATAGCCTTATATGTCATGGAAGGCACTGATGCTGTAGAAGATGCATACATCAGGGGCAGTAATGGAGAAATTGTCACTATGTGTGCAGCTCATGGCTGTCTCAGGCAAGAAGCTACAGTTGTGTTGACCTATAGACCACCAGGACAAGGGGAAGAGAGGGATGGAGATCCTGGGGGAAAACCAGGAAGCAGAGTTACAAAGGGGGAGGTAGTGGTGGTAGGTGTTCTGAATGTGTTGGATATTGATTGGAACATTCCAGCTACAAGAAGCACCAGAAGACAGGCCCTGCTTGATGCATTTCGGGATTGTCTGCTGGTGTAGCTGGTTAAGGAATTCAACAGGCAGACTGCCATTCTTGAAATGTGGTGTTCACCAACTCAGAGGTTGTAGGAGATGTACAGGTAGTGGAGCCACTAGGGTTCAATGACCGTAACTCTATTTGGTTTGAGCTGGTCCTTAGGGACAGAAAGCCACAGTCAAGGACTGAGGCCCTTGATTTCAGAAGAGTGGACTTCAATAGGCTAAGGAAGTTGGTCCAGAGCAAGTTAGGCAGGGAAGACAGCACTGGAGATATGGAGGAGAGATGGGTGGGGGACAATTAAGGGGGCCATACTTGAGGCATCTAAGTTATGCATGAGAAGAATAACCAAAAGAAACAGGTACAACAAATCAATATGGTTCATGGAAACAGTCCAGAAAGCATTGAGAGACAAACTCCTTCACCAGATACAAAGAAATGGAGGGGGAGAACGAATGGGGAGAATCCCAACTGAGAACTAAGGAAGCAAAGATGACAGTCAGGGATGTAAGAGCAGTCACTGAGCTGTGCATTGTGAAAGGGGTCAAGGGAGAGGATATCAATCAAGTCCTCCAATATTTCCACTCTAAAATCCTCCAAACCTGGGATCAGCAAGCCCCCTTCAGAAAACCAGGGTCAGAAGTTCTCTCCTTCCCTGGATCTCAGCCAAATGTCTGACATGCCTCTGTGCATTCAACCTGGCATAGAGATTTACTAATCCTCTGGCAAACCGTCAGATTTTAACAAGTACTGTGCTTTGAGGATTACTTATACCAGAGCCTCCAGGCTAGTTAAAGTCGAATTCTTTTCTTCTTCTTTCCAGAACAATCTTGATTCCTCCAAGCTCTGGAAAGTCATCCACTCCCTCTTCTCCCCTTCCACCCAGTCTCCTTCTCCTAACCTCAAGGTGGGCAACTCCACCATTTTTGACCCTCCCTCTGTGGCATCTACCTTCAACTCCTTCCTCACCATCTGTGTCTCCACATTCCTATCTGCCTTCTCCATCTCTCTCCCTCCCTCCCTCCCTCCTCCACATCCCCCATATTACTTCCCTTCTCCTCCTTGCCAGTTATCAAAACTTCCTCTCTAAATGTCAACCTTACCCTCAGAAAGGTGAGAGCTCTTATGGGGTAGATCCCAAACTCTTGCACCTCTCTGCATCTGACATTGTTATTCCCATTTCCTCCCTTCTCAGCCTCTCTTTCTCTCTTGCTTCAGTCCTGGACACCTAGAAGCATGCTACAGTCATTCTCCTCCCCTTTTTTTTTTTGCCTTATCTCTTTGTCCCTCCTACATGCTCCACCCCAACCACTCCTTCAGGCGTTATGCCAAGGCTGGAATCTGACCCATCGCGCTACCTGAGCCACTGTCTCAGATAGCAGCCAGTCCCGGGGTTACCCTGACATAACCCTTCATGGGGTGGGTCCCTCTTCTCTGAGGGGACAGACCAGTGCAAATGCTTGGCCCCTGGATGCTGCTGAGATGGATGACTCTGCGAGACTTTTGATGGCCTCGGACAGCCAGGCAGCCATCATCTGGCTGATCGTGGAGCGGGTATTTCTGCTTTACTGGTGATGTTCCCTTTGTTGCATCTGTAGTGCTCCCGGTCTCCACTGGAGGCCACTGCAGAGTGACGTCATCCTTCTACCCACCCCAGGAGAGGAGAGCAGTCCCATGCATGCTCAATCCCCTCTTTCCCCTGCCAGCCGCTGGCATCCTGAGTCCATTCCTGAACCCGGTCGTCGACATGGCTCGAGGTAAGGTGCCACAGCCTCAGCCCTCTGTGCCACTGGGCCGGCTACCTCCCTTTTTTAATAGAATATACTTCACTGAAATTTTATTCAAGCAGAAAGTACAGCAAAGTGATACAATACACCATATCCATTATAAATGGCATACCAAGAAATCACATGATACATACTGGCACAAAGATCTTAGAACTAAGAATTATTTCCTTCCCCACATCCCTCCCCACCCCAGAGATAGTCTTGCCTACATGTGCCCTACTATTATACAAAACATACCTTATCTAATCTGTAGTATAGATCAAGAAGAGGGGCTATATAAACATTGGATACAGGGATAGCATCCATAACAAGAGTCCACCATCAACATGTTGGATTCCCCCCTATAAACCCCTCATGTAATGAAAGTAAAACATATAAAGCTTCCCATATTTTCTTATAACTTACTAAACAGTTTGCCATATTAGCAATTATACTTTCGGCAGGTAATGTAAATAAAAGTTCCTTAAACCATTCGAGATAAGTTGGTACATTCTGATCACACCAATGCCTTAAAATAATTTTCTTAGCACATGCCGAAATTAGAGTTATATGGTAGTGATGATTTCCAATCAAGCAACCCTCAACCAACCCCAATAACATATCTCTTGGGAGAAGACAGAATCTAACCCCAAGAGTGGATCCAAGTGCTGTCGTATGGACTCCGATAAGGATTTCACCATGTCACAGTCCCAAAATGTGTGCAGCAATGTACCAGGAGCCTTATCACGTTTTGTATAGGTATCTGTTGGCAATATTCCAATTTTATGCAATTTAACAGGTGTAAAGAATAGGTTATGAAACAGTTGAAATTGCATATGGCAACATCTATCCCACTTGATATATAAGTTAAACCATAAGACCAATCATACAGTTCTCATGAAAGGGTCTTGGCTTTATCCCAATAAAAGACAATTGTATAAATTATTATAATCTTTCCCCTCCCTAATGAGGTGACTCCTCCTTTCCCAACAACTTTCACCCTATCTCTCTCCTTCCAGCCTTATCCAAACTCCAAGAACACATAGTTCTGTCTCAACTCTACACCTTCTTAGATTCTTCCTCCTTCTTCACTCCTTTCCAATCTGGCTTTTCGCAAACACTACTAAACCAGTTCCTTTCTCTTCAGGCTCACCAGCTCCATCCATACTGGCATGAACCATGGTCTCCTCATTGCTGCCATCTTTGTTGATCTAGTGAAAGCTTTCAACACTGTCTCCCACCCTCTTCTCCTTATTAAACTGAAGTCATCAGCTCTCTCAGACTTCACTACCAGCTGGTTCAGCTCCTATTTAGTAGGACGATCACAGTGAGTGAGAATTGGTGAATCCTTATCCCTTCCACTCCCAATACATACCGACCAAGGGTCCATCCTTGACCTGCTACTCTTCTCCATATTCCTCAATTAGCTCCCCTCAGCCAGCTCCTCTGCATCCATTCACATGCATGAAGACACCACTGTCCTGTTTGCATCTGGCTCTTCTCCATCTGAGTAAATGTCCAGGCTCTAACTTGATTTTGTTGCTGTCCAGAAATGGTTCAAAGCAAATCAGTTATCACTAAATGCTAAAAAAAAATATTTCCATGTGTTTCAGCACCAGGCAAAGGCTTTCTAGGCTCCCTTCCCTCTCCTCTTTCCACACCCTAGATGAGGGTACAATTGATGATGTTCCCTTATTTAAGTACCTTGGTGTCTGGCTTGACCGACACCTTAGCTTTGACACCTTAGCTTTTTTCAGCAAGTAGATGCCATCCACACAAAACTCCACCCCAAGCTTGGTGCCCTTTACAAGAACAAAAGCTGCTTCCCTTTACTAGCCCACTGTGATATCATCATGAAGATGATCCTACCCATTTCTGATTATGGTGACACAGTTACTAACGTGGTACTACTGCCCCAAAGTCCACCCTGGCCAGACTGGACCCCCTCTTCCACTCCTTCTACTATTTTGCCTTGGCTCATCCTCCCTGTACTCACCACTGCTTTCTGTACTCGGATCTCACTCTCCTTTCCTTGGACAATTGCCACCTAACCCACCATGTCTCCTTTATCTCTAAATTCTATCTGGCTTCACTACCTCCTTATCTCAGCTCTCTTCTCTCCCCTATACCCCCATCCCTACTCCCTCCTCAACTCAGGCTATTGTTCCCTCTTGCTTTCCTCTCATAAATCCAGTGCTGGACCTGCTGCCTTCTCCTTCCACTTTCCTAATCTCTGGAATGCTCTTCCCCTAGCAACTTGTTCTGCTTCCTCAAAACACTCTCTTTTCTCACTTTTCCAAGTACACTGCTCCCTCCTGTAAATGCCCTTAGCCCTTGTTGTCCTGCCCGCCATATCTAGCAGCTTAGTTGTCCCAACCCTTATACTCTTCCCACTCCCCATCCCGATACCACCTACTCCCTTCCTCCAACCCTCACCCTCTCCTTCCCTTCCCCTAAACCCCTTCTCCCATCCCTCCCTCCCTCACCTTACCCCTCCTCCCCACTCCTGTTCTTCTATCTCAATTACTCCATCCTCTCCCCTACTATCTTTCAATAAGCTTCAGTAGCTTCTTCCATAACCCTCACCTGCTTTACTGTCCATTCCTCCTACCCTGTCCTCCATTACTTGACACTATAGTCTTGAGCATGCCTGATACTCCCCTCCCCTGTTATTTTAAGTTGTTCTTTTATTTTCATGCCTACATGAA
This sequence comes from Neoceratodus forsteri, assembly GCA_016271365.2. Taxonomy (NCBI): domain Eukaryota; kingdom Metazoa; phylum Chordata; order Ceratodontiformes; family Ceratodontidae; genus Neoceratodus; species Neoceratodus forsteri. The sequence goes on along the minus strand of CM028138.1, from coordinate 707,762,473 downwards.
ACTGTATATTGTTGTACAATTTTATGTTTGCATGTTTATTGCATTCTGTGCTTCTACTTATTTCTTGTACTTATCCCTCCCCTCTCGACACATCTGCAAATAAGCTTTATGGCTCAGTATAGCTTTCCTGGTAAATCTCTTAATTAAATAAATAAAAAAATACAAGTAAAAGAGCTGGGAAAAGGCTAACAAGCCCTAAAGATAGATAAGGCGTGATGGGATGCATCCCAGGGTACTCAAGGAACTAGCATTGGAACTGGTTGAACCCCTGGTAGGGATATTCAGTAGCTCATTACAGATGGGGTAGTTTTGAAAGACTAGAGGGTAGTGGGTTTAGTTACAGTCCTGTCAGTCTTATCTCTGTTGTGGTTAAACTGATAGACTCACTGGTCAAAGAGGATCTCATGGACTACCTGGAGAGCAATGGATTCCATGACAGTAAACAAACAGCGTGGGTTTGTGGCAGAAAGGTCTTGTCAGACCAGCCTGATAGTTTTCTTTGACAGAGTGTGAGAGTATTGGATAGGGGCCACACTGTGTATTTACTCTGCTTTGACTTCAGCAGGGCTTTTAGACCAGTGCCTCACATAAGATTGCTGAAAAAGATGTAGAATCTGGTTGCAGCAAGGGATACAGTAAGATGGGTTGGAAATTGGTTGAAGGAGGGGCAGCAGAGGGTTGTGATTAATGCTGTCAAATCAGAAGAAAGGGAGGTCATGAGTGGGGTGCCACAGTGATTCATTATGGGTCCTGCCCTCTTCAATATACTCATCAGTCAGTGACATTGGAGAAGGAATCAGAGCAAGCTGTGTCTCTTCACAGATGCCATCTAGCTCATTGGGAGAGTAGATAGATATTAAGGAGATGCAGAGTGACCTGCATAGAGTAAAGAGCTGGTCTAAGGTTTGGAACTTGAAATGCAGTGCCAAAAAGTGTAAGGTGATGCACATAGGGAACAAGAAAACCCTGCAAGTGAGTACTGAATGGGAGTGGTAAAGCTGAGAACTATGGCCAAGGAAAGGGACCTAGGAGTCATAATTAGTCTCTCCCTTAAACAATCAAACCAATGTAACAAAGTCTATAGTAAGCCACATAGGATGCTGGGATGTATCAGAAGGGGTATTGGCAGTAGAATAAAATAGGTATTGCTACCTCTTTATAAATCATTGGTGAGGCCACACTTTGAGTGTTTTGCCTAGTTTAGAGTCCTCACATCAGAAAGATCAGGACAAGCTAGAGACAGTGCAACCAAGTGTGTGTTTCAAGCAGGCCTGGGACATAGTGTAGTGAAGGATATAGCAGTTACTCAGGAGTGTAGCAGTACAGAAGAACAAGAGGTGGATAGGGAGGGCTAATACCCTGTATGGACAATAGGTTCTGGGGTTTGATAGGAAACTGCAGGCGGATGGGATGGACAATTTGTTTTTGTTTTTTTCTGTTTTCACTGATGTAAAGATCTTTTCATCTTTATTCTAAACATTTTTTTAAACATAATTGTTCCTAATAACTTCGACAGCGCCCTTTCTGGGCATCTAGCGACCTCTACTGACCAAGAATGAAAAAATTTAAAACATATATATACATATTTTATCAAGACACCCAGTTCGTACAGAATTCACCATAATTATATGTCTGAACTAGTTCAGGTACTGGTTATCAAGTATCGATCACACTTCAAGTTTGAATCCTAGCTGCAGTGGTGCTCTGGTATTTATTATTATTTTTTTTTTGCATGCAGAACCCAACTATATCCAATGAGACGATTATGGTCATATAGAAAACATATATATTTTTTTTCGTTTCACAAAAAAGTATCAGTGGTCAGTGTTTGAGATGTAAAAGCCACTTTTCAGCTTGTGCATGGGTGTGTTTGTGTGGGAGGGGGGCTAATTTTAAGTCCTGAATCACGGAGGGGGTGTCAAGCGACTTATTAATGTTGGTACAGTGACCCATGGATTTTGTTAGGACTTGAACTTCGGATCCCGTTTCACAGTTTGGTGCTTTAACGGATAGGACACACAGTCTATCCGTCTTTTTTTTTCTAAAACATTTCTGAAAAACACAGCTACAATAAATGAGGAGGAAGGGGACATTGGGATTTTCTGCAACTTTGGAGACTGCTCTACAACACTGTGCCCTGGCAGCGCAGAAGTAGTTTGCCGAGTCTCCGGTTCCTACTCTCTTTACAGTCAGAGAGGACTTCAGAATTTCGTGTCTGGTCACCTCGTAGAGGGAATTGTTAAAGCCCTCTTCGTATTCGGCCGGTGTCCCGTAGACTGAGGTGGCAATCAGGCTGAGCCCTGCAGCACCAAAGCGCGGGTCCTGCCGATACCACAATATCGCAATGCAGCTGATGTCGTCGTGTTCACAGAAGATATCCTTCTGCTTATCATCTATGTTGATAAACAATTGTTTCGGCGACTGAGTAACATGAGCTCCCTCGCATAAATCTGTAACGAGAGTAACTGTTATCAGAATCAACCCCCCTGTAAGGAAGACATTGGAGTTAACCTCCCTGTTCCCCCACATCCTTCTCGTTTTTTTGCAGCTAACTCCTTCTATCATCTCTCGCCTCTCCCTCTTCGGTTCTTTCTCTACTCTCCTCTCTTTCCCCGCCCACATTCTCTTTTTCTCCCCACCCTCTTCTTCCACTCCGAATTCCTGTTATTTTCCTCTTAGAAACATAGAAACATAGAAGTTGACGGCAGATAAGGACCGCAAGGCCCATCCAGTCTGCCCATTTCTTTTTCTACCTTATAAATGTGCCATCGGCCTTTGCTCTGTCAGTGACCTATCTATTCATAGTCATTTGTATTGCTCCCTTATGCCTATCCCATGCCTGTTTGAAGCCCTGCACTGTATTCATAGCCACCACTTCTTGTGGTATGCCATTCCATGCATCTACCACCTTTCTGTGAAAAGAATTTCTCACATTCCCCTTAATGGGCCTCCTCTAATCTCATGCTGTGTCCTCTTGTCCTGCTATTTTTCTTATATTTAAACATGTTAGACTCTTTCTCACCTTGTTTATGCCCTTAAGGTGTTTAAATGTCTCGATCATATCACCTCTCTCCCTTCTTTGCTCAAGGGTATACATATTGAGCTCCGTTAATCTGTCCTCATATGTCTTCTGATGCAGTCCCTGCACCATTTTGGTTGCCATTCTCTGGACTGCCTCAATTTGGTTAATGTCCTTGTGAAGGTGTGGCCTCCAATACTGCAGGCAGTACTCCAGATGGGGCTTAACCAATGTCTTGTACAGAGGATTATTACTCTCCTTACGACTTGTGATAATTTCTACTAATACACCCTAACACCCCCTAGCCTTACCTACTGCTTTAGAGGTCTGTTGATGATTTTAGGTCATCAGTGATGATGATGCCCAAGTCTCTTTCTTCCTTTGTGACTGCTAGCAACTCCCTCCCAGCCTATAAGTGGCTTCAGGGTTTCTCTTCCCTAGTGCATGATTTTGCACTTCTTTGCATTAAATCCCAGTTGCCACTCTTCTGACCATTCTGCTAGTTTATCTAGATCTCTTCTCATTCTGCCCACCCCATCTGGATCATCTACTCTGTTGCAGATCTTGGTGTCATCTGCAAACAGACAAGCCTTACCCTCTAGTCCATCTGCGGGGTCACTAATGAAGATGTTGAATAGGACTGGCCCAGGACTGATCCCTGAGGTACCCCACTTCAGACTTGCATCTCTTCTGACTGTATACCATTTACCACCACTCTCTGTTTTCTGCCAGTCAACCAGTTTGCCACCCAGTTGACCAACTTCTGACCCACCCCGAGCCTACCTAGCTTATTTATCAATCTTCTATGTGGAACAGTGTCAAAAGCTTTGCTGAAGTCAAGGTAGGCGACATCAACTGCTCCCCCTTGGTCCACCACTCTGGTTACCCAGTCAAAGAAACCTATGAGATTAGTTTGACAGGACCTTCCTTTTGTAAACCCATGCTGTCTTGGATCCTGTGCCCCTATGGATTCCAGGTGTTGCACTATCCTTTCCTTAAGGAGTGCCTCCATAATCTTGCCCACTACTGAGGTAAGACTGATCGGTCTGTAGTTCCCCGCCTCCTCCTGCTACCACTCTTGTGGAGGGATCACATGAGCCCTTCTCCAGACTTCTGGGACCTCCTGTGCTCAGAGACTCACTAAACAATTCTGCTAATGGCTCTGCTAGTTCCTCCTTTAGCTCCTTAGTACCCTGGGATGTATGCCATCAGGTCCCATTGCCTTATCCACCCTGAGCTTAGCAAGCTCTTGTAGGACCCTTTCTTTGTGAAGGAGTAGTGCTCACCTCCTCCCCCTGTGTCCATGATGCTGAGCTGTGGGCCTGCCCTACCTTCTCTTCAGTAAATACTGAGCAAAAGTATCTATTTAGGATAGATGCCTTTACAGGGTCCTCCTCCTCACATGCTCCCTTTCTCCATTAAGCTTAGCAATACCTCTGGACTTTCTCCTTTCACTAATGTATCTATAGAAAGTCTTGTCACCTTCTTTACTGTTCGTGCTAGTGTTTCCTCAGTTTGGGACTTTGCCTGCCTTACTGCCTTACCTGCTTCCCTTAGGGCAGTTTGGTATGCCTCCATCTTCATCCCGCTGTGTTCCTTATATTTTCTGAAGGCCAGCCTTTTGGCTCTGACCTTTTCTGCTACTGTATTGAGAACCAAAGTGGTTTCCTTCTTCTTTTGCACTTCTTTTCTGTCTAACACAATGGGATGTTGCTTCAAGTATTGATCCTTAATGCTTGCCCACTTTGCCTGTACCTCCTCACCTGTGTTTCTTTTTGCCAGGGCTAGCTTAACTCTGTTGGCCATCTTATCAAAGTCAGCTCCTCTGAAGTCCCATATTTTTGCCTTGGAATGGGATGATTTAGATGTAGTAGCCAAATTGAACCATACCATGTGATGGTCACTGGCCCCCAGGTGACCTTCTACCTGGAGATCTGTGATCCCTTCTTTTCCTTTCTCCATCCCAACCCTCCCACTCTCGTTTCTTCCTGAATACAAATTTAGAATGTAGTGGTAGTATACCTTTATTCATAGACTATGAAAGGGAGTGACTCACTTGAGCGATACTCATTTACAAGGAGGGCCCAATAAATAATGCTTAATGCTATGCATTCGAAAGCGCATGCAAAAAATACACACATTTGTACATCAGTGAATTAATAGCAAACAGAATACTTCATATATTTAGAAACAGCGCCTCAGATATTCTATGTTCTGTTCTCCCCTTCTGCGTTCCAATACTTTTAATACTGAATTTTATAGGGATCACTGTCACAAGTAATAACCACATCTTACAAGAGAAGAAGTGCAGCTGCATGAGTGCATAGTAATGCATGTCCATGTATTTGAAGAAACAGTAGGGCGAGAACGCCGAAGAGAATGTGCTTCTAAACTACTAAACTACAACCACATGACTACGACCGAGTTTATGAAGCGAGTGAGATCTCCCGATTATGCCGTAAAACGTTAATGAGAAGTCTGGAAGTTTTTTTTTTTTTGTATTGAGACTTTCTCCTGTTAAAGGTCACTTGTTTTGCTTTTGTCTGTAAGAAACCGAAAATTAAGCTGCCATATGACCCTTCATTGATCTATGCAACTTTATACCGTATACCACGACAGTCAGAGAGTACTTCAGAATTTCTTGTCTGGTCGCACCTGTAAAAAAGCGTTCAGCTTAGTGTGCTACTCCTGGTTAAAAAAAAAAAAGATGTGCTGAGGTTCCCAGTTCAATAGTGTACACATCAGGAACAATGCTTAAAAACAGGGGCACATACTTAACATCAGGGGTACTACTATCATTTAAGGACTGGCAGTATAGCCCGGAGGTTAGCGTGATGAGATGTGAACGAGTTTAGTACATCCAGCAGATACAATTACGGCAGGTGGGCTGGCAAGATACAGGAAGAACATAAAACAATCAACACAGTGCATGGAGATAATAGCTTTGATAATACAATTACAGTGAGTGCAAAAGATAAAGCCGAGTTAAGTAATAATACAGTATATCAGTTACAAAAACACTTATTATTAGACAGGAAGAGCTCACGAAATTCTCTCTTAAAAACCTGATGAGACTGAGAACATCTAACGGGCATTGTAATGGAGATCCAGAGCTTGGGAGCAAATACAGAGAAAGCCTGTTCCCCATCTTAGTAGCACATTTAGGGACCAGTAGTGACAGATCCAGAGATCAAAGGGCAGGCCTGCAAGGCACGCTTTACCATGTTGGCAAGGGTACCTGGTGTACCAGTTCTGATAATGTTATCATTGGTACAGTAAGCGGTGAAAAGACGACAGAAAGAAGGGGAGAACCAATATTTTTTTTTGGGGGGGGGCCTGATGTGTAAACCTGGTCACTGAAAGGGCAAAGGAACAAATGCTATTGTAACACTTATTCTATTTTTACAACACCCCTTTGTTAGCCTCCAAGTAAGGAACTAGTCAATATGTGAGACAGTGGGATACCCAGTGCAATAGCGGCTGCAGTTAGGGCACACCTGTTTTTATAGGCGAGCCTAAGCTTCATGTTTACTGTTTTGCAGGTTGCTAACAGGTGCAGGTTAAAATCCAGAGCAGGGTCTACTAAGGTGACTCCAATGTATTTGAAAGAGTCTACTACCACTAGTGGAGGCCCCATAATAGTATACAGTGACGTGAAAAAGTATTTGCCCCCTTCCTGATTTTCTCTATTATTGCATATTTGTCACACTGGATGTTTTCAGGTCTTTAGACAAAATATAATATTAGATAAAGGGAACCTGAGTGAACAAATAACACTTTTTTTTTTTACTTATTTCATTTATTTAATGAAAAAAGTTAACCAACACCAACTGGCACTGTGTGAAAAGTAATTGCCCTCAGTTAAATCAACCCACTAAAGGGATAATTAGAGTCAGCTGATTGAACACAGCCAGGCTTGATTACAGCCAGCCCTACTCAATCTAAACCTCACTTATTTTGACCCTTACCATCAGAGTCACGCTACAGCACAAAGATTCAACAAGCACATTATGCCATGATCAAAGGAAGTTCCTGAAAGATCAGAAAATAATTTGTTGCCCTCTATCAGTCTGGAAAGGGTTACAAAGCTATTTCTAAGGCTCTGGGACCCTATCAACCACAGTGAGAGCCATAATCTCCAAATGGAGAACACTTGGAACAGTAGTGAATCTTCCCAGGAGTGGGCGGCCTGCCAAAATTACTACAAGGGCGCAGAAAATCATCCAGGAAGTCTCAAAGGATCCTAAAACAACATCCAAAGAACTGCAGGCTTCTCTTGCCTCAGCTAAGGTCAGTGTTCATGACTCCACAATCAGAAAGAGACTGGGCAAAAATGGGCTCATGTGAGAGTAGCAAGGCGGAAACCACTGCTAACCAAGAAGAACATAAACGCCGTCTCTCATTTGCCAAGAAGCACCTGGATGATCCACAAGCCTTTTGGGAAAATGTTCTATGGACAGATGAGTCCAAAGTGGAACTTTTGGATGACATGGATCCCATAATGTCTCGCGTAAGCAAACACAGCATTCCACAGTAAGAACACCATACCAACAGTCAAACATGGTGGTGGTAGTGATGGTGGGGATGCTTTTGCTGCCTAGGGACCTGGATGACTTGCCATAATTAAAGGAACCATGAATTTGCTCTGTACCAGAAAATTCTTAAGGAGAATGTCCGGTCATCCTTCCCACAGCTGAAGCTGAAGCGTAGTTGGGTCATGCAGCAAGACAATGATCCAAAACACAAAAGAAAGTCCACATCAGAATGGCTAAAAAGAAGTAAATTAAAGTTTTGGAGTGGCCTAGTCAAAGTCCAGACTTAAACCCAATAGAGATGCTGTGGCAGGACCTGAAACGAGCAGTTCATGCTCTAAAACCTACCAAATGTTACTGAATTAAAGCAGTTCTGCGAGGAAGAGTGGGTTAAAATTCCTCCACAGCGATGTGAAAGACTGATATGGAATTATAGGAAGTGTTTGGTTGCAATCATTGCAGCTAAATGTGGTGTAACCAGTTATTAGTGTAAGGGCAATTACTTTTCACACAGTGCCAGTTGGTGTTGGTTAACTTTTTTTCATTAAATAAGTGAAATTAAAAAAAAAAACAAGTGTTATTTGTTCACTCAGGTTCCCTTTATCTAATATTACATTTTCCTCTAAAGACCTGAAAACATCCAGTGTGACAAATATGCAATAATAGAGAAAATCAGGAAGGGGGCAAATACTTTTTCACGCCACTGTATATTATAAAATGTATTCATAAATGTTTCTGTTTGTTACTTTGCCTCCATCTGTTTAACCAAGCGACATCTCAGGGACACTATTTACCCATACAATAATAACACTAATAAAAAAAAATAAAAACTGTTTCATGTAACGCGCCCTCGGGACGCACCTGGAAACAAGCAATCATAGATTACTGTGCCTTTCCTGTGTAAAAAAAATGCATAAATAGGTAAATAACCTCTTTATCTCGTAATGATACACTTTATTTGAGAGTATTATTAGAATTTGTAGGACAGCGCAAGTTCTTCTTTTGAACAATGTGCTGTCTCTCGCCATACCCACTTCCCTGAGGCAAGGTGATTTTATGGTGGTGGTTGTTGGCAAGATAACGACTGAGGATTGGAGGTCAAAAGGCTCATGCTTCTTTCATCAATCAGCGAATGCAAGTCGTGGGGTGGTGGTGGGGGTTGGGGCTGAGCTATAAGCAGCTCCTCCTCTTTTTATTTACTTAAGTCAGCTACATTTTCGTCTACATGAAAGCACGTAATGAAATAGAAGGAATTGCCGACTTTTGGAAAATGTAAGGTCTGCATTGAAGTGCGATTTTAGAAAAAGTGTGTGTGGGGGGGGTGCTTTTTCTTCTCACCGAAGGGTTCCTAATTCCCTGAATGGTCATTTAACTCAGTTTTGTAACTAGATAGTAATACTTAGCACCACCACAAAGTGCGGGTGCTTGAATAATCTGATTAGCTTGCACCGAGTATGCAGTTTTTGAGAGGGGGAGGAGCTGCCTTGAATCACCGTGTTGGCTGGCTGCACAGAAATATGTGGCAGTGTCTTCAGTCTGCAGAGTCTCAATTTTCAAGGAGCATGTCTTATCCTTGGGTCCGGTGATGACATATTTGGTATCATTGAACCCTGTCTCGTAGGAAGCTGCCAAGCCGGTAAAAGAGGTCACAATGAGGGATAGACCTCCCCCTCGGTACTGCCGATACCAGTACATCGAGTCGTGGTTTGTGTCGTTCTGATGGCAGTACAGTTCAAGAGAATCCCCTTTCTCCGTCATAGCGATGTTCGGCCACTGAGAAATAAGAACACCAGAACCTCGCCCTACAGAATGCAGACAGTACATCACAATGAAATAACACATTATCACTACCGTTAAATTATTTATATTGCACATTTGTGTCATATCGAACACTCGAATAAATGCAGTACGTGACTACAATTTAACAAGCAGCAGACCCACCCAATCCCGGAAAAAGCAATATTTCCCAGTATTAAAGGCACTATTTCTTAATATTATTGGCCAGATACCTCCCTCCCTGCGTTCGTTCACCTTCTTTCTTTCCTACTCTTTTTACTTCATTTCATTATTATTTTCCCACTTTCTTAATTAATGCTAGGTCCATTAAGTAACACAGACTCTTATATATACATTTCTTACATAACTGCTGAAGTACCACACACCAGAAGCAGATATGTACATGCATGTTTCCCTGAAGAGAGTGCCACGAACACAGTTAGCTAAACTAAAGTTCAGAGGGGAAAAAGAAGAGATGTTAAGGAAGTTGCGTCACGAAGGAAGGCACTATTGTGGCCTAATGTATAACAGACAATCAGTTGGGTCCCTAAGTATACAGCAGTGAGATACGCTTTAATTGGAAAGCATGGAGAATAGCATCATAAGCTTTTCTGCAGATTTTCTTGATAAATTATTGCAGAAATAGAAGCCTGCTAAAATTGCAAGAACACTGGCGAAATGAGAGAGATTTCCAGCTAATAAATGATTAAGCAAAACTTTGTATACTGCCTTGGAAAGAAAGGACGAGCAGAAATAGCTAGGAAATGCATAGCATCTTGCCACCAACTTTGAAATACAACATAGGTGTATTAAACTACATTGTAGTACTTGTATGTGTTCTGAATAGTTTGGTGTACACCAGTGATAGGCAACTCCGGAATATCTTGTCATGCCTCTAACGTTTGTTTTTGAACGCTAGAAGGAGGGAGAGAGAGAGATTGAACTTAAAATCAGATCTCTACATACCGTTATTACAAAGACCCACACCTCGAAAAGAGTCTGAAGTTGATTATTGTTAAATTAAAAAAAACATGCTATAGAATAATATAAAGGCAATCATTAATAATAAGGCTATTTTTCCACCTAGGAGTATTTGATGTCATCAAAATTCCAAGATGGAAAAACATAGTGTATAGTAGAGCACTGCTCTATAGACAAATCCATCATTTTCAGAATGCAGTTGTACCACAGCTCAAAGGTCATGAAATGTGAATGTATCCTTCTGTGGTAGAATAGCATTCTAGAACCTCTAGAGGTTGTACAGGTCAGTTTTATTGTGAAAGATAAAAAAAATGCACACGTTTCACATAATACTATGCATTAGACAAAATACAGGATGAGCCGCTTTATGCATAACCAATGTGTGTTCTGCCATCTCAGTGTTCTGATTCCCATGGACCTCTCAAGCTTCCTTCTCGAGGTCAGAGGGAATCAGAACCCCTCTTTGGCAGAACACACTGGTTGTGCATAGTTACCTATCCAGTATTATCTATGCCTTGTGCAAGATTGTCCCCACTTTAATTTCATATCATAGGTTTGCAGTGGTGTATATTAGGGGGGAGAGCGGGAGTTGCAATCTGCCCCCCCTCAGCAAAGAGACCATGACCTTTTATTGTGGTTCTGGTTCTTTTTTTTTTTTTTTTTTTTTTGCTCCTTTATGCTGGACCAGTGTGTGTGCTTGGGGTGGGTGGGTGGGGGGCGGCGGCCGAGAAGAGCTTTAGTGGGGGAGGGGGTCTGACTCAGACAGCATTTTTTTTTTATGTAATATGATTCTGAATTTCCCTGGTTCAAATTGGCTGCAAGGCTGCGGTAACCATACCAACTTCCATTTTGCAGCCAATTGCAGAGCACTGCAGCCACCGCCATGCATGCTCCTTCATGAGCTAAACACATCAATTAGAACAAGTCATCTATTCCACTACACGACATCAATCAGTCAATCAAAATCTTTATTTATCCAGGTGAACAACAACAGGGTTGGGTAACATTCATCATAAAAACATATAAATACATGTAAATAAGTATATAAACACAAACACAATGGTGCAGTAATAGGGGAGTCAAATAATAAAAGGAAGACAAGGCAAGCCATAACAGAGAAGGATTCAAATACAAGGGGTCAGGTCCACCATTGAACCATGCAACTGTATATAAACCATGTTCTCTGTATAGAAGTACCAGTTAGTTCATTTACCAGGGGCAGTCACTAGTACTAGCCATGAAAATGGCTTGGAGAACCACCAACTAATGGCAGATGGGGTACCAGGAGGGGTATGTATTATGTAAGCAAAGGATAAACATTGTGAGAAGTGAAGTCCCAAGGATAGGTCGGTAGAACTGATGCGGCAGTGGGGGCCTACAGGGAGAAGGAAAGAGGAGTTAGGACTTTTATAGTATGATTGCATGTAGATTGTGGATGAGTGCAGTATAGAGTTGTGAAAAGAAGGCTGGAGAAAGCAGGAAGATAGACCAGTATCAAAGGGAGGACAGGGGCATCAACGTGTTACATGAAAGCATGATGAAAGACCAGGGCCAATGAGGAGATAAGCACTAGAAGTAATTATTTCATGGTTAAATGGTACAGGTTAGCATGATGACAATTCATGGTCATGGTCATATATAATGCGCTCAGACAACCATACCACCTTAGACTGGATTATCACAAATCACAAATCAAATGGACCTGGTCCTAAAGGCAGGCACAATGTCAACTCCATTAGCGACCACACCCCTACTTGCATTGTCCTAACCACCAAATCAATCCAGCCTCCCCCAAAACTTTTGTCTTTCAGGAAGTTTCACCACCAGGACCTTGACTCTGTCCTTACCGATTCCAAGACTATAAACTGGTCCGTACTCTACTCATGTAGGGATGTCTCCACTGTGGTCACATACTTTACCGATATCCTATGGAAACATCAGGATAAACATTTCCCAGTCACCACCAGAAGGGTCAGAAGTGGCAGCACCCACTGGCTATCCAGGAAACTACTGGCCCAGATAAAAATCAGGGACAAAACTTGGAAAGTCTGTATGTCATCCCCCAGCTCTGGAGCGTATACAGACAACTATGCAATTCCTGCAAGCAGAATGTTAAGTTGCTTAAGCACAAATACTATACCAACTTGCAAAAATACATGCTCAGTAACCTGCTTAGTTTCTGGGCGTCACTAGGAGCCCTCCTAAATCCTAAGTCTAACAAGCAGACAACACAACTAAACTCACCCTCAGGTCCCATCACTGAACCTGGTGCAACGGCAGACACTTTCAACAGAATTTTTACACACCTCTCTCCCTATTTCTTATCCCTAGGGATGCATTCAGCAAGATGTGTTGGGTGCCCTGCAAGTAGGCTATCAGGCCATGGTCCCTGCTAGTCTAGTGTCCCCCTCTCCCAGTCCCAAATGTAAAACAATGCATTGCACCCACACATCCCTGGTAGTCTAGTGTCCCCCCCATCCCTTCCCTGTACCCCAATTGTGCCTAAAGACATAACAGTTCAGTCTCTGGTAGTCTAGTGGCCCCCTCCCTTTCCCATGCCCTGATCATGCATAAAGGAATATAAATGTCCATTCCCAGGAAGTCTAGTGCCCCCTTCTTTTCCCTGTACCCTGATCATGCTATAATTAATAAATGTTCATTCCCTGGCAGTCTAGTGGCCCTCCTACCCCCCATGCAGTCAGCACCCACATCCCACCCTGCTCCCTCCATCCCATCAGAGGCAAGGAGTTGGTGGGCAGCACAGTTCACCCCACACCAACATGGCTGCCTGCTGACTGAACTGTCAAGGATGACAGCGTACTGTGTACATACTACAATCCTGTTGGTCAGCACCATCAACCAATGAGCGCAGTGTGTACTGTAAGCTGTCATTCTGGCATGAATGACGGCTGAAAGTGCACACTGCAGGCCCACTGATCATTTCAGTGTCAACCAATAGGATTGTACTATGATGCAATGCATCGTCTTGACAGTTCAATCAGTGGGCAGTCGTAATGAGTGTGCGAGTAGGCTGTGCTGACCAGCCGAATCCCTGCCTCTGATAGGACGAGTGCGAAGTGGGATGTGGGTGCTGAGGTGGGGGTGGTAGGCCATTAGGTTGTACATACTACAATTCTGTTGGTCAACACCATCGACCAATGAGCTTGCAGTGTGTACTGTAAGTTGTCATTCACAGCTTTGTGAATGACAGCTTACAGTACACACTGCAAGCCCATTGATCGATCAATAGAATTGTAGTATGTACAGTATGCTGTCATTCTTGACAGCACAGTTGGTGGGAAGCCGTAGTGGTGTGCAGGTGGGCTGTGCTTCCTGTGGACTCCTTGCCTCTGATGAGATGGGGGAGCAGGAAGGTATGTTGGTGGTGAGTGGGTGGGGAGTGGGAGGGTGACTAGACTGCCAGGAAATGAACATTTATTAATTATGGCATGATCTGGGTATGCGGAGGGGGGGGGACACTAGACTACCAGGGAATTGACATTTATTTCCCATTTTGCATAATCAGTTTATAGGGAAGGGAGGGCACTAGACTACCAGGGATGTGTGGGGTACATATACTGTATGTTTAGTATGTTCAGGGCTCTAGGGAGCAGCCACCCAGGGGCTGGTGGATGCTGCAGTATAGCAGCCTGCCTGTGGCTGGCTACAACTTAGGCATGTTACTTTCATGCCTAAATTTATGCAGCACATCTCTGAGATGTGCAGGGAGCTGCGCCGCACATCTCAGCTGAATATCAAAATGTGCCGCACATTCATGAGAATGCCCCCTCTTTATCCCCCACATACATTATCTTTGTGCTGCAGCACATCCAGAATTGTGTGGTGCATTCTCTTCCTTTGAATATGGCCCAGGGGTGCAATTCAGAGATCAATCAATCAATCAATCAAAATCTTTATTTAGTCAGGCGAACATCATTGAGCGTAGCTCATTTACAAGATGGACATGAGTGGTCATACAAATAAGAGTACAAGTATTTTTACATGGACAAGAAACTAACATAAACAATAGTACAATGACATAAAATGAGGGTATACAAAAATTTACATATATACAAGGCACAGTAAAATCACTTAACCTGTAAAAAAAAGGAGAGAATAGATATAGCAGGCATAGTGTACAAATAATAGGGCCTTTATGGCTTTTATAAGAATATAGCAGCTGACTGGATAATAGAAGGAGAACTAAACAGAATGGAATACGGAAGGGGGGGATGTAGGTTGGATGGGAGATTAGGCCTTATGGAAGCAATTGCAGAACTCTGGAAATAGGGTGGAGAATAATCTTTTGAACAGGACCGGCGTCAGGGGGGGTGCAAGGGATGCCACTGCACCAGGGCCCAAAGTGCAGGGGGGCCCAATGGCTACTGAAGTAAAAATTTGTATTTTTATAAAATTACTATGCTGGTGCAGTGCCGCGTTCGCCGTTCAGCAAGTGTGCACCGTCCAGCGTCCGTCCTCGGCATCAGTGCTCTTCTCAGCCCCCCCCAGAGCCATGAGCCATTTAAATCCCACACACATAGAGCCCAGCCATTTAAATTGTAGAGCGTGCATGTGCGCTCCTTTCCCCATACCTGCAAGCAGTGCTGGCATTCATTGTCCTCCTTGTCTCCTCCTCCTCCTATGTTGGGCAGGCTCCGCGGACCACTCCTCCTTCATGTTCCACCCTGCGCCAATAGTGATTTCTCCGCTTCGCCCCCTGCTCACTCAGTATGGTTTCAGGCTTACGCTCTTCCCTGCTCCCTCCCTCCTGTGGTTGAGTACTAGCTTCCGCTGCTCTGATTTGCTGGTGGGGCCTCTGGGGTGGGGCTCATCTCAAGCTCATCAGCTCGGTGTGTAAGCCTTGGATCCTCTCGCAAAATCAGAGTCATCTGGCATCTAGCAGACAGACTGAGCGAGACATTGTTTGAGTGCATGGCAGTCTATCTTTACTTCAGGGAGTCCGAACGGATGGTAATTACTGTGCTAATCAATCAATGTCCTTTTGTTCTTCTGTATGCCAAAATAAACTGTGCTGTCTGAGTCCAGTCAGTGATGACGGTGATTCAGCAGGGAGGAAACTAAACAAAAGAATAAAGATTTAGACAGCAACAGCCAGCAGGAAAGAAGGGGTCAGATGGGAAACAGAGAGGAGAGAGAACAGATAACACCATGATTTACACCTTTCAAGTTCACAAAATGAACGAGCAGCAATATTATTTGGAGGGGCCAGGGGCCCAGTCTGGGGGCAGCTGGGAGGGGCCCCAGCTGGGGGGGGCAGGGGCCGCTACACAGTTTTGCACCAGGGCCCAGCAAATCCTAGAACCGGCCCTGCTTTTGAAGGATGATAAGGGTAAGAGGGTATTTAGATTCATAGATTTTTGGAGTGAGTTCCAAGTAACTGCTAGGGAGTAGCTGATAGCAGCCCTCCCAAACTGGGTGCAGGCATTGGGAACCTTTAACATGATGAGTTTACTGATCCTTAAGGTGTATGGCCTAGAAGTAATTCAGGTAAAACAGTCTGTGATATAGGAGGGGAGTTTGCCTGATAAAGCTTTGAAGATCCAGACTGCAGTATTCCTATTTCTTCTGTGTTGTAGTGATGTCCAATTTACTGCCATGTAAAGAGAGCAATGATGGGTGCTGGAGGGAAGGTCAGTAATAAATCTGATGGATCTATGATACAGGGTGTCCAGCTTATTTAAGAGGAGAGTGAGCAATGGCCATAGAGAAAGTCAGCATAATCAATGAGGGATAGGAATGATGCCTGGATTAATCTTTGTTTGGAGTCTCTGGTAAGGTAGTGTTTTATTCTGTAAAATAGGCCAAGCCTTTGTCTCAACTTTTTTAGTAGCTCTTCAATATGGACAGAGTAGTCAAGCTTATTATCAATCCAGACTCCAAGATATTTGAATTTGTCCACAAATTCCAGCTTCTCTCCAAGTAAGGTGGATAATTGTAGGGTGATGGGTGATGGGGTAATGGCAGAGCAACTCTTTGTGGCAAGAACATAGCTTTTTTTTTTTGGCATTTAGAAGTAATTTTTTCCAATAGATTGTGTTGTAGGATGGAGAATTTGACTGTAACAGCTCACAGGCTTTAGATAATGAGGGATTGCTGACATATAATACAGTATCATCAGCAAACAGATGAATGTTAGATTGAGAGAGGTTGGCATCGATATTATTAATATAAATGGCAAAGAGGATGGGGCCAAGAATAGAGCCTTACGGTACATACCTCTTAGCAGTGGTTTAGAGGTGGATAGGTAATTTCTTTTTTACCACTAGTGACCTATCAGATAGATGGCACTTAAACCAGTTGAGTGAGAGAGAACCAGGCCTAGAGAGCTAAGGGAGGTGAGTAATGATTCATGATCCACTGTATCAAATGCTTTACTCAAATCCAGGAACACAGCACAGGTACTATTCTTCTTATCCAAGGCAATCTGCCAATCGTTAGTTACTTTGGCTAGGGCAGAAATGGTGCTATGCCTTGATCTAAATCCGATTGTGCTGGATTTAGGAGGTTGTTTTATCCAGATAGGCCCTTAATTGTGAATGTACTAATTTTTCAAGCATCTTGATAGTACCGGTAGGATGGAAATGGGCCTGTAATTGTTAAGGTCCATGGGATCACTAGATTTAAGTAGTGGAACTACTTGAGCTGTTTTCAAGTGGAGGGAATGGATCCAGTAACTAGGAAAGATTGAAGAGATGAGTGGGGGGGCAGATAAGGCATGTGATGCTATTTTAAGAAAGTAGGATCCAGGAGTCTGTACCTGCACTCTTAGAAGTATCTAAATTAGATAGGAGGTCTTCTACTTCTTTCAAGGATATTGGATTGAAGGAGAATGTTGAAGTAGCCTTTGTCCCACAGTGGATTGAAGGTTTAAAGATGATCTCAAGAAACTTGCAGGTGAGGAGTCAAATGCTAGGCCAGCTGTGGTGAAGTGGTCATTGAAGGTATTTAGGATTTCTGCTTGCCCGTGATTTCTGTGTCATTTAGTAGCAGTTTGGAGGTTAATGCAGGGGTAGAGTTTTGACCCAGAATTCCATTTATAGTACCCCAAAGTCTGGATGGGTTATTGTAGGAAGCATCTAATTCAGCTCTATAATAGGCAGCTTTGGCAATTCTTATTTGTTTTGTACATGAATTTCTTGCTTTTCTGAATTGAAGCCAGTCTCTGTTATCCTTTGTTTTTCTTGCCTTTTTCCAGAGTTTGTCTCTGGCTAACAAAGCTGATTTAAGGTCAGTAGTGAACCAAGGACAAGATCTTACTTTAGTTCTGATACTGGTGATTGGTGCATGAATATTGAGAGCATTAGTGATGATGTCCTTTAAGATCTGGAGAGCTGTTCAACTGAGGTTGTAAGGTAAAAGTCTTGCCAATATGTTGTATTGCGATAAATCATGGAGATATCCTGAGATGTTGAATTTCTTCTTTGACCTTTTGAGGACAAATTTTGCAGGATTGGATGGTGTGAATGTAGATCTTATGCCAGCTATAGGACAATGATCACTTACATCACTGGCTAGTACTCCTGCATGTGAATATAAGTGAGGCTTGTTTACCAACATAATATCCAGGAGCGAGCTGTTGATAGAATTTTTAGGTTAATCCTGGTTGGATCTTTGATTAATTGTGTGAATCCATAGGTGTCAAGAAGGTTACTAGTGGTGCAGATACATTAGATAGCCAGTTTAAATTCAAATCACCAAGGATGATGGTATCTTCAGGGCCTAGATTGAGTATTGATCCTAGGTGGGATAGGAGTTTGAGGCCTGCAGAGGGGGGCCTATAGCAGCCAATCAATTTAAATGAAGACAAGTTTGGAAGGGATATTTTAATTGACAAACATTCAAATTCCTTTGGTTCGGATGTATTGATGAGGCAGGATGCAGAGATGGTGTCCTTAATGTAGATGGCCACCCCACCACCCCTGGAAGGGCGATCTGATCTGAAGAGCTGATAATTGGGAAGGTTTATATCACTGTCTTTTGTTGTAGGTCTGAGCCAAGTTTCAGAGATAACCAGGAAGTCAGGTAGAGTATGTGCAACCCAGGCCTGTATTAAGGAGAACTTTTTTAGAAGGCTGCAAGCATTGAAGTGAAGGAAACTTAGGCCATTTATGGAGGTTAGATCAGCAGGGGATAAGAAACTTTCAATGGGGCCATGATTTATTTCAATAGTACCAATACAGATCAGAAGGAAAAAGATTAGTTTGAAGAGGGCACCAAGTGAAAGGGATAGGGAGTGGTCAGAGCATTTCCTCCTCTTCTTGGCGGACCACTGTATAATGGGTGAGGGTCCTGTTATATAGGTATGAAGTTTATCGCAACATAATAATCTGATGGACAGGCATAGTGGGTTAATATAAAGCCAGGATGAATGTAAGGTACTTGAAGAATGTTGTAGGGTTAGAGAGACTTTATGTGGGATACCCCAGGGGTTGCAGTGCAAAAATGGCTGGATATAAATAAGGAATAGATGGGTGTCCATTGGGGATGGCAGGGGTGGGCAGACCATATTCACTACCTTATTCACCATGGCAAGAGATGCACCAGTGCAACTCAATTGTGCCGGGCGCATCTCTTTTGAATATCTGGGCACATATAAATGGTATCTGACTGTGACTGTGCTGGCTATCAGCCTGTTTTATTTTTTTTTTTTCATGGGAAAAAAAGTCTAAACAATTCTGCCTATTTTCAGCCAGCTCTTGTGCCTTTGTGCGGGGGAGGTGGAATCATGGTTGCCAACTGGCACTGAACCACGTAAGCTGTTGGTGGTATTTCTACTATTTACTGTTTTTGCAAAGTTTTCCCCTTCTGTTGCATGTTGTGTGGTTTGGTTTGAGGCACCACTGTGGGCACAGTAATGGTTATTGCCTGACAGTATTGTCAGCTTTTTTTAGTTTCACACAGTCCATGCTGCTGGCACTTGGCTGGATTTGCAGCCGACAAAAGCAGGGACTTTTTGCATCCCTTTTGCAGCAGGTTTTGTGCAGATGGATAACAGTTATCCTCCTTTAAGGAAAGATCCTCCTCCATCATCCTCCACACACAACAGTGCTGTGCAGATGGCTGGCTGCCACATTGGCACTCTCTGGGCTGTCCTGGTAGTCTGCATGAAAGCTGCTAGCATGACTGTGGGCTGAGATGTTGTGGTGGTGGCAATCATGGCTGTTCAAATTTTGGCACCAAGTGGAAGGGCCCAAGAGCTTTCACGAGCAACAAGCTATATTAGACTGGCTGTGTACATCAGACCAAAATTCCTCTTCCAGCTACATGAGCACATGACATGTTCAACAGTGATCAGTACACAGTGATGGTGTAATAAACAATATGAGCCTGAGTCAGAGAGCTGCTTGACAGCTATGAATTTTGTATTTTTGTTTTATTTTGGGGTAACTGTCTGGCTCAAGTGCCATTTGCCTGTCCTGAAAGAAATTAATGGTGCAATCGCACCTTACATTTATCGTATTTGTGTTGGCCTGGCACAAACCAACCTGTTTTTATTTATTATGTTTTTGTTGACTGGGAAAGCAGGAGTAGACAATTCCACCTATTTTCACCCTCGTCCCTGGTGAGGGGGATACAGATGGATGCCAACAGACATTAAATTAAATGAAGCTGTTGGTGCTTTTTCTAGTAGTTTTGCATGGTCTTCCCTTCTGTTGTACTGTAGGTGGTGGTGTATGTGGTCTCTGCTCCTTGATACTGATTAAGAAGTTTCTTTAGTTTTGGCAATTTTTTAAAGAAAATAAAAAGTTAGTTATTTTGATAGGGATGTTGGTTGTTTGTAACACATCAAAGAAGGCTTGAAAAGTAGCCAAATATTGTCAAAATTTCCATCAAAATGCACCAGAATGCATTGAAAACTGGATAGCTTCTGGGGGCCTAGGTGGCCCCAGACCCCCAGCCTATTGATTTGGTATTTACTATGAAAAGCAGGACTTTTAGTACTCTGTCTCCCACCTCCGTAAAAAATGCTAGCTACGCCCCTGTCAGTGTGTTTGTTTGTTCATTGTTTTGTGGCTCAAGTGCCACCTCCCAACCACCAGCACACACAGAATGATGCCAGATGTTTCTTTTTTTTAAATCAGGAAAATAATCCACCATACCATACTGCAATAGCACTGTGAAACCAGATTTGTCAAAAGGGGCGAGTATCGTTATCCTCAGCTGCAGTTGGTGGTCTTAATATGGCTGGGTGACAACAAATGGTCACTCAGTCTTTGCCTAAGCATAGGCTGTATGCACACTATCAGGCCCAATACAAAATTCTCAGCCTTTTGCCACTGAAATGTGGGATACAGACACTCAAAATGAGGGACAATGAGTGACACATCCTCAAAGACATACAAGATCAGAACAGCATGGCAGTCATTGTGTTTACTGGTGAAACATTTATTTTTTTATTCAAAATCTTAGAATATTGTGAATTTCTGCTTTAAAGTCTGAATTTGCAACACAGACTGTGTGGGCAACACCTCTTTCATGAGGGACGAATGAGGAAAAGAGTAAAGGATAAAACAAGTCACACCTTTCCTAATCGGGGAAAATTGAACTACAGTATATGGCCCAGTAAGCACTGCACAGCCACAGGTTGCACAACCAGACCCAAAACATCAGGCTAGGCCAGTGTACACTGACCTTGGCAGGCCAGATGCATGGGCACAAAGTTCCATGTATGGGGAGGGCCAGCCAGGGGAGCGAATTTTGGCTGGAGATAGGGTTTTCAGTCAGAAGCCCAGATCCATCCTGGAGTTGATTTTCTGGTCCTTTGGGAGCAGGGGATCATGTGATAGGGCAGTCAGAAACAGTTTTTTTTTATTAAAATGGAATGATGCTGTTGGCATTGTCACCCCAGCCCTCCATGGTATGGAGGAAGATTGGGATCTGTAGCTGTAGGGCCATTCAGGTACCTCATCAATCATGGATAGGGGATGTTCATCACTTACAAAAACCTTTGGCTAGCATACCAGAACCCTTTCTCACACACACACACACACACACACACACACTCAATAGCAATTGACTGAGGACTCAGTCCTCAAAATGCTCCCAGTCCCTATGCACATGTGGAAGGTGAGAAAATTCCACTGAGGGCCCTCAGCACAGGGGGCTGTTTCTGCAGGGCATGCCAAAGGATCCACCAGTGTAGCTGTGCACCACCTCCAACAGATGGCTGGGACATGGGCACACTTCCAGTACCCCCACCTCTTTCTGATTTTCTCTTTTCCTTTTTATTCAAAGGATATGACCACAGTTCAGTGGGAGGGAGCAATCAGTCTTGCCCCCTGCCTGAGTTGTTTAAGTCAACTGCCTGCAGTTTCAGCTAGATGCAGTGTTTCTTTGTTGCAGTTTGAGGCTCTGCATGGATCCAACCCCACCCCCGTGTGTGTCTCCTGCTTCCTTTGTACTTTAGAGATTTCTGCCCAACCAACAGCCTCTGCCATTCCTTCAGGGTTACACAAATGAAACCCCCATTCCCCACTGATATGTTGGAGGTTCCGCATTTTCCAATACTGTCACTTAGGTGAACACTTCAATTTCACTCTCCTGGGTAAACATTTTATAGAACTTCACTCTCCTGGTTGAACTAGGGGCAGGACAGGTGTGATCTAGCCTTCTACATTGGCACACACACCCCAGAAATGAATCCCCTAAGAGAAGAACTTGTCTCCCAAAACAGTACTTACGGACTGGTTGTCCCTTCCACTGGGCATGGAACAACAAAAGACACTTTTCCTGGGTAGCATGACAGAACAGTCTCCACCAAAATGTTCTTTCCAAAGGCAGCTGAAACACACAAAGGATCTTCAGGGGATTGTCCCTTGGGCCCACTGAGAGTAAGTGGTTCCTTCCACTTCACTTGGAGCATAAATTGGAAAATCCTGCTGAAGAAAGGTCTCCACCATTTCACTGGAAGCTTGAAATTGTAATCCACTCTAGAGTGAGTAATCCTGGGCTCATAATTCAGAACCCACTGGCAGACCTGCTGCCCTCTCACTTCAAACCACTCTCTAACTGCAACTATATTCCATCTCTGACTGCCAATAACTAAACATTCTAAGCTCTCCAGAGCAGCTGCACACACAGGAAAGGGCTATGCTGCTATGAGAGTTCTAAATGACATAATCATGCTTCCTTCAAGCTAGCTGAGTAAACAATGATGTCATTGAGTAACAAGCCCCTAATGACCTCCCTACCAGCTGCCTGTTACTTGCTTAACACTAACTCTGAAAGGATTCTAGTAACCCTAGGGGACTGGGTGGTTACACTCACCTCAATCAGGCCCACTATATATCCACAGCCAGAATACGGCCTAGTAGCAGGCCATCCTACCTGTGTGCTCCCTATGGGGAGGTTGCACAAGTCCTGCTGTACCATGTGCTAGGCACAGGCAGGTAACACTAAAGGACAGAAGCCCACTGAAGAAATGTCAGCTCCTAGCCTACTATTGTACTATCTATGGATTTTCAGTGGCTCCAAGAAACTGCCTGAAGCGTGTCCTAACAGACAGCATTGGTGACCCCTATCATGAATCAGGACCACCAAACTGGCATCACCCCTAACCTTCTATGGGAAAGTAAATCTGACCTATGCTAAGTACCAAGTGCACAGACCCCAAAAACATTTTACACTGTAGCCTAAACTTTAGAAACATGTAGTATATTACATTTCCTAAAATCTACACATTACAAAACACTTTACTCCTGCAAAGCAAAAAATGGTTAGACATTGTACTATTTCACAAAGAATAACAACTCTACACAAAAGAGGACTCCAATGAGTCCCAAAAATCCTTTTCAGTTTTTCCTGTCTTCTTTCAGGAACACCTGCAAAAGAAAACATTGCAAACACATCCTGCAAACAACACAGCCTGCAAAACCAAACAGTGACCAAAACCCATTCACTGTATACTGCACAAGCCCAAAAAGCATTTTAAAAGGAGTTTCTACAAAAGTACAAAAATAGGAAACATAAAAGCATTTACAAAAACATTTTTGGGGGACCCTACAAAATCTGATGACTAGGGGGGAATTCAGAGTGCCAAGGCACTACAAATAGAGTCTCTCTTAGGCCAGAGGCTGCTGAAACACAGTTCTTGGACAGGCACATAACCAGCTTGCACTGCAGTCCAGATCAAGAAAGCCTATGGGTGAATAAAGTTCCATGGGCATCTTCAATTGCAGGAAAACAATCACATTAAAATTAAAAGAGTACCTTATCAGTTTCTAGGCAACAAGTGGATGTCAACATCAACTCTGGACCTGCGATCTGATGATCTTTGGCTGCTGGACAGATGAAATCTTCAGATCAGATGCTTCCAAGACCTCCTACTGGACCCAGACTGGAAATCCTCTCCTTCTGCTGGGCTGATGAACCTGAATGTTGTTACAGACAAACCTGGATGCTGCTGGAGCTGAACTTGGATGTTGCTGCAGATGAACCTGGATCACAAGAAGAAAGTCACCTCCATCCTGTGTTGCTGCCTCTTTGGTGGCAGATTGCTGGGCTGGCATTGCTGTATCTACTTGGCAAGTGGGCACAATTACTGATGAATGGCACCATTCAGGGGTAGTACCACACAGAGTGTGGAGCATAAACTGTTTCCCCATCTGGATGAACCACAGGTTCATTGTAGAATGTCTCTTGGCCAGCCTTGTCCACAGTTCTCACAGAGTCAATTAAAGTCCTGCCATGCTTCCAGAATTGCAGACTCTCATTGTGGCTAGATAGGCCTATATCCTTTATTTAGGATCCTATTGTATGTGCTGTAATGAGTTAAGACACTGTCTGTTTAAACGGCTTTTAAGAGTACAGCAAAAATAGCCAGAATTTCTGTAACAGCTAGGGTGGGTCTGGTACATCTCAAGATAAGGTTCTGACAGGCTAAAGACCCAAAAAGTCATAAACCATTAGACAAAACTGGGCATATGAACATATATATGAAGAAGCCAGCAGAAGAAGGCCATTTGATCTACCAAGTGTGCTTGTATTGCAGGGTCCACAGCTTGAGCTAATGTCCCTGCCATCCCCCCCCCACTCCTCCCATCCTCCTTACCTTCCCTCTGTGCCTATCCCAGCCTCTATTAAAGCTGTCCACTGTTTTCAATGAGATCACCACTTCCAGCAATGTATTCCATGCATCCACCACTCTCTCTGTGAAGAAGTGTTTCCTGACTTCCCTCCTAAACCTCCACCCTCCAGCTTAAGACTGTGCCCCCTCATGTTATAGCTGCCACTCAGCTTAAAGAGACTCTCCTTATCAACCTTTGTCTTATCCCTTTCAAGTACATGATTACTGATTACTGTAATGCTCTATATCTAGGGTTGTTGGGGGTGGATCTCTGTCGCCTGTACCTGGTGCAGAGCACTGCAGCCAGGTTGTTGACTGGGTTACTAAGAACTTGCCACATCACACCTGTGCTGCGCGAACTGCACTGGCTGCCGGTGTGGTGGAGAATCATTTTCAAGGTCACATTGCTGACCTATAAAACCCTACACAGTCAGGGACTGGGCTACTTGTAAGATCTCCTTCAACCTTACCGCCCTCTCCACCCACTCCACTCTGCTGACGAGGGATTGCTAGAGATTCCCAGGGTTCGTCTTCAGTAATCTGGGGCCACAGCTTTTTCTTTTATGGCCCCAACCCTGTGGAATTCTCTACCTTGTCAGATCAGAGAGTGCCTGTCCTCAAAATCATTTAAGGCGTCTCTGAAAAGTTATCTGTTTGAATTATTAGTTGAATAGGTCTATTGCTGCTTTTATTGTTTTTATGTTGTTATTTATTATGTTTAATGTTATTTTGATATGTATTTGTGCTTTGATATGCAGAAAAGCATATTATAAATAAATTTTGATTTGATTTGATTTGATTTACATGAAGGTCCCAGTCATTTTTCCCTGGGTCCCCTGCTGCCGCTCAAGCTGGCTGCTGCCGGCCACCGGGCTATGGCTCCTCCCACCCCTCTTTCTGACTTTTCTTGCTGCTGGGTTCTCTACATGTTTCCTACATGGCCCACCCCTTCCTGATATGCATTTTGCCAACTACTTCTCCTGCTACTCCTGCCGCCTTCACCCTTCCCTGTCACTCCACATCATCCTGCATGGCTGGGAACCACAATACCGGCAGTCTCCTTCGGATGCCCTGGTAAAGCCGTATGCAGTCCCTCTGGCCCAGTGCTCCCTTCTTTACCCCTTACCTGAACCAATACTCCCCTGTAAACACCCCCTTGCTCTTGGCCTGCTGGTCACTGCTTAGTATAGCCTACAACATGCTAGTCTAGCTGGAAATGCCTCTATATGTCTTGAATGTATGGTTGTTGCCTCAATTTGTATTGTTGCTTCCATGTGTCATGATGTATTGTACTCTCCCGGGTCGTGCCTGAAAATAGTCGCCTGCTGGCTAGCGCACCTACCCGGTAAACAAAAACTAAATAAATAAATGTCACCTCTCTCTCTTCTGTCTTCCAGGGAGTACATGATCAGTGCCCTCGACCTCTCCTCATATGTCTTACCCTACTGACCCACTATCATCTTTGTAGCCCTTCTCTGTATCTTCTCCAGCAGGTAAATGTCCTTTTTGAGGTGTGGGCACCAGTACTGAATTCCATACTCTAGATGTGGCCTTACCAGTGACCTATACAAGGGCAATATAACCTCCTCGCTCCTACTACTGATCCCCCTAGATATGCATCCCAGCATATTATTTGCCTTTGCTGCTGCTAAGGTTCTAACCTTCCTAAAGATGCTGAAACCTAAAGGATTAGGGGACCAGATGGGATCAACCCTCAGTTACTCAAGGCTGGAGCCGCCTCCTTATCCAGGCCCTTAACCATGCTCCTTAACAGATCACTGAGGGAAGAAGCAGTCCCTGACCAGTGGAAACATGCCAATGTAGTCCCTATCCACAAAGGTGGACTCAGGAAAAAACTAACCAACTATAGGCTGATCTCCCTTCTCTGCACACTTGCCAAGTTGCAAGAAAGACTAATCTACAACCAACTCCGGGACTCCTTGGAAGTTCATCAGCTCCTTGCTCCCTCTCAACAGGGATTCAGACCAAACCACAGTACTGACACTGCCCTTATTAACTTCTCAGATGAAGTGCTTAGGGCAATGGACAAAGGGATACCCACAGGTGCAGTCTTTATAGACCTGTCCAAGGTGTTTGACTTTGTCGACCACAATCTTCTGCTACAGAAGCTGCACAATGTGGGCCTAGACCCCCATGTCCTCAAGTGGTTTGGGAGTTATTTATCAGGCCGGACACAGAGGGTCACATGGAAGGGGGCCATGTCAGAGCCACTACCTCTAAAGCAGGGAGTACCTCAGGGTTCAATACTAGGGCCCCTCCTATTCTCCCTATTTACCAATGAATTAAGTACCTATTGTGGGGAGAGTTCGGTTGTACAGTACGCTGATGACACTGTCATCTACTGACCCTTGGGCGATGTGGCCACTCTTGGTCCGCTCCTCCAAAAGGACCTCACATCCTTAGAGACATGGCTGTGTGAGAACAGAATGGTACTTAATGCAGACAAAACCAAGGCAATGCTATTCGGGCCAAGATCATTGAGACTTGACAGGTCCTTATCCCTCTGACTAACCACACTCTCTGGCAAAAGTATTAATGTAGTTCCCTCCCTAAAATACTTAGGCCTAACTCTGGATCAGTCTATCACCTACAAGGACCACGTGGACCAGGTCACCAAGACCCTACATCACAAACTCGGTACCTTGTACCGACTCAGGGACTAGCTCATCCCTGAGGCCAGGCTCTCCATTGTGACAAGTGTCCTGCTCCCTACCCTGACCTATGCGGCTCTGATTATACAGGGCATGGCAAAGCAAGAGGTATCCAGGATGCAAATACTATACAACAAAATAGCTCAGTTCGCTACCTAAGACCACCCACGATGTCACCACTGTGACACTCTGGCCCAGTTCCGGTGGCCCACATTAGCCACTCGCCTCCAATACCCATTGCTTGTCCAGGCGTACAAGCTACTCAAACCCCCCCGCTTCACCAAGCATAGCCGGAACTATAGCCATTAAACACAACCCTAGGAATTTAAGGACATCAGAAAGAACACTACTAGAAGTCCCCAGAGTAAGGACGAATGCTGGCTGCAGATCCTTTTCTTGCCAAGCCCCCAGCCTATGGAACAAGCTCCCCTCCCCCCCGGTCCAGGATGCCTCCTCACTCATGAACTTCTGCACCAGGCTCAAGTCCCATATACTGGCCACAAGTGCATGCTACTGCCACGGCTCTTAAGGTATCCCCTTTTTCTGCATCAAACCTTCCCAAAGGTGAGCCGACCATGTACCTCCCTCTAGTATCTGGACACCTAGGGACCAATGCTACCTCATGTATATCACAATGCCAAGTAGTACCAAGGCAAAACTGTGTCATGATGATAACAATGTCTGTAACCACCTTATGCTTGAACAACCTATGTAATCAAAAGTTTTTCTCCACTGTATTTTATCTTGTATTGTTATCCCAGGTCGCCCCTGAAAAAGGGACCTTCGGGGCTCAGTGGGCCTACCCGGTCACCAAAATTTAATAAATAAATAAAATAAATAAATAAATGGAAATTTTGATTTTAAGCCCAAATTTAGGACACCAAGGGCCGGATATTCAGACTGTGTCAGGCAGTGGTGCAAGCCTGGGTGCAGCACAACTGGGCTGCACTAGGGCCAGGACCAGGCAATATTCAATGATGATGCACCGTGGCTCAGCACCATTGAATATAGCAAGGTTGGTACACCAGTGCAAGCACAGAGAGGGAGCACAGGGATCCGCCAGCACAAGTGCAGTTGCACTAGGTGCATCACCGCTATATTCAACTGAGGGCATGCAAATGAGGCCATAATATATGCAAGGTGCAAATGGGACCATTTGCATGTCATTATGGCCCAATTTGCATGCGTTGCACAGGGCGGCTCTGTGGAATATGCCTGGCGCCGTATCTAGCTGCTGTCATTGGGGGTGGGTCCCTGATGGGCATTAGTAAACCCCCCTGTATGCCAGATTGCAGGCATCTGTAAAAGTAAATACATTACCTGGTGGTCTAATGGCCCCCCCCCGTACACCAGATCGTGGGCATCTGTTAATGTAAATAAATTACCTGGTGGTCTAGCAGTCCCCCCATATGCCCGATTGCAGGCATCTGTCAAAGTAAATAAATCACCTGGTGGTCTAGTGGTCCCTCCCCCCTGTACGCCTGATCACAGGCATCTGTTAATGTGCATAAATTACCAGGTGGGCTAGCGGTCCCCCCTCCATATGCCCAATTGAGGGCTGTTGTAATACGAAGAGGTACCTGGTGGTCTGAGTGCCCCTCCCCACCCACACAGAGGACCCCCAGCCACCAGCACCCCCATCATTGGTGGGTGGCAGCACCCACCACACCCACCCAGCTGCCCACCAAATAACACTGTGGACCAACAGGCGTACAGATCATACTATATACTGTCATTCGGTGGGTGGCGGGCGGTGTGCGGGTGAGGTGCTGCTGCCCACCGATGATGGGTTGATGCTGGGTGGCGGGGTCCTCTGTGGGTGGTGGAGGGGCTACTAGACCACCAGGTACCTCTTTTGTATTACAACAGCCCACGATCGGGCATACAGGGGGGGCCACTAGACCACCAGGTAATTTATTTACTTTGACAGATGCCCACAATCAGGTGTACAGGGGCGGGGGGAATGCTAGACCACCAGGTAATTTATTTATATTAACAGATGCCCACGATTGGGCATACGAGGGGGGACCGCTAGCCCATCAAGTAATTTATTTACATTAACAGATGTCCACAATCGGGCATATGGGGGGGATCAATAGACCACCAGGTTCTTATGTTGTGTTTCTATGGCCCACAATAGGGCATACGGAGGGGGCCACTAGATCATGGGGAAGGGTCTGGGTGCTTGTGGACGGTGTTCCTACTGGGCGAGTGGCCATCCATAGCTGGCAGCTGTTGTGTTGCACCTTGCAATACAGCTGCCCACCTGTAGGTGGCCAGCATTTAAGCCTGTGTATTTCGGCTCAACTTTGAGCACCAGTGTGCGGCGCATGTAGGGGTTGTGCCAGCATATGCGCCACACATCCTGGGCTGAATATCGGGATGTGCCACATATGCATGGGCACACCCCCTGCATCTGTGCCACACACATTACCACTTCACCCCGGCACATCGGGAGTTGCGCTGCGCAGCCTGCCCCTTTAAATATCGCACCAGGGTGCATTGGGGGTTGCTCATGGTGCAACACCCTTGAATATCCTGGCCCAAGAGTTTTCACCAAGGAAGCACCTGGAAACTTTTTAAGGACCTTCAGAAAACTGACTGATCACAAACTTGCTACAAACTCTGTTGCTTAATGAATTTTCACCTACAAGGAGAGAACTTCCACCTCCACAAGGACATTTAATCTTTTTGGACTCTAACATTAGAATAAGATATAGTTAGAACAACAATATCTAGAGTTTTCTGTAAACCATCTAGTGTTATTTGTGGTATTGTCTGCAGCTCAAAGGTCTTCCAAATTGTAGAATTTACAGTGTTGTTTTTATTAAGTAAACTTTTATGATTTTCTTATCAACTCTTTCTGGGGTCTGATAGTGTGATTTAACATTTTAACAGAAGGATTTTGCAAAGTCTGTGTGCTTTGATAATGACAATTGTGACTGCTCAGTCATCATACAAAATTACCTAGGCAAGAAGCTGCCAGTGGCAGTGGTGGGAATCAATCCCAAATAAAGTACAAAATGAAGGGGACCTGGAACTACAATTTCCACCCTTCCACTGGGAAAATGAGGGTTGGTGAATCTTCCTGAACCCTACAACTGTTCATGAGTTCTATAAAAAGGGGACCCTCCCTACAAACAGGAGATTCTACCATGACCCCCCCCCCCTTTGAGGATGGGCTTGCAACACTCATTACACACTTTAATTCAGATCTACATGTTTACTTTCAGGTGCAGGTTGGCATAAGCTTCCTCCCACAACCAGGCATCCCTGTTTTCCTCAATTTCTTCCCATATTTTGTGAGAGAAGAAAGAGTATGAATGTCCATACTTGGCCACAGCTCGTCTATGAACAATTAGCTCCTCTTTGCTGATTATGACCAACTTCAACCTAGAGGCACTGCTTGGTGGCCAGTCCTGGTTAAGTCAGCTTCGAGCACACAATGCAGAGTAAAAGCAGTCCACCTCTGCACTCAGGGGCACACTTCTTGGGCCTTTCTCCATTTCAACCTCAGGAGGCTCCATTGAAGCCAATGCTAATGGCAACTTATTGGGTCCCACCATACCCATTGGAGCTTCCTCTTCTTCCACACATTCTGCCCAGAAGCTGATAAATGCATGAGCTCCCAAAATGGTCCATTCTTCACTGCACTCAGAAGCACTGGCCTCCCAGCAAAATGTTTCTTTTACCTTAGACTCTCTTACAAGGCTTGGGCCTTCCACTCAAGGATCTGCTGAACCTGCAGCTGGAATGTCCTACTCCACTCGGTGGCATGGAAAACTCTATTTCTTCCTGACCGTGCAACAAATCTGCACGTAAATTTACCAAGACCTCCTTCACAAACTCTATGGGGTTTCTCTGACTGCACCCACCCAGCCAGCTGTCATTCTGATCTGACAGGGTCCCCTGCCAATGTCCAAAGTTGGAGCAAAACAGATGTGTTTTGTTTTAGCTACCATTGTGCCATCTGACTTGCTCATTCCAAATTTCTTTTGGCAGTCTGTGCAATGTGGAATTGGCACAACATCTCTCCCTAGCCTTAAACACACAACACACACATTAAATGGAAAGTTCAGCAAAGCCACCTCGGATGGTGCTGATTCACAGTAGTACAGATGCTCAAAATTAGCTAACTCTTGTTCTTGTTGGCCTACCCATGCTCTGGCATGGAGCGGGTAGTGTTGGATGCTAGTGCGCCATTTTCTGCAAAAAAACACACAAGTCCCAAATAACTACTTTTGCAATCACACTGAGATTTGACTTTAACGCACTGGTAAAGTTTGCTAACAGGCTGCCTGATTTTTGCATTTCTATTCTACAACATTTAGCAAAACCACTGGAAACTTTGTTTGGATTTGAAAACTCTGTTCAAAATGGCGCTGTGTTGCTTACATTGCTGACTACACCCCCAAAATGGTGACTGCAACTTTTTTTTCCAGTCGCACTCAGTTTCAAATTGTTAGGATTATTGCAGAATCTTTGGCATTTTAAGTGATTTTCTTAAAGCACAAGTTCACTTTACTTCTTCTCTATCCATCACATTTATACATCGTTACAATCACTTGGACTAGAGGGATTGTTTGTTGTAAAGTTCATTCTCTGTGAAACAGTACTTTCACACACACAGTCCAAGATTTTCAAAGTTCACAAAACTCTCTCAGTTACTTTTGCTGCATTGCTTTTACAGTTCTCACCGTTTTCTGACTTTAAGCACCACAGTCAGTTTTCTTTTGCTCAGGAAACTTACTATGCAGTAGCTGGTTTTCACCATTGATGTGAAGCGGCCTGCTGCTGACTCAAGGAAGGCCTCTGAGGTGAAACAGGCTGGCGGGCCCACCGATTGTAGCTACAGTTGTCTCGATCACTCTCCAGTCGGTAGGAATATGGGTTGAGCCTGGTTTTACTGCGAAAAGTTCAAAAAACTTGCTGGTTTGGAAATGCTTCTGCTGTAAGCGATTCCTCCTACAGCTGCACGAACTACACGCTGCTCACACACTGCTGGCTACTCCTTCTTGAATGTTCTATAACTCTAAGACTAAGGCAACAGGCGGGGCCTAGGTTCACTGGACCAAATCACATGATGCCACGCAAATGAGCTCTCTCTCTCTCTCTCAGCTGCACTCCTGCATACCGACCATCAAGAAGACAACATTTAAAATGCAAACTGTCACTTTTTTCCTTGGCAAGCAGTTTTAGGGCATTTTCACTCAGTACTTGGTGCATTTTCCTTAGCGACTCCCACACTTTTTACTGTACACACATGAAACTTTCCGGGCGCTTAGAAAATACCGTAATTAACATCAACAAATACTTTTCTCTAGAAATTTGCAGCTTTTTAACAGTTTTCAAGCATTTTAAATGACAATGCAAGGGCGGTCATTGCTCAGCTTTGCAATCCATATTTCCAAGTTAAACACACTTTTTTTTCACAGAAACACAAGCAGCAAAATATATTCAGGTGGCATTTTTCTTGGCACAACTTTGTGTTTCTGACCACAATCTTCTGTTTGGGTGCTCTACCACCAGGCAGAAAGATCCCAGACATGTCCTCAGCATTATCTCTCACCCAAACATATCCTTTTGGATGAGCCCCCAATTTTTGTAACCGCTGTACCATTTATAGCAAGTATGATACCCCAACCATTAAATCTGACACTAGTACCCACATATAGCATATCATTATATTTCTAGCAGGAAATTTAAAGGTCGGTATCACCCTTGGGGTTAGGCTGTATACCAGGCTCATTTCTAGTGGAAGAGAGATGGGGTACAAGAACAAAACATACAGTGAACCTTTGTAAATTACATCCAGGTTCAGGGTAGAGGCTGCTAGGCATATGCTAGATCTAAACTGCTTAGGGAGGGCCTAGTAATTCCACACCAGAAGCAAGAATCAGATTGTTGAGAACAAGAACTGGGATTGTGCAGTATGGCTTTATTTAACAGATGGCAAACTAGAGCAGGTAGTGGACCCCCATGGGTTAGTCAAGGCAAGACAGGTACATTTCACACACTCTCCTTGCATGCAGTACAGTTTGAGAACACAAAAATGTTTTCCCTATTTCCAACTTAATGCACATTGTGGACTCTAGGCCATGCACCTGAACATTTTCCTCCCATGAGTGCATAATTGTAAATCTAAGGGATGCACTCAGATACCACTTCTCCACAGCTAGCTGCAATTAAGTGAAACTAAGCCACACACCTTAACCTGGCCTTTGCTCAGGTAAAAACAACTGTCACTCTTTATGAATCAGTTAGTCCTGTCTTGTAAGCATCCAGATGGCATTCCTCCCACTCTTTGCCCCAACCAACAGTCTCTGTCATTTCTTCTGGGTTACACCAAAGAAACCCCCATTCCCCACTGAAATGCTAGAGATCCCACACTTTCCATTACTCTCACTCACTTGCATGAACATTTAGCAGTTTCACTCTCCTGTGTGAACATTTTACAGAACTTCACTCTCCTGGGTGAACTAGGGGCACTGACAGGTGTGATCTAGCCTTCTACATGGGCACACACACTCAAGAAATGAATACCCTATGTGGAGAACTTGTCCCCCAAAACAGTACTTATGGACTAGTTGTCCCTTCCACTGGGCATGGAACAACAAAAGGCACCTTTCTTGGGTAGCAAGGCAGAACAGTCTACACCAAAATGTCCTTTCCAAAGGCAGCTGAAACACACAAAGGATCTTCAGGGGATTGCCCCTTGGACCCACTGAGAGAAAACAATTTCTTCCACTTCAGTTGAAGTAGAAATCAGGAAATCCTGCTGAAGAAAGGTCTCCACTACTTCAATGGAAGCTGGAAATTGTAATTCATTCTAGGGTGACAAATCCTGGGCCCTCAACTCAGAGACCACTGGCAGACCTTCTGCCCTCTCACTCCAACTCACTCTCTAACTGCAACTACTGTCCAACTCTAACTGCCAATAAATGAACATTCTAAGCTCCCCAGAGCAGCTGTACACAGGAAGAAAAAATTACTCACCTTAGTAATTGCTTTTCTTCTCATGGAGTCTTGCTATATTATGACTATATGCAGTCAGCCACTGCAGCTGAACTGCCCTGGAGAGGAAAGAGTTAACTCCAGAGAGTCTGGAGTTCCACAGCGTGAGGGCGCTATACCAAAGCTCTATCTGGCCAGTTTCAAATGAAACTGTCAGATCTTTACGGCTAACACTACAACAAGTCTGTGTGGAAAACTCACACTAGCCAAGTGGCTACCTACTAGTAGGAATAACAACAATATAAACAACAATATAAACAGCAATAATAATAAACAATGAATAATAGTATTATTAGTTTCTCCTAACAAGCACTATTAGACTCCCTTCCCCCAAGACTCAAGTCCAGGAAGGGGCCAACATATTACTTAAAACAGAAATACCTAATTCCCTAACCCTAAATAAAGAGGTGAAGGAAGAACTAAAATGGCATGACACAGTGCTTGCACTAATTTGCCACCCTACCCAAGTAGAAGTTCTGAGAGGGGCAGGAGGAGGTGGTCACAATATGCAAGACTCCATGAGAAGAAAAGCAATTACTAAG
Organism: Neoceratodus forsteri; assembly: GCA_016271365.2. Classification (NCBI taxonomy): domain Eukaryota; kingdom Metazoa; phylum Chordata; order Ceratodontiformes; family Ceratodontidae; genus Neoceratodus; species Neoceratodus forsteri. The sequence goes on along the minus strand of CM028138.1, from coordinate 707,727,851 downwards.
GTGAGTAATTTTTCTTCAAACACCATGAAGTCTTGCTATATTATGACTATATGCAGATTACACAGCAGTACCTCCATGGAGGAGGGTCAGAACCTACTTAGGAAATGAGCTCTGAGCACAGCTGTGCCAAAACGAGCATCTCTCTGGACTGAATATCCAGGGAATAATGCTTAGTAAAAGTGTGAACTGTTTTCCAAGCAGCAGCTTGACAGATTTCCAGAATGGAATATCTCTAGCAGCAGCTAGAGATGCAGCTGTACCCCTGGTGGAGTGAGCCCTCAGTCCTGAGGGGGGTTCTCTACCTAGTTTTTGATAACAAAATTGGATACAAGAGACAATCCACCTTGCAATTGTCCTCTTACTGGCAGGTTTCCCTTTGCCAACCTCGCCATAGGTAAGGAAGAGTTGGAGGGATTCGAACCTGTGACCCTTGGTGCATTCCAAATAGTAGCTTAAGGCTCTTTTGATGTCCAAGCTGTGCAGATTCCTCTCACCTGGGGAAGAATGCTCAGTGAAAAATACTGGAAGAGAGATGGATTGGTTCAGGTGGAAATCTGAAACCACTTTAGGCAAAAACTTTCTGTTAGTCCTGAGGACTACTTTATCTCTGTGGAAAGAGATAAAATCTTCTTCCACTGACAGGGCCTGTAGTTCACTTATGCGTCTGGCAGAAGTGATAGCCACTAGGAAAACAGTTTTCCAAGTCAGAAACTTGAGCTCTGCTGAGGACAGAGGCTCAAAGGGGGGTTGCATTAACTGAGCAATGCAAACATTCAGGTCCCAAGCGGGAGCTGGTTCTCGAAAAGGAGGGTTGGTGTGAAGTAACCCTTTAAAAAACTTGGAAAGCACAGGGTGAGAAGAAAAGGAAGCAGGCATCCCTGCTGACAGAAAAACAGAGACAGCTGCCAGATGAACCTTTAAGGTAGCTGGCCTAAGGCCTAAGGAATTTAAATGGACCAAATAGTCCAGTAAAATGGGCAGATCAGCAGATTCTGGGATAATCTGCTTCTCAGAGCACCAGATGGAAAACCTTTTCCACTTAGAATTGTAAGTGGCCCTAGTGGAAGGCTTCCTTGAAGCCTTTAAAATATCCAAAACACCTTGAGAAAGGTGTAAGTCAGCAAATTCTAACTCTTCAAGAGCCATGCCTTGAGATGGAGGGATTTGAGGTCCGGATACCACACTCTCCCCTGTGCACAGGCCAGTAAGTCATGGACTCTGGGCAAGCTCAGGGCAGGGTGGACTGTCAAGGACAGAAGCAGTGGGTACCAGGGCTGTCTGGCCCAATCTGGAGCAATCAGAATCACCTTGCAGGGCTGAGATCTGATTTTTACTAGTACCCTGAAAAGAAAGGGGAAATGGGGGGAAAGGCATACAGGAACTTCCCTTTCCAATCCAACTGAAAGGCGTCCAGGGGGACTAATCCCAGCACTGGAGGCATGCAACAAAACAGAGGAAGTTGGTGGTTGTCTGGGGCTGCAAAAGATCTATCTGAGGGTGCCCCATCTGGCAAAGGACCCCAGCACCTGAGGATTCAGAGCCCATCGTGATGGCCCTGAGAATCCTGCTGAGGGCATCTGCCAGGACATTGTCCTTCCTGGAAGGTGAACTGCTATCAGGGAGGTGTTCAGGAGTAAGCCAGAGACCACAACTTCATTGATTCGGTGCACAAGGCTGATGACCGAGTGCCCCCTTGCTTGTTGATGTACCACATTGTTGTGGTGTTGTCTGTCCTGACTTGAACTACTTTGTTCTGGACAGAAGCTGAAAATGCCTGAAGAGCTAAAAGGACAGCTCTGAGTTCCAAAAGATTGATGTGGAGCAGAGATTCCTGGGGAGACCACACTCCCTGAGTGGACAGGTCGCCCAAGTGAGCTCCCCACCCTAACAGGGAAGCATCCGTGGTGAGGGTGAGGGAGTGGGAAATGGGAATGAAAGGAACCCCTTGTTTTAGATTGCTTTGATCCTGCCACCAGTGTAAGGCCAGGATCAGGGTTTGGGTCACTGGAACCAATTTGGAAAGGGGGTCCCTCCTTGAGACCAATAGGCCCTCAAATGGAACTGAATGTCCCTCATCTGATCTTGCTCCTTGCACTAAAGCTGTGGAAGCAGCCATGTCCCTAGGAGTTGCAGAAAATGCCTTGCTGGTCGAGAGACCCGGGAGGTAAGGGAGGATGCCAGGGCAATGAGTCTGTCTACCCTTTGAGGGGAGAAATGCCTGGCTAACTTTGTGTTCAATTCTGCACCTATGAAAGTTAGTACCTGAACTGGTTCGAGAACTGACTTTGGTAAACTCAGCAGGAATCCCAGGAAGTGAGAAGCTGCTGGGTGACTTGCAAGTGGGATTTTACCTGATCTGGGGACTGACCCACTATGAGCCAGTCATCCAGGTAGGGAAACACAGCAATCCCTTGCCTTCTTAAATGAGCCACTACCACAGCTAGAAATTCTGTGAATACCCTTGGCGAGAGGTAAGGCTGAAGGGCATTGCCCTGAACTGGTAGTGGCCTGAGGGTAGTTCGAACCTGAGGTACTTTCAGTGAGAAGGCCTGATCAGAACATGAAAATAGGCATCCTTGAGGTCCAGGTAAGCTAACCAGTCCCCTGGCCTCAGGGAAGGCAAAATCATTGTCAGAGTTAACATTTTGAACTTTGGTTTCAAAAGATGCTTGTTCAGGTACCTTAAATCTAAAATGAGCCGCCATTCTCCTGTCTTTTTTGGGGTAAGAAAGTATCTTGAGTACAGCCCCTTGCCCTGATGGTAAGGAGGGACCCTTTCTACTGCTTTGCAGTCCAAAAGAGAAGAAACCTCTGCTTCCAAAGCAAGGGCTTCTGAAGGATTTGCAGGTGGAAAATGTCTGGCTCTCATCTTCGGAAACTGTTTGAAGCTGAGAACCAGACCCTGGCCTATTACCTCCAGAACCCACCTGTCCAAAGTTAGGTACACCCAGTTCTGGCTGAAATAAACCAACCTGCCCCCCACTGGTACAGGAGAATCGGCCCTGGGCACCCCATCAGGGTGCCTGCTTGGCAGTAGCCTTAGGCTGAGGGGAGGGGGACGGTTTACTTGTGCCCCGTCTACCTCTGCCTCTAAAGAAACCCCTCTGTGCAAATGCAGAGGAGGCCTGAAATTGATAAAAAGGCCTGTGGAAGGGCCTGCCCCTACCTCTGGGAGCGTGCCTCTGTGGAGTGGCATGCCTCTCCTTAGCCTGGGCACTTTTGTAGGTAGTTCTGTATTCATCCATCTTTTTCATATAGTTTTCTGTTTGTTTCCCAAACAGAGAATTACCCACAACAGGAAAATCCATAGCCTTTGACTGAGTATCTTGGGACAGATTAGTGCATCTGAGCCATGCCAACCTACGGAAAGCTACAGAAGTGGTCATGACTCTAGAGAAACATCATTAACATCAACAGCAGTATGAAATTGAACTTTAGAGGCTTCAATGCCATCAGCAGCCACCTGTTCCAACTCACTAGCCAGCTGGCCATGGGCCTGCTTGGCTAACTGCAATACTGTGTCCCACCTAGATTTCTGATATCTAGCCACATAAGCCATATAATTTGCCTGCCTGAGTCCCAAAGAAGCTGCCATATACTGTTTTTTCGCCATGGCATCAATCTTCCTGGAATCCTTATCAGGAGGATGTGAGGCCAGAGGAATATTAGCCTTGTCACAGGCTGCAGCTTGTACCACACCTACATGACTACACTGCTCAGTGAGGAAGTCTGTATCAGAGCCTGACAAGGTATATCTTCTGTCCATTTTTTTATCTACAGGAGGGACAGAATGATAATTTTTTAAAATCTTTGTTGTTTGCTTCCTAAATGACTTATGCAAAGGAAAAGACAACCTCCTAGAATCTGGTATATCCATCATTTCTACATAATCAGGCTCCTCTTGCTCATCCACAGCTTCCTCTAAAGGAAGCTGGAGGGTTTCTGCAACCTTTTTGTAAAACATAAAATGAGAAGGGGACTCAGACAGAATAGGAGGAGATTCTAAAGGTCTGTCTGGAGAAATGTCCGGTTCAATGGGCACGTCCAGACCCTCCCAGCCACACATGTAATGATCAAATTCATCCTCCTCTCCTGTGGTTCATAAAATTCCTCAACATCATACTCCTGAACCACTGGCACTGAACGAACCAACCTTTTACCAACTGTAGGTGGTTCAGCAGGACCCTGAGACAGTGACTGGACAATCTGTATGGCTTTAGCTATTTCTGCAGCAGTTGGAGAGACAATTTGGACTCCAAACCTACTGATTTCTTTGTCTTTTCACTGAGACTGGTTCCCTGAACCAGCCTTCCTTTGCCGAGGAAGTCTCGCCCTGGTCAGAGGCACTCCTCTGGTCCAGTGGGCACTGGACCAGGCTGGCCAACCAGGTCAGCGGACTTCTTGTCTCTCGCCCCTGAGCCGGCCCAATCTCTTTTCCAGGGTGGCTGCAGGAAATTTTTACACACCTGGCAGTCTGACAGGAGGTGGTCAGCCCCAGACAATAAACACTAGTGGTGTGGGTCAGCCTTGGCAAAGGCTTCCCCAACATCACAGTCATTGAGAACCCAGGGCCCGGTTTTTTTGGGTTTCTCAGACATAATGCCAGCCTAACCAAAACTTGCCCTTTTGATGGCAGTGCCAGGCAAGACACCCTTATCCGCTCCAATCGTGTCACGTGGGTATTTGAAAACCTATTTAAAAGCAAGGTTTTTTAGAACCGATTAGAACCGGAACCGCACTCTAAAAGCCCAACCACACTTTAAACGTTAAATTAAGCAAACCAATCGGTTCAAAACCGAACCGATAATTGAATTTCCACACAGACTTTAAATTTTCTACTTACGGTTTACCAGATAGAGCTTTTAACCAAAATGCGGTAAAATAAATACTTTTTGCCTGTTCAAATGAACTGAAAATACTCGCTTGAACCGAGAAATGAACCGATGTGAAGGAGCTGATCTCCGGAGCGACTGTTCAGTGAAGCGGAGTAAAGAATCTGACAGTTTCATTTGAAACTGGCCAGATAGAGCTTTGCATAGCGCCCTCGCACTGTGGAACTCCAGACTCTCTGGAGTTAACTCTTTCCTCTCTGGGGCAGTTCAGCTGCAGTGGCTGACTGCATATAGTCATAATATAGCAAGACTTCATGGTGTTTGAATGGTTTATGCTGCTGTGAGAATTCTAAATGACATAATCATTTTTCCTTCAGGCTTGCTGAGTAAACAATGATGTCATTGTGTAAGAAGCCCCTAGTGAGCTCCCTACCAGCTGCCTGCTACCTGCTTAACACTAACTCAGAAAAGATTCTAGTAACTCCAGGGGACTGGGTGGTTACAATTGCATTCCTCATTCCAGCAGCACGCTGCTTCTATTATTTGATTCCCCTGTGCTGTTGCATTGCCTACCAGTACTAACTGTTGTTCTTTATTGCTCCAGTGTGCTATCTCTTGCCATACTCAGTGTGCTACCAGTTGCAGCCAGCTCATTCTATCCATGTACTCAGTGCTACCTGTTGCTCTCCAATTGAGAAATCCCTTACCATACTTTGTGCTATTAGTTGCTCTTCCCCAATGTATTTCTTGCTGTTTCCAGCTAACAGTTGCACTCCCACTTATGTTATATCTTGTTATTCAGTACTGCAGTAGCTCTCCTGCTGGTACTTTCAAATGCATTCAGTCACTTTTTCATATGACTCTGCCCCCTTGAAGTCCTCATTTTGAGGGTGTGTCCCTCATCAGGGTTGGGTCCTTCCCTTTCTGCCCTTCAGGTGAGATGGTCCTTCACTCTGGGGGAAGTCTTTGGTCATACAGACAGCTTTCAGTGACACCTCTTGATGTAGCATTTAAGACTTCAGTTGCCAGAAGGTGGAGACTTTAAGTCTCAGGGGGCTCTTTTAGCTGTGCAGTGGTGTTGGCAGCACCTCTGAAAACTATTCTCCCCACAGCTACCTTAGGTTCACTTGGTCTCCATGCTCTGCACTACCTTTCCTGCCCCCTTAAGGGTGAAGGTCATGTAATCCTCCCATTCTCACCCCTCCAGGACTCAGCTCCCCTGCCTTACCCTTCAAGGGTTTGGCTTCCTGTCTAGGCCTCCCCTCATGGAGGCCAGGTGAGTGTCTTTTAGTGATTGTTGTTCTCCTTCTTCTGCCCTGAGGTAAGGCTCTAGCTGGTCCATCCACTGCAGAGGCCAGCACTCGCAGCACCCTATGGCATTTCCTTTAGAGGCATAGAGAAAGACCCGCCTCTAAAATTTGCCCCCAGAACTGGCTCTCTAAATTGCAGTAGTGAGCCATTATTAATCCATCCCCAAGTCTGGAGGGAAGATAACTAAGGCCTTGGATCCCCAGAGGTTTCCCCCTCATAGGGGTGTTTTCCTCTTCTCCATTCTGAGGGTCTTAAAGGTTAGGTAGACTCTCAGAAGGTAGTTCATCCGGTAGTACATTTACATAGCACATGTTCACATAGGTAGGTTTCTGCTGTTGAGTTGGGGATTGGATAGTTGCCTTTTCTTTTGCCTTTCCCTCTCTCCTTATGGAAGAATTCCCCTGCTATCAGTATAGATTGCAAGTCATTGCTTAGTCCAGTCTCATTTTATTACTAGTTCTAACCATTACTGTCAAATCATGCTCTTCCAGGAAAAGTGTTCACCATGTGCTGCTTGCTGCTTTCCCCATGGGGATCCTTCCTAATGTACTTTTAGTTTAAAGGAATCATCTTTCTGAGGCACCTCTAGAGGGTTCCTTTTCCTTCACTGGTGCCCTGAAAGGGTGGTAGTTCACTGTGGGACAGACAGTGTGAATGGCCAAAGTATAAAATACAACAAAAACTAACTAAACTAAACTAAACTAAACTATATGCATAGCAGTCACAACACATTCATCAAATGCCATCAGACTATCTATGAAGCTGCACAAGCATAACTCCTCACTAAGTTGCATATGCCCACTGGAATTCAAAGGTGATTACTGCAGTTCAATGTGAGGGAACAACTAGCCTCATCCTCTGCCTGAGCTATTTAAGTCAGCTGCCTGCAGTCTCAGCCAGTTGCATTGTTTCTTTGTCCCACCATTCTCCCCTCCTCCTCCAGTGGCATGCCTCTCTCCCCATTGGGATCCTTTCTAAGGTACTTTAGCCTAAAGGAATTATCTTCCCATGGCAACTCTAGGGGTGGAATCCTCATCAAGAGGGTTCCTTTCCCATCATGGGTACCCTGACAGGGTAGTAGTTTCTCATAGGATACAGAGTGTGAATGGCCAAAGTATCTGTATAACAGTTACAACACATTCTGTCAGGCTATCTATGAAGTTGCACAAGCATACCTCCTCACCAAGTTGTGTGTGCCCACTGAAACTGTCTCTTTAGCAGTTCCCCACCCCAGGGTCCCCATCTTGTTGCTTCTTGTAATGTTGCCACCCTGTGGTCCGGGTCATGCCTGAAAATGGTCCTTTGGATCAGTGCACTTACCCAGTTACCAAAGACATAAATAAATAAATACATTTTTTTACATTTGTCTTTGAGCACTATTCATAGTATTTCACAACTGCTCTTGCGCCTACACGCAGTCCTAATTTTTGTACTCCCTCCCTACTTCCAATTAAAATATATGGATTTTGAGCATCATAACTGCTATGCGGTCTGTGTTACGTGTTGCAGTATCATTATGCATTGTGTATGTGCTCTGTTGCTATATGTTGCTGTATTTGAATACATTTTGCCCCCCGTCTCGTGTTGCACAAAGAAATTATCACTGGCTCAGTGAGCCTAAACAGTCACTAAATTTAAAATATATCTCTAACATTTGTGAATTGTGGCTAACATTTTCTTTATTAATGGCCTCTATATAAAAACTGGGTATTGGTTTCATACAGTTAATTTTATTTGACATTTTCAACAATGGGATATACTCATTTAGGTGCATCACCTACTTTCCAAGAAGGTGTGGGGTTGGGGATTTGAAACAGCAGTAACAGCAGCAAAGTTTACATAAACTATTTAGTTTGCATATGTGCAATTGGTTACACAGGTTCAATTGTTAGAGTTCAATTGATATAAAGGAATAGTATATACAGTAGTTACAGAGCTTCACAGTCACATCTTACATATATAATTACATAGCATTTGGGCATTAAAAAATCTTCCCACTAGAAAAAGGGTGGTGGGGGTGGATATGAGAAAGACAGGAGGGCACTGTATGTAGTTTTTTTTTTAAACCAGGAGAGACACACTAAGCTGAAAGTTTGTTTACAGGTGTGACATGAGAGCACAAGGAAGTTAAGTGACTTGCTCAGGGTCACACAGTATGCAAGTAGGAGCTGTGGGATTCAAGCCCTGGTCTCCAGGTTTGCAGCTCAGAGCTTTAAACCACTGCACTATACTGCCTCCTAGTGTTAGGTAATATGGCCTAACAATTGAGTGGCAGCTATTCATTACATATGCAGGTGAGGTCACCTTTTTATGCCATGTGACAGTTGTATGGTTTGTCTAAATGCTTATACTTAGTTGACTTAATTAGGTTAGGCTGCCTGCACGCTTCATATGATTTGGCAGTCCATTCCAGATTTTGGGTGCTGCAATGCTTAACAGTTTTTTTACCTATCAATGTTTTTTGGATTTTGAAGACTTCTCTGTCTGTGACCTTAGTCTGTAAATAGAGATGGTTTGGTGAGCAGATCACTTAGGTAGTTAGGGGATGTAATCGTAGTAGTAATAGTAGTAACAGCAGTAGCAGTAGTAGCAGCAGTAGTAGTAGTAGCAGCAGCAGTAGTAGTAGTAGCAGCAGTAGTAGTAGTAGCAATAGTAGTAGCAGTAGTAGTAGCAACAGTAGTAGTAGTAGCAACAGTAGTAGTAGCAGTAATAGTAGCAGCAGTAGTAGTAGTAGCAACAGAAGCAGTAGTAGCAGCAGTAGCAGTAGCAGTAGTAGTAATAGTAGCAACAGTAGTAGTATCAGCAGTAGTAATAGTAACAGCAGCAGTAGTAGTAATAGTTGCAGCAGTAGTAGTAGTAGTAGCAGCAGCAGTAGTAGTAGCAATGGTAGTAATAGCAGTAGAAGTAGTAATAGTGGCAGCAGTAGTAGTAATGGCAGTAGTAGCAGTAGTAGTAGCAATAGGAGCAGCAGTAGTAGTGGTAATAGTAGTAATAATAGTAGCAGAAGAAGTAGCAGCAGCAGTAGTAGCAGCAGCAGTAGTAGTAGCAGTTGTGGTAGTAGCAACAGCAGTAGCAGCAGCAGTGATAGTAGCAGCAGTAGTAAACTATTGTCAGTGTCAGTGGCTCAGCAGGTAGCACACTCGCCTCTGAGGCCGGGAGATCAGAGGGCTGTGGGTTCAGTTCCCACATCTGGCACTTGGGTTAATATCCCAGTACTGACACTGTAGTGCAGCAAGAGAGGGGTGCTGCACTTCTGAGGTGCCATCTTTCGGATGAGACATTAAACCGAGGTCCCATCTGCCTGGATTGGTGGTAGTTCAGGTGGATGTTAAAGATCCCATGGCACTTCTCGAAAAGAGTAGGGGAATTTCCCCGGTGTCCTGGCCAAATTTCCCTCATTCACTAAAAATACCACCAGCAGCTTAATCTGGTTCAAGGTCAGTTGGCATTCATCTGTATCCCCCTCCCCCGGGTATTGCCTGAAAATAGGCAGGATTTGTCTAGTGCACTTACCCGGTCAACAAAAGCTAAATAAATAAATTTTATTCATCTCATCATATGACTCGGATACTCAGTTGAGCAATGCTAATTTTCAGTGAAGTTCCATACAGTACACATGATACAAGCAAACAAAAAACCTGAAAATAACAACTTTAGATGTAATGTGCACAAAATACATTTATATACAGACTAAACATCATCCAGTGCAACTCTACTGGAGAGCAAGAATGCTAAGTGATTAAGTTACAGCAATGGGTTATGCAACATGCATCCAGTTTAAACCAGTATGTCTGACTGACTGTAGAATACTGTTAGCTTGATAAGTTTGTGTGAGTTGACTCTGAAGTCTGGAACTGAAGTTATAATCTCCTTCCTGTGGCATTACCGTCTGTCTCTGGAAATGATTGTGATGTCACCAGCAGGGCATTGCCCACAATTATAAAACAGTGGCTGAATATGGAGCTTCTGATTATCGGACATCATTCTAAAAGGGCTGAGCAAGTTTTATATCTATGTATAATATCATATAATACCAGAGTTGTGTGGAATGTGGAATTCTGCCAGCAGCATGTGTTCAAAATGGCAACTGTGCTTCTGAAATGTTTTTCAGAAATTCTTTTTTTTTTTTTTTTGCTCCTCTTTTGGACCAGCCCCCATTGGCCTTTAGTCCCATGTCCAGCTCCATCATCTGCTGCCCCCAGTTCTTACCATCCACGGTGTTCCTCCCTGCTTTCACCCCCATGGTAGAGCATTCAGGAGGGGGCTGCTTCTTTTTGGCAGACATCTGAGTTCAATGCCTGGTGGTGCCATGGGTCAGCAGTATGGGGCCTGCAGCATGAAGTGGTCAGCATTCTGTGTGGCCACAGTTTTTCTGCTTTTCTCCCTAGGAGGCAGGATATGCAATGACATCAGGGCATGCACACTGATATCTGCTCTGCCTCCTGAAGAAGCCAGCTCCAGCTGTCTAATCCAAAGTTCCTTTTTGAAGTCCACAGACATCTGAAAAGGATTTCTATGTAAACTGTGGAACCTTTCCATGGATTAAATAAACTGTGGAATACATAACACAGATTGTGGGAAAGGAATCCAGAATCTATATAAACTACAGATTATTAATTAATGAAAAGCCTTCTACTTTAAAAATATTGAAATTCTGCTGCCAGCAGAGTTCTGGAGAATTTGACAGAAATTTCTGAGTACTGCAGCATTCCATTTTGTCTGAATTTAAACATTTTGAACTGCACTATATACCACTTATATTATTCCTCACTGGTTTTGTGCATTTATCATGTAAATAATGAGCACATGTAGTTCCTATTTTTAGAAATTTCCATAAAATTAAAATTGAAATTATAAAGCCCCTCATGTTCAATAGATTTATTAAAATCTACACTATATAAACATTCAAGATTCAAATGTTTAATTTAATGATAGCAACATGGTAATCCTGGGGTTGGGTTACCCGCATTAATCTAACTTTAGGACTAAAAGATCCTCAGCTGTTGCTCATGCCTCATTACCCCCTATTGTTCAATTAAGTAATGGTAACTCAGACCCTAGTTGTTCTTCTTTGCTTAGAAAACAACTGATGACTTCCAGGCTGGCAACTCATACTAATAGTTGCCTGCAATAGGTCTATATTGGGCCCCCTACTTTTTACAATTTAAATCAACAGCATTGATGCCAGTATCAAAGATGCTAACATTCACCTCTTCGCTGACGATACTGTGCTTTACGTCAGCAGACCTACCCTTGGATCAGCCTGTAGTGATCTACAGCAGGAATTCAATCAATTGCAGCTATGGCTCCTAAATCAGAAATTACTTCTAAACACTAAAAAGACAAGGCAATGCTTTATTTACCCTTTTCTCATGCCACAAATTCATCTACTATTGAAACGCTTCCTCAGCTTACCACCCTACTTGGTGAACCTTTGGAAGTCATAGACAGATTTAAATATCTAGGGGTCTGGCTCGACCACAAACTTTCATTCATTGATCACATCGAGGAGCTGTTGAAAAAACTCAGAAAGAGACTTGGTCTTTTTTACAGTATTAAGCACTTTCTCAACAAGGATGCAAAGAAGAGATTGGTGCAAACCACGTTCCTTTCCATGATCGACTACACAGACTTTCTATATAGTCAAGGTCCTACTACTACAATAACCAAACTGGACACACTATATCACCAAGCTTTGAGATTCATCACGGATCTCCTTTACACAACCCACCACTGTGCACTTTATACAGCTGTGGGCTGTCTTTACTAAGCTTTAGACGACAGAGAAACGTTGCCGTGTGGACCTACAGTGCCATCACTCAGAGGTTACCCTCTTATATCTCAGACTGTCTTCCATTGAGAATCATATCCAAGTATGGACTGAGAAGTGCTCAGTATATTTCTCTGATGGTGCCTAAGGTCAGATCACAGTTTGGCCAGTCTGCCATAAGCTGTGTGCTACAATTGCTGTGGAATAAGTTGCAAGAAACTCTGAAACTGTTCCACCCTATCAGTCTAGCAGTATTCAAATCAAGTTACAATCGCTACTTCAAGGAAGCCTGTAACTGTTTCCATTGACAGCTGCCACTTCTCCAGTCATTGGTGTCCTCCCGGAGTCTAGCTTTGTACCTTGTATCAACATTCTACCAGTATTCTCCCCTACCATTCTGCCCTCTCCATCCTTTTTGCTTCAATTCATGCCATCTAAGGGTAATTGCTAACCACTTACTATCCATTCCTCTCCCTCACCCTTCCTACCCTTCCCATTATACCTCCCTAGCTTATCATATTAGTGTTCACATGGTGAGTGCTGCCATCTTTTAGGATAACTCACCCCTAATTAGTATGTATCCTTCCATGTTTACCCTGCTCAGTGTCAGGGTCCATATGTACATATTTATGCAGCTGTATGTGGTGGTTCTATTGATATGTTCTCAGATTCTTTCTTCCTTGATTGTCACTTTATTGTTAATTGTCCTGACCCCAGTTCAACTCTGTTTGACTGATATTATTGTAACCGCAATGTACTTTATTGTCTTTTTCTTTTATGTTGAGGTCCATCTTGAAAATGAGCTTGCTCAATGATGTTCGCCTGGTTAAATAAAGATTTTGATTGATTGATTAACTTGCCTGCCCAAGGAACTAATTATGCATATTTTGATTGTTTTCCCCATTCCGTAATAAAAGAAAACCTACAGTAATATGTCCAGCTCATATTCAGTTAGGCAAGAGGTCATTTGCTGTCAGGGCCCTTAACTGGTTAAATGAACTGACTGAAACATTGCTGAGTCTCCCCAAGATCAATATGTTTAAGAGATTGTTGCAGTCTGTCCTTGCAGTCCAATGCAATTGTAACAGTTAAACTGTTCTATACGGCTTCTCTTTGTACCTATCCTGTGCATTTTTATACATTAATCTGTATGGATATTTTCAAAACTGTATGTAATTGATCTGTTTTTAGTGCTTTGAGCCTGACTTGGCTGCATTTCTTCTGGAACTGCTTGTTGTACTTGCACTGTTTTTTGTGACTATACATTTGATGTGGAACCTCTGTAAATGAACACCAGTGCTCAAAGATAATCACTGAAGTTTTCAATAAATCAATAAATAAAAGCTCCAAGTATCAGCTGAGCTGCAACCCAGCCCTGCAGCCCTGCCCTACAGATAGTATACTGATGATGTGAAGTAGGGGACAGTGCAGCAGGTCTGCTATAAAAACATAATTTAGGAAAGGGGGTCCTCTGAACATGCATACAGTTTCTTTGCTACCTTTTATACATGTATAAGGGCTATTATATATAGCATCATACAAGTATAACTGGAACCAAAAATATTTGTATCTTCTGAGGACCCCTCCTCCCCAATTCCAATCTTTCTATCCTTAGCGCACCTACAGCCCCATGGCCTACTTTTTGTCATCAAAATGTTATTTTTGGGAGGGGTGCTGCAGCACTTGGCAGCTGCCAAGACCCTTTTTTGGGGGATTTACTATGATTTATGTTAGGGCTTTGCCAGCCACCCTCAATTCCCACAGCTTCGCCCTCACAGCCATGACCATGGGACACATTTCCATCCCACAAGCCCCCTGGCTTTTTCCCCATGGTGGGGCATCCAGTTCCCCAATATAACTCCTATTATGGTACCAAAAGGCACCATGACTTACCCCCCAGGGTGGGGCTACCAGTTCCCCAAAGGACTGACATATTAATCTGTAATTCAGGAGTTTGTCTCTTTACCTCACTGCGTGACCTCAGAGCTACTTCTGGGTCATGGAATGGTACTTTAGCAAGCCCTGAGGTGAGCACAAGTGTGGAAATTCTCTTAGAGCTGCTAGGCATACTGTGGCTATCTCTAGGAGTCTACATTTGTGTGCTTGTGTAAAACTCTGATAAAATATAACTGTGGTAGTGTGTAGTTGGAACCCTGTTCGTTCATGGAATAGGAAGAGGGCTGGTAGTTTTTGCTGTACAACAGTGAACTACTACTTGCCACAGACAGCTGAAAAATAACTTTTAACACACTTGAGCACTTTATTTGATGCAGAAACCTCATAGTGGGAGCTATCTGAATATTTTAAATCTGTAATTTAGGAGTTTGTCTCTTTACCTCACTGTGTGATCTCGGAGCTACTTCTGGGTCATGGACTGGTACTTTAGCTAGCCCTGTGGTGAGCAGGGTGAGCCCGAGCAGGGTAAGTATGGTGAGCATCAGCATGTGTTTGGCATGTTTTGCAAGGAGTGTGATGGTAGAATGCCTATAAAGGGTCAAATAACTGCTAGGTAGTCACATTAGTGACTGGTGAGTGATATTTTTAGAAAGTGAGAACTACAACACACCCTGAAATAAAGGTTAACCAGGAAGTGGTGCATACCAAGGAAGACTCGAGTTCAGAGTCGAAGCACCGGGGTTTGTTTTTCTGTCTAAACATCTGTTGTATTTGGGAACGGGGTCTGCAATCTCTTGGCATGTGTGCTTAAATAAATTAATACTTTTACTGCACCCTGTTCCTATGTGCCATATGTTCTTCTGGTTTGGATATGACATGTTGGGTCTGGCTGGCCTATTATGTGAGCACTGGTCTCCTGTCTTCCAGCTCGCACAATGAACCTGGGGATTTAGTGGTGCATACTGGATAGAAACATTAAAATAAACACTAAAGGAGGAGCAACTCTGAATGTGCAGCATGTTGTGCACAATAATGACACTTGATTGGGAGGTGGAGATATAATGCAAGGGATGCAGTATGTTTACAGTTGTGAAAACCAGTACCCTCCCCACTGCATATACATGTGAAAAATGTTTGCAAAATGAGCAGCTAGGATCTGAAATAAGTCAATTCAGTGTAAGACTGCTTTACTTAGAGAATAGTCAGCAACAGATGACAGACAGATTCAAGGAAAGAAAGGGCATATCTGATCCAAGTAATATAAGGGATGCACATAGCCATGACTCTGCTGCTATGCCCCTAAATGTTGAGAGGATGGGCTTAACCCAAACTAAAGAGTGTTATAAAAAGTCACCTGGTCTGAAATACTCCCAGTCCCAAGGTTTTCCATGGAACTAAATAATAAAATCAAAGCTCTTAATAATTGGATAAGAGCTTGGTGCTTGAAGCAGAATGTTGTATGTATCCCGCACTGGGAAAGTTTGATAATAGGTGGGATTTGTATTGTAATGATGGGTTCCATTTGAGTAGAAAGGGAAGTTCTGTTTTAGGCAAGCATATAAAAACAAGAATTCAAAATAGTTTAAACTAAATAAGAAGGGGATGAGACAGCCTCTAGTAACCTTTCTATTAGGGGACACTGGAACTATTAATACTTCCCTATCATTACAACAGGAATCATTAAGTACTAATAAAATAAATGACATTAACCCCCTAAAACCCTTGTTAACTAATGCCCAAAGCTTAAAAAATAAAATTGAGAAATTAAATCTTTCACTGCATGATAATAATATAGATGTCTGTGGAATTACAGAAACCTGGTTTGCCAAACAAGAATGGGGAGTTACTATTCCCAGATATATTCTCATTAGTAAAGAGAGGGAGCACAAGAAAGGTGAGGGGGTGTCCTTTTACATAAAAGAAGAGCTAAAACCTGCTGAAATTGCACAAAATAGCAGTGAAGAGACTCAAAATGAAATAATTTGGGTTAGAACACTAGATTCTTTCACTAATTTGACTTTCAGTCTGGGCTACCGATCCCCTAGTATGTTGACAGAAGATACACACATCTTCTTGGATGAAATTGAAGGTATCGGTGCTGAGTGCGACATTATACTTCTAGGTGACTTTAATTTTACAGCCATTGACTAGAAAAACTTAACTAGAGTAAGCCCAGTGGAAAAAATATTTATCAAAATTATTACACGAGGTAATTTATAGCAAATGGTGCATGAAGGCACTAGGAAACAAAACATACCAGATTTAATATTCTTAAATCCAGAAATTAGCTGCCTGGGCCCCAAGCTGCTCCCACCATTGGGTAGCAGTGATCATAATGTAATCCTGCTAGATGCCCTGTTGTCAATTAATAAACCTATAACAAGTATAACTAAATTTAGGGACTTCTTTAAGGCCGACTACTATAGCATTAACAAATTCTTAAAAAATGGAACTGGACTGAAGAACTAAAAAAACTTGAAGTAGAACAGATTTGGGAAAAATTATTTAATAAACTAAGTATATGTATTGAGACATGAGTCCCAGACAGAGAGAGAGAGAGAGAGAGGGAGTGAAATATTCAAAAAATCATAGGGTACCTATTTAGTGGACTGAGAAAATAAAAAAGGTTGTCAAAAAAAAGAAGAAATGATACAAAAAACAGAAGAAATTTCCAACTAATATTAATATCACAACCTATAAAGAAATTACAAAGGCAGTAAAACAAAAAATTAAAAATGCTGAAAAAGATGCTGAAAGAAGGTTAGCTACAACAATAGGAGATAATAAAAAGAAATTCTATAATTATATAGGTTCCTTTAAAAAGAACAATAGGATGATAGGACCAATATTATCAGAAAAGGGTCTAATAAATTTAGAAAGGGAAATGGCCACAATCTTCAATAATATTTTCTTAGTGTCCATAAAGATAAAGAGGAGATATCTGAAGAATTACCTCCTCTACAAGCTGACTATCCAGTTTTCAAGCCTTTGGATATTATTGAAACAATAAAACTTACTAAAATCAACAGCGCAGCAGGACAAGATAGCATACCATCTAAATTCTTGAAGGAACTGAACTGTCAACTTGTAGGCCCATTAGCTATGTTATTTAATGCATCACTAAAATCTGGAGAAACCATAAAAGTATGGAATAAGGCCTGTGTAACCCCAATGCATAAAGGAGGGAGAAAACAGAATGTGAAAAATTATAGGCCAATAAGACTAACATCTGTTTTGGGTAAAATTCTGGAACGGTTACTACAGAAACATATTATGGATCATCTAAAAAGCATCTCACATTATGATCTGACACAACATGGGTTTGTTTCTGGTAGATCTTGTTTAACCGATCTCATGAGCTTCTTCGAGCCTATAAGTGCCTCCTCAGATAAATGAATGCCTGTTGATGTGGTCTTTCTTGATTTTTCTTAAGACGTTCGATTCAGTATCACACATGATTGAGGAGTTAGTTAAACTTCAGTTTTACCTGAATATAATCAGATGGATCATCTCTTGGTCAAATAATAGAACCCAATTGTGGCCATAAGGGGATATGAATCTACATTGGGAGAGGTTACAAGTGGGGTACCGCAGAGCTCGGTACTGGGCCCAGTCCTGTTTAATATTCTACTATCATCCATGCAGACTCTTCTGGGAGTTTAGTCATGCAAATACGCTAATGATTGTACAATTGGTGGAATTGTCCATAATGAAATATCATCAAAATCCTTCCAAGATAACCTGGACCACCTGGCAAATTGGGCAATAGAGCATAAATTAGCCTTTAATGAGCAAAAGTGCAAAGTTATGCACATTGGGTCAAATAATCCTAGATTCCAGTACAAAATAAATAATATCTCACTACAGGAATCAATAAATGAAAAAGACCTAGGTGTCTGGATTTCAAACAACCTAAAATTCGATCATCACACTAGCATGACCATAATGAAATACAACCAGATAATTAGGTGCATACTGAGATCGATCAAAGCAGGGACCCTGAGGTCATTCTTCACATGTATTCAGCACTAGTTCGCCCCCACATTGAGTATTGTTTTCAGTTCCGTGCTCCATACTTGATCCAAGGGAAAAATAAGTTGGAAAAAGTCCAAAGAAGAGTAACTAAAAATATCAGGCCTGTAAAACATCCGAGTTATCATGGCAGGTTAAAACATCTAAACTTGTACTCTGTGGAATACAGAAAATTAAGAGGTGAATTGTGACTGGCTTTTAGAGCAAGTAGGGATGATGCTTTTCTAGAACTAATCGGTTTAACAAGGAATCCTGTGCAATATACTAAAATGAGGTCACACAATCAGAAATTAAAAGGGGAATATAACAGAACACAAAAGAGGAGTCAATGGTACACTCAGAGAATTGTGAGTATTTGGAATGCACTACCTAGTTAAATGGTTGATAGTGACAATATAAATAGCTTCAAAAAGGGACTAGACAGTTTTATGCGGGATAGGCATTTCTTAATTTCCACCATGACAGCTTGACATAGTGGCAAGTTCTGTTATGGATGTTAGTCTTTTGAACTTGTCTTCAAACTATGAATCCTATGAATAAGTTACGAGTCTGGCATATAACTGTACTTTTTTTGTTTTTTTTATTACTGAACAGAAACATTTCATAATAGGCTTATTTAGCTCCTTAGACAAACCTCAGATCATGTCACCTGCTTTTTAATAAGCCTCAATAACTGTAAATGAACAGTGAGTTGAAATCCCCTGTTTTCACATGTTTGTATCATAAATAGCAGGACCTGAAATTTGAGGGGTTTTAAAATGATGTACAGTACATTTGAGTCACGCTAATGCCTACTTCAGTTTGTAATATGATCATGTGGGAGGGTTTACAAGCGATTTTCTTTCACTCACAATGTGCAGTGTGGGAGCTCATGAACTGATATGAATGATAAACTGCTTGGGTAGACTTGATGGGCCAATAGGTCCTTATCTGCTGACAATTTGCTAGGTTTCAATTTTCTTCTTTACAAACAGACTGAAGGACCTACACAGCACACATTGGACTTTGCTGGTGTGTTTGTTTTGCTCATGGACCTTCTATTATTCATAGCCTATAAGTGGGCACAACAGGCAGCCACACATGCTGGATGTACAAGACTGTTCAGGTGACAATCTGTCCAACAGGACATACTGGAGATACCGAATATAAGAGTTTGGGGCTAGGTGAAATGAAGTGGAATGCTAGACCACCCAAAGATACCTCTATCAGCAAAGGGGTGATGAGAACACTGGGAAACAAGAAACCCATTGAGCAAGTGTGTGTGTGGGGGTTCTCTTCCCGTCTGAATAGAGAGGAGCACCTTAACAGAAATGTGATGGGTTGCATCAGAACATTGTGGTCTGCAGCACTACATTGTTCTGCAATTGTAGATGCATACTGGAATGTCACTGGGTGCTATTGGCAGCTGCACCTGTTAGCATCTCATGGAAGTTTTCACTGTACTGCTCTCACAAAGGGTATGCCTCCCTCTCCCCCACCCCTTCCACACACATGCACTCTGACTTGCACCAGCCACTAAGTATGGAGGTTTTTGATGGTGCACAATGTTGTGGTCACACAAACTGCCCACTTTGCACCACACCAGCAGTGCTGCTGAACCAAGCCCCTAAAGTATTTGATTCTCAGGGTATCTCTAAGCATGGAGTAAATGCTTTCTATCCTTTGCTACAACAGAGAACCATGATGCAACCATTAAACATACTTTCTGAACAGTCATGGAAGGTAAAGACATGTATATCAAGTGCTTTTATCTAGCATAGAATAATTGCTTTTATCTAATGTAAAACAGTCAAGTAAATTACCAAATCCAGCATGTAGACTTAAATAGGAGCTATTATCTCTTGGAAAGTAATAACAACAAGAACTAAAAAAAAAGAACAATAGTCTTATATGTACTATTTTTGTCGTGTATTTCTCATTTGCTTACTATTTTATTACTAGGGACATCTCCATGGAAGCAGGAAATTCATGTCACTCATATAACTCTTCGGTACCTGTCTCAGTTTGGTGTTATAGATTTCCCACTCAAAGAATTCAAGACAACACTTTTATATACAGTGGCTGTACCAAACAAAACAAAACCAAAAAAAACAACAACACATCAATGAGAACAGTACAGTTAAATTGCAAATCTGCACTTTGGTATGTACTTTCATTATTTCAGCTATAACAATTTACAAGAAATTACTTGTTTTAGTTTTCTGTTTTCCTTTCAATAATTTTTAAAACATATCTTATAAACTTGTCTAAGAACACTGAAAAAAGTATATTAAATGATGCTAAAGGTTTATATATAAGACACAGTTGCATTGAAAGGGTGCAATGAGGTATAGGCCGTGAGGCTGATGAATGAGTAGCATTATTACCTAGTTACTGTACATCCCTCAAAATGCAAGGAGTTTGAGTTATTGCAAACTATTACTATTGTTTGTTTGTTATATTACATTTGTGCAGTCACAGATGGATTTTAATTTGTTTTACAGATTATGAACAATGTTTAGTAGTGAAGGAGTTAAATGGGCATGTATGCCGTCAGTTTTGTAATTTAAAGAGTTGTTCTCTTGGGTGTAGGGGTGGGTTAGGTTCAGTTCAGTGTGCCAGCATGGAGCATCACCAGCTTTACCAACATGCAGTGCCTGGGGTGCACTGCTTTAGGTGAAAGTTGCAGTTCGGATATGTGGGGTCTGTGCTGTGCCATTTATTTGAAGGTAGGGTTTTATGGCTACTAAATGTCTGCACTGCAGTTGTCTAAGTCTAAAGAGGTTTTCATTATTTAGTTCTCTGTGTTTTAAGTAGTAGTTTGAAAGTCCAAGTGGTTAGATTTAACCATTTGTGTTTAGCATGGAGTCTCGCATTGACTCCTCTCTGAGCTGATGACTTTGTTTAGTAATTACTGTATATCTTCAGACTGATGCTATGGATTCTATTACCATATTTTGTTTTAGCCACGACTTCAATTAGAGGACAGCTTCTATTGCAGGGTGGCTGCTATTTAAAGTGTCACTTTTCAGCAGATGGTGACTGGGAGAGTAGCACTAATAGAGATCTGGCAGGTGACAAAGCCAATATAGATTAGGTTATTATTTATTAGAAGAATTAGATAATACATTTGAGCACAAGTGCTCTTTTACAAAGGTTTCATGTCTGCGATACAAGTTTCACAACAAATTATACAACAGAATTACAGTAGAGATTACTGTTAAGTAAGAGACAGGGTGAATGAGCACATTCCAGAAGGAAGAAGAAGCATCACATTGTGTACATCCCAAGCTGATTGAACAAGAACATGTTCCAGCTGCAGGCTGCTAGAGAGACACCAGAGCATAACATAGCAGATAATGTATGGTCTTTGGTTAATAGCCACACAGAAAACACTTCAAGAAGTTGCCATGACATCATTGTAAACCTCAAGAGTGCAGCTCAAGAGGTTTTCAGATATCATGGCAAACTGAAGAAGTGGTTTCAGCGTGGTTGTTAACCAAAGACCATACATTATATTTTATAGTATATGGTTACCCTTTGTCATGTATAAAAATCAGCCTGCTCAAAATCCTTGTTAAGCACATTCTAAGGTGTTGTTATGCGCATTCCGAACAGTTGTTATGCACAGTTCAAAGGTCATATAATTTTTATTCTCATTTATTCTACACCTAGCTACTTACTAACCACCCAGTGTCCAAAGTTATACCTTTTACCTTTCAAAAGTCTGTAAATTTGATTTTGATAAGTGAGTAGAACAAAGAAATGGCAAGATTTATTTTTTTATTTTCACTTCAGTGGGGGTGTGTCACACTAGTGTAAAAAAACATATACTATAAAAAATAACATATGGCCAACCACACACAACTCGGCATGTGTTTCCATCTTGGGGTTGAGACAACAGCATGGACCTCTCGAGCTTTGCTGTCAATGTTCATATGCTGTCATCTCAACCCCTCATTGGAAATACAGCCTTGTTGTGTATGGTTGCCCATTCTCTATGACATGATATACTCAGAAAGGGTTAACAACAGAGTGATGTCATAACGACGGTATAACAAGGTTGTAATCTTCTTGATTTCAGTTAATAATAAGGGCTCCCCATACATTATAATGATGATTAGGACTAGTTCAATAACATGTTGCAATTGCACTTAATTGTTAGGGTAGCCCACAAGAATTTTATGAACTGGGAAAACCTGGGGAAGTTCAGCTTGGATTCCAGCAGTTCATTTAACCAGCCTGCAGCACTAATGACAAAGGAATGTTTACCCAGCTGAGTTTTGCAGAAAGATAGTTCAAGGGCCTTTCTGGCCATGCTCCTTGTGCTATACTAGTTAGTCACTTGGTGGAAACTGTTTTTAGCACTGGGAGTGTTAGGACCATCAGTGTTTTCTTGGCTAGTAGTCAGTTCTGAAACTTCATTCTACTGGGGAGGGGTAGCCAGCTGATTTGAGAATAAAGGTTACAGCTGTGAGTGCACATATTAGCCTCTAATACAAAGTGGCAAGCTTTATTGCATATCACCATGACCCTGTTTATACAGAGTCACTAGCAGCTGCATAGATAGGTAGTCTGTAGTCCAATAGCGACAGGATGGAGATGGATACAATCAGTTGCCTAGCTTCAGTAGTGAGGCTGTTCCAATTTCTGAACAGGGCACCCAGTCTTCTATTTATAGTGGGTACCCAACTGTCCACTTGAGGGGTGAAGGACAGAATGACATCAAGCAGTACCCCTAGATATTTGAATGTCTCCACTTGATCTGGCATTAAGCTTTTTATTATAGAGCATGAGAAGTGGGGAGACATTTTTCTTCACATGGTTGCTGGTAAAAAGCATGTTTTTTGTTTTGCTTTGTTTTTGTAGTCAAGGAATAATTTATGTCTAGACAGCCATTTTTCTAATGACTGAAAGTTTCCATGAAGATGCCAAGGTTAGTGTTCTTAGTGTACATGACAGCATCATCTTCATACAGGAGAACATGACCTAATCGACAGGTGTCTGGCAATTGGTTAATAAAGTGGCCAAAGATGAATGGGCCCAGAATGGAGCCCTGATTAGAATGAAAATAATGATTTTCTATTTTTTCCCCATTAACTTCGATAGAAAGCAGTATTAAGCTATGTGTATTTTCTTAACTCTCTCCCATGTAGAAAGTAAGCAGAGTGGAGTGTTTCCAGGGCCTGACCAGATCAGCATATCAGTGTGTCAGAAGAAGACTAAATGAAACAAATTCACTAATTAATTCATTTAATTTAAAAATAACTAAAACTAAAAATGATAAATGAAATCTAACACTGTTCAAATCATGTGGTAACAAATGTTATCCCTCTGATACAAGCTGCATATTTAATTAGAAGACAGATTCTATTAACCCTTGCTGAGCTGCTGACCAATATATCAGTTCAGAATTCCAATATGTTCTAATTCAGCAGGCATCCCAAGGGATAACATTGTAATTTTTCACTGTGGCTTGTATTGGAGGGTGGCTTGCAATATAGGTATTAGGTATTTGTAGATTTTAGGAACCCCTACTTATGTGGTACATTTTAAAGTGTGATTAGTATTGCTATTATTCTGTGTTACATTTCTCTTTGCTGCAGGTTTGCATAATGTTCTGTACTTGTGGATAATGGATAATAGTTCACACATCCATAACATGTTTTGTGTTCTAAAATCTTAAATCTTGTTTTTTTTTTTCTTTTTTTAATCTTGGATTTTCCACATGGAGATGCAAGTTCATGGCCACATATTAATGTATTTCTGTGTACATCATTGCATGGCTGGCATCACTGTGGGAAAACCTGAGAAGTGAAAAGCCCTAACCTACCAAGGTAGCACCCCCCTCACCCTGCACACTATGATATGGCACCCCAGCCATCACCCATTTGTCCTGGGCAAGTATGTGGGCAGTATGAATCATTGAGTAGGATGGTAAATGGACTAGAAAGTGTATCCAGAGAAGGATTAACAGGGGCACCAGGTGACAGAGACAAAGCTTGATAAAAAAGTTACACTGATGTCAAGTGTATATAAGTAGCCCAAACAGATGTATCATACATCTTAGTTTCATGTTATTTTCCTTCCTTCCTTCCTTCCTTCCTTCTTCCTTCCTTCCTTCCTTCCTTCCTTCCTTCCTCAATTTGCTTGCCCAAGATGCCCCAGCTGAGATGCAACATCTCATTTCTGGTGGAATCCTGCTTCCACCCATTTCCACAGTTGTGTGAGCTGGAGCACTGGGATTTTAAAGCAGCAATATTTCTTAGTCATAGTGCTGTTTGTTTTTAATGATAATGTAGTTCTCGCAAAACATCAATATACCAATTGTCTTTCCATTTTCTTTTATTCTTCAACTGATATACAGAATGTTGACATTTTAAAAATTATTACTCCTTTGCAGTGCCCACCGTGAAAACAATAGACATCTTGGTATGATGAGGCACTATTTACGAACCAGAAACATACGCTAACACCATCCTAATATATTCACAGTATACAGTATACAGTATATCCAGTATTTACAGTCAAGAGGTGGCCTCAATTGAAGAGATATTTAAATATTGTGAGTGGCATCCATCTTTAATAAATTGAGTCATAAAACAGCTGCTATAAAATCTATTTTTAAATGACAACATTAAAAATATACTTTTTATAATCTAAGGATGTCAGAGATTCATTTTTACTGAAAAACCTATATGATGAAAATTTCTGTTGATTAAAAAATACTTTTTGCTTTAGGTGACTTGCCAATTGTCACACAATGAGTATCTGGCTCTAGTTGAGTTTGAACATGTGTTCCTGCTAATGTTTTCCATTGGTCTTTGTAATCTCCTGGGTTGTGCCTGAAAATAGGCATTTTACTGTTTAGTGCACCTACCTGGTCAACAAATAAATAAAGAAATAAATCATTTGTGTAGAACGGAATTGCTAATTTTATATGAACTTGTAATAATACTGACATCACCATCCTTATTGTGATCTGTTGTTGGAACCTGAAAGTTGTTCTATGTTTTGTTACTCTAGGTGTCATCTAGATTGCCCAGTCATGCTGAAAATGGCCCCTGGGACTAGTGTACTCACCCAATTATCAAATGCATAAATAAATAAATAAATAAATAAATAAATGTCCTTGGTAATAAGGAAGTGACATGCCCAAAGTCACATCGTTTGGGGCTTTCACTGCGTGTGAACCTGTGATCCCCTGATGATGTTCTCAGCAATAAAAAAATAAGGGTGAGTATTGCATTTAAAAATGTGACACGTATGCTGAATTTTGTGTAACTATTGCATTTTTAAAAGTTGGCCTAACGTGTCAAGAGCTCTTTAACTGTTTCTGTCTTCATATGTTTGCCTTTTTATTACAGTATCTTTCCACACGTAGCTTAAGGCTGCAAAAACAAGGAAGAATTGGTATAGCTGGGGAGGAGAGTAAAACCTTAGCCATGTGATTAAACGTATAAAATAAATGTTTATGAACATTACCTATATATAAATACCAATTAAATTATGGGGCTAATACCAAAATTCAGAAAAAGCAAACTTTTTTATTTCATTGTTTAAAACAATCATGGACTTTTTCATGTCGATATTAAAAAAGTTTATCAATATACTTTATGGTTATGGAAAAAGTATATTGATAATATTTACAAAAAGAAACAGTTCTGTCATGATGTAAATATACATATCAGTACAACTAGAACAAAACATTTTTATTTTTGATTTTTTGTCAATAACATAACTACTGTTGTTACATGGTGGCACAGCCATCATGAAATGTTTTTTGGAGGGGGGCTGCAAGTCAGTCCTAAGGTGCTGTGAAATGCTGTTTATATTATTTGCAAAATGGATATGCTAACACCTTAGGCCTTTAAAAATATGGGTACTCAAACTGGGGATTTCACGTTTGTTGGAAGCAGGCAATGGCTGC
This sequence comes from Neoceratodus forsteri, assembly GCA_016271365.2. NCBI lineage: Eukaryota > Metazoa > Chordata > Ceratodontiformes > Ceratodontidae > Neoceratodus > Neoceratodus forsteri. Next base: position 707,702,101 of record CM028138.1, on the reverse strand, counting down.
ATGGGAAAGTTTGTGTCATTTTTATGTTTGCTGGCACGTGCAGCACACTAGAAACATTTTGAGGAGAGTAGAGCATTGCAAAGGTGTGGCAGTGTTTGGCCAATCTAGCGAATGCTTTCAGGGGCTTGTCCCTCTGCCACCAATCAACAGGGAAGCTTTTGATGATGGCAGTTTCAGAGCAAGCGCTGGACTTAAAAGAAATCTGCCACTCCAGTCACAGACAGTTTGTCATTGAAGCAACAGATCTCTTCCCCACCCCCTTTCCAGCAACCAAGAACATTATATCCATGCACATCACAGTGCACAGTAATGCACATGGCTGGACTTGTTTACTCTTTTGCTCAGTGTGCCTTTCCCAGTGAAATAAAAAATGAGCCAGTGGCTTTGCATAATTGGTTGCTCCTGCCACCCACTCCCCCCCAAAGCTGACATGGGGGTGCCAATCCCTGTGTTGGCATGCCACCCAAGTTATCTTTTGCTGACAATGGGGTGCCCAATCACTGTGTTGGCATGCCCCCTCTTACTAGTGTGGTACCCTGGGAGCCCACCTCAGTGTGCCAAAGTAAACATTATGTTTGTCCAACACTGGAATGCCCACTCCTGGTGTTGGATGCACCCCCCATGCCTCCTTTTTTTCAGCCGACCTCAGAGAGCCCAAACCCCATGTTGGCACCCCCACACACACTATTGTGGCACATTGAGAGTCCATCCCAGTGTGCTGAAATCTATGTTTTATAAAATTACACATGTAAAAGAAGAAAACTGCCCCCCCATGTGTTTTTTTTAATTGTAAATAAGAAGGTGGTCCCTCATCATCCCAGTGGCCCCTCCCCCATCCCAATCATCCCTCTGTGTACCCCACCTCCCCACATCCCCCCTCACACCATACGTACCTCTGGAGGTCTGGTGCTGTGAGCTTCTGTGGACTGGGAACATGCCTGTACTCTTCAAAAGCCAACTGCAAACTGAAGAAAATCACGGTGAGCCCTATAACAGAATTCAATGGGGGGAGGTCAACTTAGGTTGATATCTCAGCCATTTTTTGAAGTTTTGGCACCAAAATTTCAACATGGGGTTCTTGGGATCCCATCTCATGACCACTAACACTGTTATTTCATTTTGTCATCCCAAAAGGTGATTTCACGGCCACTGTGCAGAATCACCTTTTGGGACTGATTAATGAAACTGTTAATGAGGTGGGGTCCCAAAAAGCCGATGTTGCAAGTTTGGTGGAAAAAAAATGACTGTGTTAGTAGCGTGTGTTGCACAGTTTGTACACACTCTAGTAACTTCACCAATTTTGAATATTTTCACTCCAGATTTCCATCATTGCCATTTTTCACACCTCCTTATGAGCAGTACAGCTGTCATTTTTTGCATCCTGCCTGAAAAGTGTTTTCACACCTGTGGCACAAAATGGTGCAGTCACTGTGCAAAATCAACTTTTGGAACAGACCAATGAAATCACAGTGGCTCTGTTCATGAGAGGAGGTCCCAAAAAAAGCCATATTGAAAATTTTGTGAACAAATTCCGCAAAATGACTGCGTTACAAGTGCGCTTTACATAATTTCTATGCATGCTCGTAACTTCACCACCTTTTCATATTTTCACTCCAGATTTTCAATATTGCAATTTTTTCACACCTCCTCATGAACAATACAGATGTCATTTTCACAACCTGCCCAAAATGTCTTTTTACACCTATTGTGCCAAATGGCGCATTCACTATGTGAAATCTCCTTCAGGATTGAGTAACAAATTGATAGTGCCACTGTTCATGAGGTGGGTGCCCAAAAAGCCTATGTTGAAAATTTTAAATGAAAATATTGACAAACACTGGGGTGTTAGGGTTTACAACCATAACACCCCACCTTGTACAGACTGACAGGCATTGGGGATATGGCTTGGGGTTGTCGGACATAATGCTTACACCATTCCACTCCCAACCCCATCTTGAAGTCACTGACGGGCATTGAGGTGTGCCTTGGGGTCTTTGGCCCTAACGTTCACCCCATTCTCCAATACTTCACCTATCTCAGATTATTTCCTTATGGAATGGGGTGAGCCTAAGAGCTGAAGACCACAAGCCACACCGTGACACCTGTCAGTGTCTCCAGGGTGGGGTGAGGTGGAATGGGATGAGCGTTATAGCCGATGACCCAAAGGCAAACTCCAGTGCCTGTCAGTCTCTGCAAGGTGGGGGTTGGCATTAGTTCAATACTTCACTGCCATTCATAGTATGCATCTTTCTAACTCATGCAATACCAATGCCAATTCCAGAAAACAAACATTCAGCATTGACAAATGCTTGTTAGGAACTCCCTTTGCTTAGCTCTCACCTCCAGCTCATTACTCTCATGGTTCTCCCAGGTACTTAGACACCACTGATTCTACTGTTGCCAGCCAGTTGTTCCTGCATTAATATCTGCACTATTGTACAGCACTAGCATTTGGTGGTGGGGAGAAAGCAGTAAACTGTAGTAATGTGCTGGAGGTGAAAGTTCGGCTGAAGGATTTGCTATGTCCAGCCTCCCAAGAATACTTTAGTCCCTGGGGATGAGCAACCCATTTTTGCCCATCAAATGGCTACCAGGCTTAAATCCATTCTGGCTCCTTTCCTCTGGGGGGATAAAGCCCCACTAAGAATTTATCACAAACATTCGCCACCGAAATGCATGAGGAGGGGGAAGGTTACAACTGCCAGACTTCTATCTATAGTATTTAGCGCTACATGTGGATAAATTCCTAAATCGGCTTCCAACGAACCCACCAAACCACTCTGACTCTTAATCCCCCCCCCCATGGTTGCAGATCAAGACAAGAGTTATGCAACCAATTCCATGTCACTCCAAAAGCATTGTTCCACATACCACACGCTCAACTACTTAAGCCCCTTAAACATACTCCTATTGGGACCTCCCTGCTCATAAGCAAGCAACTGCACAAGCTTCTTAGAAACATAGAAACATAGAAACATAGAAGTTGATGGCAGATAAGGACCGCAAGGCCCATCCAGTCTGCCCATTTCTTTTTCTACCTTATAAATGTGCCATCGGCCTTTGCTCTGTCAGTGGCCTATCTATTCATAGTCATTTGTATTGCTCCCTTATGCCTATCCCATGCCTGTTTGAAGCCCTGCACTGTATTCATAGCCACCACTTCTTGTGGTAAGCCATTCCATGCATCCACCACCCTTTCTGTGAAAAGAATTTCCTCACATTCTCCTTAATCATTCCCTCTAATCTCATGCTGTGTCCTCTTGTCCTGCTATTTTTCTTATATTTAAACATGTTAGACTCTTTCACCTTGTTAATGCCCTTAAGGTGTTTGAATGCCTCGATCATATCACCTCTCGCCCTCCTTTACTCAAGGGTATACATATTGAGCTCTGTTAATCTGTCCTCATATGTCCTCTGATGCAGTCCCTGCACCATTTTGGTTGCCTTTCTCTGGACTGCCTCAATTTGGTTAATGTCCTTGTGAAGATGTGGCCTCCGATACTGCATGCAGTACTCCAGGTGGGGCCTAACCAGTGTCTTGTAAAGAGGGATTATTACCTCCCTCTTACGACTTGTGATACCCTTACTAATACACCTTAACACCCCCCTAGCCTTACCTACTGCTTTAGAGGTCTGCTTGGATGATTTCAGGTCATCAGTGATGATGATGCCCAAGTCTCTTTCTTCCTTTGTGACAGCTAGCAACTCCCCTCCCAGCCTATAGGTGGCTTCAGGGTTTCTCTTCCTATGTGCATGATTTTGCATTCTTTGCATTAAATCCCAGTTGCCACTCTTCTGACCATTTTGCTAGTTTATCCAGATCTCTTCTCATTCTGCCCACCCCATGTGGATCATTTACTCTGTTGCAGATCTTGGTGTCATCTGCAAACAGACAAGCCTTACCCTCTAGTCCATCTGCAAGGTCACTAATGAAGATGTTGAAGAGGACTGGCCCCATGACTGATCCCTGAGGTACCCCACTTGTGACTTGCATCTCTTCTGACTGTATACCATTTACCACCACTCTCTGTTTTCTCGTCAGCCAGTTTGCCACCCAGTTGACCAACTTCTGGCCCACCCGAGCCTACCCAGCTTATTTATCAATCTTCTATGTGGAACAGTGTCAAAAGCTTTGCTGAAGTCAAGATAGGCAACATCAACTGCTCCCCCTTGGTCCACCACTCTGGTTACCCAGTCAAAGAAATCAATGAGATTAGTTTGACAGGACCTTCCTTTTGTAAACCCATGCTGTTTTGGATCCTGTGCCCCTATGGATTCCAGGTGTTGCACTATCCTTTCCTTAAGGAGTGCCTCCATAATCTTGCCCACTACAGAGGTAAGACTGACTGGTCTGTAGTTCTCCGCCTCCTCCCTACTACCACTCTTGTGGAGCGGTATCACATGAGCCCTTCTCCAGTCTTCTGGGACCTCTCCTGTGCTCAGAGACTCACTAAACAGTTCTGCTAATGGCTCTGCTAGTTCCACCTTTAGCTCCTTAAGTACCCTGGGATGTATGCCATCAGGTCCCATTGCCTTATCCACCCTGAGCTTAGCAAGCTCATGTAGGACCCTTTTTTTTGTGAAGGGATTTCTTCATACCCAACTCCTAGTCCTTTTGGATCAGCCCATATTGGGGAACCCCAACTTGAAGATACAGAAGAAACTCATCCTTCACAACTTCCCAGGATCCATCCCCACCCCAGACCTAAACCAACTCAAACATGAGGATGTAGTCATTCCATTCAACACCTTCTCTGAATCACTTCCCAACATAAAAATATCCCCACTCTCCTTCTCATAGCTCCGCATGCAGTCATATCTACCCTTGGTCCCAGACCCTGGCCCTTCCATGATGCCTCCCCACAGGGGACCTCACCCATCTCACTACTCAGGCACATGCCACCTCCCTGCTCTATAAAAACTGCAGAAGGTATTCACCTCCAAGGACATAGACAAATGCCCCCAAAGGGAGAAACAATTCTCAGATCTTAAACAACTCCCCATTCACCAACTTATGTGGTAGAGTCTGTATAAATACATCCAATTTGATGAGCTCATAACCATGCAATACAAGATCACTCACAACATGTATTATACACCAATCAAGCTCCATAAGATTGGTCACCTTCTATCTCCTATCTGCAACAAGTGTTAGTTAGAGAAAGGAAATCCAAAACACATCTTATGGGACCGCCCAAAAGCAAGACCTCTATGAGAAGACATCCACATTCATTTAGACACCCTCCTAGAGCTGAATTATTCCTTCACTCCTTGAATCTGCCAACTGGGCCTTGACATGGACTTAGTCTTCAGCCCTCACAAATTCCACTATGTCTTCATCTCAGCAATAGCCAAAAAGGTAATACTCAACCACTGACTGGACAACACTATGCTCAGCTTTAGGGAGTGGCACAGCTCCATTCTGGAAGCACTCAGGATGGAGAAAATGATTAGCTCTGGCAAAAAACACATTGCCCCAGTTTCGCAATAGATGGGGGTCCATAGAAACCCTTCTGCTGCTGGGTTCCCCCTTCCTGGGTCACAGGGGAGAATAAAAACTGCCTCTGAACAACCTATAGCAACCCCACCTCTGACAGTCAATTCCTGATAGCAGTTGGTGATGGCCAGGGGGTACCAGGCACCACCCCCTGCTTCTACAGAATGACATATAGAAAAGCGTGTAATTGCCTGTACTGTATAAACAATTGGTTCACAATGTGTAATTGTCTGTTTAATAGGAACCTTTATTTTTCTCTCAATAAAGTATATTATACTAAAAAAATGACACAAACTTTCTGTGTGGTCTATGCCTGCCTCTAATGAAATTGCCGTCCCTGTGTTCCAGTATCTGCATTTTTGAGGGTGTAAGTTGTTAGCAAATACTTTTTGCAAATAACTAAACAGAATTTTACTGCACCTTAGGACTGCAAAAATGACAACCTTTCTTTATCTCGGCTTAAACTAGGAATTATTTCCACTCCTTCCTTCAGGGTAAAGTACTGTAAACCTTGGTCCCACTGCTAGCCGCGTTTCCGTCACTATCTAGGAGGAGGTGTAGTAACTGTCTAAGCACTGTGTCCCAGTGTCTGGATTTTTGAACAGATGTAAGAGCTGCACTTGTCTGCTCATAGAATGAAGTCCAATTCTGATTTCACAGCCTCTGCCCAGGCTTTGACTTCATTCTGTCTATGAGCAGATACACAGCCCTCACAGGTGCTCATACACACTTCTGAGTCTACTGCTTCCAGCTGTTCCTGTTTTCATTAGTAAGCAAGCAATGTGAGAAAGCAGAAAGGAGGGCTGGGATGATACTGGGATGCATAGGGAGAGGCATCACCAGTAGATAACAGAAAGTTATAATCCCTCTGTACAGACAGGTGGTGCGACCTCATCTAGAGTACTGTGTGCAGTTCTAGAGACCCAGTCTCCACAAGGACATAGAAAGAATGGAAGCAGTCCAGAGGAGGGCAACTAAAATAGTGCAGGGTCTACATCAGAAACCATATGAACAGAGATTAAAGGAGTTTAATACGTATACCTTCGAGGAAAAGAGGGAGATGGAGGACATGGTCAAAACCTTCAAGTGCTTCAAGGGAATCAACAAAGTGCAAGAGGGTAGCATCTTTCAGAAAAAAGAAATGTGCAAGAACAAGGGGGAACAATTTGAAGATAATGGGGGGATGGCTCAGGAGCAATGTGAAGAAGTATTTTTCGTGGAGAGGGTTGGACGCATGGAACAGCCTTCCTGAGGAGGTTGTTGGGTCAAAAACAGTGGGGGAATTCAAGAATGCATAGGACAGGCATAAGGCAATTCTGGTGGGGGTTAGGAAGAAGTAGGCTTTTGGTTGACCATCAATTGGTATCAACCAGTAGAAAACAGGAAGTTGTTATCCCTCTGTACAGACAGTTGGTGAGACACCATCTGGAGTACTACTTGCAGTTCAGGAGACCCCATCTCTACAAAGACATAGACAAGATGGAGGCAGTCCAGAGGAGGGCAACCAAAATGGTGCATGGTCTGCAACAAAAGCCATTTGAAGAGAGACTAAAGGAGCTTAATATGTATACCCTTGAGGAAAGGGGGAAGGAATGATATAAACATTTAAGTACCTCAAGGGAATCAATAAAGTCCAAGAGGGTAGCATCTTTCAGAAAAAGAAATGTGCAAGAACAAGGAGACACAATTTAAAGATAGAGGGGGGATGGTTCAGGGGAATGTGAGGAAGATTTTTTTCACAGAGAGGGTGGTGGATGCATGTAACAACCTTCCTGAGGAGGCTGTGGGGTCAAAAACAGTGGCAGAATTCAAGAATGCATGGAACAGACATAAAGCAATTCCTGTGGGGGGTAGGGAGAAGTAGGCTGTTGGTTAATTAGGATCCACAGCTTATCCATTAGGTAGGGAAATGGGCAGACTAGATAGGCCAAGCGATCCTTATCTGCCATCAGAGTCTATGTTTCTATGTTAACTAGGCCCTGCAGCTTATCCAATAGATAGGGAAATGGGCAGAATGGGTGGGCCAAGCAGTCCTTATCTGCCATCAGAGTTTATGTTTCTATATTTCATTAACTATCTGTGTGCTGCTGACCCATTTTATATGGTAGTAATGGAGATATGGGGGCAGAATGTTTAAAGAGCTGGTACACCTCCTCCTACATGGTGACTGAAACGTAGCTGGCAGCCTGATGGAGGTTTTAGCACATTAATCTGAAGGGAGGGGTGCAAATAATTCCTAATTTAATCTGAGTCTATTCAGTGTATGTGTTCATTTATGGGGGCCCCTCTTAGCGCTCTTCCTCCCACTTCTGCGCTTGTTGTTACATAACAACCATATCATAAGAATACCATTTTTTAACTGCTGGGCCCCAATATTTCATTTAAAAAATGTAAGTTTCTAGCCACAACAGTTCCAGAGTAAGACATTTCAAAAGGTATTTTCTTTAAAATCTAATAACTTTGAAACTATTAGGGCTAGATGCTTCTTAAATAAATCATCTTTTTTAAAACAAAGCCTAGAGACAGCTAATAAGATACTTATCCTTAATATGTCACAACAATGACCATATGTCATTACAGAAAACATAAAATGTTTGTTATTGATGTTGAAAAAAAATGATTCACTACATTTTTAAAGTCTTGTCATTGTTAGCATATTATATTAACATGTATATGCATGCAGCAGCACAGGACAATTGTATTAAGTGTTCAAATTGTACAGCTTTCAAGATGTAGCTTCATGTATTAATAAAATGTCATATCATTTTTGGAAGTGGTGGAAGACACTAATGCTTGTTTTGTCTAAGAATAAATATGAGGAAGGACTTGGCTGATCTAAAAACTTAGACATTGTATTCTTTTTATATTGGCTCGTGCTTGCACGCCTGCCAACATATTGCAGTAGTGTCAGATTTGGAGGTGCAGTCACTGTGGGCGAATGCAGGCACGCATCAGTAGGTGCGTCCCTCATTCCCCAATAAGTCAGCATGCAGGCGATATGCAAAGTGGCCACCAGATCTAACAAAAGTGCCGCTGCAATGAGAGGCAAGCTCGTCATGCAGCTGCACTATAGCACGCCTCTTGACGTGCCCTTCCTGGTGAAGCATTCTACTAAACATGGTGCCCCACAGTTCATGTGCCGACGGGGAGCCCACTCCCCATTGGCATAATGGCCCCTCTCCCATTTCAATTGTGTGTCAAGGGGGTGCCCAATCGCCCTCTGCATCATGTAGCCCCCATAGTCTTTCTTTGCTGATGGGGGCCCAATCCCCGTCAGCTTCAGGTCCCCGTTCCCAGTTCAATCTGCCAATGGGGGAGTCCACTCCCCATTGGCATAATGTCCCCCCTCATTTGTTGTGTGCCAAGGGGGTTGCCCAATCCCCCTCAGCTCTTGCCCCCTCCCCCCAATTGGTATGTGCCAATGGGGTGCCCAATCCCCATCGGTACAGCCCCCCAAAACACTCAGGTAGCCCACCCCAGCATGCCAAATTCCCTGCAAAAAAAGAAACATCCCACCATTTTTTCTTTTTTTTTTAAACCTAAAAACCAGAAAATGGTCCCTCGTCGAGTCCAGTGGCCCTCCCCAACCCATGCTCACCCTCTGCGCAACCTGCCTCCCCACCTTCCCTCACCCCATACTTACCTCTGGAGCATAGCGAGATGATCTTCAGTGGATCTGGAACATGTCTGCACTCTTTAAAGCTGTCCGCGAACTGAAGAAATGCTGGTAAGCTGTATAAGTGCATAAATAGGGGTTCTTTTTCAACTTTGGTGAATATCTCAGCCGTTTTGGGGACTTTTGCCACTAAATTTTCAGCATGGGGTTATTGGAACCCCTCCTCATGAATTCAGTCACCGTCATGGCATTATTCCATCCTGAAAGGTGATTTTGTGGTCACTGCGTGGAATCACCTTTCGGTACTGATTAACAAAACGACAGTGCTGCTGTTCATGAGGTGGGATCTCAAAAAGCCTACATTGCAAATTTGGTGGAAAAAATCTAAAAAATTACTGTTTTACAAGCATGCATTGCACAGTTTACATGAACGCTCGTAACTTCATGAATCTGTAATATTTTCACTCCAGATTTTCAACACTAGCATATCCCCATGCCTTCTTTTGAACAGTACAGCTGTCATTTTACATATCCTGGCCAAAATGTGTTTTCGCACTTCCAGTGCAGAATAGCGCAGTCTCTGTGGGAAATCAGTTTTAGGGACAGTTTGAGAAAATGACAGTGCCACTGTTCATGAGCAGAGGTCCTAAAATGCCTATGTTGAAAATTTGGGGATGAAAGTCCATAAAATGACAGTGTTATAAGCCTGTGTTGCGCAGTTTCCATGCACCCTTTGTAACTTCTCAAATTTGCAACATTTTCATGCCAGAATTTCAACATTGGCATTTTTTCACACCTCCTTATTAACAGTGCAGATGTCATTTTTCTCATCCTGCCCAAAATGTGTTTTCGCACCTGTGGCATACAATGGCATGGTCACCGTGGGAAATCAACTTTTGGGACAGATTAAAAAAAATCACAGTGCAGCTGGCCTGGTGGTGCTGAGGGTTGAGGCGCTGGACACCACACCTCACTCCATGCCGGCGACCTGGGTTCAGGAGCGGACTCGGGTCGCTGGTGGGCCGGCCGGGGGGAGTTAGGCTTGAGCGTCCCACGACAGCTCGCCTACTCCGGGGAGGGTCAAGGCTAAAGCCTGAACACTTGTCTGACTCCGAGTGGAGGCTCGGAGTACTGCAAGCCCCCAATGTTAAGGGGAAGGGCTGCCAACATACAGCGTGACGTCGGCGCTCTGCGCCTTGAAGTCAGGGAGTCCTATGCCCTAGGGGGTGGGAGAAAACCGGAAAAACACCTGCCATCTCCGGGAAGATGGAGCCTCCGGAAATGTGCCCTCAATGTGCCTCCGCCCACCCGATGGCCCCCGGACCGACAAAATCTGATTGTTGGGGTAAGGGGGCTCTGCCCCATCCCCACTCAGGGGGGTAAACCAAAGCTCTATGGGGTCCTGGTGGGGTTATACGGGCAGGATGGAAGGCAGAGGGATGTCTACCTTGAGGCTCCTGAAAGGTCGGGGATGGCAGGCAGGAAGGAGGAAAAATAGTAATTAAAAAAAAAAAATCACAGTGCCACTATTTATGGGGGGAGATCCCAAAATGCCTATGTTGAAAATGTATCTCTGCAGGGTGGGGGTGAGGTTGGCGTCAGTTCAATACTTCACTGCCATTCCTATTATGCATCTGTAACTCCTGCACTACCAATGCCAATGCCAGTGAGACAACATTCTGCATTGACAAATGCTTGTTGTAACATCTATGTTGGTCCAATAAAAGGTATCAAACCCTTTACTCCTGACAAGTTCTTTTATAGATTCATAGACATTTGTCATCAGAAAACGACCCTCCTGGCCTGTCAGCCCTCCCATTCCCTCCCTCTGCTTCCCCCCAAGATTCCCCTTCCTCTCCCCTTGACAACCCCTTGTGTTTATCCCAGGCCTTCTAGAAATCCTCCAGTGTACTGGCACTCACTACCTCCTCTAGCAGTCTATTACAGTGCTCAGCCACTCTCTCCATGAAGTAATACTTCCTAACATTTCCCCTAAACCTTACCCTTCCACTTTCAATCCATTCCCCCTAGTTCTTAGATCTACCTTCCCTGAAAATAAGCGCGCCCCCACTTTATTGATCCATTTCACATACTTGAATGTTTCAGTCATGTCCCCTCTCTCCCGTCTTGTCTCCAGATGATACAAATCCAGATCCTTCAGCCTCTCCTCATATGTCTCTCCACTTAGCCCATGCACCATTTTAGTTGCCCTTCTCTGCACCATTTCCATGCCATTGAAGTCTTTTCATAACTGGGCCTGCAAAACTGCACCCCATACTCCAGATGTGGCCTAACCATGGAACTGTAGAGTGGCATCAACACCTCCCTCCTTCTGCTGGTTAGTCCTCTCCCTATGCACACCAGCATCCTGTTAGCTGAGCCCACTCCCTTGCTGCACTGGATCCCCACCCTAAGGTCATCAGTGATTATAACTCCTTGATCCTTCTCCTGCCTGGTTGCAGCCACTATCTCCTCCCCAAGCAACCTAGGGTGAAGGCCATCAAGGCCCATGGCCCTGTTCAGCCTCAGCTTATCTTATTCCTCCCTTGCCTCTTCCACACTGATTGGGCTAGGATCCACCTCCCTCCATTTCCCTTCTCACTCAGTGCTGGTCCCCTCTTTTCCCCCTCTGTTGTGAAAACTGAGTTGAAGTATCCATTCAGCACCTCAGCTTTCTTGAAATCCCCTTCCACCTGCAATCCCCCCTTCCCCTTAATCCTTACTATTCCCTGCCTTACCTTCCTCCTTTCCCTTTTGCACCAAAAAAATGACTTGTCCTGCCCCATTTGGCCTACCTTGCAATTCTCTCCTCTGTTTCTGCTTTAGTCTTCCTAATCCTCTGCTCTGCCACCCTCAGCTTCTCTTTGTAAGTTTCTCTCTCCTCCCTCCCTTCCGTGCATCCTTTTATATTCCCTGAATGCCATTTTCATCTCCTCTATTACCTCCCTCATCTCCTTATTGAACCACAGTGGCATCCTCCTTATTTTGTTCATCCTCACCCTCCTTACACATCCCTCTGTCACTGTAAGGAGACCCCCTTGATATTTTTCCATAGTTCCTCTGCAATTCCCTCCATCCCCTGCCACCCCCCACTTCCTCCCAGAATATCTCCCTTATCCTGGAAAAATCTGCCCGCCTGAAGTCTAGGACATTCGTGGTGGTTTGACTAGCCTCATAACCTGCTCTGAGCTTGAAGCCCACTGCGCTGTGGTCACTATCTCCCAGGCTGGCCACCACTCCCCCACTCCCTCCATGCTATCTCTGTTGGTTAGGACCATGTCAAGTATGTTTTCCTCCTTTGTGAGCTACCTGACTAGCTGCTGCAGGAAGGCACCCTTAGAATCTCCCCACTCCTAGCTGACCTTGCCGATGGGATGACCCAGTCTATATCTGGGAGATTTAGATATCCTACCAGCTGAATCTCCCCCTTCTGAGTCATTCTTTGAACCTCCTGCAGCATCTGAAGGTCCTTTTCCTCACTCTGCATAGGGGTCTGCATACTACCCCTAGTCTTAATGCTTTCCCAGCCTTCCTACGCAGCATGATCCACATGTTTTCCACTTCTCCCTGCTCTTCCATCCCTTCCATGACCTTGATTCCCTCCCTGATGTATAGCGCTACTCCTCCCTCCCTCCTGCCGATCCTATCCCTCCTGAATAACCTGTAGCCCGGGACCCCTACTTGCCAGTCATGGTGCTCGGACCACCATGTCTCAGTTTTGGCTACAATATCTAATCCCTCATCCTCCCTTAATGTTTCTAAATCTAACATCTTCTTACTCAAGTATCTGGTGTTTGTGGAAAGTCCCTGACACCAATTTCCCTCCATACACCCCCTTGCCCTAAGCATGTTTTTGCTTAACATTCTTTCACTCTCCTGGGGGGGGCTGAATACCCCCTGACACTCCCTGGCAAGTCATTTTGTGAGTCATCCACCCCCCAATTTAGTTTATACCATATGTTTGCTCAATGAATTCCTTCAATTTGATTCTCAGTACTGCTTTTCCCTTCCCATTTAGATGCAGTCTGTCTTGGGCATATAGGCTTTCATCATTTCATGTTGTCCCCCAGTTCCCCATTAACCCATACCCCCTCTGCCTGCACTATCCCACTAATCATTGGCTGAGCTCCCTAATCCTGTGTTTCCTTTTAGTGCTCACTTTCTGCACAGGCAACTACTCTGAAAAAGATATAGATCAGAACCACAGGCTGCTACAAAAACTAGCAAGTGCCGTAAGTCTCATCAGTACTTCCAACAGGCTGCTCCCATCTAAATCATTTGTCCCCAGATGGAAAATCAGGTGTATTTTCTCAACCTGTGGCTTGCCCCATTGTGGAATATGATTAATTACCTCTGATGCTGTCATACCCAGCAAGCACTCCACCCAAACCACACTACCACTGCCCCCCATTCAATTTCTCTTAAAATTGAATCCCCAAAGAGGAGGACCCTGTCCCTGTTTTGCTTTTGCTTATTATGTATTACCTTTTCTGTACTCCTAGTTCTAGGTGTCTCTTTTACCTCCCTTTCCACTTCAACTCCTTTGATTCTGTCCTCATCCTGAGCCCCCCTCCGAGTTACTCTCCCCTTACACTCCCCACTGGTGTTACCTGCTTCACTACTACTCCTCCTTGCCTCTCTAACATCTGTTACTTCCCCCCGTTGTTCTTCTGTTGCCAGTTCTCAATCATATTTTCTGTTTGAGGTAGTAACCTTCTCATGCACCTCCTCTGTTTTGACATCTAGGCACTTGCTATCTTGAGCCTCTCCTTTACCTCCTGGCTTCCTTTCAGCTTCCCCTTCTCCCTTATCCTCCATTATGCTATCTCTCTCCTCCTCCTGCAAACTCAGAATCCCTTCCATGCTCAGTTCTACCCCTTCCCGAATTGCTGCTGCCCCCCTTCTCATGTTCCTAGCTCTCTCTTCCCTTCCATTCATCCCCTTTTTCTTGGCCATGCCTGTTGCTCTTCCTGGTCCTTTTAGCACTCCCTCCTTAAATGTGTCTGCTAGAGGAGTGTACCTTTTGGACACTGTAATAGCTTTCCCATCTTGTGGCTTCCTACCCCCTACTGCTGAGATATATGGCCCTTCCTGAAGCCCCTTCCCCTAATCGTTACTTCTCACCAGGCAAATCTCTCCTCACCTCCTGTTCTTGGACCCTTAAGTCCCTGTTCTGCCCTATCCAGCCCCAAGTCTCCATGTCCCCAGCCGGTCCCTGTTGTATAACTATGTTAATTTATGTTTGATGTCATGCCCAATTTGCCCCCGACTCCAGTCTTGGCACCTCTCCCCAGTGTGGCCTGCTTGGTCCACCTCCTGTCCTTTCTGTCATCCTGCCTCCTGTCCCCTACCCATTTACCTTCTGTGTTTCTCTTTTCCAGTTCCCTTATTGACCAAGACATTTCCCTTTTTAGTCACAGTAGCTCAGCCTCCAGCAGCCCTAGTTTTTGACAAACTGGGCAATCAACCAGCCCCCAGAGAGTGCTCAAGAGTTTGGCTGCTCCGCAGTTGTTACATCCCACAACCCTCCCTCCTCTGTGTCCCCTATCTCATCCCTCTATTGGCACTCCCCCTATCCTGCCACTGACCCTCCCCCAGGTGCACCCTTGTATTCTTCCCCCTCCAGTAACTTCTGCGGTCCCTCCTGCTGATCCATCCCCCCCCCTTGCCTGTCATGCTCCATGCAATCAAGTAAAAATAAAACCTTCAGAAAACAAGCCGTAGCCCAACACTTCACCTGTGTAATCAGCACACTCTTTAAATACCCTTAAATTATATTTTCATGAACCTTTATGATGATTTTTTAGCTGCACACACACACACACACACACACACTCTACCTACTTTCCCTCTTTCCTATTTAGCCAACTTTCCACATTAATTAGTCTCACCAAAACAGTTTCCCCAGTCCACGATTTGCTTGCAGCTTTGAACAGCCCCCTTTTTGTATTAAGTCTTTCCACACCAAAAGAAGCTTATTATGGGAGCATTAAGCTGTATTGTCTGTCCCAAACACTTCTCACTATTCTAAGTGGCATTTATATCAATTCTAATCAGTTTAGACAGCCTGCCCCTAACCCAACCCTAGATATTGATATATCTTTTAAACAAACCTAAGGATTTCAACACTTAAACTGTACTTACCCCAACACATCCTTAGATATTGTTAAACCACTGAAACAATTCTAAAAATGTTAACACAACAACTCTAAGAATTTGAACACTTTAAGCAGTAATGTCCCTGAAATACTTATAAAGCTTGCTACACATTTGTAAATAGATTGCCCTTTAGCTTCATGAGTCTAACCATTTAAACAACTCTAAGAATGTTAACACCTAAGCTGCAATGTCCCAGAAATGCTTATAAAGCTTGCTACATATTTCTAAGTAGTTTGCCCTTTAGCTTCACGAGTGCTTTGTATTGCTGCCCCCCTTACAGTACCTTAGTTGATATCTAAAAAGCAGTTGTCCATTATTGCATATTTCCCCTTTAAATAGTCAAGTTCTTCCATGATGCCTTTGATCAACAAGTCTCTGAGAGCCACTCACCTTTATCTGTTCAACCTAATCTCCTTGAACTCAAAAGTAGAGTCACACCCCATTTTGTGTTCAGTCCAATCTCCTCGAACTCAAGAGTACTTAAACAGCAGTGGTGGAGGGGGTGGGTGGCGGGCATTTTATTCTGCAGTTGCTCTCTGCCGAAACTCAGGTGCTAAGTTCAGTCACCCTTTTCTAATGCCTGGACAACTTTTGTTTCTGACACCTCATGCCCTGATTGGCTTACTGCCAAAACTCAGGTGCTGAGTTCACGTGCCCTTTTTAAAGCCTGGATGACTTTTGCCTCTGGTGCTTCTGGCCCTGTTTGTCTTACTGATGAAATTCAGGTGCTGAGTTCAGGTGCCCTTTTTAAAGCCTGGATGGCTTTTGTTTCTGGTGCCTCCTGCCCCAATTGGCTCACTGCCAAAACTCAGGTGCTCAGTTCAGGTACCCTTTTTAACGCTTGGATGGCTTTTGTTTCTGGTGACTCAGGCCCTGATTGGCTCACTGGGCCTTCTCCCAGCTTTCTGCTGATTGGAGATGCCTGATACCTTTTCTTGTGGCCAGATTGGAACTGTCACCAATCCTCTCTTCTGCAGCTGAAAACAACGCAGGATGTGTCTCTAGTCCCGCACCAAAAAAACACAGCTCCTCTCTGTGGCCAAAATTGCAGCTGAACTACTCTGCCCAGCTGCTCTCTGCTGAAAACTCTTCTATTTTACTAATCATCCTACCCCTACTTGCACACCAAGGGTAGGAGTGGCATGGTTGTATTGGGGCTACCATACACTTTTCTCTATAATGTATTGTGTAAACCAACTCTTAGTTTCCAGATTTTTAAAGCATGGATGTTTTTTGTTTCTAGCAACTCAGACCCTGATTGGCTCACTGGGTCTCCTCCAAACTTGCGACTGATTGGAGCTTCCTGATGCCACTTCCCATGGCTGGATTGGAGCTACCACCGATCTGCTCTTCTGTGGCTGAAAATGCTGCTGGATGCATCTCTAGTCCCAACCAGTGACTGCACCAAAAAAATGCCGCTCCTTTCCATGGCCAAAATTGCAGCTGAACTACTCTCCCCAGCTGCTCTCTGCTGAAAACTCTTCTGTTTTACTGATCTCCCTACCCCTACCTACACACCAAGGATATCACACTTTTAAATGTGCCTTAGCTTCCCCAGCAACACATTTCAAACCAACCAATCAAGGAATCAATAAGCTATGTTAATTTTTTGTTCATCCGATAAAGATTATCACAATCCTCAACTAAATAGTTCTAAAGGGTATCAGGCACCTCATGATACGTCTGAAACATTTTTAAATTTTCTGCTTAATTTATGTTTATGAATTTTCTGTAGTTTTCTTCCTGGTTTTCTTTTTTGATGACGTACATTAACATGAAGACAAATCACTGTATGCTAGACTTCATCTGCTCTGGCTCCTCCTTGTCTATACCTGACATCACAATCCTCTGTTTAAGACATCATAATGGCTTCCAACAAAACAAATGAGGATGTCCTTATGGAGGCTGTCCAAATGAGAGAGTCTAAAATTATTCCTGGACAGCAGAGGTGAAGCTATGTGGAAAGATTAGCTAATCTCAGCATGTACTGCTTGGAGACCAGGAGAGGGGGACAAGGATAAATAACTTGAAACTATTTAGGCTTAGTGATAGGTCCATTATGAGGGTACAAAACTTTAATCTGATGGGGAAAATTTAGGAGATCCTAGACAAGAAATTGTTAAAGAGGATGGTGGAAAAGTGGGATGTACCCGATGAGCTGGTTAATACTGAGAGGGTAGCTAGTTTCAAGATATGGTGCTATAGATAGATGGAATTGGAGATGCTGCTGCTGTCTGCCAAAACTCAGATGTCTTTCAATAGCTGGCTATGTACTTTTCAGAAGAGACCGAGGTACAAAAAGTGGGAGTGGAGTGGCCCTGTATGTCAATGAAAATATCAAAGCTACAGAAATTCAGAATACACATAAGGAGCCAGAAGAACTGTGGGTCACTCTGGAAACAGGAAATGGGACAGCCATAAGAACTGGGTTGCCTACAGGCCCCCAGACCAGGGGGAGGACATAGACACAATACTGTTAGAAGATATACAAAACATGACAGCTAAAGGGGAGGTTCTGATAGTAGGAGCCTTCAACATGTCAGATACAGATTGGTCAATACCAGCAGGAACATCTGCCAGAACTAGACACATGGCGGATTCCCTGCAGGGGGAGGCCCTCAAACAACTGGTACAACAACCCACAAGAGACAGGGCTATCCTAGATTTAGAACTGACTAACAGGGAAAGGATCACAGATCTCCAGATAGAAGGTCATCTGGGGGCCAGTGACCGTCACATGGTATGGTTCAATTTGGCCACTACAACTAAATCATCCCATTCCAAGACAAAAATATGGGACTTCAGAGGAGCTGACTTTGATAAGATGGCCAACAGAGTTAAGCTAGCCCTGGCAAAAAGAAATACAGGTGAGGGGGTACAGGCAAAGTTGGCAAGCACTAAGGATGCAATACCTGAAGCAACATCCCATTGTGTTATAGAGAAAAGGTAGTACAAAAGAAGAAGAAGGAAACCACTTTGGTTCTCAAAAACAGTAACAGAAAAGGTCAGAGCTAAAAGGCTGGCCTTCAGGAAATATAAGGGAACACAGTGGGATGAAGATAGGGAGACATACCAAACTTCCCTAAGGGAAGCAGGGAAGGCAGTAAGGCAGGCAAAGGTCCAAACTGAGGAAACACTAGCACAAACAGTAAAAGAAGGTGCAAGACTTTCTATAGATACATTAGTAAAAGGAGCAAGTCCAGAAGGAGTATTCCTAAGATCAAAGGAGATAAGGGAGCATGTGAGGAGGAGAACCATGTAAAAGCATTTATCCTAAATAGATACTTCTGCTCAGTATTTACTGAAGAGAAGGTAGGGCAGGGCCCACAGCTCAGCACCATGGACACAGGGGGAAGGAGGTGAGCACTAGTCCCTTCACAAAAGAAAGGGTCCTACAAGAGCTCGATAAGCTCAGGGTGGACAAGGCAATGGGACCTGATGGCATACATCCCAGGTTACTAAAGGAGCTAAGGGTGGAATTAGCAGAGCCATTATCAGAATTGTTTAGTGAGTCTCTGAGCACAGCAGAAGTCCCAGAAAACTGGAGAAGGGCTCATGTGATCCTGCTCCACAAGTGTGGTAGCAGGGAGGAGGCAGGGAACACAGACCAGTCAGTCTTACCTCAGTAGTGGGCAAGATTATGGAGGCACTCCTTAAGAAAAGGATAGTGCAACACCTGGAATCCATTGGAGCACAGGATCAAAGACAGCATGGATTTACAAAAGGAAGGTCCTGTCAAACTAATCTCATAGATTTCTTTGACTGGATAACCAGAGTGGTGGACCAAGGGGGAGCAGTTGATATCACCTACCTTGAATTCAGCAAAGTTTTTGATACTGTTCCATATAGAAGATTGATTAATAAGCTGGGTAGGCTCAGAGTGGGTCAGAAGTTGGTCAACTGGGTGGCAAACTGGTTGACGGGCAGAAAACAGAGAGTGGTGGTAAACGGTATGCAATCAGAAGAGATGCAAGTCACAAGTGGGGTACCTCAGGGATCAGTCCTGGGGCCAGTCCTCATCATTATATTCATCAGTGACATTGCAGATGGACTGGAGGGTAAGGTTTGTCTGTGTGCAGATGACACCAAGATCTGCAACAGAGTAGATGATCCAGATGGGGTGGGCAGAATGAGAAGAGATCTGGATAAACTAGAAAAATGGTTGGAAGAGTTGCCACTGGGGTTTAATGCAAAGAAGTGCAAGATCATGCACATTGGGAAGAGAAACTCTGGGGCCACCTATAGGCTAGGAGGGGAGTTGCTGGTAGTCACAAGGGAAGAAAGAGACTTGGGCATCATCATCATCATCGATGACCTGAAATCATCCAAGCAGACCACTAAAGCAGTAGGTAAGGCTAGGGGGATGTTAGGGTGTATTAGTATGTTATCACAAGTTGGAAGAGGGAGGTAATAATCCCTCTTTACAAGACACTGGTTAGGCCCCATCTGGAGTACCACGTGCAGTACTGGAGGCCACACCTTCACAAGGATGTTAACCAAATTGAGGCAGTCCAGAGAAGGGCAACCAAAATGGTGCAGGGACTGCATCAGAAAACATATGAGGACAGATTAACAGAGCTCAATATGTATACCCTAGAGCAAAGGAGGGAGAGAGGTGATATGATCGAAACAGTCAAACACCTTAAGGGTATTAACAAGGTGAAAGAGTCTACCATGTTTCAATATAAGAAAAATAGCAGGACAATATGACACAGCATGAGATTAGAGAGAGGCAGATTAAGGGGTAATGTGAGGAAGTTCTTTTTCACAGAAAGGGTGGTGGAAGCATGGAATGGCCTTCCTTAGGAAGTGGTGGATATGAATATAGTGCAGGGCTTCAAACAGGCATGGGATAGGCATAAGGGAGCAATACAGATGAGTATGAATAGATAGGCTATTGACAGAGCAAGGGTCGATGGCACATTTATAAGGTAGAAAAAGAAATGGGCAGACTGGAATGGCCTTGTGGTCCTCATCTGCTGTCAACTTCTATGTTTCTATGTTTCTTTTTAAAACCTGGATGGCTTTTGTTTCTGGTACCTCAGGCCCCGATTGGCTCACTGCCAAAACTCAGGTGCTGAGTTCAGGTGCCCTTTTTATTTTATCATAGAAAAGTTTATTATTTTCCCAGTTACAAAGCTGCGCAGGTTAAACACATTATAGCAGATAGGGATACAACATATTTTAACCTCAAGAGACAACCAAAGGAATAATCACATGCTAGCTAGGTCTTCACAGTCAGAGGCCTGTAACAGATAAATAAAGTAAGCAGCCTGTCAATCAGGAAATGTCAGGCTTCATGCACTACCAAAAGACAGAGGAAAAAGGATGTGAAACGTCTGACAAGCAAGGTGGCCATAAAGGGAGTACATGGCACTGTCTCATGGGATAAACAAGCCCTTTAGTGAGTAGAAGACTGAGTCAGGGGCCAAGAATCCCAACCCTTCCAGGAGAGAAGAAATTAAGACTTCTGGAAGAAGAAGACGTTAGAATTGACTGGAATCAAGAGAAAATAAAGGGAAAAAGGGGGGGGACCTTAGACAGGTGCCTTGCCGAGTAAAGGGGGTATTTTGCATAGGCATGATTGCAGATAGGCATCCCACTTCTTGTGATACCTGGAAAGCGCCCCTTGGTTAGAATAGGAGAGCCTGTCATGTATGGCGAGGTTGGCCAGCACAGCACACCAGGCCATGATAGAAGGAGGTGATGGTTTTCTCCAATTCATCAAGATAGCCCACTTGGCCTCCTGTGTCACTACCAGAACCCATTCCTTGTGATGGGGGGGAAGTGTGTTCAAGGAGAAGGGATCACCCAGGAGTATCATAGGGTCAGTAAGGTCAACTGGGCTTCCTAATACACTGGCATAGTCTGCTGAGACTGAAGCCCAAAAAGAGGTGAGTTGGGGACACTGCCAGAGCACATGTAGGATATGGGCGGGGCTCTCTTGACATCTCCAGCATTGAGAGTGATTAATGATCCCCTTAGAGTGAAGGGCAACAGGGGTCCTATACCACCTAAGTAGGATTTTCAGTTGAATTAGTTGTCTCTTGGCATCCTTGTAAGCCATACGAGCTGCCATAATCATTGCTTCCAAGTGTCCGGAGGTATGGGGCCTTGAAGGTCGAATTCCCATTTGCATCTGCAGGACCCCATAGGGTCGGGCTGAGAATCTCACATGACTCTGTAGAATGGCCAAGCCAGGCCCTGGGTTCCCAGCCACTGCCACTTAGGGTCAGAGGTGGATCAGGACTGAAAGTCTTGGACTGCACTATGGATCTGGAGGCATTTCCAGAAGTCCTGGGCTGAGAGGTTGTGTTGGGACTTCAGCTGTCATAGGACATCAATTTGGTGGAGTTATGCATGTACAAGTCTTAAATAGTCAAGATGCTGTGTGAGGCCCATCCCGACCAAAAGACTGGTTTGTTGTTGACAGATATCTGCTGATTATTCCAGAGACAGGTGCATTGCAGGGGAGGGGGAGGGTGTCAGGCTGCACGAGGAGTGTGGGAGATGGCCATGGCCATGTGCCAGGCCCGTATTGTTTCCAACATAACAGGAGTCATTGAGGGGGATGACTTAGGGGCAATTAGGAGAAGCATACTTAGAGGGCGAACCTGTGCCAGGCATGCTTCCAGCTCAGTCCACATAGGGGGCTGGGATTGAGAGGGAACAAATCACTTCATGTCCTGTGCTGCTAAGTAGGCAAGATGTTAGCCCTCGAGCCATGGAAGACCGAGGCCCCCGTTGGACCAGTGGGCTCACTGCTTGCTGCAACTCCAACGGGGTGGTTTGCCCTTCCAGAGCTGCAGAGACATTAGTTTGTCTAGAGAGTGGAATCGCTTAGGGGAGAGATGAATGGGGAGGTTCTTAAGCAGATAAGCCACCAGAGGGAGCAGAAACATCCGTAGTGCTTCCACCTTACCTTACAGAGATAAATTAAGCTTGCGCCAACGGTCTATCTCTGCTATAAGGGAGGTCAAAAGAGAAGAAAAGTTGGTAGCTTTGATATCTTTCCAATTATAAGGAATAGCCACCCCAAGGTAGGAAAACCGTTATGGGGCCCAGGCCACGGCCAAACCCTGTAGGCAGTCCCTGGAGCAGGCAGGGTTCAGTGGGGCGAGGGTGGTTTTCTTTTGGTATACTTGCAAGCCCAACAATCCAGCAAAGTTCTGTAGGATGGATAGTGCCTTGGGCAGGGATTGTTGATATAAGAGTGAGTGAGCAGGAGGTCATCCGCATAGGAGGCAGCCAGATGGGAGATGCCCGCCATCTGTATACCGGTCATGTCCTCAGAGGATAAAAGCTTCCTCATCAGTGGATCCATAGCCACCAGGAATAGCAGGGGAGAAAGGAGACAGCCTTGGCGCATACCCCTGTGCAGCGGAAGGGGAGATATCCTTGTTGGTTAAGACCCTAGCCATTGGGGAACTGTACAATGTGGAGATCCATTGCCAGAAATAAGGGCTAAAACCATATAGTCAGAGGACCTCACGCAGGTAACCCCATTCCACCAAATCAAATTCTTTGGAAAAATCCACTGCGAGGGCTGCCATGGGTACTGGGAAATGTAGCACTAACCATTTAAGGTCAAGCTCAAGTCTGGTGTTGTCAGCCCTAGATTTCCCTTTGGTGAAGCCCACCTGTGAAGGGTGAATTATGGAGGGTAAGACATCCACCATCCTGTTGTCAAGAATTTTTGCTGCAATCTTCATGTCAGCTGAGAGGAGGGAGATGAGGTAGGTTAACGCAGTCAAGAGGATCAGTGTTTTTTTTCAGGAGGAGGGTAATCAGGGCTTCCCTCATCATGGGGGGTAGGATCCCAGAAGCATGTGCTTCCTGCAGGACAAGAAGAAGATGGGTTGGATATCTCCTGGCTCAGCAGCTGACAAAGTTCGACCATCATGCCATCAGGACTGGGGGCTTTCCCTTTGGTGAGTTGTGACAGTGCAACTCACAGCTCTTCAGCTATGAAGGGTTTGTCCAGGGACTCCACCACTTCTGGAGAGAGACAGGGTATGTCAGACTGCAGACTTATGCAGCTCCCTGGACAGTTTATTGATATCAAGGGAGGCTCTAGGTTGGTACAAGGACTAGTAAAAATGCTGCATGACGGCGTTGACCCCTTTGGGGTCAGAGAGCACCTTCCCAGAGGGGGGCCCTGAGTGCATGGATGTGGGATGTGGCTTGCTGCTTCCTCAGCTGATAAGCCAGAAGTTTCCCACCTTTGTCCTTCCCCCCCATCCCAGTAAATGTGTCTGGTCCAAAGGAGCAGCCGCTCCACTTCCTGCTGCAGAAGGGTATTAATACCTGCTCTCGGATACCCAACAAGGCTTCAGGAAAGGACACAGCACAACGACTGCACTCCTTAAATTCACCACAGACACTCTTTCAAAAATGGATACTGGCAATCTGACTGGGGCTGTCTTTATTGACCTCACAAAGGCTTTTGACCTTGTTGATCACACTTTGCTTCTCTCCTCACTTCGACACCTGCATTTCTCCTCCTCTGTTGTTGTCTGGTATGAAAGCTACCTGACAAATAGAACTCAAGTGGTGAAATGTAATTCCTCTCTATTGAACAGTACCACCATTAACATTGGTGTACCTCGGGGCTCCATCCTAGGGCCCCTCCTATTCTCTCTTTATGTAAATAACATTGGAGCTGCTCTAAAATCCTGCTCTGCTATTCTATATGCTGATGATCCTGTCATCTATACAAGTTCTACTAATATAGACACTATCAACACAACCCTTTCTTCTGACTTTAACAATATCCAAAACTGGCTATACGACCACAGACTGGCTGTCAACACTAGCAAAACTAAACCCATGCTGCTTGGATCGGCCCCAAAGCTCCGGGCTTGCACAACAGCACTGACGGTGCAGGACTTAGAAAGTCAATTATTGGAATGTGTGACCTCTTTCAAGTACCTGGGCATTCTGCTAGATCAATCTCTTGATCTTAATCTTCATGTACTGTCTGTTTGCAGAGCTGTCAACTCCAAACTGGGTGTTGCATATAAGATTAGTTATATGTTCATGCCATCGGCTAAAATGGCCATTGCGATGGGGATTCTGCTCCCCACCCTAACCTATGGGGCTCCCTTATTTGGGGCTGCTCATAAAACTGACCTACTCAGATGGGATATTACGTATAACAACATATGTCACTATGCCTCTTCTGCTCCTTGGCTTAAGCACCACTGTTAGCTTTATAATGATCTTGGTTGGCTGTCTCCATTAGCTTGTAGGAAATACTACCTTGGCTCTCTTATTGATTCAATAATTCAAAATCAAACCCCTAGATGTCTTGCAGCTATGCTTGTTTCTCAGGACACACTCCATGGTCTATGATCAGCTGATAAATCCTTTCTGAATTTGCCAAGGTGCCACACTAGGAAAGGAACTGTTGCATTTGAGCATGCGGCTCCACAGCTGTGGAATTCCCTTCCCCTCAACATTAGACTTTTTAGCTCCCACACATGCTTTAAGAGAAAACTGCGCTTGAAACTGCTGATTGCTGATACCTGTTCCTGCTTTCACCCTACCTAATGACTGATGTCTCTGGCCATACAATAGTATTTCCTCACCTCTATATAACCCTCTTACTGCCTCAGCCTGTCCCAGCTCCCTTTCCCTGCCCATATACAATCTTGCACTGCAAGCATCTCCCTTACACTTACATACACTTATATAATCTAATTTCATGGCTTGATACCCTCTTCCTCACTTACCGACCTTTTCCTTAATGACACCCCCTGCTCTCAATGGTTATTTCTTCCTTTTGTATTACCTGTTTTTGTTTTTGTGTAACTTGTTCTGTTCATATGATGTGTCACCTGATAATTTATTGTCCAAGGTCCTCTCTATTCGTTGCATAGGTAGGCACCTATGAACTTATGAATGGTCTACTCTGTATGTCTCTGATATATTGTATCCACTTTAACTCATTGTATGTAAAGCGCTTTACTTTGTATGTTCTGATATACTGTATCCTCTTTAACTTATTGTATGTAAAGCACTTATAATTTGTTATCCTGTTAAGTTTCTGCATGTCTGTAGTCTCCCGAGTCTTGCCTGAAAATAGTCATTTTATGGCTAGTGCACTTACCCGGTTAACAAAAGCTAAATAAATAAAAAAAATATGTTATTTAACCCCTGTAATGGCACTGATAAGAGAATAGTCTGAGGAGGCAGCTGAAGCTTCTTTGAAGCAGGCCTCTAACACCGACAACTCAGCTTGAAGCTGTGAGTGTCACTTTACGGGCCCTGTTCTTAGCTGCAGCAAAGGAGATAATACGGCCCTGTAAGACTGCCTTGAAGGCTTCCCAAATGGTGTCTACACTGACCTCACCTCCAGAGTTGAGAGCAAAGTAGGCCTTAACCTCTTCTGCCACCACCTGCTGGAACTCTGTATCTCTGAGTAATAGCGTGTTGCATCTCCACCTAGTACCAGCAGAACTTTGCCCAGAAAGGGTGTAGAAGCACATAACAGGAGCATGGTCCAAGATGAGGATATTGTCTATTCAGTTATTAGAGGTACATTGAACCACTGCTGAGTTGGCAAGCCAGAGGTATATGCAGCTGTGGGTCTAATGAACGGGTGAGAAAAAAGGTATAGTCTCAACCGGTGAGGTTGTCCCTTTTCCAGGGGTCTGTGAGACCCCATTCTTCAATCATTTCTTACAGGGCTACCCTGGCATTGGGATGTGCCTGGGGAGTGGGCCAAGATTTATCTAAAAAAAAATATCCAAGACCAGGTTGAAATCACCCCCAAGCAGAACAGGCATTTGAGGTTAGCCGCCCGAGAGGGTGGTGATGGCCTGACTGACACTGAGGTAAAGGTCGGCAGAGTCGGTATTGGGGCAATATATGTTAGTGACTACCACACTACCCCCTGGGTAGATGAACTGGGCTGCAACCCAGTGGCCCTGTGTAGCAGAATTCACTTCTTCTTCCACTCAGGGGCAGGAACGACGTACTAAAATGGCTGCCCCCTTGGACTTGGCGGGGGCGGAGCTGGCTATGACCCTATCCACCCAGGATTTCTTAAGCCACTGTATGATCTTGGCAGTGAGGTGTGTCTCCTGAAGGAAGGCAATATCAGTGTGTAAGGAACACAGGTACTGAAGCACCTTTGTGCATTTAACAGGGTGGTTCAGTCCCTTGATGTTCCAGGAGACACACTGCAGTCCCGTAGTGGAATTGTTTGACATGATGCAGGTGCAAGTAATATACAAGGAGGGTTACTCACCAGTAGGATGCTTGCTGACAGAGAGAAAGGGAGAGGTACTTGGATTGCAGGAGGGGGGCTAAGGGGTGTATCACGAGGTTATCCTGAGCTGTCAGTGGAAAGTGCAATGACAGCAACCTGCGGATCAACAACAATAACAATTTAACAGTGAGTCAAGAAACCTAAACAAGAGAACAAGTGCACACATGAAAAAACACCAGTTAACTAAAGTAGACCAATATAATCAACCTGAATGTCACTGAAATGGAAATTTTGTTAGAAATGAACTCACTAAGGGTGGTGACGTAACCACATAAAAGTAGCCTCAGTAGAATTGAGGCTCCAAGCTATGCTGTCTTAACCACCTGAAAGGGGGGTACAAGCAGGGGTCGTTCAAAGATAGTCCTTCCTTGAGTGGACTGGTCCCTCTGACATTTATGCACTGGGGAGGGGTGCAGTGGGAAGGGAAGAGGGGAGTGGAGGGAGAGGGGGGAAGGAATGGGGCCCCCCGACTGTCATCGAGCAAACAGAGAATACTCCAGAAAATATCCAGAGTTAATAATCATGCTACAGTGGCATTGATATGAATGCGGATACCCATGAACATGTCACCTCAGTGAAGGGGGGGTAGCCATGAGTAGCACAGCGCTGTCCTGAGTGAGCTGGTCCTGTGGCATGGGCCCGGGCCTAGAGTGGAAACCCACCCCTAGCGGTGAGGGGAGCCAATGCATCCACACACAACTACAGTTAAATGCACTGACCCTGGGAACAAATGGGGGACTGCAATGACAGGGG
Organism: Neoceratodus forsteri; assembly: GCA_016271365.2. Lineage (NCBI taxonomy): Eukaryota > Metazoa > Chordata > Ceratodontiformes > Ceratodontidae > Neoceratodus > Neoceratodus forsteri. The sequence continues at coordinate 707,674,801 of CM028138.1, read as the reverse complement.
TTGTCTGGAACCCCTCAAGGTAGTGCAGGGGTATGGCATACTGGGTGGAGAGCTCATATGGCGCATGACAGGAAGAGGGGAGGAGTAGTAGCAGCCCCAGAACCACCAGTGGACTCATTTTGCCCACCCCCTGCCCAACTATCCCGGGCAAGATAAAGGAGAGAAATTGACCGGTGGGGCAGGAAGGGGTCCCTTAAAATCTCCCAGAGAACTCCATCAACCCAGATAGGAGGGGACCTGTATAAAGACAAAACCACTCAATATTAAAGTTGGCACTACTAATGGGGTGCAGAGTTCTTGTCCAAGAGAGAGACCCGGGATCATCTTTCAGAGGCTTGCGATTGGGCGCTGGTGGTAGTCAAATCTGGGCCCTGTTTGTTGGGCTGTCCCTCACAGACTATGGCAGCAAAGGATTTCAAGCCAGGCTTAACCAGGGAAGGAGCAGATTCAGGACATTCGGCCATTTCTGAGGATGTATCTGCCCAGTCCAAAGGTTTAGTGGAGCCCATAAGTTCATGTTCAAGAGCAATTGGGGGATCCGTGTCATCTTCAGAGGAGAGCTACTCCCTGGGTAGTTTTGCCGGTGATGAGGAGAGTTACTGGTAGGGTGAAAGGCTTTGTCTGCTCCTGGACCAGGGATGCAGAAGGCCTGCTTTAGCTGATCCAGTGGGGGACTCAGAGATACTGTTAACAGCTCTCAGGGAGGTTGGGATCTGCAGGCTGTGGAGCAGGGGAGCTGCAACACTCCCTCTGGTTAGGATGGGGGCCTCATTAGCAGCAGGAATGGTCTGGTCATGAAATAGCTCCCTGTGGAAGTGTGACCCACTGCCCCATTCCTCTTCAGTTGGGCCTGTCCCCCAGGTACCCAGAGGTATCTGGGAGATGTAGTACTGAGTGGTATGGAGGGCCAGTGCTTGGATAGACAACGTTCCATCTCCTGGGGATGCTGAACTAGAATGTTTTTACCATCCTTGGAGACCTGCAATGAGGTAAGCCTTTTAATGCGGTACCTGAAGCCATGGGCTTGTAACAGCTTCTTAACAGGGACAAATGAATTGTGCTTGGTGGCCACTTCCTGAGAATAGTCTTTGTAGAAGGATATACGGTGGTTACACCAGATAATGTCTCCAATCCCCCTAGCAGCCCTAAGAACCTCCTTCTTGGTGGAGTATTTCAGCAGGTATGCAGTTATGGGCCTTGGGGCTGTAAATGCCAAGTTTGCTTTGCCTGAAAGTCTGTGGGCCTGCTCCACTTCCACAGGGCCTCTCCATTGATCTCCCAGCATGGTTGGGATAGTCTCATTGAGAAAATGCTCCATGTTATGGCCTTCCACACCCTTGGGGATGCCCAGGATTGTGGCACCCCCGCTTTTCCTGATCTTCTGCCTGGTCCCAAAGTTTGGCCAGCTTGGCTTTGTGCAATTGCAGGCATTGCCATATTTGCTCCTAGGTCCTCTCCAGATCATCTGCCTGCTGTTCCACTACATTCATTTTATCCTTAAGCCTCTGGACATTGGCAACATTCCTGGCAGGGGCAGCGCTAATCCTGTCGACTCTTCAGCAAAGCCTCTTAACAATTTTGTGATGTATTGGATCTAGTCTCCCATCAAGACTGGCTGGTTGGGGGATTCCAAATGGCCCACAGCAGGTGTAGTGGGGCTGGGAGAGGTAGCTGCAGCCATAGTTTGAGGAGAGTGCCAGTCATGAGAAGAACTATTGTGGGTGGTCTCAGACTGATGCTCCTGGGCACAGCGAGAGGCTCGATTGGCCAGGGGTATGACCAGGCATAGAGCAGACCACCCACAAGGAGAGGATGGGCCTACATGACCTAGTACTGATGGTGCAGCTTGAGTCAATGCAACACCAGAGTTAGAAACACAGAGGCGACAAACTGATGGCGGGCAACAGTCGGGGGGGGTTCACGATCACAACACAGCGATAGGAGGAGGAGGAGTCCTGGATTACATAGATAAAGATGCAGATAGTGTCCACTAAGGACAGGAGCTCAGGAATCAAGCAAATCATCTCGCTGGCACTCAAGCCACACCCCTCAGGTGTCCTTTTTAAAACTTGGACAGCTTTTGTTTCTGTCGACTCAGGCCCTGGTTTGCTCATCTCCGAAATTCAAGTGCTGAGCTCAGGTGCACTTTTTAAAGCCTGGATGGCTTTTGTTTCTGGCAACTCGGGTCCCAGTTTGCTCACTGGGCCTTCTCCAAGCTTACAGCTGATTGGAGCTGCCTAATGCCTCTCTCTCTGTGGCTGGATTGGAGCTGTCGCTGATCTGCTGTTCTGCAGCTGAGAACACAGCTGGATGCACCTCTGGTCCAGAGCAGGGACTGCACCACAAAAATACCTCTCGTCTCTGTGGTCGAAATTGTAGCTGAACTACTCTCCCCAGCTGCTCTCTGCCAAAAACTCTTCTGTTTCACTGATCTCCCTACCCCTACCTGCACACCAAGGGTATCACACTTTTAAATGTGCCTTAGCTTCCCCAACAACACATTTCACCAGAACAGCTCTCTATTGAAACTCAGGTGCTGAGTTCACACGTGCTTTTTAAAGCCTGGACGGCTTTTGTTTCTGGCACCTCAGGCCCTGATTGACACACTGACAAAACTCAAGTGCTGAGTTCACGTGCCCTTTCTAAAGCCTTGATGGCTTTTGTTTCTGGTGACTCAGGTCCCAATAGGCTCACTGAGCCTCCTCCAAGCTTGTGACTGATTGGAGATGCCTGATCCCTCTTCCTGTGGCAAGACTGCAGCCACCACCGATCAGCTCTTCTGTGGCCAAAAATGCTGCTGGATGCATCTCTAGTCCTGAGGAGGTACCATGTCAAAAAAATGCCTCTACACTTTGTGGCCAAAATTTCAGCTGAACTACTCTCAATCCCTCCAGTGAAACCGATGTACTTCAGGGTCATGGGAGGGACCCTTCACAGGCTGCAGCTAGTGCAGAATGCAGTGGCCCAGTTGTCGATGTGCCTTTCGAGGTCCAGTCATTTGGCTCCAGTCCTGCATGCTCTGTACTAGCTGCCAGTCAGGTGGAGGATCCTTTTCAAGGTGGGTCTTCTCATCTTTAAGGCCTTATATGGGCTGGGTCCTGGTTACCTGTCCAATCTTCTGACACCAGTATCCTCTGCTCGCTCTTTACTCTCCTCCTCAAGGGGCCTCCTGGACATTCCCAGGGTTCAGCTCCAGACCTTGGGAGATCATGCTTTTAGTGTCTCTGGGCCGACCCTGTGGAACTCACTCCCACCTACAGTCCTGGAGGCTCCCTCGATTGAGGTATCTAGGAGGAGGCTAAAGGCCCACCTCTTCAGCCTGGCCTTTGACTGTTGACATTGTTTTTAATTTAGGCCAGTTCCTTGAAGACTGGTTTCTGGAAAACTCTATTTTACTGTATTTTAATGAGGTTTTATTATGTTCTTATCCATTGCTGTATGTCTTTGTTCATGTTCGGTACCCAGAGCCTCTGGGATTGGGTGCCCTATAAATAAAATTGCCTTGCCTTGCCTTACCTTGCCTTACTCTCACCAGCTGCTCTCTGCTGAAAACTCTTCTGTTTTACTGATCTCATTACCCCTACCTGCACACCAAGGGTAAGAGTGGCATAGTTGTATTGGGGCTACCATACACTTTTCTTTATAATGTATAGTGCAAACCAGCAAATAACTCTTACCTTCCAGATTTTTAAAGCCTGGATGGCTTTTGCTTCTGGCAACTCAGGCCCCGATTGACTCACTGGGCCTCATCCAAGCTTGTGACTGATTGGAGCCACCTGATGCTTCTTGTGGCTGGATTGGAGGCACCGCCGATCTGCTCTTCTGTGGCCAAAAATGCTGAATGTATCTCTAGTCCTGAGCAGGTACTGTGCAAATAAAATGCCACTCCTCTCTGTGGCCCAAATTGCAGCTGAACTGCTCTCCCCAGCAGCTCTCTACCAAAAACTCATCTGTTTTACTGATCTTCCTACCCCTACCTGCACACCAAGGGTATCATGCTTTTAAATGTGCCTTAGCTTCCCCATCAACACATGTCAAGCCAACCAATCAAGGAATCAATAATCTATGTTAATTTTTTGTTCACCCAATAAAGATTATCACAATCCTCAACAAAATAGTTCTAAAGGGCATCAGGCATCTCATGCTATGTCTGAAACATTTTTAAATGATTCTCCTTAATTAACATTCGTGAATTTTCTGTAGGTTTCTTCCTGGTTTTCTTTTTCAACTATGCACATTAACATGAAAACAAATCAAGTATGCTAGACTTCATCTGTTCTGGTTCCTCTTTGTCTACACCTGACATCGCAGTCCTCTGTTTATGACATCATAATGGCTTCCAACAAAACAGATGAGAATGTCCTCGTGGAGGCAGTCCAAGTGATAGTGTCTAAAATTATTCCTGGACAGCAGGGGTGAAGCTATGTGGGAAGATTGGCTAACCTCAGCATGTATTGCCTGGAGACCAGGAGAGGGGGACATGATTGAAACCTTTAAGTGCTTGAGCAGTATAAACAGGATAAATAACCTGAAACTATTTAGGCTTAATTACAGGTCCATTACGAGGGTCAAAAACTTTAATCTGATGGGGAAAACTTAGGAGAGCCTAGAGAAGAAACTTCTCACAGAGAGTGGTGAAAAAGTGGAATCTACCTGATGAGCTGGTTAATACTGAGAGGGTTGCTGTTTACAAGATATGGTGTTATAGGTAGGTGTGACTTGAGAAAATAAACAGGGAAAGGGATGATATTAATTGAGCAGTGGGACTGATCATAGAAAACCATGACATGAATGCTCTTCATAAGAATCTGCTGGTGCTAGGCTGGTGGAGAATTAGGGCCTAATCTTGAAAAGGTTACCAGCTCCTCCACATACACAGAGGTCCAAGAAAAGCTGTGGAGAATTCCCTACAAGACAAACAGCAATACTAATGCTTGCCCTTTCTGCACCCAATCCCTGATCCATGTGTCTAACTACAGAGGTAGATGGGATGGTCCAGGAAATATGGGCAACTATGTAGCCTATCCTGGAGGAAAACTCAGTGTTGCAGAGTACTGGCTAAGAGGGCTGGCAGATGGGGTGCTAACCTGCCTGGAGACAGGCTAAGCACCCCCTTCTCCCACAACCCAGCACATCTTCAGGCTGACCAGACCTCTTTTCTCCACTCTCCAGCCATAGGAGCCTCCACAGTGGGCTTGGGACATCACAGCCACCAGTTGTTGTTAATTTACAAATTCTATATTTTTCAGTCGAGATTTAATATCCTGACATGCTCTTACCCCATGCAGACAAGGAATCCACTCACTCACTGATGGGCTTTCATCCCTGCCTCACTGCATGGCTCTGCACTGGGGAGCATGGAGGTGGAGAACTGGTGATTAATTTCAGAGCAGACAGCATGGGGAGGGAGTGGACAGTGCGTCAACTGGGATACACTCAATTGAAACATATCCTAGCCACCTTTGTGGATTGGCTCCTGAGGTAGTTACCGAGCAGTCTTGATGGACTGTGATTAATTTTCTTTTTGTAAACTGCTGGTTCTAGGTTACATGTAGATGAGGTCCAAGGAATTGATTGTTTTCAGAATAATGTGCATGTCATACACCACAGTGTATGGCAGCGCATAAACATAGAAACATAGAATTTGATGGCAGATAAGAACCACTTGGGCTACCTAGTCCGCCCTTTTCCCTACCTAACAGATAAGCTGCAGATCCTAGTTAACCAACAGCTTACTTCCTCCTGCCCCCCACTAGAATTGCCTTTTGTCTATCCCATGCATTCTTAAATTACCCCACTGTTTTTGACTGCATGACATACTCAGGAAGGCTGTTCCATGCATCTGCAAGCCTCTCCATGAAGAAATACTTCCTCACATTACCTCTTAGCCATCCTCCCTCACTCTTCATATTGTTCCCCCTTGTTCTTGCACATCTCTTTTTCTGAAAGATGCTACCCTCTTGGACTTTGTTGATTCCCTTAAGGTACTTGAAAGTTTCTATAATGTCCCCCCTCTCCCTCCTTTCCTCGAGGCTATACATATTAAGCTCCTTTAGTCTTTCTTCATATGTTTTCTGGTGCAGACCCTGCACCATTTTGGTTGCCCTCCTCTGGACAGCCTCCACCCTGTCTATGTCTTTGCAGAGATGGGGTCTCCAGAACTGCATACAGTACTCCAGATGTGGTCTTACCACCTGTCTGTACAGAGGGAGGACAACTTCCTGTTTTCTCCTTTTTAATGTCTTCATCAGTGACATTGCAGAGGGACTGGAAGGAAAAGTATGCCTTTTTGCAGATGACACAAAGATCTGCAACAGGGTTGATACACAAGGAGGTGTGGAAAGGATGAAAAGGGACTTGGCAAGGTTGGATGAATGGTCAGAAGTATGGCAACTAGGATTCAATGCAAAGAAGTGCAAAATAATGCACCTGGGAAACAAGAACCCAGGGAAAGAATACACAATTGGTGGGGAGGTAGTAACAACAACAAAAAAGGAAAGGGACCTGGGGGTAATCATATCAGATGACCTTAAGGTTATTTATTTATTTATTTATTTATTTAGTTCATAAATCGGATTTACAACCTTTGAGTCACAGACTCATTTACAAAGGCACCTCGTCACAGGGAGGGGAAACAACAAATAGTGCGGTGAGACAGGGTGGAACAATACAGGTGCAGTACATACATTATACATAGCATAAGACATAGGTATTTTACCAAAGTACATTATACATAGCGTAAGACATAAGTATTTTACCAGAGAACAGAGCAGAGAGCGCTGTTAGGACCTGGTAGGTCATGAGGCTATAGCCATAGGAAAATGGGGTGGGGCAGGCTAACGAACCTGGGGAACAGTGTAGGACTTACCATGGGTAATGCATACTCGGCCAAGTAGGTGGTTGCGTAGGGCAGTTTTGAACGGACCAATTTTAGGGGGTGTCTGAGATTTGCTTGGGGAGGGAGTTATACCAGGACGGTGCTCTGTAATAAAAAGACCTTTGGGCAAGGGAGGTCCTGACTCTAGGCACCTGGAAGGCGGCCTTGGAAGCGGTACGGGTGGCAGTTGAGTGGGAAGCAGGCTGGAGCTGAGTAGTGACACCAGGGGGACACAGTCCAAGAAGAGTCTTTTTTGCTAGGATACCTGTGTGATATTGCAGACGTTCTTCCAGATTGAGTATGTTTGTTGAGGCATAGAGCCGACATGTGAGTTCCGCTTGGGGCACCGGCCAGGAGCCTGCAGGCTTTGTTGATGGAGGTCTGACTTTGGTGAGGGTAGGGGCCAGCTGGATGCGATATGGGGAGGCCAGAGTCAACTAGTGACAGGATGGAGGAAGTGATGGCTAACCTCAGAGGGGCGAGCCAGGGAGGCAGTCTTTGTGATGATAAAGAGCCCAATCTGGGTGTTCATGGCAGAGGATAGGGCACTGATATGGGCATGAAAGGAGAAGGCGAGTCAAAGGTGATGCCCAGATATTTGTATGTTGACACCTGCTCAAGGGGATGGAGGGTGTTGGGAAGGATGGAGAGGGGGGCATTTTTGGAGCTACTTTGGTGGTGTGTAAAGATCATTGACTTTGTTTTCTTGAGATTCAGGACCAGGCGGTGGTCGAGGAACCATTTTTCAGCTTGGCTGAAGGAGGTTTGTAGGCTGCTCTGGAGAGTGGCTGGATTGGGGTGCGAGGAGAGCAGGACTGCATCATCTGCATATAATAGCAGCTTTCCTGCACAAGAGCTGGGAAGGGTGTTCAGGAAGAGACTGAATAACATGGGACCCAGAATGGAGCCTTGAGGGACTCCCGAAAGGACAGGCAACGCCAAGGATAGGCAATCAGTTAGCTTGACGCGTTGGGATCTACCATAAAGGTAGCTGGAGAACCAGGCTAATGGGCCAGATGACAGCCCTACTTTACAGAGGGTGTCAAGCAATAGTGGGTGGTTCACAGTATCAAAGGCCTTGGACAGGTCAATGAATACTGCCCCAGCCAATTCCCTGCCATCTAATGCCGAGTGTATATGGTGGGAGAATTCCAGTAGAGCTGTGGTAGTGCTGTGACCTGGGCGGAAGCCATGTTGTTCAGGGCACAGAATGTTGTGATTGGATAGATAAGTCACAAGTTGTGTGGACAATGCGAGAAGGCAGTAGGGAGGGCTGGGGGTATACTGGGATGTATAGGGAGAGGCATCAGCAGCAGAAAACAGGAAGTTGTTATCCCTCTGTACAGACAGTTGGTGAGACCCCATCTGGAGTACTGCATCCAGTTCTGGAGATCCCACCTCTGCAAGGACATAGACAGGATAGAGGCAGTCCAGAGGAGGGCAACTAAAATGGTGCAGGGTCTGCAAGAGAAGCCGTATGAGGAGAGACTAAAGGAGCTTAATATGTATACCCTTGAGGAAAGAAGGGGGGGGACATGATAGAAACTTTTAAGTACCTCAGTGGAATCAACAAAGTCCCAGAGGGTAGCATCTTTCAGAAAAAGAGACGTGCAAGAACAAGGGGACACAATTTAAAAGATAGAAGGGGGCAGTTCAGGGGCAATGTGAGGAAGTATTATTTCACAGAGAGGGTAGTGGATGCATGGAACAGCCTTCCTGAGGAGGTCGTGGGGTCTAAAACTGTGGGAGAATTCAAGAATGCATGGGACAGACATAAGGCAATTCTTGTGGGGATAGGAAGAAATAGGCTGTTGGTTAACTAGGATCTGCGGCCTATCCTGTAGGTAGGAAAGGGCAGACTAGATGGGCCAAGCGGTCCTTATCTGCCATCAAAGTCTATGTTTCTATGTTTCTATGCCTCTCCCTATGCATCCCAGTATCCTCCGACCCTTCTTACTGCCTTCTCACATTGCTTGCCCACCTTTAGGTCATCTGATATAACTACCCCTGATCCCTTTCCATTTATGTTGTTGTCAGTATCTCACCCCCCACTGTGTACTCTTCCCCTGGGTTTTTGTTTCCCAGATGCATTACTTTGCACTTCTTTGCATTGAATCTAAGCTGCCATACATTTGACCATTCCTTCAACCTTGCCAAGTCCCTTCTTATCCTTTCCACCCTACCTTGTGTAGCAACCCTGTTGCAGATTTTTGTGTCATCTGCAAAGAGACATACTTTTCTTTATGTCATCTGCAAAGAGACATACTTTTCCTTCCAGTCTCTCTACTAGTCACTTATAAAGACATTAAAATGGACCGGTCCCAGTACTGAACCCTGCGGTACCCCACTAGTAACCCCCTTTCTTCACTGTGTACTCCGTTTACTATTACCCTCCATGACCTGTTGTCCAGCCAGTGTTTTACCCAGGCTACCACCCTGGAACCCACTCCCAGGCTAGCTAGTTTGTTTATTAATCTTTTGAGTGGGACTGTGTCAAATGCCTTGCTAAAATCTAGGTAGGCCATGTCCACAGCCCCTCCCTGGTCTACTACTTTGGTCACCCAGTCAAAGAAATCAATTAGATTCATCTGACATGACCTTCCCACTATGAATCCATGCTGCCTTGGGTCCTGTGTCTCACTGGCCTCTAGGTACTCAACATTTCTTTCCTTCAGAAGTGATTCCATCATTTTTTCTACCACTGAGGTCAATCTGACAGTTCTGTAGTTTTCTGCCTCTGTCTTGCTCCCACTTTTGTGAAGGGGAATCACATCTGCCCTCCTGCAGTCCTCAGGTACCACACCATCCTCCCATGATTTATTAAAAAGGGTAGTCAGTGGTGTTACTAGTTCTTCCCTTAGTTATTTTAGAATTCTGGGGTGAATCCCATCAGGCCCCACTGCTTTATCCACTTTCAGTTTTAAGAGTTCTTTCAGAACCCTTTCTTCTGTGAAAGAACTGATATCAACCCTCCTATCCAGAGTGCTTCTATTGACTGGATTAGGTATCTCCCCCTGCTCTTCCTTTGTGAATACTGAGCAGAATTATCCGTTCAGTATCCCTGCTTTTTCACTGCCCTCTTTGCTCAATCACTTTCCTATTTATTCAGCCTTAGTGTCCCTGCCTTAGTCTTTCTTTGCTCCCTAATGTAGTTATAAAAGGTTTTATCCCCCTTCTTAACCAAGTTGGCTATCTTTTCCTCAGTTTGGGCTTTTGCTATTCTGACTGCCTTCCCCACTTCCTTCTGTTTTAACTGGTACAGTTCTCTGCCCTGCTCCTTCTGTGTTTCCTCATACTTCCTGAATGCTATATTTTTCTCCCTAACCTTCCCCGCCACTTCTTTTGAGAACCATAGTTTTTTTTTTCCTTTGTTTTGGTTTGTTTATTTGCTTCACACAAAGGCTTGTTGCCTCTATGATGGCAGTTTTTGATGTTTTCCCATTGTTGCGCCACCCCACCATCCTGTCTGTTTTCTAGTGCTTTTCTGAGGCACTTTCCCATTTTGACAAACTGAGCCCTCCTGAAGTCCAGTACCTTCACTTTTGAATGGCTTGACTCTACAGCTAAGTTTATCGTGAACCACACTGTTTGGTGGTCACTTGTTCCCAGATAGCTACCCACTTCTAGATCTGAGATCCTCTCTTCATTCCCCATTTGAGAGTACCAGGTCTAAGATTGCTCCCTGCCTAGTGGGTTCCAACACTAGTTGTCTGAGGCATGCCCCCTGTAGGGCATTGAGAATGGCCCTGCTTTTAGATGTGGCTGCAGCAACGGTGCTCCAGTTAACATCTGGCATATTCAGGTCCCCCATCAGCAATATCCAGTCTCCAGGGTGACCCACAGTGCCTTCTCTCCTCACTGTTTACCCTTTAGTTCCATTGCTTTGATCCTTTCCAATACATAGAGAGCTACTCCTCCTCCTCCTAATCTACCCTCCTTGTCTCTCCTGTAGACTGTGTACCCTGGTATGTTGACATCCCAGTCATGGTTCTCTGTGTACCATGTTTCTGTGAATGCCACAATGTCTAGGCATCCCTCTTCCTTCAAGGCCACCAGTTCAGGGAGCTTGTTACCTAGACTATGGGCATTGGTACTCATTACTCTCCATTTTTTGATGGCCTTATTCCTTTTTGCTCCATCCCTGTCCTTACTGCCTTTGTCTTTTTCTCCATTTACCCCTGCCCTTCTCCCTATTGACTTCTCTATCTTGGTGTTTACCTCACTAACTATCCTGATTTCTTTTGGGGGGAGCTAGGATTTCCATTCTCCTTTTCAGTGCCCCCCCAGGTAGTTTAAATGCTTGCCAATGAAGCATTTAAACCTATCATCTAGGATTCTGGTTCACCTTCTGGACAGATGCAGACCATTGTGCCAGTATAGGCCTGTATCCCTCCAGGTGTAGCCCCAGTCCCCAATGAAGCCAAATCCCTGAGCTCTGCACCAGTTTTTCAATCAGTCATTGAATCCAATGTTGCGGAGTACCCTAGCCTCTTCCATGCCATAAACAGGTAGCACTTCTGAGAAAGTTACCATGTGTGCTACTTGTCTAAGGCCCCTCCTCGACTCCATGGACTCCTGTTGCACTGCTCTGATCCCATTCACAGCCAGGTCATTTGTCCCTAGGTGGATAATGACATCAAGCTCACCCCCCTTGCAGCTGCTCCCATGATCCTGAGGATTTGTTTCCTGTCCCTCCAAGCCATGGTGCCGGGCAGGCACCTTACCTCCTTTTCCCCTCCCTTCCCCAGTTCTACCCCCCCAATAACTGAGTACCCCACCAGGAGTTGTCTGTGGGATCCTGTGCCACCCTCCTGTGGGTCTCCATTGTGGGGGTTCCCAGCATCCTCCTTGGTCTCCACTGCAGGTGCCTCCATAGAGAAACCATGCTCTGCCAGAATGGTGAATGAATTGTGGAGAGGCACAACTGGAGGGTTGCACCTGTGTTCCACCACCCTCACCCTCCCTGAGCCCACCATGGTTCAACTGCTCCTCTTTCTTGGCAACCTCTGAGGTAGTGGTGGTGGCCTGGGTGGTCCCCTGGGTGGGGGAGCAGGTTTCCCAAATCCTTACCAGGTCAGCATGGAGACGAGCAACCTCCTCCCTCAGATCAGAGAGGTGTCTGTTAATAGGGCAGCAACACAGTCTCCAGAATGTCTCCCAGAAGACTGCTGCTCCACAGCCAGTGCATTGCATCACTCCCCACATGTCTGTCTCCCTTCCTATTTAAGATGTTTTTCTGTTTTTTTGTTCTTGTTTTAGTGTGTGCAAGCTTGTGAGTGTCATTACCCCCTATTCAGTGTTCTGTGCCTGTATGGATATGAACAGGTGTATGCCCTTAGCAGTTTTGGGGAAGTGATGTCAGAACCCCTGATATAAAGGAAATTACATGCTTGGGGTGGGTGGTTGAGGGCAGAGTGGGTGGGAGTAAACCCATACCCTCCAGAAACAATCAACTACAACTCTGACCCTCCACCCCAGGGAGTGCCTTCCTTCCTTTCAGACACCTATTTCACAGAGGTTAAGTGACAGGTTTAGTTACAAATGACTGCAAACAATGCTATTCTTACACTGAGAGGTTACTATAATGTCAGGGACCTTCATAGTGAAGCTCTAGATGTACCTTTAATGCTATAGTAACCTTGAGGTGTAAGAGTGGTGTGGTTGCATTGGGGCTACTATAAACTTTTCTTTATAATGCATGGTGCACACCAGCAAATAACTCTTACTTTCTAGATTCCCAAGTATTTGTAGGAGTCAACATGGTTTAAGCTGCAATTGTTTGTGTTGTTATGTTCAAAATATGTTTATTAATGCCCAGTGTATTGTAGAACAACATAACTTGCTACTTTGCATGGCTTAATATCAGCCCATGCTCATGGAAATCATTCTGACTGTAACCCGTTAAAGCCATTTTGCAGTTTTCCTGAGTCTGGCTAATAGACCTACTGTGGCAGCCATAGATGTGGTCAGATAGTTCCTGAAACCTGAAAAGTCTGAGATATTTATGAAATCAAGCTGCAGAAATGAAAGGAAAAGCATGACTCTCACTGGGATTTGAACCCAGGACCTCAGCAATTTTTGCTTTAGCTCTTAACCAACTGAGCTATGAGAGCTCAGACAATTAAGTCCCCTAAGTTCTCCCACGTGAATCACACATACATTCATTTCTAGTGTTGCAATGAACAACCAGGAACTGATTGCTGAGGTCCTGGGTTCAAATCGCAGTAAGAGCCACACTTTTCCTTTTCTTTCATTTTTTGCAGATAAGGTTGTTGCCATTAGATCCTAGATTTACCAGTCCACCTCCAAGGGCTTTTGTGATGGTCAGTGGGACATTGCATGTGCCCAGTCTATTTGGAGGGATTTCAGACAGCCAGAAGTCACTGACATAGTGAGAGTCATCTAGTCTTTGCAGCCAACCAGCTGTAATCTGGATCCGGGCCCTACACTCCTCTTGGTGGGCTGTGTAGATGAAATCAGCCTGATCCTGGCAGAGAGAGTTTGGAGTTCATTGGAGAAGGTGATCTTTCCTGATCCACTTATGGAGGCAGTTGTACGTCTACTCCTGAAAAAAAAACTCCCTTGACCTGAACTGTCCCACTAACTACAGACCTGTCTCAAACCTACCCTTTGTGGGTAAGGTTATTGAGAAGGTGGTTGCACTACAGCTGGATGACCATCTTACCATCCACAATGTCTATGATTCTCTCCAGTCTGGGTTTAGGAAGAGACATAGTACCGAGACAGCACTTGTCCAGGCACGTAATGATTTCCTAAAAGTGAGAGATCAGAGATCTCATTCCATCTTGGTCCTCCTTGAACTCTTAGCAGCATTTGATGCTATTGACAAGGGACATTGGTGCCAGAACGGGGGGGCCACTAGGACCATGGCCCTACCACTTTCATAAGTGGCCCTATCACTTTTTGCTATCATGATAATATATTTAATAGGGGAAAATTTACCCCTTACATCCTTGGCCCTACCACTTTTCAAACCGTTCTGGCACCACTGACTATGGAGTGCTATTTGAGCACCTCCAGGCCATCTGTGGACTCTCAGGTATGGTCCTTAGGTGGTTTAGAGCTTTGCTGCAGGGTAGGGCTCAGAGGGTCTTCACAGGAATTTATTCCTCTGACTCCCTCCCACTATCCTGTGGGGTTCCACAGGGCTTCATTTTGGTGTCCATGTTGTTCGCAGTGTATATGCTGCCATTAGCAGACATTATTAGGAGGTACAGCTTGAGTTTTCACTGCTATGCAGATGATACTCAGCTGTACCTATACTTTGTGCCTGGACAGGAAGATGCAGTTTCGGTGTTTAATAACTGTCTCTACAAGATCCAGGAATGGATGAGTGCCAGGTGGCTAAGATTAAATTCAGATAAGACTGAGATGTTGGTGGTGGATCCAGATCATTGGGTGGTGGGCATGTCAACTGGGCAATATTCTGGGCTATAGCTCAGGGATGTTCCATTAGCGGCTTCTCACCAGGTGCGTAACCTGCGTGTTATTTTTGACAATGAACTGATGCTAAAGTCTCAGATGTCAGCTGTTGTCAAGTCCTCATTCTGTCATCTGAGTAATATCACTCAGGTGAAGCACCTGCTTCCTCCCGATGATCTTCCAGCCCTGGTCCATGCCTTTGTAACTACCTGTCCTGAATATTGCAATACTGTATACCTAGGGCTTCCTAGGGTTGATATCCACCAGTTGCAGCTGATTCAGAAAGCAGTGGCTGGGCTTGTGACTGGTACCTCTAAGACCAGTCACATCACACCTGTTCTCTGTGGAATGCACTGGCTGCCTGTACAGTGGTGGATCACCCTTTAAGGTTGGCTTGCTGATCTATAAAGTCCTACATGACCAGGGACACCACTACCTGAAAGAGCTCCTTCACCCCTATCACCCCTTCCATCTGCTCTGATCCACTGAGGAGGGACTGCTAGAGATTTCTAGGTTACATCTAAATACATCTGGGGCTCGGTCTTTTTCTTATGTAGCCCCTACCCTGTGGAATTCTCTACCTCTTAGGGTGAGAGAGTGCCAGACCATTGAAAGTTTCAAATCAGCACTAAAAAGCTAAGCAATCGCCTTTAAGAGGTAAAGCCTGCCTCTTCCAGCCTGCTGCCGTCTTTATGAGGGGTAGCCCGTTGGCCTTCTTGGCGTCAACTGCCCCGCCCACCAAGCTCTACCCTTAATTTGTAGGCCACTTCCTATGACCTCACTTCCTGCTGGCTATGGAAACTAAGTCCCCACCTTCCCATTTGCAGGTTATACCTGCTAGCCACTAGAGGGATCTCCTGCCTGTCCCTCTATCTCCATCCCTGAACTCCTCTTCCTCCTGGAAACACCTCTATCCTCCTCCACTACTCCTCTCCCTCACTTATACCTTACACTATCCACACCACTCTTTTCCCCACCTCCACCCCTTATGATCCTCCCCACTGTCTTCCCTTCCACTCCTCGGACCCCCTTCCCAGGCCAGGCCCTAATCTTCAGTGACCACTAGTAGTCACTATTTCCACCCCCATTCTGCCTCTAACACACCCCTTTCTAGCCCACCTAGCCTCCAGATTTCCCATCTCACCCAGGCCCTTGCCCACCTGCCACTCAGGGTTCTCGAACCCTGCACCCTTCTCACCAAAGTCTGCGGCCCTACCACTACTTCAGAGTGGTATCCACTCTTTCTGGCAGGCTGCCTAGGCACTTGTCCCATCTGCCCCACCACTACCATAGGCACCATGATGGTTCACCTCCTCCTCAAATGTATCCCATTCATGGCCATGATAGGGCCTTACTCCCATCAGCCAGACCTCACCCTCAGCCCAGTTGGGATTACACTTCCACCCCCCAGCCTAGCTCACCCCCCCACTGCTCACTGACCCTGGACCCCAGCACCCACCCCCAGCAGCCCCCTCCCACTGCCTACCCCAGCTCCCCATGGATCAACCTCCTCCTTGCCTTCCTGATCCTCCAAACCCTGCCCACCCCTACTTCCCTATGGCTTCTCCCTCATATCAAAAAATCCCCCAAAATTAAACTCACTGCACCCCTTAGTCAGGACCTTGGTCTTTCTGATACTCCTCTGGGGTAATATCCACCCCAACCCAGGTCCTGCCCCCACCAACCCACCTACTAGGGCCACTGGCCTCTGCATTGCCTCTTCGAATGTATGCAGCCTGCTGAAAAAAATTGCTGCCCTTCAGTGTTGGGCCCCTGCTACATCAACCAGATATCATAGCCCTAGTTGAAACCTGGCTGTCCAAGTCCACCCCTGACTCCCTTGTCTCCCTCCCAGGCTACACCCTATACCGAGAGGATCATGCAGGTAAACGCAGGGGTGGTTGTGTGATTTACACTTGTGGACACCATTGTTGGCCAGGCACCCCCCACCTATGTTTGTCAATAGTGTCCAAGCCCTTACCCTCAAGCTCACCCCAGACCCCTCCAGGGGTCCACTCCATCTCACGGCCACCTATGTACCCCCAAGGAACCAGAACCTAGTGATAAAGTCTCTCATGGATTATCTCTCCACCCTCCACCACAAGGCTGAACAAGTCCTGGTGGGGGACTTCAATGTGAACTGTCTCAGTACTACCACTTCCCCGATAAAGGACTCCTTCGCTGCCCAAGGCCTGACTCAACTCATCTCCCAGCCCACTAAACTTTACCCCACCAGAGGTATCAGCACCCTCCTGGAAGTCATTATCACTAACCACCCCCATAAAATTCAGGACATTCAAGTTCTCCCCGACTCCTTAAGTGACCACTCCCCTGTCCTATTTCTCTGGTCTGCCCTCACCCCCAAACCTGTAACCCAAACCACTCTCCACAGGCGCCTTCACCCTGGTGGATTGATTAAACTCAAACAGTATCTCACCCAGATTAATTGGTCTCCCATGCCACCAGGCACCCAACATTGATGCTGCCCTCAACCTCTTCTCACAAGCCTTTAACAGGGCCTGTGATCTCTTTGCGCCCCTCACCAAAATCTGCTCCATAAAACAAAAAGTGCCTTGGGTTACTTGGGCCCTACTCCACATGCTCAAAAATAGGAACAACCACTGGCACCATGCCAACAAATCTGGCTGACCTGCTGACAGACAGACCTACAATGCTGCACAAAACAGGTGCACATGAGCCATCCAGAAAGCCAAGGCAGACCACTACCTGGCCACCCTCTCCTCCTCCTCCTGGGGGTGCACCCAGACCTTCTGGGACAACATTAAAGAGCTAAATGGGAAGTCCCACTCCCCCTCATCCCAGATCACTATTGATGGCTCCACCACTACCGACCCTGCCTGCATTGCCAACTGCCTCAACTCCTCTTTTACTGACCTTAGCTCTGTCCTTCCGAGTAACTTCTTCGATCCTACCCTTGACCTACTGACCCCAGTCCTTCAGTGCCCCTGGTTCTATCTCCATAAAGTATCTACCCAGGAAGCCAAACCTCTACTACTTAAAGCCTTAAAAAGCAACAGTCCCAGGAGTGACTCTCTGGACCCCAAAATACTCCGGCTGGTTCTGGATGAAGTCCTTCTCCCACTCACCGGACTACTTAACTGGTCCCTTTGCCTGGGACAATTCCCCTCTGCGTGGAAGACAGCTGTAGTCACACCTATTCACAAAGCAGGTGACAGGTCCTCCTCCAGCATCTACCGACCAATCTCCATCCTTCCCCCCTCCAAAGCCCTAGAAAAAGTGGTGGCTAATCAACTTAATGAATACCTGCCTAAGCATGGCATCTTGTGCCTGGAACAACTTGGATTCCATGCTGGTCACAGCACTGGCACTGCATTAATGAAGTTTTCCAACTTCCTGCACTTTTCCCCTGGGCTCCAGCTCCCTTGCTGGTGCAGTGTACATTGACCTCTCTAAGGACTTCGACACTGTCTCTCACCCTCTGCTACTAGATGCTCTCTACCACTTCAGTTTCTGAGCTGGCCCCCTTGCCTGGTGCTCAAGCTACCTGTGAGCATGCTCCCAATGTGTCAAAATCAATGGGACACTCTTAGAAACCCACCCAATCTGCCCTGGGGTACCCCAGGGCTCCATCCAAGGGCCTCTGCTGTTCAGTCTATATCTAAACACCCTGCCCAATGTCTGCTCCAGCAACATCCTCATGTACGCCAATGATGCCGTCATTTTTGCCTCTCATTGAAACCTCACCTCCTCTCTCTCCAGGACACTCTCCAACACTCCTTCCAGGATGCTGAAACCTGGTTTAAGGAGCACAGACTCATCATCAATCACAAAAAAAACAAGTCAATGCTCTTTGCTCATCCCCAAAACAAAGCTTGTAACAACCTACTCACCATCCTCCCCAGCACCCTACAACCGCTCGAACAAGTCTACTCCTACAAATACCTTGGAGTCACTTTCGACTCAGCCCTCACCTTTCATGCCCACATTAATGCCCTTGCATCCGCCACCAACACCCGCCTTGGCATCCTCTACTGCCACAAGGACTGCCTCCCTACTGATGCCCTCCAGCTTGCCATTACATCCTTGGTACTGTCCCTTGTAGATTATGACCTTCCAGTTTATGCCGCTGCTGACACCACTGCCCTCAACAAGATTCGCCTTACCCTAAGCAAGGCATGCAGGCTAATGACTGGTGCCCCCAGGCTCACTCACACATGTTAACTCTCTGACATGGCCAATCTCCTTACCCTAGATGAATGACTCTGCTATCAAACCTGCCTTCTAACTCAGAAGATTCTGCTTGGGTTCACCCCACCTTGGGTAACTGCCTTCATCCAACCTACCCTGTCTACTGTCTCAACCCGAACTGCCTACAAGACCACCTTCCTGGTCCCCAGAACCAGGGCTGCTTGGGCCCAAAGGTCCTTCTGTTACAGAGCCCCATCCTGGTTTAAATCTCTCCCTGCATCCATTTCCACTACCCCAAAATTGCCGCTTTTAAATCTGCCCTTAGGAACCAACTTTTCAGCTCCCGGAGCTGCACCTGTCCTTAACAGGCCTCAGCTACTATCACTTCTGACTTTTGCCCACAAGGCAAAACTCACACCTCACCCCCCTCCTCACTTTCCCTTGGCCTCCCCATTTCTGTAACAACTTGTGCTCAATTTGCAAATCAGAAATGTTCTCTCAACTAATTGTATTCTAAGTCGTACTGTTTCTTGGTTTCTGTAATTTATGTTACAAACGGAAACTTCTTTTTATTCTATGTCACACTGTTTTCTGGTACTTTGTAATTTATGTACACTGCATGTCCTCTCTGTAACAAGGTACCTTTGTAAATGAGCCTCTGGCTCAAAGGTTGTAAATCCAAAAATTTAAATAAATAAATAAATAAATGTATTTGCACAAGCATTCCCTGAATATTGATTTGATAAGCCATCCTGTTGTGAGATTTTAGGGACTGATGTTATTTAAAAATGAATTGTTGTCTGTGATTATTTATGTACAGCCCCTTGATTTCAAAAGGTGCTTTGTGAATAAAGTTATTATTACTTCTACAATTGGATTTCTAAATTTGCCTTGCAGTGGCATACACTATACTGCACGTGTGATATTTTTGAAAATGTCCTGCCTGCAGTACCACTATGAGCCACCAGAGAGAATCTGCTGAGATATTTCCCGAAATATCTCACCTTTTTGGCTACCACTGTACCCTCAATATACAACACAGTATAAACAGCATCCACATGATACTGGACATCCCTCAATAAATGTCTGGCATCATTTGTAACAAATTAAACAACAGGTGCCCTAGCACAGACCCTCGAGGAATATATTATAAAGAAAACAAAACAGGCCAAAAAACACAGATGAACTGTGAACTAAATGTGTCTAAAGATATAGGATGTTTAGACATGGCATGGGCGCTTGTAGCCTTCAACATATAAGGTTAGAAAGGTCGCCAGAGCTGCCCTTGCTTCTGCACTTTTAAACTGTTCGGCACCATTGTGATCCCCGGCAGCACAGAGATAGGTGGCAGCATCTTGATGATCTACTGCCTTCATTTTTAGATAACTGCTCTTATCCTGGGGTCTACTGATCTGAAAGCAATCTTTCTTGACATCTTTCTCATATATTGGGTCCATCCCGACATTTACGACGGCTATCAGCTTCGTCCCCCCTACCCCGCCTCGGCCCTGCCGATACCAGAGCATATCGTTGAGACTGGAGTCATTCTGATAACAGTTTATCTCTATCTGCCCCCCTACACGTAAGCATTAAGCCATGACAGAGGTGTGATCTAATGCTGGATTGATGCATGGGGGGGCGGTGGGTGCCCGAGGCCCATGGCCGAGGGCTACCACCTGCCCCCCCATGCATCAATCGCATTAGAGCCCACTGACGGAGTGGCTTAATGCGCTTGTTACATGGGCCATGCGACGATGGAGTCACCAGGAGCCTGCCTGGTGTGCATCGAACAACATAACACAGGGAGTCAGAGCTGGGAGGAAACATTTTGACTGCACTTTGAAATCTTATTAGATACCAACATTAACATACTGATGCAGCCAACATATTCAGTAGCTGTAACTAAAGAACATACTGCGGCTCACATCGCACTCTGGAAATTCTACCAATCTGCGCGGGTATTTGCTTCACACCGGCGCTGGAGGTCTTCACTGCACTGTTCACTGCTGCAAGGGCAATCTGCAGATTTGCCTGAGCCCCCGTGACTTCCCTGTGCCTCTCGATCAGTCCTCCAACGTTGGTGTCTTGCTGGCTGCTGCTGCTGTCTCTTTCCTCTGTCGCTGCTCCACTCGCCCCTCCTTCTCCCTCGGTGCTTGCGGCTCCTGCCACTGCAAACTACTCCTCGTCCCACTGCTGCATCAGAATGCCTCCTGTGCCCGAGAACCATACGTGACTTGCCTGCATGCTCTATGTGTCTCGCACTGTGCTATCTCTCCGTTCAGTGCTCCCTGGTTCTTGTCCCCCCTTCCCATTTCTGTCAGAGGGTAGCTGGTCTCCCTGTTGGTCTGCCACTCTTGCGTGTCTGACACTCGCTCCCCACCTGTGCCCAGTGCTGTTAGGCTAGGGGTCTGGCTCACTTCAGTACTACCATTTTGAGGACGGCATTTATCCTGGGTTAATACCCACTCCAAGTTGGGCCCCGTGATGCCGTTTCACCAATCACCGGTGCCCATTCCAGCGCACTGATTATTGCCATGTAACGATTTGGATTAAAGTCTGGGGCCACTGGGAAATCAGCACAGCCAAGCAGAGATCTGTGAAATGCAGAAAGAAGAAAAATCAGTTACATCAGCATTTAAAATATCGCTAAAATATAAGTATTTCTTTATGCATGTGGGGGATGAATGTGATCATTTCGATGATGCCACAGATGTCTTAGATAGTTTGAAAAGAAGAATAAATTCGGCTTAAAAGTAAAATAGTGATTTGGCCAAACCATTACACAAGGTTCCAAAGTTTGTTTGGAGTTTGTAACAGTATAAAAGTAACTGGTCTGTTTTTTTACCTAACAAAACATATTTTGTTGTTGTTTATAAAAACACCACATTGACAGTTATGTTATGTTCTATTCATTTCATATAATAGGATGAAGAGGGTAACTTCTGGAAGGACAGTTGTTACTGAAGATAGTTGTTTTTTTTTGTTTGTTTTATCTGATGAAGGTGACACCAACATAATTCAGTTTTTTTCCTTCGGTGTATAGATGACTTTTTGAATGTAAAAAATTATTACCAGGAAGAAACATTGTTCTACCCAACAAGAAGAGGAACGCCATCCTCTTCTTAACTGGGAACATATTTAAGGAAGGTGAACAGTCGACTAGAGTCAAGGGCAACAAGATGCTAGTGGAAATTATATAATCAATTAGCTCCTCCCATCACACTATGCCAAGTTTGAGCCTGTAACCGCTTCGGATTTCAAATGAAAAAAAAAAAATTCCCCAGAAATTTTGAGTAAACAATGATTTAAAAAAAATGCGGTTTTAAATAAAAACTGAAATTATTTGTAATAGATAGGGAATGAAATATAGTAAAGTGGTTTAGGACATGGGGATGGAAACCGGGTGACCTGGGTTTGATTACCACAGCCTCCATTTGCACATGGTGTAACCCTAAACAAGTCACTCAACTTTCGTGTGCTCCCAACTAAGTCGCACCTGGAAACATTCTTCGGCTTAGTATACGTTTCCTAGTTAAACAATGCCCCCTTTCCCTTCCCATTAAAGTAAGTACTGTAAAACAAACATTAAAGGGTCACAACAGTCTTATACAGAATAACTGTCTTTTCTTTGTTCTCACGTGATTCCTTCGTTCCTGTTTTGTTCAGTAGCTATACTGCTATAGTACCGGTTGAATCCACGAAATGCATTTCTGGTGAAAAATAAATCCTGAAGCAATTGTTCCAGGAAAGGCCAGAATTAATAACGATCTTTCATTATGAAAGAAAATATG
Source organism: Neoceratodus forsteri (assembly GCA_016271365.2). NCBI lineage: Eukaryota > Metazoa > Chordata > Ceratodontiformes > Ceratodontidae > Neoceratodus > Neoceratodus forsteri. The sequence continues at coordinate 707,652,520 of CM028138.1, read as the reverse complement.
CATCGGAAAAATCTGAAAAGATTGGAAACTCAGGTCTGCTTGTATTTCATTAAGCCCACGTATTCTGCCTGTGCTCAGTATTTAAATGTAATCGCTGTATGCATGCATAACAAATATATCCAATAACATTATGCACCAAGGTACATATACATAAAGTACATGTTTTATGAATATCCCAGTTACAATCAAAAGTGTTAGTGTATTATATAGAGAATAATGTATGGGCAACCATACACAACAAGGCTGTGTTTCCATCGAGGGGTTGAGATGACAGCATATGAACCTCGAGGGCGAAGCTCGAGAGGTCCCTGCTGTCATCTCAACCCCGAGATGGAGACACATGCCAAGTTGTGTGTGGTTACTCATATTTTATTTTTATAGTATATGTTTTTTTTACACTAGAGTGACAGACCCCTACTGAAGAGAAAACAAAAAATCTTACCAGTTCTTTGTTCTAGTCACATATCAAAATCACATTTCCAGACTTTTGAAAGGTAAAAGGTATGACTTTGGGCACTAGGTGGTTAGTAAGTAGCTAGGTGTAGAATAAATTAGAAATGAAAAATTGCATGACCTTTGGACTGTGCATAACAACTGTTCGGAATGCGCATAACAACACTTTAGAGTACCATAACTGTTTAGAATGTATTTAACAAAGATTTTGAGCAGGCTGATTTTTATACATAACAAAGGGTAACCATATACTATATACAGTAGTGTGCATATGTTCGCTGTGACGTCATCGCAGATCCACGGCCCATGCACATAGCACATCTGCAGCCCTCGTGTCTGAAAGGTTATCATAGTTTGTTTTTTTTGTCTAATTTTTGCTTCAGTGCTCGCTTGATTGTATACACTGTGCACCTGAGCTGCAGGCACAGTAATACACAGACAGATAAATCGAAAGACCCTGCCCGGGAATGTTCAAGGTGAACAAGGTATTATTGACTCTCTTAGCCTTGTAGGGCTCCTGGGTGTAGGAGCTGGGTTTGTCTCCTTGATGCCTTGAAGAGAACATGATCTCCAGCTGTCCTTTGCTGTCCTGCTTGTACCAGTGCATCCAGGGGTAGCTTCCGTCCTTTAAGTGACACTGAACCATCGTGGAACGCACCATCAGAGTCAAAAACTGAGGTGACTGCTCAACAAATGAAGCCCGCAAGCCTGTAAAATTAAAGTAAAACAAGAGAAAAGTTCGGGTTCATTTTTATATAAAATTAAACACTTTCGTAGGAATTGAGATACGGGAAGGAGGGAAAGAAAGCACTGTATATTACTAAATAGATACATAAATAAACAAACACACCTAAATATAATAATCCAAAGATTAAAAATTGATACTGAATAAAATACATATTGTGCATGTGCCAGTACTGTGTGCATAAATTGTATGTAGGTCAGCATATACATATGTTCCTACAACTCAATTATTTGTCCAGTGTAGGAATTGTCCCTGAGAAGTATACTGGTGCACTGGGGAGGCTTGTACTAATGGGGAGGCATGTAAGAAATATTCTCCATCACTGCAGTCATAGAAAACTAAGCCCAAATCAACTGCAGCTAAAAGTGTGACTTTTATGCCAAGGGGGCACCAGGCGCCAGCCCCTGTTCTCACAGAATGAAGTATAGGAAAGCTTCTCATTGTCTTTACTTCTATATGCGATTGGTTCACAGATTGTAATTGTCTGTTTAATTGTATCCTTGAATATTTTCTCAATAAAGTATATTATATTTAAAAAAGTGTGAATTTTATTTCCGTCTAATCTTCAGCCAGACCTGCTACTTGTGTAGTCTTTACAAAGTGAAAAAAATCACCAGAATATAGTCATACAGTATGTAATATGTACCCAATTTTCAAATTTAAAGAATTACCATACAACAATAAATAATGGGTATCCTATACTATTAAAGAAGGTTTGCTATTAGTTGCATTTTGAATTTTAAACAATTTTTCACTATGTGGACCTTTATATGACTTGGAACTGGTAACATATCTAAAATGTCAGGTTTTAAAAGACATTGGATATTATGTGCTAATGATTTGATACTTTGTATCTAATGCCTCTGACAATCTATTTAAATTTGCACTGATCCGTGAATTTGAATTATGATGCATAGTTTGTATTGCTGTATGCAACAGGATGCTCTTGCAAGAACAAGACAGACCTGTAACTGGAGTCTTCTGATCCTAAGTGTTTTATCCTCTCTAAAAATAATTATTTTTCCTTTTTTTTTAGCTACTGGTGGACCTAGGAGACAAGTACAAACGTGTGACTACTGTATATGCCTAATTTGGAGAAGTATGTGGTTTTACAGCAGTATAGTGTATAGTGGAGCGTTATTCTATATAGAATTCCATCCTTTTCAAAATACTGTTCTGCCACAGTTCCAAGGTCATGGAATGCTGTTCTACACTACTGTGGTAGAACAGCATTCTAGAACGTTTAGAGACTGCATGAATCATAGAAACATAGAATTTGACGGCAGATAGGGACTGCTTGGGCCACCTAGTCTGTCCATTTCCCTGCTTATTGCATAGGCTGCAGATCCTAGTTAACCAACAGCCTACTTTCTCCTAACCCCACTAGAATTGCCTTATGTCTGTCCCATGCATTCTTGAATTCCTCCACTGTTTTTTAGTCAACTACCTCCTCAGGAAGGCTGTTCCATGTATCCACAACCCTCTCCCTGAAAAAATACTTCCTCACATTACCTTTGAGTCGTCCTCCCTTATCTTCAAATTGTGCTCCCTTGTTCTTGCACATCTCTTTTTCTGAAAGATGCTACCATCTTGGACTCTGTTGATTCCCTTGATGTACTTAAAAGTTTCTATCATGTCCCCCCTCTCCCTCCTCTCCTCCAGTGTATACATATTAAGCTTCTTTAATCTCTCTTCCTATGTCTTCTGGTGCAGACTCTGCACCATTTTAGTTGCCCTCCTCTGGACAGCCTCCATCCTGTCTATGTCCTTGTGGAGATGGGGTCTCCAGAACTGGACACAGAATTCCAGATGGGGTCTCACCAACTGTCTGTACAAAGGGATAACAGCTTCCTGTTTTCTACTGGTGATGCCTCTCCCTATGCATCCCAGTATCCCACCAGCTCATCTTACTGCCTTCTCAAATTGCTTGCCCACCTTAAGGTCATCTGATATGACTACCTCAGGTCCCTTTCTGTAGTTATTATTATCTCACCCCCCCCCCCCCATTGTGTACTCTTACCCTGAATTTTTGTTTCCCATGTGCATTACTTTGCACTTCTTTGCATTGAATCTAAGCTGCCCTATATTTGACCATTCCTCCAACATTGCCAAGTCCCTTTGCATCCTTTCCACCCCACCTTCTATATCAACCCTGTTGCTGATCTTTGTGTCATCTGCAAAGAGACATACTTTTCCTTCCAGTCCCCCTGCAACATCACTTATAAAGACATTAAAGATGACTGGTCCCAGTACTGAACCCTGTGGTACCCCACTAGTAACCCCCCTTTCTTCAGAGTAAACTCCCTTTACCATTACGCTCTGTATCCTGTTGTTCAGCCAATTTTTAACCCAGGCTACCACCTTGGGACCCACTCCAAGGCTATCTAACTTGTATATTAATATTTTGTGTGGGACTGTGTCAAATGCCTTGCTAAAGTCTAGGTAGGCCATATGCACTGCCCCTCCCAGTTTCATTCTGAAAGCAAAATAACTCACAAAACACATATTTCACACAGAACTATACACTATAAAAAATACAGGATGAGCAACTCTATGCACAACCAGTGTGCTTTGCCACCTCAGGGTTCTGATTCCCATGGACCTCATCTCGAGCTTCGCTCTCGAGGTCAGACAGAATCAGAATCCTTCTGTGGCAGAACACGCTGGTTCTGCATAGTTGCACATTCAGTATTCTCTTTATGTTTTAAAAAGACTGTGAGCCCAGCTTTTAATGCTATATTGTGTCTCGAAAGTTAATAAAAGTAACAGGACTTTGGTTATGCATCCAATACATACAGTGTACAACTTATTGCAATGTACCATATATTATACAATGCTGTAAGTGTACTGTATACTTCTGGAGGAAAATAATATACCTAATTCAAAATGAACTTGAATATACAGGTATTACTTCATAGCGCAGGTTGACTTTAGCACCAATCAGTTTCCGAGGGCCTGTCGGTGGCTTGCAAAGTATGCAGTTATTCGTGGTATTGATCCAGTTCATTGCAGATGGGTGTTGACATCACTCGGCAAAACACCCTCAGCTTTGTTGTCATTTATCAGCACCAATAGAAGCTGTCTCGCAGGAGAGACCAGGACGATGCATGCGTATGAACAGCCGGGGGAGGGTGTTGAGCCGTCATTCCTACAGATCATCAGCAGTGGCTTTTACATTCCAACTGTCTTAATCTGGAATGCTGGCACATTTTAACAACACTAAAATATTCTCTGAAAAAGGGACGACAGAACTTAAGTGGAAGGGAGGGGATAAAGGATACAGGAAAGTAAATTGGAAATAAAAGACGAAGTTGAAGGGAAAGGTGGACATGAAGGGAAAATGAGCAGAGTAGAGGGGAAGGGATAGTAAATAGGTAAAGTGGAAACAGAATGAAGAAAAGGAACGGGCATGGAGGGAAAGGGTGAAATTGATGGAGAAGGAGAGGGGAGGTGAAGGGAAAATATAAGTGAATAAGTAGGGAAATATGAGGGGAGGGACCCCACAATCAATGAGTTTTTGATGCAAAGGTAAACCCGACCATATCACTGTGCTGACTCGTGGCACAGAAATATAGGGCAGTGTCTTCACCCTTGGAGCTCTCAATCTTTAAGGAGCACTGTTTGTTGGAAGGTCTGATCACTGTATATCCCGACTGAAATTCCTTCTCGAATGTAAAGGTGTCGCCAGCTGCCTGCACTACGAGCTGCAGTCCCCCGGCCCGGTACTGCCGGTACCAGAGCAAATTCACGTTGTCGCTGTCATTTTGGTAACAGTTCAGTTCCGCCTGGTTCCCCTGGGACACTGACAACATTTGAGGCCACTGGTGCACCAGAGTGCCATGACACAGGCCTGTATGGTGAAAAAGTATAATTGCGATTAATGCATAAATATTTAACAAGCAAACGGGCAACCAGGAAGTAAATGAATAACCAATAGTGCATTTAATTTATAAACTATGGCAAATAAATTATGTTAGGCTTTCTTCCAAATACTTGCTTGTGCATTTATATCCAGGTCTAAGCATTTCTCTGTAAAAAAAATCTAGTTGAATAGCAACACAGAACTCAAGAGACATAAAATCTAGAGGTCTGCCCATCCAATTTAATATATCATGTTTATTTATATATTGCTTTCGCGTACACACCGAAAGTATTAGGTTAAGGACGATACTTACAGGGCAGTAAAATCAGAAGCCCAAAAAGGTAGCAGCAAGAAAAGAGCATGTTTCCCCCGCTGAACCCTGCTTCTAATGTGCTAAACTCAGGAAAATGTACAATGTCACTCTGCCCAGAACCTCATATAACCGGAAACTCAGCGTCAGATAAGGCCGGGTTGTTCTCCATTCTACGGCTTTCAATTAGTGCATGTGGAAGAAAAACCACACATATGCAATTGAATGTATAATCTATTTATTTAGTTATCTTTTTGTTGAAGGGGAGGGTCATGCAATTCTGCCTATTTATTTTGAGCCTCTTCCGGTGGGGAGGGAGTAGAGGTAGTGATACATTGAACAAGTTTAAGCTGTTGGGCTGTTGGCGTTATGTTTTTTTTTTTGTATATAGATTTTTATCCCTCCTTTCTGTGGGTCTGGCAGGCGGCTTTGGCCCCTTCCTCAGAGGGGCTCACTCTCTGACTCAGGCATCCCCTCACTAGTCTGGTCCGCCATGTGTTGACCCCCGGGGGCGCCAAGGGGCCATCATGCAGCCTGCCAGCTCCATTTTCATTTTTTTTCTGGTCCCTTGTCCTGGTTGCTGGGGGGTGTGGGTGGAGGCACAGCACAGGCACACTGCGATCTGCCATATCCTCCCTATTCTAATCCCTCAGTGCCTGCACTACCTTGGAGTCTCCACCTGGGGGCAGCCCTGCAGCGAGAGTGACTGATACCCTCCCCTGGGAGAGGAGAGCTGCCTTAGGGCTGCTCAAGCCAACTCCCTGTGTGTAAGCAGCATCAGCACCATAAGGTTCACTTCTGACTGGCATGAGACAGGAGGTGTGCCCAACACAGCACTCTTCAGTACAGAGATTACAAATTTGTTTTACTTTTAGTCAGTTCAATTTGTTTAAGATGTTCAGGTTTGTGTAAAAAAAGCTCTTTTAAGAGCTAGTGGGAAAGAAAATCACAGAGAGAGTCCAGACAGGGAGTCAGGCAACGCTGGGCTGACTCTGGATGGGAAGAAGGGAGTAGCAGCAGCAACCTGCAAAAAAAAAAAAAAAAGTTGCAGCTGGACTTTATAACTGAACTTTGTGGATGCTGCCTGGTCTAGTAGAGCCACTTGTGTTTAAACTGAGACTGTAATAACAGACAGTAATTTGTAGCTTATTTGGAAGCAAAATAACTAATCTCTGAACTCCTCTCCCCTCAGAGATGAGTTACTTAGTTTCAAAATTAGCTACAAAATGCACCACAGACCATCTAGTACCCCAGACCCTGGGTCTTCAAGTCAACAGGCACAGTACTAAGGTAGTAAGCAGCATCTTGCTAGCCTCAGGTACTGAACACATATGTAATATTCAACCTGCAGCCAGCCATGTAATAAATTTCCTTAGAGCAAGACATTTTGAACCTAGATTACTAATCTCTCAGCTCTCCTCCATGGTGGTGAGCTAGCTCAGAGATTAGTTATTTGGCTTCCAAATAAGCTACAAAATGCACTACAGAGTATGTAGTACCCCAGGGCTTCTCGGGACCTGGTAACCCCCAGGCACCTGGCATTTATGAAAAAGAAGCCTGCTTCCAAAATGCCTAGTCCCACCCAAAATCTCATACTGCTTGTGCCCCTGCCTTTGAGGGTGTTTTTTTCCTTTTTGGATTAAAAACAACTCGTGTGAGTTGGTAACAGTGTCCTCTTGCCACACTGCCTAGCATTAAGACTGAGACAGGGGCTCTTGGTCCACTGTACACTAATACCATATCTCCCTTCAGTCTGCTCCTTTCAAGGGAAAACAATCCTAGGTTGGTGATCCTCTTGTTGTAGTCCTCATCCTACATACAATACAGATGAGTATGAATAGATAGGCCATTGACAGAGTACAGGCCTATAGTACATTCATAAGGTAGAAAAAATGGGTTCTATGTGATAACGGCAAGCGCCAAATGGCAACTCACAGTATTATAATGTCAGGGTGGCAAAATAATTTTGCCATCCTGACATCCTCAGCACTCCCTGCACCCCTACTAAAAGATTCTCAACCCTGGGGTGTCAGAGGGCAAAGCAAAAAAACACGCTTTTAGGCTGGCACAACAAAATGCACAGCGCCTGGACTCCAAACCCGTACCCATGCACCCCAAGCAGAAGCCAACCCCCAATGCCATGATGCAGCTCAGCAGCTGACTGCAGCACCACCCCTACATCCCCTCAACCCCATCCCAGTCCACCCTCACCATGCTCACTCCCCCTGCACATGTGTACATATAGCGAGATCCTGTCACTGCAGTCTCCCACCCCACCACATCCGGTCACCCTACCCCCCCCATTGCCATTTGGGTTTTTGCCCACATCGTGTCGCTGTTTCAGATGGCACCTTAATTCAGGTGCCCACCTCACGTGCTATCAAAAAAATGGGCAGACTGGATGGGCCTTGCAGTCCTTATCTGCTGTCAACTTCTATGTATCTATACTCAAATCATCTTTATTGCTGTCCTTGGCACTTCACCCACTCTTTCCATTCCTGTTTTAAGCTTATATTGATTTTATCAACTGTCATTTACAATCAATACAGTGCAGAGGTACATTACATGGCAATTCAGCAGTTTCAGAAAATACATTTACCATTTACATTCTTGCATTACAGGTGGTACCATGAAACATGCAACACAAATAAATGTAGGAGAAACTTGCTAGCACAACATGGCTTATCGGCAAATTGACAGACAAAGTGTTTTGTGTCCTGATCGACACCAAATGACATACTAGGGCCAAGAGAGAATCAGTCCTGAACATATTATCAGAATAACAGTAGCAAAGAGACAACAGTAATTCACAGTGTAACCCCATTCTGTGTATACATACATACATAGAAAATGATGACAGGTAATGGCCAACCAATCAATTCAATCTGCCCACCCTACCTGACCACTATGTTCTGTCCTTAGTAATCATCCTACCCGCTTTTCTCCTCCCTTCTAACTCAGGCCATATGCACGTTCCACCCCATTTTGAAGCTACTCACTACTTTGATCCGTACTATTTCTTCCAGTACTTTGTTCCACATGTCCAACCAGACTATCAGAATATCAGAATGCAGAATATCAGTGTCACTCAATAAAGCATGCTGACTTCTTACTAAAACAGCACACCTTACCCACACATGTGGACTGTATGCACAAGCAGGTTGGCTAAAGCTAAATGAGAGAATTCACTATCAAACCTGCTTGCTAACTAAAAAGGCACTTCTCAGGCTCCTGTCTTCTGGTGTTACAAACTTATTCAACCCCTCCTGCAACTCCCAGCACACGTGCAGCTCATTCAACCAAGTTTTCTCTGTCTTAAGATGCTGGACTACAGAAGAGCAATTATCGTTTGCATATAGAGCACCACTATGGTTTAATGCTCAGAGATATCTCTTCCTTACCAAAACTGGGACCATTTAAAGGCACTCTTCATCAGCATCTTACAGCTAACCATTCCTGTGACTGTTTCAAGTAACATGGCACTACCTCAGCAGTATTGACAATCCCTCTTGCCCTCCACTTTCTTTCTGTAAGGGTTCATAATGTCACACAACATAATGTCGCATGGCATTATGGTGAACCCAGACTTGTGCACACCCTGAGTTGGACCCCCCAGAGTTGAAAATCTATAGTGGGGGGGTCTGGGGGGCACAGCCCCCCATAATGGGGAGTGTGGGGTGTGGATCCCAACAGAACAAAGATATATGCCTCATGGCATCAATCGTGCAGTGTGACATAATGTCCCCGTGCCCTTTCTTTCCACTGATTATCTTCACTTATCTGAACTTTTGTTCACCCAAATCTACCTGTACCTATTTGACAAAGCCCCTTGGGCTGCCTCCTTTTATTAGGTTATTTTTGATCCTCTACTGATTCATAGTTTTAATTTTAGTTGCAATGTTTAATTTCAATTTAAAAACTTTATTGTCAAAGTTTTATGTAATAACATCTGTTGTATGTCTGTCACCCTTCCCACTGATGGAACCTTTGTAAAAGAGCTGTTATTGTGCTCAAAGGTATTGTAATCTGAAAATAAATAAATAAATAAAATAAATAACCCGCTTTCATGAAAAGTGTTTATGGACATCATTCTAACTCTTGCCTGCCAGCTCCAAAGCATTTGCCCTCAGCCCTGTATTTGTGCTCAAGGAAATATGACCTTGTAGTTTACTGTTTATCCTGTTCAGGTTCTTGCAAGTGTAACCCACCCCACCAACCCCCGGCTAACTAGCAGGGCTGCTTCTCTCATCACATGGCACCCAAGAGAGGGATGGAGGTTGTCACTACAGTTCAGTTTACTACTTCATCTACTTCTGAGCCTGCCATACACAGACAGGCAAATCAAGTGTGGCAACTACCTGACGCACACCTGGTGGGACCATTTACCATGGCCATCAACCTAGGTCCCTGGGTGAAAATGTTTGCTCACAATTATTCTAGCTTTGCACTTCTGGATGGGGCACCCAGGTAAAAGGTCTACTCCTACTGGTAATGCAGATTACTGAGGTACAGAAATTCTTGAATTCCCAGTTAGCATAGGCATACTGAACACACACAGTGAACTCTCTGGTTCTGAATTACACAGCGAACTCTCTGGTTCTGAAATGGAGATTGGCACCCATGGCCAGTTACTGGTACATTTTCTCTTGACTAGGCACACATGGCCAGTACTAGAAGACTTTCCCATAGTTCATGAGGAATTAATGGTGGCACCCTTGACCACTAAAGAACACATACAGGCTCACAGAAAATCCAACCCACGCCTTGGTAAACTATTTTCTTCAAGAACTGGCCAAATGCACTGAGAGAAAACACAGGTGCCCAGACTGAACCCAGAGAGGTAAACTGGTTTCTCGAGATGGGGGGGGGGTCTCCCACCTTTTGCTTCCAAATTTATACTCTGCCATTCATCTGGTTGATAACACCCTCACAGAAAACTTGTAGATGCTATCTTGAAATGTTTTTCACATTTAACATACTATATTACACACTTCTAAGGTGTTAGGAAGTTAAACGTTCTGTAATTGGCACTGTCTCTTCACTGGACCCCAACTTTAGCAGACACTTTTAAACAGAAAACAGTCTAGGTGACAGGATCCCTTTGACAGAGAAAAATCACCACAAGGAATGCAGGTGCCCCAGAGCTTTTCCAAACAAAAGTCACAGGTACTCACAGAGTAGTTGAATCTCAGGCAGTTTCAACACAGTCCAAACTGGGTGAGGGGATTGCAACTGAATCCTGGAATCCACCCCGTCCCTCCTGGGATGGGGCACTGTGAAAACCACTTGGCTTGGTTTCCACCACATCACCACTAGGCTGTACTGGCTCACACTAGGGTGAGAAACAAACAAAAACACTACTGGTAGCTCTCTGTCAGAGCTAAAACTGAGGAGCTGCTGCAGGCTGCAGCCTCCTCCTGGAAATCCACTCTACAGGCTGAATGAACATTTTAAAGCTAACTCCCTGCAGCTAGCTTCAGTGTGGCTTATGCTGCTGTGACAGTTCCATGATTACATCGTCCTCCAGCTCAGCTGAGACTAAAACCAGAGAATGACAGTGTGAAGTAAGCATTAAGCCTCAAGAAAGGAGGTTTCCACTGAGGAATTAATACATAAATTCCACAGTAGAAGCCTCCTTTCTCGGGGCTTAATGCTCTTGTAACATGGACAAACATGAGCAAAATAGTATTACCTCAGTTTATTATTTGGTTAACACAATTACTTCAGGATTTAAATATACAGATTTTATATACGAATACAAAAAATTTTTTCTAAGCCATATTTATTTATATGGTGGTTGTCACTTTTTCTACTTTTGCTTTTCAATGCAGAAACACAACTAACATGTTCTGTGATGGTTTCACTCAGAGAATGTCTTAAAACACTTTCAACAACATTTTAAATGGATGTTTTATTCAATTCTGATTAACACACAGAAACACCAACTTCCCTCATTTGCATATAGTAATCCGTTTTTTACGAAATCTCTGAAACGTGTGTTTTTACTTCAGCAATCTTTATTTAGATGGTGGCTTCCAGTTTTCAATTTCTGTATTGAAATGTCATAGAATGCATCTTATAATGCAGTTCCGTCATTAAATATTTGAGAATTTTTAACTAAACAGGTTTCTTTCGCTCGGTTATGTCACACGCTAATGTTTTATGATACCGTTGAACTATGGGGTATCTCATTTCCATATTGCTGATGCTATTCATTTCAATTATTTTCCACATGAAGAGGTGTATTACCATGCAAAAAATACTGATAACTGTTGTAGGTGTTATACTACGCACATCAGCCAATGGTTTTTAAGCTCTGATCTTTCAACCATGGACCCTGAACTTGCTAATAAAATAATAAAAGGAGTGGTGAAACAAGAAATGCTGTCATTTCACTTTGCAAGTCAGCATTACGTGTGTGTCTCACTTTCCTGCTTTCCCTTTTCAGAGGAGTGTTCAGCATCACATCTAAGACCTTGGGGGCACATTTATGGTGCAATGTCATGTGTCCACTTGGTGGGTGGGTGGAAAACTTTATGTATCTTTCTGATGGTCGGAAATTGACAATGCAACCATCTGTGGGGGTTAGTGGTACTACAATAGTGGGCATTACTTCCGAATTAATCCCCGCTACTGCACTGTCATATGTTGTGTTTACACCAATGACAATCCACGATTTATGCCTCTATTAATGTCCATGTTACAAATCCATTTAACTGGCATTTTAGTAGCTGCCTCTCCCTGCCTGCCACTGATTCTAATGAGATTCTAGTAACCCCTGGGAACAAGGGGGTTGCACTAGTTTCTATCATGGCACCCCTTTCTCTTTTCTCAAGGGTGTACATGTACCAGTTGTGCAGCTTTTCCTAGTATCTCTTGCCCCATGCACTGGACCATACCGATTTCTCATGTAACAAAACAAACAGAAAAGTAAAATCACTCAATTTCAGATTTATCATACTGTACTAAAAATGTGCATTCAGATAAACAAAATGAAACTTAGGCCATTGTGTAGACCCATGCAAAAATACCCCCCACCCCATTGGGGAATAGCAGACAGCTCCTCATGGTGGTAGCTTTCCTAATCCTTGTAAACTCTATAATTAGTGAAAATCCCTACCTTTGGGCATGGCTCATTGCCATCTAATAGCTTTAACTCCAACCTTCATTATTCTGCTCATCTTTCCCAGGTCCTCCAGCAAACTGCTGAAGCACTGGACTAGAAAGAAAAACTGCACATGCAATAACAAGTACTTGTGTGTCCCCTTCTTCATTTGATTTACATTCCTCACTCCTCTCCAAATTTGTCTTAGATCTTTTCCACTAGTTTGGTAGCTTCACTCAAAGCATATGCATTTCCAGTGTATAATATTAACAGTTTGGCCCGAATCTGGAGGGATTACACAACCATGCAAACAGTAACTACTACGGATATGGCTACAGCACATGGTAAGAAAAAACTGGAACCAAAGCAACAAACTGAACTGAGGCGGTCCTTACCAGAAAAACACATCGTGATTAAGGATAAGCACCTGGGTTAGGCACAATATGTCAGGAGGCTAGTTTCTAGTTGCACACTGCTTGTACTTAAGTAATTGGTATACTTTACTTTGTGGTCAGCCTATGACTTTGTTTCTGGTAAGGCTGTTCTCAGCCGGGGTTTTTTCTTTTTTATTTGTACATCAGAATACCTTTAAGCCATGTGCTCATTTGCAAAGGATTGTTTCAGAATTATACAATCCCCAGCTCCCAGAGTCCTCCACAAACTCCATCGAATGTCTTTCTCCTCTCATGGCAATGCCAAGGCTAAAGAAGAGGTGCCAGTGGTCCCTCAGCTCCTTTCCAGTTGTCCCACCTTCCACATGCCCATTAGAATTCTCTCTCTCTCTCTCTCTCTCTCTCTCTTTCTCCCCCTCTCTCTCCCTCTCCCCTCTCCCCTCTCTCTCTCTCTCATTGTCAGTAGTAGCATTCATGATCCTGAAGCAGATTCCTGTAAGCCACAGTGGTAATATGTTACCCTCTCATGATTTGCACCAGATGCTCCAGATGTAACATGGCATTCAGTAGTAAAGTTGCTTTTGCCTCCCCCCACCACTCTATCTTCTAGAAGCAGAAGCATAAAAGATAAACATTCACTGCCTTGAACATATTTCTAAATGTTCTAATCTTAGGCACAGATGTTCATTTTCTTGGGCCTGGCCCATGTTGCTATCTTATTTCCCACCATAATGCCAGACTCTTTCTTTGCTACATTCTGCAATCCCATTTTGGTCTCATTGTTGGTTATCCAAAGATCAAAAGAGCCCACTTTTCCTTCCAGGGACTGCACTTGAATGTCCTAGACCTAACTACATTTACAATAGGACTGGCAGTACAACCTAGAGGTTAGAGTATTGAGCTGTGAAGGAGTTTGGTACATTCAGGAGACCAGACCTGGATTTGATTCTTACAACCTCCACTTGCACACTGTGTGACTCTGAGCAAATCACTTAACTGTCAAGTGCTCCCAGGTCACCCCTAAAAACAGGCACTTGCACCTAGCGGGTGTTACCAAAGACTAAAATAAATAATAGTTTTAGTGCTGATTCTCTGGAGCTGGAAGCAGATGCATTTTGTTGGTGAAATATTAACTAGTCCACAGGGTGAGCTAGTCCCACTGAATATGTCAACTTTTGGTACCCACTAGGGCTTCCCTGAGATGAAGGAAAGAGTGCCAGTAGCAACTCAACAACTGATGAATGATGCCCTGTTGCCACTGGATCACTGTGATTACTGTGCTCAGTACCTGATCCATCTGACGAAGTGTAAATGGGAAAACGGGTCCAACTTTCTGGCCTGTAAATGTGAGCGGCATGATTGTGACTGTTGTGAGAACCAGGATTATGTCATGTGCGTGAAGGAATATGAACATGAATGCCACTTACTGATGAGGAAGAAGAGGCTTGAGGCCAAGGCAGCATGAACTCCTTTTGTTACCTATATATAGGCCATGAATGGACTTATTATGTCCAGAATCTGAGGAACACTGTCAAGGACAGAATAACCTATACCCTCTTATTTCAACAAACTAAACTTGAGTGTTAATATTGAAAAAAGAAATCCTCCCAAACTGCACTGTATGTGACTTACATATATACTGAATGTGGTGGGACGGAGCACAGACCTCTAAGGTAACCCACTGGTCACCTCTCCCCTATGAGAAATGTAACTGTTGATTCTGACTCTCTGCCTCTTTGTATTTGATGAACAAATTTATCCACTAAAATATATATTGGTGTATTCCATGCAGCTTAATTTATGAATCAAATTGTTGTGAGGGACAATGTCAGATACCCTGCTGTAGTCCATATACACCTCATCCACCAGCCAGCTTTGCTCCAAAGCCCTACTCATAGGTTCAAAAATAAGACCTGCTGTTACTGAATCCATGTTGTGTTCTGTCATCTCAGTTATTTGCAATAATACACATCTAAATTAGATCTCTCAGGATGGATTTTAAAGTATTCTCTACCACTGATGTTAGACATAGTGGTCTCAAATTAAACTCTTCACTTTTCTTACCCTTCTTAAATAAAAGAACCATGGTCACTCGGTGCCCTTGATGCAGACAGAAGACTGCACCATTGCTTAAAGCAGCAGTGCAACAAACATGCTGGGAAAAGCAAGTTGTTCACTGACTTGACTATATATGTCTGTGTGACATCCAGTAAGTAAATTAGCAAAGCACATGTTTAGAAATCAACATCTATATATTATTTTTATTAAAAATAACCTATTAATTCAAGCTAAGACACTAACACCATTCATGTTTGTTTCTGGGTACAGATTTCCCACAATGCACCATAGTGCATACAATCACAGGCTAACGTGTGCAACCATGCAACAGTCTAAGATAAATGAATGTGGCAGGCAAAATTTTTTTAAGAGTCCCAGTGCATCTCTTGCTACCCTGCTCCACTCTGCCATTTTCTTCAGTTGGTCCCGGCTCTTCCTCTTGTTCAATTACAGGATGAGCAGCACATCTGTGGACCTTGAGCATGGAGGATTCAGCATGAACAGATGTAATAAATGAATCTGTTATTTTATTTTGTGACAAGCAGCACTATTAATTGATGTTGCTCACAGAATGTATTTTGTTTAGAGGGCATTTTCAATTTGTTTAGAGGTGAAGTCCTACTTGAACCACATTTTATCCACTTACAATACAAACTGACATGCATGCTGGTAGTTTATTTCAAGTAACGATAAGCTGCACCATTTCAGAGAGCCATCTATTGTGTGAGACATTAAAATGTCAGTGCAATGAACAGTGCTCACACGACAAGATTGCTGTCTGAGATGGTGTTACATCTAAGTAAGACAGCAGTGATTTTATTGTATTTATTTGATGGGAGCTTGGAGGTAAAACCTAGATTGACTGCATGTCAGAATGACTGCTAGAGCTGCATCTTGACAAGAAAAGATAATCAGCCCTTTTTATGTTCGCTTCTGCGCATGCACAAGGAACATTTCGCGAGAGCAGCACACTTTGGAGGTGTGCCTCTACCTTGCAATCCAGTGCTCCATTGAGCAGGTGTGGCGGTCCTGCACCAATGGGTGTGGGAGTTGTGTATGACAGTGGTGGTCTTCGCTTCAAAGAAAATCACCGCAGTCATACCGAAAGCACCGCGCCACGTCCCTCTTGCGCCACTGCGGCTCCCCCAAAGCTTTTAGTGCCACGCTGGGAGCACCCCAGCATGGCAACATTGTTTGCCGGCGGGGGTGCCTAACCTCATCAGCTCCACGGCCCCTCAAGCCATCCTTCTGCAGCATGGCAAACGCCCTGTTTGTTTTTTGCCGACGGGTGCCCAATCCCCCATCAGCTCCTCGCCCGCCAGAAGTTTGCAGACAGGGTGCCCAATCCCTGTTGGCTCTCAGCCCCAGCCATATTCTGCCATGCTGAGAGCCCACCCCAGCATGGCAAGCGTCCCACATAGTCCGCTTTTTTAAACCTGTAAAGAAAAACGGTCCCACGTAGTCTCCCACACCCCTCCCACAACCCGCACGACCCACTGCACACCAGCCTCCCCACCCTCTCACCCCATACTTACCTCCAGAGCTCAGCGCAACGATCTTCGGTGGACCGGGAACACGTCTGCACTCTTCAAAGCCAAGCGAAGTGAGGAAATGCCAGTAAGCTGTATAATGGGCTAGATGGGGGGGTTCAACTTTATTGCATATCTCAGGCATTTTTGGGAATTTTTGCACCATATTTTCAACATGGGGTTTTTGGGACCCCTTCCCATGAATGATGTTACTGTCATGGCGTTATTCGGGCCCGAAGGGTGATTTCACAGTCACTGCAGGTCACTATGTGAAATCACCCTTCAGGCCTGAATAATACCCTGACAGTGATATCAATCATGAGAAGGTCCAAAAACCCCATGTTGAAAATTTGGTGCAAAATTCCAAAATGACTGTTTTGATTATGCATTGCGCAGGTTCCTTTACCAGGCTTGTGTTTCGCAATTTTCAATATTTGCACTCCAGATTTTCAACACTTTCATTTTACCACACCTCCTCATGAGCAGTATAGCTGTCATTTTTCACATCTCACCCAAAACATGTTTCTGCCCATGTAGCGCACAATGGCGCAGTCGGTGTTCAAAATCAATGTATGGGACACATTAAGAAAATCACAGTGACACTGTTCATGAGCAGAGGTCTTAAAATGGTTATGTTGAAAATTTGGTGAAAAAATTCCTAAAAATGACTGTTTTACAAGAGCGTGTTTCGCAGTTCCTACGCACACTCGTACGTCTGCGAATTTTCAATATTTGCACTCCAGATTTTCAACACTTTCATTTTACCACACTTCCTCATGAGCAGTATAGCTGTCATTTTTCACATCCTGCCCAAAACGTGTTTCCGCCCATGTAGCACACAATGGCGCATTCCGTGTGTGAACTCAATGTATGAGATAAATTAAGAAAATCACAGTGACACTGTTCATGAGCAGAGGTCTTAAAATGGCTGTGTTGAAAATATGGTGACAAAATTCCTAAAAATGACTGTTCTACGAGTGTTCATTGCGCAGTTCCTATGTACATTCGTAAGTTTGCAAATTTTCAATATTTTCACTCCACATTTTCAACATTGCCATTTTACCACACCTCCTTATGAGCAGTGCAGCTGTCATTTTTCACATCTTGCCCAAAATGTGTTTCCGCCTATGTAGCGCACAATGGGTTAACAAAAAGGTCATGCCGAAAATTTATTGTGCAAATACCAGCAATCGCACAGGGCATTAGGGTAAAGCACCATACATGCCAAACACCACTGCAAATACCTGCAAGTGAATGTTCAGCATTGACAAATGCTTGTTCTGTTACTGTGTAAAGTGGCAGTGATCATGAATGCGTATGGCGTTATAAACAATAACAGAACTTCTGCATTATGGTAAAGCAGATATACATCATGGGTCATACTAGATCATAAAATGACCACGATGCACTCTGATTAAATATGGTGAGCCTGGTGAGGGTTTGTGCTGATCAGGAGGTGACAGGATTATGAAAAAGCTAAAAGAATAAGGGTTAGGAAGGTATTTGTTAAGTAAACAGGCAGTGACCCTTTCTATCATAATGTGCATGATCCCTTTTTACCAAAATAGATTTGTTGTACTGCTGCTTTAATCTATAAGGATCCTGGATGACTCTCCCATGAAGTCAGGCTGGATTACTTGCTGGGTATTGCCACTTATTAAATCCTTGCACCTAGCACCCTCCTGTTCATCCAAACTGCTTGGTTTCCTGGAAAGGCCCCAGGCCCTCAAATCAGCATCAGCTACTTTATCTTCTCACTTGGACTGCCCAGATATATATATATATATATATATATATAATACACATACATATACAGACATATATATATATATATATATATATATATATATATAGGGTGAGTGGTAAATGAGTGAGAAAAAACAGTGTATCATCCACTGCAGTGTGATATTTTTACCCTCTGCTCTACTGTGATGATATGAGACATTTACACACACAGGTCACAAAAGGTGACTGATATCATCACCCTAGGCAGCTTTCCCCTCAGCATGAAAGAAACACCTGTGATGTTACCATAGACACAAATGCAGAACTACCTGAGAGATCTCACTGCTGCCTATAGCTAACTCAGTGAGCATTACAAAACACACCTTCCCCCCCCCGCCAACTTCCAGCTCATTACTGTGATGCCCTCAACTTGATGCAGCCAGAATTCCAAACAGCACAGCTTCACAGAACAGTCTAAACTACTGCCTGCAGCTAACTCAACTACCACTGAAACACACTCTCACTTGTTCCTCAAACTCTGATTCTCACCCAATTACTGTGGCAATTTCAACTTCACTGCAGCCAGAATCCTAAAGAGCACAATTTCACAGAACACTCTGCACTCTGCCTGCAGCTAACTTATTACCACTGAAAAAGTATCAGCTGTTCTGACACTCTGCCTCTCAGTTCATTACAATTACATGCTCTTAGCTTCACTGCAGCCAGACTGCTAAACAATACAGCTTCACAAAAGTATGTTTCTCATTCCTATCTGAAACTAACTCATTTAGCATTGCAAAACACACTCATGTGTCTGTCAGAGTTTATAACACTGCCAGCCCATTCAGAAAAGCTCACACACAGAATGAGCAAACACATTAACAGGAACAGAACACAAGACAGCATAACAAAACTTCTGAAAGTCTTGGCCCTATTGTATATATCGAATATATGACGGGCATATCGTGTGCTATGGCAAATATTCGGCACTCGTGAGATATCCAGAGCTCACTCTGCAGGAGTGACAATATTTGCCATATCACACTCATGCCCATCATGTATCCCATATATATATATATATATATATATATAATATATATATATATATATATGTATAATGTCTGTACTGTCATTTCCCCTACCCTTGGGGTTGCATCTGGAAATGAGCCTTGGCACAGTGTGCCTTTCCCGGTTACCACATTTTAAATAAATAAATAAACAACTTGCTATCATTCAGAACCTCAGTAGGTTGGTGTTCCTTTAGTTTAGGCCACTCCAAACTGTATTACACTTTACCTGCCTAGCTAAGGGAGGCAAATCTCTGGTCCTTTTTACATCTGTAAATTTAACTTTTCATGAAATTTAATGTAATTGTCTACTCACTTATCATTGTGTGTACCTCTATATTGTTGGAGTGCACATCTGGTAAACATCTTTATTTTCAGATAGGAATTGATGGAATAACACATCATTAGAGTTGAGGTCCTGTTTATATCTGGGTCATTCCTGTAAATGGGCCTTATCACAGGGGGCTCCGCCCCATTACAAAAGACTAATGGTTTGGCTTTACATGGCAGATGGATCAAAGAGATCTTTGTAGGAAAGTTCCTGTCCTCCTACAAATCAGTTCAGGAATACTTAAGTTTGGGCCCTGAGCCCCATCCTGTGTCTCCTCTAATATCTAACTATATACAAACTATTAGCCTGCGGTACTTTTCTCCCCCTGAAATAATGGCCTAGCTCCAGTGTGACTTACATAACAACTAGCACTAGCTCTGGCTAACCAACCCCACCCCCCCCAACAGAACTACAGGTTCTCTAATTTTTTACACCAGGTAGTGACTGGTTAATTTTTTTTTTTTTTTAACCCAGAGAGACACACTAAGCTGAAAGCTTGTTTACAGGTGCAAACTAGGAGCACAAGGAAGTTACATGACTTGCTTAGGATCACACAGTATGCAGTTGGAGGCTGCGGGATTCAAACCCAGGTTTCTAGGTTTACAGCTCAGAGTCTTAAACCACAGCACTATACTGCCTCCTCCTAGTCTTGCTGGTGGGGTAAATTATGTGAGCATTTTATTAAATAAAAGCTATAACTTTGAGACAAAATGCAGTCTCTTTGTGCCTTATTTGTACACAGTAGTTGCCAGTTAGCTGTATTTTCACTGTGGATTTGTACTATTTTATGTTTTCTCCTGGCATTGACTCCCTTAGCTGCTGTTTTTTTGCTTTTTAAATGTATTTCTCTGTGTTTTTCATGATCCAGGATGCCTCTAACTAGAAGCCATCGCCTCCTTCAAATGTTTGGGCACGTGGCTGCATCGTCTTCTTTATTTCTCCTGCCATATTAATGTTATATCAACAAACTTCTCCCAAACTTTGAGATACTCTTCAGGAACAAAGTTTCCATCCACTCTCAGTCTATCGTGCGATGGTTGGATGGTTGTGAGAACAGCCCCCCCCCCAACATTTGACAATAGGCATGTTGTAAATAATGTTGCCCTTAAGCTCACCCTGGGAAGACTGGGCCCCCATCTTTTACTCTTTCTTCTACTTTGCCCTGCCTGCCATAACCTGACATACCACTGCTCGTTATACTTTCCTGTTACTGCTCTTTTCCCTGTACTGAGGGTAGGAGATCCTCCTATGATGTATCCCTCATCTCTAGGTTTTGGTTTTCCCCATCCATCCTACCTTTACTGTCTCTTTATCTATTCCCTCCTCTACTTTTGCTGACTTTGTAACTCTGCCCTCACCCCCGCTCTTTCATATCCTCCTGCCACAACACTTCTGCTTTGCAGGACACTTTCCTTATAGGCCACCCCATTTCAGGTTTAACCTCTTGTGTCCTCTCCTTCTGCCACCACCCCTTCCCTTATACTGAAACACTTTTTTCTGTGATTTTGTTTCCTTTTCTAAAGCTGCAACTAAAGTAAGAGCATCTGTAAATATGCCCTCTCCAACCCCTCTTTCCTCTTGTCACACCTGCCCCCCTCTCAAACTATTGCCTTTCTTTTCTTTTCCTGCTCTCTGATGAACAGCATTGACCCAGGGCTAGTTTACAAGCAGAGCTGACCCAAGGTCAGTGGATGAGCTGTACTAAACCAGAGTCAGTTGATAGGTAGCATTATGAAATGGGTAGAAAGAATGCTGACTTCTAATTGGCTGTTAGCTGCGTTCTGCTGGGCTGTTATACCAGCACAATGGCCCAGCTGAAAGTATTATGTTCAAAAATGCATACAATTTACTAAAAATGAGCCATTTCATAATCACAATAAGGCATTCCAGGGGGTGTGTTACGGTAAAGCAGATGTGCTTCTCTGGTGGTGGAAGCCCTTGGCTATGCCTCGTGCTTCAATAAACACCAAGATGGGCCGTTATCCCACCATAACACATCCCCTGTCATGCCTTATTGCTTAACTGACCCAGGGTCAGTTGATGAGCAGCACAGACCTAGGATCAGATCAGGAGCAGCCTTGTCCAGGGTCAGATCAGGAGCAGCACTGGCCTAGGGTCAGGTAATTAGCAGCACTGACCCTTGGTCAGTAATTGAGTAGCACTGTTCCAGGGCTACATCAGGAGCAGCACTGACCCAGTGTCAGATCAGGAGCAGCACTGACCCAGTGTCAGATCAGGAGCAGCACTGGCCCAATGTCAGATCAAGAGAAGCACTGACCCAGTGTGTCAGATCAGGAGCAGCACTGGCCCAGTGTCAGATCAGGAGCAGCACTGACCCAGAGTTAGATCAGGAGCAGCACTGACCCAGTGTCAGATCAGGAGCAGCACTGGCCCAGTGTCAGATCAGGAGAAGCACTGACCCAGTGTGTCAGATCAGGATCAGCACTGGCCCAGTGTCAGATCAGGAGCAGCACTGACCCAGAGTTAGATCAGGAGCAGCACTGGCCTAAGGTCAGGTAATAAGCAGCACTGACCCTTGGTCAATAATTGAGTAGCACTGTTCCGGAGCTATATCAGGAACAGCACTGACACAGTGTCAAATCAGGAGCAGCACTGACCCAGTGTCAAATCAGGAGCAGCACTGACCCAGTATCAGATCAGGAGCAGCACTGACCCAGTGTCAGATCAGGAGCAGCACGGATTCTGGATCTGTTCAGGAGCATCACTGACCCAGTGTCAGAGCAGGAGCAGCACTGATTCTGGATCTGTTCAGGAGCAGTATTAGATCTGGGTCAGTTCAGAAGCAACACTTAGGCTGAATTCAGGAACAGTACTGACCCAGGGCCTGTTAATAAGCAGTGATGACCCAGGGCCAGTTAATAAGCAGTGATGACCCAGGGCCAGTTAATGAGCAGTGATGACCCAGGGTCAGTTAATAAGCAGTGATGACCGAAGGCCAGTTAATAAGCAGTGATGATCCAGGGTCAGTTGATGAGCAGTGCTGACCCAGGGTCAGTTAATAAGCAGTGATGACCCAGGGTCAGTTGATGAGTTGTGCTGACCCAGGGCCAGTTAATAAGCAGTGATGACCCAGGGTCAGTTGATGAGCAGTGCTGACCCAGGGTCAATTAATAAGCAGTGATGATGACCCAGGGTCAGTTGATGAGTTGTGCTGACCCAGGGCCAGTTAATAAGCAGTGATGACCCAGGGTCAGTTGATGAGCAGTGCTGACCCAGTGTAATTTCACAAGCAGCAATGACCCAGGGTCAGTTGATGAGCAGTGATGGTTAAGCTTCACTATGTCTCCAGAAACAAGACCTACAGTCAGCATAACCTTGTGCTTCGAGTATGGATGTGCAAGTCAGGAGATAGGATGTGAATCAAGATACCCCTAGTTTTCCCTTACCTTCAAATTTCACCAGACTGGCAATCCACGAGGATGCCCTATTGGAATCGTAAAACTATCTGTAAAGGTAGTCAATTGCAGGAAAAATATATTGTAGTTAACTGTTTCCACAGTACACATCCCCTGACTCAGTGCTGGCAGTAAACTTACCCTTTGCCCATGCTGCTAGTAAATAATCACAGGTCCGTGCCTGTACTAAACTAATGCAAAGTCTGTGGTCAGGGGTACGATGTATCTGGAGTCCTAATATGCCCCCATGTGAGATGGAAGTGGGGAAAACAATGGAAGAATCAGCAGGGTACCATAGCTAGCTATCACCCATTGTGAGGTTGGGCAGACATGGACAGCACCTAAAAATAGAAGGCCTCTGGATGTGGTGTAATCCATTTCTTAGCAAACTGCAACGTTGTATCTTTGTAACTGTATATCTCCATGTAACAGCAAAGAGGCATACTATCTTTCTGTGAGGAACAACAAAGCTGCCATTGAAACGTGTCAGTAACAGTCCACCCCATGCGGGCACACTTTTGAACTTAAAAACAAAAAAATGTTCACTACATAGACAGTGACCATGTATTGCTACATTGTGATAGAGAGCTTTTGGGTGGCTATATTGGGGTGCATGCAATATATATGTAAGGCATATGTCCCATTTTTGTAACATGGATATACATATGCCTCTACGGGTTCGGGGAAGGATGAGGTTACCTGGCACAAGAGACCTAGGTTTGACTACTCTGCACAGGGGCACCCAAGTAAATCCAAACTACAGGAAGCAATAACTGTAATGTCCAGAACCAGAACTGGGATTTTTCAGTGTGGCTTTATTTATTAACTCACTGAACATAAACAAAGCTCATATAGGTCCCCACAGGGCTACATAACTGTAATGCAGATTAGAGGTTAAACACAGCGGTCCATTTGAGGAATGAACACAGTACAACAGTTGTCTGGCTTTGGACCCACCAGGCACTCAGCCCGGACTTTGCATGCGCATTGGATACATAGCCCAACTGGCCTGGCTCCCCTGACGGCCACTTGACTGATGGTCCACTTGAAGAATGAACCCTAACTTTACTTGGCAAGACATCCTATCACACAAGGAGGCTCCCAACTGTGGCTCCCCACACCACTTGAAGTCTGCGACTCCTAGAGAGATTTTGTTTTCGTACTTCCAATTCGAAACTCCCATCAAACAGGGAGACTCCCATCAAACAAGGAGTAATGTTCCCATCCTGTGGCTCCCCACACCACTTAGAGTCTGTGACTCCTAGAGAGATTTTC
The DNA here is from genome assembly GCA_016271365.2 of Neoceratodus forsteri. Classification (NCBI taxonomy): domain Eukaryota; kingdom Metazoa; phylum Chordata; order Ceratodontiformes; family Ceratodontidae; genus Neoceratodus; species Neoceratodus forsteri. The sequence continues at coordinate 707,628,252 of CM028138.1, read as the reverse complement.
AAGTTGCGACCCACGTCTGGGTACCCACCCCATCACTGGCCAAGCGCATGAGGCAAGTAGCAAAAACACAGAAGAAATCCGTAGAGGTGGACCTGGTTACTAAAGATGGGAATTTATCCACCTCCAGCTCCCACAGCCCATACCCGTTCATTTCTCTGAACACACAGAAACTTTAGGACTGTAACATGTAGATTGCATGGTGGATGAACTGACGCATCCCCTCTACTGCGAACTCTAAATCCATTTAAACTTTAAACTGACTGCTCCATTTGTTCATCCTAGTGTATATAGTCCTCCCAAACAGCAGTCCCCAATAAAACCATTTGAAACTTGAAACTGAATTGACTGCTCCATTTGTTCATCCTAGTGTATATAGTCCTCCCAAACAGCAGTCCCCATAACATTTCCTGACTGAAAAACAGTTGTTTGCCCTTAAACTGGAGCCAAACACTCACCCAATCGTTGCAGGGCCCCACAGGCGAAGTCCTTTAACCTTTGCTGTATTGTAGAACAGCCAACACAAAAATCAGGCAGCTTCTTTCCTTGGTGGGAGAAGGGGATTGCCCCTGGAACCCACAGAGACCTTTTCCTACCCCCCCCCCGAGGGAGGGGGCACTGAGACCGAGGGGATGGTCTCCACCACTTTATAAATGGTGAAACACAGAAAAACTTCCTTCTGTGTGGAGGCAAAACTCAAGCTACAGACTGATGCTTCCTTCTTACTCAAGGACAAAACTAAACTGACCCTCTCTTTGAATCCCAAAGTTCTAAGAACTCTCTGAGCTGAAGGTTCCAATTGTGGCTCATGCAGCTGTAACAATTCTATATAATGATGTCATCTCCAGTCTCAGTTGTGACTGAGGACAGAGTGAGACAGTGAAACCCATTTAACTGGAGTTTCACAAGCTGCCTTCCCTGCCTACCACTAGGTCTTACTGGGATTCTAGTAACCCCAGGTAACAAAGGGGTTACACTGGCCCTTGACCAGGAAAAATGACTGTCCCCAGTCATTATGCACCCGGCCTAGGGCCATCCCACCCTATAAAGCACCTGCAGAGGGGGATCAGGCCCCTCCTACCGTGTGTGAACACAGGTAGGCAACACTAAGGGCCTAGAGGCCTATAGCTGACATTTCAGCCTCTACTCTATCCACTTACCATGGACACCTAGTGGCTCTGGTAGAATCATTCAGAGCATAGCCCTGATAGATCAGCACTGCAGTCCCTATGGCCACTGAGGACCACAGCCTGTCTATCCCCCCTAACCCTCTACGGAAAACCTATCTGCCTCTTACATAACATCCCAAACAAAAACAAAACCCGGGGACCTCCCCGACCTTGGGCAGCCTGCAACTACAACATTAGGAACACAAAAGTACTTTAATTTCTACACAAGCACTGAACGAGAAACTCCAATGAGCTCCTCCTCCTCCTCTTCTTGTCTTCTCTTCTGTCCTCCAGGAACATCTGTAAGAAAAGACAAAACAAAAACAAAAAAAAACCCACACCCTAATCTGCATTTACGATCTACCTAAACAACAACAGTGACAACAACAATCCTTACCATACAGGAAAAACAGAACATTAAACAATCCCAAAAAGAAAAAATATATATATTTTTTTTTTAGAAAAGTAGAAAAGACAGTATATACATTAAGTACAGAAATGACATTGATAACAATACACTTCTTTGGGGGGATGGAATGCCCTAAATGTCCCACTAGTGACTACAAGGCCCGAAGGCCAGTCCATTGAAGAGTCTCTCCTGGGCCGGAGCCCCGTGAACATAGTCTTTAAGGCCATAATCTCAAGGTGAGAGTCTTTATGACAGTTCACACACTGTTTGAAGTCTGTAGTGTAAGGTGTGTATTGCAATGTCATAAAGATAGAATAAAATAATTTTGACTCACCAGCCTCTTGAAGTATTCAAACGTTACAAACCTGGTCCCTTCCGAAGACTCTCCCTGGCAGCATTTCTTCTGATACAGCTGGGCGGACATCTTCCGGGAACCCACAGGAGTGCACAGCTGGAAACAGCTGGGCTGATGTCATAACTGAAGAAGGAACCTTAGAACAGGAACAAAAAGAGAAACAGCTGGTCCGGCGTCATCCGATTACCAGGCGATGAACAGGCAAACAGCTGGGCTGGTGTCCTCTCTGGATCTGAAGTCATCTGGTGGTACCAGTAGATGGTTGTTGATTAGGGCAGTACACTGTGGACTGAAGAATGTGGAGCACCTGATTTGTTGTTTATTCATATTGGCAGTTCAATAAGGTTACTTCACAGTGTAGATGTGGCAGTATTGACTACCACTGCTCGCTCTCCATTTTGTAGGCACGGGCTTAATTACTGGGAGGTCCTTGCACTGAGGCCAATAGTAGAGGGAGTCAGGGGCTTGAATTATTACTCCATCTGGATGCACATAATTCACACAGTGGGAGACCACATCCCTCTCCGTCCTCTATTCTCACTCTGTCCATAAACAGTGTCCTGCCTTTCTTCCACTGTGTATACTTTTCGTGGAACAGTCTATTCTTTACATGCTGGTTAGCCCCAGGATGCACATGTTTCATTGCTTCATCCCAGAACCAGGATTTCCTGCAGTTCTCAATCTCCTCCCAGACTCTCCGAGGAAAGGTAGGAAAGGTCATACCAAAGATTTCATTGGCCTTTCTACGAACCAGTCTCTCCTCTTTACTTGCTTTGGTCAATCTGAGACCGCTGGCCTGGCTTGGGGGTGGCCAGTCCTGGTTCTGCCAGCTTCGCATCCTCAACGAAATTAAAAATTGAACTCTGACTTCTTCTTCTTCTGGTGAAGCCAGGGCAGTGGCATCACCACCTTCTTGAACACATTCCTCCGAGGCAAGATCTTGAGGCTGTGTACCCGTTCCTATCTCACAAGGCCACTTAGGTTCCTCCTCATCTTCCTCTTCACTGAGGATCTGAGCCCAGGAGTGAGCAGTAGTTCTCACCCCCGAGACTATCCATTCATCACTAGGAGCAGAGGTCGACACCTCCCATTCAACGGCCTCCCGCATCTCATCTTCACCTTAGAGACTTGGGCTAGGCCCCCCCACCCAGGGGTCTATTGATGCTTTATTTGAACTTGCCTTCTGAGATCCAGCATCCAAAACTTCAACTTCAGATTCAGTCTCTAATTCTGCACTCTCTAACTTTGTGCCACACTCCCCCGGGGGACCTTCCTCCACAGGCTCCGCCTGATGCTGTGTGCTGCCAACTGCAGATTCTTGAAGTTGTGTCCATGTGGGAGCCAAACGAATTTTAGGCACTTTATACAAGCCATATTTTTGTAGACAACCAGCACAGTGAGGAATCATGAAGACATCCTTCCAGCACTAAAGCACATCTGGCATACACGCATTGGATAATTAGGATTGCCACATCAGGAGGGAGTTGCCTCTATAGCACCAATTTTCAATGTCTCTCAATCTATTTACTGCTGTTGTTACTGCAACCCGGCATGATCCGTAACGAGCTGGTCCTGAGGCCATAACTGCAGAAAAACAAACAAAAGTTCACTGTAACTGAAAGTCCCACTTTAAATGAACACATTCTGTAGCTTTAAAATGGCTCCTCTGCTGCTGTGTTTACTTTACTACCCCACCCTGTAATGGCGGTGGCAGCACTGCTGTGCATCAACATTCAGACTCTGGGTCAAGCCACTGCGCAACCGATTTACATCAGCTACTGATAACTTTTATTTAAACTGCACAACTTGCTCTGTTCTGGCTGTTCTCACATTTACAGGATTTTCCTTGGACTTTTCACATGCTGGCAACATTTATTTAATCACAGTCCCTTTTAAAACTTCAGGTTTCAGCACAGGATTGCCTGCTTTTACTAGTGTTGCACTTATTTTACAACCCACAGTCTCTCTCTGGCTGCAAACTTTAAACTGAGGCTACTTTCATTGCTATGCACACATTTAATGGTTTTACAGACTTGCACTTGCCAGCAGGATATCACACATCGCTACTTGCAAGCGACTATACAGCTGCACTCACATTTTATATGGCATTACTGAAAATCACTGATTTGAGCAGTTTTAAATCGCTTACTCACTGTTATGGTAGCAGATTGCTGCGATGGAAGAAAAGCGGCCTGCAGCCAGATTTTTGAGGCCTCGGTTTCAAGCGGCGGGCAGTCTCCACGATCGTAGTATTAATCACACACCACTGATCCCACGACCGATAAGTGGGTTGAGCCTGATTTTGAACTAGAAAAGTCACTTTTCATTGTTTACAGCGCTTTGAACACTTCGCAACGCCTCCTCCACTGCCAGTACACGCACTACTCTCTGTCTCCCTCTCGAATGCTGAAGCAGACTCTGAAGAGCTGGCTGAGGGGCGGGACTAATGGCAAACTGACCAACCACACGACGCCATGCAAATGAGCCTCTTCTTCCTCATGAGGGCTCCTCTCCTCACGGTGATCGTCGAGCAGGCAAATTTAAACTGAAAAGATGCACTTTTTTTTTTTTAACTGACTCCACGGCGGAAGCCCATTTCAACCATGTAACATTGCCATTAACTCTGCAGTCTCTAGCATTGCACAGAAAGCATTTCCAACATCCAGGGCACATTTTCTCTGTTGCTACCCCTAGTTTTCCACACTTTTCCTCACAGAACTTTATTTTAAAACTGACAAATGCTGTAAACTATGTTGATGGGACAAGGACACACACTTTGGCTTTACAGCTCCTTGGTAAACAGTTGGCATTTTTAAACAGCAGCACAAGATTCACAGCACACAGCACACACTAGGAAATTGCTTAACTTTTTGGGCTACCGACTGCCAGATAGCCAAAACGCTTAGCTCTACTTGCCCAAGCACCTTCCTTCCCAAACAAATCCAAAGCGGTGCCTCCATTTTTGTAAGGCATATGTCCCATTTTTGTAACATGGATATACATATGCCTCTACGGGTTCGGGGAAGGATGAGGTTACCTGGCACAAGAGACCTAGGTTTGACTACTCTGCACAGGGGCACCCAAGTAAATCCAAACTACAGGAAGCAATAACTGTAATGTCCAGAACCAGAATTGGGATTTTTCAGTGTAGCTTTATTTATTAACTCACTGAACATAAACAAAGCTCCGTATGGTCCCCCACAGGGCTACGTAACTGTAATGCAGATTAGAGGTTAAACACAGTGGTCCATTTGAGGAATGAACACAATACAACAGTTGTCTGGCTTTGGACCCACCAGGCATTCAGCCCGGACTTTGTATGCGCATTGGATACATAGCCCGACTGGCCCGGCCCCCCGATGGCCGCTCGACTGATGGTCCACTTGAAGAATGAACCCTAACTTTACTTGGCAAGACATCCTATCACACAAGGAGGCTCCCAACTGTGGCTCCCCACACCACTTGAAGTCTGCAACTCCTAGAGAGATTTTGTTTTCGTACTTCCAATTCGAAACTCCCATCAAACAGGGAGACTCCCATCAAACAAGGAGTAATGTTCCCATCCTGTGGCTCCCCACACCACTTAGAGTCTGTGACTCCTAGAGAGATTTTCAAGTTGCGACCCACATCTGGGTACCCACCCCATCACTGGCCAAGTGCATGAGGCAAGTAACAAAAACACAGAAGAAATCCGTAGAGGTGGACCTGGTTACTAAAGATGGGGATTCATCCACCTCCAGCTCCCACAGCCCATACCTGTTCATTTCTCTGAACACACAGAAACTTTAGGACTGTAACATGTAGATTGCATGGTGGATGAACTGACGCACCCCCTCTACTGTGAACTCTAAATCCATTTAAACTTTAAACTGACTGCTCCATTTGTTCGTCCTAGTGTATATAGTCCTCCCAAACAGCAGTCCCCAATAAAACCATTTGAAACTTGAAACTGAATTGACTGCTCCATTTGTTCATCCTAGTGTATATAGTCCTCCCAAACAGCAGTCCCCAATAACATTTCCTGACTGAAAAACAGTTGTTTTCCCCTTAAACTGGAGCCAAACACTCACCCAATCGTTGCAGGGCCCCACAGGTGAAGTCCTTTAACCTTTGCTGTATTGTAGAACAGCCAACACAAAAATCAGGCAGCGTCTTTCCTTGGTGGGAGAAGGGGATTGCCCCTGGAACCCACAGAGACCTTTTCCTACCCCCCCAGAGGGAGGGGACACTGAGACCGAGGGGACGGTCTCCACCACTTCATAAATGGTGAAACACAGAAAAACTTCCTTCTGTGTGGAGGCAAAACTCAAACTACAGACTGATGCTTCCTTCTTGCTCAAGGACAAAACTAAACTGACCCTCTCTTTGAATCCCAAAGTTCTAAGAACTCTCTGAGCGGAAGGTTCCAATTGTGGCTTATGTAGCTGTAACAATTCTATATAATGATGTCATCTCTCCAGTCTCAGTTGTGACTGAGGACAGAGTGAGACAGTGTGAAACCCATTTAACTGGAGTTTCACAAGCTGCCTTCCCTGCCTACCACTAGGTCTTACTGGGATTCTAGTAACTCTGGGTAACAAGGGGGTTACACATAACCAACTCAGTCTTCAGACCAGCTTTATTAGTGTCACCAGTATTTATGAATATCCCCAAAACCATGGCATCACATACACACTTCTAATCATTATTTAATGTGCTTTGCAGATACAGTCAGATAATGATCATTTAGAATGTAGAGGTGGTTATGTTCACTTGCATTTTGTATCTTTATAAACTAGACAGAGGCATGCAGTGTCATCTCCCATATTGTTTTTAGCTGTTTATACTTTTTTTTTTTATTTCAGACACAAATCTAGATCAACGGTTTATATATTGTAGGATGGGACTGTGCAGCTGTGAGAAAAGTACATATTATTTCTGTTTAGGCAACAGTATGTACTTGTGGTCGTTAATTGCTACAACTTAAAAAAAGAAGGGGTTGATGTCTGCAGGTGGTAAAGTTTCATCACAGCAAGAGACCTGAAGCTAGCGTGGGGTGGAATTTTTATGACTGGTGCGAATGTTTGCACCTGTCCTGTAGACTAGAAGAACCTATTGCTGTTTATCTGGGGTTTTGGCATTGGATCAATTACTTTAAGAAGCAGGCATCTGTCTACGTTACATGTTAAACACTGCAATTTACATAGTGATGGCATTTACCTTTAATGGTTTCTTGGTTGCTGGTTTACCCTTATCATTTGTTGAATGTCACATTCTCAGTTACTGTCATGACTGCTGTATTTGTAAAATTATGGTCTGTTGTCAAGATAAGCTCCATGATTGTCATAATAATAAATACACGATAAAGTCAAAACATTCTTATGGAAGCTGCTAATATAAAATCCAGGCAATGGCACAACCATGGGAACAAAGAAATACACATTTGGGTAAAACAGGTATTATCTATTAAATTGCAATGGCTGAATGTTGAATATGTATTACCTTATATACACTGAAGTACATTCCTGCTCTTTAATGGGTGTGTCTCCAGCAGAGAACTGTTGATGTATTTACACCGTGGCACTAAGTATGCTGAGGCCCTGCCAGTCACACACACAGAAACCTAGAACTTGCTGGCAGGTAAGTAAAGCTTGGCCCACATAGTCAGATCATTTTTTCCTGCCTATAGTATCATCACAGATAATACTTGATCTCTGGTCCATTCACCACCCTTCCCTTTCCCCAAGATTATTTATGCCTATCCCATGCATTCTTTAACCCCACCAATGTTTTCACACATCCCCCCATTGGAGGACTGTTCCAGGGATCCACCACTCTTTCTATGAAGAAGTACATCCTCACATCTCTCTGGAATCGATCGCTTGTTCCAGCTCCTTATCATACCCTCTTGTACTTGACCACCTTTTTTTTCTGAAAATTACTTCCCTCCTCTGCCTTATTATAGCCGTACATCCTACCATCACCAGTCCTCAGCCAGTCATAAGCCTCTTAGATTCCTAGTCACCAGGCATTGCCTACTCCAATTCTTACTCCTTCTCCTACTCCTTCTCCTACTCCTACTCCCACTCCTACTCCTACTCCTACTCCTTCTCCTTCTCCCACTCCCACCCCTACTCCTACTCCTACTCCTTCTCCCACTCTTACTCTTACTCTTACTCTTACTCTTACTCTTACTCTTACTCCTACTCCTACTTCTACTTCTACTCCCTGAGAACATCCACCCCAACCCAGGTCCTGGACTGAAACCCTTTATCACCAAGAAAGTGGCTGGGCTATCACTTTTGCCTCAATTAACATCTGCAGCCTTGTGCCTAAATTTGATCTTCTTCAGGCCTGGGTCATGCAGCACAGTACTGACGTACTTGCAGTGGTCGAGACCTGGCTCTCCCCCAAGGTACCTGACTCTGCTGTTACCCTGGATGATTACACCCTTTACAAGGTTGACCAGTTGGGGAAAAGGGGAGGGGGCTGTGCCATCTATTTAACTCCCTCCAGGGCCTTGTCCTGCCACAAATAGTCATTGGCACTGATGATCAGACCCTGGCACTCAAAATTGCAATTGGCCACAAGGGTAAGTCGCTTATAGCCCTCTCTGTCTATATTCCTCCCCATAATCCTACTCTTGGCTTCAGTATTATCCTTGATTGGGTCTCCAATCTAATCAGGATAAAGGGTTTGGCAAGTTCAACCCCTGCATTTACAATGCAAATTAGTAAAATGAGTGGTGTGGCACCCGGTGTGTGACTAAACCCCTCCAAAATGTATGATGAGTAAGAACATTGGAGTTACTTTAGAATAATTGCAGGCTTTTATGCAGTAAAATGGGGGGGCACTGGTACTTTAGCTATATACTTTTGTTTGGTCACACACCAGGTGCCACCCCACTACTTTTATTAAGTAGCATTATAAATGCAGGGGTTGAGCTTGCCAAACCCTTTATACAGATTTAAATGTAGGAGATTTGTGGCCTTCTTATTGGTGAGATCCCCATTAAACACCTGTGAGCCTTTCATTGGCAAGAGCACACTATATAAGTAATGAAGCCAGGAGAGTGGTCTCTTTATTAAAAATAGAGAAAGCAGGGAGATCTCAGCTCTGATATGGCAAGTTAAAATGTGATGCATTTTACCTGACCGATGGAGGTGGTCACTTTGCCAAAGTGGTCAGGCTTAATCATGGTTCAGCTGGATAATGAAATGAAGAACCCCTCCAAAATGTATGACAAGTAAGAACATTGGAGTTACTTTACAAAAATTGCAGGCTTTGATGCAGCAAAATGGGGGAAGGGAGCACTAGTACTTTTAACTATATGGGTTTCCAATCTATCCTATGGATCTGAGGTTGTCCTGTTGGGTGATTTCAGCATCAACTGGCTGGCCCCAAGTCAGTGCCACTACATGATACAGCTGCAGCCTTAGAGCTCTCACAACTAGTCTTTTCCCCCACCAGAACCAACTACAGAACTGGTAACAGCTCCCTCACAGACCTCATACTCACTAACTGCCCTGAGAGGTTTACTAGTGTAGCAGTCTTACCTGACTCACTTAGTGACCGCTCTGCTGTCTCTTGCCATGGTATCACATCAATATAGTGATTCAGTTTCAGCAACTACATTTGGGCAATGGAATTTGAGCACATACAAAGTAAGCGCATGGTAAGTGTCAGTGCCCACAAAATTGGTGAATGATACATTGCGGAGAAGAAGAGAAATGAATGACTTACCTTTCCAGCGAATGGAGTTTTAGCCTACCCTCACTATCAATGAGTGGTGTGGTGTTAGAATCCTTCAGATTTGGGGGTATGGGTGGCATAGCCCCCCATGGGGGGTGCAGGGGGGCATAGCCCCCTGCGTGACATGGGAGCACATGATTAGGTCTTGCAGCATAAAGGTCGGTTGTAGTATGGGGCAGGTGTGGATTGGAAGATGGCAGTAGAATTCATACTGAGCCAGAGGGGTATGCCCCTCATGGTATATGGAGGATTTATTTTTTGCCATAATAAGGAGGTTCTGGAGAAGGTGTATTGGCAGTGTCGGGAATGTGAAATGTGTAGCTGACATGTACCAGTTGCTTATAATGAATTTCGCCCTTTAATTTTCACTGTATTAATATGAAACCCTTGCCATTGGTCTAACCATTCCCCAAAACTCCCTGCTAAGGTAGCCTACCACTGTACCCTTAAAAAAGGTATGCTCATGCAATCCCAGGCCTACCTCTCCAGCTGCAACTGGTCCCCGATTGTCAACACCTCTGACATTGACAAAGCCTGAACCCACTTCACCTCCACCATCATGAAGGCCTGTGATATTTTTTCCCCTTACACCAAGTCTATTACCAAAGGCAAATCTCATCTCTGGATCAACCCGGCTTTGCTTAAATCCATGGTTGCAAGGGATAACCTTTGGCACATTGCATGTGCCTCCGGTAAGCCAGCTGACTGGCAGAGGTATACGATGGCTAGAAACCCATGCACTGGTGAGAGCCATCTGGCTAAAACTGCCCACTTCCTGGAAAGTCTTTCATGATACTGGATAGATGGAAGTAAATTCTTGAATCATATTAAGGACATTACTGGCAAACCCAATATCCCCCCTTGCTTAACATTAGTAGCTCCATTACTCAAGACCATCAAGTCATTGCCAACTCATTCAATGCTGCATTCACAGACCTTAGTGCAATCCGCCCCTAACTTCTTCACTAATACCCCCTCAATGATATACTGCCCCAGTCACTTCCTGTTAATACCCCCCTTCCATTTTAAGATAATCTCCCCCAAGGAGGCTAAAACCTACCTGCTGTGAGTCCTGGGTAAGTCACAATACAGTAGTGACACTCTTAACATGAAACTCCTTATCCAGAACCTGAATGCAGTCCTACTACCCATCACCAATTTATTAAACTGCCCCCTCTGTCTCGGCCAATTCCCCAGACTGTGGAAGGCTGCTATGGTGACACCCATCCATAAGAGTGGTGGCAGCACCTCGTGTCCCAACTACTGCCCACTCTCAATTCCCCCCATCTAAAGCCCTTGAAAAGATTTATTTATTTATTTTATTTAGTTTTTGTTGACGGGGTAAGTGCACTAGACAAATCCTGCCTATTTTCAGGCACGACCTGGGGGAAGGGGATACAGATGAATGCCAACTGACCTTGAACCAGATTAAGCTGTTGGTGGTATTTTTTTTAGTGAATGAGGGAAATTTGGCCAGGACACCGGGGAAATTCCCCTACTCTGCTTCCTGTGTGTAGAGGGGACCCTTTTGCTGGTGACTCCAAAATGGTTGCTGTTCCAGATCCTGGTGAAGGTGGTGGAAATCCTGCGGAAGGCAGGGGAGCTATCCTTACTAATATGGAGACTGAGAATGGAGTGGTGCAGAGTTCTGCTGTATGCACACCGCCGGAGCACTTTCAAGAAAGCCGCAGAGAATACCACACTATGGGAGAGGCAGAAGCCATAACAAAACACAACACAGAGCTTACGGATGCTGTTGCAGTTCAGAATCAGGAAGTTGGTGGCCTGGATGATTTGCAGGATGGCGAGTGGTGCACAGAACCTCCGATTGTGGTGGAGGAGGAGGGTTCGCAAGTTCCTGGTGCGGTTAGGATGCCTTTCCAACCAGAGGAAGAACGTGGAGCTACGCGGAAGTCACAGGCAACATCGGAGGGCTTTCCAGCCAGGGACTGGAGCAAGGAGACCACCCTGCTTGATGCAGACTGGATGAGAAAAGATGGTAAATGGATTCCAGATGCTGAATGGCTAACTTTTTCACCGGAGGGCATGGCTGCTCAGGAGTCTCCAGGGCCAGTGCAACCTGATGAGGTGCAGATGGAGGCAGGTAGTGCTGCTGGTGGTGAGCCTTTTTTTCATGTTGGGACAGACTCTGGGGCAGCTTCTGGGTCATCAGGTGTTCCCCCCTTCCTCCCCTCGGAGGGAACAATTTAATAAAGGTCCTCGCTTTTCGTACCTATTTCGTAACAATTGTTTGGAACAAGCCCCAGATGGAACGCTGTCCGGCTTTTAGTAAAGGGGGGCTTCCTGAACCACCTGACTGCTTTCTTCATGGCCCTCAGGCTACTCAAGGGATCAATGAATTTCAGCATCAGATATCTATGCCCTTATTAACATTCGAGGGGAAGAAACATTTGATATCAGTTTCAAATCCTTTGTAGGACTTGATAAATTTTGGCAAAAATATGATTCCCTCAAAACAACCCCTTTGTGGACTCCATTTTGGGCAATTCCTATTACAAAACCACTGTTTAAACCTGTTCATGTTATGTTTGAAATGAAGGGCTAAATGTGGGGGATATTTTGTATTGGCTTGAAATTAAATGTACTGTCCTGGGTACTCCTGAACCTGTCATTGATGGGGAGGGCATTTGGACAGGTGGTTGGAGGTTTAAAATAAAATTGCATATTAGGGGATTTGGTACAAATATATTCCAAACAGTTTTTCCTGGGTAGGGATCGAGGTGTCTGCTTTTACCCTGGTCAACCCAAGGCATGTTACAAATGTGGAAGCCCACGCCACCTTAGCAGTGCTTGTGACAAAATCAAATGTGCCTTATATGGGGAACTAGATCATGACAGTTATACATGTCGCAATGTTTTTCACTGTAATTTGTGTGATACTCAGGGTCATGCATATCATCAATGTCCATATGCAGGCCAGAACAATTCTGGTGGGTTAGATAAAGAAACCTTGATTTCGGATGCACAAGGCTGCTTTAGGCCAACTACAGAGGAAGCGGCCTTCACTGACCCCAATCCTCCTGGTCCAGACCACATGGGTTCACCTTCCCCTGCGGGAGATGCATCTGATTCTTCTGGTATACCTCCTCTTGTTGTCCACCCACAGGATGGTCAGGAGTGCATTGACCCTCTGGTGCTCGTAACTGCCCCCCCATCTGCCCCGGAGTTTCAGGTGCCTCATCCAAAACGAGTAACACGATCCCATCCCAAAAATCTTGTTTTACCGCCCCTTACTACTACGCATAATACTTTTCAGGTTCTGCAGGATGTAGAAGGAGACTCTGAATCTGATTTATCAGTTGCCTCAGGGGTCTTATCTAGGATGGAGTGTGATGAGGAGGGAGGACCCGAATTCTTGGCATCTAAAAAGAAGTCGGGACAAAAATGAAAAAAAGACAAAACTTAGTTAATGCGCACTGGCTTTTTTGTCAATAGCTTCCTTGAGTTCTTGTAGCCTCAAGAATTCAAAAAAAGTCTAGGGCTTTTGCACTTTTGTAAAACCTTACCTGCAGATATTATTTTTCTGCAGGAGACACATTTTTCTACCCTTACTGATGCTAATTACACCAAAAAATTGTGGCATGCAGAACCCTCTTTTTGGTCCTTTGGCTCAGATGTTGCAGATGGAGTAGGGGTATTATTTTGTCATCCTTTCGTTCAAGTTACTGGCTTGGCTGACATAGTCCCATGGCAGGCCCTACTCCTAGACTGTGTTTGCTGAGGGTTTTTTCTCCGGGTCATTAATGTTTATGCACCTCAGGTTAAATCAGCCAGGGTTGCTTTATTTTCTGACATACAACAATATTTGTCTACCCCTAGGCATGTCATTCTGGGGATTTAATTGTGGATTGATATTAAATTTAAAGATCACACGAGTGTAAGATATATTGTGATTCTCATGCCTTGTTTAAATTATTGTCGATCGCATCCGTGACAGATGTTTATAGAACATTAAATTTGAATCCAGGATTCACTTATAAACGTGGTAATCTTGCAACACGGATTGATTTTATTTTTTCTTCCAGATTTTTGTTACCTTATTCTTTTTTTTTGGCCCATGTGAATTCTCGGATCATTTCTTGTTACAAGCAAAATTTTCTTTAACTAAGATTCCACCGGCTTTTCCAGCCTTGCCAGCTAGGTGGAAACTAAACCCGACAATCCTTGCCACTGAGCACTATCAGATATGTTTATTTCAGGCTTTTGATAATCGGCGTTTGGTAGCTGAGATGTATGATTCCTAGGGGGATTGGTGGATGGACACTAAAATGGAATTTTGACGGGCCTCAAAGACACATCATTGTGCTACCCAGTCCGCAGATTACCTTGACTACTTAAAACTCAGAGCACAGATCTATAAACTACTGTCATGGTCTTCAGTTTCTGATGATTTTGTTAAGGAACGATTGGCTATACTTAGACAAAGTATGAGGAATTACCATTATGGCAAGGCATCCAAAATTCATGAAGACTTATCCTATGGGCTAAAGTCTTCACCAAGTTCAGATCCTTATTCAGCATGCAAACAAGCGTTGGATAGTAAACTTATGGAGGGTCTTTATGATTTTCAAGGGGTTCTACGCACTGCAGACACCGACATGTTACATATAGCACGGAACTTTTTGCGATCCCAACATGGTACAGTTTTTCAGTCCACCATTTTATGGGAGGATTTGTTTACTTTTCATCCACCTACCATAACTACCTCTGACTCTCTTATTCTAGATGCTCCAATAACACTGGCCGAGGTTAAATCAGAAATAGCGCACTTAAAATCCGGAATATCACCTGGTCCAGATGGTTTAATTAATGAACTATACAAGCTCATGGCAGATGACATCAGTGTCATCCTGACTTCAGTTTTTAATGAGATTCTGGATTCTTCACGGATACTGGCCGGTTTTTCGGATGCTTTGACTTTTTTTTATTTAAAAAAGGGGTTAAGCACTGTATTGAGAAATGGAGACTGATCTGTTTATTAAATACAGATTACAACATTTTTTCGGCCATCCTGTGTCATCGGCTTCAACAGGTTGCTCCCTTTTTAGTACACCCGGTGCAAACATGTTCTATCCCAGGGAGAAATATTCAGCAGAATTTGACTCTGTTACAGAACATGTGTGAGTTCGGGCGCTTAGGAAAACTTTCAGGGTATTTACTTTCTCTGGATCAGGCAAAAGCCTTTGATAAGGTGGCACACGGGTTTTTATTCGATGTTCTCCGATCGATATGGGTTTTCTGTTAAAACAAGAACCTGGGTGGCACTTTTATATAACAACGCTCACAACTTCCCAATTGTAAATCGTTTGGTGGAGGAAGGGATTGATTTTTGTAGAGGAGTGCGCCAGGGTTGTCCACTCAGTCCCTTACTATATACCTATGTTTTGGATCCTGTGGTTAGGGAAATCCTTTATCATCCACACATTCGAGGCTTAACTCCATCTCTAGAGGTTCCACCTCAGTGTTTAGCGGTATATGCGGATGATATGTGTTTCATGCTCAAGGATGTAACAGAAGGACTAGCCGCATTACATATAGTGGAACGTTTTGGTTGGATTTCGGGAACATCCGTAAATTATGAGAAAAGTGCCTGTTTTTTTTTAGGCAACGGGGTTTCTGTTTCCATGATTGGATAGATAACTGTTTCTTTGGGGCCCATCAAGATTCTAGGATTTTTTTTGGTTCTGGAGATTTAAATGATATTAATTGGCGATCACGTATTGAAATAGGAGAAAAGAAAGTACAATTGTGGAAAAACTGGTCATTTTCTAAACAGAAACGTGTATTAATCATTAAAAATTTTTTAACTTCCCTTATTTCTTTATTTGAGTTCAGTTTTTCCTTTACGTAGGAATCAGGAGATCCGTTTGCATAGTATTTTTTTTCAAATGTTGTGGGGTAGCAGATTGAACCCAGTCAAATGGGATTTTATCTATCTTCCAATTAAGGCAGGAGGTCTAGGGATGATTAACCCAGTAGTCTTTTAGTTTTCTTTTTTTATTAAAACTACTTTTCAAGAACGGTCAACTGCAACCTATCATCCATGGGATGCCTGGACTATGGCTTTCCTCCAGGATTTCTTCTCAAAATGGTCTACTTTAGCACCTATTGTAAAAATTAATTATAAAGTTCCCTCTTTTTTGCCAATACTGGCAACTAAGCTTCGTGCGTGGATGGTGGTTAAAGATGAGGTTTTTCGGTTTACTCGGAAAGGTCTTTATCAATATATAATGTCCCAGAGTTTTTTTGTTCAGGTGGATTTTCCCAGGTGTAATCCCTCGAAAGTACCACTAGCTCTTAAAGTTCTTATGGATGGGAGGATCCTGGCTCGGATGTCGGATATTACATGGTTAAGTTGCCATGGGAAGTTTGGGGTTAAGGAAAATTTAAAACATAAAGCTTTAACAGAAAGAAACTGCATCCGCATTGAATGCGTGGGTATAGAAGAAACCCAGACTCACTTTTTCCACAATTGTCGACATACAGTACAGTTTTGGTCTGCTTTGTATGAGAAATGGGGGTGGGGAATAGCATGCCAAATTACATATGAATGTTTAGTTTTAGGAGAATATTCAGGATATTTTTCTTGTCTTCATCCCAGCACTCTTCATGTAATTTTTGCTTGTATCAAGTTTTATCTTTGGCAAGCACGATGTTCTTTTTCTATACAACATACCTGTATTTTACCTAGGGTAGTGATCAATAAAATTGAGACAGCTTTATGGATACAAAAAGATTTTGAATAGCATCATATTCCAAGTTCATTATTTTTTG
Source organism: Neoceratodus forsteri (assembly GCA_016271365.2). Lineage (NCBI taxonomy): Eukaryota > Metazoa > Chordata > Ceratodontiformes > Ceratodontidae > Neoceratodus > Neoceratodus forsteri. The sequence goes on along the minus strand of CM028138.1, from coordinate 707,611,796 downwards.
AATACTGGAAACATGTTTATTGGATTTGAAATGTTTTGTTGTACTTATTTTTTCTTTTCTTTATTTATATTGCTTTGTTTTGTATCTGAAATTTGTATAGTGATGCTTTATTTCCAGTTTTACTTTCAATTTGTTTCCATTGAGTATTTGTATTGATGGTTTTTGCAATAAACAGTCCCCCTACTCTTTTCGATAAGTGTCATGGGATCTTTAATATCCACCTGAACTACCACCAATCCAAGCAGTTGGGACCTCGGTTTAATGTCTCATCCAAAAGACGGCACCTCAGAAGTGCAGCACCCCTCTCATGCTGCACTACAGTGTCAGTACTGGGATATTAACCCAAGTGCCAGATGTGGGAACTGAACCCACAGCCCTCTGATCTCCAGGCCTCAGAGGCAAGTGTGCTACCTACTGAGCCACTGACACTGATGATAATCTCCAGTCAGGTATCAGACCACCTTGCAAAGTGCAATCTGCACAGCCAGCAACAACATGGCTTCAGAAAAGGCCACAGCACAACCTCTGCCCTCCTGGAATTTACAGACTATACCCATAAAGCCATTGATCATGACCACCTGGCTGGGTCTGTGTACATAGACCTATCCAAAGAATTTGACACTGTCAACCATGCCCTACTTGTTGCATTCCTCACTAGTCTCGGCCTGTCACCTGATAACACTAGCTGGTATGCTAACTACCTTGGTGGGTGGACTCAGCAGGTCAAAATCCAGGATACCCTCTCCTCCAGCCTACCAGTACACTCTGATGTCCCCCAAGGCTCAATTCTGGGGTCACTACTTTTCTGTCTCTTTCTTAACTTCCTCCCCCTTGTCAGCTCTAGTGACCTGTTTCTTTATCTGGATGACGCAGTCATCTTTTCTAGACACCCTGACCCCCTCCCACTTGAGAATGCCCTTCAAAAATGTTTTACTGTAGTTGAATACTGGTGCACTGATCACAAGCTTATTATCAATTATAAAAAGACCAAAATAACGTTATTTGCAAGTTCCCAAAATAGACACAAATCATCTAGTCTCAGTATCCTTAATAATCTCCATCAGCCTCTCGAGCAAGTCAGCAGCTTTAAATACTTAGGGGTGACCCTTGACAGCTCCCTATCATTTCTGGAGCTTATAGATCTTGTCTGCAAAGTGATCAACATCAGGACTGGGTTGCTTTTTAGGCACAGGCATTGTATGACACCCATCACCCTCCGACTGGCTGTGACAAGTTCTATATTATTGATCATTGGCTATGGTCTAGTAATCTATGGCTCTGCTACTAATACTGTCCTTAATTGAATAAATGTTAATCTCAACACAGCTTGTCACCTAGTAACTGGTGCACCTAAACTCACCCACACCTGCAACCTTTACTCAAGTGCAGACTATCTTAACCTCCAGGGGAGGACTGCCTACCAATCCTGTCTCCTAGCTAAAAAGATTACCCTTGGCCTCTCTCCACCCTCCTTGCAATCACTTCTCACTATAGCTGCCACTCCAAGAAACACAAGGAGCTTGACTAATCTGTCCTTCACAGTCCTGCACTGCAAGACATTTCTTTGCCAGCATGCTTTCATGTCCAGAGCCCCGGTGCTGCTAAATAGCCTTCCTCCCATACTATTGGCTGTACATAAACTAGGACCCTTCAAATCTCAGCTACGGCAGCACCTCCTTACTGGCAGCTGCTGTGATTACACTTAATTCACTCCGTCACCTACCCTTACCCTTTACCTTGCCAGGCTTCCCATATTTGTGCTAATTTGACTATGTCTAATTCAGACTGTTACCCATTAGCTTCTTGCAGCTTTGTTGTTTGAAAATTGCCACAGGTCAATGTGGGCTACCTGTTGTACCTTACCTTGTTACTTTGTTTTTGCCTTGGGATTCTATTATTGTTATTAGCTTTCTCCCAAACGCTTTGTATCCCATGCTGTTACTGCATCTGTAACTTGCCTAATGCACAATTCTTGTCTCCCATACCTTGCTGTTGCTTCTGCAACCATCTGGTTACCAGTTTCTGTTTTGTATTATTTGTACTGCAAGCTCAGTTTGTATCTCATGTGTCTGATGTGTCTTGCTTAACGTGGAGCCTTTGTAAATGAGTCATTGACTCAAAGGTTTGTAATTCCAAAACTTAAATAAATAAATAAAACTTATTTACCCACATGAGGTATTTAAAGGTCTCTATTATATCCCCCCCCCCTCCATGGTATACATATTTAGGTCCTTAAGTCTCTCCTTGTATAGCTTCTGATGCAGACCCTGCACCATTTTAGTTGTTCTCCTCTGGACTGCCTCCACTCTGTCTGTGTCCTTCTGGAGATGTGGTCTCAAGAACTGGACACAGTATTCCAGGTAGGGTCTTGCTAGTGATCTGTACAGAGGCAATACTACCTCCATTTTCTGCTGGTGATACCTATTCTTATGTACCCCAGTATCCCAGTAGCCCCCCCCCCACAAAAGCCTTGTCACACTGTCTGACCACATTTAGGTCATCCAAGATGATTACATCCAGGTCTATTTCCTGTTTGCTGGCTGTTGGTATCATTCCTCCCATTTTGTACTCTACCTCTGGGTTCCTGTGTCCCAAGTACATTACTTTGCCCTTTTTTTCATTGAAACCCAGCTGCCATACCCTTGACTACTCTTTGAGTTTTCTCAGGTTTCTGTTCATACTTTGCACCCACCCCCGAAGTTTCCACCCTGTTGCAGATTTTGGTGTCATCCACAAAGAAGCAGACCTTCCCTTTCGGCTCCTCTGCAGTGTCACTTATAAAGACATTAGAGAACTGGTCTCAGCACTGATCCCTGAGGCACCCTGCAGGCCACCCTCCCTTTCTCTGAGTAAACTCCATTTACTACCACCCTCTGCCGCCTTTCCCTTAACCTATTTCTTACCTAGTTTACCACCTTTGGACCCACTCCTTGGCTACTCAGATTGTTTACTAGCCTCTTATGTAGAATGGTATAAAAAGCCTTACTGAAATCTAGGTAGGCCATGTCCACTAATCCACCCTGATTGAATTCCTTGGTCACCCAGTGAAAGAAATCTCAGACTCATTTGACATGCCACCCCTCCCCCCCCAAATCCATGCTGCCTCAGGTCTTGTAACCCACTGGATTCAAGATATTCCACAATCCTTTCCTTCAGCAGTGGCTCCATTAAACAAATGAGCCAGAGCAACAAGGTCTACAGCAAGGCTAACAAGACACTGGAATGTATTGGGGGTTGGGGGTTGACAGTAGAAGAAAAGAGGCAATATTTCCCCATGTACAGATCCCTGGTGAGGCCTCACCTGGAGTACTATGCACAGCTCTGGAGTCCTCACCTCAGAAAAGACAAGGATAGGCTGGAGACAGTGCAGTGCAGTGTGACCAAAATGATTCATGGACAGCAAGGAAGATCCTTTGTGGAGTGCCTCAAAGCACTACATACGTACTCACTGGAAACCACAAGGGAGACTGGTGATATAATTAAGACCTTCAAATTCCTCAAAGGCATTAATAAAGTGAATTGCATGGAATTATTGAGTCTGAATATCACCTTGTGGTCACATGGACATGAATGGAGATTAGCAGGCAGGATGTCCAGGAGGGACATAAGGAAGTACTTCTTTACAGAAAGGGTGGTGGAACCTTGGAACAGTCTACCAGGCAAGATGGTGGGAGCAAACACAGTCAAGGAATTCAAGCAGATTTCAGATAGAATGAAGGGAACAGTGGTTGCCCAGAGTGACAGGCCCAGGGAAGAGAATGGGGAAAGGACTAGGAAGGTTAGTACCCTGGAGGAACATTGGGATCCAAGGAAGGTTCCAATAATTTAGGGAACTTGGGGAGACTAGATGGACCTTTGGTCTTTTTCTGCCATAATTGTCTATATTTCTATGTTTCCATTAACTTTCCCACTGCCTATGTTAGGCTGACTGCCCTATCATTGCCAGCCTCTTTTCTGATGGCACTTTTGTGCAGTGGGACTACAATATCTGCCCTTCTCCATTCTTCCTGAACCACTTCTGTTTCCAATTAGTTGTTACTAGGACTGTCATAGGTGCTACTAAAAAAATCTACTACTTTGATGCACCCTTTCTGGTTCCATTGCTTTGTCCACTTTCAGGTTAGCGAATCCCTTCATGACACTTTCTTCTGAAAATGCACTAGTGTCCACCATCCTCCCTCCAATGCTCCTGTTACTTTTTTTGTGGCCTTTTTCCTTCCTCTGTGAACAATGAAGAAAAGTATTTCTTCAGGATGTCTGTCTTTTCCCAGTCCCCCTTGCCATTTTTAATCTTATGATCCCACCCATGGTCTTTCTTCTTTTACTTACATACCTAAAAATGTCTTGTTCCCCTTTGTCACCACCTGGGCTATTCTCTTTTCTGTTTGCACATTCATGCTCCTTACTTCTCTCCATGCGTATTTCTCCTTTCTCTGTGACTCCACATCTTCTGAATGTTGCCCTTTTATCCTTTGCCTGTCCACCACCTCATTTAAGAACCATAGCGGTCTCTTTTTCCTCTTGTTTTTGCTCACTTGCTTGATGCAGAGGTTTGCTGCCTTCCCTATGGCCCTTTTTAGCTTTTCCCCCGTTACTCCATCCACCTAAATTATCCCGCTGCAGGTGATCCCTGAGGCATTCACCCATCTTTTTTTTAAATCTACCCTGCTTAAGTCCAGGACCCTCACACTTTGTGTGGTTCAACTCCACAGCTGTCTTTATATTGAACCACACTGTATGGTCATTGCTGTTCCTCAGGTGGCCTCCTACTTTGATGTCTGCAACACTGTCCCTGTTAGTAAGCACAAGGTCCAGTACTGCCCCATCATGAGTGGGTTCACTGACTAGTTGCATGAGGAATGCCCCCTGCTGGGAGTCCAGGATGCCCCTGCTTCTAGCTGAAGCCACAGCAGGGAGGTTCCAATACATCTGGCATATTGACATCCCCCACCAGCAGCATCTCCCCCTTTTCTGCCATCTTACCAATAGCTTCCACCAGTAGCTCATGTAACTCCTACCCCTATCCTGGAGGTCTGTAAATCATGCAAGTTCAAATAGAGGCTCCATTCCATTAGTGGTACAAACCATATACTGCTTACTTTGTTTTAATTTCTTTTTAATATACTGCTTTTTCATCCATTTCTGACCCAGATGACCCCCAACAGCTGTGGTGCTGTCCCTAGTCCCATTACCCACCTTCACTGGTACTTACCACCATTGCCTGGTCCTTCCTGGCTTGCCCCCCATAGTGGGACCATTGGAGGGGGGACCATACCCCTGATGGAGTTTAGCATAGTTTGGTGATGGGAGCCACAGTCAGCGGTCCTCCTGCTCACCCAGCTTTTTCTTTTGCCCCTTTAGATTGGACTGGGTCCCTGAGAGTGTTTGCATTCATGTTGGTGATGTGCTCTCAGGCAGTCAGCAGCCTCACTCCCATCATTCCACAGTTCCTGCTTGCACCACCACCTGTGGTGACTCAAGTGGCAGTAACACAGTGGGGACTGACAGCCCTCCCTCAGGGGGAGAGCACTCTCTGGGACAACAGATTCTCCTCCCCTGGCTGGCCCTCTGATGACTCAAGCTTATCCTCGAACTGGGTCACTAGTGTCCTGAGTGATTGTGCTACTATTGCATGGACAGGCTGGCCACTTTGTTTTAATTTATAAATGATAATTTTTTCCAAGACAGAAACAGGCATTTAGTACAGCTACAGGGGGCGTACAGGAGAGAGGGAGTTTGCAAGAAGAGCAGTGTATTGATCTTTAGAAGGATACGGTGAATACAAAATGTTAGAATTTTGTGGTTTCCATGTCTCCCTGCCAACCACATGCATACACTCCATTGCTGCAAACCCAGTACAAAGCACTAGCCACTTGTATACATATCCTTCTATAGGGTAGCTAGTAAAGACTTAATCAGGACCAAAGGTTGCTCCCAAACTGGAATTTCCATTTCTTCTGGTGCTGATTGAAACCAACAGATTACAGACCATTTTCTTTTTATCCTTGGTGGACTCATCAGTGCAGTGCATCCACTACATAGTAACAGAATTTGCCAGCAGATAATGACCACTTGGCCCACCTAGTCTTCTTATTTTTCCCCTGCCTATAGTATCATTGCAGATTCTACTTCATCTATGTCCAATTCACCCCTTTCCTTTCCTAAGATTCCCTTATGCCTGTCCTATGCATTCTTGAACCCCACTGCTGTTTTCACCACCACCATCAATGGAAGACTTCCAGTAATCCACCATTCTTTTTTTTTTTTAGTTGTTTAACCAGGTATAGCACACTAAGCTGAAAGCTTTTTTACAGGAGTGATCTGGGAGCACAAGGAGGTTAAATGATTTGCTCAGGGTCACACAGTATGCAAGTAGAACCTGTGGGATTTAAACCCAGGTCTGGTTTGCTGGATGTCATCAGATTTGCAGCTCAGAGCCTTAGACCACTGCACTATACTGCCTCCTAAATGTACCCTTCAGAAAAACATCTATTGGGCAGCACTCCTCCTACAAGGCCCTACACTGGTTGAATGATCTCCCAGCTCACCTTGCTGGCATTGAGAGCTTGAATGCCTTTAAAATACAATTAGCATGGCACCTCTCCAAGTTATCCACCTGCAACTGCTTTACATAATTACCTTCATCCCTACAGCATCTGTTTCTTCTGACTATTCTGCTACCCTCCCTAGATAGCACTAGTAGTTGTCTAAACTCTTCCCATTAATTTCTGTGATGATATAATACTGTTTAATGCTATACTACACTTAAGTGACCTTGCAACTTGATTTACTGTTACCATGTGATGTCATATGTACTGTTTTGTATGTTCTACCCTGACACGGAACCTTTGTAAATGAACTCCGAGCTCAAAGGTTGTTTCCAAATTAATAAACCTTAACTCATGACATGCTGTGTTAAGTAACAAAAATACAGCCTATAATTTATCTCAGCTTTCTGGTGTGTGCCCAGTTTCTTTTCTATATATTACGCACAGCTGCAATCCCATGTGGATGATGCAGTTTGCATCCCTTTTCCACAGGAAGAAGTTTCATCCTTCATTGTTAATGTTGAGTACTATGGATTTTTCTGTGACCTCACAAGGTATGGTGCTATTGATCTGATATCAAATTAAATGTAAAAAGAGCAGTCAACAATTCAAGTACATGGTCATATGAACAGTAACCCCATAACCCTTCAGTAGAACGCCACCATATGGAAATATGGAATGTGCTTGATATGTTTTTTTTTACAAGACAAACTATTCATGCATATATTATATATATTACTATAACACTCCAGGAGAAAGGTATCATTAAAATAATCAAAAATCAGCACATGATTAGGGAAAAGGGACACAGATAAGCTAGGAGCACTCATTCCCTCTATAACAAAACAAGAATGCAAACATACTAACAATGTAAGGCATTAGAGTTAAAAGTAAATAGTGTAGGTAAGTTAGTTTACCTTACCAGCACTCTTTCCAAGAAGAATAACTTTCTTGTGTTCTTTCTGAATCCTCTCCCCCAAAAAAAAAAAAAAATCAATAGATATGACCTCTTGAAATCGAATTCTTAATCACAGGGAAAGTACAAAGTGGTCAACCCTGTTGTATCCTTGCAAAATCTTGAAGGGTTTTATCATATCACCCCTGTCTCTTGTTGCCTTCACAGAGTACATGTTCAAGCTCTCTAGTTTTTCCTCATAGTACATATTTTCACTGTTGTCCCAGGATCATTTATGTAGCCCTCCACTGGATGGTCTCCTGTCTATCCCTGTCCTTTTTTTTGGTTTGGACTCCAGAACCAAACACAGTACTTTGGTTGAGTCCATATTAGAGACCTAGAAAGTGGTACAGTCACCCCCTTCCTGTGGCTTGTGAAGCCCCATCCTATGTACCCCATTATACAATGGGCTTTTTAAATCCAGGAATTTGACTGGCTGACTGGTACCTTGTGAGTTATGCTGGGATTTACCCATTTCTGGTGTGGATCTGGTCCAAACCACACCAGGTGTGGGTAAATCCCAGTATGACCAACACCCTGTCATGATTTACTGCTTAAGCATTTTATTGGCTTCCCTAGAAACCTTGTTGCAGTAGGAGGTAGCTTTCATGTTGTTCCCAAGTTTCATTCTTCCATTGATTATTTTACTTTCATGCCATTGATTTAGGACTCAGTTTTTGGATTCCTGTTCCAGTGTACATGACCTTACACTTCTTGGTATTGAATTTTGACTGCCATGTGCTAGACTATTTTTCCAGCCTCTCTAAATCCCCTTGCATATTCATTAACACCCTATGTGCTATGCACTGTATGACAAAGTTTGGCGTCATCTGCAAAAAGACACAACTTGACCTGGAGCCCTTCACCAATGTCACTGATGTGCATGTTGAAGAGTGTGGGGCCTGGATCAGACCACTGCAGTACACCACAAGTAACCTTCTTTACCCCAATTCACTTAGTTTAGGTCCACCCTCTGGTCCTACCCTCCAACTAGTTCCCCATCCACCTATTAAGTTTATCTGGCTCCTGTCCTTTTTTTTTTAATAAATTCATGTTTATTGAAAAGCTTGGGTACAGCTGAGACAATAAGGCATGTCTTACATACATGGAGTATAGCAACCACATAGATCACAGTCAAATTATCTTATAGCAATATTATTCTATGTAAAACTGTTGCAATGTCATTTCTGTACTTCTCATGCGTGATAAACAGACTGCCCTCAGCAGTTACCTACATTTTAGAATTCAATTTGTGGTAATAAAATCACATGTGTCTAACCTTGTGGAAAGTCAGGATATGTGCATATTGGGGGAAGACAAGATGTCCGACTACACAAAAATTGTCTGATCAATTATGATCAGTAGGGAGTGCTTCCCTCCAAAGTGTTCATCGAGCCCACCTTTGGACAAAAATATGTAATTTCAGGTTGACCTTGTAAGTCAGTTCCTCCATTGATAGGATGTCATGAACTATGTTCAGCCAGTGTTGGAGAAGAGGGGGTTCCCCACTAAGCCATTTATGGTGGATAGCCTTGTGGGTGGTCACTGAGAGGATATTCCATAAGTATATTTGATCTAGTCAATGGTTCTCTGGGGGTGGCAGGCCCAGAATCAAATAAGACATATTCAAGGGAGAGACAATGGCAAAACAGATCCCAGACCGTTGACACTATCTGCTGCCAGTAAGGCTGCAGTACTAGGCACTGCCAAAAGATGTGCGAGTGGTGAGCCCTAGTCTCAGAGCATTTCCTCCAGCAGGCCTGGGAGTGGTCAGGCCTCCATTTACTCTGTATGACCGGCGTGTAAAGTAACGTGTCCTGATCTTCCATGTAAACTCCTGCCATAATGGGGGATGAGTTGTTTTACAGGCTGTTTTCAATATTCTATCTCAGTCTCAGTGGCAGTAGCTCAGTAGGTAGCACACTCACCTCTGAGTCCAGGAGATCAGAGGGCTGTGGGTTTAGTTCCCACATCTGGCACTTGGGTTAATATCCCAGTACAGACACTGTAGTGCAGCATGAGAGGGGTGCCGAACTTCTGAGGTGCTGTCTTTAGGATGAGACGTTAAACCAAGGTCCCATTTGGCTGGATTGGTGGTAGTTCAGGTGGATGTTAAAGATCCCATGGCACTTATCGAAAAGAGTAGGGGAATTTCCCCGATGTCCTGCCCAAATTTCCCTCATTCACTAAAAATACCACCAACAGCTTAATCTGGTTCAAGGTCAGTAGGCATTCATCTGTATCCCCCTCCCCCGGGTCATGCCTGAAAATAGGTAGGATTTGTCTAGTGCATTTACCCGTCAACAAAAACTAAATAAATAAAGTCTCCCTCAACTAGGTGGACATCACTTTCCTGTTGCTACTTAAATTTTAAAGGGGCAGTACAATCTTTATATAGGCTCCTAAGGGCCTTATACAAGGCTGATATTTGACCTTTTTTAATTGTCTGGTTCAAGATGGCTTTAATTATCTTGACCAGAAAAATGGTTCAGATAGAGTGCCATCTGATCTCTTGAAGATTAGTGATATACTGTATGTGCTTAACCGCAAGAAGTGAAAATGGTCTGAATTGTTTAATTTAAGGGACTCTTTAATTGTTTGAAAATCCAGAACCACCCCACCAGATGTCAGCTGGCCTGGATAACACAGCCCCAACCTTGGCCACCTTCAAAAAGTATGGTCCATCCTCGAGGGCAAAAGGGAATCACTCCAGGCAAACCACTGGAGGGGCCACAATGAGGACAAGAGTCTGTATTTTTTCCAAGTTCTATTGGCAGTCCACAATGTATTCCAGACTGCTATGAGAGCGATGTCATCATTATTAGTTTTAAACTTAGGGCCCATACCTCTGGCCCCCAGAGGCATGCCCCCTCCTCCCTTAGCTCTATTGGTTTCCAAATGGTTTGAAATTCTGGTATAGATCAGAGAAGGGCCACCCCTCAAGTGTGCCACCAGGTAGTCCTCTAAGTCTGGAAGTGCTCTGCCCCCATAGGCTTTGTCCATTTGCAAAATTAAATATTTAATTCAGAGTCTTTTCAAATTCTGTACATACTTAGTTATAATCTTCTGCCAGGAATGGAACTGTGTTTTCAGGATATTAAGGGGCAGGCACTGAAAAAAATACAGGAACCTGGGAAGTACATTCATAACCACAGATTGTATGCAGGAGTGCATGGGGAAGTTAAGGAGGGACCACTTAGTTATATCTTATAGGAGCTGGTTAATTAGTGGGTCAAAGTTAACAGAGAATAATTTACCTAAGTTTTTAGGAATTTGTGTTCCCAGGTATTTGATTCAGGTAGCATTTCAGTTGAGAGAGAATAACTGAAGTATAGCAGGCAATGGATTATAATGCAAATAGAGCACCTCCATCTTTACCTTATTAGTAGCACAGCCGGCATGGTGGCCGAACTCCTCATGAAGTGTCTAAACCCTTGGAAATGAGGTCTCTGGGTGAGAAAGGTATAGGAGGACGTCATTCGCATATAGTGAAATAATTTGAGTGGTGCCCACCCCCAAGGCTATTCCCTTGATATGTATGTTGTTCATGATAGCCTTTGCTAAGGACTCAATGTATAAGATGAAAAGGATAGGTGACAGGGGACAGCCCTGATGGGTACCCCTGCCTAGGCCAAACATATCTGAAATGCTCCATTCACCCTCACATAGACCTATGGGGCAGTGTATAATGCTTTGACCCCATCTATAAAAGATTGCAGAAAGCCTAGATGGTCTAAGACAAGGAAGAGAAAGCTCCAGGAAACCTTGTCAAAGGCTTTCTCCATGTCTAAACTCATAACACGGGTTGGTGCATGAGTACGTTCTATTGTATTTATGATGTTGATTGTACAGCAGATGTCAGGGGCTCACTTGCCCAAAACAAAGCCCATCTGGTCTAAGTGAAGTGAATGAGTTGGGGGGGTAATAAATTAAGACGGCTTGCTATGATGGAAGTAAAAACTTTATAGTCCACATCTAGAAGGGATATCGGGTGGTAAAAAACGAACTCAGTGGGGTCTTTACCAGATTTATGAAAAACTGTTATAATGGCATAATGGAACGATGGCATTTATTTATTTATTTATTTATTAGCTTTTGGCAACCAAGTAAGTGCATTAGGCAAACAGTCCTGCCTATTTTCAAGCATGACCTGGGAGAGTACAAAATATATTAGTTCAGACAGTACCATGTAACATACATACAATAATGATCAGCATAGAACAGTTATCCACAGAGGGATAGTCAGGGATTTTACATGAAACAAACAACCAACCACACAGAGCTGGGGTGGTAACAAGCAGAGCCGGCCTTAGCTAGGTGCAAACTGTGCCCCTGCACCTTGGGGGCCCTTACTTTTTTCTTGAGGAAAAAAAAATAATTTAAAACATTCAAAAATGCTTACATTTTTTTAGAGATGAAAATATTTACCAGCAAATGAAAGTGGAAGACAACTGGCTCTGTTACTGTTACAAAAGGTGGGGCAGCTATGCTGCAGTGGAAAAGATTAGGCTAAGTAAGTGCTAATGGTATTAATAGCCATACTTTACACTTCCTAGGTTGACTGCTTTCACAAACAGAGGGCTATACTGACAAGAGAGCTTGTTTGTAACCTGGACATACAGCTGAAACAATGAATGATATGACAAAATGTGTTTCAAAAGTATGTGAGCACTCAAAATGGCTCAAAAACCAGACCAGCACAGAGCAAAACCAGATTTCCTGATATAGACGCTGAAAACCTGATCACCAAGTAAAACAAGCATTTGTCAATGCCGAATGTTTGCTTGCTGGCATTGGCAGTGGTAGTGTAGAAGTTACAGAGCTGCGTAATAGGAATGGCAGTGAAGTATTGAACTGAAACCAACCCCACCACCACCACCCTGCAGAGAGTGACAGGCATTGGGGTGTGCCTTTGGGTCGTCAGGCATAACGGCCACGCCATTTCACCACACCCCACCCTGCAGATACTGACAAGTGTCACAGTGTGCCTTGGGGTCTTTGGTCTTATGCACACCCCATTCCATCAGGAAATATGGTGAGATGGGTGGTATAGAGAATGGGGTGAACTTTGGGGTCAAGAGTCCAAGGCATACCTCGATGCCTCTCACTGGCTGCAGGGTATGGAATGGTATGAGCATTACAGGCAAGAATCCCAAGTCACACCCTGATGCCTGTCATTCTCTACAGGGTTGGGCATTATGGTCGGAAACCCTAATACCTCAGGCATTCGTTGGTATTTTCACTCCAAATTTTCAACATGGTTTTTTTGTGACCCCACCTCATGAACAGTGGCAATATCAGTTTGTTAGCCAAAAGCTGCTTATGCACAGCGACTACAGCATTTAGCACCACAGGTGCAAAAACATTCCGAACAGGATGTAAAAAATGACAGCTGTGCTGTTTATGGGGAGGTGTAAAAAATGGCAATGTTGCAAATCTGCAGTAAAAATATTGAAAAACTGGTGAAGTCATGAGCGTGCATAGAAACTGTGCAATGCACACCCGTAATGTAATTAGTTTGGGGATTTTTTACAGCAGATTGTCAACACAGGCATTTTGGGACCTTCAATCATGAACAGTGTCACTGATTTTCTTTATCTGTCCCGAACAATGATTTCCCACAGCGACCACGCATCTCTGCGCTGAAAGTGTGAAAACACATTTCAGCCATGTTGTGAAAAATGACAGCTGTACTGTTCATAAGGAAGTGTGGAAAAATGCCACTGATGAAAATCTGGACTGAAAATATTACAAAGTCATGAACTTAAGAGGGTGCGTTGAAACTGCGCAATGCTCACTCGTAACACAGTCATTTTATGGACTTTTGTCACCAAATTTTCAACATATCCATCTTAAGACCTCTGCTCATGAACAGTGTAACTGTGATTTTCTTAATCTGTCCCAAACATTGCTTTTGTACACCGACTGCGCCATTGTGCGCTACATATGCGAAAACACATTTGGGGTGACATGTGAAAAATGGCAGCTGTACTGTTCATAAGGAAGTGCAATAAAATGGCAATTTTGAAAATCTGGAGTGAAAATACTGAAAATTCGTAAACTTACAAGCGTGCGTAGGAACTGTGCAACGCACACTCGAAAAACAGTCATTTTTAGGGATTTTTTCACCAAATTTACAACATAGCCATTTTAACACCTCTGCTCATGAACAGTGTCACTGTGATTTTCTTAATGTGTCCCAAGCATTGATTTCGCACTCCGACTGCGCCATTGTGCGCTACATGGGCAGAAACATGTTTTGGGCAAGATGTGACAAATGACAGCTGCACTGCTCATAAGGAAATGTAATGAAATGGCAATGTTGAAAATCTGGAGTGAAAATATTGAAAATTCACAAACTTACGAGCCGCGTGCGTAGGAACTGCGCAACGCATGCTCGTAAAACAGTCATTTTTAAGGATTTTTTCACCAAATTTTCAACATAGCCATTTTAACACCTCTGCTCATGAACAGTGTCACTGTGATTTTCTTAATGTGTCCCATGCATTGATTTCGCACACCGACTGCGCCATTGTGCACTACATGGGTGGAAACATGTTTTGGGCAAGATGTGACAAATGACAGCTGTACTGTTCATAAGGAAGTATAATAAAATGGCAATGTTGAAAATCTGGAGTGAAAATATTGAAAATTCGCAAACTTACGAGCGTGCGTAGGAACTGCGCAACGCATGCTCGTAAAACAGTCATTTTTAGGGATTTTTTCACCAAATTTTCAACATAGCCATTTTAAGACCTCTGCTCATGAAAAGTGTCACTGTGATTTTCTTAATTTGTCCCGTACACTGATTTCACACACCGACTGCGCCATTGTGCGTTACATGGACGGAAGCACATTTTGGGTGAGATGTGAAAAATGACAGCTGTACTACTCATAAGAAGGTGTGGTAAAATGGCAATGTTGAAAATCTGGAGTGAAAATATTGAACATTTGCAAATTTACGAGCCTGGGTAGGAACTGCGCAATGCACACTCGTAAAGCAGTCATTTTTTGGAATTTTTCCACCAAATTTTCGACATAAGCTTCTTGAGAGCTCACCTTATGAACACTGGCAGTGTCATTTTGTTAATCAGTTCCCAAAAGGTGATTTCATGCAGTGACTGCGAAATCACCCTTTGGGCCCGAATAACGCTATGACAGTGACAGCATTCATGAGAAGGGGTCCCAAAAACCCCATGTTGAAAATTTGGTGCAAAAAATTCCAGAAAATGCCTGAGATATGCAGCAAAGTTAAAAAAACCCTATCCATCCCACTATACAGCTTACCGGCATTTCCTCAGTTTGCGGTCGGCTTTGAAGAGTGCAGACATGTCCCCAGTCCACCGAAGATCGTCACACCAGAGTCCGGAGGTAAGTGTGGGGTGGGGGGTTGTGGGGAGGCAGGGTGCGCAGTGGGTGGTGCAGGTTGTGGGAGGTAGGCAGGGAGAAGCACAGAGGGACAGTTTTTTATTTGCAGGTTTGTTTTTTTTTAAATGACGACGCGGGATGTTTGCCACGCTGGGGTGGGCTCCCAGCGTGGCACAAGGATGGATGGTTGGGTGGCATGGAGCCGATGGGGACTGGGCACCCCTGTCGTCCGTAGCATCTGTTGCCACGCTGGGGTGGGCTCCCAGTGTGGCACCCTGTACTCGGGAGGACAGTGGAGCTGATGGGGATTGAGCACCCCGTCAGATGTCGATGAGTTGCCACACTGGGGTGGGCACTTGGCGTGCTGCGTGGAAGGCTTTTGGGCGTAGCACAGCCAATGGGGGATTGTAAACCCCAGCTATACAGTGCATGGGGGACACGCGGTATCTTGTGCGTGTGTGTGTGTGTGGGGAGCCGCGGGGGCGGCGATGTCTTATCGCTGCTCACTGAAGCATAGCTCCCCTTTCAACTGTACCATCAGATTTTGAGCCGTCATAGCAGCTCCGCAGGTATTGGAGAACTGCAGTCGCGCCTGCAAACACACTGCCTGAATTGGAAGAGGGCTGCCACACCTCCGAAAACTTGGATGATGGCACTATGTTTCTTGCACATGCGTGCAAGCAAACATAAAAACCGACATGTGACAACCTCACTGGTGTCCCATGGTAATCCTTTCTATTCTCCCTCACTCACACCTCCAGAAAACCTAAGTTGTTTAACTTGTTTGCAGATAAGAGTATTGGAGGTGTGAGTGTCCAGTGATGATGTCCCCGTCCTTACAGAAATGAATACAGTGATAGTACTGTACTTACTTAAGTTCTGGCTCCAGGCTCAGTCAGATTCATTTGCAGTGATGAAGTCAAATAATTCAGTGCAGTCAGTGGCACTAATTAAAAGATGCCTGTTAAATTAGTAGACCTGGTACTGCTTTATTAATACAGGACAGGAGGGTTAGTTAGGTGTAAATGTTGGATGGGGGGGCCCACAGGAAATGGAGTGGTGGGGACCGGCAGGGGGCTGCACAGGGGTCCAGAATGGTTAAGGCCAGCCCTGGCAACAAGAAGGCAAAGTATGGGTGCACAATAAACTCAGAATTAAAAGTAGTCATGGCAAGGTGAAGAGAGGGACTGAAAGTCAAGTACAAATTAGGCACACTCACAAGTATCAAGTGCAAAAAAGTGAGCGAACAGTGCTTTCTTGAAGGAGAGGTGAGATAAGGAACTTTTGGTGTGAGAGAAAAGGGAATTCCAAAACTTGGGAGCAAAATGTGAGAATGTCTGCTCACCCATTTTAGTAGAGCAGTGCAGGACTTGGAGCAGAGAGGCAGTAGAAGACCTCATGGGGTGGGAGTGAAGCACAGGGGCAAGCATATCTCCCAGAAAGTCAGGGGGTCACTAGTTATAGAGTCAATGAAACATCCCAGTGAGTAGGAGAGAAGGGCATTGGGTGAGAGCCAGTCCAGGGCAGAGTATAGCAGGCAATGGTGAGTAATGCAAGGGGCAGATAGGGCAAATCTACAGATGTTGTTATAAGTGGTGTCCCTTTTCCAAAGTACTCCAGCGTTGAGCTAGAAAAGGGCAGGGAGAGTATTTAAGAGTCTAGGAAGCAGGACACCCCTAGCTACAGATATCTGAGCAGCAGGGGTGAGGGAGTGATGTACTCTGTATGCTGCACCAATCTTCAAGTTAACTGATCTACATACCTCATTAATATGAGAGAAAAGTCTAATACTGGAACAAGCATCACACGCAGGTATTTGAAAGATTCAGTGATTGATACCGCAGACCCATCAGTACATAGCACCAGAAGCTTAGGGGATGCAGCATGGACTTTTCTCGAGGATACAAAGAGCATGGCCTGAGTCTTAGGTAAATTTAGGATTAGACAGTTTGAGGTGAACCAGGATTGAAGTTGTTGGAATGCAGACAATAGGTGATTATTAATGTCAGCAATGGACCTAGAGGTAGTGTATGGTACCAAGTCATCTGCATACATAACGGTACTACAGTGAGGTAAAGTAGTAGGAATATCATTAACAAACATAGAAAAGAGCAGGGGGCCAAGAATGGAGCCTTATTATGGTATGCCACAAGAGGTAGGGGCAGGGGATGAGAGAACTTTTGAGAAGGAGACAGAATGTGAGCTATTGTTAAGGTAGCTGCTGATCCATGATAAGGTGGATACAACTGCACCAAAGGTCTGCAGTTTACTCAATAGTACGGGGTGATTAACCAAATCAAATACTTTGGTGAGGTCTATGAACACAGCACCAGTGAGCAATCCCATGTCCATACTGGACTTAACCACACTCAAGAATAGGGTAAGAGCAGTAGTTGTGCTATGTCCTGCCATAAAACCATGCTGGACAAGGGACTGAAGTTTGAATTTGAGCAAGTGAGAGGAGATTTGGAGGTGGATTCACTTTTCCAGTAATTTACTAAGCATTGGCAACAATGCAATGGGTCGGTAGTTAGAAAAAATCCTAGGGTCACTGTTCTTGAGCACAGGGATAGTCCTGGCAGATTTCCAGGCATTTGCTACAGTAGTGGTGCTGATGGACAGGTTAAAGAGATGAGTGATGGGGTAGCTAGAAGAGGCGCTGCAAGTCTTAAGATCCTTGGTTCAATTCCATCCAGCCCTGCACTTCCATGAGTAGGGACTGTTTTTAGTAATTTTAAAAGTTCCAGATGTGAGATGGAAGAGAGCACTGAGTTGGGAGGTGCATCAAGAGGAACTAGAGGAGTAGCCTGGGATCCTTGAGAAGAGGGAGGGGAGGTGCTAGGAACCTTAGTGAAGATGGAGTTAAAGGCATTGGCAATGGTGTGAGGGTTATTGCAGTGTATGTCATTAATAAGCATGTCGTTGGGAGTTTGTGGCTTATTATTTCCCAGGATCTCGTTAATTTGTGTCCAGTATCTCCTTGGAATGATGGCAGAGGAACTAAGGAGATTATGGTAGTAATTGCTTTTGGCAGCTCGAATCTCCTTCTTACAGGTGTTGCGCAAAACACGATATTCATTGAAATCAGCTGAAGGGAGGAAGATTTCCATTTTGCCCATAACTTGTCCCTGTGCCTTAGCAATTGCAGGAGAGGCAGTTTAAGCCACTTGGTAACCTTCCGTCTGACTCTACTTGTTGAGAGTGAAACGTGTCTATTCTGCAAGGAGAGTAATGTTGCATTAAGTAATCTATCACTCGATTGATGTCATTGGTTGTGAAAAGAGGAGACCAATCTATTGTTCTTAGGTCATGAAGGAACATGGCTGAGTCAAAGTTAAATTGAAGTCCTCGCACCTCCCAAATATCATTGTAAACTTCTTTTAAGAGGAGCAGATTCCCATAAGAACACATTGTAAAATTCTCCTCCAAAACCATCAGGGCCAGGGCATTTACCAGATTTAAGATTTTTAATAGTGGCTGAAATTTCCATCTGGGATAGTGGGATGATAAAGGATTGACCCTGCTCCGGGGTCAAGGAGGGCAGATTTAACGCTTGTAGGAATCCTCTCTTATCCAATGGCAATGATTCAAATTGAGGCTGACATAATTTCCAGTAATATGTTCGATGTGCTTACGCAACCGGATGAGATACAATATGATGCGTTTGTAACTTTACTTACTTTGTGGCTTTCCGCCTCTCTACCCATGGGATATACCACCCTGTAGGGGTATGACGCAAGGAACCCTAGAGGAGGATTCCCCCCACAGGTACCACAGAAATGATTGCATCAACTAAAGGTAGGTTAGGAAGAAGCCCATGGGCAAGAGAGACGAGCTGCTGGAGGAGGAGGGGTGGATGGTGGGGAACGAAAAATGAATCCTGGGAGAGTCCAGAATGAGTGACATTTTAAGCTCAATGGGGGATTGATGTAGTTGCTCTGCCCATCGAACCTCAGGCTTAAAGCCCTCCCATTCATTGTGCTGGCAATGATTTGAATTGAGGCTGACATAATTTCCAGTAATATGTTTGATGTGCTTACGCAACCGGATGAGATATGATATGATGCTTGTGTAACTTGATTTACTTTGTGGCTTTCCACCTCTCTAGTCATGGGATATACCACCCTGTAGGGGTACAATGCAAGGAGCCCTAGAGGCGGGTTCCCCTCCTACAGGTGCTGCGGGAATGATTGCATCGGCTAAAGGTTAGGAAGAAACCCAAAAAGAATACCTACAGTATCAAGCATCAAAGAGCCAAGGATGATGAAAGCATGAATTTCTAAGAAGATAAGGGCAAACGTCCTGATGAGAGAGGTGAAAGCTGAGGGCCACCATCCGCCTCCATCCAACAGTGGAACCCAACTAAGTAACCTAAGAAAGCACTAACTAACTAATATTATGACCATTGGCACAGAGGAGAGGGAAAAAACCCTTTGAGGAGGAAACCTCTGGGGATACAAGGACTAAGTTGCCTTCCCTCCAAGCCGAAGACATTTTGATTTGAGGACGATGTCTGATAGGAGGACATATGTTGGTAAAGAGAAGGATTCGTTAAAGAGAAGGATATCAGCAGGGAAGGTGATGATGGGATAGGGAAAAAAAAAACAAAAGAAGGCAGAGATTGAAGAAGGAACCCGAGGCTGCGATGAAGACTGAAAATGATGATCGCCGCAGGAGGGCGGCTCCAGGGAGAGGTATGTATTGAGATGTGGTTTGAGGATAATGAAGATTGACGATGATGATGATGATGATCGCTGTGGGCATGCCGTAGGTTCGATGAGGTAACATAGGATTCAAGCATAGGCATGCTTGAGGAAGCGATGTAAATAGATGAACCATGAGGTACGGATGAGTGAATGAAGACCAGAGACATGAACCTGGAGATATAGAAAAACAGAGGGGAAAGCCGTGAAGGCTGGTACAGTGAAGGTGAGGTACAAAATGTATGATGGTACAAAATGGATGAGGTACGATAAAGGAAGGAAAGCCAGGAAGGCTGGTGCAGGCAGAGGTCAGGTATGGACTGGAGTGATGTACTATGGTGGAGTAAAAGGTAGAGGAGTCGAAGATAGCTATACCCAAAAGGAATGCACGGGTTGGAACAGAGGAGAAGGACACTCAACAAGTTAAGGAAATGGGAGAACAATGAGGTCAGCATGGTGTTGAGCGTGAGGACAGGAAGAAGGAAAGGAATAGGTGCTGATGAAAGGACAAAGGCCAATAGGGAGGTCAGGCGAATTCAGGATAGGTGCAGGCATGACTGGAGTGAATCCGTAATGGCTGAGATGAGCAAGGTAGGAGGTGATGAGAAGTAAACTGATACAGCAATGGGAATAGATAAAGCAGCAAATGAGCGATTGACATCATGAAGGCAGGTCCTGGAAAGTGACGTAGGAAAGGATGCAGGATGGTAGGGATTGAATCAGATGAACAAGTCGAGGCAAGGTATAGGAGATATAGGAATCATGATAGGAATGCACAAAAGAAAGAATGAGTGCAGGCCGGGAGAGGAGTGAAGCCAAGATGGCTGGTATGGATAAAGGAAGAAGGATGATGAGGAAGGGAAATCCATGAGCAGAAGAGATGATGAGATGCTGACTGATAGAGCAAGTCAGGGATAGAGCGAGTCAGGGCCACACAACTGAGTTCAGACCACTATACCAAACAGCTCATTCTGGCACAGTCAATCCATAGCAAGCTACTGCAACTAATCTCACAAATTCCCCAGATAGCAAGGATCCAACAGCTGTAGACTGCAGAAGGGATCTCAGGTACATGAATGAAGGAATGACAGGTCAGTACTGCATAATGAATGGCTAATTGGAAAATAGTAGAGAATAACCTGCAAAAAAAAAAAATGCATCCCAACAGTATGGCAGTAAATCACAAGGCTCCCAGGGTCTCTAGATTACAAGTCCTAGTTTCAAGTGCAGACAGCAAAAGCCAGGGTGGCTCTGGAGCAGAGCCGGCAGCATGGCAAAGGAGCGAGGGAAGGAGACAGCGAGGAGCAGCCAGGAGGGGCTGCAGGTAGGGCAAACCAGCAAAAGCCACGAGCACACGGAGACTGAACAAGTGGGCAGAACTAGGTGTGGCAGGGTTGGGAGAGGCAGCTTGGGATAGAATGAAGTAGTGGATGGGGGTAGAGCAGTGGTTGACATACACCCAGAAACACCGGGGAGGACACGGAGCTGTGGCGTGCAAACTCCCAGAGCCGATGCACTGATTCCCCTGTGAGAGCCCAGAGAGATGGAGATCTGAACAGCTCTAGCAGCAGCTCATAGCGGCAGGGAAAAGAAACAAGTTCACAGGGAAAACACTGGGTTGAGACCCAAGGAGAGCAGACAGGGAGGCAAGCAGAAGGAAATGCCCAATGCAGAGCGAGCGAGTGGAGGAGCGGCCCAGGACAGCCGAAATGGGAAGGCAGGAGCCAGAGAAGAGCCACGTGCTAATGATCACAGATGAGGAATGAATGGATAACACCAATGAGAGCAAAGGAATCAGGACATCCATGTCGAGGAAATGAAAAGGGCCCAGAACAAAGGATGGAGAACAGGAAGCAGCCAGAAGCAAGACCGAAAACAGAGCAGCAAGCTGAGACATGGGACAGCCAACAGAGCCTCCGGCTGCAATGAAAAATGAATCCTGGGAGAGTTCAGGATGAGTGACATTTTAAGCTCGATGGGGGAGTGACGTTGTTGTTCTGCCCATCGAACCTCAGGCTTAAAGCCCTCCCATTACAAAGGCATCTGCAGTCTGGTCCCCTCTGTGGGTCATCTGGCCAGTAACAGGGTGTTTGATTTTAGTATTGGTGGCTTTGGCTGCCTGTTGCTTGAGGCAGAAGGCCAGAAACTTAGTTGCTCTGGCCTTGCCCTTCATAGTACTTTTGTTTTAAATACCATTGGGCTTTTCTCGGTTTCAGTATTTTGGATATTTTGAATTCTGGTTTTCAGATGTTTTAACTCTTCTTCATTTTGTTTGGACAATTTCTGTTTCTGTTTGGTCTCTGTTTGCCACTACTGATCTAATGAATCATCTAGCTGTTTCTGTCTAACATTTTTCTTGTATGCAGCTACAGATATGTTTTCCCTAACCATCATTTATATGGTGTCCCACAGGATTTGGGGGGTAATTCCTGGTTTATCATTATGCTCTAGTGTTCGTTTAATTACATTTTTGATTTTGGTTATTGTATCTTGCTCCTTGAGTAAGAAGACATTCAGCCTCCAATGGGTTGTCTTCTGCAGTAACATGAAGTTCACATTGAGGAAGATCAGCTGATGGTCTGAAAGGGTGGATGTGCCCACCCACATTCAGTCAAGTGAGGACATATATTTTGTGTAAGCAAAAAAGGTGTCCAATCTAGAGAAGATCTTACCTGGGTGAAAAATACAAAAAGTCCTTAGCCTGTGAGTATTTTACCTGCCAGACATTTGCCAGTCCCAAGTGTCAGCAATTTCATAAATAAAAAGGCTAATCTATTGTTGGGGTTAGGGATCTGTGAGGTGGTGTCATGGGCCCCATTAAAGATTAGGTTTCAGTCCCCCCTTCCCCAAGATTAGCAGGCCCTTTGATTTTTCCACTATTTGCTCTATCATGGAGGAGTAGAAGTTCAGCGGGGAACCAGGAGACGCATACTCATTTACCAATGTCACCAGTGTATCCTGTACCCTACCTATAACAATGATGTATTGGGCCCCTGGGTCTGCAACCACCTCCACCTCCTCCAAAGGGAAGGAGGCAGAGAGAAGAATCATGACTCCCCTCTTCCTGCCTTGCTCCAGAGAGGCATGATACAGATTGGGGAATGCCTTAGTTTTAAGTTTTAACACTTCCTGGGGGGAGAGATGGGCTTCCTGTAGGAAGATGACATCACACCATTGGGAGCTAATGTATTTAAGGACTTGTTACCTCTTGATTGGATTATTTATGCCATTAATGTTGTATGACATGATTCTAGTACTAAAATCTGCAATTGTTGTCAAGTTAAGTTTAAATCTACTGGTCTAGTTAGGATGATTGGAGTCGACAAATAGATGAAAGAGTGGTTGCTATATGTAGGAAATGTACCCAGAAACAGTAAGAAGCAAACAACAGCAAATCACAACAACAACAACAACAACATTACTCTTAGCCAACTGTAAATACAGTAACAGGATGCAGGAGTTCAAAAGACAATCTTCTCCAATAGGTGAAAGTGCTGCCTGAAAATCCTGCAAAACGTACCATGTAGCAGGTAAGATTAAAAGTCCTGCCTGTGTGTTAACCCACAAGATGTTGTGTGAGGCATTTAATTTATGTCTCAGTCAGGTTCTGTGATTGGCTTCCTAAGCCAGACTGTGGTATTGCTACCAGTCTGAGGGGTGCCATACCTGTGGCACTGTTTTCGCAAACCCTGGTGGGAAAAAGCCAAAACAGCAAGCCTGTGTAAACCAGCCATGAAACAAACAAAAAACTGCTCAAAACAGCATGTGTGGAATCCAAACTGAATGAAGAAGTTTCAAAATGTTATTGTGCCTGTCTGCACAACAGCAACCTTCTCCCTAGTGCTTCAACCTCAATACAGGGTCTTCCTCAAGGGAGGAAACTTCATTCAGTTTGGATTCCACCAGTGCTGTTTTGAACAGTTTTTTGTTTGTTTCATGAAGGCTGGCAGCCCTGTTCAGGCACCGCTTGCTCAATCCAGAGAACACCTAAATTACCTTTCCTAAACCAGCCATGTGCCCACTGGCCACCCTGATGTCAGCAAAACCACATGTAATGGAGGCAGAAATAACCAGTGGGCTTCCTCCATGGCTGTCCCTGCCCACCCCTCACCCCAGATCTATTAGTTCCCCATAAGTTTGGCTTCTTACTGTGATGGTTGCTGTTCCATCTTACAAGGGAAGGTGAATCCAATGTTTCTGCTTGCAGCAAAAAGATTGTGAGAGGTGAGGCTAGCCGCCCTGAGAATGGGGTTCCTGTCTTTTCCCAGGGTCAACATGGATTTAGTAGAGGTAAAGAGATTGGGTGGGTGAAGCTTGGAGGACACTCAGCCTTTACACCCATTCAGACCTCAGTTTACGAGCATTTACCATAGGCACTGACTGGGGTCCAAGGTTTTGGCTCAGTTGAGAGGGTTTCATTGCCCTAAGGGGTGGGTTTAACCAAATTAACGCTGGGCAAGAGCAAATGGATGCCAGCACGTCAGCCTGCCCTACGCATTCATGTACATTGTGTGGCCAATGGATAGTGGGAAATCTGCCAAATGCTACCCACAGTGTCTAGGATGGCCCCTAGGTGACCTGGGAAAGTTTGCTAGTAATATTTGCGAGCCTCATGCCACCCACGAGAACCTCGGGTAGGCACCAAATGAGGCACCAGGTTAATACCAGGCTGCCAGGAAGGACAATGGAAGACCCACTAAATGAAGGCACAAATCAGCTGGAGCCCCCAGAGGCAGCAGACAAAATAAAAATAATAGAATGAGAGGGACCTATCTTTATATTCTTCATCTGACAGAAATTTCTTATTCCCTGTATTGCCTTGTAATGGGGGAAGGGGGGCCAGGCATGTGTCACTAGCCTCCAGTTGAAGGGAAACTGCTGCCCAGATCTAGTGATCTAAACTAATAAGCCAACACAAGGAGAGAACAGCAGCCCCTTCAAAAATAGGTGGACCGCCCCTCCCTGAACCCCATTGCAACAAGAACCAACATCATAAAACCATTCAAAGGCAGTTGAAACAGATACTTGAACTCAAGCATTTTAGACAGGCATATTATGCAAACTGTGCATAATGATGAATTAGGTGGATGATATGCCTGTCAAGTTCATAGTCACTCATGGCTCCGCAAAGATTAACGCACTTTTACACTCAGTGGTCTGTATTGGAATAACCAATACAGACACGCTGTAATGGTGCCTTTTTGGTGTGTATATGTATTCACACACAGGTACAAAAGTCAGCACTTCCCTGAAACGTGTTCCTTCTTCTCCTGTGTTAATGTGAACATACGAACTTGCCAGCAGATACAGGCCATTCAGTCGATCTAGTCTGCTCAAGTGTGCATCACTTCAGTCCATTAGACTGCAGCTGCCCCCACCTCCCTCATATGCTCCCCCCCCCTCCATCTCCCATGTTGGCTTCTGTTCTATTCTGCCCTGCAGTGTAAAATCAGCATTCCGTTCATTTGGGTGAACTGCAGCCTAAAGTAACCCAACTTCAGCACATTTGACCACAACAATAACATAAAAAATGATATGTTTAGCATAGAATTCATTTAAGAAAGATGTTCCCTAATGAATTCTGCTGGAAACATTTACAAAACTCATCCGTTTAGGTGTAATAACTTGAAGGCTTGTACTGTGATAATTTTGGATGACTTTCGTGATGTTTTCAGCAGAATTCGTTAGGGAAACTCTGCCCTGAATAGAATTCTGCCATGCAGTTACACTTTTTTTGGATTAGTAAAACAGAACAACTGCCCAAAGTACACTTGCCTTACCGAGATGCAACCGGGCCCCCAATGGCAGAAAATTATGTTGCAACACCGGAAGATGGAATCTTCCGAAACCTTGCTTGTGTGTACCAGCAGCATGCAAACACAGTGGGAGGAGAGCAACTGGACAAGAATGAAAATGAACGGCACAAGTAAGTGCTGCTTAAAAGTGGCATTAGTCAGGTGGTGTGAGAGCTACATATTCACAGCCCAGAACAGAGACAAGGAAACAAGGTGCCTGAAGAGGAACAGGCTACTTTTTTTTAATGTGATACAGGCGTTTGTCTACATTATTACCACAAGATTCTTGTCTTCAAAAGCAACAGGCAGGACCAGAGTTGTAGTTTGTCAGAGGTCCTATCGAGCATTATACAATGGACATTGAAATCAAGCACAAATCCTGTGCTCTCATCGGTTACTTGGCACTCCTCTCCTGTTGTAAAAGCTACAATCACCTCACAGGAAGAGGTGCCAGCCACCAATTAGCTGCATCAAGGGCCCCCCTGAAATCAATGCGCCCGTCACAAACACAAAACTGGCAAAAACACCAACAGTCACACTGCAAAACCTCCACAAAGCCACGATGTTGCCGTCCCAGTAAACAATATGAAAAACCCCGCAAGTTCAAAAATGTAATTCAGCTATGAATTAAAAAAAAAAAAACTCCAATCATAGCAAATGTATTTTTTTTTTCCTTTCTGGCTTTCGAACAAAAACCAAAATACCATATTGCTCTTTTCCAGGCTCTCTCTTTCCATTTCACTTTCAGAGCCCTGCTCTTACAGTTTGTCAGCGACACTGTAAAAAACACACCACAACAAAATTACCTCCCTTTGTTTTTGTTCCGTTTAAATATACACTGCAGCTTACATTGCTGGACTCCAGACCCACGGTTTCCTCGAGCCTCTGTTTTCACCAAATTGTAACCATTAAGGGTATCTCCTTGCCTGCTTGCTGACACCACTGCACATGCGCATACCTACAAACAAAGCATTATTTTTCCATTGGTAACAACAAATCTAATATAACTAATAAAACATCTAAGCCAACTTATTTTGTTCTTACCTTTTCACACACAAAATATACAGATGTCCATTGTATAATTGCAATATGCCACTCAAGAATGTTGGTGATGGCAGGATATACCCATGCCCTGAGGTGTTTTGGCCACTTGGCTGCACCCCATGGCCAAACAACACCCGAAGGCGTGGGTAAATCCTGGCATCACCAACACCCTCTCGTGGTATATTGCTTAATCATACAATCAAATGTGTAGCTGGAGCTAGAATACTCACACAAATGTCTTGGTGCAGGGGAGTGAATGTCTGATGCATGGAGCAGATTGCATTCGGAGGAGAACATAGATGGAATAGCAGTTGTGGCAAGCAGTTCCCCAGTACCAGCGGTTCAACAAAGACACCATTGAAATTGTGGTGAGCATCAATTAAAGGCCCGATGTATGCAGAACTAACTCAACTGTTTATAAGGGTCTCGGTGTTGTCCTCAGAGGTGGAGGGTGCCATGACGGGTTCCTGCAAGTAAGACTCATTCTTGTCAGTCTAAAATATAGCTCCATGGGTCTTCAGCATGGCTCTGATGTCAGCACACAGGTTACTGGCTCTATTCCTCTTTGTACCCCCATTGCATGATTATCCTCTGTTGGCAATTGACCAGGCCAATTACAGGGGTTTGCTCTTGAGATGCTCTTTAGCAAGAGAGGGTACAGCAATCCCTAATTCTTCCAGTTAGGGCGAGGCCTCTAGCAGGTTGACAACGATACAGTGGCCGTTCTCGATTTCCTCCCATAGTCTGGCTGGGAATAGTATTTGAGCAAGGAGGTTTCTGGCCTTCAGCTGTTTTAATATCAGCCAGAGGGCCTATCAGCTCTCCTGGACAGCTGAGGAGTAGTTCTTTGTTGAGAGAAATTTGGTTATTATTGTATTGAATATACCTGTGTTGCCAGGCCCTTTTCAGTAGCTCTTTCTTACCCATTTAGGAGGTTAATTTAACTACAAACAATCAGGGCCATGCTTCAGCATTGCTAGGTTTTGGGCCCTGTGTGCAATGGTCCTGATCCATGGTCAAATCAAAGTCCTCCAGGAGATGAAGTACCTCTCTCAGTAGTATTTGCAGGAAAGCGATTGACCCCCCCTCTGCCTCTCACCATAAGGGGAGGGTGATAACTTTGCACATGGACCAAAAATTGTAGGGACTGGGCTTCCATGACAATGGCAGTCGGTAGCCCAACACCACGGCTGGCCCAATCAGGGTAATGGGTCCCCAGGTGGGAGCTGGCCCAGGCTTCTGGAGGAGGGATTGTGGCTGGGTATTTAGAAGCAGGTCAGAGGTGAGTGCTCCTTCTTCTGATACTGCTCCTACTCGACATTCTTCCTGCACCTTGCTGGCACTACAGATTCTTGCAGGCTGCTTCACCAGTTTCCATTCACCCCATGTTGCCGTGTGGCCTCTGCCTGCCATCTCTCGTGCTGCCAGCTTGCATCGGCTGCCAGTGTCAATCCCTCCTGAGGAGCATCATCATCAGTGGATCCAAGCCACAGGGGTTCTTCACTGGCCTAGTGCATAAAAGCTAAGTTTGCCACATATTCTTTCCTCGTTGTGGCTGCATTGTATTCTTTCTTGCCCGCTCCCAGCTGATCTCCACTCCTGGGACCACGCAGCCAGGGCTTGGGGCCGTGTTCCATGGAGCTGATCCTTCTTGCCAAGTGGTGGGCCTATACTACAGCATGGTCCATGCCATCACTGCTCAGCCTTTCCACGGATGGTCTTTTGTTGTGGCATGCTCCCCCCACCCCAGCCCTCAGACTTCTTCTCCACCGCAGCTCACCAAAAAAAAAAAATTATTAATTGATTAGATGAATGAAAATTTTCGTTCACCTGCCCCCCCAACCCCCACAGTGTGGGTGGCTCGGTGGCCTGCTGGTCATTTACCTTTCTTGTGCTCCCAGGTCACATCTGGAAACAATACTTTGGCTTAGAGTGCTACTCCTGGTTAAACAATGTATACGGCCCCTAAGTGTTTGGTGGTAATTTTTTAAGTGCAGGAAATGTGCTAGGGGGACCTGGGTTCAACTCCCAGTAGGTTAATTTTGTGCTTCTCATGACAATTTGTGATTTAAATTGCTTAGCAGTGCCTAATACTGCACCAAAAAAAAATCTAGTTTATTTGCTGGTTTTAAGGAGACAGCATAGCACAGTGGTTTAAGACTCTGCGTTGCAAATGTGGAGACCTGGGTTTGAATCCCTCTGTCCTCACTTGCATTATTCCTAAGGCTTAGAGGTATGAAAACCTGAGTTTGAATCTCATCAACCCCCACTCGTGTATGGTGATCCTGACCAAGTCACTTAAGTTTTTCACTAATAAAAACAAGCATTTGTCAATGCAAAATGTTGTCGCGCTGGCATTGGCAGTGGCGGAGGTGGAGAGGCATAGCACTGAGTTTGTTAATGTGTCCCAAAAGGTGATTTTGCACAGCGAGTACGCCACTGTGTGGCAGAGCTGCGGAAACGTGTGTTGGGCAGGCTGTGGAAAATGGCAGGTGGACTGTTGATAATGAGGTGTGCACAAATGCCAGTAGTGAAAATGTGGCATGAAAATATTGCAGATTGACAAAGTTACAAGGTGCGTGGAAACTGCGCAATGCACGATTGTAACACAGTCAATGTCTAGACTTTCGCCACCAAATTTTCAGCATGGGCATTTTAGGACATCTGCTGATGAATAGTGCCACCGTCATTTCCTCAAAGTGTCCCGAAAAGCGATTTCACACAGTGACCATGCAATTCTGCACCAGACATGCAAAAACACATTTCAGCCAGCTGTACTGTTCATAAGGAGGTATGGAAAAATGCCAATGATGAACAGCTGGAGTGAAAGTATTACAAATTCACAAAGTCATGAGTGTGCGTGCAAACTGCGCAATGTGCGCTCATAAAACACTCATTTTATTGACTTTCATCCTTAAATTTTCAACATAGGCAATTTAGGACATCTGCTAATGAACAGTGTCAGAGCCATTTTCATAATGTGTCTCGAACACAGGCTTTCCACAGCGACCACACTATTGAGCGCCAGAACTGCGAAAACAGATTTTGGTCAGGATGTGAAAAATGACAGCTATACCACTCATTAGGAGGTGTAGAAAAATGGCACTATTGAAAATGTGGAGTTAAAATATTATAAGTTTGCGAACTTACAAGCATGCATGTAAACTGCGCGACGCACGCTCGTAACACAGTCATTTTATGGAGTATTGTCACCAAATTTTCAACACAGGTATTTTAGGACCTCTGCTCATGAACGGTGTCACTGTCATTTTTGTAATATATCCTGAACACTGATTTCATACAGCAACCGCACTATTCTGCGCCAGAAGTGCGAAAACACATTTCGGCCAGGATGTGAAAAATGACAGCTGTACAGTTCACATGAAGGTGTGGTAAAATGCCAATGTTGAGAATCTGGCTTGAAAATAGTGCAAATGCACTAACTTATGAACATGCATTGCGCAGTTGCTACACACGCTCGTAAAACAGTCATTTTTTTCAATTTTTCCCACCAAACTTGCAACATAGGCTTTTTGAGAGCCCCTCTCATGAACAGTGGCTCTGTCATTTCATTACTCGGTAGTGAAAGGTGATTCCATGCAGTGACTGTGAAATCACCTTTCGGGACCGAATAATGCCATGACAGTGCAAGAATTCATGAGAAGGGGTCCCAAAAAACACATGTTGAAAAATTTGGGGCCAAAATTCTCAAAAATGCCCAAGATACGCATTAAAGTTGAAAAACCCCTATTCATTCCATTATACAGCTTACCGGCATTTCTTCAGTTCGCGGTCGGCTTTGAAGAGGTGCAGATGTGTTCGGTCCGCGAAGATGAGTCGCGCCAGACTCCATGGTAAGTATGGGGGTGAGGGGAGTCAGGGTGCACAGAGGGTGGTGCAGATAGGGGAGGCATTGAGACTACGATGGACTGTTTTCATTTTACAGGGAAAAAAATAAAAAATTAAAAACCATCACGGGACAGTTTTTTTTCAGGCAATTTGGCACACTGGGGTGGGTCCCCATCATGCCACTAACTGTTTGGGGGTCTGTAGCTGATGGGGGATTGGGCACCCTCATCGGCACACAACACGTGCGAGGATGAGGAAGTAATGCCAACTGGGATTGGGCACCCCTGTCAGCACACAAAGAAAGCAGGGGGGCGAGCAGAGGAGGATTAGGTACCCCCCTCGGCATGCAACAGTTGGGGGGGGTGTTTATGCTGATGGGGAGTGGGCTCCCCTGTAGACACCCAAAGAAAGTGGGGGGGTTAACTGACAGGGGGGTTGGGTACCCCCGAAGTCAGCAGTAGTTGGGCAGCCGCCCGGTCGCTGACCATGCTCATAATGTTGGCGAAACACGTGGGAAGGGTCCGCTGTGTATGACGAGCTTTGCTTGGATTGCAGCGGACCTTTTCTTAGATATGCTCACCACATTATGTATGCATGGTGTGGCACCAGCATGCAGGCTGATTGGGGAATGAGGGAAGCACCTACTGGGCATGCCCTGCATTCACCCAACAGCGACCCCGCTTCCAAAGCTGCACTGTCCCATGATGTTGGCTGCACAAGCACGCCAACATAAAAAGAGAGAGAGAGAGAGAGAGAACAAGAGTAGGTGAGACCAGGGCTGAGCATGGTCCATCTCACTGGGCGGGAAGTATAGTTTAGTGTATAGAGTAATGAATTGTGATGGAGCTTGGTAGCTGAGCAGCTGTAGGTATCGGTTTCCACAGCATCCACTGTTATGCTAGGTGGGACTCTCTTGATCTGAAATTGAACCCTACAGCCCAAACCAGCAAATTTTATAAACCTAAGCAAGGCACCTAGCTTTAGTTCTGTTGGGGTGCATCATGATTGGTACATGCCCATGTGTTACAGTTAGTTTTTTTTTCAGATCCAGTTGATGTTATGTTAAGTTCCAAAAAAAAAAGTGATAGCGTTGCAGCCTTTATAACAGGACTTCTGTTTACTTTGCCACCCATGCGGTGAGGCTCCCAGGCCTATAGATAAACAAGTCCCCATTAGCATAGTAGTGTAAGCCAGTGCTTCTGAAGCCACCAGACTGGGATTCAGGTCTGGCATTATACAAAAAAAAGAACTTAAAAGGCTTGTTATACAATTACCCAGTCAAACACAGGTGTATGGTTTAGCAGCAGAGTAGGGACTCAGGGAGCTAATGTCAAGCGGACAGCGGAATGTTGGTCCTCATAATTTTTCTCTTCCCTTAGCTTAGTTGTTGAGACTTATCTCCCATTACCTTGTCTACAATTCTGAAACCCACTATGGCAGCCAAGAGAATGCGGCTTGAGCAAGAGTCACGGGCCATGCCTGGTTCCAGTTCACAGAAGTCTGAAGGTCCTGACAGAGCCATCATTGAAGCTTTTAGCAGATGAGGGAACTCAGAGGACCCAATTGTTCAGAAGCAGTGGCCAAGTTGGACCTGACACTGCAGGCCAGTGGTCAGGTATGACAGGTGGAGGCAGGACCTGGTACTAGCAGCTGGACCCCAGCTGGCCTACAAAAGGTGGTGTCAGACAGGCATCCTGCAAGGCAGAGACAGCCCTCTACATGCCTTTTGGAGTCAGTGGTCCAAGAGCCTAAAGGGAGGAAAAGGGGATAAGGTAAGGCAAAGACTTCTGCGAAGTATCAATTAAGAGCCCCAAGGGGCGGAGGTCAATCGAGAACTGTGGAATGAACAGGGGAAACTGGAGCTGTGATGGGTGAACCACCTCAGAGGTGTAGTGGACAAGGGGAACCAAGGCTTGTCATGCAGGACAGACAGGAGCCCACTGGTGAGTCTGGGGGTTTGCTGTTGGAGGACTTGCTATCCACCTCAGAGGTGGAGGAGCTCTGTGAGCGGGAGGAATACCAGGAGGAGGATAACACCTATCTCATAGCAGTTGAATCCCCCCCTGAGGTTGCGGACATGTAAGTCCATTGCCAAAACAGAAGGGTTAGCACCAGAGCCTGTACAAGAAAACAGTGCAGGGTCATGGGCTGGGCTGCAAAGCAGCAGAAGGGAGGGGGGGGGCTTGGGGAGATTGGCATGCACACACACCCTGCAGCTGATCTTAAAGGTACCTCTGTCTGGCCAGCTGAGCCCATTGTCATATGTGACTGGGATTTCAAGTGCCAATGGCCCAATAGCCCACGGACCCCCACAAAGGGCTCAGCAACAACTCGTGATGGCCTAGCCAATGATGGCCATCAAAGGGTGGAGTGGCACACCCACATCTCTGAGCCACAGTGAGGGAATGGCTCCCAGGTCCACACACAAGGCCCAGAACATGCACACCCATGAACATCAGACACGGAAACCAGTGTGGGTCACAGCCGGGGTCAGCCTAACTCAGAAGTGAGTGTCCACACACTTCTGCAGTCATTCTTTCTGTGGGGCCCATTGCGGATGCAGTGGCCCCCATTTTGGCCTGCATTCCCAGGTTGAATGGGCAACCCAACAGGTCAGACTCCCTGGGGCTGGTGGGGCACCCCTTCCTCCCAATAGTTGGGGTCCAGTGTCCTAGTTACACATGGACTGGGCAAGTCACAGGGAATGGGTGTGGTCCCAGAACAGCAGTTTACTGTGCACCTGCCTGTGCCCCCCCATGGAAAATTAGCCATCGACTAGTGCAAGGGTGGCTCAGCGGTATGGCGCAGCATCGGGGGATACTCTAACTTGGATCTGGAATGGTGGTGATCCCCTGGGCAGCCCTCCTGGGAGACACGTGGGTGAATCTGGGGGCAGCAACATAGGGAGGGGGGTCTGGGAACCTTGCCTGACTCCATTACAACAGCCCCTGACCAAGCAGCTGGGACTGCAGTTCCAGCAGCAGGGGTCATGGCTTGGAGGCCAGATGTACATCCAGGGGGTGCAACACCATCTGCACCCATGGTCCTGATGTCTGGTGACAACAAATGGGCATATGCCAGATTGGAGTACCCACTGGGGGATCATCTGTCAGACACCATTTGGGATAAAATCTGAATACATTGATGTGGTCTCCCTTTTACACAGGGAACTCCCAGATGAGGAGAACAATAAAAGAGGGAAAAGGGAACGGCCGCGGAGGCCCAAAGTACCATTCACATTTGAGAACTGGACAACGGCATTTGATCTCTTTATGTCAGTGTATGAGATGAAGAACCCAGATAAGCTGTTAGCCCCTGCTGAAATACAGGGATATGATTAAATTTGCCCATTTGTCCTTTGATGGTTATGCATGGCTCAAATATGACAAACAATTCCATCTGAAATTGGCTCATCAACCCAGCCTAAAATAGAAGAATATGCATCTAGATTTGTGGGCCAGGCACATGACCGGGGCAGACTCAGTTCTGTTACATACACTGACAGTGGGCATGTGATCAGTGACAAAAAAGAGTTCAAGAAAGGGGACAAGAAGGCATGTTACGATTATAATAAAGGAAAGTGTTTTCAGAGTCACTGTAAATTCCAGCATGTCTGTAAAAATTGTTGGGGGGGTCACCAGGTCACAGACTGTAAAGGAGCTACAGCTGGCAACTCAGGGTCCACCCATAATGCAGACAAGTCAAAATCTGCTGCCAGCTAAACTGGCCAACACATTGGTCAACTTGAAGTGAATGGTGACATGGCTGTCCTAGTGCCCCGACCAACGAGCAGCAAAATGTTTATGTGAGGGTTTCAGTATGGGTTTTGAAGTCCCTAACAGAGGCCCCCCCTCTGGATCATTACTTTGGCCCACAACCTCAGGTTTGCAATTGCCCTGCCCGAAATGTTGCCATCCAAGATAGACACAGAGGTCAAAGCGGGATGGGTGGCTGGCCCTTTCAGGCAGCCACCTTTCACATCACTACAGATGTCCCCTCTAGGACAGGTCCCTAAAAAGGCCCCCGGGGAATATCACCTGATTCACCACCTTTCATACCCAAAAGGTAAGTCAGTAAATGACCACATTGCACCAGATGACTCATTGGTGAGCCATGCATCCCTGGATGTGCAATGGACCTGGTTCAAGGGCTGGGCCCAGGCACTTTGATGGCCAAGAGCGATATTAAGTCAGCTTTTTCGCCTGCTCCCAATGCAGCCAATGGACTATGAGGTTTTGTGTTTTACTTTCCAGGGGCAGTGGTATTTTGACATGGCAATGCCAATGGTCTGCTCAATTAGCTGTGCTGCTTTTGAAGTATTCTCTCCATTTCTGGAAAGGGCGACCAAGGTGTTAATGGGTAACACTGCGGTTATTCATTATTTAGATGAGATTCTCTTCGCAGGTCCCAAAGATTCCAGTAAGTGTAAAGACACTCTTGAAGGTTTCCAGACCTTGATGGGCAAACTCAGGGCACCACTGGTCCTGGAAAAAAATTGAGGGTCCCAGCACATGTATATCCTTTTTGGGTATCGAGTTAGATTCAACAGTCATGGTGTCAAGGTTACCATTGGACAAGGTCACAAACCTACAAAAGCTGTTGGGTGAAGTTACTGGGGCTCAGAAGGCCACCTTCCTGTAATTTCAGTCCCTATTAGATCACCTCAACTTTGCCTGCAGGGCGGTGAGCCCCAGGCACCCATTCCTCAGATGACTGGTGGCTGCAATGGCCAGCTCCACTAGGCCCTATCAGCATATATGGGTGTCAAGAGGCCTCAAGGCTGACTTGCGGGTGTGGGAAATCTTTTTAAGTGATTTTAATGGCATAAGCATGTGGCAGAACAAGACATCTGGGAGGCACACAGTAGAGCTTCAACTCACCTGTATGGTGTACAGATCAGGGTCCCTAAGGAGCAAGCAAAGATCCATTGGGCCGGGAAAGGGGGCATGTGGTGGGGGCAGCTGATGGAAATGGTGTGCAGACTAGTGCTATAAAGGCAACCACGACTGGCACTGGTGCTGCATTTGTGGGGGAATGATCTGGTGTGACTTGGAGCCCCCAAGACTCATTGCAGACATCAAGTAAGGTCTGACCCAGCTTCAGTCTCTGCTCTCAACAACCAGGCTAACCTGGTCAAGGATTATCTCCCAGTGGCAGTGGAGAGGTGCCAGTAGTCACAAGGCTATTGAGAAAGCATGGAGGGAGGTTAACTGGGAGGTGTACTGGTTTGTCGTCCCCTGCGGAATTGCCATACTTTGTCACTGTCTTATCCCAAAGACATGTGACACAGTGTTTAGCAGGGATGGGGTATGCCTGTCAGGGATTGCAAATGATATTTTTAATGCCACTGTCCAGGATTTCTGTGATGCAGTAATAAAGCAGGTAAGACCCTTGGAACATTAGGGGGAAAATGTGCTAGCATGTTTGAGTGGTATAAATTCATGGCTGGATTGTTTAAATTAAGCTGTCATTGCATTGGATGACACAGGGTCTGGTGGTGTGACCCCGGGGTGGGTATGCTACAAAAGGGAAAGGGGCACCCTACAACACTGAAGGGAACATCAGGGGCATGTGACCTGCAGGTGGGGAGGGCAACCCTGGGCAGGCATCAACCTTGTTCAAAGGCCATGATGATTCCCCAAGTACCAAAGGTATTTACTGTGGGTCCAATTGGGCAATACACAAGGAGCTCTGGCCTCTTCCCACTCTAGCACATCATGAATGTGGATGTTCTGTCTGTAGTTATGGCCCTATAGATTGTTGAGACAGTACATGAGCTCCCGGTCCCAGCCCAGCAAACACAATAGTAGACGATCATGTCTGTCAGCCTACTCCGAGACTTTAGTGAGACATAATTCGACTTGATCAGTCCAGTGTTCAGTTCTGCCAATGTCTCAGCAGTGGTCGGTAAGAGACTGATCTATCTTGGTTACTGCTTTTGCGGTCTGTAGAACTGATGCAATTAAGTCAGGGTCCCTAGTGCTCTGTGGTAGAAGTTTCTTATTTCTGTGGCAGCATTTTCTGATTTCTGTGGCATGATTTATTCATTTCTCTGGCAGAACGCAGTCCTGCCATTGGTTAAATATGATGTGATGTCATCTATGACATCACATGTCAAGCATAGAGGAAGGGCTTCAGTATAAACAAGATGGGAAAGAAAGCCTGACACTATGGAAAAACAGTATATCTGAATAAAAATTCACCAAAAACAGTGAATTCTACGGCACTACATACATTCTGCGGCATGATGCAAATTCTGCAGAAAATTCAGCAATTGCAGAATCGCAGAATTCCAGGGGCCTTGAATTAAGTCTATACTTCAATCTTCAGCTGACTGAGCTGCTGCCACACAGCCCTCAGAATCCATAGCCTTAGGATTTGAACAGAGTTTTTTCTTGAATTAGGAGCTCCTTTAACTTTTGTGCCAGTGTCCCCGGGATCCTGGGGGGACAGCTTTGGGTCTGGTGCTCTTGGCTGATGAATCCAGACCATAATTTAGCAAGCAGATAATTCTTGATATAGATTAGGAGGCAGACACAGCTGGTTGCTGGTGTCAATGGAAGTCCTCTGGCTCCTTTCATCCTATTCCCTATCCACCAAGTAAGTTTATCTCCTAGCCCTGAATCTCTCATTTTCTTTACCAGGCTCTTGTGCAACTCAGGACTGAAGGCCTAGAAATCCAGGGAAAAGATATTTACTATCTGACCCATCTAAACCGTTCATGTCACTTAAATTAAATGGACCACTGGGTGGACTTTCTGTCTTTTTCTTGTTATTGTCTATGTTTCTATGTAATTGAAGAAGTCAATAAATTTCTCTGACACAACCTGGCCCTCGCAAACCTATGCTGACTTGTGTACTGCAATCTATTTGCTGCCAGGAAATCCACTTTATGCTCCTTCATAATAGTTTCCAATACCTCTACCACCATGAAGGTTATGCTCAATGGTCTGTAGTTTCCCCAGTCCTACCCCACCCCTGCACCCAGCAGCATCACATCTGCTACTTTCCAATCTCTTGGAAATATCCCTGTTTCTAAGGAACTGTTGAGCAGTTCTGCTAGGGGTTCTGCAAAACCATGCTAGCATCTTTCGGCATGCTTGGGTGAATCCTGTCCAGGCTTGCAGACTTAGTTTTAGATTTTGCAACCCTTTGTTCACTATATCCACAGAAATTGCCACTATCTCTAACCTTATTTTCAAGTGAATTCTGGAACTGAACCTGCTTTCAGGCACAAGGCCGAATCCTGAAGCCTCCACCATGACCACTGAACTGGAATCTTGCTAATGCTTGTCTGCCTTGCCTTCAACATCCTCCAAACTCATCGCATCTTTTCTCATCCTTTTCTCATTGGAGATTAAGGTGTGCTTGTGGTAACAGCCCAGAGTTCAGAAGCAGGAGACCCAAATTCAAATCCAATCACTTTCAGTGTGACCTTTAACAAGTTACTTAACCTCCCTTTGCCTCAGACATTGCAGGCTGCAACTACATATGATTAGGCAGAAGCCACCTCTACCCCCTCCCTCCCCCACACACAGGCAGACAGACATTGAAATCGAGGAACTGCGTCTCTACTGACCTAAGTGAATGGGTAATTATAACATAAATAAGGAGGGAGAGGAATTTGGTTACAGCTGCTGTCATACAGGCTGTGAAGTGCTTCCCAGCCAAGAGACAGGGTTGAGAGAATGTTGCAGCCCTTAGCCATACAGCAGGAAGAGGAAAAAGCATAGAGATAGAGTGCATAAAGAGAAGCTAAACACAGCATTAAATGTGGTTTCTTAGGGTCAAGTCACACAATGAGTGAATGACCACGAATGAAGAGATTCAAGCCCAGACCTCCAAGGTTATGGATTTACTCTCTACTAAGCGAGGCCAAACAGCAGCACGGAGAATATGCGAGTTTCTGTTTGGACGCCCCGCTGAGGCTACACGCTGTGCATCTTGTTTAGCACAGAAATATATCCCTTGGTGGCGATGCTGTGCATTTCTAAGTGACAGACTGAGCGATGACGCATTACTCCTCTCAGCTACGAAGTCTTCTCCCTGGAACTCCTTTTCCACCTCCGCCTTCCTGGAGTCCCGAATAGAATGGACAATGAGTTCCAGTCCCATCTTCTGACGCTGCCTGTACCAGTACATGTTCACTAAGCTGGTTTTCATCTGGGAGCAATGAAGAGTCACGGGCTTCCCTTCCTGAGTTATGATGTCCCCAGACTGAATGATCCCATACCCCACTGTTCAAAGGAAGCACAAAAGAAGAGAAAACAAAATACTTTAGAGAACCATTAGAACCACGAAAATCACTTGGATAATGGAACACTTGTTATAATTCTTCCGGTACATTGCATTTTAACTCACATGATGGATATATTGATATTATGAAAAAGTATAACATTTTCAACACAAAAATTAACAGAATGTGAGAATATGAATCATTACACGAATCAGTTTGCTGTGTATTCTGGCCCCTTCTCTGCAGCCTTTTTGTAAGGGAGTTTGGCAAAACCACATTGAAAAAAGCGATGACGTGCTTTAGAGTAAATGCTTCATAGACATGTTGCAGAGAAAGAGATTCTTATAGGCTGAAAGAGGACTGGTAATAGAAAAGGAAAGATATATGATGGGAGAGGGAGGGGCTACAGCTGGAGAGACCAACAGACAGGCTGACAGAGAGAGCAATGAAAAGCGGAAAGCAAAGAGCATAGCAGAGAAGAAAATAAATTGAGGAGGAGAGTCAGGGAGTGATGGGGGAAGGGAGAAAGGAGGTGAAAAAGGGAGCGAGCGAGGGGGGAGAGGTGGAAGTGGGGAGAGGAAAGCTGACTAGTAATATGTCAGCTAAAAAAGTTGAACTTTATGGTCTGCCTTTCGTTTTCAGAATTCAGACGGTTTATTCCGTGACATTTTTAATTGGTCGTCCGACCTGCTTCTCAAATTCTAGCTGTAGCGTTACGAGAAATAAACCGTTTGGGTTATATGCAAAGTACGTTATATTTTTCAGTGCCGGGATATTGAGGAATACTCACAGGAAAACAAACCGCTGCATTAAAATCCACATACCATCAGCAAACATGTTATCTTGGCATCCTCACCCTGCTAAGCCTACGGAGGATTTGTGGAGTGAAACAAACTGGCAAATATTTAGTTTTAGAAGGATGAAAATCGAGCAGATTCAAAAGACCTTTAGGCCCATTCTGCTGGCATTTTAGTAAGGATGTGAGTAATTTTGACACTTGTCTTATCCAGAACATTTATCTTATTTCTGTAGTCTGTGTTCATTAGTTACACAAAGGGATGTTTGAACTAGGGTACAGTAAAGTGAACAGTCTAGCCAGTCCAATAAAAAATACAAAATGAAGACATTTAAGTGATAGCACAGGTGACTGGCTACTTGGGGCACGGAAACGAAATTGATGGGAAAGGCAAAGCGCATTCATCCTCTGTTCTGCGAAATAAATCAATGCAGCGCATTATGTTTGGTGGTAGAGTGGTGATTTTCATACTACCCATGATGTTTTGTATTGGGGGATAGATGTAATATTGTATTTATTTTAACACCGGCTTTGTTGCCCCTTGTTCGCCCACAGTAACTAGTGGCGGAAGTGCGTGTGTTGGGGGGCTTAGTTCCAAGACGGGTGAAATTACAAGTCTCAATTGGTGCCAGAAGCAGGATGGGGAAGGACTGCTCCTCTGTAAAATGTACCCATAAAATACAGTTAAAATGCAAAATATAATGAGAAAAACGAGGAAACGATCCTATAGGTCAGTGGTTGTGGATTCTCCCAGAGTTTAGTTCCCATTTCCAGCACAGAGTGGTAATTCGGTGCTTTGAGAGAATTCTGTTTCAGATTACACTTTCTGAGCCTAGACGGCCTTCTCTGTTCCGCTTCTGCTGTGGGTGTGCCCGTGTGTGCGTTGGGGGGGCGGTATTTTGGGGGCTATATCTTCCTTTTGCATGCAGTGTTTCTGCTGTCCTTTTCTTGTCTCAGTCCCCAATGTGTTGCTCTACCGTGCTGCGCTGCAGGCACAGTAATAGGTTGCCGCTTCCTTTATGTCGGTGAGATGCAGTTCAAACACGTCGCCGGTACGATCGGCACTCATGTAGTCGGAGGTGTAGCTGGTAGCAGCCCCCTGCCCCACCGATAAGTAAAGGATTTCAGGACCCTGGCCTGGGTAGTGCCGGTACCAATACATCCAGGGATACTTCTGGTCTTTTAAAACGCATCTCAGTGTTGCAGATGCGCCCGGCAGTGCCACTGCAAAAGGATCTTGCTCCACAAACGAAGTCCCCCCGCCTGAAAACACAAAAGGAAAACACATTTCAGCATGAACTATCACGGATGCATAGCAGAACAATAACGAAAAAAAAAATGAAATAGGCCAGCCCAAAGAAGGCGTCCAGCTGCACTTCTGTTGCAAGACAAAAAAAAAAGCAAAGTAAACTTTCAGTATCAGGTATTGTTAAGCGCAACAAATATTAATACGGCATTATAACAGTTATAGGAAGGAATGTGTCGCTTGTGAAAACGGGCAGCACTGCTCATCTTGCTAACAAGTATAAAAATAAAAATTAAATTAAATTTAGCGACTAACTCTGGATCAGAATTCACGTTAACAGCCATGTAACATTTGGATCAGCATACTGCACTTCATGCTGACTTTATCCGCCGTTTATGTTACCCGGGTCCCGCCAAACCTTGCATGCAGGTCTATTACACAAGGAATCTGTATTTGCCGGGTGCTGCATATAACGGACTTACCTGGGAAAAATAGACCCATTAGTGAAATGAAATATAAGTGGGACAACATGTGTTGGGGTAATGGTTCCATTTCCGTTCCTTCTCTGTTTTGTGCACATTCAGTTAGGAGACATTGCTATACAGGGTGCTTATGTCATGCTTACGTGACTGCACAGGATCTTACCCTGTTGACTGCTGATGGTAAGAAGATTTTCTAGGGAGACAGTACAGCCTAGTGAGTGATGTGAGTATAGAAGAGTGTCACTAAATTCCCAAGTTCGAATCCCATCACCGCATTTACAAGGAATCCTTGCGAGGCTGTTTAATATCCCTTCTCCCCTTCAACCCTCCCAGCTGTTAAATTGAGTAGCAATACCCCCAATTAAAGGAGATGTTGCAATTTAGCTGGACTACTCGGGGAAAATACATTTGTACAAAAATAATCATTTGGAAATGTTCACTGAATGAGAAAGAACAAGAGAAGACCCTTATTCTTGCTACCCTTACAAGTTTTTTTTTGGAAATATTTCACAGTATGAGGAGCTGCAAGGCCTGCAGTTTTGTTATTTTTATTATTATTTTTATTAATGTATCAGTAAGATTTATCTCTGTTATAGGCAGGCTGCACACTCGCCTCTGCGGCTAGAATATCGGAAGGTTGTGGGTTCTAGCCTGTCACTGGGAACTTAGGATTAATCCCAGTATTGATACTACAGTGCAGCATGAGGGGGTGCTGCACTCCAGAGCTGACGTCCTTCACATGCCATGTTAAACCGAGGTCCCGTCTGCCTGTTATGATGGTTGTTCAGGTGAGTGGTAAAGGTCCCCTGGCATTTCTCGAAATGAGCGGGGGCATTTCCCAGATGTCCTCCTGCCCCACCCCCATTCACTAGAATACCACCAACAGCTTAATCTGGTTGCACACACACAGGCACGCAAATACACACATATATATACCTACATATTAGAATGTGTTAGGGTTGTCAGCCTATCAAGTAAGGAAACAGCTTCAGAAAATATGAAGGCGCGCGCACAATTAAGCCATGTCTATAAAGAAGGAGATGAGCTTTCCCTATGGAATGAGGGGTCGACTTGTCAAGGCGTCTATTGCAGAGTACTCCATTTAAGGACATTGGACAGCGACAGGGAGACTGTATGTTTGGTGTGGGGGGCGGGAGGAGGGGCATTTCCTATGGAGGTGACAGGACAATCCCACTGAGTTAGTCAGAGGGAGAAACTGGACGGACCACCTTTTTTACTTTTTAACTATGTATGTATGTACGTGTGCATGTGATACAATTTCTGGCATTTTTCTATGTTAGGGTCACTAGAAGAGCAAAGCTCTTGAAGCAGCAAGGGACTTACAATGGCAAAGAGTTGGACTGCCAGCCAATTGATGCGTTCCTCCAGTTAATTTGCAGCATAATAATCAAAAAACTCGAGTACTCTCCTGGCTCGGATATTGCCCATACTAGCCAGATTAGAACATACCCGTCTGGACGCTCTTGTGGTGCTTACTGCAGACAGCAAATGGCTATGCATGGCTGAAATCACTGGATCATTCAGTTTCTGTGCATCAATCACACAGTATAAAACACCCAGACGCCTTAGGGTGGGGACCTGAGTACATTGCCTCAGTGACTGGCAAGACTGACGTTTCTTTGGTAGGTTCAGCATAGCCGACCTCGGTTTAAACAAAATTATTATTTAGGGAATAGCTTAATTCCAATTAAGGCAACATTCAGTCAAGAAAAGTGAAACTGGACAAAAGGCCCACTCAACCAAGTATAATAAAAAAATAGTTTTACTTTATTATAGATAGTTCTAACATGGTGTATAAAGTCAGATGCATATTCTGACTAGTATCGCCTACGTTTTTGGAATTACTCCTTCATCAGGAATACACTGAGAATAAGTCTAGAAATACAGACATACTTTATATTTCAGGTTACTCCTTTTTTGTCAATATTCTTGAAATAGGTAATTAAGACCTCCAACCCAAAAGTCCCCTGCAAACTTGCACAAATGCATTCGCTGCACATCTGAAATGCACCAGACCAAAATAATGTGATATTCAGAGGATGCCCCATGAGATAGGCGCCCGCCTGTCCAGCTGAATATCCTGAAATGTGCAGTGGCACAGTGAGAGTTGCACAGAGCAGGGGGTGACCTGACCCTTATGTGGAGTATGGGGAAATGTGTGATGCAAACCACTTGCACAGAGCGCAAAACTGCAATATTCAGTCAGGATATGCAAATGACTTCACTGCACATTCCAAGACCATCTCCCACATTTGCATCACATTACTGGAATGTATTCAGGCCATTTGCATACCCTGGGCATGCTCAATTCCAGCTTTGCAGGGCTGTCTCACCACTCCACAAAGGTTAACAGGAGGTATTGCAGACTAGCAGGCAGGTGTGATGAAAGGTATGTGTGTGGGTGGGTGTACTGCCTTGGCCTGGATACAGTGCTAGTGCCCATAGCCATGCACAGTGAAGCACAAACAAATGGCACTGTGCACCAACTATGGTACACTCCTCTTATAATGTTTTATGCCATGAAACTCTAACAACACAGCACAGCACAGCTACATGTGGATGGATACGCACACCTTGTCGACTAGCTCCCCATAACCATGTGCAGGGTCAGACAGGGGTACAGAGGGGCCCGCCTGAACAGTGGCCACTAGAGCTACCTGAATGTGCAACAGGGGTGGGCACAGGGTGACACAGGCTGCTAGGGCTACCACATGTATGTGAAACACCAGCTCCATATGCGGCATACTATCACCTGCAGTGCCCTACACACCCTAGTATGGGAGGTGCCTGGTAGGCACTGCAAGGAATGGCAGTGTGCAGACAGTGATTGGCTGCTGGGTGGCTACATCCGGGGAGCAATGTGGGGTGTTACTTCCTGGATGGTGGCAGTGGTTCAGGGTTCATCCATCCTGGCATGACTGCTATGTGTGGGTGCTTGGAGCATATCCTGCTGCACCTCCAAGGACTATATTCAAACAGCCTACCTGCAGTTCAGTGGCCTGCCTGTGGGTGGCTGGCCATTTAGGCATGCCTTTTCCATGCCTAACTTTGGATGGCTCATCTCTGAGATGCACTGCACCTGCACCACACATTTCAGCTGAATATAGGGATGCGCAGCACATTCATGGGAATACCCCCTCTACATGTGCTGCATACACTATGGATGCACGATGACACATCTGGAGATGTGCAGTGTATCTCTCCATTTTGAATATCGCAGTTCTGCCCATCTTCTGAGATGCGTGGCATATCTCCACTTTGTGCCATGCATCTGCTTTGAATATCTAGGCATATGTCTTTATTTTTAGAGTTATTCTCAGTGTATCCCCGATAAAGGAGTAATTTGAAATGGACATACTAGTCAGATAATGCATTTGATGTTAGACATTGTGTTAGAACTATCTACAGTAAAGTAAAATATATTTTTATGATACTTGGGTGAGTTGTCTTAAAGCAGCACAAAGCATTAGGCACAGCCATAGAACCTTACCAACTTCTATACTTGGGACGCTTGCAAGCACTGATGATACTCCTTCAACCCTACCCAATCAACAAGACCATCACCAAGAGCATGACAATCACTGCTGGTAATCAATGGCATGAAGGAGGAACTTACTGAGTCATGGGCAAGGGCCTGACTGAGGTCAAGTGCTTGCCAGATTCACTGTTGCATGACTTCCAACTGCAACAGGTTTCATGCAAAAGTTACCAATTGAGGCTTGACTTGCTTGTCGGTTGGTTGCCAATTACTGTTGGGATTGGTGAGGTCTTGGGCTGGCACCATGCAGGGCCTGCAG
This sequence comes from Neoceratodus forsteri, assembly GCA_016271365.2. NCBI lineage: Eukaryota > Metazoa > Chordata > Ceratodontiformes > Ceratodontidae > Neoceratodus > Neoceratodus forsteri. Next base: position 707,566,956 of record CM028138.1, on the reverse strand, counting down.
AGAGTGGCACTGGTAGGCTAGAGAAGGTGACTCCAAGCTGGCCCAACCAGGGCAAAAATGGGCAGGTATCTTAGCTGCAGTACCAACTGCAATGATGATCAGGCATCACTGGAGAACTGAACCCCCAAAGATGGAGGCAGTCAGGTAGGCTGGGAGGCAGGGAAAAGATGCACTTAGCAAGGCAGCAAGTAGTCTACAGAAATCTGGGATGCCTCACAAAGTTGATGCCACATGCCCTACATGCCACAGCTAAGTGGCACACTTAGGTTTCAGTCTGCCACCAAGCATGCATCCCCTGAAATGAAGATGTTTGGTTAACTTTGGTTCAAAGCTCAGTGCTTATGTTACATACTGTAGCTGGATGCTGAAGATTGTGCTTGGATACAGAGGCCAGACCAGTAAGTAAGATAATGCTTGCAAGGTACTAGTAGTATGAAATGATTCGTGCTTAGGTACTTTAGCATAGACATGAGCAAGTCAGTGATTATAGTACATATGAACTGGATAGTATATGCAAGGTGCTTAGATGCTTGAACTGATGAGTCACTTGTTATGATTTGATAGTTTTGGCCTTTCTCTGTATTCCACTGTAGGAAGGATGCTTAGTCCAGTATTATGAGACCCTCCCCAGTGGAATAAGAGTGCCGCATAAGGAGGAGGTGTCAGGGGAGGATGGTGGGTGAGTGTGACTTGCTCTAAGCAGGGTGGTGCGCTGCCTGCTGATATAAATAGGAAATGGGGGAGGAGCTCTTCCACCATTTAACTATGGGCATAGCCCTAAATTTGACTGTGGTTCAGAGCTCAGTGCTTATGTTACATACTGTAGCTGGATGTGGAAGGTTCTGCTTGGATACAGAGGCCAGACCAGTAAGTAGGATAATGCTTGCAAGGTACTAGTAGTGTGAAATGATTCATGCTTAGGTACTTTAGCATAGACATGAGCAAGTCAGTGATTATAGTACGTATGAACTGGATTGTATATGAAAGGTGCCTAGATGCTCGAACTGATGAGTCACTTGTTATGATTTGATAGTTTTGGCCTTTCTCTGTATCCCACTGTAGGGAGGATGCTTAGTCCAGTACTATGAGACCTCAAAAAAAACATAAAGATATCAATGATTGTTCTGTATCTGGCTGATGAAGGAATCGAATAGGAAGACACCCCCAAGAAAGTGAGTAGCAATATGATCACCTCCTCCAACTCCAGAGAGTGTGACCAGTAGCACGCAGGAGAGAAACCCCCCCCTTGGGGGAAAACCTCTGAGGACCCATGGCTATTGACCTGCCCATCCTTCTGGGCATACTAAAGGAGAGCAATCCTAAATATTTAATTGGCTAACTCAAACCCCAAAGTTATAAAACCCAAGCCAGAGAAATGGAGAACTGAAGATGCATTGAATTGTGACATGACAGGTGAACAGAGCAAGCTTCCATCTAGTAACTCAAAATTTGAATCCATGAGCAGGCCAGAATGATAGTAGCGGAATCCATGGTTGATATGAGTTTGAAGTGATGAGTCACAGGTGGTAAAACACTCCAACAGGTGATGATGACTTCTCAGAGGAGAACCAGGAATCAAAAGGCTCAGTATCCGTGTCTAGAAGGAGGGCCATTGGGTCAAGTACAGCAGGGCGAGCTTAGTAAATGAAGCCATAGCGATGAAGCATATGAACTGGTGTATGCTGCGTGATCAGGAGGATGGAGCAGCAGGAACCTCCAGTTCAAAGAGGGGAAGCAAATGTGAAGCAGGTAGATATCGTAGTGCTAATAGGTAGACATAATTCAGATGCATGTTCAGCTTACAAGGAGCGAAGTAGGTTTTAAAATGTTGAGTTATTCTTGATGATCTCTAGGCCCTGTAAGGGTGAAGCAGGTAGCATGAGTAAGTAATGTCAAGAAGTGGACCAGTACATAGGTCATTTGTAATAGTAAGTAAAGCAGCATGATGCAGACGTAGTAGCAGGGAAGTAAGATCAGTACAGGGTGGCAGTTAGCCCTATGAAAGCTAGCATGCGCAGCTGAACCACACGTAGGTTAACTGACGAGGTAAGTAAAGAGGTAATGGAGCCCCAATAAGGTAAGCCAGGATGGCGGGACCACACATAGGTCAGCCAAAATGAGGAAGGCAGGTAGGTAATATGAGCAGGTAGTGTAAGTAAGTGGAACTATACGTAGGTCAGTAGAAGTAGTAATTAAATCTGTATGGAACAGACATAGTAGCAGAGGAGTAAAAGGTATCCATATGCATGTATTCGGTGAGGAGCATGAGGAGATGGCAATAGCTTGAATCAAAGAGCTTAGTCCAATGATCCCAATAGTTGCAAGCAATGTAGATATCTATGTTTCGAAAGACAGCATGGTACAATGACTAGAACTGACTTGGTGAGAATAGTTTGACAAGGCCAGAAAAGTCGAGCTTATGAATCATAAATGATGATAACTGAAGAGACTGAATCAAATGAAGTAGCACGTCATACGTTCCAAGAAGCTTCAGAGTGCAATTCAAGATATTGAAATCTTATCCTGGTAGGAGTGTAGTAGTAGTAGTAATTCATATGACTGAAGCAGCAAGGAGAAGCATCCAAAGAATAGGTGACAAATGGCAAAACGAATTCAAGCATGAGTCCATAGTAAAAGAGCTCCAAGGCTGGCAAACACGTGGCAAGACGTAAGTAGAATATGCAAACTTCCAGCCATCAAGCTGAATGAGGCAGGAGAGGAGTAGAAATAGATAATCCTCCAGGCCAGAAGGGCGGGGCAGGATGATGGAATCAGGCAAATATGGTGTAGTAAAATAAGTTAAGGGACCTCCAGCTGTAGGGGCACAGGTCTTCGAGTGCAATGCAGTGAACCTCCGGCCCTGCAAGGCAAGGCAGGTTGCAGAGCAGTAGTAGATAGAATGACAGTAATGTTGAGCTGCATGCAATGTAGAAATAGTAGCAATGTAGTGAGGAATAGTTTTTATTGGTTTAGTAACTGGAAGAAACTGAGCCTATCCCGTACAGCATAGAAATATATTCCGAGGATTGTAGAGCAGTGGAAATAAAAAGTAGAAATGTCGAACTGCTTGCAATGCAGAATTAGTAACGAAGAAGTAGGGAGCATTGTAGATTGCAAATGGTATTGTAAATAATTGCGTAAATGGAAGTAGAATGCTGGGCCACTTCTGTGTAGCATTGCAGTAGCACTAATGAAGAGGAATGTCAAGGCTCACAGCATGAGATGGAGGGTCTGCAGGAAGGTTTGACTAAATCCTGGTGGGAGAGATGTAGAAAATCCAGTAACTGAGTAACAAGGTCAAGCATCCAAGGAATTAAGGGAGAAGTCCAAGTAATCTGGATGTACGTCCATGGAACAAGGAGCTCACTAAAGGCTGACTGAAGAAAATTTCCATGGATAGCAAGGAGCAATGAAGCTACTCCAGGCTAAGCTCTTGCATGGCCGGCAATTACAGCCTGACCCCACGTAGGCCAGGCGAAGGAGGAATAAGCCAAACTAGACCCTACGTAGGCTAGATGGTTAAAGCGCCGCCGTGGAGGGGATGCCCAAATAGCAGGTGTCCCAGGCAGAAAGGGGTAAACAAGTAAGCAAATGTACTAAGTTAGAAGATCTAGCTGTATGATAGGAATTATTGGATTCATATGGAATGGTCTGAAGCAGCTGATGGTGTGTAGCAGAATGAGCAATGTCATAACGTCATGATTGAAAACTAAGTAGATAGGTAGCAGGAAGGCAAAATGAGCACTGGATTAGACTGGAAACTGGGAGGTGCATGAGCAGACTTTCTGAGATCGAACTGAGCATTGAGCGTAGAGACCTTGCAAGGTTAATACAAAGCTGAATGCAGGAATCCCAGAGGTTGAATCCGAAGGAAGGGAAGGGAAGTAAGCATGGGGCACTGGCTTGCCTAAACAGGAGCAATGATGGTGGAAGCAAGTGTGGACCTATGTGCAGTTCGGAAAAGACATAATAATTCCCAGGTCATCCCTGAAGAAGGGACCTTCGGGGCTTAGTGGGCCTACCCGGACACCAAAATTTAATAAATAAATAAATAATAGGTAGCACATTCAGGGTGAGCCATAGTCACATCGGAACAAGTCAAATGTAGAATATAATAGTTAGTAGTGATGAAAATATGAGGATAGGCCTATCTTTATAGTGACTTCGCTGGAAGCAGGACTATAGTCACTGACAAAACTTGTTTGGAATAAGTTGTAAGACGTTGTGTCCCATGTTGATAGGAAAGTAGCAGTGAGAGAAGCAGGCTCAAGGAGCCAGGCTAATAGCTTGCAGTGTTAAAAAATCCGAAGTTCAAAACTGGAGTGAAGGGATAGTGCTAGGAGTGCTTGCATAACTTAGGATCTAGAATTGGGTTGCTATAATGAGCTATGCAGATGAGGTGATGGACCTGGAGGGAAGTGTAGCTTCCGAGTGCATCCATAGACAGCTTGCCTTGATATGCAGAAATAAGCAGCCAATTGATAAGGCATAATCTACACAGGAATTACAAATGGATGTAGCATGTTGCAATATAAGTAAGGAATGTAGCAATTTTTGAGCTGAGTTTACTATTCATGGCACTAGCACTTTCTCTAGTAGCAAGTGAGGCAGCAATCAATAATAATGGTAGACGTACGGTTCAACAAGCAGAAGTCAGTGTGACGTTGTAAGATTCATGCAGTACCTGATATCCTTTGTTAAGTGCACAACGCAACTCATTAAAATAGCAAGTCCTGGTAAACTGCTGTTAAGTGAGAAATGATATCAGGCCCAAGTAATGGCGTATTCCCGGTGCAAGCACACTTAAATGGGTCATAGAGTGAGGTGGAATTATGGCAATCCAAGGAGCAGTAAAAAGGCTGCGTGGTTCCCCCGTCGCTAGCTCACTGCTGTAGTAGCACTGAAGCCTGAGTGAGAGTAGTGGAAATGTTGAAGCTAGAAGCAGCTTAGTGGAATGCAAGCCAGATGGATTAAAAACTGTGTTGCGGCAGGCGCGGCTGCTTGAAAGAAGGGACAGACACCACCACGGCTGCGAAGAAAACGCAGTCTGCAAGGAGCAGGCGGCAGCAGGAAAAAGGGCAGGATGGAGAACAAGTGATGGCCAGAGAGGCAAAGCAGGTGAATGGAGAGACCCCCCCCCCCCCCAAAAAAACAAAAACTACACAGAGAAGGTACAGGTAAGTACAGGACAAAGAGGCACAAGGGAAGAAGCAAACATGGAGGGGGGCAGACAGGAGCAAGGGGAAAGGGGAATGAACCCAGACCAGCAGCAACACGGGAGCGAGCTTGGCAGGACTCGCCTACAGGAGGTGCTGCCTGCTGATATAAATAGGAAGGGAGGAGCTTTTCCCCTATTTAACTATGGGCATAGCCTTAAATTCATACTCATTGCTTCTTCAAAGAAAAAGCCAATCAGTGGCTGCCCTCTCCTTTCTTTCTTTCTTTCTTTCTTTCTTTCTTTCTTTCTTTCTTTCTTTCTTTCTTTCTTTCTTTCTTTCTCAGCAGGCTAACAGAAAATGCTTAGTAGATCTGACATTCTTCAGATTACATAGACAGACGTGTGCCTCTCTGATATCTGGTTGACACTTATGTAGTATTTATCAGAATAATCTAAATAATTCTCTCAAGGGCAGGTTTGTTTTGGATAAGTTGATAAGAAATGGCAGAGTTGATCTAAATTGGATATGAAATATTAACTTGTTTAGCAATACCAACAAGTCTAATTTTATTCAGTCCATTAAATCAGTTGTAGCATCATTTGGCACCCATAGTGGCCAACAACAGTGTCTGTAATAGTTTTCAGACCTGTTGAATGCATGATTTAAAATATATTTTGTCTATAGCCTTATGAGACCTAACACAGACAGCCTGGTTGGCAGCATATACCAAATGTTAGACCAATATGAAAGTAACGTAATGAACATCTGAGTGTTATTTGGTAACACAAGTCTGCAACTGTAGAAATCAAACAGAGGTACCATAAGAGGTCTTCAATATAATTCTCAAGAAAACATTTTGGATCAGTTCTAGCAAATCCATCTTAGTCCAGTCCAAGCTGTATCGATGAGGGAAAGGGGAGTTGAGGGTGTCCTACTCTGTGGGCCCCCCCAGCGCCATCAGGAAGGTCACCACCTTGCCGAGTGGAGGTGCCGTGGGCTACGGAGAGCTCCGGCGGGCCTCCTTGGCGAGAAGTCTACGGGTGAAGAAGCGCGTGGCCCCTGCCCAAGTGCAGGAGAGAAGGGTCACAGACAATCTGTTCTTTCCTGTCGCACCGCAGCGTCTTGAAGAGCTGCATGATCTGGACTTCCTTTCCGTTTTTCTGCTGCTGATTTACTGGGACTCCTCCCGCTTCTCCTACCTGTCCTTTGTTCGTCTCTGTCACAAACTATGGGTTTCTCATTGGTCCCTGCCAGCGGTGATGCTCTCCCTTGGCTCCCTAAATAGGAGCTCTGCCAATTTCACCTGAATCTGTATCAATGAGGGAAAGGGGAGGTGAGGGTGTCCTACTCTGTGGGCCCCCCCCCAGCGCCGTCAGGAAGGTCACCACCTCGCCGAGTGGAGGTGCCGTGGGCTACGGAGAGCTCCGGCGGACCTCCTCGGTGAGAAGTCTACGGGTGAAGAAGCGCATGGCCCCTGCCCAAGTGCAGAGAGAAGGGTCACAGACAATATGTTCTTTAATGGCTCACCCACCTCCCTATGGTGAGGGGAAGCTTTTATGCTGCTTTGGCCCGCCTACTGTCACCTACCCTATCAACTGTAAGGGAGGTACTTCCTGTTTAAAGAAGGGTGATACTCCTGCCCAAATCTCCTCCCTGTGAACCGGACTGGGCATGGCATGTGCCTCATGGGCATTCTTCTCCCCTTAACTAGGACTGTGTGCATGTTAAGGATACTACTACCCTCTGAGCAACTATTGTTGTCGTGCCTGACCAATTGGACTAGGAATAGACTATTTCCTGTGCATTACTTGTGCTCTGGATGGTTCTTTTTTTCATTTTTCCCTAATATTTCAGCTTGCCATTTGTTTCTGCTTATCTGTGTAAGGGCCCTCCATGTGCTGATCCCCCTGTGGTTACCCATACCTGATTTCATATGTTTATGCTGCTACCTACCCTTTAGGTGAATTGTTCTACATTTTGTGTGCTACTATAACTCTGTGCTACTGAGTTGTCCCACCTCTTTTTGTGCCTCCGAGATTGCTGTTGCTACCCTAAATGAATCGTCATGCTTTCAACAATAACTGTTGTGTATGCTGCATAGTTCATTCCAGGGGATGATCTGCACTTTCTGTACTGCTGAATCTTTGAACTTCATAGCTGTCCTACAGTTTCAATACTAGCGATATTGTGGTAGCCCATATTCTGTTGATATCCATTGCCCACTACTACTAGAGAGGAGTGCTGGCATAGGGTCATATCATTAACCTTGGTTGCCCTGACTGCGCTGACTGTAGTGCCTGGGGCTGCCTGCCTGTGACCAAGGCATCCCCTGTCCCACTGGTGGAGTGGACTACCTGTCTGCCATGCCTTGCCTGCCCTCTTGAACTCAGCTGGGTGCAGTAGAGGTCAACCGGTCTCCCTCTAGCTTGCTTGAAGCCCCGCCGCCTGGTATTGTGGAGGGGCGTGTGGATCTCCTCCCCTCTGGGTCATCCCTGGCTGAGTGTTCCTGACATGTCCTCCCATGCAGGCCTCCCTGTGTCCCCGACTATGACAGAGGGGTGGTTCCCCGTCCCTTTCACTATGGAGGGGAAGGAAGCTCCCTGTGTAGTGCTCAGAGATTGGCTGTCCGTTGTCCATATGGCCACCTCACTTGTAGTATTGGCACTAGGGCTGGTCCTCCTACTTTGTGCTACCTCTCCCCCTCTATCCCTGGAGGTGACTTGGAAGTTGTCCTCCCCCTCGGATGACACTGACTTCTTCTTTTCTAACCTGCTTTCCTCCACTGTAACGCACTACAGTACCACCCTCAGTCTTGACATTAGATGTGTTATGTATACGGCCAGGGTCAAGAAAATCAGACCGGTAAATGGTCCGGGTGGGCACCTGCTTTTCAGGTGGTATCTCCCCTGGCTCTTCCTCCTTGCTTTACTCAGGGCAGGGGATATAGAGCTTAACCCTGGACCTGCTATAATGACCAATAACTCTCCTGCCACCTGGAGTATGTGTAAGGGGCTAAAAATAGCTCACCTGAATATCAGGAGCTTTCTACCCAATCGTGATGAGCTGAGAGCGTGGGTTGACCTATACAAACCTGATGTCCTAGGGATAACTGAGACCTGGCTTAAATCCTCTATCCCTGACTCCGTCTGTTCCTTAACAGGTTATGAGTTTATCCGCCTTGACAGGCCCGGGGGTGGGGGGGTGGCATCCTTATCTACTATAGAGTCCACCTGAAAATCTCCCTTGTGACTCATGGTCCCACCGCTCACCCTCCCAGTGAGATTCTGCATGGGCTCCTGCTGCTAGGGGATACAAAGAAGCTACACCTGGTATGTGCCTATATCCCTCTGAGGGGAGGCCTAGAAGGACTTACCTATCTCCTGGATACGGTCAGGTCCAGTATAGGAGACAACGAACTTATTATCATGGGTGATACCAACCTAAATTGGGAGAGTGGCAATATTAAGAAATGTGAACCTCTTCTTGCCACCCTATCCCTTACCCAACTTTTTTAATGACCCGACCAGAAAGTCCGCCAGTGGTTCCTCGAGTACCCTGTTGGATTGGATCCTAACCAACCGCCCGGAGAGAATATCTACTTCAGGCACTCTATCGGACTCTATCTCTGATCACTCCCCAGTGTTCTGTGCATGGAAAATTCCCTCCCCAAAAATCCCTTACAAAATTATTCGAGTCAGAAACTATTCCAGGTTTGACCCAGAGAGGTTCATGGATGAATTAAGGTCTACTGACTGGACTAGGGTATTGGAGGCCACTGACACCTCAGTGGCAGCCTTCTGCTTTATTGATACCTTTGGTGAAATCCAGGACAGGCACGCACCCATGATCACTCGGAGGGTGAGGGGAGCGGCCACCTACTGGTTGAATGGAAATCTGCTAGCCAAGATGCGCGAAAGAGACCAATGCTGGGCTCATGCCAGGGGGATCCAGTGATCCCTCAAAACTCCAGAGATATTGGCACCTCAGGAACCAGTGTAAGAAGGCTATTAGGGTAGCAAAAAGTGACTTCTGCAAGTCCGCACTACTCAGCTCTGCCAGTGACCCCAGGAGGTTCTGGAGGAACATTAAATCTTTAGTTAGTGGATCCTCCAGCACAGGTGTCATGGATATGGTCTTAAATGGCGTCTCTTGCAATAATCCCCAAACCATAGCTGACTCCCTTAACCGTCACTTCTCTGACCTCTCGGCCCTCACCTCCCGACTTACGATGAACGGGGGGAGCTCGCTCACGATCCCGTCCCTCTCGAATCAGGCGGATCAACATCGGAGTGTGTTTAATCTCAGGGCAGTATCAGTCCTCCAAGTCCAGAACCTTCTTGCTGCCCTCGCCCAGTACTCCAGCCCAGGTCTCGATTTCCTGGAACCGCGACTTCTCAAGCTAGGAGCGCCCTTCATTGCCTCTCCGGTTGCCCACATCTTTTAATCTATCCCTTAGTTCAGGGACAATTCCTGTCATATGGAAGGAAGCAAGGATAGTACCAGTTCTGAAGCAGGGCAATCCCAAGCTTCCTGACAACTATCGCCCTATTGCAATCCTCCCATCCCTTAGCAAACTTCTTGAAAAGGTGGTGGCCGAGCAACTCTCGGAGTATCTGCACTCCCATGATCTGCTATCCAGGGCACAGCACAGCTTTCGAAAGGGACACAGTACCACTACTGATCTGATCACTGTAACCTCCAGCATAAGATCTGCCATGGACCAAGGTAAACTGTCTGCTGCTATATTTATAGACTTATCAAAAGCTTTTGACCTTGTTAACCATAACCTTCTAGGAGAGCAACTAAGGACCATTGGTCTCTCCTCCCATGCCTTGAACTGGTTCATGGATTATCTGAAGGGTAGACAGCAGCGTACCTGCTTCAACAAGGTCCTCTCGGAGCCCAGGGCGGTGACTTTGGGAGTCCCCAGGGATCAGTGCTGGGCCCTCTCCTTTTCTCGCTCTTTATCAGTCAACTGCCACTGGTGACCTCTCACTGCCAAGCCACTCTATACGCAGATGATCTGGTACTAGTGTCCCATTCCCCCAATGTCGCTGCACTAAACCAGAGCCTGACTGATGATTTCAGAAGAGTCCTGGCCTGGGTTACTCACCATAGGCTGGTGTTGAACACTAATAAAATGCAGGCCATGCTTTTCAGCTCCACGGCCAAGATAAAAGCCTCATCATCCTTGCTTCACATAACCTGTGATGGGGGACCCTCGCTGCCAATGGTGAACTCCATCAAATATCTTGGGGTTACTCTTGACCCCCAACTTGACATGGGGAGTCATATCCTCAACATCTGTAGAAGTACACATTGCAAGTTGGGTATGGACTATAGGGCCAAATACAACCTGACCCTGGAGGCGAGACTTGCACTTGCTAGAGGAGTGCTTCTTCCCTCCCTCAGCTATGGATCCCATCTGTTTTCTCGGTCCCCCCAAATTCACCTTGCCTGGTGGAACATGGCATATAACAATATATGTCGGTTTGCACTTGCTGTCCCCAAACTCACCCATCGCTGTGATCTCTATGATAAACTCCGCTGGTTGCCTCCAGCTGAATACCTGGACTTCGGTGTTGGAAGCTTCTCCAAGAAGATGCTCGCTTCTGGCTCCCCTCAGGGACTGGCGAATCTCCTCCCAAAAATGGACATCATGCCCTACAAGCTTAGGTCACAGTCTGCTGGACTGCTCAAAATTCCTTCCACCCGGACTCTCATGGGGGGCCGCGACTTTGCTGCCTACGTGCCCAGACTCTGGAACTCCTTCCTGATCATGTCCATGGCCCCTCCCATGGGATCTTTCGCTCCACCCTGGTGCGCTTAAAATTATCATCAGTGTGTGACTGCTTCAAGCCTCCGTAATGAAATGTTTTTGATGAACCCCAGTTGTCACTAATGTCAATCTATGCAATTCTGTTATATGATGTAACTGCTGCTTGTGTATATGTTTTACTACAATTGTTAGTACCTCCTGTAATAAGATGTACCTCCTAAGTTGCCTTGTATGTATCTTGTAAGTTCTGTACTCTCCCGGGTCGTTCCTGAAAATAGGCATATTACTTGTCTAGTGTACCTACCCGGTAAACAAAAGCTAAATAAATAAATAAACAAATCCACATTTCTGCTGCCTATAACACCTGCCCTCGGGGACACACACACACAGGAGGAATCTCAGGCTGCCAGCAGACGCCTGACCACATAGCCAGAAAGGAACCAGGAGGCCGGGAGAAAGCCAGAAAGGTATGGGAAAGACGCAAAATTTTTGCCAGCCCCCACCCTTCTTCAGGGTGTTTCTTTTATACACACCTTCCCGCCAAATCTCATCCCCTCCCATAGCTATTCTCCCAGCCAATTCCCGAGCTCATTTCTTCACATCATCTTACTTCTCTTTAACCTCTCCTACCCTCCACCATGCTACTGCACTTACTACTGCTGCTTTGCTTCTCACCTTCCTTAGATCCAGATGAGATAACTGTTGGAACCCATATCGAGGTGCTTAGGGCGAGCACTCAACACTGCCCCCTCTACTGTCCCCAGTGGATACCCCTAAACTATACATACTTATACTCACCGCTTCTGCACAATAATCCTTGGGGAATCCCAAAAGGCTCACAACCAGTTTGGAACCTCTATCCCCCGCTACCATACTGGCACTACAATTACTCCCCACGCCTGTCCATTAAGCTGGCAATCTATGATAAACTTGATAACCATGCAGCAGGATCATCACCACTATATATTGGATCCCAAGAAAGAAGAAAAACTGCCTGACTGCTCACTACTCCTATCACTTGGTGCCCTCATCAAGTTAATCTTCTTTCTGCTGGTCTGTGTTGGCACTGTGAAATCAACCCTGGACCCACTGAAAGCTCGATCTCTCCAACTGACCTAACCTCCATAAATGGATTGAGTTTTCTTCACTTCAATGCCTGCAGCCTCCTAAAAAGTTCTCATCAATACAGGCCTGGGTTGACACACCCTACCGGACTGTCTGGTTATATCTGAAACATGGCTCAAATCTGCAACAAAAGATAGTGAAATAAACCTTCCCAACTATCAGCTCTTCAGATCTGACCATCTATCCAGGGCGGTGGGGTAGCCATCTATGTCAAAGCAAATATCTCTGCATCCTGCCTCAATTCTACATCTCAACCAAAGGAATTTGAATGCTTGTCTATTAAAATAACCCTTCCCAACACATCTTCCTTTCAACTGGTTGGTTGCTATAGGCCCCCTCTGCAGGCCTCAAACTCCTATCCCATTTAGGATCCATACTTAATCTGGGCCCTGAAGACACCATCATCTTAGGAGACATGAACTTAAATTGGCTGACTAATGCATCTGCACCCTGGTAACCTTCTGTGACACCTATGGATTCTCTCAATTAATCAAAGAACCAACAAGGATCAACCCAAAGAATACTCTCAACAGCACACTCCTGGATATTATATTGGTAAATAAACCTCATCATTATCCCTATGCAGGAGTACTTCTCAGTGACATAAGTGACCACTGTCCCATAGCTGCCATTAGATCAACAATCAAGCCACCCAATCCTGCAAAATTCCTCCCACGAAGGTCAAAAAAGAACTTTAATATACAGGATATCTCCATGATCTGTGCCACACCACACGTTGGCAAGAATTCTATCTCACAGACTCAATAGAGTCAGCTCTTCATATCCTAAATGATATAATCATAAGTGCCCCCAATTCACATGCACCTCACCAGTGTCAGAACCAAACCCAAATCCTGTCGCTGGTTCTCTGCCGACCTTAACCAAGACTGCTTGCCAGAGACAAACTCTGGAAAAGGGCAAGAAAGACAAAGGACCCAAATGACTGGCTCCAATTCAGAAAAGCCAGAAACTCCTGCACAAAACAAGTAAGAAAAGCCAAGGCAACCTTCTACACAGCTGAACTAGATGCCTCCTATAACAACCCTTCCAGGTTCTGGGGTACCATAAAGGGCATCCTAGGTCAAACCTCTACCCTGTCTTACCATCCAAAATTCAATTAAATAATATTGAAATCACCGATAAGCAAAATATCTTGAATGCCTTCAATGACCATTTCACTACAGCTGGCCTGGCTTTGACCTCTCCTGCAAACCTATTAAGATCATCTCTAAACCTACAATCTACTGAGAGTCAAAGGTTGCTTCCACATTCTCATTCAAACCAATATTGTTCAAGAAGTAGAAGACCTCCTACTCCAACTAGATTCCACCAAAAGTGCAGGTGCAGACTCCCTGGATCCCTACTTTCTAAAAGTAGCACTGTATGCCTTAACCGCCCCCTCACCCACCTCTTCAATCTATCACTTGTCACTGGTACTATCCTCAATATGGAAAACAGCCTCAAGTGTTTCCATTACTTAAGGCAGGTGATCCCATGGACCTCAATAATTATAGGCCCATCTCCATCTTACCAATACTATCCAAGATGCTTGAGAAGCTGGTAAACCTCAGTTAACTGCCTACCTTGATACCAACAATCTCCTAAATCCAGCTCAATCTGGGTTTAGATCTATGCATAGCACCATCTCTGCACTAGCAAAAGTCACAAATGACTGGCAGACTGCCCTAGACAAAAAGAATAATACCTGTGCTGTGTTTCTGGATCTAAGCAAAGCCTTTGACACTGTGGATCATGATCTTCTAATCACCTCACTAAACTCCATAGGCCTTGACTCACTCTCTATTAAATGGTTCAGATGCTATCTCTCTGGAAGGCTACAACTGGTAAAGAATGATGGTGATCTATCTATCCCCAAGCCACTCCTAAGAGGTGTACCGCAAGGCTCCATCCTGGGTCCCATCCTTTTGCCATTTACATCAACAATATTGACTCCAATCTCTCTTTCTAATATCCACCTTTTGCAGATGACACTGTACTTTATGTGAGCGATCCTCACCATCAAAAGCCTGTGAGCTCCTACAGTCTCAATTCTCCCTCCTCCAGCATAACCTATTAAAAAGAAATTATTACTAAATGCTAAGAAAACCAAAGCTATGTTCTTTGCCCCAAGAACTGTTCTTCCACTATCCCATCATTCACCCTCCCACAACTCTCTACCATCCTTGGTGAAAATCTGGAATATGTTGACAAATTCAAATACCTAGGAGTATGGATAGACAATAAACTAGACTATACTACCCACGTTGAAGAGCTCCTGAAAAGCTAAGACAAAGACTTGGTCTATTCTATAGAATCAAACACTACCTGACCAAAGATTCCAAACAAAGATTAATCCTTGCATCATTCATGTCCCTCATTGATTATGCTGACTTCCTCTGTGGTCATTGCTCCCTCTCCCATCTAAACAAACTAGACACCCTGTATCATAGAGCTATTAGATTCATTACTGACCTTCCCTCTAGCACCCATCATTGCTCTCTCTACAATGCAGTCAGCTGAACATCCCTGCAACATAGAAGAAGAAAAAATGCTGCTATCTGGATCTACAAAGCTCTGACAAACAAACTCCCTTCCTACATCTCAGACTGCTTCAACCAGATCACATCCAGGCCCTACACCTTGAGGATCAACAAACTGATCCTGCTGAAGATTCCTATCACCTGCACCCAGTATGGAAGAGCTGCAATCAGTTATTCCTGGCACTTATCTGGAATTCTATCCAAAAGACATTGAAATGGAAACACTGATCCCTTACATCCTTCAAAAGCTGTACACCAGCCTAATCCCAGATTCATGCAATTGCTTCCCACAAGGCCTAGTCCTCCACACCCCCACACCCCACACCCCCTCTCCCCCCACCCCCTTCTAAAGCTCCTCCCTATTCTTCTATCATTCCTCTGGTCCTTTCCACATCAAACCTCAAACATATATGCCCACCCATGTACCATTATCCAAAGCCTTATCCCTACCAGACTGTTTGTTTCTCGCCTTTAATAGGTTTTTGGTTTACTGTCCTTTGCCTTGTATATATGTAAATAATTGTACATCCATCTCACTCATAAATGTTTGTATTTGTGCTATTTCAATATCATGTTTTTGTATACACTCTGTAACCTTTTTTGTTATGACCACTCAGGTCCATCTTGTAAATGAGCTATGCTCAATGATGTTCGCCTGAATAAATAAAGATTTTGATTGATTGATTGATTGATAACAAACAAGAATTTGTCAATGCCAAATGTTTGCTTGCTGGCATTAGCAGTGGAAGTGCAGGAGTTAGACAGATGCAGTATAGGAATGAAACTGAAGTACTGAACTGACACCAACTCCATCCTCACTCTGTAGAGATGGACATGCATTGGGGTGTGCCTTTGGGTCATCACCCATGACGGTCATGACATTTCACATCACCCTACCCTTCAGACACTGACAAGTGTTGAGGTGTGCCTTGGGGTGTTTTGCCTCTACATTCACCTCATTCCATGTGGAAATATGTTGAAATGGGCACAGTATAGGAGAATGGGGTGAACTCTGGGGGCAAAGGGTCCAAGGCGCACCTTGATGCCTGTCACTGGCTGCAGGGTGGGAGTGGGGGTGAAATGGCATGAGCATTACTGTCGACAATCCCAAGTCACACCCCTGACACCTGTCAGTCCCTACAAGGTAGGGTGTTATGGTCAAAAACTCTAATGCCCTGGGAATTTCTTGGTATTTTTACTCCAGATTTTCCATATGGGTTTTTTGTGACCCCACCGCATGAACAGTGACACTATCAGTTTGTTACGTGAAAGGTGATTTTGCAGAGCGGCTGCGACATTTGGCGCCACAGGTGCAAAAACACATTTCAAACAGGATGTGAAAAGTGACAGATGTACTGTTCATGATGAGGTGTAAAAAATGGCACTGTTGAAAATCTGGAGTGAAAATATACAAAACCTGGTGAAGTCGCGAGAGTGCATAGGAACTGCACAACGTAAACCCACAATGTAAGTGGTTTGGGATTTTTTTACAGCAGATTTTCAAAACAGGCATTTTTGCACCTCCGCTCACGAGCAGCGTCACTGTGATTTTTCATAATCTATCCCGAACACTAAATTCCCACAGTGACCACGCTGTTCTGCTCTGGAAGTGCAAAAACACATTTTGGCTTGGGTGTGAAACATGACAGCTGTACTTTTCATAAGGAGGTGTGGAAAAATGTCAATGTTGAAAATCTGGACTGAAAATAATACAAATTCATGAACTTACGAGGGTGTCTGTGAAATCACCTTTTGGGACTGAGTAACAAAATGATAGTGACTTAATTCATGAGGTGGGTCCCCAAGAACCCCATGTTCAAAATTTGGTGAAAACATTCCCAAAAATGGGCGAGATATGCATCAAAGTTGAAAAAAAAAAACATTTATTGCATTATACAGCTTACCGGCATTTCTTCAGTTCGCGGTTGGCTTTGAAGAGTGCAGACATGTTCCCAGTCCACTGAAGATCATTGCGCTGGCCTCCGGAGATAAGTTTGGGGTGGAGGGGGGTGTGGGGAAATGGGTGCACAGCGGGTGGGTGCGGGTTGGGCTAGGGGGTGAGACAGTTAATGAGGGACCTTTTTTTTTTTTATACAGGTGTTTCTATTTGTTTAGACTACGTGGGACTTTTGCCATGCTGGGGTGGGCTCCCAGCCTGGCAGCTGAAAGTTTTTTTGGGGGGGAGTGAGTGGAGCCGACGGGGGATTGGGCACCCCCATCGGCCATAAGGACTTCTGCCATGCTGGGGTGGGCTCCCAGCATGGCACTTGGAACTCTGGTTTGGGGGGGTTACAAACAATACAGTGGAGCCCAACAGGGGATTGGGCACCCCCAGTCAGCCATACGGACTATTGCCATGCTGGGGTGGGCTCCCAGCATGGCAGTGGAAGTCTGATGGGGGGCAGTGAAGGCGACGGGGGATCGGGCACCCCCATTGGCCATACCGTCTGCAGTGGGGGGGAGCACATGAGCATGCTGGGGTGGTCTTCCAGCATGCTACTTGGATAGAAAAAAATGGAGCTGTCTATGACAGCTATATGGATGCAGTGACAGAGTGTAGGCACTTTGCATACTGCTGACGGCAGTATGTAAATTACCTGCCCACAGCATGATGCAAATTGCCTACACGTTACCACCGCTGATTGCAGCATTTTTTTGCTTTCAACTGTACACCACTCAGGGCTGCCTTAATCATTCTGGTCCCCTGTACAGCCCCCTGCCGAGCCCCACCACTCTATTTCCTGTGGGCCCCCCCACACACACATCCAACATTTACATCTAACTAACCCTCCTGTCCTGTATTAATAATGCAGTAGCAGGTCTACTAGTTTAACCGGCATCTTTTAATTAGTGCCATTGACTGCACTGAATTATTTGACTTTGCCATTGGAAATGAGTCTGACTGAGCCTGGAGCCAGAACTTAAGTAAATATGGTACTACTGCCGTATTAATTTCTGTAAGGACAGGGAGATCATCGCTGGACACTCACACCTCAGAAACTCTGATTTGCAAACAAGTTAAACAACTTAACTTTTCTGGAAGTGTGAGCGAGAATAGAGAGGATTGTAATAGGAGGCAGTATAACACAGCTGTTTAAGGCTCTGAGCTGAAAATCTGGAGACCTGGGTTTGAATCCCAAAGCCCCCACTTGCATACTGTGTGACCCTGAGCAAGTGACTTAATTTCCTTGTGCTCCCAGGTCACACCTGTAAACAAGCTTTTAGCTTAGTGTGTCTCTCCTGGTAAAAAAATAAAATAATGGGACACCTGTAAGGTTACCACCTCTCAGGCTTTTAACCTGGTGATCAGGTTTTCAGGGTCCTTATTAGGAAATCCGATTTTGCTCTGTGCTGGTCAGGTTTTTGAGCCATTTTGAGCAGGGGTCAACCCTAACCTTTTTTTTTGCACTAGTCAGCAGGGCAAGTTGATTCAAAATTGCACTAGCCCGCAGATGGTTGCATTAGCCTTCAATTATAATGGTACATTTTGATCACTTATACAGGAAACAATGCAAGCCAAGAAATACTCTGATTGCACATTTATCCTTCTCCCACATTGCTTCCAGCTCACCAGCAGAAAAAAAGACTGCAATGCCATCACACACAGTGAGCCTCCCCCTTCCCATTGTTTTGTACCATGGCCTCCTCTCTTCCTCTTCTCTTTCTGCACACACACACACACACACACACACACACACACACACCCCAAGCCAGTGGATATCACAACAGCAAATGTTCAGTCAAGCAGTACTAGCTCTGCACACGCACAATAGCTGACATCATCAAGCACCTCACCACACTGTCACCACCACCCACACGGCAATGAACAGAATCAGGCAGAGAAAGACACTCTCAGTCCTCACCCTATAGTCAACTGAAGACCTGCTCTTCTGGAAGTTTTTGTACTGTCTCAAGTGAGCCAGGAGCACATCTGAGATTTCTTTGCAGTGGGGGCTACACAAACCTAAGGGGCTTGGGAAATAGAAAACTATGACATTTTTATTTTTTGCTTTATTAAGCATTGATTTTAATATGATCTGCACTAACAATAATATATTTTTCTTTAACATTGTCCTTTCATCAGCCCAGAGGAAACAGTACACATGCATAATGCTATATTATCTCTATTTCTACATAGGGTGATCTATGTACCCTAGGAATGCCTATTTTAAGCTTTCAAATTGTGTTATTTATTAAAGTTTATTTTTGTACCATACATGATCCAACGTTTTGTTTTTAGGATGAAAGGATATGCTGGGTGGGATAAGGGTGGGACTGTATGGATAGTGATGGCTGGCATGGTCCATTTAGAAGAGCTGGGGACACCCTACACTTGCCAGTAATGGCAGCTATGGGTCTGTGGATGGTCACTTTAGAGTCTGGTCTGCAGTGGTATCCAGGGAAAGAACAGAGTTAAGAGATTTGGAAGGGAGAAGGAAGTTATGGTGAGGCTGGGATAAAACCCACCACCTGCAGTGCCAACCCTGTATAACTCCTTGCAAATTGTCACTGAAATATTAGATACAGACACTCAAAATATAGGGAAACGAGGGGCACTGGTCTTAATAATACACAGTAGGACAAATTTTTAGACAGAGACACATTCAGAAAACGGGAAGCTAGGGGCTTAACATCACTCTACCCTTGATCACACCCTGGACACTAGTTGAAAGTCCTAACAGTGGAGTGATAATGACTCACATTGAGTCTTTTGTGGGATCCCCCTCTTGAACTGCAAGATAATTACAGCTCTTAATGAGCTGTTAACCACACCAGGCCATCTGGAACATTGAGAGAGATTCAAGTTCAAGTTTATTGCAGGAAAGACTCCGTTGAGCAAGCTCATTTACAAGGAGGTCCTGAGGCACATACACATACAGTTCACAATTACATAGACAGGAGATATAAAATGTAGAACAACAAAGAAAAAAATATATATAATACAAGAGGTATACACAATAGAAGTCCTTATGCTATATATGCAGTACATTCCAGCTTTAACCTTGCCCTAAATTATGCAACACATTTCAGCTTAATAAGTAGAGGGCCAGTTGGTACCTAGGAAGTTGACTTGGCATTGGGGGCCTAGTAGCACCTACATATGTCTTTTAATTTAGAAATAGCTAGTGTTTTGTAGAAGTTAATTGATATGATGCTGGTTAGCTTCAGCATGGCTTGTAGTTGGTTCCAAATGTTTGGGAGGGCATATGAGACAGCTCTTTGGCTAGCTGTGGTACATGTCCTGGGAACATCTAGTAGGATAAGGTCAGATTTCCTTAGGGAGTAGGCACTATGCGAGATGTGTATGAGAGACGTTAAATAGACAGGCAGTTTGTAGAGTAGTAATTTGAGGGTCCAAATGCCAGCATGCAGGAGGCGTCTGGTGGCAAGAGTGGTCCACCCAACTGCTGCATAAAGATCACAGTGGTGGGTCCTGTACACAGAGTTAGTAATGAAGCAAAGAGCACGGTGATAGAGTACGTCCAGTTTAGATAGGCTCGAGGTTGGGGAGGAGATAAAGATAATGTCTCTGTAGTCAAGCAAGGGAAGGAATGTTGCTTGGACAAGTCTTTTGCAGGTCGCGAGAGAAAAGAGGGTCCTATTTCTAAAGAAGAAACCCAAGCGTGCTTTAAGCCTCTTTGATAGATCCTCAGTGTGGTCGTTGAAGGGAAGCTTATTGTCTATCCACATACCTAGATATTTAAATTTAGGTACGACTTCCAAGGGTTCACCTAGGGAGGTAACTATGAAGTTTTTAGGTGGGATAGGTAGGGCACCAGACAAGGCAAGTCTCGAGAAAATCATTGTCTTGATTTTTTGGCATTTAAGAGAAGCTTGGCATTGATAAGGTTGCTTTCTAACTGGATAAAGTCAGCTTGGAGTGCTTCCCTGACTTCAGTTAAGGACGAGCCTGATGCGTACAAAACCGTATTGTCCGCAAAGAAATGTATGCTAGAGTTCTTTATGTGGGAGTCAAGGTTGTTGATGTACAGGAGAAAAAGGATTGGTCCTAGGATGGAGCCTTGAGGGACTCCTCTGGCAATTGGAAGGGGGGCAGATAGTAGGCCATCAGCTTTGACTTTCTGTATCCTTCCTGGGAGATAACTGTTAAACCACTGTAAGGTAAGTGGAGTGGCACCTATGTAGGCAAGACAGGTGATTAGGAGGTGATGGTCTACAGTGTCAAGGCCTTACTGAGGTCTAGAAAGACTGCACCAGTAACCTTCTTGGTGTCCATAGTATGGATCTAGTCATTAGAGACTTTAGCCAAGGCTGAGATGGTACTGTGCTTTGACCTGAAGCCAGATTGGGCTGGGTTTAGGAGTGAGTGCGCTCGAGGTGATTTTTAGTTGGTTGTATATAAGTTTTCCAGCACTTTGGAGAGAACGGCAAGATAGAGATAGGACGGTAGTTGTTTAAGTCACAAGGATCTCCTGATTTGAAGAGAGGAAGAATATGGGCAGATTTCCAGCAGGATGGAACAGTGCCTGTGGTAATAGAGAGGTTGAAGATGTGAAGGATGGGGGCTGTGAGCTGGGCATAGCATAACCACAAGAAAAATGATTCAAGGCCATTGTCCCCTGCACTTTTCTTGGTGTCAAGGCTAAGAATTATGTCTTCGACTTCTTTGTAGCTAAACAGGCACAACTGGAAGGGATGAGGTGGAGTAGCATGTGTAGTATCTGGGCTAGTGTTGCTATTCACTCAGCTAGGATATGGGAGGAGTCGAATGCCAATCTGGCAGTGGCAAAGTGAAGGTTAAGTTCTTCGAGGATTCGTAGTTTATTTTCAACCATCCTGTCCCTGGCCAGAATCTTGGTGGGAAGGAAAGAAGCAGCAGGATGGCCTTCAATGGATCTCAGTGTCTTCCAGATTTTTGGGGAGTTCCCTTTAGCCTGCTCCAGAGTGGAGATGTAGAAGTTTGCTTTAGTAGCATGTACACTTTTAACACAGGCTTTTCTGGCAGTTCTAAGTACCTGCCAGTCTGCCGGGTCCTTTGTGTGCCTGGCCCTAGCCCATAGCTTGTCTCTATTGGTAAGTGCAGATTTGAGCTCTTGGGTGAACCACGGATGCGAGATTTTCTGCACCCTCATTTTAATAAGAGGAACATGCTTGTTAATTAGGGTGATGAGGTTGTCATTTAGGACAGAGGCGGTGGCATCAGCAGATTTGGCAAGATATAGGTCTTGCCACCTGATCGTAGCTAGATCGGTTAGGAAGTTTACGGAGTTGAATTTACGGAACGAGCATTTGATTCTGAATTTAGGGTGCTGCTGGGTTTTAGATTGGAATCTTGTACATACAACGATACTGTGGTCACTCATGTCGTTATGGAAAACTGCAGAATGTGAGATTTTATGGGGATGCAAAGTTAAGATAACACCTAAGAGTGAGCTGTTGGCAGAGTTAGAAGCATTGATTCTTGTGAGTTCAGTTACTGTCTGTGTAAGACCAGGCTCATCACAGATGGCATTTAGGGAGTAGGATTTAGCAGTGAGCCAATCCATATTGAAGTCCCCTCAGATTATTGTTTCTGTGTTAGCAGCCAAAGTTATGGATTTCAACATGTTAAGAATTTCTGTGCCTTCTGACGGGGTCTATAGCCACCAATGATTGTAATGCACTCTGAGGATGGAAGGTAGGTGAAGTTTAAGCGAGACAATCTCGTATTCCTTGGGCTTAATTTTACAGGAAATGCTGCTAACATCAAATTTTGATTTGGTGTATACAACCCCACCCCCTTGAATCCCTATCTGCCCTAAAGAGCTTGAAGCCTGGTATAGTAATTTGCGGATCAGTGTTGGTCTTTTTTAGCATGACTCGGTAATTATAATCAGATCTGGGTCAGTGTGGGCTGCCCAAACTTGAAGATGATCAAGTTTTTTGAGCAGGCTTAGAATATTGACCATCATCAGTTTCATCCCAGAAGCAGCTGCAAACTCCGACGGAGAAGTGATTTGAGTTGGGGGACCTGGATTTAGTTCGACATTGCCTGAACAGAAAAGGAGAATTAGAAACATTTTCTTGAGGGCATTTATCAGGTAGAAGTGGGCTCTTTTCGTATGGGTTCTTGTGTGGTGTTCAGTCATTGAGGTACGTCTAGCCAGGGCATAGGAGATGCTGACATGGCCATTCAAGGCTAGCAGGGGAAGTGAACAGAAAGACATTGGTGAAGGGAGGAGGGCCAGAGGATAGGGATGAGAATTAAAATGAAAACCCGACAGATTAAGAGTAGGGAAGCAATATGAAGATGCAGCAGGAACTATGATTGTGGGTTCCCAGGCTGGGATGACTTCTGACTTAGCATGGATCAGTGCTTTATGAGTCATAATTTTTTGCCAGGATTAGAAGTAGAATGATAATGCAGGCCATATTGCCCACGATTGAGTACAGTGATTTGTGTAGAAAGACCAAGAATCCATCTAGTGGCAGGTCTGTATAACCTGCTAATGGAAAAAAAAAAAACTTCTGTTACACAGTTGAAACGTGCTTAGTTCTAGCGAAAATCTATTTGTAAAAAGTGGCAGGTGGCTGAGGCAGGGGAAAAGTCCTGGCCAATCAGAGCGGGTTTGCTGGAACACCCGTGTTCCGATTGGCTGCGCTGTCCCGTACCTTCCAAGGAGCTGCAGGCAGGCGTCCTGGTCTCGGTCAGTGGCTGGCTGGGTGCCGGCTGACCATGGGGGAGTTGAAGCAGCCCCGTTCAAGGGCAGGCAGCTGGAGAGAAGAAAAAAGAGCAGGTCTTAAATAGCATAGAGGTTAGGATGGGTTAGATTTGAGCAGTTTAGTAAGACAAAAGGTAGTTAGACTTTTCGGAGCCAAGGCAGAGTGCTTGGATGGGGAGGTGCAGGAGGAGCACTGAGAAAGAAGAGGTGTAAGCACTTTAAAACACTAGTAGAAATTACAATCCAGCTAATACAGTTGAAAAACTTCTATTACACAGTTGAAATGTGCTTAGTTCTATCGAAAATCTATTTGTAAAAAGTGCCAGGTGGCTGAAGCTGGGGAAAAGTCATGTCCAATCAGAGCGGGTTTGCTGGAAGTGCCCATGTTCCGATTGTCTGCGCTGTCCCGCACCTTCCAAGGAGCTGCAGGCGGGCGTCCTGGTGTCGGTCGGTGGCTGGCTGGGTGCCCGCCGACCGTGGGGGAGCTGAAGCAGCCCCATTCAAGGGCAGGCAGCTTCCAAGGAGCTGCAGGCGGGCGTCATTAGCATGAGGACTAGAGCCTGCTAAAGCAGAGACTTTTTTAACTTCAATAACAGCCATAAAAACCTGCACTAGTCAAAACGGACAAGCAGAGAGTTAGCTGCATTAGCCCTGGACAATTTGTACTAGTACTTGGGCTAGTAAAACAGTGTTAAGATTGACCCCTGATTTTGAGTGCTCACATACTTTTGAAACAGATTTTGTCATATCATTCATTGTTTCAGTTACATGTCCAGGTTACAAACTGGTTACACGCCGAAAAGGAACTATAGTCGTTTTTCAGGGGAGGTGTGGAGCAGAGATCTTCCAGCGGTTCATACTTGAGCAGGCCAGGGCTGCAGGAAAAGAGCACATCAGGGGACAGAGGAGCCAGTGCTGCAAAGCAGGAGCAGGGTGAGCGGGAGTTCCCGGTGGCTGCAGTCGGCGGCAGACCAGGGTGAAAGAAAGCGGCCAATCAGGAGAGAGGGTGCAAAGTTTTGAATCACGGCAGGGGATATAAGGCAGGCCCAGCTGCTCACACAATCAGACACCGAAAAGGAGCTGTAGTTGTTTTTTGGGGTAGGCATGGAGCGGAGATCTCCCGGCGGCTCGTACTTGAGCAGGCCAGGGCTGCAGGAAAAGAGCACATTGGGGGACAGAGGAGCAGTGCTGCAAAGCAGGAGCAGGGCAAGTGGGAGTTCCCAGTGGCTGCAGTCGGCAGCAGACCAGGGTGAAGGAAAGTGGCCAATCAGGAGAGAGGGTGTGAAGTTTTGAATCGCGGCAGGGGATATAAGGCAGGCCCAGCTGCTCACACAATCAGACACTGAAAAGGAGGTGTATTTTCTTCCCACACCACCCACCCTGGCCCCGACCTCGACCTCTATTAAATAGGCAGTGGAGGTGGAGCCTAGGAGGAGGAGGAGTGGCCTGACTTTAGTGGTTTTAAAGAACATGGAGAGGTTTTTTTACCTGACTTTGGGGTGTACCTGATTTGGGTTATTGGACCTGACTTTAGTGGATTTTTTAAATAACATTATTAATAGAGGTTTTTTGTATTCAAAGGGCAGTTAGAGAGTGGTGGCTTTGGTACAGGACATTGGAGCACAGTGCATTCGGGAACTTGATGATGTGTGGTTGTTTGTAAAGGCTAGGAGAAAGGGAACTACCTATTGTAGGTGCAAAAGTGCTAGTACAGTATTATTAAAAGAGGAGACTGACTAATGATGCAAGATAGAATAGGAATGCGGCCTCAAGTTGCTAGAGCTGGCATCTTTGGGAGGGTGGTTGGATGCACAGGGTGTGAGGCAGCCATGGTACTAGACTGGGCTTGGAAATTTGGAGGTTGCCCAGTATGCCACCAGCTGGCAAAGCTTAGGGAGGAAGTGGAAGGAGTTCGGAGACAGCTGGTAGAGTGGAAAAGGAAGGGGCATGGGGTGGCCTGCAAACATATACAGGGGTGAAACCTCAAGCACAAGGAGAGGAACTGGAGGTAGGCTGGGGGAACAGGGGCAGCCTGGCAGGAGAAGCCCATAATGTGGGAGTGCCTGTAACACTAGGCAAGGGGAAGGGGTCACAGGAGACCAGAGAGAGAGAGAGAGAGAGAGAGGGGTAGTATGGAAAGAGGGCAGAAGGTAGCAGGGGGAGTGGGGACCCAGGATCAGCAGCAAGGGGACCAGGGAGTGAGGAGCATGAACAGATAGGAAAGGGAAAGGAAGAAGTTTGGTGGAATAAAACCAGGCAGGAAGTGGGGACCACAGGAAAGGGGAATTCAGCAGGAAGGGAAGTAGAGCAGGGCCCGGGAATAAAGGTCGGGGTACAAGGAAAAGAGAGAAAAGCATGGGGGGGATCAAAGGGAGCAATGCACAAGGAAGGGTAGGACAATAGAAGTGCTGGAAAACCAAGATTTGGGTGAGGGAGAAGAGCAGGTTGGAGAAAGAGAGGACCGAAAAGCTTCAGAGAAGGGTAAGGGTGGTATGAAGAAACCAGAAAACCAGGAAGGGGCCCAGGGAAGGATACAGATGGAGGATGAGGGGAGGAAGGCTCAGGTAGGTTCAGGGGGGAGAAAGCAAGGGGATAGAGGAGAAGAAATTGGAAAAAAGGAGGAGAAATGCAGCAGGGAGGGGTGTCCAGGAGGAAAAAGGGGATAGAGTCTTACTAGTGGGGGACTCTATTATAAAAGGAGTTACACGGGGGAGAAGGGAAGAAAGAGGGAAAAAAATATGGGTGGAGTGCCTGCCAGGTATGACGGCTGCCAAATTTATCCAGTAGATCCCCTCGAGAGGGAGGGAAATGGATAAGAAAATGCATCTGATCTTCCACCCAGGCACAAACGACCTTGCAAAGAGCAGTGTGATGGAGGTGCAGGACAGGTTTATGGCACTGGCCAGGTTCTGCAGCAATTCGGACTTTAAATCCCTGTCCTTCTCAGAGGTGCTACCTGTACCAAGGGCCAGCATGGAGGCAAGGCAAAATATTGAGGAATTCAATGACTGGCTTGTAGGTTGGTGTGCCCAGAAGGGGTATGGTGTGATAGGAGATTGGGGGTCAACACGGAGTGACACAAGCCTATATGCCCCGGATAGGCTGCACCTAAATGGGGAAGGGAAAGCAGTGCTCAAATGTAAACTAGATGATTATGTGGACAGACGCTACCATTTAAACTAAACAAAGGGGGGGCAGGGAAAAGCCCAGCTGTTGAGGCAGGAGGCAGGGAAGGGAGCAAAAAGCCCTACACACACAGCAAAAGGGTAAAAGAGACAAACATATAGGGAAGGAGGAGAGAGGGGCATGGAGGGTTATGTATGTGAATGCCAGAAGTCTGGGTAGAAAGATCCTTGATCTAACACCAAAAATGGTAGAGGAGGGCCTTGACATAGTGGGGGTAACAGAAATGTGGTGCCACCAGGAGCAGGGATGGGAAATGGAGATACCAGGGTTAAAATTGTTCAGGAAGGACAGGGAGGGAAAGGGGGAGCTGCACTCTATGTAAAGGAGGGTATCAGGGCATCAAAATTGCAGGGTAAGTGGGGAGAGGCAGAAGGACTCTGGGTCTCGTTGGCAGTGGGGAAGGGGGAGTCAATGCATATGGGGGTGGTGTATAGACCCCCAGCACAGCACAAATCTGTGGATAGAAGTATGGCTGATGAGTTCATGAGAATGGCAGCAAGGGGAGAGGTGGTGCTGATGGGGGACCTAAATCTACCAGACGTAGACTGGAACACCCTTTTGGCTGCTTCAGCCAGCAGAAGGGAAATATTGGACTCCATGCAGTTGGCCTTCCTAAATCAAATGGCTAGGGAGCCAACCAGGGCAGGAGTTACTCTTGATCTGGTCCTAACGAATGGGGGAAGGCTGGAAGAGGTATCGGTGGGGGAACAACTTGGTACAAGTGACCACAACACGGTCAGGTTTAAAATGAGAAACACTGCAGAGGTTCACCAGTCTAGGTTAAAGGTCCTGGATTTCAGGAGGATGGACTTCAGGAGAATGGGGGAAAAAGCGGGGAGGGCATTGCACGGGGTTGGGGAGTTGATGGAGGTGGAGGCAAAGTGGGGGAAGATCAGGGAAACTATTGTAGGGGCCACTGACATCTGAGCTGAGAGAGAGTAAAAATAAGAGGAGGAGAAAACCTCTGTGGTATACGAGGGTAGTAGCAGAAAAGGTAAGGACAAAAAGGAAAGCCTTTAGAAGGTTCAAGACAACTCAGATGGAAGCAAACTGGGTAAAATACCAGGTGAGCCAGAGAGAGAAGCCAGGGTAGAGGTAAGGAGGACAAAGGCACAGACAGAGGAGCTAATAGCAAGAGGGGTCAAAAAAGGGGATAAGACTTTCTTTCGATATGTAAATGAAAAAAGGAAGACTAGGCAGGGGATTTTCCAGTTAAGAACAAAAGATGGGGTGGCGCTACAAGGAGACAGAGAAAAGGTAGACCTACTAAACACCTACTTTTGCTCAGTGTTCAAGAGGGAGGAAGAAGGAGAAGAAGGCAGCAGAGCAGGTAATGAAATGGCTGGGGAAGGGGGAGTGGAGATGAGGCCATTTCTCATGGAGGAAATACTGGAAGAACTGGGCTGCGTGAAGATGGACAGGGCAATGGGGCCAGACGGGGTGCACCCAAGGATGTTAAGGGAGCTAAAGGAGGTATTGGTGGTACCCTTGACTGCACTCTTCAATCGGTCCCTGAAAACGCGGGGGTGCCAGAGGACTGGGGGTAGGCAAATGTGGTCCCTCTGCATGAGGGGGGAGGGAAGGAGGAAGTGGGGAGTTACAGGCCCATGAGCTTGACATCAGTGGTAGGCAAGCTCATGGAGAAGCTAGTAAAAGGCAGGATCACCAGCTACCTGGAGACAGATGGCCTGATGAATCCAAGACAACATGGTTTTACTAGCAGCAGATCCTGTCAAATGAATTTGATAGAGTTTTTTGACGAGGTCACCAAGGAAATAGATCAAGGTAGAGTGGTAGATGTAGCTTATTTGGATTTCAGAAAGGCGTTTGACTCAGTGCTTTATGGGGGGCTGCTGTGTAAAATGACAGGACTGGGTATGGGACAGGGGGTAGTCAAATGGATGGGAAACTGGCTGGGGAAAAGGAGGCAGAGGGTCATAATAAATGGGCTAGCATCCGGGGAAGGCAAGGTCACGAGTGGGGTCCCCCAGGGATCAGTGCTGGGGCCTCTACTGTTCAATATATTCATAGGAGACATTGTGAAGGGCCTTGAGGGGGGTGTGAGTATGTTTGCAAATGATATAAAAATCTACAATCGGGTGGACACGGAGGAAGGGGTGGAACAAATGCAGAGAGACTTGGGGAGATTTGAAGCATGGTCAAAAAAGTGGCAGCTTGAATTCAATGCAGAAAAATGTAAACTCATGCATCTGGGCTACAGAAATCAGAAGTCAGGATACCGTATGGGGGGCAGAGAGCTGAAGGAGACAGAGCAAGAAAGGGACCTAGGCATCATTATATCTGGGGACCCGAAGGTGGAAGGGCAGTGCAGGAGAGCAGTGGCCAGGGGGAGTGGAATGCTGGGATGCATCGGAAGGGGGATCACCAGTAGGAATAGGGAGGTCATAGTACCCTTTTACACCCATTTGGTTAGACCACACTTGGAGTAAAGAGTCCAGTTCTGGAGGCCATACCTCAGGAAGGATGTGTGGAGGATAGGGAGGATTCAGAGGAGAGTGAAAAAAAATGGTAAAAGGTTTAAGCCACCTATCCTATGAAGAAAGGCTGAGAGATTTGAACATGTACTCCCTGGAGCAGAGGAGGGAGAGGGGGGACATGATCGAGACCTTCAAGTACCTTAAGGATATAAACCGGGTGCCGGGGGGAGCATCTTCAAGATGAAAGGAAGTCAGAGGATGAGGGGGCATGGCCTGCAGGTGGAGAGAGGACAGTTCAGGGGTAACATTAGAAAATACTATTACTCAGAGAGTCATAGAAAAGTGGAACAGACTCCCAGAAGCAGTCGTTGGACAGGAAACAGTGGAGGGATTCAAAAGGGCATGGGACAACCACATGGGAGTGTTAAGGGGGGGAGGCACAGGTCCAAGCAGATAACTGGGCAAATGGGCAGACTTGGTGGGCCTAGTTCAGTCCTTTTCTGCCATCACACTTCTATGAATCTATGAAGTTCTCTTGTCAGTGTAGCACTCTGTGAAAGCAGTCAATCTGGGAGGTGTAAAGTATGGCCATGAACACCATTAGCACTTAGTTAACCTAATCTTTTCCACTGCAGCAAAGCTGCCCCCACCTTTTGTAACAGTAACAGAGCCAGTTGTCTTCTACTTTGATTTGCTGGTAAACATTTTCATCTATAATAAAATGTAGGCATTTTTAAATGTTTTCAATTATTTTTGCTTCCTCAAGAAAAAAGTATGGGCCCCCAAGGTGCAGGGGCACAGTTTGCCCCTAGCTAAGGCCGGCCCTGACACCACTGCATCTGAATGGCTGTCATAGACAGCTCTGACAATCACTGGCGTGGTGCAGCCGTGCCTGCAAAAGAGAGCTGGGCATTGGAAGTGGGGGAGGCTCACCTACGAAAACTCATATGGTGGCACTATGTTTCTTGCACATGCGTGCAAGCAAACATAATGAGAGTTTATTTTCATATTAAGCTGTCTAAGAGCAGCTGCAAGGATGTTACTATTATACAGTATTCTAAAATTCCAAGAGTGGACTGAGAGGGATTCAGGATAAGATTAGCCTGTTCACAGATAATATAAAGTTATGTTGTAATGGCAACACAAAAGAAGGAACTAGGGTTCTGTGGGAGTGACCTGACAAAACTGGAGATGGAAAAGTATCTGGAGGTGTGGCAGCTCATCTTCAATGCAAAGAACTGCAAGGTCATGCATATTGGAAACAAGAACCCTCCAAATGGTGTATTAGATAGAAGGAGTCAGAGTAAACCAAACTGACAGAGAGGGAGAGAGAGAGCATTAGTGATTGTCTCATGCAAGCAGACCAGTGCAACAGGGCATATGCAAAGGCAAACCAAGTGCTGGGTGGGTAGAGACACCAGCAGCAGGAGCCATGGGGTGATCCTACTACTCTACGTGTCCCTGGCGAGGCCATACCCGGAGTACTGCACAGTTTTTTGGAGCTCTCACTTTAAGAAGCACCATCACTGCTTACAGAGTCCAGACAGGACTGTTACATGATGTGAGGGCATGCAGGGGTAGTTGAGTGAGGAGTGACTGTCTACCTTCAACATTCACAGGTTGGGGGCAAGGCAGGTGATACCACTGAGTCCTATAAATACATCCATGGGGTCAATATAGGAGATTGGTCAACTCTGTTTAGTTTCTAGGGTTCAAACACTAGGGGCATGAATACAAATGGGTGGGAAGTACATTAAAAAGGGACACAAAGAAGCATTACTTTGTTGAGATGGTGGTGGACTAGTGCCACAGACTGCCAAGTGAACTGGTAAGCTGCAAGACTGTTCAAGGGTTTAATGTGGAGTGGGATTGCTGAGTTCTTAGGGACAGGTGGGGAGGACAACATTACAGGTTGGTCAGAGCTCTCATCGGGGGTCAGGTTAACAGTACCCAGCAGGAAGCTGCAGTCTGTTTAGACAGTGCCGTGCTGACTGGATGGACTCCCATGTCTTCTGTCTGCAACATTTGTGTTCCTGTGATCCTAAGTGAGCATCATTTAAATGTATTGTTTTTGTCTGTGTGTGTGTGTGTGTGTGTGTATATATATATATATATATATATATATATATACACACACCTATGCCAGCTACCATTATTAGAAAAAATGTGTGTGTGAGAGAGAGAGAGAATGACCCCCAGCCTCTCACCTGGGGGTCGCTTACACGGCCCGAAAACTGTGCTGCAAGAGCATGTTGCTGGGCCACCACGTCCTCGGCGATGGCGGCCCAGCCTGGCTACCTGAGTAGCTAATCAGCATGGGCCCCCCACAACGGGAAGGGGAGTGGCCCGAGCTTCTGGGGGAGGGTCAATGGGTTTTAAGGGTAGTGCAGAGAGGGATTCTCCCTTCTCTGAACTCAGCCCTGACCTTTCTGGACGTCGGATACCACGGGTAATTGCTTTCAGTTTCAGACCACCTTGTCGGTTCCTGTTTTCCACGGCTGCACTTCAGGAGGCTACATTATCCAGCAAGTAAGTTTATTTTAATTCCCTGAGTTTGAATTTTAAGTACTTCATCATGCTATGGGGCCCATGCAAGTAAGCAAGACGATTTCTTTGTTTAAAAAAAAAAATTTTTCCTCAGCCATGTGGAAGGCCCTCTCAGGGTTTGTCCAACATGCCTGGCATGTTGGATAGTTCTGCGTGAGCTGGGCATATTAAAAAAGTCTCATGCCTTTATGTCAGTTATTTCCCCGTTCAGCCCGTGTTTGCCCCTACACCTGGGGGTTGTTTTTAATAATTTTTGTTTTGGTCATTTTAAATGGTGTGGTCCAGGAGAGGAGTCTGTCCCCCTATGACCAGCAGTGCAGGCCCGAGATTTAGGCCTCATCTCACCACATGGTAGGCCTGGGAGTATCCAGCCATTCGAACTCCCGCCTCCTCCTTATTTAATTTATTGGCACAGGGCAGCAAACACCCCCTACCCAAAAGCAGAGTATGAATTAACCCCCCCCTTATAAAATATATATTTTTTTGTTTGTTTGTTGTTGTTGTTTCTCCCATCCACCCGAACTTTACTGATGTGCTTAACCCATGGGGTTGGCTACTTTAATTACGATATTACGGTTTGATGGAATCTAGGGCTTATTAAATGTCTTTTATCAATTTTGCTGAATCACGTCATCTCAAAACTAAGTTTTTAACAAGCGACTTTGCTGGAGTAGGGAGTTTACAGGTTAGCCATGTGGCAATATGTAGATTTTGAGTTACTGCGGGGGCTCTCACCCGTTGCTATTACTTAGTCCCCCCTCCACCTGGTACAAGGCACATGCCGGCCTGGCAAGTATTTCTGGTGGAGTCCTGTGTCTCCTGTATCATGGGGAGTGGGCTGTGGACAGCACAGATTGTGTGGGGATGGTGCAGGCCCGCCTGGGCTCCCTTGCAAGCTGCAGGCCTGGGAGTTTTGTTGCAGCTCACCAGAACGGCTCCCTCCCCTTTGATTCCCTAGCTACCATGTCACTGCGGTTTGTCTGTTTCTTCTCCAGTGAGCTTAGATGGACTGGTGGAGCTTTCAGTGCTTCGGCCTTGCCCGGGGGGGTAGTCACCATGCAGCTGGTGGAAGGTAATTTCCCCTTTATGGCCCCCTATCTGCTTGTTCACCAATACCACACTGCAGGCTTGGCTGGGTCATGCCAGCTCTCAGCCATGGAGATGGCCTCCCGGGGCTTGGACTGGGGCTTGTTAGGGTCTGCCCATTGTATGATCATAACATGCATCATAACTCCTTTATAGAAATCACTGGGTTGATAATACAGAAATGAATCAGATTCATCTGCAAGGGTTCAGGATTAAAACTGGCAAGAAGTGGAGATACGGGGTGCAAGTCGCTTAACATTTTAACTGCCAGTCTTTTTCAAGTCATAGACCTATTTAGGCTGGGGTTCTGAACCCCCGAGGTGGTGCTTTCTTTCAGCAACTGCGCATTAATCTTCATGTATTAAGCAGTCCAAATTAGAATCAGGGATGTAGCGATATAATCCTCCTGGTAGACTCCCCCACTAAGGTGGGGCGGAATGTACAGCAGCTGCAGGGATAACTGTATTGTTTTTTTCTCTTCCACATAGCTTAGGTTGGGATCCACCACTCTTACCTTGTTCCTAACACCTGTTAACCTACTATGGCAGCCAATAGGACAAGACTGGAGCTAGTTTCACCGGCCATAGCCGGTCCCAGCTTGCAGCAGTCCGAGGGGCCCAACAGAGCCTTCATGGAAGCTTTTCAGTGAATGAAGGAACTAGGAGGCCCCAATTGGTTGGAGGCTGTGGCCAGGCTGGATCCAGCATTGCAGGTGGCTGCCCCTGTCACCCAAACCCCACGGGCATATGATACAGGGCTTGGCACGAGTGGCGATACCTCTTCTAGTAGCTTAGAGGTAGTGCCAAGGAGGCCACCAGCACAGCAGAGACAGACATCTGCATGCCTCCTGGAAGCAGTAGCCCAGTCACCTGCAGGTAGGAGGGAGGGACGAGGTAAAAGGGCACTGGTGACAAAACGCCAAGCAAGAACAAAAAAGGTCAGAGGTCAGCAGCGAATGACGGAACGGCCAGGTGGTACCGTAGCAACACAGGATGGAACACTCCCAAGGCCAGAAGAGCAAACAGAACTGTGGCTTGGAGGGTGTGATGGACCTGAACCCACTGGTGAGTCAAGGGGTTTAATGGCAGAGGGCTCGCTCCAAACTTCTGAGGTGAAGGAGCTGATGGAGGGGGACGAGGACCAAGAGGGAAGT
Source organism: Neoceratodus forsteri (assembly GCA_016271365.2). Taxonomy (NCBI): domain Eukaryota; kingdom Metazoa; phylum Chordata; order Ceratodontiformes; family Ceratodontidae; genus Neoceratodus; species Neoceratodus forsteri. The sequence goes on along the minus strand of CM028138.1, from coordinate 707,533,280 downwards.
GGAGCATCCTCAACAGTGTTACAATCATCTGTGAGGCTGCGGACATGGAGGTCCATTGAGGAAAGAGAAGGTATCCCGGACCTTCCGCTAGAGGGTGGTGAAGGGTCAAGGGGGTTGTCGCATGGGGCCAACAGGCACCGAAATGAGCCCACTGCCGTATTCGGGCAGGATTTTGACAGACGACGCCCCTGTAGCCCCCCACCCCACAGGGACTTGGTAGGAAACAGGGAGGGACCACGTGGACAGGAGGATCCATGCAGACAGGAAGATCCAGTAGTGGGAACAAGTGTCTCGGGGACCAGACAGGGAGACCAGCAGTAGGGCCCAGCACAGACCCACAACTGGGCACACCACATATCATTGAGTGTGACAGACACGACTGGAGCCAGACTGGGTCGGGTTCAACTGGAGGGGGGTATTCAGGCAAATCCGTGGGCACCTTTAACATGGGGCCCCCTTTGAGCACAAGGCCCTCCTCTCTGGCCGGCATACCCTTGGGGACCAGGTGGACCCGGGAGCCAGAACTCTTTGGGATGGTGGGGAACCCCACAACAGGCAGAGCCCAGGGTCTCGATACCACCACTGGAAACAATATATAGGGCCCCCCCTCCAGGACCCTCCATGGGAACGCTACCTCCAGGGGTTTCAAGGGTGACCCCAGGGCCACAGGTAATTGGACGGCAGGAAACAACACATGTGTAGACTGGTGTAGATGGCCCCCCAGTGACAGCCAACATGCAGGTGGGTGGCAGCGGGGGCCAACTTGCCCTTGCACCACAGGGTGTACCAGGGAGTGGCACTGCTGAGCAGAGAAAAGGACCAAGTGGGTCAGCGGGGTCCCCTGGGCCCTTGGCGACAGATCAGCTGATCCAAACCCCACCAACCCCTCCTGCTTCAGTACCCAACAATAACAAATGGGCATATGCAGGACTGGAGGATCCTTTAAGGGATCATTTGTCAGACAGCATGAGGGAAAAAATATGGAAGGGAGAATACATAGACATGTTCTCTCTGCTACACAGGGAACTCCCGGAGGAAGAAAATGACAGAAAAGAATGAAGGAGAGAGTGCGGAGGCCAAAGGTCCCATTCACTTTTGAGAACTGGACTGCGGCCTTCGACATATTCACGCAGTGTACGGGATGAAGTACCCAGATAAATTGCTGCCCTTACTTAAGTATAGGAACACCATTAAATTTGCTCACCTGTCTTTCGACGGGTGAGCCTGGTTAAAATACAACGAGCAGTTTCGTCTAAAACTGGCTCTCCAACCCAGTTTAAAATGGGAAAATATGCATCTTGATCTATGGGCCAGGTACATGACCAGGGGTAGACCTAATTCTGTAATGTACACTGACAGTGGGCATGTGATCACCCAACCCAGTAACGGTGACAAAAAGGAGTTCAAAAAAGGGGACAAGAAAGCTTGTTATGATTACAATAAGGGGAAGTGCTTTCGGAGCCACTGTAAATTCCATCATGTCTGCAGGTTGTGTGGAGGAGGTTGCCGGCTTACCGACTGCAGAAAAGCCACATCTGGAACTGCCGGTCCTCCACATTTGGACAAGTCCAAGTCCGGGGCTGGCTAAGCTGGCAAACACCCTGGTGGACTTACAGAAGATGTCGAACTGGCTTTCCCGGTATCCTGACCAATGGGCAGCACAATTTTTGAGGGCTGGTTTTAGCGAGGGATTTGAAATCCCTTACAGGGGTCCATGGATTGCTATGGAAGCCCGCAACCTGAAATCAGCTATCACTCTGCCAGCAGTGTTGGCACACAAGATCAACAAAGAGGTACAAGTGGGATGGGTCGCGGGCCCTTTTAGCCAGCCTCCCTTCCAGACACTCAGAGTATGTCCACTTGGTCTTGTCCCAAAAAAGAACAAAAGGGAATACCGTCTGATCCATCACCTTTCCTACCCGAAAGGCGGATTGGTAATGACCACATTGCACCAGAGGATGCTCTAGTGAAGCACGCATCCTGGATGCAGCGGTTGAATTGGTCTGGGCTTAGGCACCAGCGCCTTGATGGCAAAGAGTGACATAAAGTCAGCACTTCGCCTGTTGCCAGTACAACCAAAGGATTACGATCTATTGGGTTTTATGTTCCAAGGGCAATGGTATTATGACATGGCAATGCCCATGGGTTGCTCAATTAGCTGTGCAGTTTTTGAGACATTTTCTACCTTTCTAGAATGGGCCACCAAAGTATACACGGGAAACGCCACAATCATTCACTATCTTGATGATTTTTTATTCGCAGGTCCCAAGGATTCAGGTAAGTGCCAGGACACTCTAAATGGCTTTCAGACATTAATGAAAAAATTTGGGGTACCCCTGGCAGTAGAGAAAACAGAGGGTCCTATCACATGCATCTCATTCTTGGGTATTGAGCTGGACTCCGTGGCTATGGTCTCACGGTTACCTTTGGATAAGGTAAAAAACCTACGACGATTGCTGGGGGAAGTTATTGGAGCAAGAAAGGCCACCCTCGTGCAATTACAGTCACTGCTGGGACACCTCAACTTTGCATGCCGGGCAGTGAGCCCCGGGCGCCCATTCCTCAACTTTGCATGCCAGGCAGTGAGCCCCGGGTGCCCATTCCTCAGGAGACTAGCAGCAGCAATGTCTGGCCCTACAAAACCGTATCACCATATACAGATATCAAGGGGCCTCAAGGCCGACTTGTGGGTCTGGGGAGCCTTTTTAACTGATTTTAATAGAGTAAGCATGTGGCAAGATAAAGGACCCATCACCATGGTTTGGATATGGTGACTGATGCATCGGGGGGCATAGGTTTCGTGGCGTATTTTCAAAGGTCCTGGTTTGTGGGAACATGGCCAGAGAACTGGGTAGAGCAGGGGTTGACTAAAAACATCACGCTGCTAGAGCTGTTCCCAATCATGGTAGCAGTCCAGGTGTGGGGACATCAGCTGAAGAACCAGTCAGTACTGTTCTTTTCTGACAACAAGGCAGTGGTGCATATCATCAACTCACAATCTTCCAAGTCAGAGGATGTGATGAGGGTACTGCGAGTGTTTGTGTTATGCTGTCTATCCTGGAACATCACGTTTCAGGCAAAACATGTGCCTGGGAAGGATAATGTGATCACTGATGCCTTGTCTCAGTAGCAGTTTAACCACTTCAGACAGCTGGCACCACACGCTAAAGCCGCCCCAACACCGATCCCGGATACACTTTGGCAACTTGGGAGTCAGGAAAGCTTTGATGGGTTCAATTTGCTGTTGCCCCGTCGACCTGGGAGAAATACTCAGGTAGCTTCACAACATTTGCCTGTTTTTGTGGACAGCAGGTAAGCAAGACCCCACACAAAACACAACAACAGGTACAAGAGTATGTGCTGCACCTTATTCAGTTGCTTCGGACACCATCTGCCATCCGAGTACACTTGTTGGGAATAGCTTTCATCTGGCAGGCATTGGGCCACCCTAACCCAACCAGCAACTTCACAACCCGCAAGATGCTGGAGGGGTGGAAAAGATCCCGGGGAAAGAAACCAGATCCCAGGATGCCAATAAGCATGGGCGACCTGACGGATATTCTGTCAGCAATGGGAACAGTATGTAGCACATGGTACGAGGCACAGTTATTCAGGTCCCTGTTTACATGTGCATTTTATGAGGCATTTCGGGTTTCAGAGTTGGTGCCGGACTCTAAAACAGCTGCAGGTGGTTCCAACATCCAGCTAGGGGATGTCTCCCGGATGTCCGACAGATTCGTCCTGGTCTTCAAAGTTCAAAAACTAACCAAGTGGGTCCCCCAGAAATGATCACTTTGCATCACTCAAGTTCCAGTGAGTCCTGCCCTTACACCTGTTTACAGGCTTTTTTGGCAGATAGACCCACGGGGGAAGGGGGTCATTTGTTTGTGCACAGGGATGGATCCCCGGTGATCAGACGCCAATTTGCAGCAATCTTACGCAAAAGTTTGTGGTTCACAGGTAAGGACTCCAAGGTGTTCGGCACCCATTCATTTCGAATCGGGGCAGCCACGGAAGCCTCAAGATTGGGTTTGGGGGAGGCACAGATCAAGAAGATCAGTAGGTGGCAGCATTTAAGGGATATATCCGGCCTCAACAGGGCCCACAGGTGGTGCAAGAGAAATAGAGGTCATATTGACAAACTATTGAAAAGGAACAATAATGACTCTGTTTATCTTCTAGCAGAGCGAAGGATGCCAGTGGATATATGGGTCATCGGCCATTCCTACATCCGGGAAACGCACAGTCGAGCATTGGTCCACCCGTATGGAACACAGCTGGGGGTTCCGAAAGAACAAGCAAGGCTTCGTTGGGCTGGAAAAGGGGGGATGCGTTGGGGACAGCTGTTGGACACAGTGATAAGGTTGCAGTTGGACAAGAAATCACTCCTGGCGCTGGTGGTGCACTTGGGCGGAAACGACATAGTAGGGTTAGGGGCCCCAAAACTCTGTGGGGAAATCAAGCAGGTTTTGGCCCAGCTTCAGGCCTTGCTCCTGATGACCAGGCTGGCCTGGTCTCGAATTATCTCTCGACGTCAGTGGAGGGGTGCCCGCAGCATCAAAGCCATTGAGAAGGCTAGGAGAGAGGTTAATCGGGAGGTGTTCCATTTTGCCTCCCTCCATGGAATTGCCATTTTGGGTCACTTCCTAATACCCAGAACATGTGATGCCATGTATAGCGGGGATGGAGTACATCTGTCAGGGATAGGGTATGACATCCTCAATGCCACAATCCAGGAATTCTGTAAGTTAGCAGTAAAACAGGGGAGACCCCATGGGCATTAAGGGGAAAACATGCTATGCACGTTGGAGTGGTGTAAATTCAGGGTGGATAGGTAAATTAGCGTTTTGGTATTGGGTGACCGGGACCCTGGTGTAGGCGCGACTGCATGGGCACGTCACTAGGGAAGAGGTACCCAAGAACACAGTGGGCATCGTAGGGGTTTCAGGGCTGGAGGATGGGGAAGGCGGCCCTGCACGGGCACCGGCCCCTGCTCAACTGGCATGATACCCCCAGATGCAATTGAGCGGTGGGGAGACTGTCCAAGGGAGAGGCATGGCCCTGGGCAGGTCTGCCCGACTCGAGGGCCAGAGTCCCCCCCCATTGGAAGCACCACACCACCTGAATTCGCTGCCCCAGGGGTCTCTTGCATAATTGTGTACAAGGTTAATGATTGTATATACAGAATTTTATGTATTGTAAATAAAATGATTACTGTTTAGTAAAGCTGCGGCCTTTTATGCCAAAATTGAAATCTGGTGTGTGTGTGTACAGTTATTGTGGGTCCCATTGGGCAATATGTGTGTTTGTAACATGGCACAAAAAAAAATGAAATGAAGCAATCAGATAGGTGCAAACACACCATGTGGTACAGTAGAAACCATGGTCTAATACCATAGTGGATCATGGTTTGTATTGTAATACCTTGACAATCCACTACAGTTAAGAAGCAGTATACAAGTGAAAGCAATATGCAAATAGCTTGCAGTATGTAGTTGTCCCCACTTGTATTTACTAAAAATTTTCCTGGCACAGGATTTTTGACTTTTTCAAGATTGTTCTATGTTGTAACAACAATAGAAGTTCATGAGTTACTAAAGATTGTACATTTAAACTCCACATATACTGTTAATTATGCTGCAGCAATATTTCTGTAGAAGTGAATAGTTACATACTGTTACCATCCCTTCTGATGTACTGCTTTCTAAGCAACTGTGGGTGCAATGCATTGTGGATGACTGAATAACATTATCTGGCCTAGCCTTTTCTTGGTGAATACTCAGTGGTAAAGATGAGCATGCAGCTTCTATAAACGAAAGCAAAAATAACAGACACTGAGATAAAGAAAGCAAAATTAAAGAGAGAGGATACTTCTGTGGGTGAAAAGGAAAATGAATTGAGAGAAACAAAAAGAAATCAAAGAAACAGACTAACAATAGTAGTCAAAACAAGTATTTGAAAGGTGAAAGCAGTAAACGTTATGCTGTTCTATGTCCTGCTGAGTTAGGTAGTTTAGAGGGAAAAAAAGTGAAAATAATATTCCGCAAAATAGTAGTTGTTCAATAAAGTGTTTTTCAGATTGGCTTAATTCAGTACATTTGGAGAAAAGGTGCTTGTGCTACTAGATATGTGTGACAGCCACCTATTGGTCTGCAAAGGAACTGGAGGAAGAAAACTAAAATGTACCATAGCACACTCCCATCATGCAGTGCAGCCCGAATCTTCTAATACATAGAGAGGAAAATCAAAGCACCTAGAATAGAAAGTGAATTGCAAGTTTTTGAAAAGTTGTAAAATATGTTTTGATGTTAGAAAGCTTAAAGTTTGTAATGAAAGTTATTTTAACAAAAGTGAAATAGTAGCCATGATATTTCCAATAGGTGTGCTCCAATTGTTTTTAAGTATATGTATATCATGTTTAGTAGCTCAATTTGTAATATGGCATTATTCAGAAGTCTAGGAGGGCGTCCCGCGATAGGGTCAACGCCGTCACGTGGTGCAGGACCAACACGGCATTGTGAGCCGATAATGCCGTGTTGCTGTCCTGGGAAGCGCGTTCACGAGTCCAACACGGCATTATTTCTATAATGCCATGTTGGGCGCGAACGCAAGAAGATAACACGGCATTATGAGAAATAATGCCGTGTTAGGCTCGAATCGCCAAGACCAACACGGCATTGTCGAGAAATAATGTCGTAGATAGCAGTGTTTCCCGAGTTCAACATGGCATTATGAGAAATAATGCCGTGTTGGACTCGTGAACGCGCTTCCCAGGACAGCAACAATGCCGTGTTGCTCCTGTACCACATGATGGCATTGCGCCTATCGCGGGGCACCCTCGTAGAGCCTTCAATAATGCCATGTTGTAAAGTAAGACTAAAGTCTATGAAGATTGCCTCAGTCTCCGGCGCCTTTTTTCTTAATGACTCTCCACTCTGCTCATCCTAGTAGACATCGCGCTTGTCCGTGTTACAAGAGCATATCGCAGTTTTGGCCTCTACCGGTGATTAATGCCCGCTAAGTTGAACCCTCGGACTTCGCCTCGTGCAACAATGCCCCCCCAGCGGGCATTAATCCCCGGTAGAGGCCTCCTCTGCCGGTGATTAATGCTTACTTATAGTAGTCTGAAAGTAAATCAGTGTGATTGTACTCATTTATTCAAAGACTATTAGTCATATACTCATTGCCATGTTACAAGAGGATTAAGCCACTGGAAAGGATAGGTCTACAGTGGAATTAATCCATGGTTGGTTGGTTGGACCCACTGGCCTTCCGCTTTGTGGTCTCTCGATTAATACCACAGTAGACCCATGCTTTCTCCCTGGCTTAATCCCTCGTATTCTGTATTATATGTGGAGTTGAGAACTTGAGAAGAGTCTCCTGCCTTCTGCGTTTGCAGAGGTGTGTGTGTGTGTGTGTGTGTGTGTGTGTGTGTGTGTGTGTGTGTACTCAATTTTTGCGCGTGTGACGTCAGTCTGTGTCTGAATTCTAAGGGGAGCATTTCTGCTTTTTGTTGACGGCATGTGACTCTGCCTCTCTCTGGGTCGCTTCTTTTTCTTGTCTGGGCATCCAGTGTGTTTGCCCCACTGTGCTGCGCTGCAGGCGCAGTAATAGGTAGCCGCGTCCGATGCATTTATATTGTTGAGACGCAGTTCAAACAAGTTGCCGGTCCGGGAGGCGGTTATCGGGTCGGAGGTGTAGCTGGTAGCATCGCCCTTTCCCACAGAAGAGAATAGGATTTCAGGACCCTTCCCTGGATAGCGCCGGTACCAGTACATGTAGGGATACTTCGTATCTTTTAAATTACAGCTCAGCGTCGGCGATGCACCAGGCAGTGCCACCATAAAGGGACCTTGTTCCACAAAAGAAGTGTCCCCACCTGAAAAACACACACAAAAGAACAGCACGTTGAAGCATAACATTACAACGATGCATAGCAGAATGATAATTTACAAAAACAAAGAATGAAAATGATGGGTCCAGCGAAGGCGTACTGTACCATACAATACAATACATGGAAACCTCATTGTTTACAATGCCATGGGCTTTGAGTGTAACCAACATCATAGCACTTACATAGAGGAACTGCTATTATGTATTTTCTTTGTTTAGTTTGTGTTGACCGGGTAGATACACTATAAATAAATGCCCCTTTTTAACGATCTGGGAGAATACAACAAAGCAGCATAGGTATACACTGAAAAAACTCCCTTTCAGCATTCTCATTTACTACCAATTATTTGGGACGTTGTGCTTCAAATTATCTTTGCCACCAGCAGCTTGTGTTTACCCAACCTTCCCGCAATGAACAGACTAAAGGACGTAACCGTGGGTGCCCCAGATAAAAAACTCACCTGGGAAAAATAGTCCCATCAGTGAAATGAAATACAAACTGGAAAACATTTCATGGGACAGAATGGTTCTGTTCCAGTTACTTCCCAGCCGTGTGCACTTTCAGCTGCGAAGAAACATGACCTTAAACACTGCTTAGATGAGGTTCACTTCGCAGAACAGACAGTCACGCCCCTTGACTTGCGAGGGCAATATGTTACGATTTCATTGGGAGACTGTGAGGTTTACCTTCGGAAGTTATGTCACTGTATTCTCAGGTTCCTTCGTAGCCCACCACTGCACTTACTATGGGATATTCAACAAATCCATGTCCTTCTGTCTCTTGACTCACCCTACTGTTAAATTAGATAGAAGCAAGCAAGCCCCTCCCAAACAAAAAAAAATGAGGTCTTGTATTTTAGCCGGACTACACCGAGGAAATACATTTTATAGTTTATTCATAACCAAGGAACAACAAACATGATATGCACTCTTGTCATGTTGATTATGGACACGTCACATTACATTTGGAATGCTATGTGTGCAACCCACGAAGTCATTTGTGACATGAGGTGACTGTTAGCATTTTAGCCTGTTAGGCCAAGTAAGACTTCCATATTAGTAAGTCTTATACAGCAGAGATAGGCTTGCTTGCACTCTCTATGAGGGATGTGAGTTTCTCTTTAGTACACGTACCCAAAATATATTAACAGCTTAGGAAACATTCACTGAATGCGAACGGAGCAAGTCAAGCCGTACCCACGAGGAAAGGTAACGTTTTCGTAATGCCAGAAGGTGTTACTATCCTTGTAATTATTTTGGAAATAACCCATAATGTGGGGAGCTGCAGACATTGTAGTTTGTCATTATTGTTCAATCATTGCATGTTATTTAAATCAAGAATTCGTTAGGTTGATAGTCTAACATGTAAGGAATTGGTTATGATAAACTCGAGCCCTTGAGGGGTTTCTCGGAAGGCTACAGAAATTAAAAGTCTGAGGCCGCACTCATTCAGTCTAATCTGTAAGAGTGTCAGTGGCTCAGCAGGTATCAAAGAAAAGAAGTGTGGCACCACAGTCAAAACAGCAACCGAGTTTTAGATACACACAAAATGTATTTCACATATAAAAACCATAATACACAGCAGCATGTATTCCCCAGGGTGTAGGCATATGTTGGGGGATATATGTTGCTGTGTATTACGGTTTTTATATGTGAAATAAATTGTGGGTATATCTGAAACTCCGTTGCTGTTTTGACTATGATGCCACACTTCTTTTCTTTCATACTGCTTGTTATGGGGGCTCCAGTCACGCTTTCTATGTGCCGCCTTTTCACTTCCGACTCAGCAGGTAGTATACTGGCCTCTGAGGCCTGGAGATCACAGGGCTGTCAGAGGGCTGTAGGTTCTATTCCCAAACATGGCAGAGGGATGTCAGAGGGCTATGGATTCAATTCCCACACCTGGAACTTGGATTAATATCCCAATACTGACACTGTAGTGCAGTATGAGGGGGTGCTGCACTTCTGAGGTGCAGTCTTTCAGATGAGGAGTTAAACCGAGGTCCCAGCTGCCTGTTCTGGTGTTGGTTCAGGTCGATGTTAAGGATCCCATGGCACTTACGGAAATGAGTAGGGGAATTTCCCTGTGTCCTGGCTAAATTTCTCCCATTCACTAAAAATACCACCAACAGCTTAATCTGGCTCAAGGTCAGTTGGCACTCATGGGGGGGAGGCAGCTGCAAGTGGGGTGCTAACTGCACACTTGAGCAGACTTAATAGACCGTGTGGCCTGTTTCTGCTGGCAAGCAGTAAGTAAGGAGATGAGCCGTGGGCAGCCATTGGTGAGAAGGGATCGTTTCCGAAGAATGTATGTGCCATTATGGCTGTTAGGGAGCGAAGCCATGTGTCACTATTTCTCTGTGTGTGTTGGGGTTCCAAATTAAAAGCAATGCTCTAATGGCAGTAAGGGATTTGTAACTGCAAAGGGGCGCCCCAAATGTGACTGATTCACCGAGTTAATATGTAGTCTGTTTCCACTCAAACTACTCTCCAGGCACGCTGTCTCTTGCAGGCCGATTCATTTCCCTGTGTTGTGGGGTACTGCTAGAACCTGAAACATGCATGCAATGTGTGAATATTTCAATGAAACAAATACAGTTAAGACTTCAGTTTGGAGAGCCTTGCCAACGGTGATCCGAAGATTTAACAAAAATTCTTGAGAGAGTTCCTGACAGCAGTGTTGCAAATGGAAACAATCCCACGGGTTTTCTCTACTGTACTGGAAACATGGTGTGTGTGTGTGTGTGTGTGTGTGTGTGGTGATGGGGGAGGGAGGGCTTTAATTTCCACCAAACAGCAATTATAATCTACAGCAGTCCTTCGAGAAGACACCGCTGGCTTTGTGGCATCCCATATAAAGGGAAGTTAACTGACTTTTTAGTGTCATATGGTAGTGATGGGGATACAAATGTGGGCCTCCGTATTCACTGCAAATAAAATGACTAAGTCACGCATTTGCCAGGAATCCCCACCACCACCCACACACACACCCAGAGCGTTCCTAGCCTACATTAAAAGTGATACTCGGAGCAATATTTTGTTTACCGTTTGCAGCACATATTCAAGGTTTAATTAAGGAAAGAGGCAGTACAACGCTGTGGTTTAGAGCACGGAGCTGGAGACCTGGGTTTGAATCATACAGACCCCACTTGCATACTGTGTGCCCCTGAGCAAGTCACTTAACTTCATTGTGCTTCAAGGTCGCAAATGGAAACCGTCTTCAGTTTAGTGTGCCTTTCCTGGTTAAACAATTTCCCCTTTTCAGTTTCCCTAGATTGGAGCCCTGCCCAATGGGCCACGCAACAAAGAAAAACCATAAGGACCACACTTTGACGTAACCCGGGAAAGTCTGCCATTTTGTGGTGGAAATCCTGTCCGGAGGATAGCCAGTGCGTTCCTGGTTACCGCCCTCCTCTCGGTGCAAGGTTTGTGGCTAGATTTGGGGTAATGACGTTGAGCTAGTAATAGTGCCAAACACAGGCACGATGAGGAGCGGGAATTGTATGGAAATCAGGTGATCTGGGTTCATTTCCGCTTAGCACACATTATTAACTCATGGAAAAGCAATATTAACGCAAAATGTATTTTTTTTAAGAGTGCATTGGCGCTATATGAATTTTCATGAACAGAATATTTCAAATATGCATAAAAGTACTAGACTCTAGTAGAAAAGCGATGCATTTTTAATACAATGGATCCTCTAGTAACTAGAAGATCCATTGTATTAAAAATGCACTGCTTTTCTTTCCGAGGTTTCAGACTCGGCTTGTTACCCTATTAAATAGAGGATAATGGCTGGGGATCAGGTGATAACCACACTGTAATCACCTAGAGTGGTTGCTAGGGAAACATGGTAAACCTCGAGAGCACAGCTCGAGAGGTTTACTGTAGCCCTAGCAACCACAAGAGGTGATTTGTGTGTGGTTGTCACCTGATCCCCAGCCATCATCTTTTATAGTGTATGGTCAAAAAAACACTGTTTGCATTCTATGTGAGAGAATTATGGAACTCTGGTGCATTCTTTTTTGTTATGCCACTGTTTGGAAGTTCCGAAGTGTGGTTAACAACTTTTAAAATTCTAAACAGTGCATAACAAAGCTGTGTGACTGCTGATTATGGTGGTTAATAGGTACTTACCATACATTATAATATAATAGCGTGTGGCTTTCCTTGTTTATGACGGAATACGTTGCTTCATGTGCGACAGACAGTGATGTCACACAGACAGCAACTGGCACGTCACTATGGGGCAATCAGCTTTTTTTTTTTTTTTTGGTACACAGTGGATTCATAGACTTGTGTCGGCAGAAAGGGACTTTCTTGGCCCATCGAGTCTACCCATTCCTCCCCTGCATTTTCTGAAATACAGTAGACTAATAAGGGGCCAAACTTACAAAAAAAGCGTAGGTTTGACGTAATGCTGGTTTTGAGCTTTTGAATTTATCATCTACCTACTGGTACATTTTGAAAAGAAAACAGAACAACGGGGGAAGGAACATGGCTGGGATTTCTGTTTTTAATAAAGTTGTTTTTGTAGTGCAGGTGACTTCACCTCTGCCGCTGTGCCCATCACTTGCAGCACAATAATACACGGCTGAGTCTCCTAGCTGTAGCTGTTTTATACGCAGGTCATACGAGTTATCCTTCTCCCTGGAGGCTGAAACTCTGTCTTTGAATTCATCCGAGATGATGGGATCGTTCGCCCGATATGCCTGGATAATGTGCTGCATACCTCCCCTGCCCTGCTGTCTGTACCAGTACATGGTCTGCAGGTCCGTGCCTCTTTGGTAACACCTAATCGTTGCATTATGTCCTTCGGAGGCAGCCATAGAGGATGCAGGTTGAATAACGCTGCTTGACTCTAGATCTGTAAAAAGAAAATAACAGCCAGGAAGGAGGTGAATATTTATTTGCATCACGGTCCTGACCTAAAGAAAGTATGTTTTATTACTTTAAAAGAAAACAAGATTTTGATTTTAAAAATTAGCTCTGCATACGCACTTGGCAAGCACAGTAGTAGAAGTATTGCAAGAACAACCACGTTCATCCTCCCTTTTGTGTAATTCGTGAAAAGTTACTGCACATTACAAAGAGTAAAGATGTGACGCATAAAACAAACGGAAGTTATCGCACAGACCATGTGGTAATCACATTAAAACATTATGTGCAGTAGGGAATTGGCCTAGTTGGGGGGGGGGCGGCGACCCCAATTTGTCCTGACTGACACTTTTTTTCCGTAATTTTAAATGAATTACACAAAAATCTTGCCCACTGCCCCCCAAATGTCAAAGTCAAACTAAGCCTGTGCAGTAGGATATTTTAGCACCATCCAATGCATCAGCTGAGAGTAGCGGCTACCTCTCTTATTTTGAGTGTTGTTTCATTGGTGAGTGGGGGATCTAGAGGGAGGAAGATAATTAGGCCCTGGGCACACTACAGAACTGTTTTTGAAAACCGTTTTTAAAGCTAGTTTAGCTAAACCATTTCAGTGCAGCCACACTACTTGGTAGCCATTGTTGATAACTGTTTAGTGTGGCCACACTACTAGTGTTAAACCTGTTCTCCTTGTAACTATTTTGTGTTAAGTCCAACACACAGAACTGTGCTTGCCTGGATACACTGCAGCTAAAAATGTTTTAGTTAAACCAATAGTTCTCAGACTCTGTCACAGTGAGCCTCCCCAAATCCATGGAAAAGATTTTGAGCCTCCCCCAAAAACTGAAATAATCTTGGGCCTCTCCAAAGAAAAATAACACACTGTACTTTGCACAGTACACCATGAATAACTTGAAACCCCTTGGAGTACTTGGCTCACATTCAGTTCTTTGTCTTATACTGACTTGGAACTTTTAAAAAAGAGCTCCTGTGCTCAAAGGTGTTCTCTGAATAACAAATAAATAAAATAAACAAATATTATTATTCAGCTTATTGTAACACCCCCCACGGGCCAACCTACTTGCTCCACTATTTTCATTCTTGAACCATCGTTACCGCTTGTTGCAGTACCTTCATTGGTCTGCCTACTTTCTCTGTTTCCCGTCTATATGAAATGAAATAACCTTCCTACATACTTTGCCTCTCCCCCTCCTTTCCTGCTCCTAAGCAACTTCTCTGGGATTACTTTGCTCCTTCCTGCTATTGCTCTTAGCACTTCTATCCTCAACCCTTGTATTTGGGCTGTTCTGCCATCAGTTTACAAACTGATCAATTACCACCACTCACTTTTAATTTATTGTTCATATTTATTTGCACTGTTGCTCAGTGTATATTTCTTGATTGTTTTGCAGTTACCTTTTGAAATGTATTCACTCCCTACCCTTTCCTGTGCACACCTGAAATGAGCCTTGGCTCATTCACCTTCCCTTGTCACCTATTAGTAAATAAATACATAACATTCACCTACTGTTATTATCCTCTTTCAGTTTGCTTCGTCTCTTCACACAAAATATATATATAACCCAAAATTTAAATACAGTACTTTTTCAGACTTGCTTGAGCCTCCCCTTGAACAGGTTGGGGCCTCCCCAAGGAGGCTGGCCTCACCATTTGAGAACCCCAGAGTTAAACCATTACAGCTTAATACAATCTTACTGCTGGACAGACCTGTGAGTTAAACCCAGCTAGCTCCACAACGTTTTTAAAATAGTTTTAAGACTCGGTATCTAGCAGGGTTTATAAACATTTTGTTAAAACATTTTAAGGGGCTTGTAGTCTGTCTGCAAACAGTGCTAGGGGGATTTAAACTGTTTTAAGGCACTTAAACCATTTTAATTTCCCCAGTGTGTCCAGGGCCTTAAGGCCCTGTCCACACTACCACCCAAAAAACCCTCTGTAATGTTACAGAGGGTCAAAACCATTAATGCAACGGTTTATGTTTACATCTGTAATGTTACAGAGGGTGTTTTCGTAACCATTGTGGAAACCACACATGAGGTGGTTTCAACAATGGTTATGAAACTGGATTCTACCATTAGCGTTACCCAGTGTAGTGGGCCTTGGCGTGTTACCCCAATTGATTGTCCCCAGTGCAGAACGCACTGCATTGTGGGATTGGGTGCCGTCTGTAATGGTCCCACAGCACTCACAATGTGGACAGGCTGCCACAGCTCCACACCGTTACCGAGACAGTTCACCGACAATGTGAACACACTGTACCGGTTACTGTCTATAACGGTGTGGAACCGTGACAGAATTTAAGCAGCATAGTGTGGATGAGGACTTAGTGTGTGTGTGTGTGTGTGTGTGTGTGAGAGAGAGAGAGAGACAGAGAGAGAGACAGTGTGGAGACAGAGAAGAAGAAAGAGCTGGGAAGGAGACACACATCTACACATCTGGATTGGGAGGGGAGGAGGAGCAGTGAGAGAAAGTCTGGTGAGAGAGAGAGAGAGTGATAATGAGGAAGACAGACTGGGAAGGGGAGGGAGAGAGAAAAAGAGAGAGTGGGAAAGTGAGCACAAGAGAGGAGGTAGAGGAGCAAGGCAAAGACATTTTATTTATCAGGTGCTGTATCCTGAAGGCTCAAGGTGCCTTATAATGGCAGCAAAACCGCTAAGTATAAAATGCAATCCCCTTAACCATTAAACTGCTGACAGAATTTCAATGTTTTGGAGTTCTGGACAGATATATCAGTCCCTGACCCTGTAAGGGTTAAAATTCATCATTAAAACTAGATAAATATGTAATTAAGCTCTTTTAAATAAACCTATTATTATAGTGCATAGTAGAGCATTGTTCTGTATAGAATTTCATCCCTTTCAAAATGCTGTTACACCACAGTTCAAAGGTCATGTAATGTGACTGTCACTGTACTTTCTGAGGTATAACCACATTCTGAACTCTCCACAGACTGCACAAATCAGTTTTCTTCTGAAAGAGAAAGAACTGCTGTGCGAGATAATCAGAACCGCTCTGTGGTGAACACACTAGTTGTGCATAGTTGTCCATCCAGCGTCCTCTATATACTGGGTAGGCCTGGTTGAACAAGTGTGTTTTATGGGAGGCCTTAAAGGCCTCCATTTTGCAGCAGACCAAGTACTCACAGGAAATAACTTCCAGAGAAATGGAGTGACAACCCTGTCTGACTGCTTGAGATGGAAATGGGGGGCCAGAACCAATCCTGCATCAGTGGAGCAAATAAGATAGATAGGGAAGTAAGGTGCCAGGACATTTTTATGGTAATGAGGACCCCGACAGTGTAGTGCCTAGAATGTCAGCATGGACATTTTGAAGGAGATGCACCACACAATTAGCAGCCCATGCAGAGTAAGTAGGACCAGTGTGATGTGTTCACTTGAGAAGTTCCAGCCAGCAGCTGGGCCATCACTTTCTGGACCAGCTGCAGGTAATGAGCCAAGCCTCTAGATAACCATAAGTACAAAACATTGCAGTAGTCAGCCTACAGGTGATAAAGGTGTGGACTGTTCTCACCAGATCAGCAGGTGTAAGATGGGGCTTGATCTAGGTGATATTACAGAGATGGTAAAAAAATATTTTGAACTACAGCTGATGCCAGCTATTTTAATGTCAGCTTGCAGTTCAGAAAGACCAAGAGATTCCTTACCACATCCACAGCTCTGAGTGGTTGGCCATTTAAAGAAAGCAAACACACCACTCCACCCATCCTTGCTGATCCGCACCAAGCTGTTACGAGTCAGTACCTCTGACTTACCAGGGCTGAGGCACAGCCAGTTGGAGGCCATCAAATTGTTCATCTCACCAAGGCACAGCTGTAACATAGAGGCTGCATTTCTCCCATCAGCAGTGCAGGACAGGTAGAGTTAAATATTATTCACATAGCAGAGAAAATCAAAACCATGCTGTGTAATGATCTCACCCAGGGACAACACAACATGGCAAACAACACAGAGGCAACATTGAGCCTTGAAGACACCAAAGGTGAATACAACTGTTCCAGAAAGGAGATTATTTAGAGCAACCTGCTGTGTTCTCCCAGTTATGTAGTACTCAAACCAGTGCAAAACAGTGACACTGAGTCTCCAATAGTTCCACAGGCAATCCAGCAGCACCCCAGGGTCAGACATTTCACATAATAAATAAGAGATCCAGGAGGACCAGGCCCTCAATCCTTCACCATTAGGACATTATGTGACACGCTGACAAGCTTGAATATTCTGAATATTGCCTCCATGAATATATGCAGCATCTTGAAAAAATTTGACTCCCCTCCAATGCTGGGTCACGCTGCATAAACCTGACATCATTGTGCTGGTGGAAACGTGGCTATCTAAATCCACCCCTGACACCTTTATAGCCCTCCCTGGCTACACCCTCTACCGTGAGGATTGAGTAACCAAATGTGGGGGTGGCTGTGCTTTCTACACCAGGGACTCTCTCACTGGGCTCGCCCTCCCTGCTCCAGACCTTGTAAGTGGGGCACAGGCCCTTACCATTAAGCTTACCCCGGACCCCACCAGGGCACCCCTTTATCTCACCGCTGCCTATATACCGCTCAGGAACCAAAACCCAGCACTATTATCATTAACTGACTATCTTGCCACCCTCCCTCACAGTGCTGAACAAGTCATTGTGGGGGACCTTAACGTGAACTGGCTGAGCCCCTCCTCCACCCCCACCCGGGACTCCTTCTCAGCCCTTGATCTAACACAACTAGTCTCCCAACCCACTAGAGTGAACCCTATGAGAGGTACCAGCACCCTCCTAGATGTCATCATCACAAACCGCCCCCAAAAAATTCTGGACATCCAAGTCCTCCCTGATTCACTCAGTGACCATTCCCCTGTGCTGTTCCACTGGATGGCCACCTCACCCCGACCCACTGCCCAGTGCACACCCCGCTGGCGTTTCAGACCATGTGGTCTGAAAAACCTTAAACAATATCTTGCCCAACAAGACTGGTCTCCCATTCACCACGCTTCCTGATATAGACACTGCCCTTGCCTTCTTTGCCCAAACCTTTAGTAAAGCCTGTGACCTCTTTGCTCCCCTCTCAGCCATCCAAACCAAAAAACATAACCTGCCCTGGATTACTCCTGCCCTTTTACAGCTACTCAGGCATAGGGATAATTTATGGCACCTTGCCATAGAAACTGGGTGACAAGCAGACAGACAGGCCTACAACGCTGCGCGGAATAAGTGCACATGGGCAATCAGGAAAGCCAAGTCCGACCACTATCAGGCTACCCTCACTGCCTCCTGGGGGTGCTCCCGTACTTTCTGGGATAATGTCAAACAATTGAGTGGGAGCACTCACTCCCCTCCCCCATCCCAGATTATTACTGACAACACCACCATAACGGACCCTGCAGACATTGCAAACCTCCTAAACACCTCCTTTACTGACCTTAGCCCTATCCTCCCCAGTAACTTCTTTGACCAACCACCCTCCAAACCTGCCCCTTCCCTCCAACACCCTAGCTTCTACCTGCGTAGGGTTACTGCCCAGGAAATCAGACCGCACCTGACCTGTGCACTAAAAGGCAACAGTCCCGGTGACAACTCCCTGGACCACAGAATTCTCAGGCTGGTACTGGATCAGGTCCTTACCCCACTCACCAGCCTTCTCAACAAATCCCTCTGCCTGGGACAATTCCCCACTACATGGAAAACCGCCACTGTTACTCCTATCCATGAAGGGGGTGACAGGTCCTTAGCTGGGAACTACTGACCTATCTCCATACTCCCACCCCTCTCCAAAGCCCTTGAAAAACTGGTTGCCACGCAAATCACTGAATACCTGACCAAACACAGCATCCTCTGCCCTGAACAGCATGGATACCGTGCGGGACACAGTACTAGCACAGCTCTTGTTGAATTCTCATCATTCCTACACTCCTCCATGGACACAGGCTCCCTAGCCGGGGCCGTGTTCCTCAACCTCTCAAAGGCCTTCAATACGGTCTCACACCCCCTCCTGCTGGAAGCCCTCTGTCACTCAGGCTTCGCCACTGGGCCACTTGCCTGGTGCTCCAGCTACCCATCCGCACGCCTCAACGTCAATATTGGTGGGACACTTTCCAATCCATGTCCTATCCTCTCTGGGGTTCCACAGGGCTCCATCCTGGGACCCCTACTCTTCTCGCTATACCTTAATACCCTGCCCAGTGCATGCACTGGGAAAATTTTGCTGTATGCAGATGACACCATCATCTTCACCACTGACCGTAACCCCTCCTCCCTCCAGGATTCCCTGCAACGTTCCTATAATGATGCTGAAACCTGGTTTAAAGAGCATAGACTGGTCGTAAATCTTAAAAAAACTAAAACCATGCTCTTTGCCCACCCCCAAAACAAAGCATTCAAATCCCCTCTCCGTATCCTCTCCTACTCCAAACAGCAACTGGAGCAAGTCCACTCCTATAAGTACCTAGGGATCTCCTTTGACTCAGCCCTCACCTATCACACCCACATCAATGCACTTGCCTCTGCTACCAATATACGGCTCGGTATCTTATACCACTACAAAAACTGCCCCCCCGATACCCTCCAGCTTGCAGTTACATCCTCCATATTATCCCTAGTTGACTATGGGCTACCTGTCTACAGTGCTGCCAACACGACTGCCCTAAACAAAATCCACCTCATCCTAAATAAGGCATGCAGGCTAATCACAGGGGCCCCTAGGCTCACACATACGTGTCAGCTTTATGACATGGCAACAGTACTAAACCTTGACGAATGGCTGCAATATCAAACTTGCCTTATAGCTAAAAAAACCCTGCTAGGACTGTCACCACCCGGGCTGACAGCCTCCCTCCTCCTAGCCCAACCTCTAGTCAGTACTCGGACCTCCTGCAAGGCCACCTTCCTGGTTCCTCGATCTAGGACCTCGCATGGACAGAGGTCTTTCCACCATAGAGCCCCTTCTTGGTACAACACGCTCCCTCTCTCCATCTCGGAAATCCCCACTATCTCCAAGTTCAAAACTGCACTCAAAAGTGAGCTAATCAACACGCACTGCTGCACCTGTGCATAACGGGTGTACAACACCCTTTGCCGTGACAAAGCCCACTGGGCTGCACCCTCACCGTACTGCCTTAATGCTACCTCCTCGACATTACTACCATATCCGACTGCCTACCTTCTCTCAGTTTTCAAGAATGTACCATGTATGCTAGAATCCTAATATACTGCTTGCTAAATTGTCCTACTAGAATGCACTACTGTATCCAAATCAAACTATCTGCTGTGTTGGCCTGGTCGCATGCTCTGCTAACTCTGTAACCTGTACCATGGAACTTGTTACGCATGTTTCTTTTTGCAAGTATCATTCACTTATGCTGCTAAATTCTGTAACCTTCCTTTTTGTCTACAATACCTGAATCTGCACCTTGTAATGCAAACTGTGTAACCTATACCCTGGATCCATGTATGCCTGCATCTTTATGTATTATGTTCTCTTCTCTTTCTACCACACCTGATGAGGTACCTTTGGAAATGAGCCTCTGGATCAAAGGTTGTAAACTGATTGCAAAATAAAATAAAAAAAAATAAAAGTGCAGTCGCCATATTACAATTGGGCCTGAGACCCAATTGGAGAGGCTTATTGATGTCAAATTGTTCCACATGAGCCTCAAACTGTGCCACCACCACTTTCTCCATTACCTTCCCTTAAAAACAAAGGTTTAAGGCCAGCCTGTAATTCAACAAATTGTCAGGGTCCAAAGATATTGTTTCCAGGAGGGGTTTAACCACCACCATATTCAGGGCAGTGGGAAAAACACCATCCATCAAGGAATACCTAACAATCTCAGCAAAAATTGTCCACAGAGATTCCAGGCAGCCCAAGAGCAGCCTGGTAGCCCCAAGATCCTGCAGACCCAAGATCACCCACAGCACATTCACTTTAACAGCTAGGTAAAATTTTGCACAGGTTGGCACATCACTGATGCCACTTGCCAGCTGACCACAACTGACCCATTACAAACCACTTGAAGAAATACCAGTCTGAACAGAGGAAACCTTGTTGAGAAAGAATGTAATAAACTCCTTGCATTTTTCTGTGAAAAGACTCAACTGAATCATACCTGGGGGAAGGGTGGGCAATCCACCTGTCCACGGTACGAAAGTGATGAGCTGGGGATTCTTTCAAACAGCAATCATCCTTGACAGGAACTCTGTCTTTTCCAAGAACAATGGTCCTTATATAGAGATGGGTTGAGAGAAGTGAGATAGAGATGGGATGAGATAAAGAGAGGGGGAAGTGCTAGAGAATGGGATGAGATGGCGTTAGACAAGTGGAAGTGAGAAACAAAAGGATGGAAGGGAACTCACAGCTTATAGAGCCGAATTCATTACTTTTTTGTTCAGTAACACTTTCAGCTTTCTATGGTCAACACTGCCCCCAAGTGGATTCATACAGCACCTCACCCTTCACATGTTTCACTGAAAAAAAAAATGTTCCTTTCTTACTCTCAGCCAGTTCACCTTCATATCCTACAGAATAGTTTGTAGCCAAATTGTTCCATGTATAAACAGTTGAACAAAGCAGATTATTTGATACTTTTTATTGGACCAACAAGAAATTCTCAATACACAAGCTTTTAGGCAACAGGGGGCATTTCTTCCATTCACCCGTAGAAGTGCTCTGCATAGCCTGAAAGTTTGTGCACTGAAAATTTCTTGTTGGCCCAATAAAAGCTACCTTCATATCCTACAGAGGGAGATACTAATCCCAACCCTCCCATCCATTCCTGCCCTTCGGCAGAACAGAACTCACCAGTAACACTCTTCTGTGCTGATCTAAATATTTTATCATCTGTACTGGACAGTGTGTGGTCGTAACACTCAGTACTGATATTTTGTTTGCGTAATAGGTAAGTTGTTACAGCAGGTAGAGCCACATCATCTTTGGTTTCATTACAATGCATAAATAAAGTGCACAAAAGGTCACCCATGCATTCTTAAACCATTGCATGTCTCATTCTAACCCACAGATCTATTGCATGTACAAAGGAAAAAATAATCTTTGTTTTGGTTCCTATTAAGTGCTCTGTTTTTTTATGTAAAAAAACAGAAATTCTGTATCTAGATCTGGTTGGCTTGATATGTGTTGGGCCTGAGAACTAAAGAAGCAAAGATGACTGGCTCTTCTGTACATACAATGGATCTGTGGATTAGAAGAGACATCATCCCTCATTTTATCTCCCAGAACCCTTCTGTCTTCTGAGTAGTAGCAATCTATGGAATGGTTTACAAGTGGAGACAGTGGCTAGGAATACAGCCTAGACACATGTTTTCTTACCAAGAGAATCACCAGATAGCTTGGACAGCAGAATGGGTATGGAATTCCTATGAACTGATACATGTTACACAGTGTACTGATTCATCCCTGCTTATGAAAGGGAAGGAGACAGACCTTATAGACCTAGATTTCCCTCTGACCTTAAACCTCTGCTGTGCTGCTGATGTGTGTACAAGTCCTGAATTCCTAAGCACTCTAAGTCTATTGACAGTCTATATGTAAGCAATAAGACATGACAGAAGCATTGGTTTTCTAAGGTTAATGTATGCCCAGTTGCCTAATGAGAAATGAGGAGCTTGCGCTTAGTGCCTTTAGCCCCTGGAAGTGCATCAACCCCAGACAACCAATGATATGGAGTGTCTTATTATATATATAACAAACTCTGGTGAGAGCCGATATGGCTACAGCTGAGCTTTAAGAGCACTGGTTGAGCTCACGACGGAACAGT
The DNA here is from genome assembly GCA_016271365.2 of Neoceratodus forsteri. Lineage (NCBI taxonomy): Eukaryota > Metazoa > Chordata > Ceratodontiformes > Ceratodontidae > Neoceratodus > Neoceratodus forsteri. Next base: position 707,510,718 of record CM028138.1, on the reverse strand, counting down.
CCGCTGTGCTTAAGATGGCCACCAGTGCATATGCATATGCTGCTGTATACGCACTGAGCCCTGGTGGCCATCTTGGACTTGGAAGACTGTAGGAAGTGCCAAAATCAGAAAGTAGTATGCCTGTGGGGAGGGGCAAAACAAATGAACATCTACTGAGCAGAGTCCTCCACCTTGCAGAGTGGTCATGATGCAGCTCCAACTTGTTGTTGGGTCAGATTCAGTCGCTCATTTTTCCAAGCGATTGCAAGATGCCTGCAGGCTCCACTCACTGCAGCTGTAAAACTGGGTAAACTGAAAAACAAGTTTAAAAACAATCAAATTTTGTTTTTTTAAAACTAGAAACAGGTATTTTCTTTCTTAAAACTAACTAGAAAAAAATGTTGTCATTCCCCACTTGTCAATCAGACGACACAAAAATATGCACACAGAGGACTGAACAGGTGCTGACAGGAACACGGGGAGAGAGAACACACAAATGGAGTCACACTATAAGAAAAGTAAAAAATCACTTACAGGTTCATAAGTATTGTCATCAGAAGAACGTTTATTCACCTACAAAATAAAGGTGCAGCACAGAATCCCAAGGCTTCATGTCACAGACAACATGCTTCATAAGAGGGTGGCTGCAGCTGCTGAAGCATTAATTTATATCATACTATTATGGACATGTGCACAAAAATAACAAAAGCAACTAGTAGAACATCAGTTTCATGTGCCACATTACAGCTCTTTACATGGTAAATAAATATAATAAAATAGTGACAAATTACAAAAGCTCCTATATGTAAAATAAAAAAAAATATTAACATACGAACATACAAAATTGCCAGCAGATACAGGCCATATGGTCTATCTAGTCAGCTCAAGTGTGCTGCTAGCAAATCTCGTATGCTGCAGCTGCCCCTTCCCCTCTCCTCCCCTCATGTTGACGCTCCCTCTCACCTTGTCCCATCCCCTTTTAAAACTTCCCACTGACTTACAGGATACCACCTCCTTAGGCAGCACATTCCACCTAGACACCACCCTTTCCATGTAAAAGTGCCTTCTCATTTCTCTCCTGAATCTGCCACCCTCCAATCTCAGACCATGCCCTTTGTGTCCCTCCCCCAGTTTAAAAATCCCCTCCGTACCCGTCATATGAACAAAAAAATATATATAAAACAACAGAACAACAAAATATTGTGAACAAGCTAAAGAAACAAGTAAATATTGCAGGCAGCAAAATTGCTATGAGGGTAATGAGGTGAAATAACAGAGGGCCAAAGGAATAAATAAATGGCTTAGTATCAGAAGCAGTGAGAGGGGAGGGCAACACAAGGCTGAAAAACAGTACCTGCATATCACAAGGAGGAAAGGGTGGTGTAATCAGCTCATGCACTGCAATTAGTGGCAGGCAGAGTAGGCTCACCAAGGAGGCAAAGTTTTCAGAAGTCAACAAATTCCAATGTGCCTGCACTGGAGGAGGGGGAGGCAGAAATAAAGGGAATGTGTGAGCATCCAAAGAAAGAACTTTCATTCAACTTTCATGATTTGTCAAAAAAACAAAAAATAAAATTAAAAAAAAACAGAAAACACTGAACAAGTTAGTAATCATTCACAAAAAAAGGGGATAATATTAATTCTATCATTAAGGCCTTGCTGTCTTCCAGACAAACTAAATTAAGAGCTTACATCCATTTAAAGCTTCATGCCGAAGCAACCTTTTAACTCTGTTGCCTCCTTAAGGATGTGGTAGCACTTGTTCGATGCCCATAAAGCACAGTTCAGATGGATCACTTTTGTGATACCTTTCAAAGTAAATTCCCAAAGGGGTATTAGGACTGGCTCTGAGCACTGAACGAAAGTGCTCCTGGACACATTCCTGTAACTGGCATATCATAGGTGCAACAAAGATATGTACAGGAGCAAACAAGGACATAAACTACAAATGAGGTGTTGCAGTTAATAAACTGCATTATCTGTGCAAGACGAGGCAGTTGTACTCAGTGACAAAAGTTACTGGGTGGTTATCAGTGTCATTTTGTTTTTGTTATGGCATCAAAGGATTAGTTCTGTCTGACTGTCTCATCCTTCACAGAGCGTCAGTAAGGAGATCCTCACAGTAACCTCTTGCAAAGAAATGCTCCTTCAATTCTGCAGCTTGGCCATCACAAAGATCAGGTTGGGGCAGTTCTGTTGCAGTCTTATGAACTACCCATAGGTAATGCCATGCTTAAGATGATAAGCCGCTATGGTTCTCAAAAGAGGTGGCAGGGAAGGTTAAGGAGAAAAGGATAGCATTCAGGAAATATAAGGAAACACAGAAGGAGCAGGACAGAGAACTTAAACCCGAGGAAAGGATAGCCAACTCTGTTAAGAAGGGGGATAAGACCTTTTATAGGTACATTAAGGAGTGAAGAAAGACCAAAGGAGTGATACTGAGGCTTAATAAAGGGGAGGGAATGTGGGTAGAGGGTGACAGTGAAAAATCAGGGATACTGAATGAATATTTCTGCTCAGTATTCACAAAGGAAGAGGAGAGGGAGGTACCTAAACCAAACAAGAGAAACACTCTGAAGACGGGTGTCGATACTAGTCCATTTACAGAAGAAAGGGTTCTGAAAGAACTAATAAAATTGAAGGTGGACAAAGCAGTGGGGCCTGATGGGATTCACCCAAGAATTCTAAAAGAACTAAGGGTGGAACTAGTGACACCGCTGACTACTCTGTTTAACAAATCATGGGAGGATGGGATGGTACCTGAGGACTGGAGAAGGGCGGATGTGATTCCTCTTCACAAAAGTGGGAGCAGGACAGAGGCAGAAAACTACAGACCAGTTAGTTTGACCTCAGTGGTAAGGAAAATGATGGAATCACTTCTGAAGGAAAGAATTGTTGAGTACCCAGAGGCCAGTGGGGCACAGGACCCAAGGCAGCATGGATTCACGATGGGAAGGTCGTGTCAAACGAATCTAATAGATTTCTTTAACTGAGTGACCAAAGTAGTAGACCAGGGATGGGCTGTGGACATGGCCTACCTAGATTTTAGCAAGGCATCGGATACAGTCCCACACAAAAGATTAATACACAAGTTAGCCAGCCTTGGAGTGGGTCCCAAGGAGGTAGCCTGGATAAAAAATTGGCTAGACAACAGGACGCAAAGGGTAGTAGTAAATGGAGTCCACAATGAAGAAAGGAGGGTTACTAGTGGGGTACCGCAGGGTTCAGTACTGGGACCGGTCCTTTTTAATTTCTTTATAAGTGACATTGCAGAGGAACTGGGAGGAAAAGTATGTCTCTTTGCAGATGACACAAAGATCTGCAACAGGGTTGATACACAAGATGGAGTGGAAAGGATGAGAAGGGACTTGGCAAGGTTGGAGGAATAGTCAAATGTATGGCAGCTCAGATTCAATGCAAAGAAGTGCTAGTAATGCACCTGGGAATCAAAAACCCAGGAGAAGAGTACACAATGGGAGGTGAGGTACTGACAACAGTAAAAATGGAAAGGGACCTGGGGGTAATTATATCAGATGACCTAAATGTGGGCAAGCATTGTGAGGAGGCAGTAAGAAAGGCTGGGGGGATACTGGGATGCATAGGAAGAGGCATCAATAGTAGAAAACAGGAAGTTATTATCCCTCTGTACAGACAGTTGCTGAGACCCCATCTGGAGTACTGTGTGCAGTTCTGGATACCCCATCTCTGCAAAGACATAGACAGAGTGGAGTCTGTCCAGAGGAGGGAAACCAAAATGGTGCAGGGTCTGCACCAGAAGACATATGAAGAAAGACTAAAGGAGCTTAATATGCATACCCTTGAGGAAAGAAGAGAGGGAGAGGGGACATGATAGAAACTTTCAAGTACCTCAAGGGAATCAAGAAAGTCCAAGAGGGTAGCATCTTTCAAAAAAAGAGATGTGCAAGAACAAGGGGGCACAATTTGAAGATAGAGAGGGGGGCAGCTCGGAAGTGTTTTTTCACAGAGAGGGTTGTGGATGCATGGAACAGCCTCCCTGAGGAGGTCGTGGAGTCAAGAACAGTGGGGGAATTCAAGAATGCATGGGACAGATATAAGGAAGTCCTAGTGGGGGGTAGGAGGAAGTAGGCTGTTGGTTAACTAGGATCTGCAGCTCATCTGTTAGGTAGGAAAATGGGCAGACTAGGTGGGCCAAGCAGTCCTTATCTGACATCAAATTCTATGTTTCTATGTTTAAGGGTAGGCACTGAATGTATGCAATAGAGTGTTCCCCAGCATTGCTGTGCGATATATCTAGGGATAGATTACTGTCTTGTTTATTCTATGTGTCTCACTGTAATTCTTGCTAACAAAATTATTTAAAGAAACATACTTACAGCTGTATATATAAATGTATTGGCATTGTTTCTGTATTATGATGTACATTCTATATTTTAAAAATACATTTGTGATAATACTGTGTTTGTTAAACACCCAGGTTGTGCCTGCAAATGGCCCATTTGGTCCAGTGTATCTACTGTACCTGCTGAACAAAATAAAAAAAATAAATGCAAAAATATGTCTTAGACCTCATTGTCTGGCCATTGCCAGCTGAGAGCTGGATATCTCAGAAAGTAATAATAGTAGGGCCACATGTCTGGGTAAATGTCATGCCTGTGCCATTGGTATTCATATCATTTATGAAGTGTGTTGTGGTTTCAGTGTTACCATGCCAGATGATTTGAATATCATCGATAGAAAGAGAATCTGGAACTGATATTGACTTCTGTCTGAGTTAAACACCATGGCTCCCTCCCAGCAAGTCAAGAAAAGGTTTGCGTAGGAGACAGTCGTGCAAACAACTCCAGCACCGCCCACTGTAAAGAATAAAGAACAAATTAATAAGCAAAATAGCAGACTACTTTATTCAAAGGTGTGCACAAAACCTCTTACTAAGAGAACAGGTGGATACCCACTACCTCCTACCGGTCTCATCAGAAGGTGTATTCAGGGAGTGGTCACCACACTGTGCAAAAATCAATTTAAACAAAGTGCATGAAAGAGCTACTGATGCCTCAAAGAAAGCGATAACATTTTGGTGTACAATGATTCAGTAGCCATTGTAACCTGTAGCCAGTGCTGTTCTGTCTGCAGCTCCACCAGGATGCCTAACATTTCCATGGTATTTCTAATAAAAGATTGTAGTGTTGGAACCAAATGTAATACATGTTCATCTATAAACCTAGAAAGGGTTTCAGTAAAGGAACCTATTCCTGAAACAATTGGGCATCGGGGGGGGGGCACCAATGTCTTTTAGACCTTGGGTAACGTGTAAATCAGTTGTCTAATGGGGTGGTTGACAATTAGGTAATCCAGGGTTTCTTGTGAAATGACACCTTCATGGTCCATTTCTAGCAGGTAACTATCAACTCCCCCCTTAAAGGAGGTTCTCAAATCTGATTTTAAACCCACATAAAAGTCAGTGTTTGAAAGTTATCTCTATACTTCCTGACAGTATACATTTTTTCCATTAATACCACTGACCCATGTTTGTCTGCAAGTTTAATAATTAGATCATGATTTTGCCGAAATTCAGTAATCGCTACTCTCTTTGTTGAAGTAACATTGGCATAGTTGATTTCTGCCAATTTTTCACCCAGTCTCTTCAGTTCATTGATAACAGCCCTCTCGAAGGTTGAAACAGCCGGATTATATGGTGATATGAAACAGGAGGGTTTCCTCAATGTGCTGATTAGATCAATAATAGAATCAACAAGATTTTCAGAGTGATCAGTCTCAGACAGCATGTTATCAGCAGAGTCATGCAGTGAAATCCCGTTTCAGAATCAGTGTTTCTTTTTGAAAAAATATCTTAAGGATCATATGCAATAGGTTTTACTTACTTTTAATAAAAGCTTGAGAAGCTGAAATTCAAGTCCCTGTGTCATGATTAGTGTTTCCTGAAAATTCCATGCTGTTTAATTTTGTGGTTTTCTTTAAATCAGCATTTGTTAACTTGTTCTTCAGTGGCTGAAAACAGTGGAATTATTTCTGTCCTTTCAGTCAAGCTTAGAAAGTGATTACCTCATTTTGGAGTAGCTTGCTGTTTCAGATTTCCAGTTAGCGCGGCACTCTGTAGAGTTAATGAATTACTGAGCTCTCCAGGTTCCTTACAAATCCAGTCTCTGGTTTGTGTTTAGCTAGATCAGCTTAAAATCTATCATTATCTTATTAAAAGCTGATCATTTCAGTTTCAGTTTCAGTGCTGAACTGAAGTAGTGGAAATCTTTCTCTGTGAGAAATCAGCTTGTCTGTACCACAGCTCTCAGTTCTTTCTAATCAAAACTCTGATTTTTTTTCTAACTATATAACACAGGGCTGTTTAATGAATCTAAAATAAGTCTAAATGTTGTTCATTTATAGACATAGTTTGTCTATGATGTAGCCATCATAAATGCTTTGATGTAAGAACATTTTTTTAATGTAAGATTGACAAGGAGGTGCCTGTCACACTCTGCTACAGTATTTCAAGCACTTGTGCTGTCTGAACTCACAAATGTCAGTTCTTTGGTGATTTCTGTGTGAAAATGCATCATGTATGTTTGTAACTAGAAACACTATTTGGCATCCCAATGCACTGTGTCTCTGCCCCACAGTTGAGGCAGCTGCAGTCTGCTGCCCCTTTCCCTGCCCAACAAGCCCCCACCTTCTGCTCCACATTTGAGGCTGCTGTACCCTGCTGTCCACAGTCTTCTCCCACACAATCAGGGATTGTGCACCCTGCTGCCTCCATCCCCTGCCTAAAGAATCAGGGCTGCTGCAACCTGCCATCCTCTGCCCAGACAGTTGGGGTTGTTGCGTCCTACTGCCCTCTTCCCCCCCCACCCTCACAGTTAGGCATGCTGCACCTGTTGCCCCCTGCTCCAGTCTCCACAAGCAGGGCTGCTGTGCTGTGTCATTTGATAGTAGAAGGTAACCATTTTGGTCTAATTTCTTTACTCATATATTTTTGTTATTTTGAGAATGAATTTATTACTGTTTGGTATGATATATTTTTCTAAGATCTGCCTTTTTCCTCCACGGTTCTATTTGAGAAAATAGTATTACAGTCTGCTTGGCTCAAGTGCTCATTTAGCTCCTTGTCCCTAGCTTTTCCATATAAATAAGTTTCAATAGCTCTGTGCTCAAAGGAATGCTCTGTTAAGATGTTAAATAGTGTATTGCCATGGTCACTATTTCCTATGGGTACCAAAATGTTTACATTTTCAATAATGATGTCTGGGTTACAAAAAAAATAGATCTAAAATCCTATCCCCCATGCTGGTGTAGTGTCATACTGGGTTAGGCCTAGCTGTCCTATTTGGTGGAGAAAGTTTCTATTTATAGTTGTGCTAGGTTGGAAACTTTACCACTTTATGTACCCCAAGCTGAAATCACCCATTATAAATGTATTAGACAGTTTGCATACATTCTCAATTCCAAGTTAACATGGTGGTGGTGTAATTACCTGAGGAGAGTCTGTAACACGTGTCTGTCATTGAACTTGTAGCATTTTTGTGTGATATATTTATCCACAGTGTTTCATGCTTGAAGTCAGGGTGTTTAATTTTGTCAGTAATAGCAATGTGGACAACTCTATTTTTAATGAGGAGTGCCACTCCCCCTCCCTGTCTCCCACTTGTTCCCTACAGAGCAGCTGATAGCCAGTGATCTCTCTCCCCAGCTTACATCTTCTGACCACAAAGTTTCAGAAATTGCCACTAAATCAAGTTTATCCTTAATTATTAATACAGTTGAATGATCTAGCTTGTTGTTTAAGCTTCTGGCATTTATAAATGCACATTTCCATTTGTTGATTTTTTTCTTCTAACCCTTTCTGAGGAAGTGGGTCTGATGTAGTGTTACTATGCACGTTGTCCCTATATTCTAGTTTAAATTAAGTTTGTTTAGTGTACTGCTAATCTGCTGTGCTAGAACAGGCCCACAAACTAATACTGATTCAACTGCATCTACCCTTCTCACTCTCTATCTACATTGCTGGTGTATACTGCCAGCCGGGCATGCCAGCATCTTCTGTCACCATCTTGCTCTCACAACTCTCCTTCCTAGCCCTGCAGGGAGAGTTATATGTTATGGGGGATTTTAACCACAACTGGTTATCTCAGTCCCTCAGCAAAACCTGTACTGCCATCTCGGCCCTAAACCTGGTACAATCCATCACTGAACCCTCCCGCCTAAATCTCAAATCTGGGAACCACTCTGTCATAGAGTGGGCTCTCACCTCCCACCCACATCAAGTCATCCAATCTGGTCTGCTCCCCGATTCTCTGAGTGACCACCACATAACTTATCTGATCAGGAAAATTCACCGCCCCACTTCGGCACCTAGATTTCTAATTCAACGCTCCTATAAATCCCTCAACCTAGCCGCCGTGTTCGAAGATCTAGCCCTCGCAAACTGAACCACACCTGCTTCAGCCAATTCCATTGATGCTGCTCTTCTACACTTTCATAACACGTTCCTAAATCTCTGGAATGCGCATGCCCCCTTGTGTCGCTCAAGGGTACATGGCAACCACCTACCCTGGATCACCCAAGAACTTATAGCCTGCCACAATGCCCGTGATACAGCATGGTGAGCACATAAATCTTCATGCCTCCCACAAGACTTCAATAAGTACCGAGCACTGCGAAACAAGTGCACCAGAGTGACCCGACTCGCTAAAATGGAATATTTCAACTCTACCCTCCAGTCAAACTTATACAGCCCTTCCAAATTCTGCAAGGTCATTCACTCCCTCTTCTCCCCCCAGCTGCTAACCCCACACCTCTCCTAAAAGTAAACAACTCACTCCTCTCTGACCCAGGGGCGGTGGCTGCTGAGTTCAACACATACTTTACCTCGTGTGCCTCAACTTTCCTCTCCTCCCTGCCCCTCACTGCCCCATCCGGACCTTCTGTAAGTGTTCCATGTGTTGTGTGCCGAGGGGGGTGCCCAATCCCCCTCGACATCATGCCCCCCCAAACAGGCTTTCTTTGCTGATGGAGGACACAGTCCCCATCAGCTTAAGTCCACCCTCCCCAAAAATACAGGTGGCACACTGGAAGCCCACCCCAGTGCGCAAGCAGCAAACCTGCAAAAGAAAAAACCTTCCCACTATGTCTTTTTTTTTTCCCCCTGAAACAAAGAAAATGGTCCCTCCCAGTCGGGTCCCCTTCCCCAACCCGCAACCACCCTCTGCACACTCCACCTCCCCACACCTCCCTCACCCCATACTTACTTCCGGAGCCCAGCACGACGATTTTTGGTGGACCGTGAACATGTCTGCACTCTTCAAAGCTGACCGCAAACTGAAGAAATGCTGGTAAGCTAATAATGGCATAAATGGGGATTTTTCAACTTTTGTGGATATCTCGGCCATTTTTTCGACTTTTGGCACCAAATTTTTAACATGGGTTCTTGGGACCCCTCCTTATGAATTCAGTCACTGTCGTGGTATCATTCAGCCCCAAAAGGTGATTTTGTGGTTACTGTGCAGAATCACCTTTCAGGACCAATTAATGAAATGACAGTGCCACTGTTCATGAGTTGGGCTCCCAAAGAGCGTATTTTGCAAATTTGGTAAAAGAATTCCCAAAAATGACTGTATTATGAGCGTGCATTGTGCAGTTTCCACGCATGCTCATAACTTTGAGAATGTTTTATGTTTTCACTCCAGATTTTCAACAGTGTCATTTTTACATACCTCCTTATGAAAAGTACAGCTATCATTGTTCACATCCTGCCTGAAATGTGTTTTCACACATCCGGCGTACAATTGCACGGTCGCTGTGGGAAATCAATGTTCGGGACAGAGTAAAAAAATCACAGTGACACTGTTCATGAGCAGATGACCCAAAATGCCTATATTAAAAATCTGGTGACAAAATTCCACAAAATAACTATGTTACGAGCGTGCATTGTGCAGTTTCCATGCACACTCGTAACTGCAAGAATTTTTATTATTTTCACTCTAGATTTTCAACATTGCCATTTTTGCACACCTTCTTATGAACAGTATAGCTGTCATTTTTCACGTCCTGCCCAAAATGTGGTTTCACACATTCAGCGCACAATGGCGCAGTCGCTGTGGGAAATCAATGTTCGGGCCAGAGTAAGAAAATCATAGTGACACTGTTCATGAGCAGAGGTCCCAAAATGCCTATGTTGAAAATCTGGTGAAAGAATTCCAAAAAATGACTGTGTTATGAGCATGCATTGCACAGTTTTCACGCATGCTCGTAACTTTGAGAATTTTTAATATTTTCACTCCAGATTTCCAACATTGCCATCTTTTCACACCTCCATATGAATGGTGCTGCTGTCATTTTTCATGTCCTGCCAAAACAGTGGTTTCACACATCTGGCACAGAATGGCATGGTCACTGTGGAAAATCATCATTTGGAACAGATTAACAAAATCGCAGTGCCACTGTTCATGAGCAGAGATCTCAAATGCTTTCAGCAGGTGGGGGCTGCAAAAAGGCCATGTTGAAAATCTGTAGTGCAAATACCAACAAACGCTTGGAGCATTAGGAGTTTCTAACTCTAACATCCCACTCTGTGCAGACTGACAGGCGTCAGGGGTATGCCTTTGGATTCCTGGCTGCAATACTCATGCCATTCCACACCCACCCTGCAGCCAGTGACAGGCATTGAGGTCTGCCTTGGACTCTTTGGCCCAGAGTTCACCCCATTCTTCTATACTGCACCCATTTCAGTGTATGTCCTCATGGAATGGGGTGACTGTAAAGCTAAACACCCCAAGGCACACCTCAACACTTATTAGTGTCTGCAGGACAGGGTGAGGTGAAATGGTGTGAGCGTTATGGGTGACAACCCAAATGCATACCCCAATGCCTGTCTGTCTGTGCAGGGTAGAGGTAGGGTTGGTGTGAAGTTCAATATTCACTGCCATTCTTATTCTGCATCTGTCTAACTCCTGCAGTTCCAATACTAATACCAGCAAGCAAACATTCGGCATTGACAAATGCTTGTTAACGATCTGGGAGAGTACAGAAAAGCAGCATACATATAAACTGAACAAACTTCCTTTCAGCATTCTCATTTACTGCCAATTATTTGGGATATTGTGCTTCAAAGTGTCCTTGTCATCAGCATCTTATGTTTACCCAAGCTTTCCATAATGTGCAGTATAAGGGACATAACTATGGTTGCCCCAGACAAAAGACTCACCTGGGAAAAATAGTCCCATCAGTGAAATGAAATACAAGCTGAAAAACATTTCATGGGACAGAATGTTTCTGTTCCAGTTACTTCCCAGCCTTGTACACTTTCAACTGTGCTGAAACATGCTTTTAAACATTGCTTAGATGAGGCTTACGTCGATGCACACACAGTCTTACATGCCCCTTGACTTCTGAGGGCAATATGTCAAGATTTCATTGGGAGACTGTGAGGTTTATGTGTGGAAGTATCTCATTGTATTCTCATGTTCCTTTATATCTCACCATCGCACTTACTATGAGATATTCAACAAGACCATGTCCTTATGTCCCTCAACTCACTCAGCTGTTAAATTGGATAGAAGCAAGCAAGACCCCCCCCAAAAAAAAAATTAATGAAACAACTGAGGTGTTGTATTTTAGACTGACTACCCTGAAGAAATACATTTTTTTTGTAATCAGAAGTTTATTCATATCCAAGGAACAATACAAAGGATATGCATTCTTATGTTCATTATGGACACATCACATTACATCTGGAATGCTACGTGTGCAACCCACACCATATGGCCAATGAAGTAATTAGTGACATGAGGGGACTGTTTCTCTTTCTTAGCATTTTTGCCTGTTAGGCCAAGTAGGACCTCCATGTTAGTAAGTCTTATACACCAAAGATACGCTTGCTTGAACCCTCTATGGGAGATGTAAGTTTCTCTTTAGTATACATACCTCAAAATCTAATGACAGATTTGGAAACATTCATTGAATGTGAAAGAAACAAGTCAAACCATACCAAAGAGGAAAGGTAACATTTTTGTAATGCCAAAAGGTGTTACTATCCTTGTAATTATTTTGGAAATAACCCATAATGTTGGGAGATGCAAACATTGTAGTTTTTCACTACTGCTGTTAGGAAGCAAAGCCACAAGATGTCACTATTTCTTTGTGTGTTGGGGTCCTAAATTAAAAGCAATGCTCTGATGGCAATAAGGGATTTGTAACTGCAAAGGGGTGCCCCAGATGTGACTGATTCACTGAGTTAATATGTAACCTATTTCCACCCAAACTACTCCCCAGACTGACGGTGTTGTCCTTGCAGACCCCATTCATGTCCCTGTGTTGGGGGGAATACTGCTGGAACCTGAAACAGGCAATGTGTGAACATTTCAGGGCAACAAATAGAATTAAGACTGCAGTTTCGAGAGCTTGCTCAACTGTGATACGAAGATTTAACCAAAATACTTGAGAGACAGTGTGTATGTGTTTCTGACAGTATAGTTGTAAATGGAGACATTCCCACTGAATCCAGTGGTTTCCCCTACTGTACTGAAAACATGGTTGTGTGTGTGTGTGTGTGTGTGAGATATGGGTGGGGGGGGCATTTATTTCCACCAAACAGCAATTACAGTCCAAAGCAGCCCTTCGAGAAGACACCACTGACTTTGTGATAGCCCATAAAAAGGGAAATTTACTGACTCTTTCAATTGCACACAGTGGTGATGAAGGATACAAACCTAGGTCTCCTTATTTATTGCAAATAAAAGGACAAAGTTCTGCATTTACCGGGAATACCCCCACACACACACACACACCAGAGCTTTCCTGTACTACATTAAAAGCGATGCTCCAAGCAATGTTTTGTTTACGTTTGCAGCACATGTTCAAGGTTTAATTAATGAAGGAGTCTGTATAGCATTGTGGTTTACAGCAGTGAGCTGGAGACTTTGGTTTGAAACCCACAGCCCCTTCTAGCATACTGTGTGACCCTGAGCAACAGTTTAGAGCAGTGAGCTGGAGACTTTGGGTTGAATCCCACAGCCCCTTCTTGCATACTGTGCGACCCTGAGCAAGTCAACTAACTTCCTTGTGCTCCCAGGTCACAACAGGAAAGAAGCTTCAGCTTAGTGTGCCTTTTCTGGTTAAACAATTTCCCCTTTTCCCCTTTCCTAGACTGGTGCCCTGCCCACTGGGTCATGCAACAAAAAAAAAATTATAAGGACCGCACTTGGACTTAAACCTGGGAAAGTCTGCCATCTTGTGGTGGGAATCCTGTCCTGTGGCTAGCCAGTGCGTTCCTGGTCTCTGTCTTTCTCCCAGTGCAAGTCTTGTGGCTAGATTTGGGATAAAGGCATTTGTGCTAGTAATAGTGCCAAACACAGGCACAATGTAGAGTGGGTGTTGTATGGAAATTGGGTGATCTGGGTTCAATTCCCGCTTAACACATATTATTGTTTAACTCATGGAGAACAGCTTGCAATATTAACACAAAATATATGTTTTCTGAGTGCACCTGTACTTTATGTATTTTCATAAACATAATATTTAAAGCATAAATAAAACCACTAGAGGATCCATTGTATTAAAAATGCACAGCTTTCCTTTCCTAGGTTTCAGATTCAGCTTGGTACCCTATTAAAATACAACAGCGTCTGGTTTTCCCTGTTTATGATGTACTACTATGCTTCCTGTGAAGCAGACAGTGATGTCACACAGACAGCAACTGTCACGGCATTTGGGAAAATCAGATTTTTTTTTTGGTACACAGTAAGATTAAGTGCTGCATTTTCTGAAATATTGTAGACCAGTAAGGGGAGAAACTGAAAAAGCGCTATTAGGTTTAACACAATTTTAAATGCTGGTTTTGAGCTTTTGAATTTACCATCTACCTGCAGGTAAATCTTGAAAAGAAAAGAGAATCAAGGCAGAAGGAACATGGCTGGAATTTCTGTTTTTAATAAAGCTGTTTTTGTAGTGCAAGTGACCTCCTCTGCCACTGTGCCCATCAGCTGCAGCAAAAAAATACATGGCAGAGTCTCCTAGCTGTAGCTGCTCTATACGCAGGTCATATGAGTTATTCTTCACCTTCTCCCTGAATAAGGTTACCACCTATTCGGTTTCTGACCAAATGGATTCGGTTTTCTAGGTCCAGATTCGGTCCTCCTGTTTTCACCATTGCAAATTTGGTTTTTATGGTGGGTCAAGCAGCATCTGTGAGATCCTCCACTAACTGTTTAATTTTCTCCTCACCTGACTGTAAGCAAGTGTCTGACATTTCAGTGTGCTTGCTTGCTTGCAGTGCATGCTAATCAGACAGTTCTTCAAGTGCAGGGCACATAAAAGAGCCAAATGTTATCACCTCTAACTTCACACAAGCAAATTGGAAGGTTATTCCTGGGAAGGGTAAACAACACCACCTTAATTAACACCTTCATTTTCTGAAACCCGTAGACATTCAGATAGGCACCACATTATGGCTGCCTCCAGTTCCAATGTGGACTGTATAGTCTGTGTTTCAGAAACCTTATTTGTTAATCCAGTTTTATTCAGAGGTAGTACTTTTTCAGTCATTTTGAATGCTCACATACCTGTAAAACAGCTTCTGTTAAATCATTCACTATTTTACTTGCAAGTTCAGATTACAAACACATTCTGATATCATGCAGACCTTTGTATACTAGTCAGTCTGAGAGGTGTAAAGTAGGGCTACTAAGACCATTTGCAGCAAATCAACCTAATCCTTTCCAGGCTGCACTGTGAGTATGGTCTTCGACTGCTGTAACAGGGAATACTTTCATACCTTTAAATGCTCTTCTTTTAGGGTCTGTCCTATATTCTAATAGTTGTTACCCCTTTTGTTGTTAAATTAATAATGTTGTTACCCCTTTAGTTGTTAAATTAATAATCTAATATTTTATTCCATTTCTAGCAATACTACACCCCTCTCTCCTTAGTAGTTATTGCTGTCAATTTTCATGCTACCTGGATATTCCAGGAAGATCACTGCAGGCCTTTCAGATGAACAACACATAATATTGTGGCTAATGTCATGCTAAACCACAGAAATGAGGAGAGAGAGAGAGAGAGAGAGAGAGAGAGAGAGAGAGAGAGAGAGGAGGGAGGAGAGAGAGATGGCTGATGAGGTGAAAGGAATACCTCAGTACCTTGATAATTCTGAAAGGCACTTAAAAGTAAATTTTATTATTATATTGTTATCATTATTAACACAATTTAGATTTGATGGCACTGCACATTTAGGTAATTTATCAAACATTTCTCAAAACATTTTTTTTTTTTACCAGGAGAGACAAACTAAGCTGAAGCTTGTTTACAGGTGTGACCTGGGAGCACAAGAAAGTGAAGAGACTTGCTCAGGGTCACACAGTATACAAGTGTGAGCTGTGGGATTTAATTTCAGGTTTGCAGCTCAGTGCCTTAAACCACTGTGCAGCTGCGCTATACTGCCTCCATGCTACATATCACATATCATGCTATCTGCTATGTATGACTGACATGGAAAAAAATAGGGTATTTAACAGCACAGAATAGTTCCTACCACTTTTAAAAACTTCTTTGACATTACAAATAACTTTAGATTAGGAGCAATGGGAGGGACAGTAGCACATCTTAAAATGGCAGATGATATTTGTAATTACATCTCATCAACCATCACTGGTGCAGTTTATTTATTTATCAATTGAGTTTTACCAGAAAAGGCCACCTGATCCAAAATAGCTGGTTGTCAGACGTGTCCTTGTAGTCACTTGTTGTGTGAGTTAAGCTGTGTACACAGGA
Source organism: Neoceratodus forsteri (assembly GCA_016271365.2). Lineage (NCBI taxonomy): Eukaryota > Metazoa > Chordata > Ceratodontiformes > Ceratodontidae > Neoceratodus > Neoceratodus forsteri. The sequence continues at coordinate 707,494,983 of CM028138.1, read as the reverse complement.
TGCAAAGTCCCCTGAACCCCCTCTCTGATCCCACCCAATGTTAACACACACTGACATTTAAAATATTTAAATCTTAAACAAACCAAAAATAATAATCATGATGTAATTTAAAGAAGTTGTTAACAATACAATATCGGCAGCAATTCTGAATAAACTAAGTGAATCAGAGTCCAAGCGATTCCCTCCTCAGGCATAAAAGGGGCGGGGTTAGGGGTGGAGTTTGGGGTGTGGTTTAGTATTCAGTTTTCATCTCATCCAAAGGTGGCAACCTTCTCCCTGGAGGCTGAAACTCTGCCTTTGAATTCATCTGAGATGATGGGCTCATTCTCTCGATATGCCTAATGTGCTGCATACCTCCCCTGCCCTGCTGTCGCGACGGTACCAGTACATAGTCTGCAGGTCTGAGCCTCTTTGGTAACACCAAATCGTTGCAGTCTGTCCATCAGAGGCAGTCATAGAGGATGCAGGTTGAATAACGCTGCTTGACTCTAGATCTTTAAAAAGAAAATAACCACTGGGAAGGAGGTGAATATTTATTTGCATCATGGCCATGACCTAAAGAAAGTATGCTTTGTTACTTTAAAGAAAACAAGATTTTGATTTTAAAAATTAGCTCTGCCTATACACTTGGCAAGCGAAGTAGTAGAAGTACAACGAGAACAACCACTTCCATCATCCCTTTTGTGTAATTCGTGAAAAGTTACTGCACATAACAACAAAGAGTAAAGATGCAATGCGTAAAAGAAACAGAGTTATCACACAGATCATTTGGTAATCACATTAAAACATCACATGCAGTACGGTATTTTAGCTCCGTCCAATGCCTCAGCTGAGAGTAGTGGCCGCCTTTCTTATACTGAGTGCTGTTTCACTTGGAGAGTGAGTGGGGGAGCTAGAGGGAGGCAGAGATAATGACAGAGAGAGAGAGAGAGAGAGAGAAACAGCAGCGGAGGAGAGAAAGAGACAGGGAGTCAGACAAAGAAGGAGAAAGTGCTGAGGAGGAGACACACACACACACCTGGATTGGGGGATGGGGAGCAGTAAGAGGAAGTCTGGGAAGAGTGAGAGAGACAGATTGGGAAAGTGAGGGAGAGAGAGATGAGGACATAATAGGGAGGAGAAAGAACAGGAAAGAGTGGGAAAGTGAGCACGAGAGAAGGTAGATGAGCATGGCAAAGAATTTTCATTTATCATCCCTAAGGCTCAGGTCACCTTATAATGGCAGCAAAACAGAAAAGTATAAAATTCAATCCCCTTAACGCTTGAGTGCTGACAGAATTTGAATGTATTTGAGTTCTGGACAGGCATATCAATCACTGGCCCTGTAGGGGTTACAATTCATCATTAAAACTAGATACATACACAATTAAGCTCATAACTAAATATATTATTATAGTGTATAGTAGAGCATTGTTCTGTATAGAATTTCATCCCTTTGAAAATGCTGTTACACCACAGTTCAAAGATCATGGAATGTGACTGTCACTGTACCCTTCTGAGGTATAACATCATTCTGAAACCACTACAGACTGCACAAGTCAGTTTCCTTCTGAAAGAGAAAGAACTGCCGTGCGAGACAATCAGAACCGCTCTGTGGTGAACACACTAGTTGTGCATAGTTGCCCATCCAGTGTCCTCTATATACTGGGTAGGCCTGGTTGAACAGGTGTGTTTTATGGGAGGCCTTAAATGCCTCCATTGTGCAGGCAGACCAGATGCTCACAGGAAATGACTCCCAGAGAAATGGAGTGGCAACACTGTCTCCAACTGCTTGAGATGGAAATGGGGGACCATGAGCAATCTTGCATCAGTGGAGCAGACGGAACAGATAGGGGAGTAAGGTACCAGGAGCTTTTTATGGTAATGAGGACCCAGACAGTGTAGTGCCTAGAATGTCAATATGCAAATCCTGAAAGAGATGCACCACACAATTAGCAACTAGTCCAGAGTAAATAGGACCAGTGTGATGTGTGCACTTAAGAAGTTCCAACCACCAGCTGGGTCATCACTTTCTTGACCAGTTGCAGGTGATATGTCTAGCCTCTAGATTACCGTAAGTACAAAATATTGCAGTAGTCTAGCTTAGAGGTGATGAAGGTGTGGACTATTCTTGCCAGATCCACAGGTGTAAGATGTAACTTGAGCTGGGTGATGTTACAGAGTTGGTAAAAACCATTCTGAACTACAGCTGATGCCTGCTGTTCTAATGGCAGCTTGTGGTACAGAATGGCCCAGAGATTCGTTATCACATCCACAGCTCTGAGTAGTTGGCCATTTAAAGAAAGCAAGCACACCACTCCATCCATCCTTGCTGATCCACACCAAGCTGCTTTAAGTCAATACCTCTGTCTTACCGGGGCTGAGGCACAGCCAGTTGGAGGCCATCCAGTTGTTCATCTCATCAAGGCACAGCCCTAACATAAGGCGCTTTTACACATAGGTTTTAAAAATGGAATAAGCATTACCTGTGTGGTGCCATTGTTTTCTGCTCCATTCTTGGTTTGTTTTACACTCCATGAGTATTCCGGCAGCCCCTGCCACCATTTGTTTTGGTTTCCCCACAGAGTTTGCTGCTCTGTGGCTGTTTCTGCAATGCTACCAGAATGGCTGTTTTACACAGCTGGACTAAATGGAATACATTGGGGCATGGACAAACGTTCACCAAGGGAATGGAACAGATGCACTTTACACACAAGGGAGGTAACAGAATACTGTTTATGTAACAGTCATTCCGGTACAGAAACCTGTGTGTAAAAGCACCTATAGAGGCTACTTTTCTACCGTCACCAGTGCAGGACAGGTAGAGTTAAGTATCATCCACATAGCACAGAAACTCAAAGTCATACTGTGTAATGATTTCACCCAGGGACAACATAGCATGGCAAACAGCACATGGGCATGGATCGAGCCTTGAAGACACCAAAGGTGAGCACAGCTGTTCCAGAAGGGAGATTAATTAGAGCAACCTGCTGTGCTCTCCCAGTAATGTAATACTCAAACCATTGCAAAACAGTGCCCCTGAGTCTCATATAGTTCTTCAGGCAATCCAGCAGCACCCCATGTCAGCCATGTCAAATGCCAATGAGAGATCCAGGAGGACCAAGTCCTCAATTCCTCACCATTAGGAGATCATGAGACACACTGACAAGTGCAGTCGCCATACTATGACTGGGTCTGAAACCCAATTGGAGAGGCTCATAGATGTCAAATTGTTCCAAACGAGCCTCAAACGGTGCCACCACCACCTTCTCCCTTACCTTCCCTTAAAAGAGAAGGTTAAAGGCCAGCCTGTAATTCACCAGAGTGTCAGGGTCCCAAGATGTTTTTTTTATGGTGGGGTTCAACCACCACCCTTTTCAGGGCAGTGGGAAAAACACCATGCATCAAGGACTATTTAATCTCAGCAAAAACTGTCCTCAGGGATTCCAGGCAGCATAACAGCAGCCTGGTAGCCTCAATATCCTGCAGACCCAAGATCACCCACAGCACCACCACTTTAACAACTGGGTGAAATGCTGCCCAGGTTGGCACATCATTGATGCCCATTGCCAGCTGACCACAACTGTCTCTTGACAAGCCAATTGAGGAAATACCAGTCTGAACAGAGGGAATCTTGTGAAGAAATAATCTAATAAACTCCTTGCATTTTTCTGTGAAAAGGCTCAACTGGATCATAGCTGGGGGAAGGGTGGGTAATTCACCTGTCCACTGTATGAAAGTGATGAGCTGTGGACTCCTTCAAACAGCAATCATCCTTGACAGGAACTCTGTCTTTCCCAAGAACAAGGATCCTTATATAGAGACGGGTTGAGAAAAAGAGAGAAGGGTGTGATAGAGAAAGGGATGAGAGGGAGTGAGGGAGACAAGTGGAAGTGAGATACAAAAGGGTGGATGGGGACTTACAGCTTATAGAGCCTAATTCATATTTTTTTGTTCAGTAACACTTTCGGCTTTCTACAGTCAGCACTGCCCCCAAAGTGGATTCATACAGCACCTCACTTCTCACATGTCTCTCTGAAACAAGTTTTCCTTCCTTACTCTCAACCAGTTCCCATTTATATCCTACAGAATAGTTTGAAGCCATATTGTTCATTTTTACATACAGTTGAAGAAAGTATGATGATTTGATACCTTTCATCGGACCAACAAGAAATTCTCAATACAAAAGCTTTCAGGCAACACATGGCATCTATTCTATTCACCCGAAGAAGGGTGCCTTAAATTATAGCCTGAAAGCTTGTGCACTTAAAATTTCTTGTTGGCCCAATAAAAGCTACCTTCATATCCTACAGAGGGAGGATACAAATCCCAACCCTCCCATCCCTAGACAGTGGCTAGGAAGACAGCCTAGACACATTTTTTCTTACCAAGAGAATCACCAATTAGCTTGGTTTGCAGAGAGGGGTATGGAATTCCTATAAATTGATATGTCACACATTGTACTGATTCATCCTTGCTCATGAAAGGATAGGGGACAGATGTGATAGACCTAGATTCCCTTCTGACCTTAAACCCTTGCTGTGCTGCAGATGTGCGTATAAGTCCTGAATTCCTAAACACTCTAAATCTACTGGCAGCCTATATGTAAGCAATAAGACATGACAGAGCATTGGTTGTCTAAGGTTAATGCATGCCCAGATGCCTGAAAGCAAATCAAATCAAATGTTATTTATAAAAGGCACCTTCCCACTGATCAGGATGCCTGTACATAATTAACAAAAATTAAAAATGTAAAAACAATACATAAAATCACAAATCTAAAATAATACAAATTGCGGTAATGAGACATGAGGCGCTTAGGGCCTTTAGCACCTGGAAGTGCATCGACCCCAGACAACCAATGATATGGAGTGTCATATTACACATATAACAAAGTCTGGCTTGAGCCGACACAGCTGCAGCTGAGCATAAAAAAGCACTGGCCAAGCTCACGGTGGAACACTCTGCAATGTTTAAGATGGCTACTAGTGCATACGCTACTGCTCGAACATGTGCACTGAGCCCTGGTGGCCATCTTAGGCATGGTGGGCTGTAGGAAGTACTGAAATCAGAAAGTACTGCACTAATGGGGAAGGGGTGAAACAAATGAACAGCTACTGAGTGGTGTGCTCCATCTTGCGGCGTGATCATGATGCAACTCCAACTCTGATGTTGGATCAGATCCAGTCGCTCATTTTTCCAAGTCATTGCAAGAAGACTGCAGGCTCTACCCACTGCAGCTGTAAAAATAGGAAAACTGAAAAACAATTTTAAAAACAAACAAATTTTGTTTTTTTTAAACTAAAAATAGATATTTTCTTTTCTTAAAAGTAACCAGAAAAATGTAGTCCTTCCCCACTTGTCAATCAGAGGACATAAAAATATGTGCACACAGGACTGAAGGGTGCTAACTGGAATATGATGAGAGACACAGATTGAGTCACACTGTAGGAAAAGTAAACAAGCATTTGTCAATGCCGAATGTTTGCTTGCTGGCATTGGCATTGGTAGTGTAGGAGTTACAGAGCTGCATAATAGGAATGGCAGTGAAGTATTGAACTGAAACCAACCCCACCACCACTCTGCACATACTGACAGGCATTGGGGTGTGCCTTTGGATCGTCAGGCATAACGACCATGCCATTTCACCACATCCTACCCTGCATACACCGACAAGTGTCACGGTGTGCCTTGGGGACTTTGGCCCTTATGTTCACCCCGTTCCATCGGGAAATACAGTGAGATGGGTGCTGTATAGGAGAATGGGGTGAACTTTGGGCTGAAGAGTCCAAGGCACATCTCAGTGCCTCTCACTGGCTGCAGGGTGTGGATGGGAGTGGAATGGTACGAGCATTACAGGTGACAATCCCAGGTCACACCCCTGATGCCTGTCATTCTCTACAGGGTGGGGCGTTATGGTCGGAAACCCTAACACCTCAGACGTTCATTGGTATTTTCACTCCAAATTTTCAATATGGTATTTTTGTGACCTCCACCTCAGGAACAGTGACAATATCGGTTCATTAGCTGAAAACTGCTTTTGCATAGCGACTACACCATTTGGCACCAGGTTGTGAAAAATGGCAGCTGTACTGTTCATGGGGAGGTGTAAAAAATGGCAATGTTAAAAATCTGCAGTGAAAATATTAAAAAAACTGGTGAAGCCATGAGCGTGTGTAGAAACTGCGCAATGCACACCCGTAATGTAATTAGTTTGGGGAATTTTTACAGCAGATTGTCAACACAGGCATTTTGGGACTGCCGCTCATGAACTTTGTCACTGTGATTTTCTTAATCTGTCCCAAACAGTGATTTCCCACAGCAACCACGCATTTCTGCTCTGGAAGTGCGAAAACACATTTCGGCCATGGTGTGAAAAATGACAGCTGTACTGTTCATAAGGAAGTGTGTAAAAATACTAGTGGTGAAAATCTAGACTGAAAATATTACAAATTCATGAATTTATGAGGGTGCATGGAAACTGCGCAATGCTCTCTTGTAACGCAGTCATTTTATGGACTTTTGTCACCAAATTTTTAACATAGCCATTTTAAGACCTCTGCTCATGAACAGTGTCACTGTGATTTTCTTAATCTGTCTCAAACATTGATTTCGCACACCGACTGCGCCATTGTGCGCTACATGCATGGAAATACATTTTGGGTGAGATGTGGAAAATGTCAGCTATACTGCTCATAAGGAGGTGTGGTAAAATGGCAATATTCAAAATCTGGAGTGAAAATATTAAAAATTTGCGAGCTTACAGGCGTGCGTAACTAGCAATACCGCTTAAATCAATCAGTCATTTTGGAATGTTTTCTGGGATACTTCAACATAGGGCTTTTGGGCTAGCTCATGAACTGTGACACTGTCTTTTCATAATCGGTCCTGAAAGGTGGTTCCGCGCAGTGAATACGAAATCACCTTTCGGGGCCGATTAACACCATGACAGTGCCAGAATTCATGAGGAGGGGTCCCAAAAACCCCATGTTGAAAATTTGGTGAAAAAATTCCAAAAAATGCCTGAGATATGCATCAAAGTTGAAAAAAAACTATTTATTCCATTATACAGCTTACCAGCATTTCTTCAGTTCGGGGTCGGCTTTGAAGAGTACAGTCATGTTCCCGGTCCACAGAAGATCGTCATGCTGGACTACGTAGGTAAGTATGGGGTGAGGTGGGTGTATGGGGAGGTGGATGAGCAGAGGGTGGGTGTGGGTTGGGGGGCAAGACAATCAACGAGGGACTGTTTTTTTTCTTTTCAGGTGTTTTTCTTTTTAGGAGGACAATGCGGGACTTGTGCCATGCTGGGGTGGGCTTCCAGCGTAGCAGCTGGAAGATTTTATTTGGGGGGGCAGTGGAGCCGAGGATGACAATGTGGGACTTGTGCCATGCTGGGGTGGGCTCCCAGCGTGGCAGCTGGAAGATTTTTTTGGGGAGGCAGTGGAGCTGACAGGGGATTGGGCACCCCCATCGGCCATACAGACGTGTGCTACACTGGGGTGGGCTCCCAGCGTGGCAACTGGAAGTCTGTTTCTTTTTGGGAGGGGTTAATTGAGCTGACAGACAAGCAGGATTGCCCGCAATATGCTAATCAGCACTATCTTATCGCTGCTCACTGAAGCGGAGCTCTCTCTTTCAACTGTATGGTGCTGCATTTTCAACTGCTGTCATTAGACAGCTGCAGCATTCATTGGTGAACTGTGGCCACCCCTGCAAACACACTGACTGAATTTGAAGACAGGGTGCCACACCTATAAAAATGTGGATGATTGCACTATGTTTCTTGCACATGTGTGCAAGCAAACATAAAAATCACTTACAGGTTCGTAAGTATTGCCATCAGAATAAAGTTTATTGACCTACAAACTGAAGGTGCAGCATGGAATCCCAAGGCTTCATGTCACAGACGACATGCTTCATAAGAGGGTGGCTGCAGCTGCTGAAGCATTTATTTATATATAATTATGGACATGTGCACAAAAATAACAAAAGCAACTAGTAGAACATCAGTTTGATATGCCACATTACAGCTCTCTACATGGTAAATAAATGTAATAAAATAGTGACAAATTACAAAAGCTCTTATATGTAAAATAAATTAGAAAATAAATTTAAAAGGACAAAATATGGTGAACAAGACAAGAAAGAAGTAAATATTGCAGGGAGCAAAATTGCTATGAGGGTAATGAGGTGGGATAACAAAGAGCCAAAGGAACACATAAACTGCTAAGTGTCAGAAGCAGAGAGAGGGCAGAGCAACACAGGGCTGAAAAACAGAACAGTGCATAGTACAAGGAAGAAAGGGTGGTGTAACCAGCTCATGCACTACAATTAGTGGCAGGCAGAGCAGGCTCATCAATGAGGCAACATTTTCAGAAGTTTGCAAATTGCAATGTACCTGTACAGAGTGGGGGCAGAAATAAAGGGAAGGTGTGAGCATCCAAAGAATTAACTTTTATTCAATTTTCCTTGATTGGTCAAAAAAATAAAAACAGAAAAAACTGTTTTCAGGAGCAGAGAAGACTGGGAGAGGTTGACTTGGTCCCTTAGCTTGATATTCCCTCTCCTAGCAGCACCGACCGGCTTCCGTGCTCCACAGCTGGATCGAGCAGCAGCAACAGTTTTCAGTGCTCCAAGGCCAGAGTGGGTGGTGAATCCAGCAGCAGTGGTGGCAGCATTCTTCAGCGGTCCCCACCCAGCATGAAACAGGGGCTCTGTGGCAGCAGCTGCAGATTGGTGACTGAGACAGCAGCTCGTGTTTGGCCCAGCAGTGGGGGAAAAAGGTGACACCAATCAGCCATGAGCACTGCTGGCAAATCAGCAGTGTTCTAGAGGAGGCAGGAAGGGCCCAATCAGGAAGGCTGGCACCTCATTTAAAGAGGGTAGGAACGGGAGCTGTAGATTATTTGTCCTTGGTAGCAGAGAAGACTGGGAGAGTTGATCCCTTAGCTTGGGACTTCCTCTCCCATCAGCGCCAACGGGCTTCAACGCTCCACTTCTGTGGTAGGAGCTACGGATTGGTGACCACGGTGGCAGCTCGAGTTTTTCTGCCCTCCCACTCGTCCCCCAACCCCCTCACTTTATTAAATACTCAGGGCAGCAAGCCAAGGGTTGGGCAGGGCAGTAAGGGGGTGGAGCATTAGGAACAGATCCAATCACAAGGCCTTAAAGGATCAGAACAAACCAAGGACTCTCAGGACTTTTATAGTTGAAACCTTGGAGCCAAAGAACTAATTTTCTTCTTCAGCGTCTTCTGCCTTCTGGTACAAATTCTGGTATAAACTGGTAACTTCTGGGAATTTGTTGAACTTAAACTGACTATCAGCTGGCTATACTAGACTTGCATGTTTGGTTTGAATCTGTAAACATGGGGGGATTCCTCAACTAGGGTTCCATGTGAACATAGCAAATCTGGAACAGCGACCTGCAATATGGTACAGTGAACGCACAGATGGCCACCAGTGCAGCACAGCGAGCATCACAATAGCAACTACAGGACATAAAAAAGAAAACACAACACTACCACCTATGGATAATGGACTCAAACAGGGGAAGGGAACAGGAGGAGGAGACGGGAGGGAGTGGAGCCCGTGGACGTGAGGGGGGAGAGGAGCAAGAAGGGCTGCGGAGCACAGACAACCACAGCCCATGGAGCACCACAGGGAGACAGGAGGGGGAGGTAACACTGTGCACATGGAAGACAGCAACAGAGAGCAGGGGGGAGAGGCAAGGGCACAGGCATGAGGGGTCATGGAAGCATGGCAGACAGAGATGCCACTGCAGTGTGTGTGGGCGGCTGTACCCAGGGACACATGGAATGGTGGAGGCAGGAAGCGCACAGTGGCAGTAGATGGTAAGGGAGGGTATGCAGGTGCCACGTGCCACCAAGACAGAGCACTGCTTGGCCACCCAGTGCAACAGGGTGGCAGCGGTGATAGCAGAGGTGGACATGGCCATCACTGGCAGGAGACATGCAATGGCATGCAGGGCAGCAAGGGTGGGGTGCAGCAAGCTACACCTGGAGCTAAAAATTGTTCGCCAGGCTGCAGAGGTAGTCGGCCATGCTGCGCTGCCCATACTCCCCAACAATGGACTCTATGCACCATGTAAGGTTCCTGTACCACTTGCGCTTGCCCGTAGTGGCTGCCCCAAAGATGAGCTGCTCCATCTGCAGCTCACTCATGCACTGTTCCTCCTGGAGGCAATCAAGGAACTACCACACAGAGGGATGGCAGGCACCCAGCCATGCGCAAAAGCTGCTGTGCCACCCCTCCACTGCATTGTCTGGCCTAGCGAGGCTGGCACACATGTCCTTGTACACGTTCCATGCCTCTAGCAGGAATGTTGGTCGCCACGTGCCCAACTTGCCAATGGGTCTGCCGATCCATGTGTTCTCCATGTAGTTGAGGACAGGCTGCAGCAGGGCATCATTGTCCTGGTAGAACTCGCTGTCCCACAGCACCCCATATACAGAGAGTACATCAGGCATGGGCACAAACACAAAGTACAGCAGCATCCTCACCTGGAGGGCCGCCTCCTCCTCAGTGGTATAGTGACCAAGCAACTCAGGGCACTGCTGCACCCTGTGCCATGCTGCCTTGTAAAAATGAAATAAGCAGCTATGGGTGGCCACTCTGGGGAACAACACACTGAGTACCTGCCATGCTGCCCTTTCAAAATCTAGGAGTGCTGTCCTAGGCTGTGTGCTGCCCAACAGCCAACGGACCTTGGTAAACACCCACACGTAACTCTGCTCCCTGTGGGTGCACAACAATATGTACACTGCTGGCATGACGGCATCGGACTGGACCCCATGGATTGTGTCCATCTTCCCAAACAGGGGTGATGTTGTGCAGAAGGTTCCATCCAGGAACCAGTCCCTTCTTTCCCCCTGAAATCTCTGGGGGCATTGGGTCATGAAGACCAGCATCCTGTCTGAGGTTGGCCCACTGTCATGCTGGAGGAATTGCTCCCCCTGCCCCTTGATGGCATAATCTGGTGGTATGGTTAGGGCCTCTAGGCTGGTCGGTGCTGCTGGACACCCCCTTGCCACCTGCCTGGCATGCTGCACAGTGTGCTTTAGGAGGGGCAAGCCCAGCAGCTGGTCAGCAATGGCATCTGGCACCGCTGAGGTTCACTCCATACTGGTGCAGGCTCGTTCTCTGACCTCACCCACCACAGCCCTTATGCCTATGTCACCTGCATCGGGCACATGGTTGTGGGGGCACCCATGATGCACAACATGGTCCGCCACTGTGTGGACATGAGCAGGGCACTGATATTTGTGGCACTGTGAACAGCACCAATAGACTTTGCTGTTTACCTCTTTGTCCCAGTGGTATACATAGCCGCAGAGGCTCAATAAGGGTTTCCCCTTCTGGCTTGTTAAGGTCGGCTTGTCAGGCTCTATTGCATTGTTGCCATCATTGCTGACAGCTACATCTCCGCATTGTGATCCTTTTGTAGTGTAGCATTGGTGGGCTGTGTGCGTGGCCTCACTAAAAGTTTGTCACCATGTGGGCACGAATCCATGGCTGCAAGGTGTTGGCATGTTGCTGTAGGCATCGCCACCAAGGTGTGCAGAATAAGCCAATGTGGAGTTCCTACAGGATGGCAGAAATGGATGAGTGTTACCTGGGTTCCAATGGTCTACCTGTCCTCATGTCATGCCGTGCCTCCCTGTCTCCTGCTGACTCCGCAGTGACTGTGTCCTACCTGTCTGCTGGGTGATTGTGCCATATTGGGGATTCGAACCCATATGGTCCTGCCCAGCATTGCAGTACTATGTATGCCTAACGGCCTGTGCTATAATGGTGGGTTGGGTGGTGGAGTCAGCTCGGCCGCCTTTGTTCCCTGTCAGCTGTACCTGCAGCATGGGAGGGGAGGGTGCCTTCAGTGTCCGTGATCGTGGTGGTGGTGGGGGTGTGTGATCGCCATGATCACCGGGTGCCCATGATGGTGTGTGGTGGGGCTCCGGGACCACACGGTGTGCTGGGTGGGGCTCTTGGCCATGCCCTGTGTTGTGCTGGCCACCCTGTGACCGGATGCTGTGTGCCCTAGGAGTGTGCAGGGTGGTGCTGTGCCCAGTGGGTCATTCGTTGCATGCGGGTAGGAGTTGTTATTCCAATAATCACTATTATGCTCCAGTCGCTGCTATTCTCCATTCGCTATTATTCCCCTGTTGCTATAGTACCCACTCACTCTGAAAACCAGGTACTGCACCATCCCATGGCTGTACTGCCGATAGCTGTCATCAGTGCTCACTCACAGGATGGTGCTGCATTATGTACAGTTGCGGTAGTGCCCTATTCCGCCACATGCTGTGGTCTAAATGACTGCAGCTTCCTGTAGCTGTATTAAAATAGCTAACATCATGGGCTACCTTCAATTAGTATCGAATTGGTAACTTTTAGGAAATTGTTAGCAAAAGCCAATAGGATGCTGGAATGCATAACTAGGGGGATTACCTCCAGAAGGAGGGAAGTGATTCTACCTCTGTACAACTCCTTGGTTAGGCCGCACCTCGAGTACTGTGTGCCATTTTGGAGACCGAACTTAAAAAGGGACATTGCACTCTGGAGAGGGTCCAGAGGAGGACAACCAAAGTAATCTAGTGCTTGGGGGAAAGGGCCTATGGGGAGAGGCTCGAGGAGCTCAATATGTACACCCTGGAGGAGAGGAGGGACAGAGGGGACATGATAGAGGTCTTCAGGTACATAAAGGGGATTAATAAGGGAGGGTCAGTTGGAGTGTTCCAAAGGAAAAAAGTGGGGACAACTAGAGGACATGGGTGGAAGCTGTGGGAGTGACTCAAGGGGGAAAGGAGGTGTTACTTCACTGGGAGGGTGGTGGAGCCATGGAATGTGCTGCCCAAGTGACTGGTGGAGGCAGAGACTGTATAAGGGTTCAAGAGGGGCTGGGACAAGTATAGGGGGAGAGTGAAGCTGAGGAAGTCCAATACATGGGGAACATCTTGGGCCGGGGATGGGGAAGCCCAAGGGGGTGGGGGGACAGCAAATTTGGCACCCTGTATAGGTGCTGACCATTGAGCAGACATGAAAGACCATTAGGCCTCTTCTGCTAGCATTTTAGTATGCTAGTATGTTAGTATGTTAAACTAGCTAACAGCTGGCTATACTGGATTTTCAAGTTGTGTTTTAACCTGTCATATAGATCTTAATAAGGCTGGCTAAGCTACACTTTCAAGTTTGGGTGTAAACTGTCATGCAATTTGGGATGGGGAAGCTGAATGGGGGAGAGATGGGGTGGGGTCCACAAAGCATGATGGCTGGTATCTTTGGAAAGGTAGTGGGGTGCGTAGGGTGTGGATCAGCCATAGTACTAGCCCTGGCCTGGAGGATGGGGGATTGTATGGTGTGCCAATGGTTGGCTCATCTCAGGGAGGAGGTCAAGTGGCTAAGATGGGTGTTGGGGGAAGAGGGGGTTAAAAAGAGGATGGCTCTGTGGGGGTTTGGGGGGTGACAGTAGGGGAAAGAATGGTAAGATGGTAGACGGTTCAGGTGAGGCACCCCAAATGGGTGGGAACAGTCAGAAGAAGGATGGCATGAGTGCAGGGGACTGTTCTACCAAAATGGGGTGTGTGGGAGTGGACCCTGGAGGAAGGAGGGGAACACCAGGGGACATGGATTGAGGTGGACCCGAGCAAAATAAGGACCAGAGGGACTGGCATGAGGTTAGGAGAAATAAAAAACAGGGGGCTTGGCAAGAAGATAGGGGAAGAGTGCTGGGGTATGGGAAAAAGAGAACTGATGGGGGAGTGAGTCAGCAAGGGGAGGCTGGACAAATGGGATAGAGCATAATAACAAATTCACACCCCTGACACTGACAAATAAGGTAGGGGAATTTGGAGAGGTGGAGACTCCTCTGGAGGCAGATAAATGGGGGATGAAAATGGGCTCAGCGGGCAAGGGACTGGTAGGAGATACTCCCACACATATGATCTTGGGAGGAAGAGGATATGGAGGATGCAGGAGGGGCAGGCAGGAGGAAGAGGAGTCAGGTCACAGTAGGACAGGAGGATATGAAAGGGGGAGCTCAGAGGGAGGCCCAGTTGGGGAGAGGGGACCTAGAAAAGAAAGTGGGTACAATACGGGAATGAGGTTATGCAGGAGGAGAGAGGTAGGTATGGGGAGGAAGGGGAGGTTCCATTTTCGGGGGAAGCACTCAGTTGGGACTGGGTGCAGTGGGAGGAGGGGAAGTGGTGGTGGAGAGAAAAGAGCAAGGGGCAGGGGGGCTCTTGCCCCTTGGGGAGATACGGGGATGGTCCCACTTACAGCAGGGGGAAGGGAAGAGGTTGAGGTGGACAGGTCAGTGAGGAGGATGACCTGGGGGCAGGGGGGGGCCTTGCTCCAGGAGAAAAGCAGGAATGGACCAGACTGCTACAGTAAGAAGGGAAGCTGTCAGGTCAGTGAGAGATAAGGGTTGGATTGGGAGGGACAGGCCAGATTCTGGCATGAAGGAAGAGAGAGAGGAGAGGAGAGGAGAGGAGAGGAGGGAGGGAGGGAGGGAGGGCGTGCATGGCAGTGTTGGGGAGGGAGGGCAACTGGTATAGCGAGCAGGTCTAGGGAACAAGAGTCAGTAAGTGTATGTTTCCTGGGCGACTCCATGATTAGGGGGATCAGGTGGAGGGGGAAGACTTCCTGCGGTGTTAAGTCCAGGAGTATATCTGGCTTAACGGTGCATAAGACAAAACATCTGGTCTATTCTCTAACGCAGGAGTGTGGTGGGACCCCTGACAAATTGGTGCACCTGGATACAAACGATATAGAGGGGAACAGTGAACTGGAGACTCAGGCTAGGTTTAGGGAACTGGCCAGGGTCTGTCAGGATGTGGGGTGCTCAGTCTCCTTCTTGGACATACTACTGGTGCCTAGGGCCAGTGTGGACAGCAAACAAAGAATAAGGAATGTAAATGTATGGCTCGGTGAATGGTGCAAGGCCAAGGAGTATGGGTTGGTGGGAGACTGAGGTACAACCTGGGAGGGCAAGGAGTTGTATGCAAGGGACAGGTTCCAGCTTAGCTCAGAGGGAAAAGAGGTCCTGCAGCTTAGAGTGGCAGAATTTATCCACTCCGGGTGGGGTTTAAACCTTTGAGGGGGGAGGGAGGAGGCTGGCCTTCTCCCGCTGGCGGGGAGGAGGGGGCACAGGGTAGGATCACCCGATAGTGCATGAGGGGGGCCTTGTAGGCAGGGATCAGGGAGACCTCAGGGTGGGGTGGGGTGGGGTTGAGGCAGTCCTGATTAACACCAGGAGCATGGGAAACAAGATGCCAGAGCTTCAGGCGCTGATATTGGAGGGAGGAGTGGATGTGGTGGGTGTCACAGAGACTTGGGCCACTTCCAGACATGATTGGGACCTAAACCTACTAGGGTACACCATGTGCAGAAGGGATAGGGTGGAGGGAAGGGGAAGGGATAGCTTTTATCATTAGGGATGGCATAGGGATAAGTAAGATTGAGGAAGCAGGGGATCAGGTGGAGGCCTTATGGGTCACCCTGCAGGCTCCAGGGGTGAGATGGTGAAGATGGGGGGTAGTATATAGATCACTCGGGCAGGGAGAGGAACAGGAGGAAGGCCTAGTGGTTAGCATTAAGGATCACTGTGGTAGGGGACAGGGCAATACTGTGGTGATGGGAGACCTGAATATGCCAGGAGCAGATGGGGGAACTCTGGTATCCTCATTGAGCAGGAAGCAGTGCTTGCTGGACATCTTCCAAGATGCATTCCTTGCCCAGCTGGTGACTGATCTGATGAGGGAGGGGCACATCCTGGATGTGGTCCTGTCAGACAGAGAGCTCATCAGGGACCGAAGTGCTAGGGACCCACTGGCAGGAACTAATCACGCCATGGTTTGGTTCTCCCTTGGCCTAGGGGGTTGGGTAGAACACACAAAAATGACAGTGATTGATTTTAGAGGGGCAGACTTTGGGGGGATGGAGCGGATCCTTAGGGGCTGCCTAGAAGAGATCAGGTCAAGCATGGGCACTGAGGCCTGGTGGGACTGAGTTGGTGGACAAGGGAGGTCCAGGATGTAGTGAGGGGGAAAAAAAGGCTGCTTATAGCCGATACAAATGTTCTCAGGGAGCTATATCTGAGGGGGAGTACGATAAGGTTGCCAGGAGGGTTACCAGGTTGGTGAGGTCAGTCAAGACGGGGGCAGAGCTGAGACTGGCACAGGGATTAGAAGGGGAAGGGTTCTTCAGATATATCGGGAAAGAAGAAAGGAAAGGAGCAGATTAATAGGTTGAGGATGGGAGTGGGTGGGTGGGTGGGTGGAGGAGGCGGGGAGAAGGCAGAGGTACTAAATGACTTTTTCCCCTCAGTCTTTACAAAGGAGGATGGAGAGATGGCACTGCAAGGGGAGAAGGAGGGGGGACCATCAGATGAAGAGGGGGAAATGGATGTTGAAATCCCCAGTGGGAGGGAGTGGAAAGCCCTCAAGGCTCTAAGAGGGGGATAAAGCACCGGGCCCTGACGGGATTCATCCTAGGGTGCTTAATGAGATGGTTGATATGCTGGCCACACCCCTGGCAGACCTATTTAACTCCTTCCTGCAATCAGGATGGGTGCCTCATGACTGGAGGATGGCTCATATCATGCCTATACACAAGAGCGGCTTGCGAGATGAGCCGGGAAACAATAGGTGGGTTAGCCTGACGTCGGTAGTGGGCAAAGTGATGGAGTTACTCTTGAAGGAGAGGCTGGAGGGGGTTGTGAAGGCATGAGGTCACCTAGATGATCACCTGCCTAGCTTTGTTAAGGGCAAATCATGTCAGACCAACCTGGTGGAGTTCTATGAAGGGGTGATGAGGGCGCTGGTTCAGGGCAGGCCTGTGAATGTCCTCTTTCTGGACTTCACCAGGGCATTTGACTCGGTGCCACATCCCGGGCTACTGGGGAAGCTGTAGGATATGGGAGTGGAGAGCAGAGGGTCAGATGGATAGGAAATTGGCTAGCAGGGTGGGTACAGAAGGTGAGGATGGGGGAGGAGTCTCATTCTCTAGAAGAGTCATTTGTGGGGTCCCTCAGGGGTTAGTACTGGGCCCACTCCTGTTTAACGCCTATATCTCAGACATCAGAAGCAGTATCAGGAGTGGGATGAGCCTCTTTGCTGATGACTCAACATTGTGGTGGAAGGGGAGGAGGGGAAGCTGGCTCTGCAGGAGGAACTGTAGACTTTGGGGAGGTGGTCAAGAGCATGGAAGCTAAAGTTTAATGCTGGGAAATGTAGGGTTCTGTACCTGAGGGCCAAAAACCCAGCTCATATATAAACATTGGGGGAAGACACTGCAGGTTTCTAGGTGGGAGAAAGAACTCAGGGCAGTGGTGGATGCCAAAATGAATAACTCAGAGCAGTGTAGAAGAGCTGAGGCCCAAGCAAATAAAATGCTGGGGTGCATAGCCAGGGGGATAACTTCAAGGAGTCGAGAGGTGCTCCTTCCGCTGTACAATTGCCTGGTTAGACCACACTTCGAATGCTGTGTGCAGTTTTGGCATTGCTACTTAAAGAGGAATATTGCTCTTCTGGAAATGGTCCAGAGGAGGGTGACCAGGATGATAATGGGACTAGGGGAAAGGCCCTATGAGGAGAGACTGGAGGACCTTAACTTGTACTTGCTGAAGGAGAGAAGAAACAGGGAGGATATGATAGAGGCCTTCAAATATCTCAAAGGAATAAATAGGGTAAGTCTTGAGGGGGTGCTTCAGCTGAGGGAGGTGGAGGACAGCATAGGTCACTCAATGAAGCTGGACAGGGGGAGTCTGAGAGGGGAAACAAGGAGATGCCTCTTCACTGAGAGAGTGATGGAGCCCTGGAATTTGCTGCCTGGGGAGTTGGTGGCTCCTGCAACTGTGGATGGGTTCAAGAAAGGCGTATCAGGGTATCAGGGGAGAGTGCAACCCAGAGCCCCGCTTGGGGATGGGGGACCTTGTAGGGAGGGAGGGGGAGTGGCAAATAACAGTGCCCTGGGAAGGCACTTATTATTGAGTAGACTTGAAAGAACATAGGGCCCAACCTGCTGGCTTCTTAGAATGTTAGTATGTAAGTTAGTATTTATTCACAAAAAAGGGGATAATATCAATTATATCAATAACACCTTGCTGTCTGCCAGACAAACTGGCTTAAGAGCATCGGTCCATCTAGCTTCATGTTGAAGCAACCTTTTAACTCTGTTGCCCCCTTAAGGATGTGGTGGCATTTGTTCGATGCCCATAAAGCACAGTTCAGATGAATCACTTTTGTGATACCTTTCAAAGTAAATTCCCAAAGGGGTATTAGGACTGGCTCTGAGCACTGAACGGAAGTGCTCCTGGACACATTCCTGTAGCTGGCATATCATAGGTGCAACAAAGATATGTACAGGAGCAAACAAGGACATAAACTACAAATAAGGTGTTGCAGTTAATAAACTGCCTTATCTGTGCAAGACGAGGCAGTTGTACTCAGTGACAAAAGTTACTGGGTGGTTGTCAGTGTCATTTTGTTTTTATTATGTCATCAAAAGATTAGTTCTGTCTAACTGTCTTGTCCTTTATTAAGCATTAGTAAGGAGATCCGCACAGTAACCTCTTGCTAAGAAATGTTCCTTCAATTCTGCAGCTTGAACATCATAAAGATCAGGTCGGAGCAGTTCTGTTGCAGTCTTATGAACTGCCCATGGGTAATGCCATGCTTAAGATGGTAAGGGTAGGCACTTACTGCATGCAACAGAGTGTTCCCCAGCATTGGTGTGTGATATATCTAGGGATAGATTACTGTGCCATTTATCCTATGTCTCTCACTGTAATTCTTGCTAACAAAATTATTTAAAGAAACATCCTTACGTCTGTATTATATAAATGTGTAGACATTTGTTCTGTATTGTGATGTACATTCTGTATTTTAAAAATATTTTTATGATGATACTGTTTGTTAAACACCCAGGTCATGTCTGAAAATTTACCTTTTGGTCCAGTGTACCTACTCTACCTGCTAAACAAAAGAAAAATAAATAAGTATGTCTTAGACCACATTGTCTGGCCATTGCCAGCTGAGAGGTGGAGATCTCAGAAAGTAATAATAGTAGGGGCACATGTCTGGGTAAATGTCATGCCTGTCTCATTGGTATTCATAACATTTATGAAGTGTGTTGTGGTTTCAATGTTACCATGCCAGTTGATTAGAATATCATCAATAGAAAGAGAATCTGGGACTGATATTGACTTCCGTCTGAGTTAAACACCATGGCTCCCTCCCAGCAAGCCAAGAAAAGGTTTCGGTAGGAGACAGTCAGGCAAACAACTCCAGCACTGCCCACTGTAAAGAATAAAGAACAAATTAATAAGCAAAATAGAAGACTACTTTATTCAAAAGTGTGCATAAAACCTCTTACTAAGAGAACAGGTGGACACCCACTACCTCCTACCGGTCTCATCAGAAGGTGTAATCAGGAAGTGGTCACCACATTGTGCAAATGTCAATTTAAACAAAGTGCTTTAAAGAGCTACTGACGCCTCAAAGAAAACGATAACATTGTGGTGTGCAATGATTCAATAGCCATTGTAGCCTGCAGCCAGTTCTGTTCTGTCTGTAACTCTCCACAGGATGCCCAATATTTGCGTGGTATTTCTAATAAAAGCTTGTAGTGTTGGAACCAAATGTCATACATGTTCATCTAGAAACCTAGAGAGGGTTTCAGAAAAAGAACCTATTCCTGAAACAATTGGGTATCTGGGGGGGAGGGGGTGGCACCAATGTCTTATGGACCTTGGGTAACATGTAAATCATTTGTCTAATGGGGTGGTTGGCAATCAGGTAATCCCGGGTTTCTTATGAAATGACATCTTTATGGTACATTTCTAGCATGTAAGAATCAATTTCCCCCTTAAAGGAGGTTCTCAAATCTGATTTTAAACCCACATAAAAGTCAGTGTTTGAAAGTTGTCTATATACTTCCTGAGAGTATGCATTTTTTTTCATTCACACCAATGACCCCCGTTGACAGGTTTAATAATTAGATTATAACTTTGCTGAAGTTCAATAATCGCTGCTCTCTTTGCTGAAGAAACATTGGCATAGTTGATTTCTGCCAATTGTTCACCCGGTCTCTCCAGTTCATTGATCACAGCCCTGTCGAATGTTGAAACAGCCGGATTATATGGTGGTATGAAACAGGAGGGTTCCCTCAATGTGCTGGTAAGATCAATAATAGAATCAACAAGATTTTTAGAGTGTTCAGGCTCAGACAAAATGTTATCAGCAGAGTCATGTACTGAAATCCCATTTCAGAATCTGTGTTTCTTTTTGAAAAAATGTCTTAAGATTCAATTTCCTGCAAAACTTTTTGATATCTACATAAAGGTTGAATATGTTAACAGTACAGGTAGGTGTAAAACTCAGTCCTTTGTTCAATAGGTATCCTATCAGGACACCAAAGCTGAGGGTCTTCACATTCACGGACCCGGCTTCAGTATCCCGAAATGAGGAGTGTCCTCATTTCTGCCTAGAAACAAAATTGCATTTTGCTGGGCAAAATGCTAGGTTACACCCATGGAACATGGTTCTGCCTGGCATAACCTTTTGAGCGTGGCTGAGCAAGGTGCTGTCCAAGCTGCTCCATGGTGTGGAGCACTAATGCTCCTGCAGCTCATCCAGCAGGTTTTTGGAGACAGGGTTCTGTTCCCAGTAGGGGAACAATTATCTGCAAAAAAATGTATTTTTGCATCCCGCTCAAACTTTACTACCAACTCCAAGGTCCACTCCTCGTAGTTGATTATTTTAGTTAGGAGGTGTGGGGGGCAAAGCCCCCCACATAACCCAAGTCCCCATCGGGATTGTGAAGTTTGGTCTCCTGACCGCAGTATAGTGTAGGTTGGGAGACTGAATTCCAGGAATACATAAGTATTCCATTAAAAATCTGTAATTGTGCCTCACTCAGTTCAAAATGTGTCAAACTGATAATATTTACCTCGTTTTGTTCCTGTAGGATCTGCTGACCATCATTTTCACTTGCTCTGTTTGTTGTGCCATCCGTTAATATCACTGTTGACTGCTGCCTGTATTGCCTCGACTTGCTGTTTCTTGGACCCCTTCTGGTTTGTTTGTGGTTTTGTTTATCCCTTGAAGTTGAACCATCCATGGGTTGCTTCTCGGTACGGAACCCCCATTTGAGAAAATACAAGGCACAATAAAAATATTAATTCTCTGTATTTGCCACTATCCATTATTCTTTGTAATTGCTCTGTAATTTCTCCCGGGTCATGCCTGAAAATAGTCATCTCTATGGTTAGTGCACTTACCCAGTAAACAAGAACTAAATAAATAAATAAAAAGTCAATAGTTCACCAGTTTAAATAAGCATGTGCCTAGGGGAACCAATAAGCATGAGTTTTCCTTTTGTGGGATAGAAAAGGTGAGGGTAGGACCAAGGGGGGGACCTGGATGTAAAACTGGGGGAAAAGTATTTTGTATATTGATGTTAGGAACAATTAATATGTCTGGGCTCAATGATGGGGTTGAAATGTCAGTTTTCCTAAGGAAATATAACTATTATGTATTTAATTCTATATGAATGTATATATAAAATATTTTTCCTTTTTACTGACTTGTGAAATCCTATACAGTCTATGTTTTCTATGTACCTCTGTACATTAATACAGCACATGCTTGTTTAACCTGGTGAACTATTTCAGAATCAGTGTTTCTTTTTGAAAAAATGTCTTAAGATTCAATTTCCTGCAAAACTTTTTGATATCTACATAAAGGTTGAATATGTTAACAGTACAAGTAGGCATAAAACTCAGTCCTTTGTTCAATAGGTATCCTATCAGGATACCAAAGCTGAAGGTCTCAACATTCACGGACCCAGCTTCAGTATCCCGGAATGAGGAGTGCCCTCATTTCTGCCTAGAAACAAAATTGCATTTTGCCAAGCAAAATTACATTTTGCCTCCTGTGAATTAATATTTTTATTGTGCCAATTATCTTCTCAAATGGGGGTTATAGTTAAAACTTTCCTTCTCCAGATATTTTGTATGTCTAATTGATAGTATATTTACTGTTTACTGTTTACTATGCATTACGATAGGAGGAGTTATATAACTGTATGACTATACAGATTTATCTTTCTGATGTACGTGTGTGACAGGAAGATCCTACCACTCTTTTTTTAATTCAATATACTTTATTATTTTCACAATATAACAAACAACAAAAAGAAAAAACAACACAAGGGAAAAACAGTTACAATAAACACAGACAAACAAAGTTAATCTAATCAGAACAAACTATTACATACAAAATCCCCCCCCTACCTCCCCCCAAAAAACCCTCCCAGATCTGCACACTAAAGGAAAAAAGAAAAAAGAAGAAAAAACAAAATAGACCAAGACAAGGGCACTATAGGATTAAATAGGGACATTAATAAACCACTACGGTTTCCATAGGGAAAGCAAGGTCATAAGGGGCTCCCAAGTAGTCTGGTAGTATTGGGGCCTATGCTGCAAAGTCGCAACGTGTTTTTCTAACTGGATAGCAAGGAGGATTTCACAGAACCATTCTAAAGTCGTGGGGAGTGAATCCTTTTTCCAGTGTCGAAGCATAACCAGTTTCACAATGGAAGTGACTAGAGTCAGATGGGCCTTAAGCAATCATGGTGTCTCTGGAGGATATATATAGACAGAAGGCAGAATTCAGGGGTAAATAAGGTGTCTAAATCAAGGATGGGGTCTAGTACTTGTTGAATTGCTTTCCAGAAACTCTGAGTGCAGAAACATTCCCACAACATGTGACAGAGGGAGCCTGGAACCTGTTTGCATTGGAAACAATCTAGGAAAGGTACAAGTTCAGCTCTGTACAATTTGGGGGGAGTATAGTACATATTGTACATAATTTGATATTGAGCAAGACTTAACCTGTCTTGCTTAATATATTTGTAATTCGTGCTCCAGACTTTAGTCCAAAATTCTGTTTCTGCCGGTAAGAAACGTTCCTGCACCCAGTAATAGCAGATCCCAGTTGGGAGGCCATGGTCCAAAGCTTGAAGCTGTTTATATATCCTCAAAACTGCGTGAGTGTTATCTGCTTCCTGAAAGATTTGTAGTAGCCCATGAGAAGATTGGTTGAACCAGTCCTGCTTGCTATTAAAGGATACTATTGCATTCCTAATTTGCATGTATTTAAATGTATCATTGGAGCTAAGCTGAAAATGAGTCTGTAGAGTCTGAAGAGGAACCACAGTGTTATCTTGCAGAAAATCTGCTAGAGTACTGTGCTTAAGCCGTGGGAGGAATGAGGATGGGATGGGACGATGGTCAGTTTGGAAATGTAAATTACGGAAGAGGGGTTGAGCAGCCAATAAGTGCCAGCTCACTGAGAGTTAGTAATGAATTTGCTGTAGGGCCTTGAGTGACCAGGCAATTGGGTTAGCTTTAAGTGGATGAGAAAGTCTGGAGGGTTTCGTATATACCAAGGTGACCAAGGAACTAGCTGCACTATGCATTAAGTCGCATTCAATATTCAACCATGCAGGGATATAAGCACTTCCCGTTCTTAAAGAGTCTGCTTTATACCAGAGGACTATTCTACTAAGGTGTTGAGCCCCATAATAAGTAAAAAGGGATGGGAGGGCAAGCCCTCCCTGCAGTTTGGGGGCCATTAACGTAAGGTACGCCCTTCTCGCTGGTTTATTCTTCCAGAGAAAATTATTAAACATTCTCTACAACCTCACAAACCATGATTTGGGAATATAAAGGCCAAGCATACCAAATGGGTATAAAAGCCTTGGCAAAACATTCATTTTAAGAATGCTGATTCGGCCCCACAGTGACAAGGGTAAGATATTCCATCTATTCAGGTCTGCTTGCAGAATTTGCACTAGGGCAGTTAAGTTTTCTTTAAACATGGAGGAAATGCTCTGGGTGACCTTGATCCCCAGATAGATAAGGGTTTGATATTCCCAGGACAAACCAAAAGCGTTACAATTAGCTCTGGTAGCCCAATGATTTAAAGGAAAAACTTTAGTTTTGGAAGAATTCAGCTTATATGCGAAGACTGTAGAGAAACTGTCAATTTCCTCTAAAAGAGTGGTAAGGGAGATCTCTGGCTCCTCGAGGTGTAACAGTGGGTCATCTGCGTAGGCTGATAATACATACCATTCCCCATGAATTTGTATACCCCTCAAAGAGGGGGAGGAAACGAGTTTATGGATTAATGGTTCGAGGTAACAGTTGAAAAGGAGCGGGGATAGGGAACATCCTTGGTGGATGCCTCTTTCAAGGGTGAATGATTGGGATAGATGCCCAATACACCACACCCAAGCAGTTGGGGTGGTGTATAAGACATTTGCCCATGTAAGAAAGGTATGGGGAATTCCAAAATGCTTGAGGGAGACAAACAAGAAACGCCAAGAGACCTGATCGAAAGCTTTCTCAGCGTCAACAGAGACGACGACTGATGGAACCCCTGACTCTCTTGACGCTACAATCAGATGCATAAGCTTCCTCATATGGTCTCCAGATAAGCGACCTGCCATAAATCCCACTTGATCACTGCCAATAAGCTCTCCTAGGATTGGGGCTAAGCAGTTAGCTAAAATTTTTGCCAGAATCTTAACATCTGAATTCAATAAATTGGACGATACTTTCCAGGGCATAGTGGGTCCTTATCTGGTTTAGGGATAAGAATGATGATTGCATCCAGGAAACTAGGGTCCTTTATCCCCTGATGAAACCACAGATTGAATATGTTCAT
The DNA here is from genome assembly GCA_016271365.2 of Neoceratodus forsteri. Lineage (NCBI taxonomy): Eukaryota > Metazoa > Chordata > Ceratodontiformes > Ceratodontidae > Neoceratodus > Neoceratodus forsteri. The sequence continues at coordinate 707,470,253 of CM028138.1, read as the reverse complement.
CAGAAGAGAGGAAATTTGCGGGAGACAGGCCTTATATAAATTATTGGGTAAACTGTCAGGGTCTTGTCTTGAGGCAGCTGTGTAATAGCCTTCTCCACTTCAATTAGGGTAATTGAAGTACCAAGCCATTCTGCCACATGTGAAGATAGGGTGGGGAGATTAGCAGAATGCAGAAAGTCAGTGATTTCTTGGTCGGTCGCAGCTATTGGATTATCAGAGGAATAGAGTCCCTTATAGAAGTCACCAAAGGCTGCTGCAATATCTTGAGGATGAGAAATAATGTGACCATCTAGGGAGGATCTCAACCCTGGAAAAAATTTGGACATTTCAACTTGTTTTAATCTAAGAGCAAGAAGCTTCCCTGCCTTCTCCCCAGATTCCAGGTATTTCAGTTTGGTGTGGTGAATGGCCAACTCAGCTTTCTGTGCCATCACGTCATAGTAGGATGCTTGAAGGGGATGAAGCCTTGCCCAGTCTTCTGATGGTGACGTCTTATGCAATGTGTGTTCCGATTGCTGTTTTTCATTTAACAGAGAATCTAGCACTAGTCTATTTTTCCATGCTTGGGTGGCAGCAATGCGTATAAAGTTACACCTTAGGGAGCATTTGAGAGTGGCCCAAACTATATCAATCCTCTCCACAGAGCCCAGATTAGAGTCTAGGAAGCCTACTATGAATTCTTGGGTAGAGGTTAAGGTCTCTGGGTGCTTAAGTAATTGCGTGTTAAGTCATCAAAGTAAGTCTCTCCAAATCCCAGGCCCCAGCACAAGGGAAATGCTGACTGGGGAGTGGTCTGAGAGTACTCTGGGATAAATAAGTGCATCGAGGATGCCTGGGAGGCAGAAAGAACTAACCAGCCAATAATCTGTTTGGGAAAAAGTGGCATGCGGAGGGGAGTAGTATGTAAACTGTCTTTCCTCTGGGTTTAGGGTCCGCCATATATCCACAACACCAGCCCTGGATAGGAGGTCCCTAAGGGCTCGCTGTGCAGGGGAGAGTCCAACCTTTTTACTATCTGAACGATCCAAATCTGTCCTTGGAACAAGGTTCCAATCCCCACCCAGAATAGTCAGAATAGGTGAGCCTAACACCACCTGGGATAGTAGTTGTGTGAACAAAAAGGGGTGAGTCCACGTTTGGGCCATATATGGAACCGATCAGAATTGGGGTAGATTCTAAAGTGCCCTGTACTATACTATAGCGGCCTTCTGGGTCGTACCATTCCTGAATTTTAATGAATGGTACAGTTTTGGCAATCAAGATAATAGTACCTGCACGCTTAGTTGAATTGCCAGAGCCGAAGACTTGTCCCACTCAGCCCCTATTTGAAAAGGGGGATATCTTCCCTGGGTAAATGGGTCTCCTGTAAACACGCAGTCCCAGTCCCTAGATGTGCAAGATGTTTAATAATCATAAACCTCTTGTGTTTACGTTGTGCTCCTTTTATATTCCAGCTCACAAATTTGTACGGTCCACCCATTAACAGCAATCAGTTGGGGGATAACCTAGTAACCAGCTAGATTCAACTATAATACCGTAAGTAATGCCCCATAAAACCAGAGTATGCAGATCCATCCAACCCCCCATCAGTTTAAGGTTCACATCTATTAAAAGGAAGTAAAGGGGACACCATTGTCCCTTGAGAACGAGTGAAGAAAAACCCTCCCTCCACCCTCCCACACAAATTAAACACTTTAAACTACCCAGGTTCTAATAATCAAACTCCAATTGTACAATGTGGCACGTGATTAAAGTTCTTCACTGCCTGAACAAGATCAACTCACCCCCACCCCCCAATCCACAAAAAGTACACTATTTGAAGATTATTCCTCAAAAACAATCGAGGGTTTTATCATTACTCCCCCAGAGAACGAATAGGTAGTTCTACCCCTAACCGCGTGAGGGGTGACAAATTACTAGTCATGGTAGCTTGAGGAGCAGTAGTTGTCTGAGGAGCGGTAAACTGGCTGCTCATTGAGTACACTATCCTGCGTGTTAATAACCACAGAAAGGAGCAAGTAAATAAAAAACAAACCTGAAGTTTCAATAGTCACTCCCTCATTTACCCAAAGTCACCCTCCAAACAAGAAAACCCCTCATAGTCCATGGCCTTTAACTGTCCACATTGACCACTTGATCATGTGAAGAGAGTCTTAATCTGCAAAGAAAGCCCTTTCACAAATGCAGAGATGAAGCCTGAAGTGACCAGTGAAGTCAATAATGTAGAAAAGGGGAACGGAGGCCGAGTAACTGTCCAATGGAGATTACATTGCACCAAACACAGTCTGCTGTAAATTCCGGGTGCCGTTCACAATATTAACAACATAGAGTCTCCTATTCCGCAGCAACAGGAAAAAAACTTTTTAGGTCCCATGCCATGACAATGCATACCATTAGCCAGATTGGAAAACTCCCAAAAGAGTCACAGTCCCAACAGTCGAAAGCATACACTCCCTTCTAGCCAGATCGCATTGCCAAATCAAGAAGGCCCTTTTCACTTAAAAAGGTCTGGAAATATGGTGCGGAGCTCCTCCGTGGCCTGTTTGGGTGATTCTAGAGTGATCCACTTGTCATTATGCTTAACTTGGAGGATTGCAGGGTACTTCATTCGAAAGGCTTTCCCAGCAGCTATCAGGCGAGATACCAAGGGGAGAAATTCTTGCCGCTTGAGTCTAACCAATTGGGGTAGATCTTGAGACAATTGGAGCTTGTGCCCTTCCCACTGAATCTCCTGTACTTCCTTAACTTTGGCCAAAATGTGCTGCTTGTTGAGAAAGTTAAGAAGCTTGAATACTATGGGCCGAGGAGGTGCCCCTGGTTGCGGGGGTACAGAGATTGATGTGCTCTTTCAACCACGTAGATGGTGTTGTTAGGCAAGGGCCTGCTATTTTCTCACAGAGCTTTTGAATGACTAGGATGGGGTTATTGCCCTCTTCCTTCTCAGGCAGGCCAAAGAGAATGAGATTATTGTGCCGACTGCACCCCTCTAAATCCTCTAGCTTGTCCTCGATTCTCCGGATCCTCTGTCTTAGCATGAAGGAGTCTAGATCTGCTTTCTCCCTCCATTTCTCCACAGAGATCACTCGCACATCTATGTCTCCCACCCGGGAGGTGAGTAACTCAAGATTAATATGGATTCGCTGCACATCTCCTGAAATTGCAGCAATGGAATCCTACAGAGGCTGCATGATTTCCAGGAAGCGTTCCTCCGATAATGCTGTGGTGGCTGCAGCAGGCTTGGCAACTGCAGTCATCTGCGCTTTAGGCCATTTTGCAGCCTTGTATTTCTTGGGTGAGGGAGGTGGAGTGTGGTGTGGTGGAGCCTTCCGCATATCTACTTCCATCCCAATCCATTTGCAGTCATCTCTGGAGAGTTTCCCACAGTGAAAGCGATCAAAATCGTGAGTAGAGAGTGGCAATAAGAGGCAAAATCTGTGGGTTTAGCGTGGAGTGAGGAGAAGTTGCGACTCACAGTCAGGCAGCCATCACATGACCCCTCGATCCTACCACTCTTGAGGACTGATCTTTTTATTTAATCTGTTGCAACAGTTCTTCTGTTTCTTAACCTAATCTATCCTTTACAATTTCTAGTCCATAAGGTTGGCCACCTGTGGGTGCCCCCTCCCCTTTCTTGACTATGTTATAGTGTCCTCTTTAATTTTCCTTTTCCCTCTCAGGTCCTCATACAGGGAGGTTATTGTGGTGGCTTCCGAGCTGATGTAAAACAACAGGCTGTGTTCCTCATTGTTGAATTTAGTATGCAATAGCGCTATGTCATAAAATACCTTGATGTATATGCCTTATGTGTATGAAGCCTGTAAATGTTAAAAATACCATGGCACTAGGTGTTTTTGATAAAGATAAAAAGTTACCAGGGGACTGTATTATAAAAATTAAGTTAATGGGGTAGAGATATCAGAAAACCCTCATTGTGTTATTTAAATGCGTATAAATTACAAATTGTTTGAGAGGCCCTTTGGCATCATGCATTCCTGCTTTAAGCTGAACCAGCCTAAAATTTCATAGTGATCTGCATATACATCCCATAATGCTTTGCATTATAGGGGTATGTGTGATGTTGTGTTTCTTTAAAATTTGGCTTTATTGCCAGTGCCCTGTGGGGTAACCCTTGCTTCAATGATTCTGCACTGAAGTTATTTGTCCTTCACTTGTTTGGTGGTTCTTCTTTTTTGAGCTCCCTATCAACCAAACACACAACACCAATATAGGGAATAAAATAATTTTCACTAAAGAGATAGATCAGTAGATCAGTGGGTCAGTAGATGCTGACTAAGTGCAGAGAAAGGACATGCATAGTTTGTTGCTGCAAGCTGATATATTGAAAAATGATATGCCATTGCTTAAGGCTATCCTCTGTGTTTTAAATAAACATCACACAGAGATTGTGTGTTGAACCTGAAGTTCTGTGCCTGGTCCATCTGTTATCCCTCAACCCCTCCACAATGTGGTGTGTTCATTTTTTCTGTTCTTTCTATACTGTATTTATTCAGGATGTTTGAATAATGTTGTATTTTTGTAGGTATTGGCAGTACTGTAGATATAAATGTTTTTAAAAGAGGGTATTAATTGCATACTATTGCTAACGCATCTCTTTTATGAGCATGCATTTATATGTACCCCTTTAAGCACTTTGTTTAAATTGATGTTTGCACGATGTGGTCGCCACTCCCTGATGATGCCTTCTGGTGAAACTGGTAGGAGGTAGTGGGTTCTGCTCTCCTGTTCTCCTGGTAAGAAGTTTTATGCACACTTTGGAATAAAGTTATCTGCCACTTTGTTTATTAATTTGTTCTTTCTCTGTTCCTTATGGCGAGTGGTGCTGGAGTTGTTTGCCTGGTTTGCTACATGATTCTCAACAGCACACTCAGAATTGAGGCATTTGTTTGTGCTGGCTGTTGTGTCGGAGGGTGGGAGCCATAGTAGTACAGTACTAGTCCCCGCGGCTGTACCACAGGTTTGCAAATAATAACTGTGATCAAATGTGAAGTAATTACTTGTCTCAATAATGAATCCAGATAATTAGGTAGCAATTTGACAACTAGCCAAAGTGTGATAGAGTGAAAGGAGGCCCAGGCTGTGTTGTATACTAGTGTACAGCCAGTGTTGGAATTACATGGGGGCATTCCAGGACTCAGCCCCCTTAGCTCTGAAGTGAGTGCCAGTAGCTCAGGCATCACTGCCATACACGTATAATGGGAAGGGAGCTCAGTTTAAAGATAGGACTCATTGGCTCCCCTAGCTCCCAAAGCTCATAAAATGTAATTCCAACACTGTGTACAATGAGACAGTATCCATTGACAACCAAATGTACTCAGGACCAGACCAGTCCCTCATGTTTGGACAAAATGTCCATGGAATAATGTATGTAGGAGGGTTGGATTATAACAAACTGTTTGAGGAAGAAATCCATGAAAACAGTCACTTTTCAGTGAATGATGCCTGTCCTGAAATTATGGGCCTGTCTGGGGGAACATTTTGGTCCTTGTAGACCTTGGGTAAAACATAAATCTGAGTTACAGGATAGTCCACTTTCATGAATTCCACTTTAGATTTTGTGATGTGGCCAGCTGCAAGAGTCCTGTAAGACAACAGCAGTGCACAGCTTCAGTCTTGCAGCTGGATATGCCTTTAACTTCCAACAGCTGGCGGTGTCCCCAGCAGATGATATATTTCTTGCTTGTACTGCTGTTTACACAGGATGACAATTTTACCTCCTTTATCAGCCAGTTTGACTCTGATGGTATTCCTATATTTAAAGAGTAACTGACGCCTTTGGGAAAACATCAGAAAACATAATATTTAGACACAATTAATTTTCTATTTCATATATACTCGATCAATTTCTGCTCTGTATTATGCATTGTTGAAGAAAGTCACACAAAATATGATTTTTTTACCCTTACAGTTCATCTGGCTTTATAGGATATTCCCTACTTGAAATCATAATGCTCTGTTGTAATATCACAGTCTGTTGCCATGGGGATACCTGATGTCACACTATTATGACATCAGGTTGGGAAAGAGCTGAAAAACCCTCAGGAGCAACCATCATGCTTTCATCCAAATGACCTCATTAATAAATAATAGGGGTAAGAATTGCAGAGCTAAGGAGAAATATAAGCTGCTTTGTGTCCAAATGTTATATTTTTCAAAGTTCTTCTAGAGGTGTCAGTGGCTCTTTAGGTTCTTTTACGGCTTTCCGTTCCTTGATGGTCAAGTTGTTTGGTTGAAAGTCCCATCTTGAATTAACAAGGTTGCTTATATCTTGGAGCATGAGGATTTGATATGTCATTAAGCCTGGTGAGTTAATGGCTGGTGGATTAAAAGTGGAACATGGTCAGAAGTTTGTTGTATGTGAGACTTGACTCAAGTGTAAATCCTGCACAATTTGTGTGTCAGAGGCTTGGCCTGTTGGAATCTCTGCGATTTCAGAATCTTGTGTCACATCTATATCTGATTCTGCCAAAAGCTCGGCAAAAGCTTGCAGATCTAATTTGAAGTCCTGTGAGGTTTTCACAGTGCCATGGCCCATATTTCAAATGCTATCACCCAGGATGGCTCCCTCCCGAACCCACAGGCAATTACAAATGTGGCAGTTGTAACATTTGTCATGTATATTCAAGGCAAACAATTTACACATCCCATAGGACATCACACTGTACAGGTAAAGATGTTTAACTGTAACACTTCAGTCATGGTTTATGTCCTTGTTTGCTCTTGTCCATGTATTTATACTAAGGTTCATACCAAGGGGTGAAGGAGCCGAGAAGGCAATTAGCTTTTTGTTCGCTCTACTGTTAGTAGTATCTCATTGTTGTATTCATTACATCATCAAGTTTTTCTTTTAATTTGTTTTCATATTTGCTTATTATTATATGCAAAGGTAGAGAGCTCCAGATGTTTACCACTCTGTTGGTGAAGAAACATTTTCTTTTTGTGGTGCAATAGTGTTTCCATACGCTCTGGCTCAGATATTCAAAAGGATTGTGCCATGCACAACAGAGATGCATCAGCGCAAGTCCAAAAATTCGCCATTCTGCAATATTCAGCGAGAGGCAGCTGCACCACAAATCGCAATGCGCAAGAGCACAATGGTAATGAATGCATGTGTAACTGAAGGGGGAGGAACCATGAATAAATGGCACAATGCGATATTCAACAGCATGCGCCATGTGCAATAGGGGAGCAAGCGGAGGTTGTGTGATAGTGGAAATTATCCAAAATAAAAAGGAACAAGAGAGAGGTGCAAGAACGCTATAGGGAAGCCAGAGGCGGTAGCAAGGTAAAAGTCACAGAAGAGAGGGAAGCAGTGAGTGGGACTGGAAAAGAGCAGGACAGGGCACACCTGGAAACATAGGGCAACAGGACAGGAGTGGGGAGCCTGTGCCACAGTGGACTGAGGGCAGTGGCAGTGGGCAGGATAGCCAAAGCTTGGAGGTGTTCCTGGTGCAGTTAGAGCAGCACAAAGGACAGTGAGGGGAATGGGATTACAGCTGCCGGGGGGGGGACTCAAGCCAGGGACATGGCCAGTGCCACCATTCAGATGGAGGCGGTAATGAGGGGTGTGAGAAGGCAGGCAGCAGGGGGGGCCGCGGCCGTGGAAGGGCCCATCGGCGGTATGCCCCCAACAAGAGGTACCGAGCCCACACCAGCTTCACACTACAGTGACACCGAGATTGTGGGCCGGTACCGCCTGAACCGGGCAATCCTGAGGAGGCTCTGTGAGCTGTGCAGTGATGAGATGCAGGCACCCACACAATGGAGCCATGCTCTGTCAGTGGAGACAAAGATAACAGCTGTCATGTGCCTCCTCACCACGGGCACCTTCCAGAGACCAACAGGGGACACAACAGACATAACCCAGTCAGCTGCATCATGCCTACTCACACAATTCCTCAGCACACTGCTGCCACATGCTTCGGAGTACATCCATTTCCCCAGCACACTGGCAGAACACACAGCACACATACAAGAGTTCCACAGGGTAGCACATATGCCTGGCATGCTCAGGGCCATTGACTGCACCCATGTGACCATCCGCATGCCACCTGGCCCGGAAGGTGCTGCGTACATCAACCGGAAGGGCTATGCCAGCATCAACTGCCAGGTGGTGTGTGATGCTAGGGGGTGCATAACCAATGTCTGTGCCATGCACCCTGGGGGAGCACATGATACCTTCATCTGGAACAAGTCTGCACTGTGCCACAGGTTCGAGAGTGGGGACATCCCCACTGGCCACCTAGTGGGTAAGTATGCAAATCATGCAGAATGACATGGATCTTGGGAGGGGCATAGTCAGAGGTGTCATGGGTACTGGTCTAGATGGCCCATGGCAGGGCGATGCTGATCACCAAACTAATGTCCATCCTCTACACACAGGTGACAGTGGCTATCCACTCCATCCCTGGCTGCTCACACCATACTGGCAGCCCGGGACCCCATCACAGCAATGGTACAATGAGGTACATGCCACCACATGCAATGTCATAGAGTGGGTGTTCGGGATGCTGATGGCATGTTTCTGTTGCCTGGACACGTCTGGTGGTGCCCTACAGTACAGCCCCTCAAAGGCCTGCAGGCTATTCCTGGCCTGTGGCATCCTGCCCAACATGGCCAACGACTGTGGGATAGCTGTAGAGGTTGAAGCGGGGGACAGCAATGGGGATGATGATGACGCTGGTGCAGATGGTGATGGGCAGCCCCCCTTCATTGAAGGGAACCCCAACTGATCCGGATGTCACAGTTGCACCGGGACACCATCACAGAGGAGCACTTCAAACAACCCAGGTAAGTCATGGTGCCATGTGCAACCACCAATGGCAAGGGCACAACCCACAAACACAGATGGACAAACCCCAGGGGCGCATGGCAGAAAGGGAATTGGCTGAACGTGGAACCGTACATGCCATCAGGGATGGGCAAGGCCTAACATGGCATGTGGTCATGCACACACACACATATGCCCCCCCACAAGACATGCACAAAGTGTAGGAGGCATGCTGACCCCAACCACCACCCCTAGCCACACACACATCCACAGACCACCACACTCAGTGCCCATCATTGTGCATGTCTCAGACACTGGGCACCATTGCACAGTGGCAGACAGTGCAATGCAGGCATCATCATGCACATGCCACAGCAGCCAGCAGCCGGGAGAGTGTGCACATGGGCCGTGTGTGTGTGTGTGTGTGTGTGTGTGTGTGTGTGTGTGCGTGTGTGCAGGGTCAGGTACCCCACCCATGCATTGCACATTGAACAACACACTGCACACAGGGCAGTGTCAGACAGTAGCCATGGTGGGAGACAGGTCAGTCAAGCGGCACAGTGTCACGGCTGCCACAGATGCGTGGACAGCCCTGCCATGACCTGCAAGCATCAACAGGCTGACCATTGGCCTCATGGGGTGACACTGATGGTCCCCCAGGGGTGCCACTGCGGTAACGAGACTGTGCTCGAGCAGGGTCTTCAGCTCACCAAACATGCCTTCACCAGGCATGCTCGGGATGCCCACAGCTGAACCCAGTGTCGACATGGAGGGTGTCGCACGATGCGGGACCGGGGGTGGACATGGCACTGGGTGGTGTCAGTGGCACATGGGCAAATAACTGTGTGCCCATTGTGGCCATGACAGCTGTGAATGCCTGTGTCTGCCTGTCAATGGCAGTGGTCACATCCTCCCACAGCCAGTCCATCCCTGCCAGGAGCAGACCGGTGTCCCTGCTGCGTCGCTCCTCTGCCTGGCACAGAACTGCACTGAGTGTATCCACCGCCATCACAAGCCGCAGCTACTGATCCACTGATTCATGGAGTATGCGGGTGTGCTCATCTAAGAGGTCATCTGCCTGATCGGCATGCTGTCCCTCATAGTGTTCACGGCCGTGCTGGGCTGCACCCCTTGAGGTTGGGTGCTGCACACCAGGGCCATGCATGGGCATGTCCACAGGCAGTGCACTGATGCCAGCCCCCGGCACTGTCCCCCCATCGCCATTGGCTGACTGCTGATACTGCCCCTCCACCTGCAGCTCGCCAGGGCTCAACAGTGCTGCTGCAGCAGCTGCAATAGCCCCACTGTCCTGGATGCACACCAGTGCTGCCCCATTGGTGCAGACAGGCACAGGCTGGGACTGTGATGTCATGCAGGCCTCCACGGCGGCAACACCCATGGCTATGCCCATGCTGTTACCTGCTATGGGGCCATCCTGCAGCCCACACATATCACTATCCATGATGTGAGCTCCATCGTCATCATCGGTGACGGATCCGGCACCAGTCAGAGTCGCAGCATGCTGGCATCCATGGACGCTGTCATGCTGGGACATGGGCAGGGCCTCCTACACACCAGCTCCACCAACTTCAGTTTGGACAGCCAGGTGGGCACACTGTCATCCTGACCCTCAGAAACCTGTGGAGGTGGATGGGTGCTCCTCTGTGTCCAGGGTATCACCCTCAGTGGATGAGCCCACCACCTCTGACCCATGTAGACACTCAGGAGCTGTAAGGGAACACAGTAGCATTAATGTCTCTTCCCTACCCTGTGGCATCCCACCCCCACACAGTGACAGATCAGGACCTACCATGCAGTGATGGGCTACCACCCATCTGGAAGCCACCACCTGGAACACCCTCTAGGGCACAACGCTGCATGCTGTCAGCAACCCACTCTTCCTGTGGTGTCAGGCGTGGCACGGCCGGCTGTCCACCACCAGTCACAGCCCGTGCTGCCCTGATGGCAGCCACCTTATCTTTTACCCTCCTCCTGTCCATGCCCACCTTCTTCTTGCACTCCTGCATGGACTGCTGGTGGCTGCCATGCTGGTTGATGGCACGCACCACCTCACCCCATGCCACAGCATGGGCCTGTGGTGTTCCCCACTGTCCACTGAGCAGCAGTTCCTGGTCAAGGTAGGCCTCAAACAGGGCATCTGATTCTGCCTTGGTGAAGTTGGGCCTCCTCCATCTCCCACGTCTCTGTTCCTCCTCCTCCTCCTCACGTTTGGTCATTATTGATCCTGTGGGAATGACAGGTGTTACCTCTGAATGTGCAGTCCCATGCATCTCCCACACACAACAGTCCACACTGGCAAACAGCATGCAACCCACCACAATAGACTGCAATACCAGACTATGGCCTCTGCAGCCCCATGTCGCATTTATATAGCACAAAGCATGTAAATGAGGTGAGGCGCAAATTTAAGTGGATGCTAATGCAGTAGCTGCACCATAGAATTGCTGATGAACAGATTTGCATATGCTGGTTGAAAATTGCGCTGTTGCGCCTTGCGTAATTGTGTTGAATGTGCTCAGGCACAGGCGCAGCTCTGTGACGTGCACAGTAGGCACTGCCCGAGTGCTGACACCAATGCCTGCTGCGCTGCTGACATGCTGAGTGCAGGAGGCAGTGCAGGGCATGGCCACCACTGTGCCAGTGGTGCTAGTGCGCTGTTCACATGTATGGCACTCTTGTCCTGGAACACTGTAGGCGCAGTGGTGCCACAGTGCGGTAGGCCACTGCAGGGCATCTCACACAGGCACCCAATCGCGCTACACACAGGGAGTACCAATCATGCTGTGGTGGTCCGTATGCAAGAGACCCTTGACCCTGTGCTCGACCTTTGCCCCCAGGCGTCACGCGTCCACATGGGTGCACCCCTATCACGCTGTTCGGTGACAGCACAATGGGAAATGGCAGTGCTGTACCATGCAGCATCTGCACGTGGCAGATGTGGCTACAGAGCACCATTTTGTCTCCAAACTGATGCAGAGATGGCAAGATGGAGGGCTGCTGTGTGGAGCCAAGTGGAACTGGCCAATTTGGTGGCCATCGTGGAGCCCCATGCTGGGGCCCTTTTTGGAAATGACCCCCTCGACAGGGCCAGAAGTGCCGACTCGGAGGAGGTGGCGGTGGCACTGGAGGAGGTCACAGGACTCGCCCGGACATCGGACCAGTGTTGCCACTGATACAGGGGCCTCCAGCAGAGGGACCCAGACAGGCTTGCCCACCTGCGGGCACACGCCAGGCAAGGTGCAGTGCCATGACCAGGTAGGTGCCCCATCCATACACTGGTTGCGTCTGTATGGGTATCGCAGTGGGCATGTGTCTACCACATGGGGGGTGGGCCATCCAGTGTGGGCAGTGGTGGTGGTGGTGGGGGGGTTGTGGCATGGCTGGGCTGTGTGGGATCGCACACACCCAGGGGTGGGGGGACTTTGCTACTGGATTGTACTGATGTTCCCCTCTCCATGTTTGCATCCTAGGCCCTGAAGAGTGGCGCAGAGCCCGCGCTGACTGCCACCACTGGGAGGATAGGGGAGCTGGGCAACAGCCACACGCTGCTGGTCCCAACATTGAACAGCGCCCGGATCAGGCCGATGAGGGTGAGTGCCTTTCTTCCAGGATATTCTGTGCATGCTGTGTTGCAGGGTAGGCGACGGGGCATGGCCAACATCCATTGACACCACTGCCGTGCATGCCACACGGTACACTCAGCACTGTCCTGTGGCACTGCATGTGTGGGTGTGCAGCGCTGGTGGTCCATGTGTGCACCAGGTACATGGCTGTGCCACTGCCTTCGCACCTCATAGCCATGTCACTGTACAGCCAAAGTGGTGCTGTGCGGGACTTGGGCAGTGGGTGTGTGCAGCAGTCCACATGGCTGTGTGCACCTGGGTAGGCAGGTCATGTGGACACGACCACTGTGGGTGGTTGCACTCCATCACAGGGGCATGTCCCATGGCTGTATGCCGTGCACAATGGGTGGGCTGCAGGGGGATGGACATTCACACTTATTGACTCTGCTCCCTTGTCCTAGGTGGACAGAGGATGATGTGGCTGGAGAGGGCTGTGCAGGTGCTACTCCAACTTGCACGGGTGTCGTTGGGGATTTTGCAGAGGTTGGACCAGCACGGTGTCCGGAGGCGTCGAAGAAGGAGGTGCCACAGGAGCGGGGAGTGGGGTGGCCACTGAGACCTCCATGCCCCGAATTTCAACCTACCCCCCTGGACCCACCCTCACAGCCCTCCTTCCCTCTCCCATTTGTTCACCCCTGTCCCTTACCCACCCCCACCTGGTTTGTGGCCCTCACCCCCAACTAATGTATATAGCTGTATATAGTTTTATTGTACCTTTGAATATACATTTTTTTGTTATGCCTATTGTGGTGGTCTCTGATTTGCAGCGGGCTACACGTGCTCTGCTGCAGTGGTGTGCATGGCATCAGGGGTGGTGCAGTCATGCGGTGTGTGTGTGTGTGTGTGTGTGTGTGTGTGTCCATAGGGGAAGTGACTATGGTGTGGGTGTAGCTATCAGTCACTGTCTGTGGTTTGTATGTTGTTCCCTGTGCACTGGATGACTGTGTGCAGTGGTCCATGGTGCATGCACTGTGTCCATGGCACCCCTGTCAAACCGTCCATGGCCTGTGCAGCTGACACCCTTGCATGTCTGTGATTTGCAAAGTCTGCTGGCATGTCAGTGGTGGCTGTCCATGCTGAACAGCCACTATACCCAGCACAATGCCGGGTTACCTCCTGTCACTGGTATGGTGCACGTCTGCCTTGGGTGGCACTGTGGCCTCCACTGTTGTTGTTCCACCTCCATGTTGTCACTTGTGTCTATTGCAGGGGATGTACTCCACTGTCTGTCACTTGTGCTCCGGCCGCATGCTGGTGGCATACAGCTTCATGGTGCCTGCACAGGGTGGCTGGCACACCTGTGCCATGGAGGGGTGCTGGCCATGTGTGCACGGCTGCTGTGGCCACAAGCCAGTGGCTTAGTTGACCCACTACTGTGTCCCTGTGTTGGTGTGCCCTTGGGTATGGGTGGGTGTTTGTCTATGCACTGTGTTGCATCCTGTGTGGCGCATGCTTCCATGCAACACTGAATGTCTGCGCTGGCTGTTGTGGCCAGTGCTGGGATGGGGTGTGTCCTTGGGAGGGTGTGCAGGGTGCTGTACCACTGGTGGTGGGGTCCGGGGCATGCCCTGTCACATGTGGGGTACTTCGTGTGCCAACGCATGGTCAGTCTCTCAGTTGTACATTGGGGGGACATGCAGGGTGGCACTGTGTATGCAGTTGTTGCATCACTGTCTGCTGCTGCCCACTGCAGGGTGCTCATGGTGGGGCTGCCTTGCATGGTTCCATGGTGCACAGGGTTGCATTGTCACAGTGGGGGTGGTGGTATGCATGGAGTGTCCTGCACTGTTGGGCGCTACTCCTGAGCAGGGTGTATGGGGATCATGGTGCAAGGTGTGCTCTGCATTGGTGGGATGGTGTGGCACGGGATGGCCGGACATCCTTGTGTGCCAGTCACAGCTTGCCAGGGGATGTGCTGGGGTACCATGCCCCAGCTGTGGGATTGTTGCTGGTGTCCATGGGCCGGTGGTTCTTCCAGCTCTCCTCAGGATGTGTGGTGAATGGGGTGTGGGGGGCGATGTCTGTTCTGCTGTGTGATTCTCTACCCATCTCTACCATTGGTGGTGGACCCCTGCATCCTGTCCCTGCGCATCCCTGGTTGTGCTGATGCGCTGCTACCCTGCTCTACTGAGCATCCTTGGTTGTGCTATTGTGCATCACACCTGCTCCACTGTGCATCCCTGGTTGCGCCATATCACAGTTGGTGCGATATTCAGTCATGTGCCGCAGGCGCATCTTGACCTGCGCAGTGTTTGAATATCGCGCGTGTTGCGCATGGGCACACTGGACTTGTGCCTGCTCCTGCTGTTGCACACTTTTGTGGTGCAGTTTGAATATCTGGGCCTCTGTAGCAGATGTCCTCATGTCTTAGTTGTGGAAGGTTTAAAATGTAATATTAAGGTCACTCAGTGGCAATGGATTGTTCATTATTTTATACTTTATCAGTAAGTCTCCCGTCAGTGTTCTCAGTGCTAATGGGATTAATTTCAATGAACGTAAACCTTGTACATATGAATTTACCTCATAAGTTGTATATTAATTTGGTAGCCCTGTGCTGAACCCTTGCAAGTTGATTTTATTTGTCCCTCTTTATATGGGCACCATAATGTGGCCGTGCAGTCCAAATGTGGATGAAGATAAGCTGTACAAAGAGGCAGAATTACATTGTTTTGTTGTGAATTTGTGTTTCTTTTTATTGTCTATAGAACATGGTTTGCCTGGGCTATGACTTCATTACACTGTTTCTGTGTGTCCAAGTCAGATGTTACTAATACTCATAGATCTTTCTCATAAGTAATTTCAGACAGTTCCCAGTATATATGAAAACATGGGATTACTGCTACCCCTTCTTATTATGGAATTTCATTTTCCAGCATTTGCCCCTGGTATAAATCCTGTCTCTATTATCCTAGATGTTTTGTGATTGTACTGTGGTTGCACATGGCCCCCCTGTTCTGGAGTCATCAACAAATTCACATGTGCAGCTGTTCAAGTTATTAGCCAAATCTGATACGAATTTGTAGCAAATGAGTGGCTCCAACACAGATCTATACAGCACTCCACTGGTGACCCTAATTGTCTGGGACTCATAGTCCTTAATTTTTACTTTCTGGATTCTGGTCTGTAACTATCTTATTATGCATCTTCCCAGGGATGAGTCAGTGTTCTCCTTGAGCATTTTTTTGGATGATTGCCTAGTGGAGGACAAGGTCACATGCCTTGTTAAATTCTAGGAATACAACATCACGTGGGATATCAGTATCTAGGAAAGCACAAAAGGAAGAGATCCAGCACCTGCTATTTGCACCAACAATGTGCTCCACTCCAAATCTTGAAGTTAAAAAGCATAGTTTTATTATAACAAATTTAAAACAGAGTGCACATCTTACAGAACTATGAAAAGCTTCCCCACTGGGACTATAGATAACTCCTTGACATGTTTTTGCACCCTTGCAGGTGCTTTATCAAGGATGATGAAGTTCCAAATAATACAATTACTTTCAGATAGTAAGATCAGTACTACAATTAGACAGCATTAACCTTTACCCGTATGGGATCATGTTAACACAATGTATGTCTTCCTTCTCTTTGCAGATTGGGTAGGAAATACCCCTTCTGGAATGCTTCCTGTAATGATTTGGCAATTGGCTGGGCTTCCCTTAACTTATCATCACATTAGCAACCAATACAAGGAAGAAAAACAGCAAACGAGCTAAAAGATTGAATTCCATGGACTGATGAACAAGATATTATAAAGTCATGGTCGCAAATCTATAATGGACTTTGTTTGTTAATTGCTTGCAATATACTGTGAGGGGAACAGCCTGTTTGTCTATTAGTTTTAATCAGTTTTGCAATTTTATAAGGGGACTATGCATGGGTAAAAGATATGTTATTTATTGTGCTAACATGATCACATATAGATAATGGTTATTGCTATCTAATCATAGTATTGATCTTACTATTTAAAAGTAACTGTATTGTTTGGAACCTCACCCTTAATAAAGCACCCTCACAGGTATGGAATGGCATCAGGAGGTTCTCTGTAGTCCCTGGGGAGAAGTTTTCTATGCTCCTGTAAGATGTGTACTCTTTTTTAAATCTGTTATACTAAAACTGTGCTTTCTAACTTCAAGATTTGGAGTGGAGCGCATTGTTCGTGCAAATAGCAGGTGCAGGGTCTCTTTCTTTTGTGCTTTTTTTTTTTTGACCCAGACCCACTGCTAGTATTGGTACAGTTCTCTTGTCTTTTGTCTGGTATCTAGGAAAGTGCTTACATTCTAATAGAAGCAGAACAAGTTGGTGATACAGGATCTCCCTTTCTTTAAGCCGTGCTGAGTATTAAGTTCTGTATCTGGCTGTCCATAAAATCTTTACTAATCCTTTCCAATATTTTCTTGGGACCTAAGTAAGGTGTTTAGGTCTATAATTTCCAACTAAATGTTTACTGCCATTCTTATGAATTGGTGTTGCATTTGTAGTTTTCCAGTCAGATGCTATACTTCCTGTAAGTAAGGACTCTTGAAAAATATTACATAGTGGTTTGTGAATATACCCGCACATGATTTTTAACTTGCTGTCAAAGATGTTATTGTGTTCAGGCAATGATTATGTTTTTATTTGTGATTTTTGTGTGTGTGCGTGTAACTAATTCCTGTGTTATCAGGGTAGTCGTAAACTTGCATGTTGGTGGAATGCATGTTTTTCTTTTTATTTGGGGCATATATAGATCCAAAATAGTTATCAAAGAAATTTGCCATGTCAGTAGGTTCTGTAATTACTTTATCATTATATTTTAGTGGGCCTGCAGTATCCTTCTTTTAGAGTTTATGTAACCATAAAATTGTTCCCCATTAAATGTATTGGCAGTTTTGGCAATATTAGGCTCAATCCTCATCTTAACTTTCCTTATAGCTCTTTTACATCTGTGTTCAGTTTCCTTGTGGCATGTCCAATTCCTTTCAGTATTGTTCTTTTTGAAATTTACAGAAGCCCTCTTTGTTATCAATCATTTGATAGCAGAAGGTAACCATTTTGATCTAATTGCTTTACTCATATATTTTTTTAATTTTGGGAATGAATTTATTACTGTTTGATATGATATTTTTTTTTAAGATCTGCCATTTTTCCTCCACTGTTCTATTTGAGAATATAGTATTACAGTCTGCTTGGCTTAAGTGCTCATTTATCTCCTTGTCCCTAGCTTTTCCATATAAATAAGTTTCAATAGTTCTGTGCTCAAAGGAATGCTCTGTTAAGATGTTAAATAGTGTTTTGCCATGGTCACTATTTCCTATGGGTGCCAAAATGTTTACATTTTCAATAATGATGTCTGGGTTACAAAAAAAATAGATCTAAAATCCTATCCCCCATGCTGGTGTAGTGTCATACTGGGTTAGGCCTAGCTGTTCTATTTGGTGGAGAAAGTTTCTATTTATATAGTTGTGCTAGGTTGGAAACTTTACCACTTTATGTACCCCAAGCTGAAATCCCCCATTAAAAATATATTAGACAGTTTGCATACATTCTCAATTTCAAGTTAACCTGGTGGTGGTGTAATTACCTTAGGAGAGTCTGTAACACATGCCTGTCACTGAACCTGTAGCATTTTTGTGTGATATATTTATCCACAGTGTTTCATGCTTGCAGTCAAGGTTTTTAATTTTGTCAGTAATAGCAGTGTAGATAACTCAATTTTTAATGTAGAGTGCCACTCCCCCTCCCTGTCTCCCACTTGATTCCTACAGAACAGCTGATAACCTGGGATCTCTCTCCCCCAGGTTACATCTTCTGACCACAAAGATTTGAAATTGCCACTAAATTAAGTTTCTCCTTAATTATTAATGCATTTAAATGATCTAGCTTGTTGTTTAAGCTTCTGACATTTACAAATGCACATTTTCATTTGTTGATTTTTTATGTTGTCTTGCGCCTGTGCAAGAAACATGTTGTGGTAACTTCGGAATAGCAGGTTTTGGAGGTGCAGTCCTGTTGTGGCCTGTGGCACCACTGCTTTTTGGGGCTGGGCTCCATGGCATGAATTAGATTGCATGTTGTCTATGACAGCAGTACAAAAGCGTGTCTGCCACCTTGAAAGGTTTTAGCCTCTGCAATGAGGGAGCTCCACCTCATTGCAGGGTGTGCCTTTCCTGGTGTAAGTTTCAGTGTGACATGGTGGTGGCTGTGCCATCCACCTCACACAGTCCCCAGAAAAGCCAGCTTAGGGGGGTGCCCAATCCCCCTCTCAGCATCATCATGCTCCCCTCCCCAGTTCGTTTGCTGATGCGGTGCCCAGTCCCCATTGGTTCCAGTCCCCCCCCAAAAAACATGAAGGTGACATGCTGGGAGCCCACCCTAGTATGTCAAATATACCTGTAAAAACCAAAACCTTCCTGCAATGTTTTTTTCCCCCTGTAAAGTAAAAAATGGTCTCTCACAGTCTGTTGCCCCTCCTCAACCCACGCCCACCCACCCACTGCATTCCCACCTCCCCACACACACACACCCTCGCCCCATACTTACCTCCAGAGCCTGGTGCGACACTTTTCTGTGGACCGGGAACACGTCTGCACTCTTCAAAGCCGACCACAAAGTGAAAAAATGGCAGTAAGCTGTATAATGGCATAAATAGGGTTTTTCAACTTTGATGCATATCTCAGGCATTTTGGGGAATTTTGCCACCAGATTTCCAACATGGCGTTATTGAGACCCATCCTCATGAATGCAGTTACTGTCATGGCATTATTCGGTCCCAAAAGGTGATTTTGCGGTCACTGTACGGAATCACCCTTTGGGACCAAGTAATGAAACAACAGTGCCACTGTTCATGAGGTGGCCTCTCAAAAAAGTCTATGTTGCAAATTTGGTGAAAAAAATCAAAATATTATTGTTTTACAAGCGTGCATTGCGCAGTTTCCACGCACGCTCGTAACTTCACGAATCTGTAATATTTTCACTCCAAATTTTCAACATTGCCATTTTTTGCACACCTCCTTATGAACAGTACAGCTGTCATTTTTCGCATCCTGGCCAAAATGTGTTTTTGCACTTCCGGCGCAGAATAGCGTGATCGCTGTGGGAAATCAGTGTTCAGGACAGAGTAAGAAAATCACAGTGATACTGTTCATGAGCAGAAGTCCTAAAATGCCTGTGTTGAAAATCTGGTGACAAAAGTTCATTAAATGACTGTGCTATGAGCTTGCATTGCGCAGTGTTCACGCACCCTCATAATTTTTCACATTCTGGCCGAAATGTGTTTTCGCACTTTCGGCGCAGAATAGCATGGTCACTGTGGGAAATCAGTATTTGGAACAGATTAAGAAAATCACAGTGACTCTGGTCATGAGCAGAGGTCCTAAAATGCCTATGTTGAAAATTAGGTGACAAACGTCCATAAAATGACTGTTTTACAAGCGTGCGTTGTGCAGTTTCCATGCACACTCATAACTTCGATAATTTTTAATATTTGTACTCCAGATTTTCACTATTGCCATTTTTTCACACCTCCTTATGAACATTACAGCTTTAATTTCCCACATCCTATCTGAACTGTGTTTTTGCACATCCAGCGCGCAGTGGCGCAGTCACTGTAGAAAAACAATGTTCAGAACAGAGTAAGAAAATCACAGTAACACTGTTCATGAGCAGAGGTCCCAAAATGCCTATGTTGAAAATTTGGTGAAAAAAATCCATAAAATGACTATGTTACGAGCGTGCGATGTGCAGTTTTCACACATGCTCGTAACTTCGAGAATGTTTAATATTTTCACTCCAGATTTCCCACAGTGCCATCTCTTCACACCTCATTGTCAATGGTGCAGCTGACATTTTCATGTGGTGCAGAATGGTGCAGTCACTGTGGAAAATCAATGTTCAAGACAGATTAACAAAATCACAGGGGCACTGTTCATGAACAGATGTCCCAAATGCTTTCATGAGGTGAGGTCACAAAAAGGCCATGTTTTAAAATTTGGAGTGTAAATACCAACACACACCCAGGACGTTAGGGTTTCTACCCATTACATCTCACCCTGTACAGACTAACATGTATCAGGGGTGTGTCTTTGGATTGTCTGCTGTACTGCTCACACCATTGGTCCTTCACCTCCACCCTTCAGCCACTGACAGGCATCAAGGTGTGCCTTGGACTCTTCAGCCCCAAAGTTTAACCCATTCTCCTATGCTGCACCCATCTCAATGGACTTCCTTATGAAATGGGGTGAGCATAAGGCCAGATGACACCAAGGCACAATGCGACACTTGTCAGACTCTGCAGGGTAGGGTGAGATGAAATAGCATGAGCGTTATGGCCAGATGCCCAAATGCAAACCCCAATGCCTGTCACTCTCTGCAGAGTTGGGTGGGGTTGATGTTGGTTCTATTCTTCACTGCTACTTCTATTATGTGTCTCTCTAACTCCTCCACTACCGATGCCAAAACCAACAAGACAACATTCGGCATTGACAAATGCTTGTTTCTTTTACCTCTTTATTTTTTTATATTTGAAAATCTTGGAATTGCAACCTTTGAGTCAGAGACTCATTTACAAAGGCTCCACGTCAAATTCACAGTACATATGTGTATATATATATATATATATATATATATACACACACAAAACACAGCAGATCAAGGATACCTAAGGTGCAGTTCGCAGTTCATAATACAGACATAGGTAACACAGAGGATCAATATTGCATATTCACAGTTCATAGTACAGACTTAGTTAACACAATGTTACAATAATGTGCAAGGTACCATGCCTGGATATCACATTCCAGCAGTGAGGGAAGGCAGATAGTGCATGTTTTTATATATTTTTTTATTTTTATATAGAGCAGTCTGTATAGAGACTTTGTCAAGGTTACAGCAGAAAGGGAAGGGGGGTAGTGCGAGGGATTTAGCAGTCTGTAGGGAGACTTTGTCAGTGTGCCTGAGTGCAATTGTGGGCCATTGACTGGGAGGAGGTTGAGTGGCAGGGTTGTGCAGTTGTTATAGACTTGGGTGGTGGGTCTAGTGTGTGCAGGTGCAAGTGCAGGTGTCATGGAGGTGGGTCTTGAGAGCCTTTTTGAGAGAGCCAAGTTTTTGCTGGTTAGAGACCAATTGGGGAAGGGCATTGAAGTAGGAGGGCACCATGACCAGAAAAGATCTCTGGGAGAGTGTGGTTCTGACTCTGGGGATGGCCAATGCAGATTTGGCTGAGCTGTATGTCTTTACTATGGGGGTAGAGGATGTTAGTGTGGCAGAAAGACCTGGTGGGGTCAAACTAAGGAGGGATTTTTTGGTCAAGAGGCAGGACTGGTACTGGATTCTCTCATCAAAGTTCAGGATCTGGGCGAGGGTGTAGAGCGTGCATGTGTGTGTTAGGTGGTCAGCAGCAGTTAGGAGCCTGCAGGCTTTGTTAATGACCACTTTTATTTTACCGATAGCTGTGGTATCTGCGGCAGCATAGACCAGCAACCCATAGTCAATCAGAGACATTGCTGAGGAAGTTATTGCTAGTCTCAGGGCTTCTGGTGGGAGGCAGTCCTTATGACAATATAGGAGACCAATGTGAGCACTAGTTGCAAATGTGAGGGTGTTGATGTGCGTGTGGAAAGAGAGGGCCGAGTCAAAGATTGCCCCCAGATATTTATAGGATGAGACCTGCTCCAGGGTGTAGAGTGACTTTGCTTGAATATGCAGTTGGGCATTTTTTAATCTGCTTTGATGATGTGCAAAAAGAAGGGTTTCTGTTTTTTTTTAGGTTCATGATTAGTCTATTCTTATCAAACCACAGTTCAGCTTGGCTGGGAGTGGGTCTTATGTAGTATTACCATGCACTTTGATTCTATATTCCAGTTTAAATTAAGTTTGTTTAGTGTACTTCTGATCTGCTGTGCTAGAACAGTGGCTCCAGCCTTGTTAATATGAAGGCCGTCTTTGCAAATAATTTGGCCTGATTAAAGAACAGTCTTCATATGTCCACAAATTGGAGCCTATTAATGGTGTAATTTCTTTCCTTGCAGGCTCATGGTACTGGGAGAAACCCTGATATGGCAACACTACTACAACATTTATTTTTTCAAGTCCATATTTACAAGCTCATGACAGATATCTTTTTCATGAAAATTAGAGATGTTGCGAAATAGAATTTCATGGGTAAAATTCCTGTGAAACCGTCAATTTCACAGAGTGAAACAGTTTGCGTAATTCAGCTGTTCCACAAAATATTTTGCAGGGTGCAAAATTGCAAAATTTCACCCGTGAAATGTGAAATGTCATTCAAAAATGGCAAAATATTTCCTGCAAGTGGCAAATTTTGCAGTTTCACTGGTGAAATTTTGCACTCCGTGGGCACAATTCTGCATTTCACGTCTGTGCAAAATTTCAGTAAATGGCTGAATTATGCAAAATATTTCACATAATGAAATTCAGCAATTTTGCACATCACTAGTGAGAATACCCCACTTTGTTTGTTCCCACATGGAGGAATACATTAGTGTTTTTAAGAACGTTTCCAGTCAGTTTGCCTATTCGCTGTTGAATGCTGGGAATTTTAGCCCCGGGCAAACAAGTTACCACTGTTCCCTTTTTATCACTTTTGTGGAGATGGGTGTGCGTGAATCATATTATGGAGTCTTATACTGGGTGCTTATATTGGGTTTGGAATTGAAGAAGGCCTCTGCAGCTCATTATTACCATTTTCCTCATTAGTGGGACCATTTATTCCTGTTTTCCATTAACCAGCTAGCGACACTTTTCTTAAAGCTTGTTAAAGAATTACAGCATGCTAAGCCATTTGGCAATGCATTCCATAACCTGCCAGTTATATTAAGAAACATATAGTGTCTGCTGTTATTCTTCTATTATGAGATTTTTTTTCATATCAATTGTGTGGTGGTTACAGGTGAGGATAAGGTTTCAAGTGAGCATTTGTTGTGTGGTGGTTACGGTGAGGATAAGGTTTCAAGCAAGCCTTGGTCAAGAACTGAGAACCTGTATCAGTAGTTAAGGGCATAGAACTTGGGGAATATAGGTCTCCTTCTTTTCTTCCTTCCATTGTTTTAACTAGAAACCATTCATCCTCCTGACTATCTAGGGGATTTCTGTCTCTATTAGTTGGTTGTGGAGCTTCCACCATGGTTTGCTAATTGTTATTTCCTGCAATTACTTCAAAAAAACAGAGTAGAGTGTGCACAAGGATTGTGGTGCTACAATGCTAAAACAAACCACATATGTTACACAAAATCAGAGCACATACTAACCTCAAAAGGATAACCATGGCACCAGATGTACTACCATCCTTTATGATAAAGGATGTGAGTACATCCAAAACGCATCAGGCAATGCCTCATTTTGTTGTTCATGTAGTAATAAATGTTTTTAATGAGACTGGTGCCCTGGTTATCCTTTTGAGGTTAGTGTGTGCTCTGCTTTTGTGTAACTTATTTCCTGCAATTGTTAAGTCATTCTCTGCTATAATACTTTGGCAAGGATATCAACACTGTTAATGTCTTCTGCTCTTTTGAGTTTCTCTTTATACATTTCAAGTTCCATTTTGCACTCATTTAGTTTAGTACATTTTGGGCATAAAATGTTGGTACCTTGCTTCCGGTTTATTTCATGTGAGTACATATTACATGACACACACTTTGCCAGAGAGCCATCTTATCAAAATGTTTCTATAAAGTCCTGAACTACATCACTTGTAACTGTTACCCTATAAACACAGGGGCTGAGAGAGCTAAAGTTATTTCTTTACCCTGGAGTCAAGAAGAAAGAACCAAGAGGGTTGGTCACTGCCTCAGCTGCCGCAGGGGACATAGGCAGATGCACTTGCCTCTCTCTACACTTTGCCTACACTCTGAGCTCACTGCCACTCCCAGAGGTGCTCTGCAAATAGTGAGGAGACCAGCAATAGGTCTCTGTTTACTTCCTGTCCCGTGCTGCCCCCAGCTTTACAATTTCTTAAACATTTTTGGCACTGAGGGTTGTAATGAGCCTTTAAAAAAGCATAGTAGGTCCCTCTGTGGTGTGTAAAATGCACCTCCCTGCCTGACAATCCCTGCCTAGCTGGTTGCTTGCTCCTGCTATGCAGGGAGGTCAAGAGTTGCTCCCACACACAAGCACTGCAGCTAAGCTGCTTCAGTCCCCAATAGTGAGTTTAAAATAAATGTAGCAGGTTAAAAAATTTGCACTAGGTGTCATGAGGAAAAGGAGAATATGCATGTGTTGTGGTGTCTCCCAAGATAAAGAGACTTTTGATGTCCATGTGAAGCAGGTCCCAGACTAAATGGGGAAGTCCAATATGCATTTGATTGGACCGTCATCCCAGGAAGCCAGGAATTACATCAAAGAGACTTTTGATGTCTGTGTGAAGTAGATCACAGACTGGTTTAAGGGAAATCACATGAAGAGAGGAGATTCAGATGTCACCTATTTTTGTTTAATATCTTATTGGGACATCCTGTGTTATAAAATATAAATTTTAATAAACCAAGGTGGAGTTAGGTGACCTCAGAGAGAAGGTCGGCTCAAGACTGCTTTAAATATACTAAGCAGACCTTACACAGAGACATTCATTTTCTGACTGAGAAAAGAGGAACATTGAAGCACAGAAAGATTAAGAAAGTAAGACCAGTCTGAGTGTATGGGTTGTAGGAATTTGCACTTTTAAACCTATTTTGTTTTTAAGACTGTATGTGTGGGGATATTTTGCTCTGTATTTTACTGTTTTCCTATTTTACCTATTTTAAAGTAAAGATATATATTTTAAAAACAGAAACTGCCTGGTGTGCCTTGAAAACTTCTCTTTTCATAAGTGAAGCTTAGATGGTTACAGTTGACACTGTGCATGAGTTCTTTGTGGTACCAAACTGGGAAACAGTTAAGAGTTCTCTAGGTCTTGCATAGAGTTCTAGGGGTTCATTTTATAATACCTGGTTAGGTGCCCATAGGCAAAGATATCTGGACCCCTGAAGACAGAATTATCTGAGCCTGACAATTGGGTATGCTAACAAGAGGTTATCAGTTTGAATCCTTCCAAACTTGGGACGAAGGTGACTTGAACTCACAAAACAGACAAGAGGGTTATCTTGTTCTGTTCACTGTTCTACGCTTAGAGGTTGGCACTTTGGGAGTAGAGAGCTGACCTGCTGAGTGGGGTTGTGACAGATTGGTTGGCAGTGGTGGCATATAAAGTTTGGTGGTATAGGCTTTATTGTTCAGTGTGTCAGCTTGAGACTGTTCAGCTCCCTTGGAAAAAAGAAAGGCAGTGTTTTATTTCAAAAGGAAACAGAACTATATACCTTGGCTTACTGTCAAGTTCCTACCCATTTTATTTTGTTTTAAAAGTGCCAGTCAGAGTAGTAGTAGTCAGGAAAGATGACTTCCAACTACAGCAGGCACACTGTAGATTACTTAAAGCAGTTGTGCGGGGACAGAGGAGTCCCGTTTGAGGTGACAGCCAAAAAGCAGATCCTCATAGATGCCCTGATGATAGCAGATACCCACAGCAATGAATCACTGATCACTGGCCGTGACTGAAAAGGACAGCAGGGCCACTGTCAGTGAAGGGCCACAGCAGCAGGGGAAGGTCACCAGTATCCTGAATCCAGAGGTACTCAGACTGCAAATTGAGTTGTACAGGATGGAGCTGGAGTTCCAGGAGAAGAGAGAGCAAGAGAAGCAAGAGGCGGACCATAAGGCAGAGCGAGAACGCCAAGAGGCAGAGAGTGAGGTGCGTGAGCACCAGCGAGCCGCAGAAGAGAGGAAAGAGAGAGAATGCCAAGATGCAGACCATGAGAAGTGTGAGCAACAGTGAGCTGTAGAGGAGAAGAGAGAGGAGCACCAGAGGCAACATGAACTGGAGAAGATACGACTCTGACCAGTGGCACCAGAGCAGGTAAGTGGCTTGGGTTTAACTGGGACTGCAGGACTGGGTTACAATTGAACTCCAAGTTAATAGCCGAATTTAAAGAGGGGGAGGATATGGGTGCCTTTTTAAATTCTTTTGAAAATGTTTGTATTCAGGCTAAAATTCCTAGAGAGTCCTGGAGCTTCCAGCTATCCCTGCTACTTACCAGGAATGCATTGGGTCAAATGGACAATGATGATTACAGCAAACTTAAAGCTGCACTGTTAAAAAAGTTTGAATTAACTGCTGAATCATACAGAGCTAAATTCTGTAAGCTCAGGAGAAGCCCTGATATGAGCTTTGAGGAGCTAGCCATGAAACAATGTCAGTTTTTAAAATGTTGGCGGGAAGGAATTGAGGCAAACTGTTGATAAAATTGAAAATGTAATTTTATTAGAACAGTTTTATCGGGCATGCCCAGCAGAGCTAAAAACCTGACTAGAAGACCGAGATCCCAAAACAGTGCAAGAGGCTGCCGAACACTTGGACAGCTATGCCAAGAGCAGACCTGCTCTGAGAGCAAATGGGGTGGGCGTGGCAGCACAGAAAGGGAAAAGCGCTCCTTCAGGGCAGCTAAAACGCTCACTGCCTCCACCAAAACCAGTTAGCCCCAGGTTTCGGAGAAAAGATTTCTCTGAAAAGAGAAATAAATGTTGGTTGTGTAAAGAAACTGGGCATATTGCCAGACAGTGTCCCAAGAAGGCGAGCATTAATACACAACCGGGTGCTAGAAAATAAATGGGCTGTTTGTGTGTCCCTGGAAGCAGGCCAGTGAACATGCGGGAACACATGCACCCAGTCATGGTGAATGGTGTTCAGATGCAAGGGTTAAGGGACACAGGGGCATCCCTGACATTGGTGAAATGGGATCTAGTATGGCCTGGTCAGCTTATACCCAATGAATACATCACTGTACAGAATTTTAGTGGTGAAGAGAAAGCATTACCACTGGCTAGCATTCTCCTGGACTGGGGTGAAACAGGGGGAACTGTACAACAGGTGGCTGTAGCCAAAACATTAGCAGTGGATGTGATCCTGGGTAACAATCTCCAGCAGGGGATGGTATGTGCAGTTACCCATAGCCAAGCAACAAAAGAAAATTGTAGTTCCCTGAATCCCACACAAACCAGTGTGAAAACCACTGAGAGGCTGGTTCCCCAGCCTGTGTCTCCAGATGGGGAGACTAATGAAAAGGGGGTAGAAATTTCCCCAGTAGCAAGTAACCACACAGCTACAGAGGGTTACTCCGAAGAGGGAGGGGTGACCCCTTGTCAGAGGGTTGGGACTGACAGTGATCCTGAGGGCCCTGATGCTAGTGCTAGGGACCCTAGTTTAGCAACTGAAGGGGACCTGTCCCATGCCTTGGGACTGTGTGAGGGGTTTCCAGCTGCTCAGAGAAGTGACCCTATATTACAGAAGCTGAGGGCTTGGGCAGACATGGACGGTACACAGGGAGGAGACGTCAGACATAAGGTTTAGTGGGAAAATGGACTTATGTATACTCAGGCTGTACAGACAGAGGGAGGGATGCTAGGCAGGCAGCTTGTCGTTCCCCAGGTGTATCGTGAGCAGTTGCTCAAGATTGCACAAGATATTCCCTTGTCTGGTCATCTGGGAATCACATGCACAATGCAGCAGTTGGCCCAGAATTTCTACTGGCCTAACTTCACCCAGGAGGTGAAGGAGTATTGCAGGTCTTGTCACCGATGCCAAGAAATAGGGAAGGCGAGCAAGAAAAACCCAAGCCGCTCTGATTTCATTGCTCATAGTGGAGGAGCCATTCCAGAGGGTGGGAATGGATATTGTGGGGTCTTTCAATAACCCCAGCTCCTCAGGGAAGAGATTTATCCTGACTGTGGTGGATTATGCCACCCGGTACCCAGAGGCAGTCGCCCCATCCTCTCTGAGGACAAACAAAGTGGCAGATGCCTTACTTGGGATTTTCTCCCGTGTCGGGCTTCTGCAGGAGGAAATCACCGATCGAGGGGGTTCCTTCATGTTGGACCTGATAAAATGTTTATGGGAAAAGTGTAGGGTGGTGCAGAGATGCACGACACTGTATCACCCACAAGCCAATGGGCTTGTGGAAAGATTCAATGGTACCCTAAAGTCAATGCTCCAGGTGTTTGCTGAACAGCATGGGAGGGACTGGGAGAAATACCTTCCCCACCTGTTGTTTGCATACAGGGAGGTGCCCAAAGAGCTGACAGGATTTTCCCCCTTCAAACCGTTATATGGATGCCGGGTATGTGGGCCCCTAGACTTGATCCAGGAGGACTGGGAAGGCAAGCACACCACCCAGGGAACTCCCAATGTGGATTAGCTACTTAGGTTTAGGGAGAGGCTGAAAGAGCTTATGGGGACAGCCCAGAGCAACCTGGCAGCTGCCCAACAGAAACAAAAAGTGTGGTACAACCATAGAGCCAGACCTCGCTTGTACATGGTAGGTCAGGAAGTCATGGTCCTTATTCCGGTCCAGAAAAACAAGCTGCAGGCTGAGTGGGCAGGATCGTACAAAGTGGTTAGGAAGGCAAATGACGTGAACTACATTGTGGAGTTACCTGACCGTAGACAGACAGAAAGGATGTACCATGTCACTATGATGAAGCCATATGCAAATAGGGCTGACATGGTGTTTGCAGTGTGTATTCATGGGAAGAGGACAGACAAAGGAGACCCCCTTCTGGTCTTGCTGGAAGAGAGTAAGCGGGAGTCCTCTGTGGAGGCAGTAAAATTGTCTCCCCAGCTGGCCCCAGGCCAGATACAGAAAGTAAGGGAGGTTTTAGCAGACTTTGCCCCCTTGTTTAGCGCCAAGCCTGGACTAACCCCCTTAGTGACACACGATGTGGAGGCAGGGACACAGATGCCCGTACAGCGGACAGCATATTGGGTGTCAGAGGTGTCCAAAAGGACATTAGGAGGGAAGTGGAGGAGATGCTAGATTTAAGGGTAATCCAGAGATCCCACAGTCCCTGGGCCTCACCCATAGTCCTTATACCCAAGCCAGATGGCTCAACTCATTTCTGTGTGACTATCATGGACTGAATGGAGTCATGAAGTCAGATACCCACCCGATGCTCCGGACAGACAAACTCCTGAACAAGTTGGGAGAGGCGACCTACTTTACAACCATTGACCTGACAAAGGAGTATTGGCAGGTAGAATTGATGGACAAAGCTATGGAGAGGTCGGCCATCATCACTCCGATAGGCTTATTTGAGTTTAAAGTAATACCTTTTGGAATGAAGGACGCCCCAGCCACTTTCCAAAGGTTGGTGAACCAGGTGTTAAATGGTGCTCAGTAGTACGCCATGGCGTACCTGGATGACATTGCCATCTGTAGTACCAGCTGGGAGGAACACCTATGCCACCTTAGGGCAGTGCCAGGCAGGATACAGAGGGTTGAGCTCACTGTTAAAGCTGAGAAGTGCCAGGTGGCCATGGGAGAGGTGGCATACCTTAGGCATGTGGTAGGTCAGGGATCGCTCCATCATAACCAAATAAAAATAGAGGTAATCCAGGCATGGCCCAGACCAGAAACTCAGAAGCAGGTCAGGAGTTTTCTTGAGACAGCAGGGTACTATAGAAATTTGTACCCAATTACAGTGCCCTGGCTGCTCCTCTGTCTGACCTGACAAAGAAATGGATGCCCAAGAAAATTACCTGGGGCCCAGCCTGTGAGGAAGCCTTGTCCAAACTAAAGGAGGCACTGTGCAGTGCTCCTGTTTTGACAAGTCATGACTATAGCAAACCTTTTATAGTTCAGACTGATGCCTCGGACATGGATATTGGGGCAGTACTGAGTCAGACATCCAGCCAAGGGAGGGATCACCCAATAGCCTACCTGAATAAAAAGTTACTTCCCAGGGAGCAGTCATACTCCACGGTGGAAAAGGAGTGTCTTGCCATAGTGTGGGCCCTAAAGAAAGTGGAACCATACTTGTATGGGCAGCATTTTGTGGTGCAGACTGACCACAAGCCCCTAGTTTAGCTGACGCAGATGGGGAAAAACAATGGTCGATTACTAAGATGGAGTCTTGCTTTGAAAGGATATGACATGACCATTCTACATTGGGCTGGAGTGACCAATCAGAACTCAGATGGGCTGTCTCATGTGTATGAGGAGTGAACTCATTTGGGAAGCTAATCCTGTGCAGGGGATAGAGCCCCCAAATTCAGTCTAGGTGGGGAGGATTGTGGCACGTGGACAGCTGGTTCTGATTTCAATATGATATTTTTTCTGCAATATAAAATACATAGAGGAATGTTTATTTATTTATTTAGTTGTTTAACCAGGAGTAGCTCACTAAGCTGAAAGCTTTTTTTACAGGAGCGACCTGGGAGCACAGGGAAGTTAAGTGACTTGCTCAGGGTCACACAGTATGTAAGTGGAAGCTGTGGGATTCAAACCCCAGTCTGGTCTGCTGGATGTCACCAGATTTGCAACTCAGAGCCTTAAACCACTGTGCTATACTGCCTCCTTACAGTGTTAGAATGTTTGTCAGGAGAAGCTGTTGTCTTGCTGAAATTGACACATCAACCCCCGGCCCCCCAGGGATAAGTTCAAAGGACAGGACGTAGGGTAAGCTATAGATATCTGTGGTGCAATTATCTTGTTAGTGCTTTGAAGCCAGGAACCAAGATATCAATTTTATAATGCCCTCAGGGAAATCCTTTGATTTGCACTAGGTGTCATGAGGAAAAGGAGAATATGCATGTGTTGGGGTGTCTCCCAAGATATCCAGTGATTACATCAAAGAGACTTTTGAGGTCTGTGTGAAGTAGGTCCCAGACTAAATGGGGAAGTCCAATATGCATTTGTTTGGACCGTCATCCCAGGAAGTCAGGAATTACATCAAAGAAACTGTTGATGTCTGTGCGAAGTAGATCACAGACTGGTTTAAGGGAAATCACATGAAGAGAGGAGATTCAGATGTCACCTGTTTTTGTTTAATATCTTATTAGGACATCCTGTGTTATAAAATATACATTTTAATACACCAAGGTGGAGTTAGGTGACCTCAGAGAGAAGGCCGACGCAAGACTGCTTTTAATATACTGAGCAGACCTTACACAGAGACATTCATTTTCTGACTGAGAAAAGAGGAACATTGAAGCACTGAAAGATTAAGACAGTAAGACCAGTCTGAGTGTATGGGTTGTAGGAATTTGCACTTTTAAACCTATTTTGTTTTTAAAACTGTGTGTGTTGGGATATTGTGTTCTGTATTTACTGTTTTAAAGTAAAGATATATTTTAAAAACAGAAACTGCCTGGTGTGCCTTGAAAACTTCTTTTTTCTTAAGTAAAGCTTAGATGGTAACAGTTGACACTGTGCATGAGCTGATTGTGGTACCAAACTGGGAAACAGATAAGAGTTCTCTAGGTCTTGCATAGAGTTCTAGGGGTTCATTTTGTAATATCCGGTTAGGTGCCCTTAGGCAAAGATATCTGTCCCCCCCGAAGACAGAATTATCTGAGCCTGACAATTGGGTACGCTAACAAGAGGTTATCAGTTTGAATCCCTCCAGAACTTGGGACAAAGGTGACTCGAACCCACAAAACAGACAAGAGGGTTACCTTGTTCTGTTAACTGTTCACAGTACTACGCTCAGAGGTTGGCACTTTGGGAGTAGAGGGCTGACCTGCGGAGTGGGGTTGTGCCATAACCAGGTCAACCTCACTGCTGATGCTAGATGCCTCATAGTGGCAAACTAGGTACTGTCACTAGTTGACTGTGGATTCCCTGTCTACATAATTGCATGCAGCTCAATTCTCAACAGAATAAATTTGATCTGTGATAAGGCTTGTCATTTTGTACATATGGCTGACAAGCTCACCCACAGCTGCACCATCTACACCCAAACAAATTGCTTACCCCTACCTAGCAGAATTAGGTTCCGGACATGTCTGCTAGCCAAGAAGGTGCTACTGGGTCTACCTCCTCCCCCAGCCCTAACTCACTGCTTCCACACTGTCACTAATCTCTACAACACCAGGAGCATAGCTCAGAATGCCCTTGAGCTGCCTTTCCACCATACTCAGCTCGGCAAGTGGTCATTTGCAATTAGGGTTGCTAGATGGTTACATGAGCTGATCGATATATTGCACAATCTACCTATATTTGATCAGTTTAAGACAGCACTATGGATAACCCTAACAGTTCATTCAACTGTAACTGCTAATCATTCTAACTAAAGTCCTTTCCAGGATACTGTTTGAACTGTGTCAGACTCTGGCCTCCGAGGCCGTGTATCATTACAATTCTGGTTCTGCATTGATTCTGTCTACCTGCCTTACTGTACAATTGTATGCAACTGATCTTGCCTATTTATTTGTACTTGTTTGACTATATTTGTACTTGCTTGACTTCATTCCACTGGAACTCGCCTATTGTATTTGTTGTGTCACTTAGTAATCTCAGTTATGGACTTAGAACTTTTGTCATAGAGCATGTGTGCTCAATGTTATTGTCTAAAATGTTCAATGAATAAAATAAATGACTATGTTACTATACGCTTCTGATAATTCAGTCATCACTGAGTCTGAGACTGTCCCTGGCTCCCCCTGCACCCTCCTCAATAATATGTCATGCTTCTGCTTACACTGTTGCTGGCCGCAGTAAGGTGGAAAAGAGTTGTTGCGGTCAGATCAGAAACAAGTCAGTCCTAGTGCTTCATTGGAAGATCGCCTGAGAATAGCCTGAAGGGATGGAGAACTGGAAGTAATGTCAGACCAGGAGACAATGGGAGCAAAAATGAAGACTAGGACTTGCCCAGCAGTGGTATCTTCAATCATCACTGGAGGGAAAGGGGATCAAATGGGATAAAAGAAATAAAAGAAGAAAAATGAAGCAGTTACACCTTTGCTCATAAATAGGTGTTTCCAAGGAAGTACTCCTTGTTCTTTAAAACAAATTTATTCTACTCAGGCTCAGAGTGGACGTCGTGCAAAGCCCTACCTTTTCTGTCATTTAATTCTGTCCTCTAGCTGGTTGGTGACAAGAAGACTCAATTACAAGAGCTTTCTATTTGTCCTACCCTCCGGCATGGAATAATGTTTTGAAAAATACTTTAGTTATGCTGCACTTCTGATAGCCGTGGTAACCTTACCTCCAGAAGCTGAAAATGCTTTCTGTTAAAAAGCTAATCCCCTAGCAACCATACAAAACAAAATTTTATACAATCCTCCAGAAACCATGTTCCTGCTACATCTGGTTTGCAGTCCTCTGATGCCCCATTGCCCTATTACCTTAGTGACATGCAATTTATTCCATCAAAAATGAATGGAAATGGAACACCCTTGTCATTCTTTCCCAGTGCAAACCTACATCACAAGCTATTGCTGAGCTGCTCTGATATTTAAAACTTCTGCTGGACAAACTAGCAATCCTCCTGTCTCCCCTTCCTCTGCAACAACATTTCTCCCCTGCTCTGATTTTCACCCTCTTACCCCTTCTTTAAAAAGTTTGTAAAGCTTCACTCTGCTCTCTCCTGTTTCTAAATTTATCATCTTAAACCTTTTGGCATTCCTCCTTAGTTGAGGTTTTTCCATTACTACTCATTTCTGTGTCTCAGTTTTTGTGATACTCACATTCCTACCCTACATTATTTTTATTATCCACCCAGTTGAAATCTTTTGCCTATTTTCACTCTACCTTTGCATATATCCCCCAAGTTTGTATTCCTGATACATTACATTTATATCATTTTATCAGTCTTGCACTGTTTATTTGTTTAGCATGACACCATGTGCTCTCGATTGAGAGGGAGCCAGCCAAACTAAAGCAAGACACAAGCAAACACAATCACAGCAGTACTCAGCAGAAAAATAAAAAAATAAGCACAGATGAGTAAAATTCAAACATTTATTATCAGACAGCATGGCACTGAACCCCACTGCTTCACCTCTTAGGGAAGTGATTGTGTTTGCTTCTGCACTGTTTGTTACCTGCACGATAGCTTGGTTATCTGCCCTATTTTGTTGTCAGAACTGTTTTATACTGTTTGTCCACCTGCCAGACATCCCCCTGTCAAATATAAGAACTGCTATCCAATCTGTTTCAAACTGGATGAGTGAGCCTACTATAAGCTGAACAGGTTACCTTGGAATCTGCTTACAGTATCTGCCCTCACATACCTTTAACTCACAAATAAGAGCACAGCTTGGTGTTTATAGTACAGAGCTATGCAGAGCAGCTGGTCTGTCAGTGTGGTGGTATCGCTACTGCCTGCAACAGTAGCAACCCAGGTTCAAGAAAGAGACTGGGTCATCAGAGGCCAGCCAGTAAGGAGGATGTCTGAGCATCCCATAGGATGCTCTCCTGTGGGGGCAGGAATGTCACATCTCCCTGTTACCGATGCCCATGGATGTCTGGGTGGTGGCACAGGACACACAGTGTGGGGTGGGGAAGACATCGTTAGGTGCTTGGCTGAGACGTGTGCTTGCACATCTATAGCCTGGGTTTATGTCCTTTGTACTGGCATCCTCAGGTGAAGGGTTTTGTGGAAGCAAGCAAGTTAGAAAAAACATGTAAAAGCCCCCAGTGCTGCGCAGCATTATCCCTGCCAGCTGGAGGGGAGACAGAGCACAGATGATTGGTATAACCACCACTAAGCTCCACTGGTACTGGGAGAGAGCACATAATATGTGAATAATAAAAAAAAGAACTATGCAGAGCAGCAAACCTATGATCTAGAGCTGATTCCCACTTTCACTGGAGACTAACTTGCATGACCCATGAGCAAGGTCTGCTTTAACGTCCTCTCTTTTCTGTTTTACATACTGTATGAACAACTGAATTTAAGACAGAAAGAAGATAAACACCAGTCAAGTAATCTCCCCTAGAAGTTGTATCACAGAGTTGCCAGCTTTGCAGCAGGGTCACTATTTAGGGAGCATCAATGCAGTGTACTTAAGTCACTTAGTTGGTCCACACTGAAGGGCAAACTGGAATACCCCCTACTTAGTCTAGCCTTCAAATTATTAAAAGGCTCAGCCCAGCCTAGCCTGAGGAATACTCTATTAAGCCCCATAGAAGGACTCTCCAGTCCTAGATCAACACACGACTAGAAGTTCCCAGGGTTAGGTCTAATACAGGAATAATAACCTTTGCTGCTAAGGCTCTGACACTATGGAACAGTCTCCTGCCCTCTTTCCAAGAGTGCTCATCCCTTGGGGGGTTCAAGAAAGAGCTAAAGATATTTCTTCAAGAGTGTAGTAAATGCAGCTGTCTTCACCGAGAAGGTCTCTCTCCCAAAAGTGTACTCTTGTTTCCATTCAACACTTTACTTCTCACCAGTAACTGAACAACTAGCTTGGCTGGTGGAATAATCTGCCCTGCCTCCCTTAGATTGTAAATGTAACTGGTTCGTTGTTGTTTTTCCATGTGTATTTGGCTACAGGAGTAATATTGATTGTAAGGATCTCTGTTTATGCATCTGTATGTAAATAACCTATTGTAATCTTCAATTTCGACAGAATGCATAAAGTGTGTTGCGTCTGTACCTCACTGTAATTAAACCCAGGTCACCCCTGAAAAGGGCCACTTAGCCTACCCAGTCAACAAAATCCAGTACATAAATATATACATAAATAAACTCATTGTGAATACTTTGTTACACATTTTTCTTCAAAGTACTTATCTAGTGTAAGCTTAGTGGTAGAAACAGTGTCAGCTGTCACCATGTGCTCTGGAAGTTTGTTCCAGAGTGTTTACCACTCATTCTACAAGCACAAAACATGCAAACATAGGAGAGGAAAAAACCCACAGGTCCACTGAGGTTTAACCCCACCAATTCAGTGAGGAGTACCCTGCCATTCATCTCGTCTTCAAGGTACTGATCAAGCTTATGCTTGAAGGGAGAAACCCTGTTGGCTGACACCACTTGTTCTAGAAGTCTATTGCATGTATTCTTGAAAGGTCCTATGACACCAAAACAGCCCCAAGATGGGAATGCAACCTAACTGTGATGGTTGACCATATTATTTATTTATTTATTTGAAAACTAGTAACCAGGAGAGGCACACTGAGCCAAGGCTCATTTTCAGGTGTGACCTGGGGGAGGGGAGGGGAACAGGATAGCAGCAGTACAATATACAGTGCTAATTAGAGAAACAACATTTGACAAAATAAGTTGGCACAGAAGTAAATAAATACAAAATAGTTGGTACAGGAAATAAGGTGCAGTCACCGCTCAATAAAAAGATTCAACCAGTGCAATGGTAAAAGTGGCCACAAAATACAGCATGCAAATACAATACTGACTCTGGGTGTAGCCAGGAATTTTAAACTTGTACTCAAACTGACAACGCTGTTGCCCTCCCTACTGTTGCCCCTGTCATGTAAAGACAAACCAACAGATGTGCTGCCCTGTGACACAAACAGTAGCCCCTTCAATAAAATCTGCATATTAATTAAACTGTGTTGCTGCATATCACTGCTTAATCTTTTTTAATGGTTTTACTTCAAATTAAAGAAGACCTTGCTACTTAATTGAAATAGAGTTTCCTTGTGAGAAAATAATAGCATGTGTTTTCACTCAGTGTGCTCCAATTCTATCATTTTGCTTACTTTTCTCTTTAGTTTAATAGAAGCAATAGCAGGGCTGTTCAAGAGAAGTGACAGTATTAGTGTTGTGGCACCTTTAGAAAAATAAAGCTCTTTATTTAGCACTAACATAGTTATGTGCGAAGTAAAATTTCCTTATAATCTGAAAACAGTTGTACACGCAAACCTTCTAAGATAAATTAATATCCTATACTTACATTAATTTCCCCCTGAGGACCCAAAACCAGAAGCAACGTCAACAAACACCCCTTGTAAAATGAATTTACACAATCATAAATTCAAATATGCTGTTCCTATTACTTAATTCAATCATAGCAAAGAGACTTGGTAAAAAGCCCGCAGGTTTTGCCCAGAGTGGGAGAATTCTCTTTGTATTTGCTTATTTTCTGTTGTTACGCACTTTAATTTGCCATTCTTTATCTGGAATTCTAAACTTTCTTCAATTACATTAATTCAATAATGTCCAGCAGCTGAAAACCTGATAATTTTTATATATTCTTTCACAGTACCTGGGGGCTGTAGCTTGATGTTTATTCACTAGCTTTTAATACTTTGCTTTGCACATTTTCATTGTTAACATTTTACAGATAGGAGGGAAAGAGAGAAGCTTCTAAATAAAAAAGCTCAGGCGAAATAAATTAGAAAACTTGGGTATTTCTTCAGATCAAAAGACAATGGATTGGATTTTAAATGTGGACAGCGGGTACCAGTTGAACAAGACCGTGGCTGATAATCTGATTACATTTGCATGTAGGGCAGGTTTTGAAAGTTTACTCAATATGAAATGTGCTCCCATTTTTATGGCTGTAGGTGGAGCCTACACCCAACTTGCTGTCTGTCTGTACCTGGAAAAATAGAAGATCATGGAATACATTTTTGGAGTTTTCAGTGTATCCTTCCACAAGTATAAATCACTATGCCAGCTGAAATAAAATACTCCCTTCTTTCTGTTTATATAATGTTGTATACCAAACTCCCAGCTGCTTATCAGATGCCATTAGGAAACTGAAACAGCTTGGTAAATATTGGTTGCCTATTAAACTGGAGATTTGTTTACCCCCTTCGAAATGCACAACTTGCACATTTAAATAATGCATTTAAACATTTTCTTGCTACTAGCTTCAGTAGGACAGGCACTGTCTTTCAATAAAGATTCATACCTCATAAACATCACCCATTCCCAGCAACAACTCTAAAAAGATTTACATTGTTTTTGTAACTTCTTAAAACACAATCTGATAAGCACTGACTCGGACATATGCCAGGTTTTCTGTGACCTATCCAAGTTAAACATATAGCAATCAGCAGGCATTTTTTACTATGCTTTTTGGGGAAAAAATATACTGAGCTACAGCAACACACACACACACACACACACACATACTGTGTACACCATCCTCATGGCCATAACATTCAAAATAAATACTGCAGTCTAATACATTACAAACTAATAAACTGTTTGTTAATGTCAGTGAACATAGTGAAGTTCAGTTTATAGTAAATTTCCTTTAAATATATTTCTTATCCTGCATTTTGTATCCTGGATAGTGCAGTGAAGATGCTACATCTCATTGTCATAGGGATCTTCATTTTACACATTTTTGAACTGTATTTACTCAGGATGTCCCAGATTAGATGCAATATATTGTTTTCTAGTGTGTTCTGATTTTGTGCAATGCAGCATAATATAGTGTAGCTGTATAGCCCTACTGAAAATAAGATGCCATATCTTCTGTGTACTATTCAGGCTAAATATACAGCAATCAGCAGGCATATTCTAGGAAAACACATTGTAAAAATGTGTAAAAGGAAGACCACATTGAAACTGCCTCTCAGCAGATCTGCATTGTGCAAATTCATTAGAAATAATGGGTAAAGGCATCCCAAAAGTGATCCACAGCCATACCAGCTCTGACCAGAGTTTGTTTCATGCAGCTATGTCTCATTCTTCTGTAGAAAAGTTATCTGATCTGACATAGCTGATTGCCTTTTCTGTAAGCAGAACACAAGACACTGTAAAAAACAAGTTTAAAGGTGTATGAATTGCTCACATTTAGTAGCCACTAGTTTCCCCAGTCCTCAGTCACAGGACAAAGAGTGCTAAAGCACATCAATTGGAGGAGAAAATGATAAATTAAAATTAGCAACTAAAAAAAAATGATCAAGCAATTATAAACAGCTCACTTTCTCAGCACAGATTGAAACCAAATCCAGCAGTGTCTTTGTCTCAGTGCTATATAATCTCGCTCTGCTTGTGTCCATCTGCCCTTTATCCTGCTGCTGCTGCTGCTGCCCAGTGCTGCCTCTGCTATACACTCACTGCCTCAGGATTTCTTCCACCGGAATGCAGGTGTCTTTGAGGCGGCAGTATGGTATAGTGGTTTAAGGCTCTGAGCTGCAAATCTGGAGACCTGGGTCTGAACCATACAGCCCCCACTTGCATACTGTGTGATCCTCAGCAAATCACTTAACTTCCTTGTGCTACCAGGTCACACCTGGAATCAAGCTTCGGCTTAGTGTGCCTCTCCTGGTTGAACAGTTTCCCTTTCCCCTTTGTCCTGTCACTGCTGTATGCACGCTCCGCCCATGCCCACCTCCCTTTCAGTCTCAGTCTGCTGCTGCCACCCGGTGCTGCTGCTGTACGCTGGATCCACTTGCTCTCTCTAGATCACTTAAATTCTGGCATCTGACCATCCCCTGGCTTCTCCAAATCTGTAGATCACTCTGGCTTGGCTTTGAAGTTCTCTCACCAGCATTGGTGCTACAGTAAAGAAAGCATTCAAACTTCCCACTGCTGGCTTGCTCCACACAGATAAGCCAATTGGCACAGAGAGGTAGCATCCCTCTCTCACAGTTAGCCAGTAGGGGAAGCAGGTTGTAAAGAGGGCAATTATGCATACCAGCAGCAGCCAATCAGAACATGAGCCCAGGCATAGCTCCAGACCACTGTTACACTTTAATGCTTTTCTCTCACTTAAGACATTGATTACCAAAAAAAACAAAAGAACAAAGAACAACCACAAGGCTCATGGCATGCATGTCCCCCAGCAGCCCTCTTTCCCTGTCCCCTCTGGCTGATTACATGATGAACTATGTCTATTAAGGTAGCATACATTTGATTAGCTTTGCTGATTTGCTCCCAGCCTGGCAAGCATGCATTCAGACACAGTACATTTGTTGCCCCCTCATTTTATTCACATTGTACTGCACTTCTGTGCATACAGAGCTTATGCCCGCCAATGGCCATTATACTGACAATAGGTGAGAGACCGCTCAGATGGGCTTTTGTCTGGTGTCATGGTGGAAGGAAGAACAGAGGTAGTGATGAAGTGAAACCAGTAGGAAGGTAGTGGAGACCCAGCCAGACACCTTACCAAGGATGGTCAAAGCTCCCACTGGGAAGGTGTCAAGAGGAAGGGTAACAGGAACAGATGGGTTGGGGCTGGAATTTCAACTGGAGCCTGAGGGAGCCAGGGAAGGAGGAGATGCATATATTGCTTTTAATAGTGTATGATTACCCCACAGCTCAAATGGAAACAGGATTAAATCTGATCATTTTACTTGTCAATGTGTAAAGTACACTCTTGGAAAGCTGCAGATCTCATTTAACTGCATTTAACAGTCTCAACAACAGCAATGTCTTAAACTGCATTTAAAACATCAACAGTGTCGCAAACAGCAACATAGAGTGAATATGAATGTCAGCACAGCTCAGTTGGTAGCACAACTATTTCTGGGCCAGAAGGTCATGGGTTCTAGTACCACTCCAGGATTAGGCTTAGACCATAAATTCTGGCACCCAAGTGCAGTACTAGAGGGATGCGGTACTGTCCTTCAGATGGGATTTTAAACTGAGGTCCCATCTGCCTTTGCTGGTGATTGTTCAGATGGACAGTAAAGATCCCATGGCATGCTCAAGAAGAGTAGGGGAATTTTGTTGAAAAAAATTTCATCAAACACATGTATCAAAAAATACGTAACGAATATATAGACATTGTTCTGTCAAACATAAATTGGAAAATAGCACAGAAAATGAAAGTAGTAAACAGACCATAAAGAAAAAAAAGAACAAATCTTGATCTATCCCAGTTCTCTTAAAACCCTATTTTATGACAAACCTTGAGATATTATTTACAAGTTTATAGTATTTACAATTATTTAAGTTTCAAATCCAGGTAACAACTTTCTACAGAGCCTTAAATTGTGCTTGCTGGTAGAGAATTTTTCTCATATCCTGTATGTAAAGAGCATATAAGTCTGACTCCACCATCAGAGTGTGAAGTACAGAGTTAAGAATGGGGCTAAAAGATTAACTGATGCCCCTTTAACTAGGAACAGTAATGGGCAGCCAGCCATTGTCACATGTTATGCTAATTAATTATCAGCAGGGGCTAGGAAACCATAATTTCCTGTCTAGCCAGAGATTCTAGTCTGTACCTTGTGCTGATGAGATGTCCCTGCTTATGCTCCTGAATAAACCTTATTTTGTTTATTATTTTATGTGTCCGACTCTGTTCGTTCGGTACCAACAGTCGACTTTTGCAGAAGCACCAGATGGGAAAGCAGAATACTGGAGAAGGTAAGGGATCCCGTGGCAGACCAAATACCAAAACACCACACATGGTGGAGAATGCGGCCCTTCTTCTGCCCAGACCCGCATCTTGCTTATCTGCATCATTGGGTATCCCAGAGTCATCACCCATGTGTGCCTGAACTGTATACATGCTTATGAAATTCCACATGGCAGCACAGAGCAACAGCAAATAAAACTGACCTGTACCATGCTAACTTAAGCCTCCTGCATTCTGCTTCAGGAAATATAAATGTGCTGGCATATAAATGTGCATGACTGTGGGACATTGGTAATCAGCTACAATAAAAAAGTTATTTTTCTAAGCCTCCACAAATCCCACGGAGCTACATGCTGCACAAATTCAGTGCCAGAAAAGAGCGGCAAAAGTTCCACGGAGCTTGGAACTGCAACCCCCAGCTCCAGAAATGCTCCATTTTGCAAAACAAGCAAATGTCACAAATTTAAATGGCAGCTATGGTCAAACTGCCTCTTGCAACAGAGATTGCAGCAATTCAAAACAAACTCAGATTCCTACCCGCAGCTCCAACCCAGTCAACACCACTGTGCAGCCAGTCTGCCTAGCACGTGTTCTATCCTGCTGTTCATCCCCTGCTCAAGCACTCAGCTTGTGGCTCAATCCTTGCACTCTTATGGCTCTCCAACTGCTATTCAGCAGCTTCTTCCCCCCAGCCACATGGAGCATCAACTCACCCCAGCTGTTTCTCTCTGAGCTCCAGGTCCTGCTTGTGCCCCAAGACCCTGGTGCTTCTCAAGCACGGCTTAAAACCACAGCACTCCCAATGCAATCGTAGCTCCAATAACACTGGGGCTTACCCCCTTGACTCCTCACCAGCTTGCTCCAGTGACTGGAGAGGCTGCCACCATTCAGGACTGCAACAGCTCTGCTCCATGACCACACAGCTGTGAGTCACTCAAACATTCCCATTCGTGCCTGCTTCAGCCCAGCAACCTACTGTACCCTGCAGCTCAGCTCAAAACCCTCCTTCAAGCAGCTGTACCTACCCTTCCCTGTTGCTCTGCTCATGCCTCAGCTCAATCCTCCATGGACTACACTCGCATGCTCTGCAATACCACAGAATGGCTGTAGCTTGCTCCCTGTCCCAACAGCCATATGGAGCACTCTCCGCTCTCTCCAAAACGCTGCTGCTGCTTCACAAATAGCTCCCACTCGGCCATGCTCTCACAGACAGGGCTGCTCTCAATAAGCAAACAATACAGCTATTACAGGACTGCTGAACAGTGCAAAGCTGTACAATACTTCACCAGAGGCAACACCCATGGAAGCACAGCAATTAAAAGGGGAATCCAAACACATGAAACAGGGCCACAACAATAAATACGCGGAGCCGCAGACTCCAACCTGGACAGGCACCAATATAATTATAGTACAATCCTGGGAAATTCTAACAGGGAAGAAATAAACTAAATAAAAGACAGCTCATAAAGTAATTGTAGC
Organism: Neoceratodus forsteri; assembly: GCA_016271365.2. Lineage (NCBI taxonomy): Eukaryota > Metazoa > Chordata > Ceratodontiformes > Ceratodontidae > Neoceratodus > Neoceratodus forsteri. The sequence continues at coordinate 707,427,304 of CM028138.1, read as the reverse complement.
ACTGTGAATGACTATAGTCATTTCCTTAGCAATTTGCACTCACCAAAAGGAAAGGCCGCCATTTTTCTGTGTGTATAGGTGGAGAACAAGGCCTCCAGCCTGGCAAATCACCATTACACTCCACTGTTCATTAACCTTATAGCAAGGAGTCTCCATTTTGTTGCCAGCAAACAGTGCATAAACAGTGACCTTGCTCCCCCTAGTGGTGTTACCTCACTACCGTCAAGCACTGAAATTACACCAATTCAAGGCAAATGAATGGTTTTCAGTACAAGTCAATGGGAAGCCTATGCAATTAAAGAGACCGTACACCAAATAATTGATTTGGTGATAAAAGTTTATTTAAATAACAGACAACACCAAAATAGAGTGGAAATTGTTTATTAAGACATCACTTGATGAAAATTGCTTACAAATAACTGTACTTTTGTCTACAACAATATTTTCCTTTGGCAATTTATTTCTCCCAAAGACGTCTCATTTTCTTCATGGCAACCACTCCATCTCATTCCTACAGCCTTCGCACATTGAAGCGCAGCTCCTCACTACCCATGATGTCCAAGGCAAATGCCACTTCAAGCACTGGGGCAGCTGGTGTACTATCTTCACCTCCCTCAAGGGCATGGCGTGACAAAATTGAAGCCATCCTACATGATATCCAGTTGTCTGTCTCAGCCCAAGGGACGCCCACCATTAAGGCCATTCAGGATGACCTCACCTATATTAAAACTATTTTCCCACAATCCATGATCCACTGCAGCTTACAGCCAGTTCCCTTCTCAGCACTACCTCACAAAGAAGCTGTTGACTGGCTTGAACACTTTCAGGCCTGGATTGCCTTGCATGGCTGGACCGACCCTATGCGCATTTCCAATGCCTAACACTTGTTTCTGAGAGGGACTGCCATTTCATGGTTCAACGCACTTCCAGCACAAGTAAAAAGGGATACTACCACTTTGTATGCCACCTTCAAGGATAATTTCCTACAAACACACCCATCATGGCTGTTAGAGCAGCAACTGTGGGAACACACCATGCAACCCTCTGAGTCCCTAGAAGCCTTTATAGTGGACATTGAGTCACAGTGCAAATGCCTGTAGAAGTCAGAAAAGGAACAAGTCACTACCTTTGTACAGGGCCTCCTCTCTCACCGCCACCTGTATGTCATCTAACAGAAACCAACAACTTGGATGGACACAATTCAAGCAGCACGACTCACAAATGAGTCTCTAGCAATTTCTCAGCCCACCACTGTGCAAGTGCTCCAATCCTCACAGTTAGCCACACTTGTGACCTGTGTTCAGCAGCAGTGATCTTTGATAGAGACACTCGCCAACAGTTGACACTTTAATGCTAATACTGCTTCCCCTGCAACCTCTGTTAATGTGCTGCGGCCACTTCGACCAAGACCTGAGCCACCCCTGTCTCCAGGAGAACCAGTAACCTGTCAGCGGTGTGGATTCAGGGGATGTACTGCTGCTGTCTGCCACAAACTGTTAAACCACCACAGCAATCAAGAGAGCCAAGTGCACCCACCTCAGCACAACCAGCAACGTGGCCATGACTACTCCCAGGACCAAGGGAACACAGCCCCTAATTACCCCACTGACTCTTGTAACTCAAACAAACTGCACCCTCCAGATGCCAAGTCAGGCACAATCTTGCCAAAAGGAGCCAAAGTTCCTGTCATCAGGTCACCCCTCCTTGCAAACTATGTCCCTGTCAACATTGGGAATTGGTCCACACATGCCTTGGTCGACTCCAGAGCAGAAATCTCTGTTATCCACGGCAGTATACTAGACAATCCAGCTATTCATCATGTACCTACTGTTGCTCCAGCTGACCTGAAGTACATCATCACAGCAAGTACTACTACTGTACCTATCACAGGCATGGTCCATCTTAAGCTCCACTTCGGCTCACAGAAGACTACTGTTAAATTCTACTTAGTGCCTGAACTACAACCAAAAACGATTTTGGCCTGGACTTTCTCAAAGCACACAAAGCCATCCTAGACTTTGCCTCAAACAAACTGTCACTAGATCCCTGGAGGCAACTCGCAGCTATAGACTCAGTCACTGTACCTCCTAAGTCAGAGATGGTTTTAATTGCCAAGATTTGAGGGGACCCACTCCCCTAAGGTGTTGTTGGCATAGTCATGGGATCCTCAGCTTTGCACTCCTCAGGTCTCCTTTCAGGGAACACCTTGTCTGCTGTGCACGGTGTCCCAGTATTCCAAAAATGCTGCAACTTCACGGGGATCCAGAGGTCATCTCAAAGGGTGCCAGTATCAGAAAGTTTTTCTTCAGGGGACCAGCTTCACGTCGTCTGCCCCACCCTCCCCAACCACTCACCCACCCACCCAGGGCCGGCTGTGGTTATCTTGGCTCGGGTGTCATGCGTCACTTCCTGTGACATCACGTCCTGTGTGTCCTGTACCTAAGTCCCCACTTTCTCATCTGCAGGTTATACCCGCTGACCACTAGTGGGCACTGCCTCCAACTCTCAATTCTACCTCTGTACCTCCCTCCTAAATCCTATCCCACTGTCTTTCTCTCTACCACTATCTCCTTCCCAGAGATTGTCACCCCTCACGACTCATGTCTATCACTCTCCCACTCACTCACCTCCCTCCTTCCCTCATTCTAATTCTCCTTACCTCTCTAGGGCTGCTAGATGCCCGCTGGCAAGCTACTCATGCCCCCCCTTCCGTCTCCCTGCCATTCACCACTCCTGTCCCCAGCCCCCTCCCTCTGGCTTCACTCACCCAATCTGCTCCTCTATGTATCTACGGTCCTATGGGCACCCTCTCACTCACCCCCGTCCTCTCAGGCATCTTATCATACTTGTATTCCCTATCTGTGCCACCTTCCCATACCCAGTACTCTTCGCCTCCCATCCCCACCTTAGTCGCCGAAACTTACCTCTCACACCTACTCCCAAGAGCAGCACCTCCTCCCGCTTTTGACTGGCAACATCCATCCCAATCTGGGGCCTGGCAACTCTGCCCCTTTGAAATCCTCTCTGTCTTCAGACGTATCTATGAACATTTGTAGCCTCCCTAAAAAACTGGATTCTCTACACTGCTGGGTGATGGTTCATAAACCAGATGTAGTTGCCTTGGTTGAAACTTGGCTGTCCGATTCCACCTCTAACTCCCAGGTCTCACTCCCTGGTTACACCCTCCACCGACTGGACCGGGTCAGTAGGAGAGGTGGGGGTTGTGCCATCTATTTAAAGGACCCTCTCATTGGTCTAGCCCTCCCTCCCCCTGACCTTGCCCATAAGGCCCAGGCCCTAACATTAAAACTATCTCCCGACCCCTCAAGGGGTCCTATCTTTCTGACTATGGCATACATACCTCCAAAGAACCAGTCTCAGGCACTGGACCCGCTAATTGACTATCTCACCTCCTTACCCAGCTCTGCCGACCAGATCCTGGTGGGAGACCTGAACATTAATTGGCTTTGCCCGTCATCCTCCTCCTTTCGTGAGGCTTTTGAGGCTATTGATCTGAACCAACTAGTATCCCAGCCAACTAGATTTAACCCCAGAAGGGGCTCTAGCACACTCCTAGATGTGGTCCTCACCAACAGACCTAGACGCATCCGCAATATCCAAATACTCCCTGACTGCCTTAGTGACCACTGCCCTGTTCTCTTCAACTGGCTACCTCTCTGCCCAAGCCCTCTGTTCAAACCACCTTTCGGAGGCGGCTTAGGCCCGGTGGGTTAAAAGACCTAAAACATTACCTTGAGCATTCAGATTGGTCTCCATTGCTGAACTCTCCTAACGTTGACAAGGCGCTGGCCTTCTTTGTCAACACCTTCAACACTGCCTGTGACATCTTCGCACCAATTACTGCTCATAGGGCTAAAGCAAGGCATGCCCCCTGGATCACCCCTGCCCTGAGACTGCTCTTTAAGCAGCGGGACAACCTGTGGCACCTTGCTCTTGCAACCGGTCGCCCTGCTGACCGACAGACCTATCGTGACGGCTCGGAATAGGTGCACCTGGGCTATCTTAAAGCTAAGGCCGCTATCATCAAGCCTGTCTTACCACCTCGTGGGGGAACCCCAGGTCCTTCTGGGACAACGTCAAGCAGCTAACTGGACACTCCAAGTCCTTCCCTCCTTCTCTTCTTAACATCAATGGCACTATATCCTCTGATCCTGCCCTCATTGCCACCCATCTCAATAACTCCTTTACTGACCTTAGCTCAGTGCTCCCTAGCAATTTCTTCAGTCCTCCACCCCCTAGTTCTGCACCACCCATCACTCGCCCCTTGTTCCACCTGCATTGTGTCTCCGCACGAGAAGTCAGACCTCACCTGCTTAAAGCCTTAAAGGGTAACACCATCAGTAATGACTCCCTTGACCCCTGTCTCCTACGTCAGGTCTTGGACCAGGTCATCTTGCCCATCACCTGCATCTTCAACAAATCCCTCTGCCTCGGACAATTTCCCACTGTCTGGAGGGTCGCCACAGTTACCCCTATCCACAAAGGTGGCGACAGGACTCTCCCAAGTAACTACTGGCCTATCTCAATCCTGCCCCCCCTCTCCAAGGCTTTAGAGAAAATTGTGGCCACACAAATCTCTGACTACCTCTCTAAATACAATATTCTCTGCCCTGAGCAACATGGGTTTAGAGCCGGACATAGTACCACTACAGCTCTCCTGGAGTTTGCCAACTTCCTTCACACATCTCTGGACTCTGGCGCCACGTCTGGTGCAGTATTCATTGACCTGTCTAAAGCCTTTGATACTGTATTACACCCTCTCCTCTTAACCACTCTCGATCACCTAGGCTTTTCCACTGGCCCAGTCTCCTGGTATGCCAGCTATCTCTCAGCCCGATCTCAATGTGTGAAAGTTGGTGGATCTCTCTCTCCAGCACCTGCCCCATCCGCTCCGGAGTCCCTCAGGGCTCCATCCTTGGACCCTTACTCTTCTCCCTCTTCCTCAACTCACTCCCCTAGCAAATGTGGAGGTAAGATCTACTTCCACGTGACGATGCAGTACTCATTACCTCTGAGAGAAACCCTCCTTACTTCAGAACTCTCTCCAGTTAGCATACAATTCCGCCGAAAACTGGTTCTCTGAACACCGACTCATAATCAACCTAAAGAAAACAAAAGCCATGCTCTTCTCCCACCCCCAAAATAAGTCCCGCAATTTTCCTCTCACAATCCTCTCCTCCCTCAATATCCCTATTGAACAAGTGCAGGCCTATAAATATCTTGGAATAATCTTTGACCCTGCTCTGTCCTTCCATGGCCACATTTCCTCCTTGAACTCTGCCACCAACTCACAGTTGGGCATTCTTTTCCTGCACAAAAAATGCCTCCCTTCGCACACCCTCCACCTGGCTGTCACTTCCTCTGTCTTATCGCTCATCGACTACGGCCTCCCGATCTATGGGGCTGCTGATCAGACGGCCTTAAACAAGATTCGCCTCACACTCAACAAGGCCTGCAGGCTGATAACCGGAGCGCCTAGACTTACCCACACCTGTCTGCTCTACTCCTTGGCTTCCATACACAGCCTGGATGAGCGGCTCATGTACCAAACTTGCCAACTCACCTTTAAAGCACTCAATGGCTTATCCCCCGCTGGCCTATCCAACTCAATCCGCCAAGCTAAACCGACTAGGAACACCCGCAGCACAGACAAAAGTACCCTGGTCGTTCCAAGAGCTAGGACGTCGCACGGCCAAAGGGCGTTCCCTTTCCGAGTGGCCACCTGGTTTAACTCCCTCCATGCCGCTGTCTCTGACTCTCCCACTTTAGCATGCTTTAAATACAGACTCAGAAAGCACCTGCTCCTTTCACGCAGATGCAGCTGCAGCTGAAGTTTTTTGGGGGAAAAAAAAAACTGACAATGCTCGCTGAGCGGCTCTCCCCCCCTCCTCCCATTCTCCCTCTCTATACTTTCTACCGCCCCTTTTCCCAGGCACTAACCTTTTTCCCTGGCACTAAACTATTTGTTTTGAACTGACTGTAACCTTGAATGACACTTACTCTGCTCCTGTTTTAACTGTTGTTCATGTTTCTGTTCTTTGTTGTCTCCCGCGCCACTGTCTGTGTCCTCTATGTGACGAGGTACTTTTGTAAATGAGCCCCCGGCTCAAAGGTTGTAAACTGATGTTTAAATAAATAAATAAATAGATAAATAAATAAGCTTCAGCTTCTGCACAAACCTCAGCCTCATTCCATTAGCATTCATCCTGTCAATACCATCACAGAGGGTAGCATCTTTCAGAAAAGAGATGTGCAAGAACAAGGGGGCACAAATTGAAGATAGAGGAGGGATGGCTCAGAGGTAATGTGAGGAAGTATTTATTCACAGAGAGGGTTGTAGATGCATGGAACAGCTTTCCTGAGGAGGTCACAGAGTCAAAAACAGTGGGGGAATTCAAGAAAGCATGGGACAGGCATAAGGCAATTCTAGTGGGAGGTAGGAGGAAGTAGGCTGTTGGTTAACTAGAATCTGCAGCTTATCCATTAGGTAGGGAAATGGGCAGACTAGGTGGGCCAAGCGGTCCTTATCTGCCATTAAATTCTATGTTTCTGTGTTTCTATGTAACCATTCCAGCTTCAAGAGGAATGCTTTTCAGTCACTGTCTATCTGCCTCAAAACTTCCAGCATGTCCAAAAGAGAAACAGAAACTTCTGGAATTTCTGGAGAACTACCCAGATGTCTTTGTTGGCCCTGATAACAAACTCGGATGCTGCGATATCCTGCAACACACCATTGAGGTGCAGCCCAACCAAAAGTCAATTCGTCAGTGAGCCTGCAAAGTGGGACACAAACAAAAACAAGTCCTGGAAGACTTAATCATTGACATGCTTGAACTGCACATTATTGAGGAATCTACAGGTCCCTGGGGTGCACCTTGCTTGCTGGTAGTAAAGAAAGACAATGGGTATCAGTTTGTGGTGGATTATAGAAAGCTCAATGCCTGCACAGTGCAAGACACACATCCCTTACCTACCGCAGAGGATGCCTTACAGAGCCTTGGTGCGGCCAGCCCAGCCTACTTCACCACTCTAGATCTTCAGAGTGGATTTTACCAAGTCACTATTGATCCAGCTTCACGCCCATACACAGTCTGGTGTTGCCACTTGGGACTTTTCCAGTTTAAACGTCTGCCTATGGGACTTCAGAACAGCCCGATCACATTTCAACGCATCATGGAAGCTGTATTACGTGGACTGTCTTAGAAATCTTGCCTAGTTTACCTCAATGATGTTATCATCTTCAGCAGAACTTTCCAAGAACACCACCATCATCTCAAAGAGGTGTTCGAATGTCTTCAGCAAGCCAACCTCAAACTTCGCCCAGAGAAATGTTGCTTTGCTCAGCATCAAATCCATTACCTGGTACATGTGGTCAGTTCACAAGGCATCTCGCCAGACCCAGATAAGCTCTCTGCAGTAAAAGACTATCCAGAACCTACAAACCTCAAAGACCTTAGAGCATTCCTGGGCCTGTCTGGCTACTACAGAAAATTAATTTGCAACTATGCCAAGATTGCAGCTTCATTGTACATTCTCACAAAAAAGGGATGTGACTACATATGGACTTCTGAATGCAAAGAGGCCTTTGAAACTTTGAAAGAAAAACTTATTTCTTCCCCAGTTTTGGCCTATCCTAGGTTCGACCAGCCATTCAAGCTTTACACAGATGCTAGTTCCTTTGCAGTGGGTGCTGTGCTGTGACAGATCCAAGACGGGACAAAACAAGTTGTTTCCTATGCTGGGCACTCTCTTTCATCAGCCAAGCAAAACTATGGCATCACAGAAAAAGAATGTCTAGCCATGGTCTTAGCAGTAAAGAAATTTGACTGTTACCTTCGCTACTCCTCCTTCACAGCTATTGTAGATCACTCTGCCCTCCGATGGTTGTTGAAAATGAAGGAACCAGTAGGAAAGTTCGCCTGATGGATTGCCATACTGCAAGGCTATAATTTTGAGATTCAGTACCGACCAAGTTCATTCCAATGCCGATGCTGTAAGGCAGAGATGGTATCCCTCTCCAGCAGCCTCTCCAGATGAAGAAGCCTGTCTGCAAGCTCTTCCTTTCCACTCCACAGATGAGCTCTCTGTGGACACTCCTACAGCACCTCAAGTCGCTTTGCTGCTGCCAATTGCTTCTACAGAGAATAACACCAATTCTCACTTATTGCAAGCAGCCGAAGAGCTTCTTACAACCACTAATACTGATATCTCCCTGGTGACAATTAAACTTCAATAAAGAACTGATCCTCAGTTTATAGACATCATCACATATCTCAAGACTGAAATTTTACCACAACAAAAGAAACACCACTAGAATGTACAATTCTTTGCATCATAGTATTTTTTCAACTACGGTGTGCTTTTTCACATTTGGACCAAGGAAGGCAAGTGTCATCACATGGATAGAACTCATGTACTGTTAGTTGTGCCAGCCTCTTTAGTCTCTGAAGTTCTTCAATCCACTCATGTCTCTCCACTTTTTGGAGGTCATATGGGAATCCACAGAACTCTTAAAAAGACAAGGCTTCACTTCTTCTGGCCTCACATGAACAATGACATTGTCTGTTTTGTCAAATCCTGCCAGCCCTGTTCCCAAAGAAAGCCTCCCACCAAACCAACAAAGGCACACATCATTATCATCATAGATTTAGGGGGAGAGATGGACAAATATGGTACCTCTCTCGAACCAGGAGCAGTGAGCTTAACACAAAATATAACTAAAAACAATAAAAAGAATAAGTTACAAATAGAAAGTGATTTAGATTTAAAAATTACACTAATAAATGCCAGAAGTCTTCAAAATAAGCTTGATGAGCTCACATTTATTCTCTATCAAAATACTATAGATATTTGTGGAGTGACTGAATCTTGGTTCAATGACACCAACTGGAGGACAGATATTAAAGGCTATACAAAAATACATAAAAATAGGAAAGATTGAAGGGGTGGTGGAGTGGTATTTTACATAAAAGACACTCTAAAAGCATACAAAATAAATAATTCTAATGACAAAACTGAAGTTATCTGGGTACAGATTAAGTTACATACAGTAATAAAACTCTCACACTTGGATTATGCTATAGGTCACCAGGACTAAACAATGAGGAAACAGAACAATTTCTAAATTGTTTGGAACAACATGAATATATGGATAATACCATAATAATGGGGGAGTTTAACTTCCTGAACATTAACTGGAGAAACCTGGACAGTGGTAATCAAGTGGATAATAGATTTATAGACTTCACTATACAGAATAACCTGGACCAATTTTTAACAAAGCCTACAAGAGGAAAAAATATTCTTGATTTGATATTAACTAATATAATGGATGATATACATGGGATTAGATTAGAAGCCCCATTAGGAGACAGTGATCATCGAGTAATCTAATTTTCATATAAGGCACAATACAGACAAACAAAAGGAAAAACAATAGTTAAAAATTATCAAAAAGCTAACTATAATAAAATTAGTGAATATTTGTCAAATTGGGACTGGAAGAAGGAACTTGTGAATAAGGATTTAAATACGATTTGGAATATCATTAAAAAACATCTGGAACATTGTACAGATACATGGATGCCAGTGATTAGTAAATATCAAAATAATAAAAGGCATCCTCCTTGGTGGAACAGGGGTATTCAAAATGATTTAGAAAAAAGAAAAGGCTATACACTAAGTGGAAGAGGAACTCATCTGGTATCATAAATACAAAGCTAAAACAATGTAACAAACAGCTAAAAACTACAATCAGGAGATCCAAATGAAACACAGAACTAAATCTAATAAACAAAACTAAGGATAATAAAAAAATGTTTTTTTTTAATTATATAGAGACATTAAGAGGTAACCAAAGAGGGATAGGGTCTATAGTTACAATAAACAAAACAATCTAAGATAAAAAGGAAATAGCATCAGAGCTAAACACATACTTCTTGAGTGTGTTTGAACCTAAAGAAGCGTTTCTAAAAACAAATAAAACTACAAAAAATGAATATATTCCTACTATTGAAAAGGAAATTATAACTATAATAAATGGGTTAAACTCAAACAGTTCAGCAGCCAGATGGCATAACTCCTAAATTCCTGCAGGAGTTGACAAATGAACTGGTGGGACAATTCATGTATCTCTCTAATATATCATTAAAAAATGGAAGGGCAATACCTGAATGGGGACAAGCACATATTATACCTATATATAAATCAGGATCGAGGTCCGAGGTAAAGAACTATAGACCCATAAGTTTGACTTCAGTTATTGGTAAAATACTGGAGAGACTGATCCAGCATAGAATATTAGATCATTTAGCAAATGAGCAGATAGTTGATATCTCTCAACACAGATTCACTAAGGGTAGGTCATGTCTCACCAACTTGATAACATTTTTCGAGCCAGTAAGTGCAGCCCTAGAAAAGGGAGTACCAGCTGATGTGATATACCTAGATTCTGCAAAAGCTTTTGATAAGGTATCACATAAAAAATTAATTGAACAGCTTTATCAAATCAATCTAGAGACTAATATAATAGAATATATAACATAATGGCCGAAGGATAGGAAGCAGAGTGAGAGTGATATTGAAAGGATATCAGTCTGAGTGGGGGGGAGGGTAAAACAGGGGTTCCCCAGGGGTCAGTCCTGGGGCCTACATTGTTTAATATGCTTGTTAATACTTTCCACACATCAGACAATGTGTGGATAAGTAAGTATGCAGATGACTGCAAACTAGGGGGTCTGGTGCAAAATCATTCAGATGGTGAAAAACTTCAAGTCAATTTAGATAAACTCCTAGCTTGGACTAAAACAAACAAAATGATGTTTAATATATCTAAATGTAAAGTAATGCACTTTGGTGCTAAGAATCCTAATTTTGTATACAAATTCAACAATCAAATATTAGAAACAACTACAGAAGAAAGGGACTTATGAATAGTTGTAACAAATACATTACCAACTGATGTGCATACTAAAAAAACAGTTAAAAAATGTCAGAAAATATTGGGCTGTATCCTGACAAATATTAAAAGTAAAGACAAAGAGGTGATTCTCCGACTTAACATTAGTCTGGTATGAGAGATGGTAGTGGATGCGTGGAACAGCCTTCCTGAGGAGGTTGTGGGGTCTAAAACTGTAGGAGAATTCAAGAATGCACGGGACAGACATAAGGCAATTCTTGTGGGGGGTAGGAAGAAATAGGCTGTTGGTTAACTAGGATCTGCGGCCTATCCTGTAGGTAGGGAAATGGGCAGACTAGGTGGGCCAAGCGGTCCTTATCTACCATTAAAGTCTATGTTTCTATGTTCTATGTTTCTATGACCACATATGAAATACTGTTCCCAGTTCTCAGCTGCAAGTACTGTAGGAAGTCAGAAATTGAAAGAAGGTGTGCAAAGGAGAATAACAAAAAAGTGAGAGGCATATACAACTTGACATATGGGGACAGACTACAAAAGCTGGGACTGTATTCTACTGAATATAGGCAACAAAGAGGGAACCTATGTTTAATATTTAGAGCCACCAAAGATCAAGAGCTAATGGAAAACATAGAAATTAAAAAATGTGATGAATAAAATAAGAAAAGTAGATCTCACAACTATAGGTTAAAAGGTGATATTAATACGACTAAAAAATGCTGTGATTTTTTTACACACAGAGTAATAAAAAGCTGGAATGAATTATCCAAACAGGTGGTAGAAAGTGAAACAACAGGAAGTTTTAAATATAAATTAGATGAATACATGGGAAACAGAAAATGTATTTACCACCAATAGAGTAAGTAGGTGGCGAGTTCATTAAGGACAAATTCTCTACAGAACTCAAATTCAACTATGAACCTATCATTCCAATGCCTGTAGCCACAGAACCTTTCCAAAGAGTCAGCACGGGCATTCTTGGCCCCCTGCCTACATGCCCTGACTCCGACAACAAGTACATTCTTGTTTTTGTGGACTACCTAAGTACTTGGAACTGATCCCACTAAAAGACATTAAAGCTGCTACAGTGGCAAGTGCCTTCCTCAATATAATCATTTGCCATCATGGTACCCCAGTGTACCTGCATTCAGACAGAGGCACTAACTACCTTTCAACTATTGTGTGAGAAACCTGCAGACTTCTCAACATCAAAAAGACTCATACAACCAGTTACCATCCACAGTGCAATGGACAAAGTGAGAGCATGTCGACCATTCCTAACACACTATCCAAGTACCTGGATGAGACTCACGACACTTGGGATCATTTTGTTCCCTTCATTCAGTTTGTTTACAACTGCAGCCCTTGTGTCAACAGCACAAAGTACACCCTGTTTTTCCTACTCCATGGACGTCACGCAAGAACACCTCTGGACAAAGATCTCTCACTGCTAGAGGTCCCAAAGTCAGGTTCATTCTTCATCATCCCAATGTTGGAACAGCTTGAACTTGCCAGACGTGTTGCTATTGACACCCTGGGACAGAGAAAAATGGCATGCAAAGAATGTCAGCAGCCAAGTGTCATGACCCTTCATTTCCTGTGGGGGACATTGTATATTTGTATCGACCTGTCGTTGTTACTGGCACCTCCAAGAAATTGCTTCGCCCCTGGACTGGGTCATTCTTTATTGTGGAAAAGCTTCCCCTGTTCATGTTTGCTTGCGCCGCAAGTCAGATAGAAAGCTCGTACACAATAAAATTCACATCAACAGGTTGAAACATAGGTACTTGCATGATACCCTCCCTGATAATCCCAGTCCCCCAAGTAATCAAGCTACACTGGAGCCTGCAATACTTTCAGAAACTGAACTTTCTGCTCACAGTTTGACACCAGTTTCACCAGAGCCTCATGGTACTGACACTTCTCTGCCAGATCCTGTTCTACCTGCTCAGCCAGATGGACTTTCTGGAATTTTTCCATCTCTTGCGTCTTCTCAGGACTCTCATTTACCCCAAACAGTGTACCAGATCAAGAAGATTTTGCGCAAAAAGTACATTAATGAATCTTGGTCCTACCGTGTTAAATGGAGTGGGTTTAACAGTTCTCAGAACTCATTTGTCCCCTCTTGTGACCTGACCACACCCTATCAAGAACTAGTTCAATCCACCCATTCAGCAATCCCAACTGACTGTAAACGTCACAGAATCAAGTGAACGTTATTATTCGGACTCTGTGGTGATTCTGTAAATTCTGTATTTTAACAATCTGCATATTGCTTCTAAAATACTGTTGTGCTAACATTTTCTTTCTCTCCTAGATCTAGGAAAATATCTATTGTTCCAATCATTACAGTAAATTGAATTGCATTTCGGTCATTCTTGCTGCTCCCTTTTCCCTGTCTTTCCTTTCCCTTCCCTGCACCTTAGTGCTTGTGGCATGTCCAGCCTCAAGTGCTCTCGTGTCCCCCACTCCCAGGCATTACACTGACTGGCCAACAGTGTAGTCCAGATTCTTTCCTCCCCTTCCCTACAACAAAGTATTATGGTTTCAATCAATTAATCAAAAGTCTTCTTAATCATTTCATCCATGATGTGATAAATCTTCATATTAATGTTTAATAAGGTAGTAATGTTTGCAAAGGTTGTGACAATTTTTACTGCTGTTCTTACACAGAAACATAGAAACATAGACTTTGATGGCAGATAAGGACTGCTTGGCACACCTAGTCTGCCCATTTCCCTATCTACAGGATAAGCTGCAGATCCTAGTTAACCAACAACTTATTTCTTCCTACCCCCCACAAGAATTGCCTTATGTCTGTCCCATGCATTTTTGAATTCTCCCACAGTTTTAGACCCCACAGCCTCCTCAGGAAGGCTGTTCCATGAGTCCACCACCCTCTCTGTGAAAAAACACTTCCTCACATTGCCCCTGAGCCGTCCCCCCTCTATCTTCAAATTGTGTCCTCTTGTTCTTGCATGTCTCTTTTTCTGAAAGATGCTAGCCTCTTGGACTTTGTTGATTCCACTGAGGTACTTAAAAGTTTCTGTCATGTCCCCCCTCTCCCTCCGTTCCTCAAGGGTATACATATTAAGCTCCTTTAGTCTCTCCTCGTATGGCTTTGAACTGCCTCCATCCTGTCTATGTCCTTGCGGAGATGGGGTCTGCAGAACTGGACGCAGTACTCCAGATGGGGTCTAACCAACTGTCTGTACAGAGGGATAATAACTTCCTGTTTTCTGCTGGTGATGCCTCTCCCTATACATCCCAGTATCCCCCCAGCCCTCCCTACTGCCTTCTCACATTGCTTGCTAACCTTAAGGTCATCTGATATGATTACCCCCAGGTCCCTTTCTGTTTTGTTGTTGTTACTACCTCCCTCCAATTGTGTAATCTTCCCCTGGGTTTTTTGTTTCCCAGGTGCATTATTTTGCACTTCTTTGTATTGAATCCAAGCTGCCATACTTCTGTCCATTCCTCCAACCATGCCAAGTCCCTTCTCAACCTTTCCACACCTCCTTGTGTATCAACCGTGTTGCAGATCTTTGCATCATCTGCAAAGAGGCATACTTTTCCTTCTAGTCCCTCTTCAATGTCACTTATAAAGACATTAAAAAAGCATTTATACTAGCCAAGGGGGGAGGCACTGGAAAGGAGCAGGGAAATCCTAGACCCCCCCCAAAAAAATTCACTGTAGTAAGTGTGGTAAACACCAATATAGAGGTGTCGATAGGGAGAAGGGCAGGGGTAAATGGGGAAAGTGACAAAGGCAAGAAGGACAGGGATGGGGCAAAAAGGAGTAAGGCCATCAGGCAATGGAGGGTAATGAGTACCAATGCCTGTAGTCTGAGCAACAAGCTCCCTGAACTGGTGGCCTTGATGGAAGAGGGATGCCTGGATATCGTAGCAGTCACAGAAACATGGTACACAGAGAACCATGATTGGGATGTTAACATACCAGGGTATATAACCTACAGGAGAAATTGGCAGGGGAGAAGAGGGGGAGGAGTAGCTCTCTATGTAAAGGAAAAGATAAAAGCAACTGAATTAACAGTGGGAGAGGAGGCACTGTGGGTCACCTTGGAGACTGGAGAGGGCACCACAATCTGTATAGGGGTTGTGTATAGACCCCCATGTTAGGGAGAGGGAATGGACAAGGATATGATAGAAGGCATTCTTAGGATAGCAGAGAAAGGGGAGATACTGTTGATAGGAGACCTGAATATGCCAGATGTTAACTGGAGCACATTTGCTGCAGCCACATCCAAGAGCAGGGCCATTCTTGATGCCCTACAGGTGGCAGGCCTCAGACAGCTAGTTTCAGAACCCAGTCATGAGGGAGCAATCTGAGACCTCATACTCTCAAATGAGGGCAGTAAGAGGATCTCAGATCTAGAAGTGGGTTGTCATCTGGGAACAAGTGACCATCAAACAGTGTGGTTCATGTTAAACTCAGCTACAGAGTCAAGCCATACAAAAGTGAGAGCACTGGACTTCAGGAGGGCTGACTTTGGCAAGATGAGAGAGTGCCTCAGAAAAGCACTATCAAACAGGTTAGAAGGAGGGGTGGAGCAACAATGGGGAATCATCAAAACTGACATCATGAAAGCAACAAGCCTTTGTGTGAAGCAAGTAAACAAATCAAAGCAAAAGAAAAGGCCACTATGGTTCTCAAAAGAGGTGGCTGGGAAAGTCAGGGAGAAAAAGATAGCATTCGGGAAGTATAAGAAAACACAGAAGGAGCAGGACAGAGAGCTGTACCAGTTAAGGCAGACGGAATCAGAGAGGGAAGTCAGAAGAGCAAAGGCCCAAAATGAGGAAAAGATAGCCAACTCAGTTAAGAAGGGGGATAAAACCTTTTATAGGTACATCAGAGAGCATAGAAAGGCAAAGGGAGGGATAGTGTGGCTGAATAGAATGAACGGTGGGTGGGCAGATGGGGACAGTGAAAAAGCAAGGATACTGAATGAATATTTCTGCTCAGTATTCACAAAAGAGGAGGGGAAAATGCCTAATCCAATTAACAGAACCACTCTTGATAGGGGGGTCAATCCCAGTCCTTTCACAGAAGAAAGGGTTTTGCAAGAACTCCTAAAACTGAAGGTGGACAAAGCAATGGGGCCTGATGGAATTCACCCCAGAATTCTAAAAGAATTAAGGGAGGAACTAGTGAAACCACTGACTACCCTTTTTAACAAATCATGGGAGGATGGTGTGGTACCCGAGAACTGGAGGAAGGTGGATGTGATTCCCCTTCACAAAAGTGTGACCAAGACAGAGGCAGGAAACTACAGACCTGTCAGTTTGACCTCTGTGGTAGGGAAAGTGATGGAGTCACTTCTGAAGGAAAGAATTGTTGAGTACCTAGAGGCCAGTGGGGCACAGGACCCAAGACAGCATGGCTTCACAGCTGGAAGTTCATGTCAGATGAATCTAATAGATTTCTTTGACTGGGTGACTAAAGCAGTAGACCAGAGAGGTGCTGTGGACATGGCCTACCTAGACTTTAGCAAGGCATTTGACACAGTCCCACACAAAAGATTAATAGTCAAATTAATCAGCCTGGGAGTGGGTCCCAGGGTGGTAGCCTGGGTGACACATTGGCTAGACAACAGGACACAGAAAGTAATTGTAAATGGAGTCCACTCTGAAGAAAGAGGGGTTACTAGTTGGGGTACCGCAGGGTTCAGTACTGGGTCCAGTCCTTTTTAATGTCTTTATAAGTGTCATTGCAGAGGAACTGGAAGGAAAAGTATGCCTCCTTGCAGATGACACAAAGATCTGCAACAGGGTTGATACACAGGGAGGAGTGGAAAGGATGAGAAGGGACTTGGCAAGGTTGGAGGAATGGTCAGAATGGTCAGAAGTATGGCAGCTAGGATTCAATGCAAAGAAGTGCAAAATAATGCACCTGGAAACAAGAACCAGGGAAGAATACAATTGGGGGTAGTAACAACAACAAAAGGAAAGGGACCTGAGGGTAATCATATCAGATGACCTTAAGGTTAGCAAGCAATGTGAGAAGACAGTAGGGAAGGCTGGGGGTATACTGGGATGCATAGGGAGAGGCATCACCAGCAGAAAACAGGAAGTTGTTATTCCTCTGCACAGACAGTTGGTGAGACCCCAACTGGAGCACTGCATCCAGTTATGGAGGCCCCATCTCTGCAAGGACATAGACAGGATAGAGGCAGTCCAGAGGAGGGCAACAAAAATGGTGCAGAGTCTGCAAGAGAAGCCGTATGAGGAGAGACTAAAGGAGCTTAATATGTATAACCTTGAGGAAAGAAGGGGGAGGGGGGACATGATAGAAACTTTTAAGTACCTCTGGAATCAACAAAGTCCAAGAGGGTAGCATCTTTCAGAAAAAGAGACATGCAAGAACAAGGGGACACAATTTAAAGATAGAGGGGGATAGTTCAGGGACAATGTGAGGAAGTATTTTTTCACAGAAAGGGTAGTGGATGCATGGAACAGCCTTTCTGAGGAGGTTGTGAGGTCTAAAACTGTGGGGGAAATTCAAGAATGCATGGGACAGACATAAGGCAATTCTTGTGAGGAATAGGAAGAAATAGGCTGTTGGTTAACTAGGATCTGCGGCCTATCCTGTAGATAGGGAAATGGGCAGACTAGGTGGGTCAAGTGGTCCTTGTCTGCCATCAAAGTCTATGTTTCCATGACTGGACCCAGTACTGAACCCTGCAGTACCCCACTAGTAACCCCTCTTTCTTCAGAGTGGACTCCATTTACAATTACCTTCTGTGTCCTGTTGTCCAGCCAATGTTTTACCCAGGCTACCACCCTGGGACCCACTCCCAGGCTGGTTAATTTGATTATTAATCTTTTTGTGTGGGACTGTGTCAAATGCCTTGCTAAAGTCTAGTTAGGCCACGTCCACAGCCCCTCCCTGGTCTACTACTTTGGTCACCCAGTCAAAGAAATCAATTAGATTTGTCTGACATGACCTTCCCGCTGTGAACCCATGCTGCCTTGGATCCTGTGCCCTACTTTCCTCTAGGTACTCAAAAATTCTTTCCTTCAGAAGTGATTCCATCACTTTTCCTACCACAGAGGTCAAACTGACAGGTCTGTAGTTTCCTGCCTCTGTCTTGCTCCCACTTGTGTGAAGGGGAATCACATCCGCCTTCCTCCAGTCCACAGGTACCACACCATCCTCCCATGATTTGTTAAAAAGGGTAGTCTGTGGTGTCACTAGTTCTCACCTTAATTCTTTTAGAATTCTGGGGTGAATTCCATCAGACCCCATTGCTTTATCCACCTTCAATTTTAGGAGTTCTTTCAGAACCCTTTCTCCTGTGAAAGGACTGGGATTGACCCTCCTATCCAGAGTGCTTCTGTTATTTGGATTAGGGGCCTCGCCCTCCTCCTCTTTTGTGAATACTGAGCAGAAGCATTCATTCAGTATCCCTGCTGTTTCACTACCCCTCTCTGCCCACCCACCTTCCTTTCTATTCAGCCTCGCTATCCCTCCCTTTGTCTTTCTACGCTCCCTGATGTACCTATAAAAGGTCTTATTCCCCTTCTGAACCGAGTTGGCTATATTTTCCTCAGTTTGGGCCTTTGCTATTCTGATTTCCCTCCCTGATTCCTTCTGCCTTAACTGGTACAGTCCTCTGTCCTGCTCCTTCTATATTTCCTTATACAGTACTTCCTAAATGCTGTCTTTTTCTCCCTAACCTTCCCCGCCACCTCTTTTGAGAACCATAGCGGCTTTTTCTTTCATTTTGATTTGTTTATTTTCTTTACACAAAGGCTTGTTGCCTCTGTGATGGCAGTTTTGATGTTTCCCATTGTTGCTCCACCCCTCCTTCTAGCCTGTTTGCTTGTGCTTTTCTAAGGCACTCTCCCATTTTGCCAAAGTCAGACCTCCTGAAGTCCAGTACCCTCACTTTTGTATGGCTTGACTCTGTAGCTGAGTTTATCGTGAACCACACTGTTTGATGGTCACTTGTTCCCAGATGGCTACCCACTTCTAGATATGAGAGCCTCTCACTGTCTCCATCTGAGAGTATGAGGTCTAAGATTGCTCCCTCATGACTGGGTTCCAAAACTAGCTGTCTGAGGTATGCCACCTGAAGGGCATCAAGAATGGCCCTGCTCTTGGATGTGGCTGCAGCAAAGTTGCTCCAGTTAACATCTGGCATATTCAGGTCCCCCATCAACAGTATCTTCCCTTTCTCTGCCATCCTAAGAATGCCTTCTATCATATCCTTGTCCATTCCCTCTCCCAGACATGGGGGTCTGTATACAATCCCTGTGCAGATTGTGGTGCCATTTCCAGTCTCTAAGGTGACCCACAGTGCCTCCTCTACTCCTTTGTTTGTTTACTCTTTTGTTCCATTACTTTTATCCCTTCCCTTACATAGAGAGCTACTCCTCCCCCTCTTCTACCCTACCTGTCTCTCCTGTAGGTTGTGTACCCCAGTATGTTAACATCCCAGTCATGGTTCTCTGTGTACCATGTTTCTGTGACTGCTACGATATCCAGGCATCCCTCTTCCATCAAGGCCACAAGTTCAGGGAGCTTGTTGCCCAGACTATGGGCATTGGTACTTCATTACCCTCCATTTCTTGATGGCCTTACCCCTTTTTGCTCCATCCCTGTCCTTATTGCCTTTGTCATTTTCTCCATTTACCCCTGCTCTTCTTCCTATTGACAGCTCTATCTTGGTGTTTACCTCACTTACTACCCTGATTTTTTTTTGAGGGGGCTAGGATTTCCTTGCTCCTTTCCTGTGCCTCTCCCCTTGGCTAGTTTAAATGCTTGTCAATGAAGCATTTAAACCTATCACCTAGGATCCTGGTTCCCCTCCTGGACAGATGCAGACCATCACACCAGTATAGGCCTGCAACACACCAGGTGGATCCCCAGTCCCCAATGAAGCAAAATCCCTGCATAACAATGTCTTTACTTGTTTGAGTGGTACTCACATTTACAGTACCCGGGGTGATGTGGAGTAAAGAGTTAAGCATGGGGCTGAAAGATTAGCTGCCAACCCTTTAACTAGGAACAGTAATGGGCAGCCAGCCATCGTCACATGTTATGCTAATTAATTGCCAGCAGGGGCTAGGAAACTCCAGCTTCCTGTCTAGCCAGAGAGTCTAGTCTGTATCTTGTGCTGATGAGATGTCCCTGCTTATGCCCCTGAATAAACCTTATTTTGTTTATTATTTTATGCTTCTGACTCAGTTCGTTCGGTACCAACAGTCGACTATTGCAGAAGTACCACATGGGAAATCAGAATACTGGCGAAGATAAGGGGTCCCGTGGCAGACCAAATACCAAAACACCACAAAAGTCACAGACAAATGGGTGGATGCTGAATTATTTGTCTATTTATGTATGTCTGTATACATGTATTTACTGAATTTTGGTAACCAGGTAGGCCTACTGAGACCTGGGAGCCATTCTTCAGTGATGACCCAGGATTAATTACAGGCGAATAAACAGACAATGCATTATTATAAGCTCGCACAGTGCCTTCCTGGTGCAAAACTTCTAACAAGCAAAAATCACCACCAGAGTGCTGATGTGATTTCTGACATCTCGCAGGGTAGTACCCTAATATAATGTGCTGATATGTTAATTTCACTTTAATCACTGTATCCAGGTAGTATTCCATCATTTTGCCAGAAAAGACCAGAAGCTTTTTTTATAAGCACAGTTCACAAAAAAAGAGTTCCAGGGATATAGCCGGCCTGGTGGTGCTGAGGGCTGAGTCACTGGATGCCTTAAATCATGCTACGTCAGTGACCCAGGTTTTGGAATGATCTTGGGTCACCGGGGTGCCGGCATGGGGTGGAAGGTGGGAGCAGGATCGAGTGTTGGCTCTCCTCTCCCAGGTGGGAGGGACCCATCCGTAGTCCTGCCACCACCGAAAAGAGGTCATGTGTCAGGCATAGGTGGTAATGGAGTGACTGGTAGGGTGGGGCATCCTCTAGGGCATGACATGCGCATGTGTCCACATGTGTGTGCCATGTCAGGGATGCACAGGAATGGGACATGGAGAAAAATGGAACGGAAAAAATGGTAAGAGCTACCTAAGGGAAAAAAAGTGTTCCAGGGATTCAGCCTGCTGGGTGCAGCCCTCTCTAGGACACAAATGCTCTGCAGTGCTTTTTTCAGGATTTCATAAAACCCTAAATGCCCATGACCACACAGCCAGGTGACATCTAAAATTCACCTGGTGTACATGCTTGTCTATAAGCTGAACAAAAGCTGACAAGGTCTTCCCTGGATTACAGAGTTTACAATACACTGTTGCTGGAAAAGCTCGAGTTAAACTACTCTATATAAATTGGTATGGAAAAGGGGCACCAGCTGTTTCATAAGGTATCACTGTTTAAGTTTCAGAAAGGTAGTTTTGACAAACCCAGGCAAATAACTACTGGGTACGTTACAGGGAAGCAAAACACTCATTCTTCCCATAATGGGTTGAAGCTAATGCAAAAACCACGGGGTCCAGAATTTAGGAACACCAGCCAGGCTTATGCCAAAAGTGTTTCAAATAAAAATGCTATGATACAGAGCCACTGGGATGATCATGCCTAACTCATTATCTTTTATAGGGCAATAGGAGATATTTATTTCTACTGGGTTCATTTGCTTTCCCCAGAGTAAATGAACAAAAAGGCTATTTAAGTGAGATGCCACATTTATGAATATACAGTATGCAGAACTTAGGTACTACAGTGGTGCAGTAGTGTCACTATAGTTAAGGTTGAGTAGGCATTTCTATATTAAACCCCAAACTTTGCACTTTATTAGCTTTGTGACTGATTAACAGATTTGCACAAAATTTTGCATGCATAGTCTCAGGGATAAAATCTTTTGATGTGCCAAGTTTTGTTTCAGTCAGATGTGCAAATTCCAAGACCCAGGCAATCAAAAAAGTGAAAACAATTTGGGGGGGGGTACTGTTGTTGTCATCGTCTAACACCTAGATGCGTAGGAATTTTGCTCTGATATTTTCAGGGTAGAAACTGTTTGGCCCACAGTGGTGCCTTTCACTGGTTTGGTGAAAAATTAATCTGTTTCGAAGTCATAAGAATTTGAAATTTCATTTCTGAACATGTTCAGTATGGATTTTTGCAGAGCAACTTGCAATGAAAAAAGAATTTGGTCCATATGAAAAAAGATCCTTTTTTGTATAGAGGTAATCTTTTTTCATGACAAAAATTTATTTTTTGTATGGTCGCCATCTTACTTCCATTTTCTTTCAAACAGAATTTTTTGAAACCCATAAAACCAGATCATGCAGAAACACCAACATGTATCTTGCTACTCGGGATCCCTAGTCACATAGCTGGGGGGGCAGGGGGGCAGGCTACTCCCCAGAGACGTCTACCTCAAGAATACCAGGTCTTTTGGATAGTCCCAGCAGAGTCCTAGCTGGTTCCTCTGAATTTGCTTTTAGGTCCCAGGATGGGTGACTGGCACAACTTGCCTGCCTCCATGGCTGGTCGTCATCTAATGCATGAAAGCGCAAGGTGCATACTTTCTCTACAGTTAAACCAGCGGCTACCTGCCATCTGGTGCATGAAAGTGCTAGTTGTGGGTTTTCCTACAGCAAGTGCGTGACTAGCACTTTTGTGCACTAGATGGCAGCCATCTGCTGGTTTACCTATAGAGAAAGTGCATGTCTTGTGCTTTCATGCATCAGATGGTGACCGGCTATGGAGGTGGGCAGGTTGTGTCGGTTGCCCACTGCGGGACCTAAAATTAGGAAATGTGGGTGCAGCTGGAGGGTTAGGGTGCTGTTTAGAGGAAGAGTTGGTGGGTGGTTACATTTTATTTACAGAGCAGGGCAGGAGGGACATAAGCTCCACTCGCAGAGTCACAGCCTTGAAGGGACAGACTGTAGAGACAGATTGAATCTTGCCTGCACACAGAACTGCATGCCCACAGCTCCAGAGGGACAGGGATTGTTTCCCCACCCACAGCTCCTACATGACAGAGTTTCCACCTCCATTCCAAAGTTCTCTAATTCACAGGGTTGGGGTGATGGCACTGAGTATCTGATTACAGGTGACTGCAAGGGACACTGAGGGGGGATTGTTAATCTCCTTCTCCATAGATCCATGGGGCTCAGTAGGAGGTGCTGCAGTCAGTGGACTGTATGAATCTAATGGTCCGGGAGCTGCAGGAAAGGACAGTCAAGTACAAAATCACAGGGAGTGCCAAGCCAGGTCCCACAGCAGGAGCCAAGCCCTAAACTGAACTGAGTGGGAGGCTGAGCCATACCTTGGAAGGAGAGCCTCTGGTTGGGGCAGGGGTTGATGTGATCTCAGTCCAGGAGAGCTTTCTGCCATGGAGTGAGGTGACAAGACATGGATCAGGATGGCATTGTTCCACTGGTGCCTGGAGCTGCAGCTATCCGTATGGTGCTGACAGATTCTGTCCAGTGAACAGCAATTTCTGGTGTAAGCCCAAAGGCTCTGACTGGTTGGGGGAAGTGAAGGTCTGTCTGCTGAAGTGGCTGTGACTCCCTGCTCAGGACACTGAGAAGTATGTGTTGGGCACTGGGTGGATGGTTAGAGAGTAGAGCACGTGTAGAAGCTGGACTGGAGCAAGAGGACTGAAACAAGGAGGCATGCCATACACAGTGAGGGCTGAACATCTGATAAGTGCTACTACTACTTTTTGGGATATTATCACAATAATATATAATCACAATGAATGCCAGAGGTTACTGATAGCTTGCACCTGGTGGTGGCCTCTGGCCTTCATTAGGATTATGTATTATTGATACTGTAAGATTTGTTTTTTAGCCAAGCATATGTGGTCTATGTGGTCAGGGACTAATTGGTTGCTGCTATGTAGGACTCTGTGCCTTGCTCTCGCTAGTTACCATTTTGAAATATGGGTATTTCTTCTAGATGGCATATTATGTACGTGTTTTAAGTTTCATTTTGAAGCTGTGGGTGTGGTAGCCTATCTGTAAAATGGTTCCTAATCCTACATTTTATTTGATCAGCATGTATAAACTATGAACCTCATGTAACCCCTATGTGCAATATGGTTGCCAATGTGAACATTTTATGGAAACATAGAATTTGTTGGCAGATAAGGACCACTCAACTCACCTAATTGGTTCTAAGTCATAGCGGTGAAAGCCTAAAGGCGATCGCCATTACGCAGAAGTCAAGAGTGCCAAAAATTTCTTTCGGCACTCTGACACCCCAGCACACAGCAAAAGGGCACCAGGGACTTAGTTTTATAATGTTTTCTGCAGGGGGGCTGCATCCCCACACCCCCCTACTAAAGGATTTTCAACTCAAGGAGGGTGTATGTTGGGGGGGGTGAAACATTTAAAAAAAAGGATTGGGCCAGAAGCACAAAACCAACAGTGCCCAGACTCCAAACTCCGCACTTGCCAACCAATGACGGCACCCACTCATTCATGCCACTGGGTTGGCTTGGCATCCCACCACAGCACCACCCCTCACATTCCTCACTGCACGTGCCCACTCCCACACCCCAACGTGCGTATGTATAGTGACGTCCTGTAGCCATAGTCATCCACTTCCCCCCATCCAGCTGCCATACCCTCCTGTAGCTGTCCTTGAAATGCACTGGGGAGTGGGTCGCTGTTATTGTAGGTGCCCATTCCCCAATGCACTTATCATGAGATACCACCTGATCTGCTCCTTTCTTTCCCTACCAACTGTTTCACCTTAGACTCTACTTTATCTCCAGCTCTAACCCCCTCCTTACCTTACCACTAAGGTTCTCTTATGCCTGTCCCATACATTCTTGAACCCCACTACAGTTTTTGCCCCCCCAAAAAAAGAAGTTCTAGTAGGGTTCAAGAATACATGGCTTTTATAGATGAATTTAAGCATTTATAGTTGAATTTTCTAGATGGGAGGAATGAAAAGAGACAGTCCAGCCTCGTGTATCTGATCTGCTCAGGGGACATCCAATCTGTTTGGATAAACAGGAGGTCTGATAAATGGGAGTCAGAGTTAGCAATACAGTAATGAACCACTAACTCACCCAGATGAAGCAGTAATTACAGTGCAGTATAGTCTGTCATTTAAACATGACTCCAAATACAACCTGCAATTGTGAGAAGGAAAGAGCGGGATTTGGCAGTTTTCTAAGTTCAGCAGTAGTTGGAGCAGCTGGAAGGCAGAGCGAGGTCTGTCTAAGCTATGTGAGGGTTTCTTGGAGAAGTGGAGCTGACAGAAAGTAGAGGGATCTGCTAAGTTTCAGGCTTGTGGATGAATGAAAAGGAGTATCTGTTACCTTTTTGTGCATGAAGAGCTGGCAGGAGAAAGACAGCACATTCAGAAGTGGAGCTGCCATTGGAGCAATGACTGGCTTGCTGTTGCTTGTGAGGAATCTGTTTTTTTTCCTTTGGCATGGTCTGGAGCAGCTGGGATGCTTTGCAGAGTGGTCAGGCTGCTGCAGCTAAGAGTGGTAGACTTCTTTCAGGAGCAGAACTTAACAGCCATTTTCACCTCTGCATTGTTAAGTAGAGCTGTCATTACACTAATTGCTGGCAGCAGTTTCTTCAATTAATCAATTAAGCACAAAGGTAATGTCAGGTACTGTGTTAATCATTTGTAAACAGTGGCAATTGAGGGAAACAATGGAACTTAACTGAGTCTAAATGGTTGCTAGCACTATATAGTACAGTAGTTGGGGGACACAGTGGTTCAATAGATAGGGAGGTTCAGAATTTCAGGGGTCGGATAAACGGAGTTGGACCGTAATCATTTTGGTAGTGATATTTGCTGTTTGCGATGAGTCAAAGAAAGCTTTAAAAGCAGCCGAAAAGTTGCAAAATAACCCTCAGAATGCACCAGAATGCATCTAAAACCTGACAGTTTCTGGGTGCCTAGGTAGCCTCCAGATCCCTGGCCTGTTGGTTCAGTATTTCTCAGGATGACCAGGACTTTTATTAGTCTCACGCCTCCATCCCATCAAAAAGCTAGCTATACCCTTGGGGGACCCTGTTAGGTGGATCCTGGAGTCACTTTTTGAAAAAATTACTCAGGAGTTTCTTTTTTATACATTTTTAAATCTTTTTTTCATGATTCGAATTTCTTTTGTTGCATTGCCATATGAAAAAGGAAATGGGCCACATGAAAAAACATACCTTCATATGAAAAAATAATTTGGGCTTAGTTTTTTTTTCATATACTTTTTCCATATGAAGGCATCCTTTTTCATATGAATGACACAACCTCATGAAAAAGGATTCCTTCATACAAAAAAATAATTTGAACCTAGTTTTTTTGCATTCTTTTTTCATAGGAAGGGATTTTTTTTTGGTGAGGTTGTTTCATTCATATAAAAAAAGATTCCTTCATATGAAAAAAAAATTGAACTTAATTCTTTTTCCACATTTCAACTTCAATAAGCCATACCTCCCTCAATATTTGCACTTAATGGTCAATCTATGTATCAAAACAAAAGTCCTAATGAGTACTATATGAATGCCATCTAATACCCCCAAAACAAATTAGAGGCCATTTAAAAAATATAAAAATTAAAAAATATATACAAATTCTCATAGGACAACATTTGAAGGTTAACAAGCCATACACTCAAGCAAATAAATTCTTTATGGGAGAAATGGAAGTGCAGGGCTGCTTCGACACCAACATGGATGTGTGCATCTATGGAGGGATGGAAGCATAGGGCTCAGAGGGCCCTGTGCTTCCTTGGGCAAATTAATATATTCACACAGGTTTTGAAGGGACCTGTGTGAATAAAGACACAAATATACTATCTCAAAGTATAAGGACATTCTTTGCAAAAAAACTTTGTTAATGTGCCAGTTAGGGTTTAGATTAAACTGACAAAAGTAGGGAAATGTGGTGTTAGGGTTCCAAATCCTAACACCCCACCCCTACCCTGCAGCTAGCAAAAGGAAAAACCATTATGATTTCATCTCTCCTGAGTATTTGCCAGTCAGGCCTGGAGCATTCCTTGGAGTTGTCAACCCTAATGCTCACCCCATTCTCATACAGTCCACACATCTCAGCTTATTTAGTGATAGAATGGGGTGAGTGTTAGGGTGCCACCATTAACAACAGAAACTAGAAACATGGCAGGTGACAGCAAATAAGGACCGCAAGGCCCATCCAGTCTGCCTGTTTCTTTTTCTACCTTATGAATGTGCCATTGGCCTTTGCTCTGTCAATGGCCTATCTATTCATACTCATTTGTATTGCTCCCTTATGCCTATCCCATGCCTCTTTGAAGCCCTGCACTGTATTCATAGCCACCTCTTCCTGAGGAAGGCTGTTCTATACATCCACCACCCTTTCTGTTAAAAATAACTTCCTCACATTACCCCTTAATTGGCCTCCCTTTAATCTCATGCTGTGTCCTCTTGTCCTGCTATTTTTCTTATATTGAAACATGTTAGACTCTTCACCTTGTTTATGCCTATAAGGTGTTTGAATGTTTCGATCATATCACCTCTCTCCCTCCTTTGCTCTAGGGTATACATATTGAGCTCCATTAATCTGTCCTCTTATGTCTTCTGATGCAGTCCCTGCACCATTTTGGTCACCCCTTCTCTGGACTGCCTCAATTTGGTTAATGTCCTTGTGAAGGTGTGGCCTCCAGTACTGCACGCAGTACTCCAGATGGAGCCTAACCAGTGTCTTGTAAAGAGGGATTAATACCTCCCTCTTCTGACTTGTGATACCCCAACTAGTATACCCCAACATCCCCCTAGCCTTACCTACTGCTTTAATGGTCTGCTTGGATGATTTCAGATCATAGGAGATGATGATGCTCAAGTCTCTTTCTTCCCTTGTGACTGCCAGCAACTCCCCTCCCAGCCTATAGGTGGCTTCAGGGTTTCTTTTCCCTATGTGCATGATCTTGTACTTCTTTGCGATAAACCCCAGTTGCCACTCTTCTGACAATTTTGCTAGTTTATCCAGATCCCTTCTCATTCTGCCCACCCAATCTGGATTATCTACTGTGTTGCAGATCTTGGTGTCATCTGCAAACAGGCAAACTTTACCCTCCAGTCCATCTGCAATGTCACTAATGAAGATATTGAAGAGGACTGGCCCCAGGACTGATCCCTGAGGTACCCCACTTGTGACTTGCATCTCTTCTGACTATATACCGTTTACCACCACTCTCTGTTTTCTGCCCGTCAACCAGTTTGCCACCCAGTTGACCAACTTCTGACCCATCTCAATCCTACCCAGCTTATTAATCAATCTTCTATGTGGAACAGTATCGAAAGCTTTGTTGAAATCAAGGTAGGCGACATCAACTGCTCCCCCTTGGTCCACCACTCTGGTTACCCAGTCAAAGAAATCTATGAGATTAGTTTGACAGGACCTTCCTTTTGTAAACCCATGCTATCTTGGATCCTGTGCTCCTATGGATTCCAGGTGTTGCACTATCATTTCCTTAAGGACTGCCTCCATAATCTTGCCCACTACTGAGGTTAAGACTGACTGGTCTATAGTTCCCTAGTCTGAAATTTAAAAAATAGTGTATAATGTTGTTAAACATAATCATGCAAACAGATACAAATACCAGAGATGCAAATACAAAAAACAAAAATCAGCCCCAGTACAAGCCCACTCTCTACTGAATTTATTTGTTACTGTTCAGATTTCCATCGATTTGAAATTCAGTGCCAAATGTTTCCATAATGTAATCCTGCACAATTTAAAAAGTAACGCAGGCATAGTGGAGCTAACATGGCAAGAAACATGTCTGAGTGCTGCAATATTTGCTTCACTAATCTTATCTTTACAGGCTTTAAAGGGGTCCCTGAAGGGCATTTTACTATGAGTGTGTGATATTGCTGTTCAGCACTTAAAACTCCTTCCTTCTTGGAAATTATATACAGGTTGATGTATTCTATACTTAACCTTCAAAATGACCACTGTTCATAGGCGCCGGGTTGTATGGGCCCGTGGGACATTGGCCCCAGCAATATTTTTTGAGCTGGGCTGAGCCCCAGCAATATTTTTCTACATGCTGCCTTTTTTATGGGATTTTTCCCCTGGTTTCTGTGTGCGTGTCCTCCATATGACCACAGCCCCACTGTCTAATTGGGCTGGTGAGCGGTGATTGGCAGCCCAGCTAGCATTATATTTAAAATTGGCGCCTTTGTTGTTGCCTTTCCTTTGGTTTGCTGCTGCCTCCCGAAAACCACTGCAGTTCAGTGGCCCTTGTCACACATTGATTGGCTGGTGGAAGGGCTTGTTTGGGTGCGGTATGCATGCCTGCGTGTATGTGCGGACCTTGAGAGGTGACGGACCCGGTTGTCGGTTTCTTGTGTGGCGCACTGGTGGGAGAGAGTGAGCGGCAGCGGTCTGGGCTCAGCTGGAAGACAAGCGTTGGTGCCGGTGGTCCTGTCCAGCCAGAAAAGAGGAGCTGCCCTAAAAGAACAGCCAAGGTAAGACTGAGGGTGCACCGGGAGCCAGCAGTTGTCCAGGACACCACACCAGAAAGCACAGCAGGCCAGTTGAGTCGGAGTCGGGCCAGTGAGGAGGGAAAAGAAAGGGAAGTCCTGTGGTCCGGTGGCTAGCTTTGGACGTGGTCACCGGTGTGGGCAGCAGTCAGACTAGCACTGCAGAGGGGAGCAGTGTGTGTGTGTGGTGGGTGACCCGAGCATTTCCGGGTGGTGTTAGGGAGGTTGCGGCAGGCAGGCAGGCCTACAAGTGGCCGGGTGGGTTCCTCCAGTCTGGACAGCTGGCAGCAGCACAGTCTACAGCAGGTCAACTTGAGGAGGAAGAGCAGCAGAGGAGGAGAGTGTCAGCCAGCAAAGGCAGGCATATGCAATATGGTGTATTTATTCTATTCTCGAGCCTTTTAAAATGAGTCAGGAAAAATCTGGGTGCTCAAACCCTGGGTGAAACGTCAAGTTCCTCGTGTTGTAAAATGCATTTTACAAAGGTGTTGTATTTCAGACGTAGGGGAAATGCTGCATTTAATCTGTCTGCATTGTACATTCAACACATTGGGTTAAATAAGCAGCAGCAGACAGAAAAAAAATGATTTAGTGTGTGTCACATGAAGGTGCTGCTATCAACACTTTGACAGTGCCTCCAGATCTGTTTTCCTCTAACTCCAGGGTGAGTTCCTTGTAATAAAGTTCAGTTATAACTAATGAGTTGTATATGTTTTACAGCAATACATGTATTAATCTTAATTTTCTGTCTAATATATTTTGCTTTATTAAATTAAAATTTTTTTGATTTTGAATGGCACCCTGAGCTGAAACTTGTTTCTAGGTGCAGCCTGAGGGGAGGGAGTTACAAGGGGGGAAGTGACACAGCAGCGAACAATACAAACTGCCAAAAGTGCAAGTTACATACATAAATGAATGCTGTACAGAAAGTATGTACCCAAAAAAAGACAAGGCCAGTATACCAGCACACTATAGCCACAAAAGCAAGGTTGAAAGAAGTGAGACAGCATGAGTGGTTTAAGAGAGCAGAGGGAGAGTGCGTGTCGGTTGGAGAAAGGAAGGTTATTCTAGAGGGTTGACAGGCAGACAAAATGCAGACTGGCCAGCAGAGGTTTTTGCAGTGAGTGATGTGACAGACGTTAGTATCTGAGGTTACTAAGGGAGTGAGATGAATGGTTGGAAGGAGAAAGGAGAGAGGAAAGGTAAGGGGAGAATAAGGTGGGCCAGAATGTACCCAGGAATGAGGAACAGTGAGTAAGTGAGTGAGTGAGAGGACAGGTTTGTAGGGCAGGGAGAGAAAGGCCAGAATGGAAGGAGCAGTGATGTGGCAAATGGAAAGGGAACCCTGTAAGGGCAGGCTGCACTGTAAATCATATCCACATAACTGTCAAACACTGGCAGTATAATTCTTCTCCTCTGTCACCCGCCAAGTCCACAGGCCTTGGAGCGTAACCCCTATGATGGCAACCCATCTTTGTTCTCCACTAGCCACATCACGCTCACCAGTGGGATCCACACAGCACAGGGCCTGAGTATACTACCTATCCTAATTCTAGTGGGTGCAACAAGATTTTTAACCCTGTTTTTCTCTTCCTCCACCCTAGCATCAGGCATTAGCCTCATGTTAGCCTCACAAGACACATGGCAGAGTACACATGCTTAACCCCTTTGGCCATGGTTCCTAGCATCACCTTCCCCCTGGGCTGGCTTGCACTGCCCTAGGTAGCATGTCCTGGCCACATCTGGTCTGGCTCTCTGAGTCTGCCCCCAAACCTAGGTCATTGACATAGAAGCACAGTGTGCTTTTGCTGGGCCACTGGGAGGCAGGGTTGAGGCAGTAGTGTGTGCCACGCTTAGGGCAGAGTTTTTTTGTGTATGGTATTGATGTGGTAGGAAAAGCAAAGAGTCTGATCCAGCTACATACTGAGATAATTGAAGTGGAGTAAAACTTCAGAGGGGTGGAAGCAAGAGTACTGACTACTGTGGTAAGGTGTAAGCCTTTCTAGCATCTGCTTATTGTAAATGTCAGACAGTAATGTTGAATGAACTCAGCACTGGACATTGTCAGATTCCTGCTGCAGTGGCAGTTCAGCTCTGGAACTGAGGTCTTTGAAGTAAAGCGTACATTGTCATCTGAGTACATGTACTAGGAGACACTGACTGAGGGGAAGCCATTTGGAAAGATGGAGAAGAGTATAGGGCCAAGGATGGAGCTTAGGGTCACCAGAGGTGATGGGCAGGCAGTTGAGGATAATGCACCCCAACGTGGACAGACTAGTACTTATCAGACAGAAACAAAGAAGAAGGAGAGCTGAGAGAGGACAAATTTCTCCTGAACCCTGGCGGGGAGGTGGGAGCAGCTCTTTTTGTGGAGGGGAAGACTTTAGCCTGCTTCCAGGCCTGAGGGATGGCCCAGAGAGGAAAGAAAGGTTGATGGCGGATGGTTACAGGTGCAGTGATAGTGAGGACAGAGAGATAAAGGATTTTAAAGGGACATTCCTTTTTTTTTTTTTTTATTTAATATGCTTTATTGAATTTTGCAGTAAAAACAGACAGTGGACATGAATAACAATTTACATACATGCCCCTACAGTAGATACCCCAACAGCAGCAGAACTGTTCCATGGATTACGGATTTTGTGTGTGATATCTGGACTGTACTTGAATATGTAGTATTTAACCTATGATCGAGGTTGTGGCTGGAAAGGGACACAACTCAATACACCTTACTTGGCTGGTTTATGCTAATAAAAGTATACTATCAAACTAAACTACTAAAAAGGTTATATTAAGGCACTAATTGATATGCTGAGTTTGGAACTTAACAGATTGTTACTAATTTTAAGTTCTTATGTTAAAAGAAACAATGTTGTAGCTTCTATATATATTTCTATTTATAGCACTGTCAGTTGCTCAGTACATACTAACATACTAACATACTATTTGCCAGCAGATTAGGCCTTATGGTCTATCGAGTCTGCTCGAACTTTAGATCCTTAGTTGGGTGCTGAGACCCTCCCATCCCTTGTGCTCCAGATAGTAGATAGAATGCTCGGCTCTGAGGCTGGAAGATCAGAAATTTGTGGGTTCTAGCCCCACACCAGGTACTTGGGGTACTATCCATAACTGACATTGTAGTGCAGTACCAACGGAGTACTGCACTGTTGAGGTGCCATCCTTCAGATGAGATTTTAAATGTAGTATAACCTAGAGGTCATGGCAATGAACAGTAAAAGACCTTGGTACATCCAGCAAATCTGGGTTTGATTCCCACAACCTTCACTTGCATACTGTGTGACTCTGAGCAAGTCAGTTAACCTCCCCAGTGCTCCTGGCTCACCCCTGTAAATGGGCATTGAGTCTACTGACCAATACTGGATTACCAAAGAATTAAAAAAAAAACTTTAGATCTCTTCTGCCCATTTTTGGTCATTGTCCAGGTGGAAGTAAAAGATCCCATGGCACTTATCGTTGAAGAGTAGGGAGTTTTCCTAGTGACATGGTCAATATTCAATCATCAATAAAAAAAAAAACAGATCCGTGTAACCCAGCCTCAGGATGCAACTGAAAACAAGCCATCACAAGTAAATGTGCCTTTCCCAGTCAAAAATAATAAAGAAATAAAACGTAATACTGGACAGTGCTGCTCTATTGCTACATTGTAGAAAAGATATAGAATGGAAGGTTAGACGGATGGTTGTATTCAAGTTTTTCAACCACTGGTTGCTTATGATCAGCTTTAAACTGTAAATTTCTTTTTAAATGTGTGTGTATATGTAAGTGCAGTGTGATTTATTGCATACATATGGACCCATTTTCTAATGAAAAATGTTAACATGATCAATTTTGGTCACTCAGACTTCTGAACTGAATTTTTTATTTTTTTTTCCAATTGTTTAACCAAGAGAGAGATACCAAGCTGAACGCTTGTTTACAGGTGCGACCTGGGAGCACAGGAAAGTTGAGTGACTTTCTCAGGGTCACACAGTATGCAAGTGGAGACTGTGGGATTCAAACTCAGATCTCTAGATTTGCAGCTCAAAGCCTTAAACCACTGCGCTATACTGATACTGTGCTGAACTTATTGGGGTCTGGGTTACCAATAAATAAATAAAACTTGCCATTGAGAACAGGGGTTCGTTGAGTCTATTGGGGTGGAATGGAAGTCAAATACTTCCACAGGTCCAAATTTGGAAGCAATTTTAGTTTTTTGGAAGTCAAACTACTTCTCAAAGCTCAGCAGTGTCACAGTAGTGCAACCCCTCACTACACTGGTGACCCAGACTGGGGTTGCTCAGTGGCCGGCCTGGGGAGAGTAGATCTAGCAGCCTAAGGACAGCCTTTTCCCCTCAGTACAGGGTGAGGACTCTGAGCTTCTCTGCTTGACTGTTCCCTGGTGGAGACCAGGTGGAAGCATACGGGGAGCAGCTAGTCGGAGGTGAGTGGCAGCCAGCTGTCACCAAGTGTGCACGCATGCTGCCGCACACAGGTATGTGTCACTGCAGTCCAGCACCTTCACAGAAAGAAAGAGAAACTGGAGGAAAATGCCCTGGTCCACACCGCTGGCAATCCTGCTGCAGGCGTGGGGTGCACATTCACAGAGTGTATCCTGGCAATCTGGCTAGGAAACCAACACTGCTCCTCAGGAATGTCAGCTCATCATGGTAAACTCAGATCAGTTGGGGAGAGTGACCGTTATATCACATTGAGAAAGTAAAACAACAAAAAAGGCGGCCGCATTCCTCATTAAACTGCACAGGGAAGCATGAAAAAGCAACAGCTGCCAGCCGAGTTATTTCAAGAATTCTTACCTTTTCACTCTTGTTATGGGGGCTAGTGGCTACTAAAAAGCAGGTTTATTGTATATAATGGCTCTTGGATTTCTAGGGCACAAGTGTGCTACTGGAAATGTCTGCGCAAGTGTGTTTTCCCAGTCACTAGCCCTTTTGGCTACTGGCTAAAACTTAATTTTGACGCCTGGTCTTCTGTGTGTCTATGGCCATGTCCAAATAATATATTAAGTATCTGTCCCTTGAAAGATGTAGTACTTCATGCATACTTTCTTTGGACGTGGCTGCCATGGGCACAGAGTCTCAGACTCTTTGTCTGTAACCTTCCTACCTGGTGATAATGGCGTATATGGTATGCAGTGAAATGCAGTACTGACTCCATTTATGCCTCTCTCTCTCCCCCAACATCTGCTGATCAGATATGGCATCCCAGAAGGGGATGCACTGTGCTCAGAAATTGTGTGTGACCTTGATGTGGGGGGCCTAGAGTGGGGGGGGGGAATTGGGGATTCTCTTCCTCTATTAGCCTACAGATAACAAAACCTGGCATATCCTGCTGTTTTGGACTTTGTTCCTTGCAGGGGGCAGGGACTTTACCTCTGGGCCAGGGGGTGGGGCCTTGACTCCTGGGCCAGGGGGTGGAGCCTGACCCCTGACCCCAGGGCCAGGGGCAGAGCTTGACCCCTGACCCCCGGGCCCCACCAAAAATTCTACAAACCCGGCTCCTATGCCACTGCTGCTTTTAAAGATGCTGCTTTGTAGAGATTGCATTTTCATTTTTAAGACTTTGATCTGATCTATATATCATCCTGTACCTTTGACATCTTGTGACAGTACTCATACAGCAGATTCTGCAGGTCCAGGTATTTACAGTAGTTAGTACATTTTATTGTTATGAATTGTTTTCATAAAACATTCTTTGAGATTTATTTTTGTATCCTCCCACTACATCAACAGGTTATCATATATATATTGTACTGACCATCTGGCTTCTAAAAGATTTTGCACAGCTTTGCAAACTCCATTATTTTCAAGTAAGGAAATATTCAATTTCCATGCTGCTTTCAAAGAGGGTATTATTGTTCATTTTACATACCAATAACAGATGATCCCAAACCTCCACTGGAAGGTGGCTAACAGATTCAATTTTACCTATAGTAGATAAAAAGAAAACAAATTTCTTCTAGTGGCGAATTTGGCCCCTACTTTGTGTATCAGCATCTGCGGAATACTGTAACCTATAAGAATCCTGAAGTCCAGCTGCATGTATCATTTGCATCAATACATTTGTCAAACTAAACCTTTTTTTTTGGTCAGCAATTTGTTTCTGAGACATAAATCCCACAATTAAAATCCTCACCTAAATAACTTGTCTGGATGTATGTAGGTAAGGCTGCATTTTTTTTTCTTAAAAAAGATGAATCCTTCTTGTTTCAATTTGTGGAGTGTAAACATCGGTTAATTTAAAATTGATCAAAAAAGGGAGACATCTAATAAAAGGGCATTACTAGCACATATTGTATATCCACCACGTTTTCTACTTTGAAATTAGAATCTCTGAATAAAAAAAAAAAAAAACACACATTAGCACTGATCCTCCCCAAAGGCCTAAAAGCACCACCCCAGTCCTTTTCTACCAGGTTACTTCAAAAACAGAAGACATTGTTGTTTCCTGTGTAAAATATATATTGCAGGAAACTTGTTAAAGGAGTGAAAAAGTTGTTATTCTTCTTTAAGGGTTCTGAAGGAGGAAAAGCACAGTGGGATTTCTAGGTTCTGAAACATTTTAAAAGACAGAAAAAACAAACAGTTGAAAATACTTACCATTTGTTTCCTTCTTTTGACCACAGTGAAGGTCTGTTCTTTTTCTAAATTTGCTTTTTTTGCCTCACTAGCATCATCTTCAGTTTCAGATGAATGCAATTTTTATGAGGACTTTGTTGAGGATGTGTTTGAGATTAAATCCTTGTGCGAGTCCCCCCAGTCTCTATTGCCTCTAAGTTTGAACTTGTTGTCCAAAGTCAGTGAAACTGTTTTTTTTTTTAACTCACCTTTCTTTAAACACACATGTGAAATCAGCAGTGACATACTATACAGCATTTGTTTCCAGGTAGTATACAATTCATATGCATCTAACACATTGAGTATAACCATCTCACAATTAATACAGTGCAGTATAGAAGGTATTTGTACATCAATTGTTTCCAACCAATTAGCCTTCCAGTTCTTATTATTCTTTACGAGTCCTATGAATTACTATGGCTTGGCATGCAATAAAAAAGAAGAGAAGACGACTTTCTTTCTGATCTCTTTTCCTCATGTGTTTAAAAGCAAAACAACTTTTATAATACATAGAAACATAGCAGTTGACGGCAGAAAAGGACCGCAAGGCCCATCCAGTCTGCCCATTTCTTTTTCTACCTTATAAATGTGCTATCGGCCTTTGCTCTGTCAGTGGCCTATCTATTCATACTCATCTGTACTGCTCCCTTATGCCTATCCCATGCCTCTTTGAAGCCCTGCACTGTATTCATAGCCACCACTTCCTGAGGTAGGCCGTCCCATGCATGCACCACCCTGCCTGTGAAAAAGAATTTCCTCACATTCCCCCTTAATTGGCCTCCCTCTAATCTCATTCTGTGTCCTCTTGTCCTGCTATTTTTCTTATATTTGAACATGTTAGACTCTTCCACCTTGTTAATGCCCTTAAGGTGTTTGAATGTTTCGATCATATCACCTCTCTCCCTCCTTTGCTCAAGGGTATATATATTGAGCTCCGTTAATCTGTCCTCATATGTCTTCTGATGCAGTCCCTGCACCATTTTGGTTGCCCTTCTCTGGAATGCCTCAATTTGGTTAATGTCCTTGTGAAGGTGTGGCCTCCAGTACTGCACGCAGTACTCCAGATGGGGCCTAACCAGTGTCTTATAAAGAGGGATTACTACCTTCCTCTTACAACTTGTGATACCCCTACTAATACACCTTAACTTCCCCCTAGCCTTACCTACTGCTTTAGAGGTCTGCTTGGATGATTTCAGGTCATCGGTGATGATGATGCTCAAGTCTCTTTCTTCCCTTTTGACTGCCAGCAACTCCTCCCAGCCTATAGGTGGCTTCTAGGCTTTCTTCCCTATGTGTATGATTTTGCACTTCTTTGCATTAAATCCCAGTTGCCACTCTTCTGACCATTTTGCTAGTTTATCAGATCTCTTCTCATTCTGCCCACCCAATCTTGATCATCTACTCTGTTGCAGATCTTGGTGTCATCTGCAAACAGACAAGCCTGACCCTCTCGTCCATCTGCAATGTCACTAATGAAGATATTGAAGAGGACTGGCCCCAGGACTGATTCCTGAGGTACCCCATTTGTGACTTGCATCTCTTCTGACTATATACCATTTACCACCACTCTCTGTTTTCTGCCCGTCGACCAGTTTGCTACGCAGTTGACCAACTTCTGACCCACCCCGACCTACCCATCTTATTTATCAATCTTTTATGTGGAACAGTGTCAAAAGCTTTGCTGAAGTCAAGGTAGTGACATCAACTCTCCCCTTGGTCCACCACTCTGGTTACCCAGTCAAAGAAATCTATGAGATTAGTTTGACAGGACCTTCCTTTGTAAACCCATGCTGTCTTAGATCCAGTGCCTCATGGATTCCAGGTGTTGCACTATCCTTTCCTTAAGGAGTGCTCCATAATCTTGCCCACTACTGGGGTAAGATTGACTGGTCTGTAGTTCCCTGCCCTCCCTGCTACCATTCTCGTGGAGGGACTCATGAGCCTTCTCCAGTCTTCTGGGGACCTTCCTGTGCTTAGAGACTCACTAAACAGTTCTGCTAATGGCTCTGCTAGTTCCACCCTTAGCTCCTTAAGTGCCCTGGGATGTATGCCATCAGGTCCCATTGCCTTGTCTACCCTGAGCTTAGCGAGTTCTTATAGGACCCTTTCTTTTGTGAAGGGAGTAGTGCTCACCTCCCTCTCCCCTGTGTCCATGGTGCTGACCTGTGGGCCCTGCCCTACTTTCTCTTCAGTAAATACTGAGCAAAAGTATCTATTTAGGATAGATGCTTTTACAGGGTCCTCCTTCTCACATGTCCCCTTTTCTCCTTTGAGCTTAGCAACACCCCCTCTGGACTTTCTCCTTTCACTAGTGTATCTATAGAAAGTCTTGTCACCTTCTTTTACTGTTCATGCTAGTGTTTCCTCAGTTTGGGACTTTGCCTGCCTTATTGCCTTCCCTGCTTCCCTTGGGGCAGTTTGGTATGCTTCCCTAGCTTCATCCCATTGTGTTCCCTTATATTTCCTGAAGGCCAGCCTTTTGGCTCTGACCTTTTCTGCTACTGTATTTGAGAACCAAAGTGGTTTCCTTCTTCTTTGCACTTCCTTTCTGTCTAACACAATGGGATGTTGCTTCAAGTATTGCATCCTAATGCTTGCCCACTTTGCCTGACCCTTCACCTGTGTTTCTTTTTGCCAGGGCTAGCTTAACTCTGTTGGCCATCTTATCAAAGCCGCCCTCTGAAGTCCCATATTTTTGCCTTGGAATGGGATGATTTAGATGTAGTGGCCAAATTGAACCATACCATATGATGGTCACTGACCCTCAGGTGACCTTCTACCTGGAGATCTGTGAGCCCTTCCTGTTAGTCAGTACTAGATCTAGGATAGCCCTGTCTCTTGTGAGTTGTTGTACCAGTTGTTTGAGGCCCTTCCCCTGCAGGGAATCCACCATGTGTTTAGTTCTGGCAGATGTTCCTGCTGGTATTGACCAATTTGTATCTGGCATGTTGAAGTCTCCCATTATCAGACACTCCCCTTTAGCTGTCATGTTTTGTATATCTTCTAACAGTAATGTGTCTGTGTCCTCCCCCTAGTCTGGGGGCCTATATACAACCCCAGTTCTTATGGCTGTCCCATTTCCTGTTTCCAGGGTGACCACAGTTCTTCTGGCTCCTTATGTGTATTCTGAATTTCTGTAGCTTTGATATTTTCATTGACATACAGGGCCACCTCCCTTTTGCATTGCCTTCTTCTGAACAGTACATAGCCAGGTACTGAAGTCTTCCAAGTGGTTACTGTAAACCACGCCTCTACTAATTGCTACTATGTCCAGTTTAGCCTCTGACATTATTGCCTGCAGGTCTGGCATCTTATTCCCAGGCTGTGAGCATTTGTGTACATGATTTTCCATTGGCCAGATTTCGGTGTGTTAGTTGTTGGGTGAGGATTGGCATTTCCCCTGTGCGTCATATGGGGAGACAGACCTTTTTTCTTACCTGGTGATGCAAATGATTTGCAAACATGCTGAACTCCTGTTTGACCACTAGCTGAGGGGGGAAGGGTGTTCTTCCCATTCGACGTATGGGGTGCTGCACCCCCCTCGCCCCATTTGCTAGTTTAAATATTCTGCAAAGACATCAAACTTCTGCCCCAATTCACTGACTCCCTCCTGAGTCAGATGCAGTCCATCAAATTTAAAGAAGTTTTGCTCACAGAACTGTTGCCAGTTCCCTACAAATCTGTGTCCTTTTTCCTGGCATCAACCCTTGAGCCACATGTTTAGCTCCCCATCTCGCCTTCTCTGACCTTCTGTCCATCTGCCTCTCTCTCCCAGACTGGCAGGATCTCAGAGAAGGAGATGTCAGATGAAATGGATGATAGTTTGTCACCCAGCCTGGTCAGGTGTTCCTTGGTCTCCACAACTGACCAGCAGGTGAGATCATTAGTCCCTATGTGTACCAGGATGTCAATGTTTTCTCCTGCTTTCTGAACAATGTTAGCAATGCGGTCAGTGTCTCTCCATGCTGATGTACCTGGGGAGACATCTGACCATTACCCCTGGCTGGAGATGGGTATCAACTCCCCAAATCATGGAGTCTCCTATGATTAGAAGTTTTTTTAGATTTCCTTTTTGCTTTTTTGGTTTTGGTTCCTGATTTGGGTGAGTTTTGTTGTGCTAGCTCCTGTGCTGCAGTCTCCTGCTCTTCAGTGTCCTCTGCCCCTTTGTTTGATTTTGGAGATAGAGGCAGATACCTGTTTGTAGTTTTTATATGGTTTTGGAGGTAATATATTGGAGAGCACAGAGTGATGGGGCACCCGATTTGCCCCTCCTAAGCACCTGCCAACCTCCTGGACAAACTACCCTCTGTGGTTGAGGTTCTTCTGTTGGATGTTGGGGAAATGGCGGGTGGTTCTTATAATGTATTTCCTCTTGAATATGAAATCTGAGGCACCCAATCTCTGCCCATGCTGCCTGGAGCCGAGCCCTAAGATCTCAAATGGCTCAGCATGTAGGACAGTGTCCTAAATCCTGTAAGACTTTCCTTTTGAAAAAGTGTTCCACAGTACCTGCAGTTACAGTGCAAGCCGCTTATAACGGGCACATCTGTACAAGCAGATTTTGCCCGTTATAGGGAGTGGGCGCTATAACCAAAAATAGTATTTTTAATTAAAATAAAGGAACTACAGTAGTACAATACTGTATTGGTTACTTTTGCAGCCTCTGTTAAGCACAAAACCTCCTCTGATTCATTCATTTTGTCACTGAGAGTTAGAGAAATTGGCGCTGCAAGACTTCAGACCCGATGAGTTTGAAATTTGCTACTGCGAGTCACTTCGAGTGGGGAGTTTAGAAAATAGAGAGTTTAGTACTGCAAGACTCCACACATAGATACATAGATACATAGACAGTGTCGGCAGATAAGGGCCTATGGCCCACCCAGTCTGCCCATTTGAGCTTGTAAGTACAGTTTGTTTTCCTAGAAGTCTGTTGCCCCTTACCCCTGACCTCTAGAATTCCTTTATGTCTATCCCATGCATTCTTAAATCCTGTGATTGTTTCAGCCCCCACCACTTCCTCTGCACCACATCTGCACGCTCCCTTGGTCTTTATTGTTTAAAGGCCGCTGATCCGCTCCACTTTTGTTTACTGAAACTCCCCAGTTTGGTAGCAGACTTTCATGCTGCTCCATAGCTTGGCATAGTGTCAGCATAGTGGAGTGAATGACAGTAACCTTAGCTGCCTCCTCCGTGTTGTCATCTGCGTTTTCTTTTGCATCATAGGTTGCAGCACTAGACAGGGCATCAATGACTGCTTCGTGTGGGGGGGGTTATTTTCACCTAGCTGACAGATTTTGTGGAACTCTTCATCCATGAGACAGTGAGTAATGCATCTTAATTATAGTAGGTGCTAATTTTACAATTACATTATGGCTAGCAGGCAGTTGACTAAATGATCATCAGCTGTCAAACTGCCAAAATCATCCTCAAATTTGCCCGCAATAGCAGGCGGCTTTCGATCGCTATAAACATATTTTTTCTTAAGGAGTCTATGAAATGGGCAAATGGTTTTGTGTTTTTTTTCCCGTTGTAAGCGGCTGCCCGTATTAACAGTGGGTGCTATAAGTGGAGTGGACTGTAATGATATCCATTCCAGATAAGTTGCTGGGTTTATAACCTGGTCAGAATAATTAAAAGGAAGAAAATGCAAGTAATGGTTTGATTTTGTGTTTTGTTTTCGTATAACTTGTTATAACAAGTTAAATTACTAGTGCCCCTGTAAATGAGCTCACCTTGTGGATGCTCCACTGATCCGCCCCTTCCTGCTCTGCCACAGGAAATGTCACAACTGTGGTACCCTACAAAGAGTGTAGTGTGGGGTGGTTGGGATGGTGGTGGGTGGCTGGGCCCTTCCCCTGCCATAAAAAAAGAACCACAGATGAAAGAACAAGGAGGTAAGAGCAGAAACAATCAGTCAACAACAAATGCAGTAACCCTGAAAGCTTATCCTAATGTTAGATAAAACTGTAAAACCTGTAAAGCACCACCTGTAGTAATTTCAGAGAAGATATACCCTGTAAGAAACACTTTGCTACAGACAAAAATAAAGCAGTAACATAAGATATACCATGCAAAAGACAATTTGAATCAGAAGATTACAGCAGTAATCTGTTAGCACACACACCTGTAGGCACACCTTGTAATAATGCAGAAGAAGGTATACCAGCAACAACAATTTGAATCAGAGAAAAATAAAGCAATGAAATGTTGGCAACAAACAGTAGCAATCCCTGTGAGTACAAAATAAAAATAACAACACACAGTAAACCTGCCTAGCCAAAAGAAGTCTTAATCCTTGTATTATAACAACCAGAACAAAACATAAACTATGCAGTGTGATTGTTGTGCCACTTGGGCAACCATCTATGTCTATATTCTAAGTTAGTTTTGGGGATGTCCCTAAAGATCTAGATATATTCTTTTTGTTTCCACCTCATTTTGTTTCCCCCCTCCTTCTCTTTGAAAGGGGTGGTGGTGGTGGGACGGGGAGGCGTGTGATCAGGGAGTCATCTCTCCAGCTGTTCCTGTGGGCAGACCAATTTTTTTGCATATTAGGTTTCAGCTGACAATACCTGAGGCCTTGTCACCTGGTCACCATGGTCATATTATCTGGGAGGAGCACCGTTTCCTGGACCTCTGGGGATAGCTGCTGCTATGTGTTCACCACCGTGGGCCCTGGTATTTCAGCTTCTGGTGCCACAGGCTATTGTTCACATTGCACTTCCTGAAGTTCCCCCTGATTGCCATGAACTATTTTATAAGTGTCAGTCGAGAGAACTGTAACTTGAGCAGGCTCCTCATTTTGCTGGTTAGGAGAAGCAATTATATTCATTGAAAGGCGGGCAGGGACATGGCTTAAGTCATTTTTGTTGGCATATGCTGCTTTCTGACCAATTTGCCTTTTGAACTTTTTGTTGCTAGGGAGTCTTGATCCACTCAATTCCCCCTGTTATTGGCTGCCTATGGACATTGTACATAAGAATATCCTTTTTCTTCCCAAAAATTGCATCAAATTTTGTTTCTGCAGGTTAAGACAGCATGTCTGAAGTCTAAGAAGAATCCAAAGTAGAGCTGGTCATAGGCACTATTCAGATGATTCTGTTCTGCGCATTTATAATATGCCTTGGGTTGGCCTGCATGGATACAAACATCCCAGTCTCGGCACAGAAAAAAAAACTGTTCATGAGTTACACAACCCCATCCTTATTCTGCCTGAGGTTTACTTTAAAACGCCATCCCCAGTCCACATTTGTTTGCTGTTCATGACAGGGTGTGGGTAGCCTAGAAGCTCATAGCTTTGTTTCACTTAGTACTGAATGTCTCCCACGCTGAGCCCCTCATTTCTAAAGAGCATCATCACAGTTTGCTTCATTAAGGGAATTGTGAAAAATGGGATCCATAAAGGGCATGTCTAAAGCTGGTGGTGCTTTAGCCAAAACCTCTCAAAAAAAGGCAGCATTTTAAAATGTAATCAAAATTGCAATTTCCAGACTCCTGTGTCATGGCAAACAGTTCCGAAGCAAAGGATTGCACTGAAACTTTCAGGAGTATTCTCCCCACATATATTTGGTCAGGATGTTTATGCAGAACACCCCTATATCTTAATCTCACTGCATTCCACAGTTGAGCTGATTCCCCTTTTTTGGGAAGAAATCTGAGTATCTCGGTGCAGACTGATTTGGTGGAGCATCCATATTTTCAATGCTGGGACCTGCTGCTCTGAGGGTGCAGTCCGTAATGAATGGGTCTGGGAGGAAACAGACCAACTAGGATGACAGGAGGCTGTTGAGTAATTTGTTTATGAAAAGGTCCTGTGAGGGTGTCACTTTAATAGAATTAAATCAGTAAGTGACTATTTTCTAGTGCTCTGCCCAGATTTCCTTGTGTTTCTGACAAAGATTTCTTTTGTTTTGCAGGACCCTTTCCCTTAAGGCTTTTCCTGGAGGAAACTCTGAAATTAAATACAAGAGGCATGGTAAAAGAGAAAATATGTCATAGACTATCTGGATTCTGTCTTATCCATCTCATTGTTTG
Organism: Neoceratodus forsteri; assembly: GCA_016271365.2. NCBI lineage: Eukaryota > Metazoa > Chordata > Ceratodontiformes > Ceratodontidae > Neoceratodus > Neoceratodus forsteri. Next base: position 707,383,271 of record CM028138.1, on the reverse strand, counting down.
TGTGCTCTGGAGACTTTGAAACATATCTGATAGGAGTCTGTGACAATGGCACCATTTTGCCTGTCATGTCAGTTTCTTACTGGGTACTGTCAGACCATTGCACCAGCTCTTGACTTGGTTTCTAGTCCCCTGCTGCATTCCAGATCCATCCTATCTTTTGATAGTACCTGCTCACGGGCAAGTGAAGGTAGTTGTGGCTGTGTTGGTTGTTTTAATTTATATGCCCACATCTAGAGTTAATAATGATGTTGTGATTTGAACCACTCATGTGCTATTAAATGGTCAAGGGAAACAGTAGAACAAGGAGAAGTAACCTCTTAACATGCAGCTGGAAGCAGCCCCAAGACACCCTCAGGCCCAGACTCATTGACTGTCTGCTCCACCAGTGGATCTCCCGTTGGGTGAGCCCCATAAACTGTGAGGACAGTAAGTATGAGTTGAAGGTCAAAACCATCAGCCAATAAAATCATGTCTTTCAGAAGTTCTTCTTTTCAATTAATTTTGTTAGCCACCATCTCCAGCCTGGGCTAACAGAATTAGCTAACAGAATAAGGGAGGAACTAGAGAAACCACTGGCTACACTTTTTAATAAATCATGAGAGGATGGGGTGGTACCCGAGGACTGGAGGAAGGCGGATGTGATTCCCCTTCACAAAAGTGGGACCAAGACAGAGGCAGGAAACTACAGACCTGTCAGTCTGACCTCTGTGGTAGGGAAAGTGATGGAGTCACTTCTGAAGGAAAGAATAGTTGAATACCTAGAGGTCAGTGGAGCACAGGACCCAAGGCAGCATGGGTTCACAGTGGAAGATCATGTCAGACAAATCTAATAGATTTCTTTGACTGGGTTACCAAAGTAGTAGACCAGGGAGGGCTGTGGACATGGCCTACCTAGACTTTATCAAGGCATTTGACAAGTCCCACACAAAGATTAATAGTCAAATTAACCAGCCTGGGAGTGGGTCCCAGGGTGGTAGCCTGGGTAAAACATTGGCTGGACAACAGGACACAGAAGGTAATTGTAAATGGAGTCCACTCTGAAGAAAGGGGGGTTACTAGTGGGGTACCGCAGGGTTCAGTATTGGGTCCAGTCCTTTTTAATGTCTTCATCAGTGACATTGCAGAGGGACTGGAAGGAAAAGTATGCCTTTTTGCAGATGACACAAAGATCTGCAACAGGGTTGATACACAAGGAGGTGTGGAAAGGATGAAAAGGGACTTGGCAAGGTTGGAGGAATGGTCAGAAGTATGGCAGCTAGGATTCAATGCAAAGAAGTGCAAAATAATGCACCTGGGAAACAAGAACCCAGGGGAAGAATACACAATTGGTGGGGAGGTAGTAACAACAACAAAAAAGGAAAGGGACCTGGGGGTAATCATATCAGATGACCTTAAGGTTAGCAAGCAATGTGAGAAGGCAGTAGGGAGGGCTGGGGGTATACTGGGATGTATAGGGAGAGGCATCATCAGCAGAAAACAGGAAGTTGTTATCCCTCTGTACAGACAGTTGGTGAGACCCCATCCAGAGTACTGTGTCCAGTTCTGGAGACCCCATCTCCACAAGGACATAGACAGGATAGAGGCAGCCCAGAGGAGGGCAACTAAAATGGTGCAGGGTCTGCAAGAGAAGCCGTATGAGGAGAGACTAAAGGAGCTTAATATGTATACCCTTGAGGAAACAAGGGAGAGGGGGGACATGATAGAAACTTTTAAGTACCTCAGTGGAATCAACAAAGTCCAAGAGGGTAGCATCTTTCAGAAAAAGAGACTTGCAAGAACAAGGGACACAATTTAAAGATAGAAGGAGGCGGTTCAGGGGCAATGTGAGGAAGTATTATTTCACAGAGAGGGTAGTGGATGCATGGAACAGCCTTCCTGAGGAGGTTGGGGTCTAAAACTGTGGGAGAATTCAAGAATGCATGGGACAGACATAAGGCAATTCTTGTGGGGGGTAGGAAGAAATAGGCTGTTGGTTAACTAGGATCTGCAGCCTATTCTGTAGGTAGGGAAATGGGCAGACTAGATGGGCCTAGCGGTCCTTATCTGCTGTCAAAGTCTATGTTTCTATGTAATGAAAAAGAAGAATTTCTGAAATAAATAATATGAGTGGCTAAAGTTTTTGACGTGTGACTTGTATTTCACAGTTTCTTCAGCCCCATGAACTATATTTCTTAAGTCTTTGGGAAGATAGGACTACCTTAGGGATGCAGCTGACTGTACAGTAAGTATGAAACAGAGGATGTGAGTGTGGGGGCCTGGGAGGGCGCCATAGGGTGGAAGGGGGCAGCATTGAAGTAGCATGAACGTTATGGGTGAGATTTTCAAAGGTAAAAAAACTGCACAGATAAGTGGTACAAGGAAGGGGGCCTTACACAACTGCTGTTTTTTCCACATGCACACAATTCACATGTGCGTACATGCACACAATTTTAAAAAAGATTGCCTTTTTCATAACCATTTCCAGATTTTATAGAAGCTTGTACTTTTTTTTGTAGCTGTCCACAAATTCTACATCTTACCAGGCCTAGCATTTTTTGCACACTTGTGCAAACAAGGAAAACATTACCTGTGCACCAAAAATACTGAAAAAGTCATTTTTATACCAGTGTGAGGACTGTTCCCCATGTCAGCAAGTTGCACAAGGGGACAGAGCAGCATGCCATGCCAGACATTTTGAAAACAGATGACAAAAATGGTTTTAAATGTTTGAAGTGGGAGTACATGTTACAGGGAAAATTATTGCCTATACATTCTCATTCTATTTAAAGAGCAACTCTGCACTTCAGCATGTGCTTTCATAAATAAGATGTTTCAACTGTCATAATTTAATGGAGAATACATTGTCTTCTTTTTCAATGTTCCTTTCTGAGATTTACATCATATCTTCGTAGTCCATCTAAAAAGTCTGTATAGAAAACATTTGAAAACATTTGCTTCTCCCCTGTTAACCTCACCGTGCCTTGGCTTATGACATCACAGGACTCACAATGACAACAGACTGTGATGTAACAAACAGCAATTGTGCAGTTAGCAAGGGAGAGTCAGAAACATTTTAAAAGACTCAGTGAGATAATTGCTGCATTATCTACAACATTTAGTAGACCAATAAAAAAATTACTAGAAAACCATAAAGTTAATACATAATTGATGTAAATCTAGTGTTTTTAAACTTTTTATTATAACAGAGAGTTGCTCTTTGAGATTGCATCTTTTCTGCTGTTTTGTAAGATACACTGGGCCTGATTCTCAAAGCCCTGCATCTGAAGCAAGGTGCTTGCACCAAACAGATATGGTGCAAGGTGCACCTTGCGTCCAGGGCTGCCTCCACGCAATTCACAAAGGTTGCCTGCATCGACCGCAGGCTGCCTGCCCCAAACAGAGCTTGCGCAGCCCTGCGCCCTGCATCTGCCCTGCGACATGGCGCTAGGTGGACTGTGCCGACACAAGCTGCAGCTTGCTATTCACAGACAGCACCCAGTGGGAGATATTCTAAGTGCCCTTAGACCAGCCAGGGCTGGCGTAAGGGGCCTTAGACATCGCTCCCCTGGGTGAGCTATCCTATTGGTAGTACAGCGTGTCCTACCACCCCAACCGCACCATGCCTGACAAGTGCCACATAGTGGACCCCCATCCACGTCATGCCACCATAGGACATCCAGGGCAGGAGCAACCACCCAATCCTTAATGTGCCCATCCAGCAGGTATAGATATAGTACTGCCCCCCTTCAGATCCCGGTGTCCCAGTTAGTACCATGACAAATGCTACCAACCCTCCCACTGGTGACCCATGCCCCCCACCCATGCAGGTAGTGCCCCTCCCCATCCCCAGACAGAGCAGGGGATGGGCACAACCCTCTGCACACCTCCATTGCCAGTTCCCAACTGAACAGAATGTGCAGTGGACTGTACAGTGTACACGGTAATTGCTATCTATTAATGCGTACACTGTACGGTCTGCTGCACATTCCATTCAATTGGGGACCGGCCATGGAGGTGTGCAGAGAGCTGTGCTAGTCCCCTGCTCTGTCTGGGGATGGGGAGGGGCACTACCTGCATGGGTGGGGGGCACAGGGCACCAGTGGGAAGGTTGATGGCATTTGTCATGGTACTAACTGGGACACTGGGATCTGGAGGAGGGAACTACTATATCTATACATGCTGGGAGGCACATCAAGGATCAGGTGGGTGCTCCTGCCCTGGATGCCCTATGGGGGCACATCATGGATCGGGGCTTGGGGACTTCCAGCCAGTGCTGCATGGGGCTTGCGGCAATCCCTCCCGTGCGCCACGTGTTTGCCACATGGGCGGTGTTACCGCAAGTGTGGGGACTTAGGTGCCGGGACCACTCCCATACCTGAATCGGGTGGAGGGGGCTCTGGCGCAAGCTGCAGTTTGTTGCAGCTTGCGCCGAATGCAGCCCCCTTTGAAAATCGAGCCCACTATGTTCCCCATTTTGTATCTGTTTTAGCATTTTTTTTAGATTTGAAATATACGAAGGAAGTGCTCCATTTAATCGGGGTATCCTCTGGTTTTCATCAATATTCTCAGGTGGTTTTTTTTAAATCCATTGTCCCACAAGGAAATGGAGCAGTGTCTTTTGCATGCTAGTTCATCTTGGTCTGAAGCAAAGTAATGTCAAGCAATGGGGGCTTCAAACCTGCTGAAGATACTGATAGGAAGCTGAGGATAATGACCAGAATGAAAGAAGCACTCCTTTTTATAACTTCAAAGCTAAAACAAATTCCAAAGTGGAGTCAAACTGAGGAACAAAAGAGCATCTCAAAAGGCAGAAGAAAATTCACAGTCTAAAATGGCAAGGAAAGGCTTTGGTTCAAAATCTTCACCAGAACATGTACTACTGCTTTAATTCTAACTTTCTTTCAGTGACAGTCACTCTTTTGATACTGTTGTCCTTTTTTACAAAAGTTATTTTTATTGCTTTTATACATAGAAACATAGACATTTTCAGGAGAGAAAAAAGGCCATTGGTCTAGTCAGTCAGCCCTACTTTTTTACCCCACCATTCCCTATAACTTATTACACCTTTTCCCCTGTGTTCCCCCCATACTGCTACCCCCTGGGTAACTAAACTATCAGACCCTTACTCTGTCCCAGCTGTGCTTGACCCCACTTATGGTTTTTGCTCCAACAGCCTCTATCAGTAGGCTATCCCATGGCTCAGCCACTCTCTCCATGAAATAAAATGTTCTCACATCTCTCCTGAATCTCTTCTTTTCCTCTAGCTGTCATTCATGTCCCCTTGTTATTGACCCACTAGTCCTGTGCATAGCTCCTCACAGTTTCCCTTGTCTGTTCCTGTCAGGAACTTAAAGATCTCTATCATGTTGCCCCTCTCCCTTCCAACCACCACCAAGTACAGGTTCGGTGCCCTTAGCCATTCCTCATAGGATCGGCCCTGTTAGCCCTGAATCATTCTGGCTGCTTTGCTGTAGGCCTTATACTGCACTGGACAGTTTGTTTGAGGGAGTTGCTTATGATGACTCCCAGGTCCCTTTCTTCTGAAGTAGCGTCCAGTCTACCCCCTCGCATCCAGTATCCTGTTTTAGGATTCCTACTCCCTGGGTGCATCTCCTTGCACTTTTTGGCATTGAATCTCAGCTGCTGCCAAACTATGGGCCATCTCCCTGACCTTTGTAGATCCCCTTGCAAATCCCTCACCCCCTCTTCTGTGTCTACCCCACCACTGAGCTTGGTGTTCATTGCCTTTCAGACTGCCTTATGGCCCGCTTCTTCATAGTCACTGCTCACTGCTTCTGATCAAAGTGATCATAACTGCAGGGTGAAACTGACATCACGAAAAGTGCAGCAATCCTAGAACTGGACAGAAGCACATGATAAAGTGGGAGAACAGAAAGGAAACTTAGTGTTAGCAAAAAAAGTCTCACAAATAATTTCTTTCACAGAAAAAGAAAGCATATCATAGGAGCAGGTATAACTGAGAGGAATAAATGAGAGGACATATTTAAATGTTCATGTTTAAAAATTGATTCTGATCCCTTTCAAATGTATAATGAAAACTGTAAATATTTGCATTTCCACATTCAAATGATTTCTTCAGTGATGTTAAGCCAGCCAGTGTGGTCTGACTTTTTTTCCCCTTAAGTACCCTTGAGTGTACCATCTCGTACTCATCACTGTTCCCTCTACCCCTCCCTGTCCATCCTCCTTCTCCCCTCACATCACCAGTCCCACTATGCTTCCTTCATCTCAAAATACTGGATTGGGTCCCTTCCCTCTTACCTGTCCTCATTCCTCCATTCCATTTATCTTCCTCCAACTCCCTTTGCTCCAGAGAGAGAGAGGCTTCTCCCTTTCACACCCACACTCCTCTGCTGGGCTATCTGCCTTCTCCTATCTCCTCTCCTCCCCTCCCTCTGGAACCTGCTCCCTTCCTCCTCCATCTCTCCCCTGAACTTCCATCCCTCAGATACCACCTAAGACCTCTCCCCACTCCCTCCTGCTCCAGTCAGTCCTCCATCTGACACCACCCTACTTCTGACCTTCCTGTCTGCAACTGCCCCCTCCCCCACTCCATGATTTTGGCTTTTATCAGTGAACAATAGCTGCTTGTTTTTGACTCATCTGCACTGTTCAAGCACCTTCACCTTTTTCTACAGGCACCTTGCACTTTATTTAGCTCTTAGCTACACTGAACGCTGCCCTTTAAGCTAATTTTATGATTTTTCTATTTGTCATGGTTTTGATCACCTGGTTGTTCTGTACTCTGTTATTGCACTTCATAATTTGCCATTGCAGCCACATTTTATGGCTTTTTGTAATTTTGTTATACTGTACTCCCATTTTCCTCTTCCCCCAGATCACACCTGGAAACGAGCCACAGCTCAGTGTTCCTGTCCCAGTTATCAATTTTCAAATAAATAAAAAAAAAAAAGAGATACATAAAGAGCATGTGCCTGGTAAGGATACAGTATGTATCATACAGAATAAAGGTCTACGGTCTATGGATGTCTTAGTAATGATGTGTACTGTGTGTCTTTGTGTGTTTCTTTACTAACAATTTTATTTTCTTTTTATTTGTCCAACAACTAATTAAAAATAATTCAATGGAATCTTTGTATTATGTTGTCAGAACATCTTTACTGGCAAACCTGGCAATGTATTTCACTAAGTAATTGCAAATGTATTAGATTTAGATTTTTGTAGAGAGATAAAGCTTTCTTCCACTGGAATGTTATAGAATATCTATCTATATATATATATATATATATATATACAGTATATACACACACACACACTTTGGTTATGCCTTAGCAAGTGGTATTTTCTTCCTAACCAGATTTTACTTGAGAAGAAGATACCAAAGCTATTTAATTTTTTTTAAAACAAATTGCAAAATCATGCAGATAGAAAACAATATTACAAAAAAGTAAGCGGTACAATCTGTTGCAGACAGATGGGTCTATTTCTTTAAAAACAACATAGCAATAAAGCTATAGTTTCACACTGAAGTCTGTCAGGCTCCTAAGTATTTAGGATTTTCTCTTGACTGAATGGAAGATATAAGCAGATTTTTAGAAACTGTTTCCTATTACAGTACAGCATATTTGATTTGGTGGGGAAGGTGGATTTCATAATTTTAGACACAATCTTTCAGAGACCAACTTTGGGAGGAACCGGATACCTGTTTTTTGGCAGGGATACAATTCCTGCAATATTACATGAAGGCAAGGCCCCTTCTCTTTTGTTGGGCATTCCATTGGGAACAAAAGCAGTCAGCTATAATATCCAGTAACTCTGTCTCATGAGAGAGCTGCAGGAGAACCAACAGAGTTCAGTTCCTTGGCTAGGGGACAGGATGAAGATGAAAAATGTCATTGCATGCCTGTGTTTGCTGCAACTGGCCAGCTCCCAGCAGGAGGGCCTCCGTTTCTCCCACTACTTGGATAACAAGGGGTGATGTCCTCCTGAGCTGGGATTTCAACGGCACTATGGATGAGATTATCATGGAGCTAACGGTCAACACCACTGGATGGATTGGACTTGGCCTGAGCAGGAACGGAGCAATGGCTGGAGCTGACATTGTCATTGGAGGGGTTGATGACAACTCCACATATTTCTCTGTGAGTTTGACTACTTATTGTTTATTTTTCATTTTTTGACTGCTTTCCCCCTATGAGCAGAAAACTTGTCAAAAAACGCTGATGACACCAGTATACCCGACAATAAACTATAGCTGATTGTTTTTTTTTTAGAAAATCTACAGTAGAGTGGCATAGTCTTTCTGATATACTGGATGAGATGTCATAAAGAGGTTTATACTATATGGATAAGTGTTGTTATGTATGGAACTCCATTTACTTCCAGATGCTGTTGAGCATACTAGTGATGTCAGAATGCTGTTGTATCACTGTGGTGTTGTTAGCATTCTGTTGTAACACAGTGGTGATGGCAGAATGCTGTTGTATCACAGTGGTGTTGTTAGCATTCTGTTGTAACACAGTGGTGATGGCAGAATGCTACTGTATCACAGTAGTAATGTCAGAATGCTAGTTTACCCCTGTAGTGATGTCAGAATGCATCTGTACCACAGCAGTGATGTCAGAATGTTATTTCCCATTGTAGTAATATCAGAATGCTATTTTACCCCTGTAGTGATGTCAGAATGCATCTGTATCACAGCAGTGATGTCAAAATGCTACTTCACCTTTGTAGTGATATCAGAATGCTGTTTTATCCCTCTAGTGATGTCAGAATGCATTTGTACAACAGTAGTGATGTCAGAATGTTGTTGTACCACAGTGGTGATGGCAGAACGCTACTGTACCACAGTAGTAATGTCAGAATGCTAGTTTACCCCTGTAGTGATGTCAAAATGCATCTGTACCACAGCAGTGATGTCAGAATGTTATTTTCCCTTGTAGTAATATCAGAATGCTATTTTACCCCTGTAGTGATGTCAGAATGCTTTCGCACCACAGTAGTGATGCCAGAATTTTATTTCCCCATGTAGAGAAATCAGAACATTATTTTACCCCTGTAGAGATGTCAGAATGCTTTCATACCACAGTAGTGATGCCAGAATGCTGTTGTACCATGGTGGTGATGGCAGAACGCTACTGTACTACAGTAGTGATGTCAGAATGCTGTTGTACCACAGTAGTGTTTTTACAATGCTGTTGTATCACAGTGATGATGTTAGAATGCTGTTGTACCACAGTGGTGATGGCAGAATGCTGTTCTACCACAGTAGTGATATCATAATGCTGTTGTACCACAGTAGTGATGTCATAATGCTGTTGTACCACAGTAGCAATGTCAGAATGCAACTGTACCAGAATAGTTATGTCACCTCTGTGTTACAACAGCAGAGTCACGTGTCTATTAAGGTTTATGATGCTTACCTACAGGGCAGATTCCTCATAATAAGAGATCCATGAAACTGAAAATATCCCAAGTGAACCGTTTGTTGGCATCTGAACAACTAGAAATGCTGCACGCTCATGTAGCTATTGCTTAAATCACATTAAATATGTTTAGTCTTATCCTGTTGTTTGCTGTTAATTTGAGCACAGTTCAATATATAATTAGAAAGAATGTAAATATATTAAAAACACATATACTGTACAAAACAATGTATGGCTAACCATACAAAACAAGGCTAATGTTTCCATCTCAGGGTAGGATGGCATCATAGAGACCTCTCTTCAGCCATGTCCTCTCACACCTAGATGGAAACACTGTCTTGTGTATGTTTGCCCTTGCATCCTCTTCCTTTTAAGATTGTTTTTCTTTTCTGTGTGTGAATTTAGTGCTCAAGAAAGGTACTGGATTGACAGCACTGGAACCTGAAGTCCTCTGTTTATCCACGTGACAGGTACAGCACAGGCAATCACAGTACAAGCTTTCCCACACTACCACAGCAATGTGCCTCAACCCTGCCAGGGAGGAACCACCACATAGGTGAAAGGGTAGTCCAGGCTCATGCCTATTCAGTCCTTAGTCTCTCATGTGAATCTGCCTACATGGGTGCCAGTTAGTAATCTTTCATTATTCTATATATGTTTTGTGATAATCAGACAGACAAAAAGCGATATCTCTCTGAACAAGGAAAGATATCACTATGATATCTGTCCATGTACCATTATGTCATAGGTTTATAATGTTTGGCCTCAGTGGCAGTACTAACCATATTCAAATGTGAGTAACTTTAAAATGAAAAACGACAGCAAGATACTGTAAACATGAACGTTGTTCAGCACAAAAAATATCAACAACATAAATGGTGTTTCATTTATAGATACCTTACAGATTTTTTATAATCAGCAAAAAATGGCAATTTCACTTTTTAAGCAAACACATGCAAATAACTTTAAAGCAAAAAATGACAGCATAGTACTGTGAGCAGGAAAGTTGTTCAGTACAAAAATATCTGCAAAATTAGTGGTATATCATTTATAGATACTGTCATTGAGGCACAGGTCAGGAAGCATAGGAAAACCAGGAGCAGTTGTAAAATTAGCAAGCAGCATTTTATTATTCTCAATAACAGTAAAATAAAAAAAAATTCAGAACTATTTACAAAGGTAGCACAGAGAAAACAAAATCCTTCTTCTGAGGGTATCTCTAATTTCAAGTTTTAGTCTCAGTCTCTCTCTCTCTCTCTCTTTCACTCACCCTGAATGACATCGGGCTCTACGGAACACCATGTTGGTAGTGGATAGAGGCATACTCGAAGGTGCCATACTGCTCATGTATAATGGCACTAAGTTCAGTGGTGCCATATTGGTAGTGGCACCAAATCTCACAAGAATCATAGAAATCTAAGCTCATAGGGACTGAAGGACCAGCTGGGAGAGCTGATCGCCAAAGTGGACAACCAAGACAACTGCTTGTGCAGATCTAATCTGTGTATAGTGGGTCTTCCTGAAGGGGCCAAGAGCCAAAATCCATAGAAGGAGCAGCACAAGTGGCTCACTGAACATCTAAAATTACCACCAGACTCCTCCCAATATGAAATTGAGTGGGCTCACAGAGTTCAGTCCCCACTAAAGCCAAGGGGTTCGCCTGTGACACTGCCTCATAAAATACCTAAGGTATGTGGATAAGGAAGTTGTATTGAAAGTAGCAAAAGCCATGGGCCTATTTCTTTGGGCAACAGCAAAGTGCACATTTTCCAGGACTACAGCCAGGAGTTGTAGTTCAGACAACAGAAGTTCAACTATATCAAATCCAGGGCACATCCAAGCTTTTATCTTGAAGATATCCTGCTGAACTGCGAGGAGACCACAGAGCAAAAAAGGGATGCTTGCTTCAGACCGGTGGCATATTTTGCTGATAAGCTTATTCAAACCTATAACAAGTATGCCAATGCTGCCAGAGAGCCTGTATAAAGCATTACTAAGTTAAAATGTTACTGCACTCAGAGGAGTGCGACTTCTATTTTTTTGTTTCTACAGGTTTGCTGCAGAGACAAGACGGTATGATGCTTTGCTGTGCATAGGATTCAGTTTGCTTCTCTGCCTAGCTGGGGTAAAAGTTAAAGAAAAGTAAACTGGCGTGTGAACTTCCAGAGAAGATGAGGGGAACTGGGAGATTCTCAGTCAGTTAGAGGAACTTTCGGGATGGTGATTGAGAGCGTGCCATGGACTCTTGGTGTAAACAGATGGCCCTGCTCCTTGAAATTGTGAAGGATGGTTTGGTGGAGGAGAATGATGCCGAAATTTAGAAAGACTCAGGAATTTAGGAATTTGGAGCCTCAGAAAGTGGACTCCTGAAGACAGGTCTTAAGTCTGAATTGAACTATGGGATAGTCGAACTGCAAGTATATATATACATTTGTTTGAGTCCTGAACTTTTCTATCCCTGTTTAGCCTTGTTTTCCAGAGTCCCAAAATTTTGATGCAAATGGTGAACTCCTGATTTAAAGGAGCCTTAAATGACTGGGTTAATTCAGCTGTTCAAGTGTATAGCAATAGCTTGGTCAAAAGTGTCATTAGGGAACGTGTGTTAAATTCTGTCTACATCTTTTTATAGCTTAATTGGTGTGTTATTTTAATGCCAAATTGTAGAAAGAAAGGTCTATTTGATTGTTCAATGGGCATGCCTAACAAATTGAACTGGCATCCAGTTACCTGTTGATGACTCAAATTGGGCTTGAAACTGATAGCCATGTTGGGCCCTAATAATGGGCTCAGGGGGCCTAAATGTGATAAGGAAAATTGTAGACAGGTGGAACTAGATAGGGTCCCTGGAAACTAGTATATGATTTATAATTTTAATTGGTTTATAAATCCTCTCATACCTGTCAAACACCAGGAGCATGGAGCAGCATGCACTGCAGGGTGCACCAGGGGTTATACCAAAGAGGAGAAGGTATTATCGATAACATGATTTCTGAATGTTGGTCTGGAGATGGCATCTTACCACCCTGTTTGGAACAGAGTACTTTAACAGGTGGTTCTGGAGTCCCAAAAGGGTTCCAACTATGGTGGTAGGAATCTGTTTTCTAGATTGGATTTGACGGTCATAAATGTTTCTTAAATGGTTGTTTTGATGTCCAAACATAGAAAGAAAAGAATGGACAGAGCGATTGCTTTGGTCAGGGTATACTTTTAAGTGATTCTCACTGTAATTGGTGTATAAATCTTCCCATACCTGGGGATTAGGAGCACGAGGTGGCATGAGCTGCGAGGTGCACCTGAAGTCTTACCTAAAAGGGGATGGTGTCATTGATATCATAGAGATCCTAATAGTAGGCTCAGAGACTAAGTGCTGTCAATCTGTAATATCACAGTATTTCTGTAAGACATCTGGATACCTATAGAAGGTCTTATAATGGCCCGATTTTCTTTATCTAAGATCCAGTATGATGACTGCTGGTGCTGTAAAACTGGGACAGCTAGTATAATTGAGCTTTCAGGGAGAATGCACTAATTTTCTTATTTGCAGCCTTCCTATTACAAGGAAGGTTCAAATTAATTGTCTCTCTACAAAATGGTTTGACTTTTAGTACAAATGTTTACATATTAACTGAGATGTTCAATAGACCTGAGTTTAAGATAACTGCTCATAACTAGTTTATTGTATTGAGGAAAGTTAAAGTACATGTGATTGTATTACCTTCGTATTGCCAGTGATGTATTGTAATAACCCTTGTGTAGCTTTTGAAATGTTGTAATGGTTATTTAACCGATCAACAATAAACAAACTTGACTGACACTCTCTTTCTCTCTCTCTCTCTCTCTCTAGCAAAAGTACTGCTGCTCTTTTTACGTCTTTGCCTGGGAACTCATTAAGAGACATCCTGTTTCTCAAAAAAAATTCTTGTCAGTTTCTTTGCAGAGCAGGCTTGCAAACAGAAAAATGTCCCAAACTGGCCTGCAGCTGACAGCTCTGCAAAAGAGTTTGCAAACAAGCCTGAGAGGAGCTCAAACTGCTTATCAAGTTAAGCCCCCACATTCCAAATAGCTTTTTGCAATTATTTCAACAATCTAACCCTATACATTTTCAAACCAAGTGATCCCAGTATCACTTACAGTTGCACACAAAGATCCACATGTATTTTTATAATCACAGATATGCAAGGGAGAAGAAAAGACAGAAACAGCAAATGTTGGCGGAGAGATTGCAGGAGGTGGAGAATTGCAAAACTGTCAGAGTGATCAGTTCCTAGGTCTCACAAGAACATTTTGTTGCGCAACCAGACAAACAAGAGACAGAAAAGGAAAGGATAGAACAAATGCTTGCATTTAACTCTTTCTGCATAACAGATGGGGCAGGGCCTTTTTCAACCCTGTCACAGATACATTTTAGATTTGTTTTTATAATCGGCAAAAAATGACAGAAAATGATTATTTATTTTTCACTTTTGCAATGAACAAATTTGAATAACTTTAAAACAAAAAATTATTACAAAGTACTTTGAGCACAAAAGTTGTTTGGCACAAAAATATCTACAAAACAAGTGGTGTTTCATTTATAAATACCTTTTACTATTTTTTATAATCAGCAAAAAATGGCAGAAAATTCACTTTTTTCACTTGTTCAACAAATACGCACCCCCTAAGAAAATACAAAAAAAAAAAAACAAACAGAGGAATTGTACATCAAACATTTTCATTATGTACTAGCCATAATGTACAGTTATGGGGCTCAGTGAGCTAAACAGAAGTAGTAGTACATATTGGAAACCCCTCCCAAACAAGTACTGTAACTGTAAATGAAACCAAAAGTTAGTAACACATCATATTTATCTTCATGTGAGGCCAAAGATATTAAAATATTTCACTTGTGACTTGGCCACTCATGAGATATCATAATGTCATTAGCCTCTCATGAAGGTAAATATATCTTCAGTCAGGTCATGGCACTCATCTCTCAGATAGATAGATAGATAGATAGATAGATAGATAGATAGATAGATAGATAGATAGATAGATAGATGGATGGCTAGAGATGCAATGGGGTGGACATAAGCAGAGTATGATAAATCCATTTACCTGAGTAACTGTGTACATAAATTTCATTTATATACACAGTTACTATGTCACACTCCATTTAAGTACACAGTTTTTATGCCACAGGCCATTTATCTATACAGTTTCTATGTCCTGAGGTGTCCAACCCCAACCCCCCACCCCCAGCCATCTGCCGGCACTATTTCTCCTTGTTCTGCCAGAGTACAGTTGACATTCCTTCCCGGTTGTGAAGCACATTACCCCCTCCCACCAGTCCACCTCCCTTCTCATCACAGCAAACCGCAACCCAAATTTATAAAGGGAAAACTTTTACCAAAAAATTGTAATGTACCTTACAGTAGATTTTATTACATTTTTGTTGTTCCTTTGCCACTCCAGTTTCTTTCTTTCCTTGCTCTGCTTTCACCGCTTGGAACAATGGCCACTTTCTTCAACTTCTTCAGTGCCTCCCTCAGCACCTAGAAACTGACACCGCTGTAAAACAAACAAAACTGTCTGATATCAGATGTATACATCTTTCTCCTGCTCTTGATATACCCTAGTGGCCCCAGAAAGTGGACAAACTCGCTAAGTGGAGCCACCATGTTTCCTTCAGCTTTTTCAAATCCTGCTCATTCCACCAATCAGCAGGTATGCTATAACATCACTGGTGTCACCAAACACACCTCCTCAACAATGACCATAGCAACCAGAAGCAGAAAGAAACTGTGTAAAAAAATAAATAAACATCGCTAAAATTAAAAAAAAGAGAGAGAGAAAACTAGACACGCTATAAGTCACATGAACTGTTACACATGGTCTACCCTTATTGTATAAATGAAATATGTGGGGGTGACTGTGTGATGAAGCATTTATCTTGTGTGGTTGCCATTGACCTCTCATAATCATCACTCGTAGCTCTGCCACTCATGAGGTTTCTTAAAGTCAAGGGCACCTACACAAGATAAATGTTTTACCACACACTCATCCTCCCCCCCCCCGCATATCCCATACATATACAAAATGTTGTTCAATCCTGAAATCCATCCCTGAAATCCATTAGTTGTGCTGCAGCAGTGACATATAAATGTTGTGCTGCATTTCAGGCCAGACATCATTACTGCAGCACAACAACATAAAACATTGTTGCAAGCCTTCCTTGCCACAACCACTGCACTGATGAAAGCAGACTAATTTTATTTTAATTCTGTCTGCAATCAGTCCTGACGTACAGTTGTGAGAAACAGAACTGTTAAAGCTCAATCAATTTGTCTTTTTTTTTTTTACCCATTTTACTTGCAGGTTGCTCGCCAGTGCACCATCTCGATGAGCAGACACCTATCAAAGACGTGCCTAGTGCAGTTAAGACTATTCTTTTAAAAGAAAAGGGAGTTACTGTTTAATTTCCCACCCGCTACATAAACTGATGCTTGTTTATTTTTGTTTGCTTGTTTTTTTTTTTTTTACCAGCTTTGCATCTCTTTACAATATACAGTCCCACAAATTGCACTACATAAAACAGAGCTCTGCAACATTATCCTGCCCAAGGAAATCAGTGGCACAAGAACATACAAAAAAAAATAGTACAGCAACAGATCTGTCACACGCTCTATAAAGAGACAGTCCCATTAAAATGATTCTGTTAGCTGGACCAGTGGGGTGGAGGGCCGAGGTGCTGAGCACCTCATCTCCTGCCACATTGATGACCTGGGTTCAAGGAATGGTTGCGGGTCACTTGGGGGTCAGCTGGGGGGAGGGAGGACTGAGTGTCCATAGGATTGCTCTTCTGTCTTGAGGGAGGAGGGTTGTTGTGTCTCGCTGTCAACTGTCATCTGGAGGAATCCAGGTGGTGGTGTTGCGTGCAAGACACACTCTGTGTGGGAAGGGATCCCATGTTCGGAGAGCCCAGGAGCAGTCCCACGGAGGCATAGCTTGCATATCATGCTCACTGCTTGTCTATGTGTCCAGGGGAAAAAAGGATGGAAGCAATGGAGAATCAGCTTTGCGAAGCCCTGCCCTTTCAGCTATAGCCCTCCTCCCCCATCCACTGCTCCAGTCTGGTCAGATCTGGATATGTGTGTCCTTGTGGGGAAGATGTCCCTTCCTTCTTCCCTGGCCCTGTTACAGGGGGAGATCCATGGAGGATAATGATCCCTACCAGAAGGAGGGAAGGGCCAGTTGCAGCATGTGGGGACAGGACTGAGTAGCCACCTGTTCTGCCAAGGAGGATAAAAACCTATATGGAAAAAAAATGTTTCTGTTAAATCACAAAAAAGACAGCAGACGCTGGAAAGTGTGATACCATTTATTGGACCAACAAGTGTCTTGTACAGAGATGGAGTTATATACAAGCTTTCAGGGCCTCACAGATCCCTTTTTCAGGTAAAAAGGTAATTTTTACAAAAAAAGACAGTAAAAATCAAAAGATTTTATGATGATTTCAGCTTCAGCTGTGGAAGTTCCACTACAAAAGGACTTCTACCATGTCCTGCATTGGTTTTACACCAGCCAACCCAGGATCAACACAAAGAGGATTGTCACTTGGACCTCTGATACCAGTCAGAAACTGGTTAGGCTCTCATATCCTCCTGCTTTTGCCATGCTTGACTGCACCCCTCTGGAGGGTGTCCCTTCCTTCAAGTACGTTGGAGTATGGCTTGACAGCAAGCTCGATTTCTCCATCCATATTCATGCCAAATTTTACCAAAGCTTGGTGACTTGTACTGTAATGAGGACAGCCTCTCCCTCCAGGTCCACTGGGAGCTGGTAACCAAAACGGTCCTCCCAATCCTTATACTGATGTGGTCTATAGTACTGCTCCTTCCTCCTCCTCCTCCTGTGCAAAACCGGATACCCTCTGTGATGCCTTTTGCCATTTCACCACCAACTCTGCCCTCTGCACTTATCACTGCTCCCTTTATTCCTCCTCTCTATCCCCTTCCTCCCTTCACATCGCCTGTCCCACTGTGCCACCTTTATTGCCAGATACTGGCTCGTAGCCATTCCATCCTACCTATCCTCTCTCATCACTTCTGTTCCCTCCTCTTCCTACTCAGTTCACTCCAGGGATTTCTGCACCTTCTCTATTCCCTACCCTCACTCATCTGCTGGCCAAGCTGCTTTTTCCTACCGCCTCCCCTCCACCTCCACCTCTCCCCCTCACTCTCTGCCTTTAGATATCAACTAAGACAACTCATTGCACCCTCCGGTTCCTTTAAACCCCCTTCCTAATCTCAGATCCTCTTCCTTGACCATCTCATGTCAGCTCACCTTGGTTTGAGGCTCTGTCAGATAGCCCCCACCCCAACATGCACTACGCACTTTTCTTCACTTATGTCGAACCATCATATCATGGCTGTTGTTATGCTGATATTTTGTGTTTCCACTCCATTTGCTGCCACCACTGTCGTTTTTTATGCCTATATCCATAATTTTTGATATGTAATTTGTATCAATATTTTGGCATGTAAGTTGTTCCTCCTTATTTCCCTTCTCCCAGAACACACCTGGAAACAAGCCTTGGGTCAGACTGCCTTTCCCGATTACCAACTTTTAAATAAATAAATACTGTAAATGTCTGCCTGGAGTCAAGACTTGGAGCACCTGTGGGATTATATAAAACAAAATCCAAGCAGCGATCCAAAATGACTAAATCCATTTGTCGTTTGGAAGATGGCATCCTGTACTTCCCTGTAAGCCACTGTTTTGATGATTGCAACCCACCAGGCTTGGTGCTCATGATAAAATGTTTTGCCTGTCAAGATTTTTTTTTAAAGTGGTTATGGATGCCCATACACTGTAAAAGATAATGGATGGGAACTTCATACATAGAAAAGCCTGTGTCTACACCTTAAGGTTCCTATGGCAACCACTGAACTTCTCGAGCTTTGCGCATGAGGTCCCTGATTACCATAGCAACCTCTCAATGAAGATACAGGTTTGTTGTGTATAGATACCCATACAGTATCCTCTATTTTGTAGATCATCCTTAACTTCACATCCCCACAGATCACCACTCTGATGAAATTCCACTTTAAAATTAAAAAAAAGTCACTGTCAGGATTTAAAACCCTGGTCTTCTACTTGCTAACCATCTGACATATACCCTGTGCCACTAAGGAAGTGGATGCCAGTTCCTCTGGTTTAGATTCTAATTCACACACCTTGGGGAAAGCAAGCAACCTAAAGAACCCAGATTCAAATGCAGGGCCGTTCTTTTAAGCAGCATTATCAGAGGAGCCACAAGGGGACTTCAGAGGGACAAAAACATTGCTCAGATTTTGTGCCCCAGTAGCTCCATTTCCCAAAATAAGTTGGGGAATGTCTTGTAGGTAAACTTCTATTGTAATTTTCTTAAAAACAACCAGATAAAACAAACAATTGAGGCATCAATTATTCAGTTAAGAGAACCAATAAACTCTAAATATAAAAGTAATAAAGTATAACCATGGTGAAGTATACAGACTTCATGCAACTACGTGAAATATGCATGGATATATGCAAAGTACACAAAGTAGGATACAATGAGACTGTAGCAGCTCCTGACAGAAAAACACAAGGGGTGGGATATTCAGAGTGCGCTAGGCAGGGGCGCAACTGGGATGCGCCAGGGAGTGTGCCGGGCGATATTCAATGGTGCTGCACCATGGCTCAGCACTATTGAACATGGCAATGTGGCCTCCTGCATTGTGCATGGCGCAGTGGCACAAGTGGCAAGAGAGGATCAGGGGGATGCACCAGCGCAATTGTGGTTGCGCTAGGCACAGGAACCACGATATTCAGCGGTGGATATGCAAATGGGGCCATAATGCATGCAAGGTGCAACTGTGTCCATTAGCATGTCATTATGGCCCCATTTGCATGCAGGTGCGCCGATCTCCGGCAACTTGCACCTGGCGCCATGCCAGGCTACAGCCGTCGGGGACCGATGCCCCCTGCACATCATAGCAAAGTGCCCCAATGCCCAAACACGGGCATATGTACATCAGTACACATGTCCAATGTCCCTGGTGGTCCAATGAACCACTTCCATCCCGATCGCGGGCATACGTTTAAAAGAAAACATGTCCAGCATGTCCCTGGTGGTCCGGTGGACACTTCCAGCCGATCGTGGTCGCCAGGTATAAACAACATCTTAAATACCCTGGTGGTCCAGCACCTCCCTCCCACCCACTGAGCCCCTCCATCCCATGCCCCAGTCAGTGGTGGGTGGCAGCTCCCACTTCGCAAGCTGCCCGGCCATCCGCCATCTACAGTGCGTAGTACAGCTGTACACCCATTGAATCCACAGCGTGGCGTTAATGGGTGTGCAGATCAGACAGATGATGACAGTCCAGATATATGAATGGGATTCATTCACATATCTGGATCAGGTAGTATGGTACAGTCTGCACGCTCGCTGGTCCACGCTGTGGACTAATGGGCGACAGCTGTACTGTACGCTGTCAGTCGCCAGGCAGCTTGTGGTGGGGAGCTGCCACCCGCTGCTGACTGGGGAAGTGATGGCGGCTCAGTATGGTGGGAAGGGGCGTACCGCTGACCACCAGGGATTTTAAAATGTTGTTTATTATACTTATGCCCGCGAACGGGCTGGAAGCTGTCCACTGGACTACCAGGGATATTGAACATGTTTTCATTTATACATATGCCCGCGATCGGGCGTGGTGGGGGCATGACGCTGACAGACCCTGGCTCCGGAGCTTGAGTGGCCACCTACAGCTGGCGGCTGTAGTGTTGCGCCCTGTGGGTGGCCAGCCCTTGCTCCTATTTCTTTTAGGCTCAACTTTGAGCACCAGTGTGCACTGCAAGTAGGGGTTGCACCAGCATATGTGCCACAGATCCCAGGCTGAATATCGGGATGTGTGGAATATGCATGGCACACCCGCACTAGCGCGCTCCATATACTGGTGCACCCTGGCGCATAGGGATTTGGCGCGTGCATATCCCTTCTGAATATTGGGCGCTGGGTGCATCAGTGGCTGCGCATCGCGGCAACACTGCTGCGCCATGCACAACCCCTTTGAATATCCCACCCATGGAATATATATATATATATCTAACATATAACCATTCAACATTAACAACGTAAGTTGGAGAATGTCTTGATCAGCAGAAGTGGAGGGGGGTTTGCTAATGGAGCCTCCCACCATTGTAGTATATGGATCATCTCAGTCCCCATTACACTTCTTCAAGAAGAAAGTTCATAAAAACAGGCTAATATTTTATTTATTTATTTATTTTATTTTATTTTAAAGCAGCAGTGCAATGAAATTGGGCAAAAAGATTTTACCGTACCTCTTTTTTCACTAAAAAATATTCCTGGTATCATCCAATTTTATTTGGCGGTAACATTTTCGAGTTCCACCAAAAACTGGAGTATTTTACAAATGTTTTAGTTTAGGTTTTTTCTCAAGAAAAAAAGATGGCTGCACCATTTTTCTTAGAAATAGCACTGAGGACCTAGAAAGGGATAGGACTGAGAAAAAATAACTTATTGTGCACAGCATATGTGGTACCTAGAAAAGAAGACTTAACAGGTATGGTAATAATTTTTATTAACTATAGCTAAAATTAGTTTTTTGGAAAACATTTTTATGTTGGCTCATGTGCTTGCGGACCAGCCAACATCTTGCGGTAGTGGCTCATTTGGAGGTGCGGTCACTGTTGGGCGAATGCAGGGCACGCATCAGAAGGTGCATCCCTTATTCCGCAATCAGCCAGCAGCAGGCAGTGACCTCATGCATTGCTAATGTGGCCACCAGAACAAAGACAAGGTCCACTGCAATAAGAGCAAAGCTCTCATGCAGCATGATCCCAACACACCTCCCCGCCATGCAGGCAACATGGCGGCAGTGACTGCCGCCGCTGCCTGTCATAATGCCGATGGGGGAGCCCACTCCCTATCGGCATAATGTGCCCCCTCCCATTTAGAATGTATGCTGAGGGGGTGCCCAATCCCCCCCAGCATCATGCGCCCCCCAACAGTTTTTCTTTGCCGATGAGGGGCCTAATCCCCATCAGCGTTTATCCCCATCCCTTGTATTTTGTCGATGGGGAGCCACACCCCATCAGCAGCAATGCTTCCTCCGTTGTTGCTTGCCGAGGGTGCCCAATCCCTTGGCTCGTGTCCCCCTCAGTATGTGCTGATGGGGGTCCCCAATCCCCCGTCGGCTACAGAACCCCCCCCAAAAAAGACTTAGGTGGCACACTGGGAGCCCACCCCAGTGTGCCAAATGCCCTACAAAAAAAAAGTCCTGCGATGTTTTGTTTTTTTTAAGCAGTGAAAAAAGAAAACGGTCCCTCGCCATCTCCCTACCCCCTCCCGCAACTCAGACCCACCCTCTGTGCACCCTGCCTCCCCACACCCCTCGCCCCATACTTACCCTCCGTGTCCGTGCAACGCCTTCAGTGGACCGGGAACATGTCTGCACTTTCAAAGCTGACAGCGAACTGAGGAAATTCCAGTAAGCTGTATAATGGAAAAAATAGGGTTTTTTCAACTTTGATGCATATCTCAGGCATTTTTCGGAATTTTGGCACCAAATTTTCAATATGGGGTTTTTGGGACTCCTGCTCATGAATTCTGCCACTGTCATGGCGTTATTTGGTCCTGAAAGGAGATTTCGCAGTCACTGAGTGGAATCACCTTTTGGGACTGATTAATGAAATGACAGTGTCAGTGTTCATGAAGTGGACTCTCAAAAAGCCTGTGTTGCAAATTTGGTGGACAAAATCAAAAAAATGACTGTTTTACAAGCGTACGTTGAGCAGTTGCTATGCACGCTCATAACTTCGCGACTTTGCAATATTTTCATGCCAGATTTTCAACACTGGCATTTTTCCACACCTTCTTGTGAACAGTATAGCTGCCATTTTTCACATCCTGGCCAAAATGTGTTTTCGCACTTCTGGTGCAGAATAGCGCAGTCGCTGTGGGAAATCAGTGTTCGGGACAGATTACAAAAATGACAGTGACACTGTTCATGAGCAGAGGTCCTAAAATGCCTATGTGAAAAATTTGGTGACGAAAGTCTGTAAAATGAGTGTTTTACGAGCGTGAGTTGTGCAGTTTGCACGCACGCTCATATCTTTGTGAATTTGTAATATTTTCACTCCAGATTTTCAAAATTGGCATTTTTCCACACCTCCTTATGAACAGTACAGGTGTAATTTTACATATCCTGGCCAAAATGTATTTTTGCACGACCGGCACAGAACAGCGCAGTCGCTGTGCAAAATCACTTTTCAGGACAGTTTGAGGAAATAACAGTGACACTGTACATGAGCAGAGGTCCTAAAATGCCTATGTTGAAAATTTGGTGCCGGAAGTCCATAAAATGACTGTGTTTCAAGCGTGCATTGTGCAGTTTCCACGCACCCGTGTAACTTCGCAAATTTGCAATATTTCCATGCCAGATTTTCAACACTGACATTTTTTCACACCTCCTTATGAACAGTACAGCTGTCGTTTTTCACATCCTGCCCAAAATGTGTTTTCATCCCTGTGTCACCAAATGGCACAGCCGCTGTGCAAAACCACCTTCAGCTAACAAACTGATTGTGCCGCTTTTCATGAGGTGGGCTCGCAAACAGCCAATGTTGAAAATTTGGAGTGAAAATACCACCGCATGCCTACAGTGTTAGGGTTTTCAACTGTAGCACCCCACCCAGTACAGGCTGACAGGCACCAGGGGTGTGACTTGGGATCATCGGATGTAATGCTCGCGCCATTCCACCCCCACCCTGCAGCCACTGACAGGCATCGTGGTGTACCTTGCACTGTTCGGCCCACAAAATTCACCCCATTCTCCTATACTGCACCCACATCAGCATATTTCCTTATGGAATAGGGTAAGTATAATGCCCAAAGACCCCAAAGCACACCACAACACCTGTCAGTGTCTACAGGGTAGGGTGAGGTACAATGGCATGAGCGCTACAGCTGATGACCCAAAGGCACACCCCAATGTCTGTCACTCTCTACAGGGTGGGGGTGGGGTTGGCGTCACTTCAATACTTCACTGCCATTCCCATTAGGCATCTCTAGCTCTGGCATTACCAATGCCAATGCCAGCGAGACAACGTTCGGGCACTGGCAAATGCTTGTTCTTTGTACTTCTGCTTTAAGATTTTTGGCCAGGAAAACACAGTAAGCTGAGTCTTGTTTCCAGGTGCATCTTAGAGGCATAAGGAAGTTAAGTAAGCTCCTCATGGTCACAAAGAATGCAAATGGTGGCTGTCGGATTCAAATCCAGGTCTGAAGCTCAGTGTCTTAACCATTGCATTATATTGTCTGCATCATAATTGATAGACATCTACATACAAAGGAAACTGTGTGAACTCAGACTCACGGAAGTGCCCAGCTGAAGATCACATGGGTGCTTTGCTTTCAGGGAACAGAAGTTTGATCTAAATCTTGCTGATACATGGCTGTGTCAGGAAGTAAAGTGGCACTCCAAACAAAGTACAAAGACATCAGGGGCCCGATATTCAACACTGCACGAGGTAGCACATGAATGTTTGCACTGTGCCTTGCAATAGCCCAGGAATCTGAGGATGCTATATTCAGTCAGACAGCACGCTGGCACTATCTGACTGAATATAAGATCATGTCAGTGCAGCACTAAGTCAAGTAGTGCTGTCTGACATGGATCCTGAAGTGTTCCACCAGAGTGGATGGCACCAGAGCACTATCTGCAATATTCAAAGGGACCCATGCCAATGAGCTCATTGGGCATGTAAGGCACTAAAGCACAATTTGAATGCCCATTATGGTTTCATTTGTATGGGTAGCTGGGCAGGTTAGTGCAGTGCTGTTCCTCCCCCCCCAATTGCCCAGTCCCAGACATGTATGAGTAGATATCTGTGGTGCCTAGTGGTCCCCCCCTTTCCTCTGATCACCAGCTGGTAGCAAGTATAATACTTCACTGGTGCCTAGTGGTCTCCCCTCCAATCACCAGCCCATAATAAGTATTATACTGCCCTGGTGCCTGGTGGTCCCCCTCACCCACTGATCGCCGGCCAGTAGGAAATCTAACAACCCTTCCTGGCATCTGGCAACCGCCCCCCATGGCACAGAACACTCATCCCCACCCCTGACACCTTACCAGAATCTTCAGTATGACAGATGTGCATACAGTGACCAGCGCAGCCCTCCATACACCTCCTTAGCCAGCTGCCATATGTCCAGACAGGGAGCACAAGTCTTATTTATAGGACAGGGTGATGCCCCCTGTCCTATAAATAAGACACATGCTCCCTGCCTGGACATATTGTGGCCGGCCGAGGAGGTGTGTGGATGGCTGTGCCAGTCACCGTATGTGTACCTATACATCGGATTGTGGTAAGGTGAGGGGGGTGAGTGGGTAATCGGTGCCATGAGGGGGCAACTAGATGCCAGAGAGGGTTGTCAGGTTTCCTACAGGCCAGAGATCGGTGGGTGGGGAGGACCATTAGGCACCAGGGAAGTGTCATACTTATTATGGGATGGCAATTGGAGGGAAGGGGGACCTCTAGCACCATGGAAGTGTTACTTTATGTATGGGCTGGTGATCGGGGGGGAGAACCACTAGCACCAGGGATGTTTTACTTTCATTTGGGGCCGGCGATCGGGGGGTTCACGGTCCACAGGTGGTGAGTGTGCTCATCCAGTGGATAACCAGTTAGGTGGCAGCATTACCTCCAGCTGTCATTAGGGTTGCCTGGAGTAAGTCAAGGTTGTGTTCAGTAGTATTTGTGCTGTGCAAAAGGACTACACAAACCCCTTTTGCTCAGTGCAAAGCCACTGAATATGTGGTAGCAAGGCTATTCATGGCTATGCCCCTTCCCTAGCCCACTGGCATAGATTATGTTTGCATGGGTGCCAACCCTCTTTGCCTGCACAAAAGCGCCTTTTGAATATGGGGATTTGGGCAAACCCCAGTTTGCGCAAGCAAAGACCCATTAGCGTCTGTGTAGGCTTTTGAATATTGGGCACCAAGTTTCTTACTAAAAAGACAAAAGTTTACTGTATTTGTAGTAATATTGAAGCCAGCTTTAGCCATCAGCATCTTCCTCCTCTTTCTCATCTTATAATTATGCATTCATTTAGCGTTCTGAGTTCACCAAAAAGTGTGTGCCAAGAACTGAATTCCTTTCGGAATTCCAGGTTTTTAATTTCTTCACTCCCACCCTCATTCCCCATTGAAAATAAGGTGTGTATATCTTAGCTGTACTGTTGTGCTACCCAATTTCATAACTGTGATGTTTTTCCTTTTTTGTTGTGTGTGTTTCAGGACAGACATGGAGTTGGACACCTTATGCCTTTGCAGGATGAGAAACAGGACTACAAGTTGCTTTCCCTGACTGAAGGCCACAACTTTACGTGCATGCGGTTCAGTCGCAAGCTGAGGACCTGTGACCCTCATGACATGGACATTACAGTAAGCTGGAATTTTATGTTTCACATGAAGTGCGGTTGAAAGCAAGCCTGACAGTTCAGATCATTTCTGAAGGGAAGGAACAACACCCGATGGAAATTCTGATTTGTGATCTGGTGCTTGTAAGTGGAGCACAGTATGTACAATAAAGGAGTGTGGGACTTGCTGCCACCAGCCTGTCCTTAATGTAATGTCAATGAGTCCTCAAAGGTGTGCAGTAACCCAAGCCTGCTATGTACTGTACTACACTTATCCTTCAACCCAATCCTGCTATTCAGCCTAGCATAATGTTAACCCTCGTTGTCTCTGTTCATGTTCATTATTTTCATACAGAGGGCCTGATCCACACTACTGGCTGGGAAATGCTCAAAGCTAGCATATTCCAGCCATGGTCTGTGCCCCCTATGGCCATCCACACTGGATAACAACCTCAACCCCCTGCCTCCACACTCTGCCAGTTCAGAGTTACACATTGCTACCTGGGGGGCAGCAGTGGTAGCTGAAGTGAGTCCTGACCCTGGGCATCCAATCACATGACATGTCAGTCCACAAGTGTATACCTGCTTGCACAAGGAGCATGGCATGCTGGGATATGGCAGTCCTCCAGGACTGTCATATCCCCATTGGACGAATGGGATGTTAGTATATATCATACCACCTGGAGCTGGAGATGTCCCTAGCCTTCTGTGCAGGCTCCCAGGGTTGGGTGCCAAAGGACAGAGAGTTGATGGGGCCCAGACTCTTTGTGTATGGCTGGGTGGAGGGGGCATGTAGACATTCTGCTGCCCCTTTTCGCCACGGAGTTTCCTTCCTGGATTCAGTGTGTACCCACCCATGCCCCTTGGCTCACCATGTAGCCACACATGCGGGTCATAGATTAGGTGAGGAGGGAGCAAGCATCACACATAGAGGATGCCACAGAGTGCCCCGATGATCCTGCATATTGGGGGCACTCTGTGGCTTTTTCAGGCCCTCTGCTCATGTGGATGGGACAGAGCCCTTCTGTGGATCAGGTCCAGAGAGCCTGGTCTAGAAAATCAGCTGATCTTGGAGGCTGTTGTTCATATGCAAGCCCAGACTCCTACTTTGGAGCTGGCTTGATGCTGGGCATGTCATGTAGGTGAGTCTCTCAGCACCTGGGAGGGCTGTCATGCATTCAGGCACCCCAATCATGGAGCAGTATTGGCACTTGCTATGAGGGCAAATGCTTGCCCACATTCCTGGCTGGAGGAAGGGTAAGACAGGGCAGCCTCTTCCTCACATGTCCTAGCTGTGAGACAGTGATGAACCAAAGGGAAAAACAGAGGAAATAAAGTGATTTAAACAAAATAATGTAGTACCCTTCACACATCCACCATTTGTAAAGTTGGCTGCTGAGGTCTGTACCTCAGGCTACTCTGTGGGCATGCAAGACTCAGATGGACTGCTCCCCCCCCCCCAACTCCCTTGCACATTCATGGACTTCCAAGTGGTGGGATATAGTTTCTAGATAGCAACGCTCTTCTGGATGTTGGGCAACCAATGAAAAATAGATATCTGCTTTGCATTGAGCGAGTTATTCTGGGGCTGCTGTAGCACCTTAACAGTGGGGACAGTGAACAGCAGCACACCAGCAGTGGAAGGTCACCTCCTCAATACTCCAGCCATAATGGAATGCTAGAGGGTTGCAGTAGGAACTCCTCAGTCCCACTGTAAATGGTGTCCATTTGGAGGGCTGTGCAACTACTACAGCAGCCACCAGGGTTTGTGGCATAGGCAACCCCATTGAACCTATCTGGTCTCAGAAAATCATTCTAGAATGACATCATGGACTGGCCACATGACACCAGCCTGACTGCACTGGAGCTGGCATGTAGCCAACATAAACCTTCACAGTGAAGCTAGCTCCGTGCCACAGTGCCACATGGGGCTACCTGGAATGTTGGTGACCAAGGTATGTACCCTGAAAACAGGCTCACAGGAGTACTGATCATCAGTGAGGGCTCTGAGCATCCACTGGGATACCATCCTCCCAGGGCTGGGTGGGTCTGGTGCACCACTATTAGAGTAATACTAAGGGGAGACATGGCATGACATTGGCAGCATAGGTGATCCTGTACTGCTGGATCCCTTCCCCAGGAGTGTCACAAGCATGCCCAGTACAAAAGGACATCCCATTGGCAGCCTCGGTGCTGGATGCTGGAGTTTGTTTCTTGCATTAATTTGTGTGTGCATGGAGGGGGGGTTTGAGGGAAGACATCCCATCTTCCCCTTACCCCCCAAATAGTAAGAGAAACTGTCACTTTTGTTTAAAAGTGCCTGCTGTGGGAGATATGATCCAGTGGTTCCCACAATAGTACGTCCAAAGGTGCTTGTCATCTTTTTAATCCAAAAATAGCAGTTAAAATCATTAGGGCAGTACATGCAGGTACAAGAAGAAAAATTACAGGCTGGAGAAGATGAAGAATATCTGATCCCCTTTGTTATGGTTTTAAATAGAGTGAAATGTAATGTGCATGTTTTTTCCCCACAGAATATAGGGATGGGGATATACATGTTTTTAGTAGGAGCAGTGACCCACGTTTCCTGGCCTAAAAATATATACAAATTGTTTATGAGTGATACTTATTATGTGTTAAGAATATATTTGATGTGTCTAGATATGTGCAAAGGGTATTATGCCCATTAAGCCCTGGGTGAGGGATGCATTACTGGAGTCCATAGCAAAATATGAATGCTACAGTACATGGTTGCCATTACCCCCTGTATTGGTCCTAAGCCTGTAATTAATTAGCTTCACATTTGTAGCTATACATCTCTCTTAGGGTTTCTGCCTCTGCTGGACACAGGTAGGGGTTGGACAGATCAGGTGAAAGTGGCTTGAGGGATGAGAGCCTGAGAGGATAGGTAGGTAGGTAACTCAACAAGCAGCAACATGGAGATTCCTGCAACCAGGCACCCCTAGTTGGAGCCCAGCAGGCTCAGCTGACAGGTTGGTTAGTGACAAGTGCAGTGACCTAGCAGAGACAGTTCCCAGGCCAATTAATTTAGTGCATCAGCCAGTGGTGAGAGAGCAAAGCCCACGTGGGGTGGCCCTGAGGTAAGAGAACCCATTTGACTGGCATGTTGAACAAATGCAGGGGTATCAACCTAGTAGATAAGGAGATTGTCTGGTAGGTCAGCCAGCACTGAAGTGTGGCCTGCCACCAGACTCCCTTGGAGAAAGGAGACTTTGCTAGCAGGTCGGCTAGTGGTAAGAAGCAGTGGAGACTCAACTAGCAAGTCGGCTAGCAGTAAGGAGCAGCAGAGACTTGGCTACCAGGTTGGCTAGTGGTGTACTACATCTACAAATGATTGTAATCTTTACAAAACTACAAGCAGCCCTTATCCTAGTGCCAGGGTAGGTTAGCAAGGCACCCAATGCCCAGCCAGTTGGCTAATGGGGCCAGAGTTACTAGGGTGCATCCCATCCCTCACAGAAGCCCTTCTCAGAGCCAGTAATAACCTGGAGCCATTAGAGATAGCTTTCTTTTTATTGGGCCAGTAGAGATAAGACCAAGTTGTCATAATAGCTTTCCATGTGGCCTTAATTGTTACTGATATTTTATCCTAAATTTTAGAATGATAAATATTATTGCAAATTTTAGAGTAATAACTGCTACTGCACATTTTAGAGTAATAAGCTCAATTTAAGAATTTCCATCACCTACTTCAGTTGCTAATTTGCAATGTATTTACTGTTTACAAACCCTGTTTATTGTGTTATTTATTTATGTAAAGTTTTATTTATTCTTTTCTGCATACCAGTGGTTATTTCTTACTAATCTTGGTGCCCTATTTTTAGTCTATTTCTCTGGGTGGTGGCAGAAGTACCATATCTAGAGAAACAACCCCCCACCCCCCATTCAGGCACTTTTCATTTGTGCCAATGACTCACTCCACACCAGGTCTGGGCATCCAGATGTTGGGCCAAATATCCCGATATTGTCACCGCAGCCTATTTAAGGCCCGTTACCTGTGTCTGCGGTTGACACCACAAAGAATGCCATCTTGTTCATGTCACTGACACATGAGCAATCATCTATCACAATTCTCACAATAGATTATTTTGTAATACTTAAAGCCACTTTGGTCATAACAGACTTTCAAGAATAATCCCTGTTCTTCTCTCACCCAGGAAGGCACTATCAAAGTGATTTATGCTTTTGGACACCATGACATAATCTGGTACCATGGAAGCCAGCGGGGTGTGAAGTCAGTGATCTTTCTACAGGGAAAGTCACACTTCACATCTCCACCAAACGAGACGGCCTTCTTTGACTTGAATATTCAAAATGTAAGTCATGGTCAAAGTTAAAGCAGTAGCATTTGTTAGCTAGCAAATAATTTCATGATACTGTTTTCTGTCGATAATTTATGTCAGCAACCCTTACATTTATCATCCAGTGGTTTTGTTATTTGTTTATGTCACCTGTCCTACACTGGCACTTAGACCACCCCATTGCCACATTACTCAGATTTTCCCTGGGACCATCAAGGTGCCTTGGATTGTTCCCCAGGCGGGGTTGAAGGTGGGGAACGCCTCAACAGGATCTGTGTATCTTGGCCCTCCCATTGCTCAGGACACCTGAGTCAAGGGTGGGGGAAGGATGAATTTACCTGTGCTGCTATTCCCAATTGCCTGGGCCCATTTTTCTTGTTCCCTCTAGTCCTGCAGTGGCACATGGATTAATGTCATGAGATGTACATGCCATGCATGTCAGCACATCGACATCTGCCTCCACCTCTTCCCTTTTTATGTTCTGACAGCTGAACTACCACCTGTGGTCTCCCAGGTGGCAGTTGTGGTGGGGTTAGCCACCCTCCCTTCCAAGAGGAGGACAGCATACTCTGGGGACACTATCCTTCTCCACCCGGCTAGCCATTGACAACCCAAGATCACTCATGATCCCATGTCCCTGGCATCACGAGTGATAGCATTACCACTGCGCTGATGGGCAAACTATCCAATGGGATTTTTAATTGTGTCTGACATTATAAAACAGTTCTTATTATGTTGGCCTGGTGCCAGGTGGGAAGGGCTTTCTGCAACAACGCTAGCCACAATGAAATGCTGCAGTGAGTATTCCAAAGTGTAATTTGTGGAAAGCCTTCGGAGACAGAGAGAGAGAAAGTTACTCATCTCTGTATCTGTCCTATCAGACTTCTCTTTGCTGGGAGTGATAAATTTCAGTGAATATGTGAAGTGGCAGCTGCCAAGGGTATCTAAAGTTGGGCTATCATGGTGCTACCATGCCCCCGCCTTTATAAGGATATAAGTAAATGCCCTTTTGAAGCTGCCACCTTTGATGCAGTTCAAGCACCAGTTTAAGCAGACAATCAACTCTCCTTCTCCTTCTCCTCCCACCTTGAAGTGCTGTACTGAATCAGGAAATGTTAACCTGTTTGAAGTCGGCTGGCTAGAGAGTTAAATGTCATCAATTAGCACCTTTTCTCCTTGAGCGGGGATGATCCTGACAAACAATAGTCCCTGGCCCCCCAGCCAGAGTCACTAGCTGGCACACAAGTAATTTGTTCTTCTTGCCTCAGCCCAGGGCTACATTAAGTGAAGAACCAATTTTAGCATGTCTTCTAGTTCCTAATGCTTTCAAAATACTGCCTGTATTTTTGTCCAGTAGGCTGTGGTGCCTCTGTGATAAGCACTGTCTGTTCTGTGCTGCACTTTAAAGTAATTGAAGGTATACAAATAGTAGCTCAGTGAGTCCTGGCCCATTATTTGCCATTTACATGTCATCATGGTTAATGGTTAGTACGTACTTTGCTTTGCTGCTAGACTGAACCTCTGAGGACGAGTCCGATTGCCTGCTGCACTGTTGCTGCTGACGATTGCTATCAGATTCAGAAGAAAGCTGTTAGCAGTTTTGCTTTGCTTGCCTACTGCTATTTACTTTGAACTAAGTTAATCTGAGACACTCCTCCATTGGCTGTTGTGTAACTTGGTACTGTTTTGTTCTTTTGTCAGCCTCTGGCAAACACAGTCAGAACAGTGAGTGAACAGTAGTACACTAAAGTGAAAATCGCAAGCTTGCTTCTTCTGGTCAGTTTCTTGTTACAGGCAACTGTGGCTATTGGTAATATTATCAGGTCCAGGAGGACAATAAATTGGATAGACCATGATGAGTATAGCATAGTAATCATCAACATTCAAATGCCTGTAAGTCATTTTGTGTACCAAACAGAACAATCAGATTTTCTGAATCATTCTGTAAAGCTCAAATTCAGTAACCAGCCTTTTTAATTATATTAAAAAACATTTAACTACATATATGATTGTTCAAAATGCTTCTAGTGCTGCAGCAGTGTTGCATTGTTAGTTTGAAGTCCTGTTCCAGATCATGTCAAGCAGGGTAAGAGTTGATTAACAGTAGCATCCTTGAGATCATGAGGCAAGCAGCATCCTTTTGTTTCTTATCTCCTCTCTATACCCTGGCAGAGAGTATTGATGATCATATTATAATACCCAGGGAACATTTTCTCCCATAAGAAAACCCACTTATAATTTGCCATTATAACCAGCTGGTTATAACAGTGAACACACATTGGGTTTCATTCATTGTGCATATGCTCCAACTGCACTCCAACTGCTTCCCTCTGTGGATGTTCCCAGAAACAACCACCACGGGAGATTCACACTCATTGCTGTGTGCCCACCACATAGCAGCAAACAGTTTTTATCAATATTTTAGTTTTTTGCCTTGCCATACAGTATTTACTGTTTTCTGGTTGCTGTCCTTCCCAGAGTCACTTTAAAATTACTACAGAAAAAGACTGAGCAGCAATCGTTGCTAAAGCATGGACTCTGGCCTGCGATCCTTGCTGATCTTCCTCAGATATTGACCTCGTGGGTATACCCACCCGACAACAACAGTTCAACAGCGAGATTCCCATTAGCAACTATGGTGCCATGCTGCTGTAGGGGACCCGCTGGAACCGGGCACTGTTTGTCGGGGGTCCTGCACCCTCTCTAGTCAGCTCCGACTCGGAGTTGATAATCCTTAGTGGGGGGATATGGGGGGCACAGCTCCCTGCGTGGTAGTGTTCAGGGGCAAAGCCCCCCAAAGAAAACACTTCATGTCTTGAGAAACTGGTAGCCAACTGCTAAATGCGGTCAACCTGCCGGTTTCACTGTCGGGGCATTCAGCGAGAAATCTGTTGAACACCCATCATGGATCCAACCTCGGGGACTGCAACAAACTGCATTTCTATCTGTTGGGCACAAAGAGGGGAATAACTCTTAGCAACAAAATACAAGCTCTCAAACTTGTGTGTGTGTGGGGGGGTTAAACAGCAAAGTACTTTAATACTAAATGGCAGCTCCATGTACTGGCCAAACTGTTACTTTTTTAATTAATTTATTTATTTAAGAGTTTAACCAAGAAATACATACTGAGCTGAAAACAGCTCATTTCCAGATATATCCTGGGGGAGAGGGGAGAAAGAGACAGCTAACAAAAAAAAATGAAAGTAAAATACAATAATGTCGTAATTACAAGCAGAATCATAAATATTATAGGCAGAATAGTAAATGAAGGTGACTAGAAAATAAAATACACCCTAATATATACAGAAAGGAAAGTAGTGGAACCACAAGAAGAGGGAAAGACTAGAAAATGGAGAAAAATGGGAAGGGCCATACGCACTTGCATGTAGGATGACAAAAGTCAGAAAGAAGAGACTTTAGGGAGGAAGGAGAAGAAGCAGAATGAACAGAAAGAGGAAGGGAGGACCAAAGTTTAGGTAAGGGGTAAGAAAAAGCAGATTGGCCAACAATAGATTTTCTAGAAGAAATAGTGAGAGAATGGAAAGTATTGTTGTGAAGAGGGTAGGAGGAAGAAGGAGGAGGGGAAAGAAGGGATTTGAGATAAGAGGGAAGGGTGCTGAACCAGAATTTGGATAAAAAAATAAATACAATGGGAAAGGTGCCTAGCATCAAGACAGGGGAAGGGAGAGAAGGGGCTAAGTAAAGAGATCAGTGGTGAGTATGAGTGGGGCAATCTAAAGCAAAGCAGCAGAAAAAAATGAATGAACTCTGGCCAGAGCCAATAGAGCTGCATGAGAGGAATCTAGGTTTAAAATATTGAATTTTTTTTTTAAATATTTTTACACCAAATTTTCAACACAGTCTTGTGAGGAACCTGCCTCATAAAGAAGGGCAGAGAAAATGTTTAATTCCTGGCGTAAAGGTAATGTTGTGCAGGGACTGAAAATCAGATTTTGGGCTGTAAACACACATATTGGGCAGGAGTTGAAAATGACAGCTGTCACATTCATGAGTCACTGTTTCAAAATGGCTATGCTGAAATGTTGTGGTAAAAATATTGAATATTACAAAAGTTATGAGCCTGCATTTGCAAAATTCAACATAGCCTCATAAATTAATAGGTGAACTTACCAGAATCATAGAATACAAGAAGGCACAAATCACAATACCACTCCATATTACATTTATTCAAAGCCATGGAATGCATTGCTGGTCTTTTCTTGGCATTGAAAAAGTTTAACTCGGTCCATAGGGAGGAACTTTGGAAACAGCTTGACTTGATCAAGCCCTAAATATCGTGATATCAGGGCAGAAAGTGGGTCAGGGTGCATTCAGTTGAAAGTGAGGATGAGGTAAAGAAAATGTACTGTGGTACTATACTCTATGAAGACCCTGCAGAAAGAATGCAGCATGGAGCTTGGCATAGGTGCTAAATTCTTTGGTGCAGTCTTATAGTGCAGCAAGTTGGTGTCAGTATTCTTTTTTGAGTGGGGGATTGTGAAAAATGTCAGATAGTTGTAAATTCCAACCCACCTTTTTTCTTCTTTGATGACAAAATCGCTGTGTTAAGAAAATGGGCTATATAAATCATTATGATCCATCATATTTTCAATAACCTCAACTTTTTACACCCTTTGGGTCACTATCCCACATAAGAAAACTGATTTTCTTACCCTCTCTGAGTGCAAACCAAGCCCCTTTTGTGTTGACAACTTCCCCACCCCCACCCCACCCCACCCCACTAGACACCACCACCACTACCACCATCTGCCACTTACTTAGTGGCAGTGAATGTATGTAGCATTTTCAGTTCTGCATATTTATGCAGTCCCATACAGTAAAGTGTCAACTGACACCCTTTGTAAGCTTCCCTCTATCAGTTTCTTCATATTTCCTCCAGTGTTCACATTTACTGCAACAGTAAAGAGAATGTGTTCAGTAGTAAAAAGGAAAATGAATTTGCTGGAGGGCTTTCTGTTTGGATACCTTTGTTAAGAGGAAGCTGCATTTTCACAACAGGAATACCTGAAAGGGTCTAACAGATAATATCCACATTTATGTTTACTAGTAATTACTGTCCTCTCCATGTGGAACAAAGCAAAAATGGATGTGGAGCGACAGAACAAGTAATATGGTGCGCAGCAATATTATGATTATATGATGTGTCATAAATTTTATTTTTGTACTTAAATGTGTTATGCATCCTTTGTTACTTGAAGTTGTATTTATTCATTTCGCACAGCACCCAGAGCCTCCGGGATTGGGCGTTTTTAAATAAATTTTGCCTAGCCTTGCCAATAAAAAAACTGAAACAAGCAAAAGGATGAGGAGTACCCACATATGCAGAAAGCACTAGGATCACAAAAGTATTCAGAATTCTGTGTTTAAGTAAAGTGCATGGTGCACCCACACATAGAGAGCATAAAAAAGTGACGATTAAGCCACTTTTAAAGTAATGCTCCTCCTGGCCTCTGCCAGGCATCATCAGAGTGAATCACTCTGATGACACCTGGCAGGAGTCAAGAGAAATGATAGTTGCAGAAAGGCTCAGCTGGCACTTTTTTATGCTCACTATATGTGGGTGCACTATGCACTTTAGTTAAATAAAGGACTTTGAATACTATTTTTGTGGTCCTGGTGCTTTCTGCATATGTGGGTGCTCCTCATCCTTTTACTTGGCCCTGTGGAACAGCAGACTGTGATGGGACATGAGCTCAGTCTTCCCAATCTCAGGGATATTAACAGGACTGAACATATGGATATGTTCTCCAGCAGGACAAAGGGACATGCTCTGAAGGTAACAGATGGCAAGTTTAGGGGTAACATTAGGAAGCATATTTTGTTCCAGAAGGTGGTGGCCTTCTAAAATGACTTGCTAATACAGCTAGTGGACATGAAGACAGTTGAGTGGTCCCCAGTGTTACCCATCCATTAGCCTTTGCCAGCATTGAGTCAATACAGCTGTGAAGAGATTTTAGGAGTGGCAAGAGTGTTGAAAAGAATATGCTGTGCTCTTGCCACACCAGAGTCAGATGTAACTGATACTGTTGTGATTACAGAGCTGCACATAACTGATACTTGCACTTGTGCAGTTTGCTCCTAGGTCAGTCATATCATGGCAGCACTGACATGACTACATGTGGGCGATACTTACATATGCATAGTTTAAGTCAGCACCACCATGTTGCACACAGCAGCCATTAGTATCTCAGCAAATCTGTCCTGTGTCAGTACATTGCACGTAGATATAAACATGGGTAAAAGTAAGACCCCACTGAAAATGACATACTGCATCTCAGCCAGGCTAAGCTGTATCAGTACATTGTAAAAATAGGTAAAATTAGGACCCCCTGAAGATGAGCTACTGCATCTCAACAAACCTGGCTTGTGTCAGTACTATGCCAGAATGGATAAAAGTATGAGCCCACTGAATATGACACACTGCATCTCTGCCAGGCTATCTTATGTCAGTACATTATAACAGGGTTAAAGAGCACATAACACAGCCTTAACATTTGTTATAGCAATTTTACTGATAGGCATAATGAAGTTAGTTGCATGCATGTATTGATTTAAGCATACAGGAAAATGCACATGAGTTGTGTCCCAGTTTTACATGGAAAACACAGGGAAAGTGAGGTTGCCCTACATGGAAATGCTTTTTTCAGTTTGGGAACACTGCAGCTGACACACCTATGATTTCTTTGTAATCCCCTATGATGCCCCTTGCAACCTCTGAACCCCCCTAAAACATTAGCTGCCTAGCATTTACCCTTCCTACAAATATAAAACCATAAGAGTTCCAATGCCACTAATTAGGTCCCTGAAAGGGTTAACATAAATCAACTCTTCGGAGAAAATACTGTAAATCATTGCTACACACATACACATATTGGGAGAGATGACCAGTGATGTAATTTGGAACTGCTCTGCAGTTAGATGCTGTATCCCCTGTTGGAACTCAAACATGGGTAAAAGTAAGACCCCACTGAAAATGAGCTACTGCTGCTTGACCAGGCTAACACGTATCAGTACATTGTAGAAATGGGTAAAATTAGGACCCCTCTGAAAATGAGAGCCTGCATCTCATGAATGCAATCCTGTGTCAGTGCATTGCCAAAATGAATATGACATACTGCATCTCAGCCAGGCTATCCAGCTGTACCAGTATATTGCAACAATGTTATAATACCATCAAGAGGTTCTGGAGATATAAGAATATTGGGAGCAAAACTTGAGAGATTCCATCAGTTTTACATGGAAAATACAGGGAAAAGGAGGCTTCCTTATGGGGAAATGTTTTGTTCAGTCTGGGAGCACTGCAGTTGATACTGCTATAATTATTTGTAATTCCCTAGGATGCCCCTTGCAACCTCAGAAAATGCCTAAAACATTAGCTGCTTAGCATTTATTTACCCTTCCTACAAGTATAAAACTATGAGAGTTCCAATGCCATTAATTACAGAGGTCCTAAAAAGGTTAATGTAAATCAACTCTTCAATTCCTTTGGGTAAATATTGCAAAGCCTGGTGTGAATGATGATGTATTAGGACTCGTGTACATATATTTCATTCTTACTAGTTACCTTTCCAAGGGAAAGGGGGAGCTGTGGGATTTTATTCCTATGAGTTTTTATTTAGATTCCTTAGACTGGTTCTGTACATGTTTGCTATACATTGACACTGTATTGAAATCTGTACATATCAGGCTCAATGTCTCATTTTCTTGGGGGTCCTTGACAAGTAGTTTTGTTTTTTTATTCAGCATGTATACTTACAATTGATATTATCATGTATTAAATTCTGTTACAACACTGAAGGCTTTAAAGTTTATGTAGTGCATTAACTGGTTGAGAGTATAGTTGAGAAAATGTCTCAAGCTAAGTTCTATATTATATTTTGTGTGAAACATTTGCTCACTTTGAGTAAACTTCACTTTAAACCCTCTGTATGCCATATGTGTGTGTGTGTGTATGTTTGTGTGTGTATGTATATATGTAGGTATGTATGTGTATATATGTGTGTGTATATATATATATACACACATATATACACATACATATATATATATCTAATGGCAAGAAAAAATCTAGAAATCTCATTGGCCAGGAGACATCAGCTGACTGTACATTAAATCTCTATGTACACACAGTCATCCTGGTCCTAAACCACTTCACACAATGAGCAAATCAGTGCTCCTACAACCAGCACTATCTTCTATCAGTCCCCCTGCAACCAGAACAGATCTTCCATCACAAACATGGCTGCAACCTTTACACTATAGAAGCCTTCAACTGGGCCCTAAAAATAAAACTACCTTAAATAAAAAATAAAACAAATTAATTAAATGTTGTTTACCTGATCATCACACTCTTTTTACACACATAAATAAATTAGAAACATTAAGTATTGTTTATAGTTTTCATTACAGCTGTTTCTTTACTGACAGTGAAAAATTCCCGCTCTATCTTTACCTGCTCATCAGGGAAATCTCTTCTGCTTGTTCTGACAGTGAAATAATTGAGTCTCTGGCTCTAAAACAGGCCTTTGTTGTCTGTGTGTAGAGTATGTTAGGAAAGTAACATTCTACCAGTGGAACTGAGCAGAATTTCGAATCCCTCTATTCCATGGCAAACATTCCATGATAAACACTAGGGCCCAGATATTCAGAGCAGTTGCGCATGGCATAACTGAGTTGTGCCGGTGCAATTGTGGAATTGTGCCAATGAGCTATGTTCAGTGGGCTCCATTGCACAGTGCAAAATCCATTGCGCCAATGTGCAACTATAATGAATGCAGGCACAAGTGCAGGGGGGGTTCCCATGAATATCCAATGCAGTGGCATTTTCAACCCTGAAACCATGGCGCAAGTGTGGAGCAAATCGAGGTTGCTCCGAGCAGACTTGTTCTCATAAAAACAGGGTGTAAACACACAGACAGCACTTGCACCAGGGGTGTGAGTGAGAGGGAGTGAGTGAGAGACAGACAAAGAGACAGACAGACAGACTGGCAGACAGACCAAAGTCCACACACAGAGGGAGAGGGACACAGTTGGCATTGGAGAGGGAGAGAGGGGCAGAGAGAGAGAGAACACACACACACAGACAAGCAATGCACGAGGGTGGCACATAGCAAGCAGCCAACCACCCAGTGGGACAGTGGACAGCAAGAGCCATGGACAGTTCGCCCTTCATGATGGAGGCAGTAATGAAGGGTGTGATGGGGCAGGAGGAACAGCGATGTGGCCGAGGAAGGGCCCATCTGCAGTATGCCTGACACAGGTGGTACCGTGCCCGCATCACTTTTGAGAACTACAATGACACTGAGATTGTGGGCCAGTACCACTTGAACAGGGCCATTCTGAGGCAGCTCTGCGAGTTGTGCAGTGAGGAGATGTAAGCACCCATCAGACGGAGCCAAGCCATGTCCGTGGAGATGAAAGTGACCGCTGTCATTTACCTTCTCACCATGGGCACCTTCCAGAGACCATCAGGGGACACCACAGGCATCACCCAGTCAGCCATATCCCACCTCCTCACACAGTTCCTCAATACTCTGCTGCCACATGCTTTGGAATTCATCCCATTTCCCCAGCACACAGGTGGAGTATACAGCAACCATGCAGGAATTACATAGGGTGGCACGTATGCCTGGCATGATTGGGGCCATTGACTGCACCCACATGGCCATCCACATGCCACCTGGCCCTGAGAGCATGGCATACATCAGCCGGAAGGTAAGCCCAAGTGTCAACTGCCAGGTGGTGTGCAATGCCATGGGGCGCATCACCAATGTCTGTACCACACACCCTGGGAGTGCACATGACGTGTTCATCTGGCACAGCTCTGCACTGTGCCACAGGTTTGAATGTGGGGACATCCCCATGGGCCACCTAGTGGATGAGTATGGCACGGGCAAAGGGCAATGGGCAGGGCAGAATAGACCTGGGGATGGGGGTGGGCAGGGTGTGCATGGTGGCGTGGGCACCAGGGATAGGCAAGGGGCACAGCATAGAATAGCAGAGGGCTAACCATGTCAATCTCCACACAGGTGACAGCGCGTATCCACTGAGGCCCTGGTTGCTCACCCCTATGGGTGCCCATTGTCCCCAGCAGAGGAACGGTACAACGAGGTACACGCCAGCACACGCAACATCATCAAGCGTGTCTTTGGCATGTTGAAAGCACGATTCTGTTGCCTAGACAGGTCAGGCGGTGCCCTACAGTACAGCCCCTCGAAAGCCTGTGGTCTATTCCTGGCCTGCTGCATACTGCACAACATGGCCATTGACCATGGGATAGCTGTTAAGACTCATGAGAGTGACAGTAGTTGGGATGATGGAGACAATGGGCCAGAGGGTGGTGGACATCAGGCGTGACACCACCGGGACACTATAGCACAGGAGCACTATGGTGCACACAGGTAGGTGGTGCAGTACACATGCATGGGCCACACAAACAGGTACAGCACACATGCAGGGGCATGCATGGCAATGGGCATGCACATACAGAGGTGTGATGCAGGGGTAGGGGAGTCAGTGGCACACAACCACAGACAGCAACACACACACACACAGACACCCCCACACACACACCCAGGAGTTGGTATGTGGTGTGGCTCAGATGTATTGCGCTGTTGCACAGGCAGAAATGGTGCTAGACTGCCCTCATCATGCCCACGCCACATGGTCCAGTGGCCATGCAAGCACACACACAGGCAGCGTGCGGCATGTCACACAGGTATGATACCAGTAGTAGGCACACACACAACACCCATGTGCGCACAGGGCAACAGCTGCAGACTGTGGTCAGGGCAGCCTGAACATCAGGTCCACTGCATGGATCCCTGGCCACCACAGCCACAGGGGCAGCCATGCCGGGGCTGATTGGCAGCCACGGGCTGTGCATTAGCCATGGAGGGGGGTTTGAAACAGCCCCCCAGGGGTTGAACCGCGGGACCGCAACCATGTCTGTGGTGTGCAGGCACCCAAACAGGCCAGCCCTGGGCATGCCTGGGATGCTTACATCAGAGCCTGGCGTTGACTGTGTTGGGGTTACCCGACACTGGGTTCATGGGGTGGACAGCGCACTGCGGGGGTCATCTGTGCACAGCCATGCCCTGTGGCAGCCAGCAATGCAAAACAATCCGTGATCGCAGTGGCAATATGATCCAACGATGCAGTCGTGGCCTCCTGCATGCACTGCATCCCCACCAGGATCTGTGCAGTACCCCTTTCCTGCTGCTCAGCTAACTGGTGCACCTCCACATGCAGTGCACACACCCCAGTGGCAAGCAGCACCTGTTGCTGAATGGATGCCCGCAGCAGACGGGTGTATTCAGCCAGCCGGTTGGCATCCTGGAGCTCCCTGGTGGGACGCTGATCCTCTTTTGGTGATGGGCCATACTGCACAGCCCCCATCTCTGGTGGATGCTGCACAGTAGGGTCTGCAGGGGAAATGGGCACAGCTGGTGCAGCTGGCACAGACCTTGTGTCTGGCTCCCCGGTGGCACCCGCAGCCTGCTGCCATCATCTGTTCAACCACTGTACGCCACCCAGCACCTGCATGGCCACACCACCACCACCACCACAAGGCACAGCTATGGCAGCACACACCGCTGCACCTGCAGTGGTGGCAGGCAGCTGTTCTGCTACTGGCAGAGTGTTGGGCGTGGTGCCTGTGTCAGGTGCCAGCAGGGGCGACACACCCACAATGTCTCCCATGCTGTCCAGGAGCTAAGAGTAGTCCTTATCGGAGTCAGACCCTGCCCCAATCTGTGTCTCCACACACAGGACACCAAGGCTGGCATTCTGAAGGATAACATCCAGGGCTTAATCTGACCCCAGGTCCAGGACATCCACCTGCACCATGGTGCTGAGCTGCATCCTGTTGGGCCCCTGGATGCCGGTAGAGGTGGACAGCTGGCCCTCTGGGGCTGTACTAGCATCCACAGTTGCTGCCAGTGTCCCATCATCTGCATGGAGGCAGTCTAGCACCATTTCCACCTGTGCACCAGTGCAATGCATCTGAGCCACACCACATACCAACGCCTGGGGGGTGTGTGTGTGTGTTGCTGTGTGTGGTTGTGTGCCACTGACTCCCCTACTCCTGCATCATGGCTCTGTGTGTGCATGCCCATTGCCATGCATGCCCCTGCATGTGTGCTGTACCTGTTTGTGTGGCCCATGCATGTGTACTGCACCACCTACCTATGTGCACCATAGTGCTCCTGTGCGATGGTGTCCTGGTGGCGTCATGCCTGCTGGAGCAGCCGGGGGGCCCCTGCCCAGGGGGTGGCTGTCCACCACCCTCCGGCCCATTGCCTCCATCACCCCCACTACTGTCACCCTCATGAGCCTCAACAGCTATCCCATGGTCAATGGCCATGTTGTGCAGTATGCAGCAGGCCAGGAATAGGCCACAGGCTTTTGAGGGGCTGTACTGCAGGGCACCACCTGACCTGTCCAGGCAACAGAACAGTGCTTTCAACATGCCAAAGAAAAAAGGCATGTCAGTGATGCAGTGCCCACATGTGTCCCCCCTACACTGCTGCTGCATGAGTCCTGCAGCATGGCATGCACGTAGGTGTGCACACATGCACATGACAAGCATGCCAGCTGCATGAATGCCAGCATGCCCAAGTATGCACCCTCCATGCCACCAGCTGTGCATGGCTTACATACCTACCATGACAAGATGGGCTGCCACCCATTTTGAATCCTCCTCCAGACGCACCCTCCACCGTGGTGCAGCGCATGGTGGCTGCCACTAACTCCTCCTGCGGCATTAGTGTTGGTGCATCCACAGGCCCCCCTCCAGTGGCAGTCCGGGCCACTCGGATGGCTGCCACGTTCTCCTTAGTGTGCCACTTTTCTGATCCCACCTTCTTCCTGCCCTCCTGTGCCAACCACTGGTGGCTGCCATGCTGGTTCACGTATGATGTCACCTTCTCCCATGCACCAGCCCTGGCCTGTGGTGTGCCCATGGCATCACTCAACAGGGGCTCCCTGTCCAGGTATGCCTCAAACAGGGCATCTGTCTCGGCCTTAGTGAAATTGGGCCTGCATGAAACACCCTCCTCATGTGCCGACATTTTGTTTCCTGTGGACATGGACAGCACAGTGTGTCAGTGGCAGCATTTCTCTAGTCTGTCCCACCCTGCAGTGCTGTCTGCTCCCAGTTAACTGCAGCAGCATGCACAACTTACCTAGAAAGGTTGCTATACCAGT
The DNA here is from genome assembly GCA_016271365.2 of Neoceratodus forsteri. Taxonomy (NCBI): domain Eukaryota; kingdom Metazoa; phylum Chordata; order Ceratodontiformes; family Ceratodontidae; genus Neoceratodus; species Neoceratodus forsteri. Next base: position 707,339,889 of record CM028138.1, on the reverse strand, counting down.
CCATGGCATGCACTGTTCCGTGGTGCTTATAAGGCACAATGCATGCAAATGAGGTTGGGCACAACAGTAATGACATGCTATTGCACCCAGTGCACCACACATTGGCTGATGAGCTCATTTGCATGTGGTGTCTGAATATCACGATATTGCACTGTGCACAATGAGACTGCGCCGGAGCACGTCGCGGCACAATGCACATGCATGTGCAATGCACAGACCTGTAGTGCGCATGTGCATCACCGTATCATGGTGTCAATCACGCACCATGTGCTGACAGTGCGATGCAGTGGCATGGCGCATGATGTGCAAAGCCTGCTACGTGCATGGTCTTGCATGGTGTACCATGCCCTATCGTGCACGTGCGCACTGTGCAATGGTGGGTGACCCCTGACCCTGGATCAAACATCTGACCCTGTGACCCCACTTAGCCACACCCACTCCATGCATCTCTGGCACTGTGCGATGGGCAAGCACTGAGCAAGCTCCCCTGCATCGTGCATCAGGCGCATGTTGTGGACACGTGTGCTTCCTGCCACCATTTTCACTGCTGAACATGTTGCAGTGACCTTGGTGCAGGCAAGATACAGGAGGGGCCCTGAACTGGTCACAGATCAAGTTGGCCAACTTAGTGGCCTGCATGTAACCCCATGCCCCCCAGCTCTTTGGGCAGGTGCCTCTGCAGTGGGCCAGGGGCACTGTGTGGCAGGACATTGCAGACAGCCTGGAGCACAGGATGGGGGTTCCTAGGACGGGGGAACAATGTCACCACTGCTATGGAGACATCATGCAGTGGGACCTAGAGCACTTGAGGAGGCTACAGGCATGCGCCAGGTGAGGGGCTGTGCCACAGCCAGGTAAGTCATCCCAGGTTGCATGTCTGCCCTGGTGCTGTACTGTGGTGTTGGCTTGGCTACCTGGCATGCCCTGCAGAGGGGTACACTGTCATCGTGCTCATCATGCAGTGGCATTGCTAGCTTCTGCTTGCATTGTAAGGCAGCTGTGCAGCCATGCGGGACATGTCAGGGCAGAGGCACACCCTGTGCACAGGGGTGGGGGTTGGGGCAGCTGCACCTGTCTTCTTTCCATTCCCAGGACCTGAGGATAATTGGAGGTCCCAGGCTGCAGCAGCGCAGCAGGCAATGGTGGAGCAGCACTGGCACCAGCAGGGCCACAGAGGGCAGGTAGGCACTGTCTTGGTCCTTTGCACTGTACATGGGTGGTGGCAAGGGAGTGGGTGCAGGCATGGCTGCCTGTGCCATGTGCCATGGCAGCTTCATGTGTCGCACTGTACGTGGTGTATGCCACTGTGGTGCATCCCCTGGACACATGTGCCAACTGTTGGTGGGTGGGTGTGTGCCTGGCTGCCACTGTTGTTGCTATGGTGCTGCCAGTGCACTGTGCCATGTGACTGTCATTGCACAGTCAGGTGGCCATTGTGTGGCGAGGACTGTCACAAATTTGCTCAGCCGGTCAGCCCTCTACTCCCAAAGTGCCAGCCTCTGAGCATAGAATTGTGAACAGTGAACAATACAAAGTAACCCTCTTGTCTGTTTTGTGGGTTCAAGTCACCTTAGTCCCAAGTTCTGGAGGGATTCAAACTGATAACCACTTGTTAGTGTACCCATTTGTCAGGCTCAGAGAAGTCTGTCTTCAGGGGGCCATATATCTTTGCCTATGGGCACCTAATCAGGTATTTCAAATGAACCCTTAGAACTCTATGCAAGACCTTAGAGAACGCTTATCTGTTTCCCAGTTTGGTATAACAATAAGCTCATACACACTGTCAACTATAACCTTCAAAAGCTTCATTTATATAAAAAGAAATGTCAAGGCACACCTGGGCAGTTTCTATTTTAAAATATGTATCTTAACTTTAAAACAGGTAAATAGGAAAACAGTAAAATTACAGAACAAAATATCCCAACACATACAGCCTTAAAACAAACAGGTTTAAAACTGCAAATTCCTACAAATCCTTATACTCAGACTGGTCTTACTTTCTTAATCTTTCAGTGCTTTGATGTTCCTCCTCAGTCAGAAATATGAAAGTGAATGTGTCTTCTATGGTTTGCTCAGTAGGTTTAAAAACAGTCTTGAGCCGGCCTTCTCTCTGAGGTCGCCTAACTCCTCCTTTTGGTGTATTACAATTTATATTTCATAACACAGGATGTCCTATTAAGATATTTAAGGTATCCCCAGACATCAAAGGTCTCTTTGATGAAATGAGCTGGTTTCCTGGGATGATACCCATAACACTGGCCAGTGTCCCTTTTCTCAGGACACCTAGTGCACATCAAAGGATCTCCCTGAGGGCATTATAAATGGATATTTTGGTTCATGGCTTCAAAGCAAATTTAACAAAGTAATTGCATTTCCGATAACTGCAGTTTAGCTATGTCCTCACCTTTGATCTTATCCCTGGTGGGGGTTGATGTGTCAGTTTTACATGCTGTTTCAGCACCTCTCATGACAGACAGTCCATAACCCATTTTTGTATTTACAAAAAAAATTATACAGCACTCAGTACTGGCTGTCTACATCACAAGGACCACCTCTGTGCAATGCCATGGTGTGCCGAGTTGCTGACTGGCATTGGCCCACCCCTGTGGGTGGTCATTACGGACCCTCCAGGGGGTGTGTTCCCACTGCCCATTGCACACTGTGTGTGGCCATGGTTCCTTGGGACATTGCACTGATCACCTGTCCTGTCCCTTGCTATAAGTGAAGGAACATCACCGCATGACTGCTACGCCAGATTGTCCTCATGGCCTCTACTATGCTGGAGGTGGTCATGCAAATTAGATGGATGTTGGAGGCAGAAAGGAGGCAGGCAGCGTCTGATCGCAGGGGTGGCCAGACAGAGCCACCATTAGTTTGGCCCCTGTTTTCCCATTTCCCCTGCTGTACCTCCCCCTACAGTCCCCCCTCCCACTGTACATTCCCTGTTCCCTGTCCCCCTTCCCTCACTATGCCTACCCTTTCCCAGCCCCTGGTTCTTGTAAATAGTTGTTTCATAATATATATATTTTTCTGACTTACCTGCCTGTGTCTGTGTCTGCTTTGCAGGTGGCGTGAGGAGCCATGCTGCAGTGGCCCAGTGTCTGTCCGTGTGGTGTGCATGTGAAGGGGTGCATGTTGTGCTTCTGTGGTTCACTGCTGTGTCCCACTGTGGTGGTGTCCATCCCCTGAGTCAGTGGCTGTGTGATGGGGTGTCCATGGGGCAGCTGTCAGGGGTGTGTGGCGGATGTGTGCATGGTGGTAGCACATGACCATGGTAATTGGTCAGGTACTGGCCTCACACTGTGTTGTGGCCCCTGCTTGGTGTTGTGCAGCCTGTCCCATGTGGTCTGCCATGCTACCTGCCTTCCAGCATGTTCAGTGCCTCCTGTGTGGGCTTCCTGTGTGCCTGTGTGGTGTGTGCGTGTTTGGCTGCATGGTCCTGGGTATGGCCTGCTATGGTCAGGGAGGGGGGGCATGGCCAGTGGCCTGCAGTGGGACTCCCTTGGTGGCCCTCCATTGGCTGTTGGCACCTTCTGTTGCCTGCTATCTGTGCCACTGTTGTGTTCTGGGGGCCTGTGTGTGCCTTGCTGTGCCCTACTGGTGGAGGCCTCCTGTAGCCTGTCACGGTGCTTCCCTGGCTCTGTCCCTGGGTCTGTTCTCTGTGCCATGCCCTGTATGTTGCTCTGCTGCTCTGCTCCCACAGTTGCACGGGGGCATCTCTTTTTGCGCCATGGTGCAACTCTGTTTGTGCAATGGTGCAGCTCTGCCATATTCAGCCGGGTTGCGCTGGTGCAGTTCAGCCTGTGCAACCTCTGAATATGGCTCCTATTGTGCCATAGAGCACCAGATTTGTGCTGCGCTGGACTTGCACCAGCCTCTGGCACATTTCTGAATATCTGGGCCAAAATGTCTTGAATGTGGGTAAAAACAGAAAAAAAAAGGATGAGGAAAGTAGGCAGTATAATAATACTTTATAAACAAAGAGAAAAGGTTACATAGGTAGAGGCAGATCCAAACTGCTGAACTACATTGCTGAAGTTTATAAAAGCATGTACATTTTAATCATATATAGGTGTTTTCAGGTGAAATTTAAACCCTCCACCACCACCACCACCAAAAAAAAGGCAACTTGGCAAATTTAAAGTTTTTTCTTACTAACCTTTCACCTCAATCCTATAGCAGTTTTCCATTTATGTACTAGACCACAACACATAAGTAAAAAACAAAAATTAAAAGAAGGTTGCCTTCAATGAAAGTATATAACTTCAGTGTAATGAAAAGTAAGATTTAAACACTACTTATGTTTTACAAATTTACAGATGTTACAGTGCATTTATATGATAATTTAAATGTTACAGAGAAAATATTTATTTTCAAAGAACTCTGCTAATAAATATTTGTACTGCAAAGTACTGTACTAGTTAACCTGTTGCTGAGATATGCTATTTTATTCATTAATAGGGACTACTTTTTTCAGATTTTAGATGTTGTACAGGTAATGTATTGTACACACTTTTGAAAATAGTAAATAAGGTTTAATCCCTATCAGAGTAAATCAAACATTCTTTTATGATAGTGGCCCATTTTATAAGAGTGATAGGTCACTCCAGGGTATGCATTAAAGGATTTTAATGCACTTCCCAGAGGCGTAAGGACACTGGGCTTTTGGCCTCATGCCTTAGCACACCCATAGGGCATGCATTAAAATCCTTTAATGTGCACCCTATTGTGGCTTATTTATTTACATATATATATATATATATATATATATATATATATATATATATGTATATGTATGTATGCATGTGTGTATGTATATACATGTGTGTGTTTGTAGGTATATGTGTATACATATGATATAGATATATATCTATAGATATATAGATATATATCTATATATATATATATATATATGTATGTGTGTGTATCTGTGGGTATGTATGTAATGTATGTGTGTATATATATATATTATATATAGATAGATGTATATGTATGTGTATATATGTGTATGTGTATACTGTATATGTGTGTGTGTAAGTAAGTGTGTATGTAAATGTGTGTGTTTGTGTGTGTATCTATACATTACACACACACACATATATAGATATATGTAAAATTTTATTTTAATTTCATTTTGTAATTAGACCTCATTTCAGCATTTTTTCTTTCGTTGAATGTGTTGTGGTCTAGTACATAAATGGAAAAAATGCTTTTTAAAACGCAAGGACACTTGCAATAAAAGTTGTAAGCTCATCTTACATATATTAGGGAGAATAGCATCCCAAAGTTTTTCTATCAGTAGAATGCTTTTTTGAAACTTACTAAGACAGTTCAAAATGTATGTGAGAAGAGCTCTCTACTTGTTGATAATTCTTGATAAACTTTGCCCTTCAGGGCTTCTCAGCTAAAAGCATACTGGTGTTAATTATCTTCTCTGAAGTAATCGTCTGTTATGTTTCAAAAGTACTGTAAATCATTGCTACACACACACACACACACACACACACTGGGAGAGATGACCAAGCATGCAATTTGAGACTGTTCTGCAGTCCGGTGCTGTTATCTGTCTTGCAGTAGCTCTACAAATGCTGCTTACCAAGTTGGATTGAAAAGAAAAAGTATTTCTTGTAGTCACTGAAGAACTACAAGGCTGCCAAAAGAACTAGAATTAATCTATTTGACTGAGCTCTGCACAGATGTTTAGTCTGCAGCACTGCAAGGATTAAATTTAAGGGCTGCAAAGTAGTGGAAGGATCATTTGAAAAGTCCAAAGGGAGTGTTCTTCAGTCCGAATCCTGTAGCTCATTTTTATGTTGCTTGCACGCATGTGCAAGAAACATAGTGCCATCATCGGAGATTTCGGAGGTGTGTCACCTCCTCCTCCAATTCAGGCAGTGTCCTGGCAGGCACGGCCCCTGTAAGCCAATGCATTTTGGGCTGTCTATGACACGCCAAAATGCAGTAACACTGATTGAAAGGGGGAGCTACGGCAGTGAGCAGCGATAAGAAGCTGCTCATTGGCTCCCAAGCGTGCGCGCCCGCATGCAGAGTATAGCCGGGCGGTGCCCAATCCCCGCCGGGCTGAGTTGCACTGCCTCCCCCAGTAGTGGTGCCACGCTGGAGCCCACCCCAGCATGGCAATCAGTCATTTGCCGACGGGGTGCCCAATCCCTCGCCGGCTGAACACCCCCAAAGTCCTTGTGCCATGCTGGGAGCCCACCCCAGTGTGGCAAACGTCCCACGACGCCTTTTAATTTTTGTACCTGTAAGGCAAACGGTCCAGCGTGCGCCTCCGACCCCTCCCACAACCCGCACCCACCCACTGCGCACCCAGCTTCCCACACCCCTCACCCCATACTTACCTCCGACTCGCGCGACGATCTTCGTGGACTGGGAACACGCCTGCACTCTTCAAAGCCGACCCGCAACTGAGGAAATGCCGGTAAGCTGTATAATGGGCTAGATAGGGGGTTTCAACTTTATTGTATATCTCAGCCATTTTTTGGAATTTTGCACCAATCTTCAACATGGTTTTAGACTCTTCTCATGAATCGATGTACATTGTATGGTGTTATTCAGGCTCAAGGGTGATTTCGCCCAGTGACTGTGCATTGGCTGTGAAATCACCCTTCGGGCCCAAATACCACCATGGCAGTGACATCATTCATGAGAAGGGGGCCCAAACCCCCCATGTTGAAAATTTGGTGCCAAAATTCCCAAAAATGACTGTTTAACGAGCGTGCGTTGCGCAGTTCCTACACAGGCTCGTAAGTTCGTGAAATTTCAATATTTTCACTCCAGATTTTCAACATTGCCATTTCACCACACCTTCTTATGAGTAGTGCAGCTGTCATTTTTCACATCCTCACCCAAAATGTGTTTCCGCTTCATGTAGCGTATAATGGCGCAGAGTTTGTGCTAAATCAATGTACGGACAAATTAAGAAAATCACAGTGACACTGTTCATGAGCAGAGGTCTTAAAATGGCTATGTTGAAAATTTGGTAGAAAAAATTCCTAAAATGACATTTTGGCGTGTATTGCGAGTAGTTCCTCAGCACTGTGAGGGTTTGTGAATTTTCAATATCACCCAAATTTTCAACATTGCCATTTTTCCACACCTTCTTATGAGTAGTACAGCTGTCATTTTTCATCTCACCCAAAGCGTGTTTCTGCCATATAGCGCACAATGGCGCAGTCGGTAATACTTGAACTCAATAATATGGGACACATTAAGAAAATGACAGTGTCACTGTTCATGAGCAGAGATCTTAAAATGGCAATGTTGAAAATTTGGTGAAAGAATTCTAAAATGACTGTTTCACGAGTGTGCTTGCACAGTTCCCACGCACGCCGAGAGGTTTGTGATTTTCATTATTTCTACTCCAGATTTTCAACATTGCCATTTTACCACACCTCCTTATGAGCAGTACAGCTGTCATTTTCACATCCTGCCCAAAACGTGTTTCGCCCATAGTAGCATTGCCAATGGCGCAGTCGGTGTGCAAACTCAATGTATGGGACACATTAACAAAATCACAGTGACACTGTTCATGACCAGAGGTCTTAAAATGGCTATGTTGAAAATTTGGTAAAAAAAATCCTAAAAATGACTGTTTTACGAGAGTGCGTTGCGCAGTTCCTACGCACGCTCGTAAGTTCACAAATTTTCAATATTTACACTCCAATGACTTCCAAATACCTAAACAGCACATAGAAGCAAGCAACATTCGGCATTGACAAATGCTTGTTAGAGCTGATGCAATAGGGATTCAGGGTCCACCTACCTGCAGCCCTCAAAAGGGGGTCCAGTCTGACAAGGGAGGATTTAGGGGCACTACTGTGGACTAAGTCACTGCAGTCAAAGATTGGAAGGATCATTTTTAGTACAATTTCTCAGTGATCAGGGAGCAGTATACTCACTTCCCTTTTGCAGTTTCCCAGGGACCAGGATTAATCTCAATGTCACCTACTAACAACAGTAGTAAGCTTTTAACACACAATTATGTTGCTTGGAAGAGGAGGGAAGGCAGGGAGGAAGAAAAAGAGGAAGAACAGGAAGGGAGATGGGGCAGAAGGCACCAAAAAGTTTCACGGAGAAGACAAGGAGCAGGAAGAAACTGACACAAGGGATGCTATGGGGAGTGAATGAGAGATGGACCTGAGGAAGAGGGGAGACTAGGTGAAGAGGAGAGGGAAATGGTGAGAGAGCAGAAAGGAAATTACAGCAGGCTGTGGAAGGGTGAAGAAAAGCAGATTAGCGATGAGAAAAACAAGAGATGTTAATAGTATAGTGATTATAAAATGGGGGCAGAAAAATAAGAAGTTAGATAAATGAGAACAGTAACAGGAAAAGTACAGTAAGTGATGTGTGATGTTATCAGGCCCAGAAAGGATGGCAGTAGGGATGCAAAAAGGCAGCTAGACAAAACAGAGAAACTGTACACAAATGCACTATTAAACAATTTAGCAGGTGCAAATATCATTGATAACATACCCTCTCCCCAAAACAACAATAACTGCAGGAATAAACAAAACAGTTATGAACTGGAACAACCCATGCAAAGCAAATGAGTAGATACCTACAACTGAGCAGTATGACGAAATTAAACATCTTAGCTTGAAAACACAGCATGAGCTTAACTAGACTGCATTGAGTGATTGCATGCACAATTGCCCTATCAAACAGAACAACACACAACTGAATAGCCAGCCAGGTGACACTGAGGGTTGAGGTGCTGGACGCCACACCTTGCACCATGCCGGCAACCCAGGCTCAAGTTCACTTGGGTAGCCAGGGGTCAGCCGGGGAGGAGAGGATTGAGCATCTGGAGGACAGCTGCTCTCTTCTGGGGAGGGTGGGTTACATATTAAAATGCCAGTAGAATAGGCCTAACGGTCTTTTGTGTCTGCTCGTTTGGTCAGACCCCACCCTGGGAGCTGACCTTGCTGCTCCCCTCTCCCTCTCTGGCTTCTCCCTTCCCAGGCCTGGATATTCTCGTTGCACTGGTTTTTACTTTCAGAACCCTTCCCCTGTACCTGTCCCACCCCCTCTTGAACCCCTCCACCATTTCTGCCTCTACCAGCCCTCTGGGCAACATATTCCATGGCTCTACCACCCTCTCAGTGAAGTAGCACCTCCTCCTTTCTCCCCTGAATCTCTCCCCTCCAGTTTTCACCCATGCCCTTTAGTTGCCCCCCCTTCCTTCCTTTGTGGAAAACCCTGACTGCTCCTACCCCTATTTACTCCCTGCATGTACCTGAAGACCCCCATCATGTCCCCTGGTCCCTTCTCTCTTCCAATGTGTACATATTTAGCTCTTCAAGCCTCTCCCATAGGTCCTATCCCCCAAGCCACAAATCATTTTGGTTGCCCTCCTCTGGACCCTCTCCAGGAGTTCAATGTCCCCCTAGCGATGCATCCAAGCATCCTGTTGGCCTTTGCCGCTGCCCTCCTACAAGTTTCCGAGTTGTTCATCTTGACATCCACCACCACCCCCGGGTCCCTCTCAGCCATCAAGACTTGTAGCATTACCCCCCCCAAGGGTGTACACTTGGCCCAGGTTTCTGGCTCCCAGGTGCAGTACCTTGCATTTCCCTGCATTGAACCTCAGCTTCCGCTTTCTAGACCACCTTTCCAGAGTCTCCAGATCCCCCTGTAGGGCCACCTCCCTCCCTCCTCCCCATCCACCACTGCCCCCAGTTTTGAGTCATCTGCAAAGAGACTCGTCTCACTCCTGATGCCCTTCCTTATGTCAGAGACACAGGTGTTGAACAGGAGGGGCCCAAGGACTGATCCCTCAGGGACTCCACTAATGACCCTCCTTGGGGATGAGACTATCCCGCCAACCACGACCCTCTGGGTCCAGTCCTGGAGCCAATTACCTATCCATCTGATCATCTGGTTCCCCACCTCCATTTCTCCCAGATTATCCAACAGACCCCCATGAGGAACAGAGTCAAATGCCTTGCTGAAATCAAGAAAGAGGACGTCCACTGGTCTACCCAAGTCCAAGGCACTCGTCACCAAGTCATAGAACTCCACAAGGTTTGTTTGACATGATTTCCCCTGGATGAATCATAGAAACATAGAAACATAGAATTTGACAGCAGATAAGGACCACTTGGCCCACCTAGTCTGCCCATTTCCTTACCTAACGGATAAGCTGCAAATCCTAGTTAACCAACAGCCTACTTCCTCCTACCCCACTAGAATTGCCTTATGTCTGTCCCATGCATTCTTGAATTCCCCCACTGTTTTTGACTCTACAACCTCCTCAGGAAGACTGTTCCATGTATCTACAACCCTCTCTGTGAAGAAATACTTCCTCACATTACCTCTGAGCTGTCCCCCCTCTATCTTCAAATTGTGCCCTTTGTTTTGCACATCTCATTTTCTGAAAGATGCTACCCTCTTGGACTTTGTTGATTCCCTTGAGGTATTTGAAATGTTCTATCATATCCCCCCCCGCTTTCCTCGAGGCTACACATCTTTAGTTCCTTTATAACATAGAAACATAGAATTTGACGGCAGATAAGGACCGCTTGGCCCACCCAGTCTGCCCATTTCCCTACCTGATGGATAAGCTGCAGATTCTAGTTAACCAGCAGCCTACTTCTTCCTACCCCCACCCCCTAGAATTGCCTTATGACTGTCCCATGCACGCTTGAATTCCACCACAGTTTGAGACTCCACAACCTCCTCTGAAAGGCCATTCCATACATCCACAACCCTCTCTGTGAAAAAATACTTCCTTAAATTACCTCTGAGCCACCCCCTTCTATCTTCAAATTGTGCCCCCTTGTTCTTGCACACCTCTTTTTTTGAAAGATGCTACCCTCTTGGACTTTGTTGATTCCCTTGAGGTACTTGAAAGTTTCTATCATGTCCCCCCTCTCCCTCCTTTCCTCGAGGCTATACATATTAAGCTCCTTAAGTCTCTCTTCATATGTCTGCCGGTGCAGACCCTGCACCATTTTAGTTACCCTCCTCTGGACAGCTTCCATCCTGTCTATGTCTTTGTGGAGACTGGGTCTCCAGAACTGCACGCAGTACTCCAGATGGGGTCTCACTAGCTGTCTGTACAGAGGGATAATAACTTCCTGTTTTCTACTGGTGATGCATCTCCCTATGCATCCCAGTATCCCCCAGCCCTCCTTGCTGCCCTCTCACATTGCTTGCCCACCTTTAGGTCATCTGATATGACTACCCCAGGTCCCTTTCCATTTTTGTTGTTGTTAGTATCTCACCCCCCATTGTGTACTCTTCCCCTGGGTTTTTGTTTCCCAGGTGCATTACCTTGCACTTCTTAGCATTGAATCTAAGCTGCCATACATTTGACCATTCCTCTAACCTTGCCAAGTCCCTTCTCATCCTTTCCACTCCACCTTGTGCATCAACTCTGTTGCAGATCTTTGTGTCATCTGCAAAGAGACACACTTTTCCTTCCAGTCCCTCTGCTATGTCACTTATAAAGACATTGAAGAGGACCGGTCCTAATACTGACCCCTTCGGTACCCCACTACTAACCCCCCTTTTTTCAGAGTGGACTCCATTTACTATTACTCTCTGTGTCCTATTCTCCAGCCAATTCTTTACCCAGGCTGTCATCTTGGGACCCAGTCCCAGGCTGGCTAACTTGTATATTAGTCTTTTGTGTGGGACAGTGTCAAATGCCTTGCTAAAGTCTAGGTAGACCATGTCCACAGCCCCTCCCTGATCAACTACTTTGGTCACCCAGTCAAAGAAATCTATCAGATTTGTCTGGCATGACCTTTCCGCTGTGAATCCATGCTGTCATTTTTCACATCTCACCCAAAGAAACATGTTTACGCCCATGCTTAGGCGCACAATGCGGCGCCCGGTGTTATCTTGAAATCAATGTCACGGGACAAATTAAAGAAATCACAGTAACACTGTTCATGAGAAGAGGTCTTAAAATGGCTATGTTGAAAATTTGGTGAAAAAATTCCTAAAAATGACTGTTTTACGAGCGTGCGTTGCACAGTTCCTATGCATGCTCGTAAGTTTGCAAATTTAATATTTTCACTCCAGATTTTCAACATTGCCATTTTATTACACGTCTTTATGAACAGTACAGCTGCAATTTTTCATATGTCGCCCAAAATGTGTTTTCGCACATGTAGCGCACAATGGTGATGTTGGTGAGCGAAAGCAATGTTTAGGACAGATTAAGAAAATCAGTTACACTCTTCATGAGCAGAGGTCTTAAAATGGCTATGTTGAAAATTTGGTGACAAAAGTCCATAAAATGACTGTGTTACGGTGAGCATTGCGCAGTTTCACACACCTCGTTAGTTCATGACTTTGTAATATTTTCAGTCCAGATTTTCACCAGTGGCATTTTTCCACACTTCCTTATGAACAGTACAGCTGTCATTTTTCACAACATAGCTGAAGTGTGTTTTCACACTTTCAGTGCAGAGTTGCGTGGTCGCTGTGGGAAATCATTGTTAGGCACAGATAAAGAAAATCACAGTGACACTGTTCATGACCGGAGGCACCAAAATGCCTGAGTTGACAATCTGCTGTAAAAAATCCCCAACCTAATTATATTACAGGTGTGCGTAGCACAGTTTCTATATACGTTCGTGACTTCACCATTTTTTTTTATATTTTTACTACAGATTTGCAACATTGCCATTTTTTACACCTCCCCATGAACAGTACAGCTGTCATTTTTACATCCTGTTCGAATGTTTTTGCACCTGTGGTGCTAAATGCCGTAGTCACTGTGCATAAGCAGCTTTACAATAAACTGATATTCTCCCTGTTCATGAGGTGGGGTCACAAAAACATGTTGAAAATTTGGAGTGAAATACCAATGAATGCCTGAGGTATTAGGGTTTCCAACCATAACTCCCAACCCTGTAGAGAATGACAGGCATCAGGGTGTGACTTGGGATTCTTGCCTGTGATGCTCATACCATTCCACACCTGCAGTCAGTGAGAGGCATCAAGGTATGCCTTGGACTCTTGACCCCAAACTTCACCCATTCTCCTATAACCCATCTCACCATGTTTCCTAATGAAATGGGGTGCGCGCAAGGGCCAATGACCCCAAGGAACACTGTGTCACTTGTCAGTGTCTGCAGGGTGGGTGTGATGAACAGCATGGCCGTTATGCCTGACGACCCAAACGCACACCCCAATGCCTGTCACTCTCTGAAGGGTGGTGGTGGGGTTGGCTTCAGTTCAATACTTCACTGCCATTCCTATTACGCAGCTCTGTAACTTCTACACTACCACTGCCAATGCCAGCAAGCAAACATTCGGCATTGACAAATGCTTGTTGTTGTTGTCAGTATCTCACCCCCCATTGTGTACTCTTCCTGGATTTTGTTTCCCAGGTGCATTACTTTGCACTTCTTTGCATTGAATTTAAGCTGCCATACATTTGACCATTCCTCCAACCTTGCCAAGTCCCTTTTCATCCTTTCCACCCCACCTTATGTATCAACCCTGTTGCAGATCTTTGTGTCATCTGTAAAGAGACATACTTTCCCTTCCAGTCCCTCTGCAATGTCACTTATAAAGACATTAAAAGGACCGGCCCCAGTACTGAACCCTGCGATACCCCACTAGTAACTCTCCTTTCTTCACTGTGGACTCCATTTACTATTACCCGCTGTGTCCTGTTGTCCAATCAGTGTTTTACCCAGGCTACCACCCTGGGTCCCACTCCCATGCTGGCTAATTTGTTTATTAATCTTTTGTGGGGGACTGTGTCAAATGCCTTGCTAAAGTCTAGGTAGGCCATGTCCACAGCCCTTCCCTGGTCTACTGCTTTGGTCACCCAGTCAAAGAAATAAATTAGATTTGTCTGACACACATGACCTTCCCACTGTGAATCCATACTGCCTTGAGTCCTGTGCCTCACTGGCCTCTAGGTACTCAACAGTTCTTTCCTTCAGAAGTGATTCCATCATTTTCCCTACCACTGAGGTCAAACTGACAGGTCTGTAGTTTCCTGCCTCTGTCTTGCTCCCACTTTTGTGAAGGGGAATCACATCCGCCCTCCTCCAGTCCTCAGGTACCACACCATCCTCCCATGATTTATTAAAAAGGGTAGTCAGTGGTGTTACTAGTTCTTCCCTTAGTTCTTTTAGAATTCTGGGGTGAATCTTATCAGGCCCCATTGCTTTATCCACCTTCAGTTTTAAGAGTTCTTTCAGAACCCTTTCTTCTGTGAAAGGACTAATATCAACCCCTATCCAGAGTGCTTATATTGACCAGATTAGGTATTTCCCCCTGCTTTTCCATTGTGAATACTGAGCAGAAATATTTGTTCAGTATCCCTGCTTTTTCATTGTCGCTCTCTGCCCAACCACCTTCCTCTTTGTTCGGCCTCACTATCCCTGCCTTAGTCTTCCTTGCTCCCTAATGTACCTATTAAAGGTTTTATCCCCCTTCTTACCCAAGTTGGCTATCTTTTCCATGGTTTGAGCCTTTGCTATTCTGACTGCCTTACCCGCTTCCTTCTGCTTTAACTGGTACAGTTCTCTGTCCTGCTCCTTCTGTGTTTCCTTATACTTCCTGAATGCTATCCTTTTCCCCCTTATCTTCCCCGCCACTTCTTTTGAGAACCATAGTGTTTTTTTCTTTAGTTTTGATTTGTTTATTTGCTTCACACAAAGGCTTGTTGCCTCTGTGATGGCAGTTTTGATGTTTCCCCAATGTTGCTCCACCAGACCTTCTTGCCTGTTTGCTAGAGCTTTTCTGAGGCACTCTCCCATTTTGACAAAATCAGCCCTCCTGAAGTCCAGTACCTTCACTTTTGTGTGGCTTGACTCTACAGCTATGTTTATCATGAACCACACTGTTTGGTGGTCATTTCTTCCCAGATGGCTACCCACTTCAAGATCAGAGATCCTCTCTCTGTCCCCATTTGAGAGTACCAGGTCTAAGATTGCTCTCTCCCGAGTGGGTTCCAAAACTAGCTGTCTGAGGCATGCCCCCTGTGGGCCATCAAGAATGGCCCTGCTCTTGGATGTGGCTGCAGGAAAGGTGCTCCAGTCAACATCTGGCATATTCAGGTCCCCCATCAGCAATATCTCCCCTTTTCCTGCCATCCCAAGGATGCCTTCTATCATTTCCTTGTCCATTTCCCCCTCCTGAGATGAGGGTCTGTATACAACCCCTGTGCGGATTGTGGAGCCATTTCCAGTCTCCAGGGTGACCCACAGTGCCTCCTCTCCTCCCTGTTTGCCCTTTAGTTCTATTGCTTTGATCCCTTCCCTTACATAGAGAGCTACTCCTCCTTCTCTTCTCCCCTTCCTGTCCCTCCTGTAGATTGTGTACCCTGGTATGTTGACATCCCAGTCATGGTTCTCTGTGTACCATGTTTCTGTGACTGCCACAATATCCAGGCATCCCTCTTCCATCAAGGCCACCATTTCAGGGAGCTTTTTCCTAGACTACGGGCATTGGTACTCATTACCCTCCATTTTTTTATGGCTTTATTTCTTTTTGCCCCATCCCTGTCCCTACTGCCTTTGTCTTTTCTCCATTTACCTCTGCCCTTCTCCCTATCGACTGCTCTATTTTGGTGTTTACCTCACTAATTACCCTGATTTTTGGGGGGGCCTAGGATTTCCCTTCTTCTCTTCAGTGACTCCCCCCTTGGCTAGTTTAATTGCTTGCCACTGAAGCATTTAAACCTATCACCTAGGATCCTGGTTCCCCTTCAGGATAGATGCAGACCATCGCACCTACATAGGCCTGCATCCCTCCAGGTGGAACCCCAGTCCCCAATGAAGCCAAATCCCTGAGGTCTGCACCAACTTTTCAACCAGTCATTGAAACCCATGGTGCGGAGTGCCCTAGCCTCATCCATGCCATAGGCAGGTAGCACTTCTGAGAAAGTTACCATGTGTGCTACTTGTCTAAGGCCCCCTCCCTAACTCCACAAACTCCTGTTACACTGCTGTGATCCCATTCTCAGCCAGCTCATTTGTCCCTAGGTGGATAATGACATCCAGCTCCCTCCCCCTTGCTGCTGCTCCCACAATCCTGAGGATTCATTTCCTGTCCCTCCAAGCCTTGATGCCGGGCAGGCACCTTACCTCCCTTTCCCCTCCCTCCCCCAGTTCTACCCCCCTAACAATTGAGTCCCTCATCAGGAGTTGTCTCCTTCCCCTGAGGGGTCCTGGGTCACCCTCCTGTGGGTCTCCATTGTGGAGGTTCCCAGCATCCTCCTTGGTCTCCACTGCAGGTGCCTCTATAGAGGAGCCATGCTTCACCAGAGTGGCAAATTAATTGTGAAGAGGCACAACTGGAGGGATGCACCTCTGTTCCACCACCCCTCACCCTCCCTGAGCCCACCGTGGTCCAACCACTCCTCTTTCTTGGCAACCTCTGAGGTAGTGGTGGTGGCCTGGGTGGTCCCTGGGTGGGGGAGCAGGTTTCCTGAATCCTTGCGAGGTCAGCATGGAGATGAATAACCTCCTCCCTCAGACCAGAGAGGTGTCTGTTAATAGGGCATCAATGCAGTTTCCAGGATGTCTTCCGGAAAACTGCTGCTTCATAGCCGGTGCATTGCACCACTTCCCACATGTCTGTGTCCCTTCCAGTTACAGATGCTTTTTTTGGTTTTTGTTCTTGTTTTAGTGTGTGCAAGCTTGTGAGTGTCTCTACCCCCTATTCAGTGTGCTGTGCCTTTAAGGATATAAACAGGTGTATGTTGTTAGCAGTTTTGAGGAAGTGATGTCAGAGCCCCTGCTATAAAGGAAGTTATGTGCTTGGGGCAGGTGGGGTGAGGAAAGGGTGGTTGGGAGTAAACCTATGCCATCCAGAAACAATCACCTACAACTCTTACCCTCCACCCCGGGGAGTGCCTTCCTTCCTTCCTTTCAGACACCTATTTCACAAAGGCTAAGTAACAGGTCTAGTCACAACTGACTGCAAATATCTCCCAGCTACAGTTCCTCCCTGGCAAATTAAAGTTAAAACTAAGAAAAGTCCACCACAAAAACAGAATCAATACTACCTGAATTTCACAGAAGATATACCATGTAAGAAACACTTTGCTACAGAGAAAAATAAAGCAGTTTGCTACAGATAAAAATAAAGCAGTAACAGAAGATATACCTTGCAAAAGACAATTTGAATCAGAAGATTACAGCAGTAATCTGTTAGCACACACCTGTAGGCATACCTTGTAATAATGCAGCACAAGGTATACCCAGCAATAGCAATTTGAATCTGAGAAAAATAAAGCAATAAAATGTTAGCAACAAACAGTAACAATCCCTGTGAGTAAAAAATAAAAACAACAACACACAGTAAATCTTCCTAGCCAAAAGAAGTCTTAATCCTTTCCCTTACTCTGGTAAGGTTCTTTATTCTGCCCTTTCAAGCAAGCTAGAATGAAAGAGCTCAGGTGAAGCTAGGTTCCTTAGCCAGCAAACCTAGTTTTCCATGCTGTCTATCATCCAGGCACACCAACTTTTCCAGGTCCCCCCCAGTCTCTCCTTGACAATGCCCTCCATCACCTTGCCCACCACTGATGTCTGCTGATGGGCCTGTAGTTCCCTGCCACCTTCCTTGATCCCCCCTTATGGATAGGCACTATATGCGCCACCTACCAGTCCTGGGGCACCCAACCTGTCCTCAGAGAGATGTTGAAGAGCTCTGCCATGGGTTTCGCCAGGGGTTTCGCCAGGACATCCGCCAGTTCCTTCAGCACTCTGGGATGTAATTTATCCAGCTCTGGTGCTTTCTCCGTCTTAAGGAACTTGAGGGCTTCCCTCACTTTCTCTGCCATGATTTCCACCTCCGCTACCTCGTCCCCCTGCTTTGCCTTCCCCCCACCTGCCAGTGATGCCCGCCTCCCCAGTCCCGCCTTATCGGTAAGGACCCCTCAGTTTCACTGTCTCCTCCCATGTATGATGCAGCCCCCCATTTTCCTTGGTGAAAACTGAGGCAAAGTACTCATTTAGTACCTCAGCCTGCTCCCCCAGGTCTTGTGCCCATCCCTCCCCTGTTTTCATCCTGCTAATTTGCCCCTTCACCCTTCATTTTTCCCCAATGTATCTAAAGAACCCCTTGTTCTCTCTCCTAATTTCCCTGGCCAGGTTCTGCTCCTTCCTTGCCTTAGCCGCCCTCACCACCCTAGTGGCCCTTCTGGCCATCAGCTCGTACTCCCCTCGGTCCCTTTCACTCCTTGAGCACTTGAATTGCCTATAGGCTGTCTTCTTTCTCCTCACCACCTCCTGAATCTCCCTGGTCCACCAGCAGGGTTTTGGGCCCTACCGCATTTTTGTCTTACTCTTGCACAGGTGCTGGTAGCATCCTGCACCCCCCTCCTGATGATTTCCCACCTACTGTCAGCGTCCATGTCTGGCCCAATCCCATCCAAGTGCTCCTTAAGGATCCTTCCCATTTCCTTGAAATCCACCCCCCTGAAGTCAGTTACCTCTGTCTTTGTGCAGCCTTCTACCCCTCCTAGGTTCAGGCAGAACCAGACTGTGGCATGGTCGCTCCCTGCCAATGGGTCCCTTACTTCCAGGTCCCCAATCTGGTCACTGTCTGCCAGGACCACATCCAGTATCCGCTCCTTCCTGGTCGGTTCCCCCACCTGCTGAGTTAGGAACGCGTCCTGAAAGACATCCAACAACCTCTGTTCCCTGGCCACCGAGGATGTCATAGTCTCTCAGTCTGTTGCTGGCATGTTTAAGTCCCCCAACACCACCACCCTTCCCCTTCCCAATCTGCAGTGTCTCCCAACATCTGCCACCAGACTCTCCTCCAGCTCCTCCTCCAGTGCAGGGGGTCTATACACCACTCCTATTTTTACTTTCTTGCCCCCCCTTGTTATCAAGGTGACCCAAATCACCTCCACAGTTCCCTCTGCCTCCTCCTCTCCTTCTACGTCAATGCAGTTTTTGACTATTATTGCTACCCCTCCTCCCCTTCCCTCCCCCCGTCCTTCCTGAACATGGTGTAACCCTCCAGGTTCAGGTCCCAGTCATGCCCTATGGTGGCCCAGGTCTTAGTGACTGCTGCCACATCCACCTCTCCCTCAGTTAGCATCGCCTGGAGCTCAGGCATTTTATTGCCCAAGCTCCTGGCATTTAGCAGGACTACCTTTCACCCTTTCCCTATACTTCCATTTCCCCTGCTCATGTTCCCATGGGGATTCTGTCTTCCTCTGGTCCGCACCTTACCAGTCAGCCTTTTCCTGCATTCCTCCAGCTCCCCAGGGGGTGGAGACAGAGTCCCTCCTTTATCGGACCCCCCTCGACAGCCTTTTCTCCCATCCCTCCCCCTTCACAAGTTTAAACCCCACCTTTTACCAATGAACCCCTCTATTTTCAACTTAAGAATTTCCTTCCCCTCCGAATTGAGATGGAGCCTATCTCTAGCATACAGCCCCTTATCCTCCCAGGTCTCCCCCTAACCCCCCCATCAACCCATACCCTCTGGCTCCACACCACTCCCTGAGCCACTGGTTTATCACCCCAATCTTCCTCTTGTGTTCTCCACTAGCCCTTGGCACTGGCAGGATTTCCAAGAAGGAAATTGTGCATCCTATATCATGACAGACCCTGGCAAGCTCCCTGAACCTTGCCTGTATCTCTAGCTCACTATTTCTCTCAATTGGTACCCAGGTGGACCAGTATGTCCGGGGAACCTCCACAATCCCTTGCCAGCTGATACACCTCATGCTTGGCCCTGTGCACCATTAGTCCAGGGAAGCATTTTGTTCTAACTGGGCAGGCTTCTCCCTCCCTATCCCATTTGATCCCCCTAATCATGGAATCACCCAACAGGAGCACTCTGGCCACCCTTTCCTCCATTGCCCCCCTTCCATGTCCCTCATCCTTTCTACCAGCCCCTCCCCCAGCCGGCACCTTGTTCCTCCCCCTATCTGGGTGCATCCTGCCATCCCCTCCTTATTTATCCTGGCCACCCCCTTCCCTCTGATCCTATGCCTCTCATCCTCCGGAGTATCCTTCTGTACCTTGCTACCCCCACCGTTACTGCTCATGACTGGTCCTTCCCCCCATCTGCTAAACTACCCTGTCTTGTCCTCCCTTCCTTCCTGTCTCTGTTCAGCCCCTCCTTGCTTGTCGTGCTCCCCTGGCCTAAACCCTCAGCTCCCTTTACTGTATCCTCCTTGTACTTCTGGTCCTTCTCCTTGCCCTTTTCTCCCAGCTGGTCCTTTTCCTTGCACTTTCCTCCCTCTACCCCCTCATCCTCCTGCTCTGATCCCCTGCTCCCCCATTTTCCCACATTCCAAGTTTCCCTCTGTTCCTCCTGCTATCCAGCCCCTGCCTCCTGCCCCCCTACTCCCTTTCCATCTCTAACCACCCCTGTCATGGCTACATCACCCCCTCATGCTCAAGCAGAAGAAGAGAATTGAAGCAGTTACTGAGCTTAAGGTCTGATCCACCTCACCCCATTGCTTCCTTCTGTCCAGCCCCAGCCATCTGCCTACTCCCCTGAGAATGTCCTCCCTTTGGTCCCCATCTGTGAGGGTCCCCAGTTACCCACCTGCTTCCTCTGAAGTATCCTCCTTTTGGGCTCCATATGCCAGGGTCCCTATGCGACCCCAGAGTACTCTCCTGCACTCCTTTCCCTACGCCCCTGCCCCTAGTGCTTGATGCAACCCCGTGGGAGAGCCCCTGCCCTATTCCCCAACCATACCTCCCCCCTTCCCCCAGCTGTCTCCTAATCCCCTCAACCTCCTCCCTAAGCTGTGCCAGCTGGTAGCACACTGGGCAACCACTGAATTTCCAAGCCCAGTCCAGTATCATGGCTGCCCCACACCCTGTGTACCCCACCACCCTCCCAAAGATGCCATCCCTAATGACATGTAGTCCCATCCCCCTTCAAGTAGGTTTCCTGGGTGAGCCACCAGGTTCCCCACTAGTCCAGGACTTTTAAACTTGCAACACTTGAGTGGCTGAACTTTTCCCCACCTGACTATTAGCCTTAAGAGCTTGCTCACAGGAGAAGTTTGCAACTCCCTAAACTCCTCCCTCCCAGCCTTTAAGCTCAACCCCCACTGGCTCTTCTGTATTTCCAGAAAGTTCTTAAGGAGTTAGGCCAATTTTAAAACACAACTTACAAACAATAACAACTTACAGAAACTTATGACAAAGTTAGCCTTCCAGAACCTCACCACATTTTCACACCTCAACTGCTACCTCTGCCACAGCAAGAAGACTTAAAATGCCTCAGTGAGAATTTTAAACTGAGATTAACTGAAATGCAAACAACCTTGATTGGCTGGCTGTGTTACTGGCCAAAGACTCTCCCCCAAAAGAACAGTCTCCAGCTAGCACAGAAAGATTTAAGGATTTGTGTCCCTCTATTCCAGAAAGTTCTTAAGGAGTTAGGCCAATTTTAAAACACAACTTACAAACAATAACAACTTACAGAAACTTATGACAAAGTTAGCTTTCCAGAACCTCACCACATTTTCAAACTTCAGCTGCTACCTCTGCCACAGCAAGAAGACTTCCTGGCAGCAGTGACTCCCAGTGGAGATCGGGTGCAACAGCTGGGGGGTAGCACACAGAGGGGTGGAGGTGTCTGTAAATGTCTGCAAGAGGGTGCGGCAGCATGCCCAGCTCATGCTGAACATCATTACACATCTGCACCTCTGGGATCATGCACACATACAAGAAAACACCCGGGATCTGAGGAGATAAGGGAATGCCTACCCCATGCCCATTGCTGGACCCTGCCTTTGCCCAATCCTGATATTCCTTGGCCTGCACCAGAGCTCACCCACCAGACTAAATTGAAGGAGCACCCAAGGTAGGTCCTGCCCTGAGGGGCACAAGTCAAAGGGTCTACCAGTGAGGGACTTGGGATGCTAGGTTGAGGTTCTGGGGGGGGTCCAGGCTGAGGGGAGGTATCAGACAGGGTGGGACAAGCAGCTGTCTCCTGAGAGATGCCTCAGGATCCAGCAATTGGAGGGAAAAAGAAGGAAAAAAAACACACAACTGAATAGCTGTGCATATAAAACCAGTAAATTACATTTGTTGAACCACTCACAAAATGACAACCAGTAGCTGTAGAGTCTCATGTCTTATTGTGGGAGCAGCACCTCCTGCCAACTACCACTCCATGCTGACGCCCACAGTATGATGGCCTTAAACTGTAGCTCTTTAGTGAAAGGACCGCAGCGGGGGACCACTAGTAAAATGAACATAAAAAGGGAGCAGAAACCCCACCCCCAGAGACTGGCTCCCCCTGATTGGAGGAGCAGGGCATAGACAGCCCAGACCAAGTGTCCCAAAACAAGGAGTCCCCCACATTGTTATAGTTCCCAAAGAGCCAACAGGCTCTGTCAGCACACAGCCCTTCCTAGATCTGCACAAAAAAACTGACAATCTGTGGAATGTAGTGGCTGTTCAAATGCCACACTGCACAAATGCACAAAAGCATTTGGTAAAATGGTGCAGGCAAGAAAACACTCCCCAGTAATTACATAAAATAAAACATGGGGTGCTGTGTAAAACTTGAAATTTACACACACTCTCAATGCTTGATGCTTAAATAAACCCCATGAGCTTCACTTTTGGGGTTTATGTAGCATACAACACCTCAGGTGTATGCAAACTTCTCATTACACACAAATACCCATGTGTTATTCAATATATAGTTGCTAACTGCTAGCTGATCACTGATTGTATCTCTGATGGCCTCCAGGGAGCAGGATGGGATCTCATTCAAGCTGAGTCAGCAGCCAGAGTAGCTTAGATGAGAGATGTAGCATGGTGGAGGCATGGCCCTCCACCACACAGATCAGCTGCAGTAGCAGGTGGTGGATAGTTAGGTCCAGAACTAAAGACATACATTTTATAAGTGGAAGGTTGGTATTTAATCTGGCCGAGTTTCTGTATTTCTTATATACCTCTTTTAAGCACTGGCAGCAATGGTAACTGCAGACAGTGTTAAATAGCTGAGAACTTCTTCCTTTCCTTGTTCTACAGTGATCTGCTAACTTGGACAGCTTAGGAGACAAGACAATGAGAAAGTAAGTTATTGGGGCCCATCAGAACTGATACAGGTTGTATATCTTCTTTAAAATCATAGTTTATTTATTTAATAAAGTGCCCTATTTCATTACGACTCGAGGTGTTGTACAAGTGAACAGATTTATATAAAACAGTTAAAATATACAGACTACAATAAATAAAATAAAACTGATTTCTTAAATCCGCTAACTCAACTACATTAAAAAGTTTCTGTAAAAAGGAATGTCTCCAGCTTTCTTTTGAAGGCATTCACTGGTGGGAATGCCTGTTCATAGTGTTTATAGCTCAGGTTTTACATTGAAATGCCTGATCTGAGGTTGTAAGCAGTATGGGCTAACCTCTGATATTTAAATTGAGACTTGTAAAAGATAAAAATAAGAATACAAGCATTTAAAGACTTGGTAGATGTATTCCTTAGCTATTGCATGGATTGGGAAATCTATATACTGGAGTTTAATGTTTGTTTACAGTTTATTAGTGTAATTTAATAAATATGCATAAAAAGTGGAAAATTTGGACTGGGCTATTAATATCTCAAAGGAGAGCTGCCTTAAATCAGCAAACAAGCATTTTTGTATAAGTTCTGTTTATATACCAGTTCACATTCTTTTACTGTTTTACCTTAACTGGTCTTTTGGTAAATTCAAAAGAAATTCCTGTTGATGTAATCCTGTTGGACTTTGGCAAAGCTTTCAACAATGTCCCTCATTTGGAATTAATATGAAAACTTACAAGCATATGGCTAAGTAAACCAATAGTCAAATGGATTAATAACTGCTTTTCAGGGAGAAGGCAACGGGCGAGGGTAGGCGGCCACCTCTCTACCTTGGGGGAGGTGAGCTGCAATGTTCCTCAGGGATCGGCCTTTGTACTTACCTTGCTAAATATTTTTTATAAGCAACATTAATACAAATATCAAGAACCACTTAGCAAAATTTGTAGATGACACAAAAACTGGGGGAGAGGCGACACAATAACAAAACAGTTGTCTCTTGTTAACGATCTGGAGAAGACGGAATTATGGGCAAAGGAAAATAAAATGTTCCTAAACTTAAATAAATATGTAGTATTGCACATGGGGAAAAATAACCCTCAATTAAGCTACATGATACAAAACCAAATGCTAAAAGTAGTAACAAATGAGAGAGGGATTTAGGGATAATTATAAGCTACACATTCTCATCAGCTGGGCATTGTAAAAAAAAATCATACAAATGGTTTCTGAACTGTGTCAAGCATTCCTTTGTTAATAGAAGTGAAATTGTATTCTTTCTTTATATAGAACTTACATCAGGCCCCATTTGGACTTCTGTTGTCCATTCTGGAACCCTTATCTTAAATGGGATATCAACCTCATTCAGCAAGTTCAGCATAGGGTTACAAAACTAACCCCAAACTTAAGGCGCCTACTGTACAATAAGAGACAGTCTAAAATTGGATTGGCCACCCTCAAGGAAAGATGAAGTAGGGGAGACTTACTACAGCTTTATAGGATCCCATAAAATGCAATCCTCACAGCTCAATGTGGGCTCCAGCTCACACATCACTGTGTGAACTTAAGAAGCCATAAAAAGCAATTGGTGATTCCAAAAGTCAGTATTCATAAAAGAGATAATTACTTCTCAATCAAAGCTACAAAACTATGGCACTTACTCTCACACTATGTAGTTGATGCTGAGAACTTCAATATATTTAAGGATAGACTAGATAAGCATCCAGACTGGGGCATGGGGTGCAACTGATTTGCCCACAAGGTTGTGGGAGACACTCCTGATAGGCCTGGGCCTTGTTGTGTCTTGTACACCTAGTAATCAAGTAATGAGTGTTTCTGATTCACACATTATTGATCAAGACCATTTTAGAGCAGTATGATGTAGTTTATGTCCTTGTTAAGGAATTACATTGTTGATACAATGCATCTATGTTCTGATATAGACCTCTGAGGTTTATGGGGACATACACTACATCATACAATTCTAAAATGGCAGTAAAGATAGGTCAATAACAGAAAGATGGGGCAAAGATAGCGCAGTAACAGAATGGGATCCACTATATGAAAAACATCTTCTACAGAAAATAGACTCTGGCCAGAGTTGATTGAGCTACAGCAAAGAAATTCGGGATAAAAATATTGAAAATTACCAAAGTTATGAGCCTGCATTCACAAAATGTAATGTAGGCTTGTAAACTTGTTGTTTTGTAATATTTTACACCAAATTTTCAGCATAGCATTGTTGTGACCCAACCTCATGAACAAGGGCAGAATAAATGTTCAACTCATGGCCTAAAGGTGATTTCACACATTGACTGTGAAATCACCTTTCAGGACACAAAAACACATTTTGGGCAGGAGCTGAAAAATGACAGTCGTCACATTCATGAAGTGCCATAAAGAAATGGCTATGTTGAAAATCTGGGGTAAAAATATTGAATAATACCAAATGTATGAGCCTGCATTTGTAAAATTCAATATAGCCTCATAACTTTTCTTTTAAATATTTTTACACCAAATCTAGAACATAGCCTTCTTATGACCCCACCTCATGAACAAGGGCAAAGAAAATGTTCCTTTCCTGTCTGAAAGGTGATTTCACACAGGGACCACAAAAACATCTTTTGGGACAAATCTGCCTATGTCAATGCAATTGTTCATGAGGTAAGGTCCCAAAAAAGGCATGTTAAAAATCTGGGCCAAAAATATGCAAAAATGCCCAAATTATGCCACTAATTTCAAAACACCATTGAAATACATTGATACGCATACCTGTTTCTTCAGTTCATAGTTCAGCTTTGAAGAGTGAAGACATGTCTGCAGTCCAGAGAAGATTACGGTGTTGGACCCCCAATGGGTAAGGAAGGGCTTGGGGGGTGCTGAGTGGAACAGTTGGGTGGGGGGACTATAATGGCTGCAAAATACATCAATGGACAGTTTTCTTTTTACAGGGTGAAGGATTCCTGCACTGAGAGACTGGGCACCACCAGTGTCATTGTAATTTTTCGGGAGGGGGAGTGGGGTGGTGGGTGCTGAGAAGGAGGATCAGGTGAGTGGGAGGAAAAAAAATGACAAAAAAAAAAACAAATAGACTTGGATTCCTGCACTGGGAGATTGGGCACCCCCAGTGAAATGGACCAAGGATTCCTGCACTGGGGGGCTGGGCACCCCCAGTGTGACTGCAACGTTTCTGGGGAAGGGTGGTGGGTGCTAAAAGGGAGGGTCAGGTGCAGGGGAAGAAAAAAGCTAAAAACAATAAACAGTCACGTCTGTGGTCTTGCTGGCGGGGGTCATGGATTTGA
This sequence comes from Neoceratodus forsteri, assembly GCA_016271365.2. Lineage (NCBI taxonomy): Eukaryota > Metazoa > Chordata > Ceratodontiformes > Ceratodontidae > Neoceratodus > Neoceratodus forsteri. The sequence goes on along the minus strand of CM028138.1, from coordinate 707,313,580 downwards.
AAACAAGTTTGATCTAGTATCCATGGGCTGAGCCCTGAATTTTCTACATTAAATATTTCCATATGGTATGAATGTATTCTTAATGTTTCCATCATCATCATAAATGTGCCTTTACTGTATTCTTGTACATCAAAACCTGGTTTGGAAAAAGCACCCTTTATAATGCAACAAGTGCCCTTCTGATCTTCAGTACCCCCATCTTTTATTGTCTTCCAGCACCCGTTACTGTTTCATAGATCTCCCCCAACACACACGCACACTATGATCCTCCAAGATAAAGGCAAATTCTATAAGGCAGTCAGGACCTTGACCTTGGGCAAAGTATGTGGTAAATGCCCTAAGAGTCCAGTACACTGAAAAAAGGCAACAAGGTTTAACATAAGAAAAGGGGAAAAGAGTTTTCAGCAAAGTTTGGTATTTCTGGCATTCACTATCTCCTGCAAAAGAGGGGAGCATGGAACCGTTTGCCAGACCAAAGTGGGTGGTACAATATCGTAAGGGAGTTGCTCCAGAGGTTAAAGGAGCTTACAGGGATCCAGGACTCATTGTTTCAAAGTCCAGTTGTTGTAGTGGTGGCCTCTTCATACCTGAGGGAAGAGTTGCTCCCATTCTATTGATCCTGATGGCTGTGCAGTGGGTGTGAGATCCTCGTGGTGTTGCTATTCACACTTTGCTGCCACATGGAAGGCCCCAGTCCTGGGGGCCTGCAACATTAATTTCCCGTGATGCTAACTAATGGGACTGAATCTCCATTCACTTGTCTACTTGCACCACTACTGCCACCAGTGAGGGAACCCAGCCGTAAAAATCAATATCTCTCCCACTGGCTCATACCAAGAAAGCTTGCCCCCCAGGACACCAGCACTGCCACACTAGAGGCTGAAGCAACAGGGGCTCCTGTTATTGCTGCCTGTGGGAAGCTCAATGAAGAAAACTGACAAATGCATGGAAATTGTTCGCACTAATGTGCAAGTGGGGCCATCTACAGAGAAATGTTGCCAGCTAGACCGCCAGTCTGACACTGATGCCACTGTCAGAATGCATGCTTCCTATGGTGGAGGGACTCCGCAGTTTATCTTTTTCTCAGGAAAGGGGGAGAAGTGAGAGAAAGAGAAAGATTGATGTAGAGAGCATCTGCGAAAGTCCATCCTCATCAATCTCTCTCTGCTAGGAGCACTAGCACAGAAAACTACTGCCATGGTACCACCAGTCCCTGCTCCCTGAACATTAAAAAGCCTCCAGCTGCCCCAAGGACAGGGAGTTTCTTCCAAAGCATTTGTTTTCTCCTTTGCAGGAGGAGACTCAGAGACCAGGCAGTAAAGTCATCATCCCCACTGAAAGATAATGAACTGACCCAGCAGAGCAGACGTTCCTATTGGTCATAGCCCAAATGATGACCTCCTCACCAAATAGATTGCTACATAAGGAGACTGGGGAAGACATTATGCCTCAACCAGGGCAATCCCAAATGCAGGAAGCACAACCTCTGCATGCGCACATGGAAGCCTACTGATTGCATGACATAGGTACATTGCAAAGCCATGTAAAAGATAAAAGCAACGTTTTTCCCAATATCAGCCAGACAGCGGGGATTATACATGGACTTGTGACCAGCTGGTGCAACATACTGTACCATGGCAATACCTCACAGAAAAACAGTGGGACAACATGAAGATACACAGGGAACAATGGAAAAAGCAGAGAGGGTGGCATCCACAAAGATCAAGGAGCAGGAGATGGGATAGAGTACTTGTATACACGCTGTGGTGCTAATGTCAAGAAATGGGGTTCCCCGTGCCTACCCTTCCTTAACTTCGCCACAAATGTCACAAAAGTGTTCAAGCCAGAGACTCACTTCTACTACTGAGTCCCATGGAATCTAACTTTTGAAAATACTGTACTCCTAAAAATGGAGCACAGTTTTTGTTACCCCCATTGGGCCAGAGTTTGAAATGAATCTTGTTCAGGGGGCACATAGCAAGCTACATCTGCCCCGGGTGCAGAGAGGCACATCTTGACATCTGATGGAAGAGGGATGTCTGCCTGCACTTGATCCAGGAGAAGATAGCGGTCTTCACTTTCTGCCAGTGCTTGGGTCCCGATGACAACCCAGACATTGTTCCAGCAGTGATAGCTCCTGAGCATCCAGTAGTTCCAGTCAGAGGAGGAGGTGCCAGCTAATGCTAAGCAAACCTGAAACTAGAAGACATAAAATGGTGAGGTGACCTGCACTTGCAGCAGGACTTCTGTTTTCATTATTACTATTAGAGTTACTGGACACTACCTGAGGCCTTGAGATTTTAGTTTGTTTTTTTAATTCTTTTTAATAGACATTTTCAAAAGGTGAACAATAAACGATGCATACACATGTATGCTATGCTACTCAGACATATTTCAATTAGTTATTTGCTAGTTAATGTAAAATCTGTACAAGTACATGCGTTCCTTACCTTCCAGCAATGCATGCCTAGTTTATAAACTCAAACAAACAAACATAAAATACTTCTACATCTGTATTTCACAGATATTTAGAAATCAGCATAGTATATCTTAGTCTTTGCAGTTTCCATCAAGTCTGTATTATCTGTACTTAATTCATTTATCCTGTTTCCATGCCTTACATCTATAATTTTATCAGAGTGGCTTCTACTGGGTCAGTGTTGCAATAAATTGGTCCCATTGCCTGTTAAATTTATCATCCCAGCCCTTAAGTTCATAGGTCAAATGCTGTATATGTAGAATTTTTAATAGGAGCTCTTTCCACATGTTCAGATTAGGTATAAAGCATGAAACCCAAGTGTTTTGTATGCACTTTCTGCCTACCCGTAGCATAATGCGAGTGACCCTAGGGTACAGGTCCCATTACCCACCCCTCTATTTTCAATCCTAAACAGTAATGAGGCAGGTTCATCTTCTACTCATACCCAAATAACTTGGCTTATCTTTTGTGGTATGCCTATCCAGAAAGGGTGCAGTTTTCAGCAAGACCAAAAAAGAGTGCATGTAGGTGCCCGTTTCTTCCTGGCATCTAAACACACAATGCAACATTAACACCTGGAAATTACTTGCAGTATCCATGGGCCATTTATAATCTGTGAAGAAATTTGTGCTGCGCCTCTGTACAAATTGCAAATCAGCAGCACTCTGTGGGTCTCACATATCTCCTCCCACACCTTACCTGGAATTTAACCCTCCTGTAAGTCCCATTCCCAATATAGCTTCATCTTCTTGGAGAGGTCAGGTGTTCTGCCTGTAAGTACCTGATAAGCCCTAGTCAGTGAGCCCTTATGGCTAACCCTTGCTGCTTGTTAGATGCAGAGGTCCATGTCATGGATCTGGCATTCCCACTAGTTTACGCTCCCAATTCTTTGTGATTAGTGTGGCGCTTGGAAGTATCTGAACCTGGGTGTTTGAGGCAGGTTTAGTTTGTCGGCTGCTGGAAGGTTTTAAAACCCCTAGCATAAGTACTGTACATTCCCCAGGCACCTCACACCTGCCCCCTCCCATGCCTGAAATCCAGAGTCCTCTATCAGAGTTAGCATATAATGGAGCTAAAATAGTGTTCCCTTTTACATCTCACATATGCTATTTAATCTTTCCCCATGTTTCCAATAACATCATACCTAGCTAATTTATTTACCCTGTGCCCTTAAATGCCCCAATACCTCTATGATTCAGGTATGCTGGTACAGGGTGGGGGTGACAACCTCTTTCTAATAACACCCAGCTTGCCATTTGTTCCTTCTAATCTAGTCAGGCAACAGTCTAGCCTGTACCACCAGATGATATAGGGTGAAGTGTGAGAACCTGAGCCCTCTTTTCACAACTTGCCATTTCATTCTAGCAATGCTTGCCCTTGGTCTTTTCTTGTCCCACATGAACTCCAAGCAGTTTTTCTCCAGGGCCTGCACATCCTGTCTCTTCAACCCCATTGGCAACATCTGAATGGGGTAGAGGACCTAGGATAGAACAGTCATCTTAATAAATGATTCTTTCCAGTCAGGAGATAGGGAGTCCCTGCCATCTCTGAAAATCTGCCCTTATGGTAGTCAACAGTGATTTATAACTAAGGTCATACAGGGAAGAAAGAGAAGGGCTGACCTTCACCCCCAAATACTTAATATGTGTCATGACCACCTTATACCCAGGGCCCCTACTTTTCTGTGGCACAGTGGGATCCAAGTTCTGCGGCAAGACTACCATTTGCCGCAGAACTTCTGCGGCGGTGGTTTGTAATTTCTGCAGAAGTTCTGAGGCACTAACAAACTACCACATCACAGTGACAGCTTGTCATCCTGACTTCACTTTCATGGCAGTTTTTATAGCAATCAAGATGGTGGAAAGCACAGTAACACTAGTTCAAAAAATAACAGACTTATAAAAAGAATTTTGAGCCTAAAAAAGCAAAACAAATATCTCCCCCTTAAGGTCCTAGCCTGTTGCATAAATGACATACGCAGAGGGGATCTTATGTGATAAATAAGGTATTTCTACATGCATGCTATCTATCCAACTAATGAGGTTTCCACTGTCTATCACTTGTATATTTGTATGTGCTTTCTACACCACTCATGAGGTTCCCACTGTGTATCACTTATATATTTATATGCAGTCTGTAACATACATACAAATGTGTGTCTGTGTGTGTGTGTGTGGTGAGAGAGACAGAGATACTGTATATGTGTGTGTGTGTGTGTGTGTGTGTATATATATATATTTCTAATTTCCATGAACTTGCATCCTCATTCATACAGGTCCCATTAGAAATGGAATAGAGCAGTTATTGCAAAACTCATTTTTGATGTCAACCTGCTTTCCTTGACACACTGTATAACACCATCAGGCCATGACATGTATGTGAACCGACTGTGAGATAAAGCTCTCCAGACCAGCACAATGTGTCCACCATGTGACAGAGCACTGCACCATACCTTCCCAGGCTCCTAGCAATGATGTGTTCCACCAATCCTTGTGCTGCCCAGCCAGCTACCAGAGCTAATCTCTGAACCTGAGTTGCCTGCACGAAAACACAGCATGCTACCCTCTGGCCCAACAGCTGTCCCTGCACACAGCATTTCTCCATAACTTTTAGGTGATTCTATCAACCAATGACAATATGTAATCAATAACTCTGGCAAAAATGCGTACAGTGCAATTATTTATTTAACAGGTCTATTCTTTCAACAGGTCTACACATTATTATATTCCACTTTTCTGGGCATAATTACTTTATTTTTCTTAAAAATGACAGTTAAATTAATTTTACCAGTTATTCATTTCAGATGGCATCTCTATACCTTAAAGGCACAAATAGGTTTGTACAAAGTGAGGTATGGACTTAACAGGTTTGTGCTATTGACAAGGTTTTGTTTAAGTTGGCCCTAGTGCAATAATGTAAGACTGAAAATTGTATTAGGCTGTAGTGCAGGTTGAGCAAATATCACCATTCCTGATGTGCAGTGCCACTGTCTCTGGCAGTGGGAGCTGTGGTAGATAAGTGATTGTTCATTTCTGTTGCAGATTGCAGTCATTTCATTAGCTAATGTATGATGTTATAGCAATGATAATATCACATTCTGAGCATATGGGGGTTTAGGATATAAAAAGAGGGGAAGGAAACCAAATTCTATGGAAAAACAGAAATATTAATAAAAAATCAACAAAAAGAGTGAATTCTGAGGCACCGCAGAAGTTCTGCGGTAGATTGCAAGTTCTGCGCAAAATTCTGCGGCCGCAGAATTCTAGGGGCATTGCTTATACCTCTCCCTTCTATTTCCCTCAGCTGCACCCCTCCCACAATTTTAATAAGTTCTGATTTCTCAAAGTTTATCTTGTAACCTGACAGCTTAGAGAAGGTCATCAATTTTTGTCACTGCTGGGATGGATGTCCTGAGCTTGATTAAGAATAGTGGGACTTCAGTAGCATAAAGCAAGATTTGATGCTGCTTACCCTAAGCTCCCTCTATGCCCACCACACCCCGGTCTGCCCTGATCATCTTTGCCAAGGGCTGTATTGCAAGTGAGAAAAGCAGTGGTGAAAGAGGTAGCCCTGTAGAGTCCCACAACCTAGGGAAAATTCCTCTGAGAGCTCCCCATTGATCGGGATGTTTACTCTAGGATGTTTGTACAGCATCCTAACTATCCCAATGAACTGTTCCCCAAGGCCAGATCTGTCAAAGAATCTAAACAGATAGCCTCACTCCACTCTGACAAATGCTTTTTTTGCATCCAGGAATAGCATGCATACTCCCCCTGAGTGCTGAGCCCCCGACTGAATTACATTGAGCGGGTGCCTAACATTGTGGAATGACTGCCGGCCCCTCACAAACAAGCCATCTGATCGCTATCTACCAGTGAGGGCAGGATACCCACCAATCATCTAGCTAGTACCTTCCCCAGGACTTTACATAGCAATTCAGGAGTGACATAGGCCTGCAGACTGCACATTCCATGGGATCTTTTCCTTCTTTGTGAATTACAGTTATGGTGGCAGCATTGTAAGACACCAAAAGCTCCCCTTCCTCCTTAGCCTCACTGAATATCTCATAGATATGTTTCCATACCAATTCCTCTACTGTTCTATGGTATGCTATTGGGAGCCCATCTGGGCTGGCAACTTTCCCCTTAGCAAAGGTGGCTACCCAACTCCTGCAGCTGATCTGGGGCCACTTGGGGCAAGTTTATTCTTTTAAGAAATGGGACTGCCTTCTACACATCTCCGTCACCTGCTGGCTTATAGAGGTTTCTGTAGAATTCCGCAAAGCACCCACCCCCGAGTTTAGTGTGTGATTAGTCAGTGCTTCCCCCTTCCCCTTACTGCTGGAGTAATACTGGACTTTTTCCTTCCTTTCGCTAGCCTTGCTAGAATTTGGCTGGGTTTATTCCCCCCACTCCTGCTGTTGAGCACAGAACAGGTCTGTAGTGACTCTCCTCATGAGGACTCTGTTAATGGATTCTCTGGCTGATTTAAGGAGCCTGTGAGTGTCCTCCTGAGAGTCACTGTAGGCCCTGCATTCAAGCTCCTTTACCTTACCCTCAAGATCTTTTAACTGTTCCAGACTCTTTTTGTGTTTGGCTGCCATGAACCCCACTGTGCTCCTCCCTCCATGGAAGCCTTGCCTGCTTTCCAAAAAGCAGCCATGGAGGGTGCTGTAGCCACAACAGTTTCTACATGTAGCTACCACTGTTCCTTCCGGTATTCCTTAAATTGTTTATTGGTGAGTATGTATGTGGGAAAATGTCAGCTCCTATGCTTAGGGCATTCCTGCCCAGTCTCAAAGGCCCCCGGCACCCTCATTTGGTTGGAGACTATGACTGGGCTCATTTTAATTCAGGACACCAGTTCGACAATAAAGTTGTCGACTGACATTACAATGATGGCTTTATGTCGCCTGCAATTGCAGTTGGCATAAAGCCATCCAGTAAGGAATTTGTTTACCACCCATGCAGGGAGCTCTGCCCCCCGCACTGCCCTCCCCCCCCCGTATTTAGGATGATCAACTCTGAGTCAGAGTTGATTCAGGAGGGGCAAACCCTGGAGAACGGAATGCTAGGGTTCCAGAGTGACATTATAGCGGCAACAGCGAATTGTCGCTGTAATGTCATTCGTGTGTTGAACTTTTAAACTGGCATCGGCATACGGCTAATTTGTGTGTTCACCACTCTCAGGTACCATGTCTGAGGAATCACAAGGTAATCAATGTCTTCTAACCCTAAGGACTGAGTATTTTTTTGGATGCCAGGTTTTTAAAGCTGTCTTTTCACCTGCCCCTTGTGCATTGTCTGATTTGATTGCTATTATGACAATGCTTGCTACTTTACATTTACCTCAAGGTGTCCCGCTCAAAAGGAAACTGTATGAGACAAATGTTGAGACATGGGCTTCTTTCAATTGTGGCTCCCTACTTTTGGAATAATTCACCAGGATCTCTCTTTGCATATCTTGCTTCTTTGATGTTTTTTAAAACTCATTTTAAGCAATAGCTTCACAATCAATGTCAATATAAAAGTTTTTTGTAGCATATGACATTTGTTGTTTGTGTAACCCCATGCCCCAACTACCAGCAGCATCTGGCAACTGGGACCCCCAAAACATATGCCATAGACAGGGCAACAGGCTAGGCACCACCCCTAGCTTTGAGGTGAATACCTGGCTCAGCAGTCTAAAGGGCAGTGTTGGGTAAGTTACTTTTTCTATTACTTTCTATTATGTTTGCAAACTTGTTCCAGAAAGTTTCTGTGTGAACATTGGTGTTGGATGGAGTATACTAGAAAAAGTAATACACCTTACAATTATAGCTACTTATTTCTTTTTATACAAAAACAATACAAAAATAATAAATAACTATAATAGATTATATTTTTTGAAAGTAATAGATTAGTTACTAGTTACTTTCAAATAAATGTATTCAGTTACAGTTACGTATTTCTTTTGTATAAAAAGACATAAGTAATTGTAACTGTAAGGTGTATTATTTTTTCCAGAACTTCTCCATCCTTGCTAGTGATGGCACAGAGCTTTCTGGAACAAATTTCCAAAAGTAATAGAAAAAATAACTTACCCAACGCTGCTAAAGGGATCGGGGGTTTAGAGCACAACATAACATTTATATTTATTCTGGATTCTGGGGAGAGGCACCAGGCAATCTATCACAACAGGGGCCCCAATAACATTTCACTCAGGAGGCAGAGATCTGATGTTCACAACAGAAATTGGGATTGTGAAGTATGGCTTTATTCTAACAAGTTGGCAAACAATGTAGAAACAGGGTGGTCCCCCAAGTTTTAGTACTGTACAGGCACAGAAAACAGAACTATTTTCTTCCAGAACAACACTGTTAGGGCAAGTTTAAGCAAACATTCCCTTCCACATTTTGAACTGTCCATTCCTATACTCTAGGCATCCTGGACATCTACTTCCATCAAAGTGCAAATCTTGTGGGAGTTGCCACACACTTCAAAACACATTTTACTGGAGCAATTACATCCAGTAACATTCTCCAATTAACCTGGTACCCGTACGTGAATCAGTTAGCACTGACTGAGGAATCAAACTGAGGTTATGCTTAATCCTACCCCATCCTCAGTCTCTGCCCTTCCTTCTGGGTTACACCAAAATGGATCCTTCATTTCCCCTTGAAATGCTAAAGGATTCCAACCAACACTTTATCTTGAAACATTCAGCACATTGCTGTGGTGGAAGAGGGGCACTGACAGGTGCAATCTAGCCTTATCTGTGGGCACATGCACCTCAGACCCCCCCCCCCCAAAACACAATCCCATGAATATGTACCTACAGCTTTGTTAGTCCTTTGTTACAGACATGGAGAACTTGAAGGACAATCTCTCTTCCCCTCCAGGTAGCTTGGTCACAGATTCACAACTGCACTCTTTCTCTTGGCAGCTGAAACATTGGGATCTTCAGGGGATTGTGCCTTGGCACCACTGAAACACAGTCAATTCAGACAAATGGTCTCCACCACTTCAGTTGGCATCGATGCTGTTCCCCAAACTAGGGTGAGAAATTGGTCGAGGTCCTTCACCCAGTCAGCCTACTAGACTGAAGCAAGAACCCCACTATAGAGCTCCTCTCTGCTCCACTGCTACTACAGAACTGACTGCTCTACCATCTGAACATTCTAAAACTCCCCAGAACAGCTGGTTCCAAAGTGATTTATGCTGCTGCGAGAATTCTAAATGACATCCATTCTCTGCTCAGCCTAGCTAAGTAAACAATGATGTCATCTCCCCAGAGCTCATAATGAGCTCTGTACCTTCCTAAGACTAACCTGATGGGATTCTAGTAACCCCAGGGGACTGGGTGGTTACATTTATTTTATGATGACTGTTTTACTGTAATTTGCTTTGGTCCAGGTCAAGCCTGGAAAAGGACACTCAGTCCAGCATTCCTACCCTGGTTAACAAATTATAAATTAAAGAAACAAAGAAAGAAAATGCATAAGCACAATCTGTGGGGATTTGAGAAAAAAATATACTCTCTTGGCCCTGGGTTGGCCTTCCTTCACACATCCAAGAGGTCCATCTCTAATGGTCCTGCACACGATCTTGCTACTGCCAGTTTGGGTCTCCCAGACCCCATTGACCTATCCATACCTGCGTCTAATCAGCAATTAAAAGACCATCTTAGAATTATATTGGGGAACTGCTCCTTTTGTAGGAGGGAGAGCATTTGGTCATAAAACACAGAGTACAAGGCTGCCAGAGCATATGATTTTGAAATATATTAAAGACATTTATGGTACGTCAGAGACATTTTACATCCTTAGATGGACAGTTAGAGCCCCTCCCCCATGTTTACTGTTATTAAAAAACTTTCGGAAAAAATCACTAAAAATGTTATAAAAACTTAGATACAAGTAGTATCGTGAATCTATGTCTTGATTTACAGGCTGACAAAGATAAAGATCTGACCTCCTGGGTATGGTTTTAAACAGAGTGAAATGTAATGATTCTTTTTTATTTCACAGGATATAGGGATGGGGATATACATGTTTTCTTTACAGGAGCAATGGCCCATATTTCCTGGCTTAAAAGGGTAAATGAAATGTTTAAGAGTGATACTTCATATGTGTTAAGAACGCATTCGCTGTGTATAGATAGTGTGAGGGGTATTACACCCAATAAGTCTTGGGTGAAGGATGCATGATAAGTCCATAGCAAAATGCAAAAGCTACAGTACATGGTTACCGATCCTCCTTGTGCTGGTCCTAAGCCTGTCCTTTACTGGCTTCCACATTTGTTGCTACACAGCATTCTTAGGGTTTCTGCCTCTGTTGGACACAGCTAGGGATGGATCAAACTACTCCATAAGTGACTATGGGGGAGCTATCAGATGTTCTCTAAAGCCATTGCTGAGAACAGCAAGCATTTTAAGAGATGATGAGTGTAACCTCTACAACCCACTGTTAGGGTTACTTATAGTGTGCCACCTGACATCCAAAGTGTTAAGTATTTGCAGGTTTCCCCTGGCTGGTGAGTGTGGCAGTCACCAGTTCCAGGTATGAGGGGGTTTTCTGCAACAGAACCAGCCATAATGGAATCCTGCAATGAGTATTTCAAAGAGTAGTCTGTGGAAAGCATTCAAGAAAGAAGCTGTACCTTGTCTCTTTCTGTCATGTCAGGCTCTTCTCTGCTGGGAGGGACAACTTTCAGAGAGCATGTGAAGTGGAAGTGACTGTCTTTTAAGTCACACACCCCCTTCCCTCACCTGGATAAACAGGACCGACAACATGCTTGAGGAAATAGCTACAGCTGTGTGTTTATTAACAGCCATTTGGAATTAGAACTAACTGATCATTTATGTTGAAAAAATATATATATATATATATAGAGAGAGAGCGACAGAGAGAGACGGATAGATGTGAACCATCTGGCATGACATGCTCAGCAGGATAGTTGCAGCAAATGAATTTACCAAATCTAGTTCACTGCATACATATACGCTTTCCTTACCCTTTGTATAGGGCTGATAAAATGATTATATCCTTGCAAGGCCCATTGGCCACTGAGTTATGAGGGATGCCTCTTAATGAGCCAGTCTCGAAGCCGGCCTGGTGGCATGGAGGGATGAGGCACTGGGCACCTTACCTCCTGCCATACCGGCAACCCAAGTGGTCTCGGATCATCAGGGGTTAGCCAGGGAGGGAGAGGACTGAGCCTCTGGAGGACTACTCTCCTCTCTCTGGGTGGGTGGATTGTCATTCCTGCTGAACGACTGTCACCAGGTGGAGGCCTAGTGGTAGTGCAGGTCTGGGACAGCAATAACAGGAAGGTACTGTGGGACTCTGCAATGTGCGCATGCCTCCTCATATGCACATTGATGTGCGCACCCCAGCAACAGGGAGGGGGGAGGGAGAAAAGGGAAAAGGGGCACTAGCAGGCATCCATGATGCCCAGCCAGGCTGAATCAAGCTCTCTTAATGTGGGAGATTCGAAGCGGTGCCTGCTAGCCCCCGCCAATGGGAAAAAAGCAATATAGAAAAAAAAGAAAAAGATAATCCAGTCTTGTTAGTGCCCTCCCCCCATCCAAGGTCACCACCAACTGGTGACCTAAGTCACTGAGTTATCCTTCGCCTATGGCTGGTACCGATCTAGTACCAGCCACCAAGGCCTCACCCCTCCCCTGCCTCAGGGTCTGCCTGAAAAGGTGTGACAACCCTGTTAACCCCACCATACAAAACTACATGACTACCATGCCATCACACAATGAGGGTCCTGCTGCAGTTTGGACTCTCATCCCACACCAAACATGTCATGCTATGGCTTCCTCCAAACCACACTGCAGCTCTGCTAAAAATCTCTAATGTGCCCTAAATCTGAAGGGTGCACCCCATCTTTTGCATACAGTTGTGAGACTTTTGCCAAAATTCCATCATGCTACAGTGCAATTCCCCCAGTGGAGTCCATAATTTGGTGTAAGGCCATATTGCTCAAACCACACCAAGCACCCACTTTATTGCACTGAGATTACGAGCGTGGCACCACTGTTGTCTCTGTATCATGTGGGGCCACATTATCATGGTCTTTGGCCAACCATGATGCACCCAGCCCAAACCTCCTCTCATCCTGTTCTGTAGTTCAGTGAACTTCATGAGCCCCAAATTATTTTCATTCAGCACGTCTGTTGGGCCATAGCATTGAGCTTCAGCTGTGGTCCAGAGGAGCAGCTGTCCCCACACTTCATCCCCTTCTTGCTCATCCAATATATCCATACCTGAATAGGATCCAAGAAGAGGTTTATACATACACACACACACACACACACACACACACACACACACACACACCAGAACTGCATGCTCTAGTTGCTACCCAATGGACAAATCAATAGCCACATATCCACACTCGCTTCACCCAAAAGTCATGACCTGTGGATAAAACAGAAACAGGGAAATTAAAGTAACTGCAGATGCACATAATTCCCAAATTCTTGAGACCTCCACTGCCCCAGGGAATGAATCTGTGCATCCGTCCAGACTTCTACCCTAGTGTGAGGCAGCACCTATCTGGATAGAGTATTATACTCCTGATCCACCATCCCTAATGCCCACAGGACCTTACCCATAAGATAGTGGAACTGAGACAATCTGAGGGGAAACTGCCCTCATGGCAGAAAAAGCATGCCCGTCAGGATTCAACTGCTGAAGGTGAGTGGAGAACCAAATCAAGATGTCCCACTGAACCCCAGGAGAGGACCTAAGGCTGCACTAACAGCCGCTGGTCCCCTTGTCCATTTTATTCTCCTGTACATGGAGGACCATCCCCTCAGTGGTCAGTGCCACTGGCAAAGCAGGTGCTTTGCTCAGCTGGGTTTTTTTGGACACCCTAAAAGTCCCACAAAAAGTCAGTAGGGAGGCTGTCTAAAACAGCCATGCTTCTGAAGCAGATGAGCAAACCTTGGGAAGGATTGCTGTTATTTTAACCAGTAATGCTGAGCTAATCGGGTGTCATGTGTCCACCTTTTAGGGACCCCCAGGCATATGCCTCCATCATCTTATGCACCCAAAAGTCCTGCATTGCATCCCTGACCCCGATTGCTTAGCAAACCAAGCAATACCTGTCAAATGCCACCCAACTGTTGTCAGTATAGAACCCTGATGCTTCATGTAGAGTAGGTATGCACACAGTTAGTCTTCTGGTGCTAGCTAAGCAGTTTCTCAGCCCAGCTGCTGCCTCACCCCAAAAACGTTCTCCACCTCACTCTGATATGCTGCCCTCATGCTGGGCACTAGCAAGCATTTGAGTAATTCTCATTCTTCTGGATCATGAACTCCCAGAGGTAGGGTAAGACTTCCCTGGGGCACATCTCTGTTTCTGGCACTAGCTCTCAAAATCTCTCCCACTGTAAACAAGAAAGGTGTTCAGCCACATCATCTACACCACATACATATATCACCCTGAACCATATATTCAAGATCAAACAGTTTATTATGAACAGCCTCAATAGATTCTCCATGGGGCCTTTACCCCAACTGCCTGTTTAAGCTGTACATTACCCCAGTATTATCTGTCCTAAATGTTACCCGTTTGTTGCACAACTGTTTCCCCAAAATCCTTCACACCATGATAATAGGAAAGAATTCAAAGAGCATTACCTGACTTACTGTAGAAAGCCAGCCTCCACCCAAGCCTGGGGAAAAGGCCCTGCACATCAGGCTTTGTGAAGGTAAGCCCCAAGGCCCACATCCCCGGTGGCATCTGTGTAACAGCTCTAGATCTTGGCTTGTGACCTCAAGTGGTCCAAATGGCCACCCCATTAAAACATGAAAGGAATACCAACATGGACTTGGTGACCAAAGCCTGTGATGGGGCATGATGCAGCCTGCCCCACACTTGTTCAACCTATGAAAAAAGGTTCTCCCCATCAGGATTATTTTGCAAGGGAAATTCAGATGCCCCTGGAGCTGCTGCAACTCCCTCAGGGTGATTTCCTGTACCAGAACTGCCTTGTGCAACAATGCACTCAGGGAACTGACCTTCTCATGTGGCAGGAAAAGCTCCATGGCAACAGTATCGATTTCAGTATCCATAAAGGACAAATGTGTGCACAGCCCCTCCATCTTGTCATGGGCTAATGGCACTCCCAGATCCTCACATACAGTTTGGAATGCTCTTATCAGCCATGTACAGTGACCAGTCCCCTCTTTGCAAACAAACAAAAAAACATCCAGGTAGTGAATGAGTTCTGCCCTGCCTGCCACGTTACTGGTGCCCTAGTGCAGAAAGGCGCTGAATTGTTCAAACACCACACACACCACTGCACAACCCATGGGCAAACAGTTACTTACGTAATATTGGCCCTCAAACTTCATGCCCAATAAGTCCATGTCCCGAGGCAGTACTGGCAAGAGGTGAAAAGCTGATTCAGTATCAGTTTTACCCAGTACTGTCCCCTTTCCCACCCCCTTAACCACCTTGATGGCTGCATCAAATAGCACATTAAACTCTGCAGTATCTGCAGGATTGATGTGATGTTTGACTGAGTCACCCTCTGTGTAATTCCTGCTTCCCAGTTACAGCGTTTGACAGCATTATCACAGTGCCTTTTCTGTTTTGTTTTTTAAAGATTACACAACAAGAGAATTCACTCTTGATTGTATAATGCCTGTAGGGCGTCTGCAGATGCTCCAAAAAGCATGGTATTATACCACAGTCCATCCCTAGGAATTCCATCAATTAAATCATGGCCAACACAGAGGAGTCCACCATGTGGGGAGGTGCCTGTGGAGTATCAATCTCAGGACTCTTTGGCTTGCTGTGCTTGTTCTGTTTAAATGGCAAGGGATGCCCTCATGCTTCATTGCTTTGCATGCACTCAAGCCACATAAACACTGTCAGAGCACAGAAGGATTCTTTCCTCTCAGAAAGCAGAGCAACATTATCTGAAGTTTCTGGTGAGAGTGCTGTAGGACTCTGGTTTTATGCTCCATCTTCTGATGCTGTTCCTGATTTATTTTCCCCTGAAATACAGATCTTTTTTTTTTTTTGCATTATACGCAAATACCCTGACTGAAATTACCCTTCCATCTGCCAACCTCCTCTTCCCCCGCTTGCAGTCAGTGTGGGGAGGGTATTATCTTTTCCTCACCACATAGTGGGGTGGTAATCCAAGTCCTGCCCCTGGCCCCCTCCCTACCATAAGCCTCTGAACGTATTCCATCTGCAAAAGCTGACTTCCTTGACCCCTTAGCACTCAGTGTGCATCGTATATCTAGGCAACAGACATCTTTAAAAATGATATGTTGTTCCCCTGCCAACACAAACAAAAATATAGAGCTCTATTGTATGATCTATAAAGCTCTTCATGATTATAGACATGCAGTAATTATAAATTGCAAAGAACTGAACTAACCTGTGGGACATGTGATCAAGACTTTTCATTGAAACATAATGGCACTGGGGATGATGTGAGAGTCCGTTTGAACTCTAAAACAATGAGTAAAACACTCCCATTGCATTTATAAAGCTTGTGCAGTCTTGTTGGTGCTTTGCTACTTAATATGAGACTCTACAAGCTTGTGTAACAGTCCATTCATCTTTCCTGTGTGACCACAATGGCTTTCCTCCCTAGGAGTTTCCTGTGGCAGATAAGCCACTTGTTCATGTTAACAACGTGGCAGGAGCAGCAAGGTACAAAAGAAGAATGAGCTAAGCACTTTGTTTCTAAGTGCATCTATCTGTTATAATAAAAAAGCTTAAAAAAACACTAGATGTACACTAATTATTTTTAAACTTTATTATTTTCTAGTTATTTGTTTGTTATTTTTTTGTTGTTATTTTTGTTTGTTTTGTTTTACTTTCCCTGCTCTTGGACTACTAAATATTGTAGGTAATCCATCGATTATTTCACAGACTCTTTCAAATGTATCTGACTGTCCCCTGCTAACCACACAGTCTGTTGTCATGGTGAGCATTATGATACCATAAATAAAGACACTATGAGATTAACAGAGAAGAGGCAAATGTTTTCATGATCATAATCAGTGACATGTCCTTTTAAATTTTTCAGAACTGATACTGCATTTTAACACCAGTTTTCAAGTCTCATATTCAAGCCTTGGCTTTGCAGAGTATCACAGCAGCATGTCCCTTTAAATGCTGTCTAGACTTTTACCAAGTAACATCTCTTGTGCGCATACTTCTGTAACGCTGCCAATTAATTTATTTGTTTTTGGTGACCAGGTAGGGCCACTGGAGCAAAGCCCCATTTTCAGGGGTGGCCAGGGCTTTGTTACAGATAACAGTACACATTAGGTTCAAACATCAAGGGTCATTATACAAACATTAGTTACATAGGTGGGTATGTACCTGAGTGCAAATATTATGGTATTTCGTGCAAAAACCAAAATGCACTAATTTTCAAATGTTTTCTATAAAGTCTTTATAGGTGGATTACCAAGATGTGCTGTAAGTCTTGGACAGGAACACAGAAAATGACAACAATGTATTCTCTAGTAAATTGTTTATAGCTGAAACATTTATGAAAGCACATGCAGAAGTGTAGAGTTGCTCTGTATCCTGTCAGTTCTCTCTGTTACCTCGTACAGTTGTGCACATGCATCGTTTGACTATCAAGAGACCTTCTCAATCATTCACAACTTTTTTCAATTAAAATAATTCTTGTACTTCACTTTTTCTTATCATTATCTAATAATAGTTCTTTTGAGAAAACCTCATAATGTGCTCCTAAGATCATACTCAGTGACCTGTCCTTTTTAATTTGTATTGCTGCAGTGGACAGAGCCCTGCAGACGTGCTGCTATCACAGTAGGAGAGTTCTGGTCAGAGCCAACAAGGCTGCATAGTGCTATTTTATGGGATTAGGAGCCAGCTACAGGGAAATTGCTTTTATATGAAACCTCAAGCAGCTCAATATTTCTTTCAAACTGCCCACCAATAACAATAGTCCCCTGTGATTGCTGGCCCCATTAAAGTTAAAACATTCTCTGATTTCCACAGGTACATCCCACCCTTTGACTGCTGGGCCCATTAATAAAAAAATCATTCCCTGGTGTGCAGAGGGTCCATTGTTCTCCAATGGCCTGCCATGTTAATAAATGATTCTCTTGCTGCAGTATAAGGTTGGTCTGGACAGTGGTATGGAGGGATGAAGCACTGTGTGTCTTGACTCCTGCTACATCAGTGACCCAAGCTCGGGAACATGCTCAGGTTGCTGAGGGTAAGAAAGAAGACTGAGTGTTAAATCAGACAGCTGTCCTGTTCCTGGGTGAGAAGGCATGCAGACTCAACCTTTGCTTCCCCCAGGTAAAGGCGGTAATCCCAGGTGAGTGGGAATGTGGAAATGGCTAGCACAGGCTACCCACCTACCTCAGTCACACACTATCACCTAGATGACTGACTCAGTTCTAGATGTGAGTGACTGGTTGGGGGGAAGGATGGCTCTCCCCTTCCTAGTCCCATCATGGGGGGGGCAATCCATGAGGAACTTTAGACTCAGTGGTCTTGGACAGGGAAGTGGCAAACATGGAAAGTGGGGACAGGGCTGACAGCCTACATGAGTCAACTAGCAAGGCAAAAATGTTTATAGAGGAGGAAAATGCTGCAGTATATATTATCTTAGCACATATACACTACCCTCCGATAATGAGGGTTACAGTAAACCTCCCAAGTATAGGTAATATGCACAGGATTTCTTTCCAGGGTACTATGGAGCCAGAGGGAGGAGTCTAAAAGAGATGAGGTTTCTTAGACCTGTAGAATACGGATTCACAGTTCTTAGACAGCTACTAGGAAGGATAAGGAAGGTTAGATATATTGTTATACTTATCTGATGGGGAAGGAGTTCACATCCTGTGAGACTGTAAAAGTAAAGAGAAAAAGGTTAATATGGAGTAAATTCAGTAGTGGGAACAATAAAGAGGATAGAGATACAAAAGGGGTATAGTATAATATAGTATAGTATAGTATAGTACAGCATAGCATAGCATAGTATAGTATAGTACAGTATAGTATAGTATAGTATAGTGTAAAAGACAAAAAATATTGCTTTAAATAGAAAGTTACAGAATTAAATGAAGTAACAGGTATAGAGGCATGATTAATTTAAGTAGTATACTAAAATCATTGACTGTTTACCATAAGCGGCAAAAACAAAACACGAAACACGAAATGCAGAATAGTGAAATGTTCGTAACCAAGTTACTCATGTGATTTCAGCTTGATTTGCACATTGTTTTTAGTGTGTGGTGTATAACTCTTTAAGAGATCTGAATGAATGAGATGCATATTTGTATTTCTCTGACCCACTCCCTGAGAAAGGCCCACTGAAGGGCTGAAGCACTGGGGCTAGTGGGTGCACACCAGTATATTGCCAGAAACTAACTCTTGCACTGACTCTATGAGTGCTGACCTTTCTTTTCTTTTATTATTACTGGCTGGCTGCTTTGCTAATGCATCACCTTTTCCAGTGCGCACCACTCTATACTACTTACACTATAGTCACAGCACCGACCATCACAGGACTGACTTTTCCACACACCCCCTACAGTTACAGGACTGTACCCCCCGACAGTCACTAGACTGAAAGCTTCCACTGCACAGCATAGCACTGGGCACCCACCCCTGACAGTCACAGAACAGATCCTTGTTCCCAATGGTCACAGCACTACACCCCACCACCATCACAGCACTGCCCCCATGCCCCCTAAAGTCACAAGGATGACACTCTGCACAGGCAGTTATAGCAGTATTCCCCACCCCTAACAGTCACAACATTGTACCTCAGTCACTTCACTGAAGACCACCCCACACAGTTGGGACTGACCCCCCTGAACAGTCACTTAGTTTGGTGCTGCATAATGTATTTAAATATAGGACATTGGTGCAAAACCCAGTTTGCTCAGGTAAACTAGGATCTGCACCAGGGCAAACATTTGCATATCAGGCCCCAACTGTTATACTCCCCTTCACCATCAACAGGACTCCATACCAAACTGGTGGAGAGTCTTGGGGGGTTACCATGGCTGATGAAAATCTATAGAAGGGGTATTGGGATGATGAACCTTCACCTCCTGCCTCCCCCATGGAGGGAATCAGTGGCTGTTATGAAGGTCCAAATTTAGTCCCCAGGATGGTGGATGCTGTTGCTAGGTGGCTGGTGGCAATATGGTACTGCTTGGTGATGCAGGGTCTACAGAAATTGGGGCACCATTCTGGCCTATCAGTTGCTATTTTCCCATCATTTACATGCCCATCCATTTCTTCTAACACAGAGGGTAGTGTAGTCAGACCTCGACATACACATCATCCCAAGTATTTCTGATCACTGAATGGTAGCATTAAACCTGCTAACAAGTTTATAAATTGTTTAATTGACCTGAATAGACCAAGTTGACCCTCAAGCCACTGGCATTTTTTTCACTGGCAAAGGGACGCACCTGCTAAAGTTAATCATTTCAGTGAGCATTTAATGACACATTCCCAAGATGCAGGTGATGTAACCAGCCAGGTAGATGTAGATATATATATATATATATATATATATATCATATATAATTTGTTGTATCAAAGCCTGTTAAAAAGATACATTTAGGTAAATAAATAAAAAAAAAACTGGGAAGGCACTTTAGGTACTTTACCAATAGAATATATCTTCTTGAGAATAAATGGAACTTTGTGTGCCCCCAGTCTGTATAGTTACTAGCCTACGGCTCAGACACTAGCCTCACTTCATTCCTCTAACCAAGACACTAGCATCCTCTCCCTCCACAGACCCCTCTGACACTAACCACTTCCTTCCTTAGCAGCTGGCACTAGCATGTTTCCCTTACAGCCTTCATGACAGTAGCCATCTTGAATGTACACCCAGCACAGTCCCCAAAAGCTCTACAGACCCCCTCAACCCAAGATAATAACCCTCTCCCTCCACCTCCTGACACAACCCAGCCACACCAATCCTCACCACTTTCAGCACAGTTCATCTGAACACCCATCCCTCTCTAGGTACCCCACTTTATAATCTCTGTGGGGTATCACCTCCCTCCTGTCCCTTGACTACCAGAAGCTACACCCCTTCCTCCTTAGCCATTCGAGAATCACCCATACTCTTAATGCACACCTTCTCTGCAAGGTCCTCCTGGACACCACCTACTCAGAAATCAGAGGCATGCATACACTCTTCCTTCTACACTTTCCCTCCATGTGCCATAACACTAGCTTCCTCCCTCCCTCCTTCCAAAGCCCCTGACTGCAGCTTACCCACCTTCCAAAGTCCCAAACACTAGTATCTCCCTTTCCCAGACACTAGCCCCCAGTCCCTGACACTAATCCCACCTCCTTTGCTTGGGTCAGAATTGTCACCACCCCGATAGCAAATGTTAGTAGATTGTGTATATAGATATTAAGAGTTTCCTTTAGGTAGCCCTGCAGGTATGTGCTGGAGAGGGTAAAACTATGTTAAGTACATCAACTGGTAAAGTTGAAAATTCTCTGGTGATTTTCCCCAGTCAGTAACCCTGCTGGCTAAAAGATGCAAAACTCAGTTTTGACCCCTAAATTTAATATGACTTACCTGCTCTGTACAAATCACAGTGCACAAAGTTGGTTCTTTTGGATTTGGGATAATCTGGTAGAAACTAAAAGGAAAGCACAGAGAAGGTTCTGGAGATGCAAAGGGTCTATGGTCCTAGAGGAGAGATTATAGTAGTCAGAATTAAACAAGATACTTATCTGACAGGCAGACAGCCAACATCTGGCCAGACCTATTGAAATAACGGTAAAACTAGGTAAGTATGAGGTACTTATAGTAGTGTGAGTAAAGACAGGGAGCAGAGAGATACAAAGTGTACTATACAGCATAGGAGTAAGTTGAAAAGATAGTTCAAAAAAATCTTTCTTTATTCAGGCGGACATCATTGAGCAAAGCTCATTTACAAGATGGACCTGATAGGTCAAGGATCAGATTGAAGGTACAGTAGCAGACATATACAGAACACTTGTATTTAAACAGATACAGTAATATAAACATATATACAAATGAAGGATAAAGGATGATAAAACCTAACAGGACAAGGTAGGATACAGTAAAAGTACACTAGAAGAATCTAGAATGTCCAAGTCCCAATAGAGGAGCCAAAGCAAGCACGCAACACAGGGTAACAGGTATTACAGGCTCCATGGCAAACTAACGCAGACAAACAGATATAATGATTGATGACTGCAAAAATGATGATAAACAGCCTCTGACGAATGACCTGGAGGGGCTGGTGGGAGATTCAGATAGGGGCTAAGGCTACTAGTAGTAGGAGGTATGGAGGAGTGGTTGGGGTAGAAGTAAGTGCCAGGAGTTAGTGTGGAGGTCTTGGTCAGGGGAAGCAAAGCTGTAAAAAAGGTATGAAAGGGGGCTGAGATACAAAATAAGGGGCTGTAGGAGGAAAAACTAAGAGGATGATTTATGGAAGAGCTGTCAATAATAATTGCTGCGGAAGGGGGGATGGAATGTGACTGGACTAGGCCTTGTGGTAGCAGGTTGTAATTTCTGGGAAGAGATTTACGAGAGCTTTTTAAAGGATGCTAGAGGTATAAAGTTGGTCAACTTTAGGGTCTTCTGTAGAGAATTCCATGCCAATGCTAGAGAGTAGCTGATTGCAGACCTCCCATGCCGGATGTAGGCTTTGGGTAACTTAAGCGTGATGAAGTTGTTGCTTTAGGGCATAGGACCTAGCTGTGGCCAGTGTAAAGCAGTCTAAAATATAGGATGGAAGTTTATTAGACAAAGCTTTGTATATCCATAGTGCAGCATTTCTGTTCCTTCTGAGGTGTAGGGATGTCCAACCAACTGCAGCATCGAGAGAGCAATGATGAGTATTGAATGGAAGATCTGTAATAAACCGTAGTGCTCTGTGATACAAGGTATCCGATTGGCTTAAATAGGAAATAGGACAGTGACCATAAAGGAAGTCTGCATAATCGATAAGTGAGATAAATGAGGCCTGGATTAGTCTCAGCCTTGAGTCTCTGGTTAGAAAATGTTTAATTCTGAAGAATAGGCCAAGCCTCTGGCAAAGTTTTTTCAGAAGTTCTTCAATATGATGAGTGTAGTCAAGCCTGCTATCAATCCACACCCCTAAATATTTGAATTTATCTACATAGTCCAGGCTTTCTCCAAGGATGGTGGATAATTGGGAAGACTGCTTGGTGAGGAGGTGTTAGTATAGTTATTAGTGGAGAAGAACATAGCTTTATCTTCTTTGCATTTAAGAGGAGTTTTTCAAGTAATTGTGTTGCAAAAGGGAGAATTCTGTTTGTAAAATTTCACAGGCCACTGCAGGCGATGGGTTACTGACATATAAAACAGTGTCATCTGCAAAGAGGTGAACATTGGCTTTGGTGAGATAAGAGTCAATGTTGTTAATGTAAATAGCAAAAAGGATAGGGCCCAGGATAGATCCTTGAGGAACTCCTCTTAGAAGTGGTTTTAATGAGGATAAGTCACCTTCAGCTTTCACCTGCTACATTCTATCAGTGAGGTAACATCTGAACCACTTAAGAGAGGGTGGGTCTAAGCCTATGGAGTGCAGTGAAGAGAGTAGCAGCTCATGATCCATGGTGTCAAATTATTTGCTTAGATCAAGGAATACAGCACAGACACTACTCTTTTTGTCTAGCTCAGTTTGCAGTCATTTGTGACTTTGGCCAGTGCAGAGATGGTGCTGTGCCTGGCCCTAAATCCAGACTGAGCAGGATTTAAGAGATTATTAACTTCAAGGTAGTCTCTTAATTGGATGCTGACTACTTTCTCTAGCATCTTGGAAAGCACTGGAAGAATGGATATGGGCCTGTAGTTGTTGAGGTCCATGGGGTCCTCTGATTTTAGGAGGGAAAACACTTGGGCTGTTTTCCACATCGAAGGAATAGAGCCAGAGGTTAATGATAGATTAAAAAGATGTGTTAAGGGAACTGCAAGCACATGAATTGCAATTTTTAGAAAATAGGGGTCAAGAGAGTCTGCACCTGCACTTTTTTTAGTGTCCAATTGCAGCATTAGGTCCTCTACTTGCTTCAGTAAAACCGGTTTGAAGGAGAAGGAAGAATCAGCCCTCTGAACCTCAGTAGACTGGGAGTTTAGTTGTGCCCACAGTAGATTAGCTGGAGAGGTGTCAAAAGCAAGGCCAGCCGTAGTGAAATGATTATTGAATGCATCCAGTACTTCCGGTTTATCAGAGATAGCAACCTTATTAAGGTGCACTTGAGATGGCAGAGAGGTGCTAGAGTCCTGCCCTAAGATCCCCTTGATGGTGCCCCAGAATCTAGCAGGATTGTGGTAAGAGGCGTCAAGTTCAGCCATATAGAAAGCAGCATTAGCATCCCTTACTTTTTTGGTGCAGCTATTTCTGGCTTTCCTGAACAGCATCCAGTCATTTGGTTCCTTAGTCTTCCTTGCTAGTTTCCATAGCTTATCTCTCTCCAACAGTGCAGATTTAAGGTCGGCTGAGAACCAGCGGCAAGATTTGCTTTTTGTTCTAACACTAGTGATTGGTGCATGAGTGTTAAGGGCACCTATGATTATGCTATTTAACACCTGATGTGCTTTTTCCACAGAATGCGGAAGGTAGAACTCCTGCCAGCATGTAGAGTGGCTTAGGTCATAGAGATATCCATCAATATTAAGATTTTTCTTAGATCTTCTCAGAAGGAATTTTGCTGGGATAGCTGGTTTGCCGGATGATCTTATTCCTGCAATGAGACAGTGGTCACTTATGTCACTGAACAGCACTCCAGCGTGTGAGAATAGGTGGGGTTTGTTTACCAGCATGATGTCAAGTAGGGTGCTACTACTGCTATTCTTTAAATTGATTCTTGTTGGTTCATTTATCAGTTGTGTAAGCCCATGTGTATCACAGAATGATACTAGAGGTGCAGCTGTCTTGGAGAGCCAGTTTAGGTTTAGATCACCTAGGATTATGATTTCTTCAGGGTACATTTTCATTTGGTTCCCCAGGTGGGTTAAGAGCTTATGGTCAGCAGAGGGGGGCCTACAGCAGCCAACTAGTTGAAAAGCTGCCATGTTGGGGAGAGTTATTTTAAGGGATATACATTCGAATTCTTTGGGCAATGATGTTGCACTAAGGCAAGATGCAGATATATTTGACTTTACATAAATAGCTACTCCACCACCCCTTGTCAGGCGATCTGCTCTGAATATTTGGGTAGATTTACCTCCCTGTCTGTTATTGCAGGTTTGAGCCATGTCTTGGATAGTACAAGAAAGTCTGGCAAAGTATGGGCAACCCAGGCTTGTATTAATGAAAGCTTTTTCAGGAGGCTGCATGCATTGACATGAAGGAAGCTTAGTCCTTTGATGGAGGCTAGATCTGCTGGGGAGGTGATGCCTTCTGGAGGGCCTAGATTGATTTCAACATTACCAATACAGATCAGCAGAAGGAATAAGAGTTTCGTAAGGGCTTCGAAAGACAGGAAGATGGGACTGTCTTTGGGCCATCTCTTCTTGCTCGGTGGCTACTGCTTTGAGGTGATCCACTTGGGATTGCGACTTGGTATCCTGTCACAGAGTGCTAATTTGGTGGGCAGGTGTAAGGGGGAACTGTAGACCCAACAATGGAGCATCGAGCGTAAAAAGTACATGACAGGTTGCGTCCCTTTTTGGGGGTTACCCCACTGAGTATGATGTAACATCGGTAGGGCATATATGAGGATCTAGTCAACATCCACTGGAGGTGTAACAGAGAGGCTAGGCTGGTGGGCCACATTATTCAGTGTGGTATGGATTGGGATGACTTCATCCTCAATGAACACCACAATTGAAAGAGAGAGAAAGAAACAGTAAGATGAGTCTCCCCATTTTGAATGCGGCAATTAGTGGTTATCTACAATGAGAACAGGGGAAGGACTGCTGAGCAGGTGGCGCCGCAGGCCACTGACAGATTATTGGTTAGAATATTGCTGTGGGGAGGTAAGAATTTCAGCGGAAAGATGCCTATAAAGGTAACACACGGGGAGGGCGGGTGGGAAAAATTTTGTGACTTTCCTGCACTTCTGGCTGTCTCTCCCGCCTCCTGGTCCCCTAGGGTCGGCCTTGCAGTCGCCGACCACGCTGATGGAGCGAGCCTCGCGCTCACTGGGTGCTTGAGGGCAGGGATGGCTTGACTGGAGGGAGACACAGGAAAGCACAGTCAAATAAAGAAAATAGCAGAAATCAAGTGATTCTGTGAGCAGTGTGAATTAATTTACACAACAAAAGACTGGGGGGGGGGTTCGGCACCTTAGCATCTGGCCCACTAGAAATCCCATCAAAAGGCTGTAAATCACATTTCACTTTAAAAATTAACAGAATCCTTAGTTATTTTAACAAAACAGGAGAACAGCTCTCTTTAGGCAGTTTAGACCAGAAAAAACACACAATCCCCGACCAGCTTCAGTAGTGTAAAGTTAATACAGAAGTCTATGGAGCAGGAGGACCAATCGGCTGCAAGGCTCAATCAGCGCTCACCTCCTGATTGGCCGTGGCTTTCCTGTACCTTCCTGGCTGTATCTCCCAGCCTCCTGGTCCCCTAGGTCAGCCTTGCGGTCGCGGACTGCCCGCTGGCGGAGCATAGCCCCGGTGCTCACTGGGTGCTTGAGGACAGGGAAGGCTTGACTTCCTGGCTGTCTCTCCCGGCCTCCTGGTCCCCTAGGTCAGCCTTGTGGTCGCCGACCGCCCACTGGCGGAGCATAGCCCTGGCGCTCACTGGGTGCTTGAGGGCAGGGAAGGCTTGACTTGATAGTTAAAGAGCATCTCTGTACTATAATAAAAAACTTAAAAACACTAGATTTATACCAATTGTGTTTTAACTTCATTTTCTAGTTATTTTTCCCCTATGCCATTGGTCTACTAAATATTGTAGGTAATGCAGCACTATTTTCATTTAGTTTTTCAAAATGTATCTTACTCTCTCCTGCTAACCACGCCGTTGCTGTTTGCGATATCACAGTCTGTCATGGTGAGCACTAAAAACTCAAGGCACTGTGAGGTTAACAGGGGAGAGAAAAATGTTTTCTATACAGACTTTTCAGATGGACTGTCAAGATGTACTGTAAATTTTGGAAAGGAATATTGACAATTAAAAAAGTATATTTTCTACTAAACTGTAAACAGCTGGATCTTATGATAAATCATGTACTGAAGTGCAGAGTTGCTCTTTAACTCAAGGTAAGACCAACAGAGATATGGTGATAGAGGATAAAATAAAACAAAACAAATAGAAAGCAGCAACCTCCTGCAGTAATCTTTGTTACCTCCCTGTAACCTCCAGTCATGTTCTCTGACCCAGTCAGTTGATCAAACCATCCCATCCCAAAAACTTAATATCCTTACTTTGCCCACACTCCATTCATGTCAGAGAGACTGACTGTAAGCTGCCTTTCCAGAGCACTGGCCTATCTATCCCAGTGCAGAGCAGACCTCAACCAGATGATCAAGCACTCCCCCATTTTCAACACTGAGAACACAAAATCCTCTCCCTCATATCCCTAGCTACACCAACTGCACATCTGGCACTCACTGCAGCCTCCCCTTCGCCTACCTTCCTGCAACCTTTACAACTCCCATACATCTGATGACCTGTTTAGGTAACTATTTGGGTTGCTACAGGAGTTGGAAGGCAAATCCTCCCTTCCCATGCTGCCAATAATTGGAGACTCAGGCTTGCTCTCAAATTCAGTTTGACCTCATGGTGCAGTGCCTCTGGGCTATCGAGGCAGCTTGTAATTAAACCATTTAAATATTTTCAATTTGTCTTTAAAAGAATTAAAGTAACGAGCAATAACAGACCAATCTACATACCTGTAAGTATGGTTCTATTGTTGTCAATCCTTTCACATTCACACTGTGGCAATGGGAGGTTGAGCCTTTGGGTGTGCCACCCACTGGTGCAGCAGTTGAAATGGGAAAGTAAAGGAGCCTGAAATTATTAAAAAAAGGGCTTTTAAGGGTAGATATGAAAGAAGCCAGATCCTGCATGGAAGGTGTATACCATCAGGTGGCTACAGGACTTAGGGTGAAGGAATGTAGGTGAGGTACTATGGGAGACTGCGATCTGGGTGACTGGGACTTCAATACAATGGCAACTGTGGGTGAACAGTAAAGTGGAGCTCCAACTGAGGTCCATCCCCTTAAGTGCAGGCTGTGGATGTTTATATTTATTTGAGGGGGGTGTGTGGAGATGAAGCCCCCTGCAATGGGACCAACAAGCAGTTCGACCAGCAAGGTGCAGAATGCAACTGTGGGCACACATCTTGCCATTGCCTGTTTTTCTGTGCAATAATCATCTTTGTCCAATTTGTTTTCACTCTATTGTGAGTATCCCTATGTGAGGGACAACAGCTCAGCACTATGGCATGCAGCACCTCACTCCCTCAATCCTGCTTTAAGCAGAGACCATGTGACAGACTGAGGGCATGGTGGTCACTGTTTCCCAGTTTTCAGCAGTTCAGTGCTGGTTCATGGTATCCCACCTACCTCCAAACACGTGGCTGTGGTTTAACCAAATGCTTAGGTCTCAACCTCTCTGACACTGTGGGCTACACAGAAGTGATGGAGAGGCCCCACTTCAATGTTTTATTGTCCTGATCAGTCACCACCACCACCACCACCCAGAAAAATACAGACACTTGATCAGCTAGTCACTACATCAGTGCATGAATGCATCATGAAATATCAGTATCTCTGATGGTGACTGCAGTTGCCAAGGGAGGGGAAGGCTAAAAATGCAGAAACATCAGACATCACCAGCAGCACAGTACAAGGCAACTGGGAGGGTTGGCAAGCCCCTGTGGATTCTCAGGACTCTGTGTTTGGGCCTAAGAAAAAGTAAATACCCAAAAAAGTTCCCCGGGTAGCCTAAGGCAAGTTCTTAAGTCATTCACCCTCTTCCCAATGCAATCATTTCTCACCATCCACTACAATCTTATTCTGTTGCTGTTGTTGTTAAATAGGTTTGGTTCCCTGGCACTGCATGCCAGAAGTCAAGGATACCTTTAAACCCACCTAAGCCCCCATAGTTGTGTGACCAATATGTCAATGGTGGGTCCCCTTCCCTCCTGACTTCTGATCTATAATTTTAGGGAGAGAGCAATAGTATGTAAATCCTTGCTACCTTAAGTCTTTACCCTCCCACAGTGCACCTGTTCCATTAAAGTTCAAAGACCCTGTGCACAGTGATGTGTGCATGTGTGGTAACCTGCCTTGAATTAAAGTATTCTGATTGTTGTAACTTGGCATTTTCTGTAGGTTAGTACATCATGCTGTTCTGCACATCTATTCTTCCTTTCTTCTGTGTACAGCTATCTCTCTTGTGGTCACCTGCTCCATTAATGCATAGTAGTAGTAACATGGAGCACCTGACAGGGGAGAGCAGAGCAGAGCAGTCTGCACACTGATGATGCTGTGAGGAAGACTACACCCCCTTCCAGATTCTGCACATGCTTCTGCTACAATATAGCTTCTAGTACCTTAAAGAAGTTAGCAAGCTGTGAGACACAGCATTGAAGTTAGCCAGAAGGTGATGTTCCTAAATGTGAACCAGGGGAGCACCACTGAAATATAACTGGGGTACTGAAGAGTCAGGGTTACTTGGAGACACTTTCTTTTTTAAAAACAGCTTTTTTCCCCCATCTGGTGTTGCACGCCTAGTCCTCTGGCTTCAGAGGTAACCCCAATGGTGGACCTGACCCTGTCTGCTAATAGCACCACCTGTCGCTTCACAGTGGTTGCATAAATCCTGTTGTGGGTGCAATGGGGGGGAGCACTGATGAATGTGCATTCAAAACTCAGCTACTGAAGCTTACCTAATTGAGTGCCTAGGTGCTAGGCTACTTTTATGCACTCAAAGGGACAGCAATCTCAGCTTCACCACGCAATGTGCCCAATGTAAAATATTAAGTCTTAGACATCACAAGTCTGTGTGCAAAATTAACTTTATTAGAAGCAAAACAATTTACAACCACCCGCAGCTAAGGACCTGGTAAGACATTTCAACCAGTTGTACAGAACGACTGCATCATCAGGAGGGTGATGAGGCAGTAGTCCTGCAAAACCAGCAGAAGTGACGTGTCTTACCTGAGTTATGGGCAGTTGTGAATTGTTCTGCACCATATAAAGCAGATTTTGCACACAGAGTGGTGGTACTTTTCTACACTGCTGATCACCAGGGGTGCATCTAGAATTTTTTCAAGGGGGCAACTCATTCCCAAAAAGTAAAACATAACCATTTAAAGCTAAGATTAGATTTAAACAGATTTCTGCTGGACCACTGAGGTTGTGGGTGCTACCTGGATACATAGCTAGATCCATTAGTACTGACCACCCCTATGTATTTGCTTTACAGTACCCATACCTCATTTTGCAGCCTGTTCCCTCAAGGTCTGTCCCAGCCTACAGATCACTGCTGGAACCCTCAGTCTTTTTTCCTTTTAATCCCACAACACATCATCTCCCCTCTGCATTTCCTGAAATGTTCATCATCCCTGAATCACCATCACCACCCCCAGCACTGCCCTACTACTATTTAAGCAATTATTGCTGCAAACTGCTCTGAAAGGTATTTGTTTCATGCAGTTCTCTACTATGAAAAGTTTTGAGAAAGCAGAAGATTACATTATTAAACTTTTGAAAGACAAACTTGTTTTGAATAATAAAAGGAAACTATGTCAATATGTATAAACATTAATCTGAATTTACCTGGAGCTGTGTAAACACATTATGAGCAGTTTAGCAGTTTATTTCTCAGTCTGCAGCATTTCACTTGTAATTCAACACTTCATGATGACCACCAGAAATTGATCAACATCTGCCTTTGTCTTAGAGTCCCCCTGGGTCCTAGTGCCAGTCAAATAATCAACTGACAGCAGATTAATCTTTGATACTGGTGATCGTGTCCTGTGTTTTTAAAAACTCTACAGAACTATTTCTTTAGTGCCTCTGCAAGCAGGGGGTGGAGAGGGGTTGTGAGGTCTGGCGGAGGGGAAGGCAGTGGAAAACTAATGCTATGCCAATGACTAATCACTGTGTAGGTACACACAATAGCTGTCCTGCTGCAAGCCCCTTTTCAAATCTACTTCATAGCAAAAAGACAGCATGGCTTTGCCATAGGGTTGCCACCTTTGGACGAGGCAAAAACCGGATCCTAAGCTCCGCCTATAGCTCCACCCCTTTTCATGACTCATCATGCACTGTTCCTCCAATAAAAGACAACACTTAAAGCAGCAGTTAAATAAAAATGTTAATATTATGTACTGTGCCTGTTAAAATTACTTTCCTAGGTTCTTCCTAATTATTTATTTACTTATGTATTTATTTATTGACATTGGTTAACCAGATAAACATACAGAGATAAAATAAATCTCATTTATAGATATGATCTGAGGGGAGGCAAGGAGAATACTGTAAATAGCATACAACAGTGTACATACTTTATATCTTTTTCTGTCTCCATTTCCTGTTTTTGTCCACAGTACTATTTCAAAACCAAAGAAGTGACTATACTTTTTCTTGAGGAAAAAAATAATTTAAAACGTTTAAGAATGCGTAAATTCTGTTAGAGACATACCTCTCAACTGTACCACATTAAGAGGAACGTTCCTCATTTTACTTCACAAAAGCTCCCTGTTCCACATTGTGAGGACTTGTTCCACAACATTTTAAAGCAAAAATCCATAGTAAATGATGCAAAAAATATATATCATTCAATTAATAACAGACTTTCTGAACATAAATGCAAACATTTTAACAGTGTTCTGAGCTCCTTATGTAAAGATTTGATTAAGTGTTCCACATTTTGCTCATTTGTTCCACATTTTGAGAGGCAATGTTCCACATTTGGGGAACAAAAGGTTGAGAGGTATGGTTAGAGATGAAAATGTTTACCAGCAAATGAAAGTGGAGGACAACTGGCTCTGTTACTGTTACTGTTACTGTTACTGTTACAAAGGTGAGGGCAGCTGTGCTGCTATTCCACTTTAAGATGCAGTGGAAAGATTAGGGTTAGTAAGTGCTAATGGTGTTAATGGCCATACTTTACACCTCCCAGGTGACTGCATTCACAAACAAAAGGCTACACTAACAATAGAACTTGTTTGTAACCTGGGCATGTAGCTGAAACAATGAGTAATATGACAACATTTATTTCAAAAGTATGAGCACTCAAAATGGCTCAAAAAACTGACCAGCATGGAGCAAAACCGGATTACCTGATAAGGACCCTGAAAAACTGATCACCAGGTGGCAACCCTATTGCCATACAGCCTTAATGAAGTTCTCCAGATTCCTAACAGACTTCCTAAAATTGGAGTTTTCTTAGAATTACACTGCTACAGCAGTTTGGTTTTCTTGTCTTTTTGATCTACACTATTTTGGCTGAAACCAGTTGATTAATTCATAAAACTCCTCATTAAGCACACTCATGTCAGCTCAAATTACAGTCAGTATGATGAACTCAGTGTAATAACAGCTGTGTTTTATCAGTTCAGGAGGGAACTCTACAAGAGTTAATATGTGTGTGCATGCGTCTGCCACTGTGTTAAGCCTTTTCTGGTACATTAACCTTTTACTAGTCAGCTTGCAAATGGCTATAATGCTGTATGTTAGCAGTGCACAGTTCAAAACACAAAGCAGTGTGTGTGTGTGTGTGTGTGTGTCACTTTGTCCCTATCTAGTATGAGACCCCATGCCTAAACTGAACTCTGGACCCCCCCTTTCCTCCAGGATACCCTTGTGTCTCTCCCGCTCCTTAAAATCTGTGACTGTTTTAGCCCCAACCACCCCCTCTGGTAGGCTATTCCAGGTGTTCAAAACCCTTTCCATTAAAAAAATATTTTCTCACATTTCCCCTGAGCCTTCTGCCCTCTGCCTTAATTTTGTGCCCCCTTGACTTGGTGCATTTCTTACTCTGGAAAATGTTTCCTTCTTGTACTCTGTTTATACCAGTAATGTATTTGTATGTTTCAATCACCCCCCCCCCTGAAAATACATATTGAACTCCTTTTGTGTTTCCTCATAGGTCTTATTCTGCAGTCCCTGCATCATTTTAATTGTCTTCCACAGCACCACCTCCACCCTGTCTGTTCTTTCTCAGATGTGCCTCCAGAACTGGACACAGTATTCCAGGTGCTGTCTCATGAGTGTCTTATTCAGGGGCAAGATGTCCTTCCTTCTTCTACTCATGATACCCCTCTCTATGCATCCAAGCCTCTGGCTAGCCTTTCCAGCTGCCTTATTGCACTGCCTAGTTTCTCTTTGATCCACTGAGATGATAACTCCCAGGTCCCCTTCCTGCTTTGTAAATGTCAGTACCTCCCAAACTAGTTCATACTGTGCTTCTGGGTTCTTGTGCCCTATGTGCATGATCCTGCTCTTCTTTGCACGGAATCCCAGCTGCCATTCTTTGGATCATTTATTCAGTTCTTTAACATCTTTCTCATTCTGTCAACACCCCAAGAGATGTCCACCCTATTGCATAGCTTTGTATCATCTGCAAAGAGGCATACCTTCCCCTCCAGTCCCTCTGAAATGCCCCAATAAAGACATTGAAGAGGACTGACAAACACCGATCCCTGCAGCACCCTGCTGTTCACTTCTCCCTCTCCAGACTGTTTACCACAACCCTCTGACCCCTGCCATTAAGCCAGTTCTCCACCCACAGAACTATTTTAGAATCCACCTCAAGGCTAAGCAATTTGTTAATCAGCCTTCTATGGGGTATGGTGTTGAAGGCCTTTCTGAAGTCCAGATAGGCCACATCCACCACACCTCTCTGGTCCTCTACCTTAGTTACCCAGTCATGCCATAGATTAGTACAATGAGTTAATGCAAAACATAGTGCTTATCCTAAATACAGTAAAAGTTAGGGTTAGATGTATAAGTAAATAAATACCATATAAGGCAGTGTATGTGTGATATTGTGTTTGTGGCAATGCTCTGTGTGTGTACATAAAGTGCACTGCTGTGTCATACTGAATATATATATATATATATATATATATAGCATATACAGTATGTGTATATATATTACTGTGCGTGTGTGTGTGGGTGTGTGTGTGTGTGTGTGTGTGTGCTGCGTGTCACAACAATTAGAAAGTGCAGCTAGGTGGCTCAGTGGTTAGTGCAGAAATTGCTAATCTACATTTCCCTGCTATCTAGATCAGTTTCAGCCTTATGCATGCAACTGCTGATTTAAATGAGGTGTTTAATGGCAAACCCTACCATATGATGTCCCTCTGAGCCAGAAAAGAAGAAAAAGGTCCATCAATGTCTTTTATTTTCATTTGTAAAAATGTGTGTAGACAGTGCACTGCTATGTTGTACTGGAATATTTG
Organism: Neoceratodus forsteri; assembly: GCA_016271365.2. Taxonomy (NCBI): domain Eukaryota; kingdom Metazoa; phylum Chordata; order Ceratodontiformes; family Ceratodontidae; genus Neoceratodus; species Neoceratodus forsteri. The sequence continues at coordinate 707,279,734 of CM028138.1, read as the reverse complement.
CATATATGTGTATATGTATTATTTTGTGTGTGTGTGTGTGTGTGTGTGTGTGTGTGTGTGTGTGTATTACAACAATTAGAAAGTGCAGTTAGGTGGCTTAGTAGTTAATGCAAAAATTGCTAGTCCACATTACCCCATTATCTAGATCAGTTTCAGCCTTATGCACATGATTGCTGATTTAAATGAGGTGTCTAGTGGCAATCCCCCACCCTCTGATTTCTATCAGAGCCTGAAAAGGAGAACACAGTTACTCGATGTCTTTTTTACGTTCGCTTGACCGCATGCACAAGAAACATCTTGGGAGAATGGGACACTTTGGAGGTGTGCCTATCCTAAGCAATCCCCTGCTCCATTGAGCAGGCATGGCAGTCCTGCACCAATCCGCACCAGTGCTGTGTATGACAGCGGTGGTCTTCTCTTCAAAGAAAACCACTGCTGTGTGCTTGCACCGCATCATGCCCTCCCCTCCAAATGTTTGCTGCCATGCTGGGAGCCCACCCCAGCATGGCAAACGTCCCACATCATCTGTCGACAGGGGTGCCCAATCCCCCGTCGGCTCCACAGCCCCCCTAGCCATCCTTCTGCCACGCTGGGAGTCCACCCCTGCATGGCAAACATCACGCGTCATCTGCTGACGGGGGTGCCCAATCCCCTGTCAGCTCCATGGCCCCCCCAGCCATCCTTCTGCCATGCTGGGAGCCCAACCCAGCATGGCAAACGCCCCACGCCGTCCTTTTTTTTCACTTGCAAAATAAAAATGGTCCCACGGCACGCCTCCCAGCCCCCTCCCACAACCCGCACCCACCACTGTGCACCCTGCCTCCCACATCCCCTCACTCCCATACTTACCTCCGGAGCTCGGTGCGATGATCTTCGGTGGTCCGGGGAACACGCCTGCACTCTTCAAATCAAACGCGAACTGAGGAAATGCCAGTAAGCTGTATAATGGGCTAGATAGGGGTTTCAACTTTATTGCATATCTCAGGCATTTTTTAATTTTGTATTAAATTTTCACATGGTTTTGGGACCCTTCTCATGAATGATGTCACTGTCATGGGTTGTCGGCGGGTGATTTCGCAGTCACTGCATGAAATCACCCTTCAGGCCCTAATAATGCCATGACAGTGACATCATTCATGAGAAGGCATCCCAAAAACCCCATGTTGAAAATTTGGTGCCAAAATTCCTAAAAATGACTGTTTTACAAGCATGCATTGTGCAGTTCTTACGCAGGCTCGTAAGTTCGCAAATTTTCAATATTTTCACTCCAGATTTTCAACATTGCCATTTTACCACACCTCCTTATGAGCAGTACAGCTGTCATTTTTCACATCCTGCCCAAAATGTGTTTACTCCCATGTAGCGCACAATGGCGCAGTTGGTGTGCGAAATCAATGTATGGGGCACATTAAGAAAATCACAGTGACACTGTTCATTAGCAGAGGTCTTAAAATGGCTATGTTGAAATTTTGATGAAAAATTCCTAAAATGACTGTTTTAATAGTGTCGTTGCACAGTTTCTACCACACGTCAGACGTTTACGAATTTTCAATATTTTCACTCCAGATTTTCAACATTGCCATTTTACCACACCTCCTTATGAGCAGTACAGCTATCATTTTTCACATCTTGCCCAAAATGTGTTTCCGCTCATGTAGCGCACAATGGCGCAGTCGGTGTGTGAACTCAATGTATGGGACACATTAAGAAAATCACAGTGACACTGTTCATTAGCAGATGTCTTAAAATGACTATGTTGAAAATTTGGTGACAAAATTCCTAAAAATGACTGTTTTACTAGCGTGCGTTGAGCAGTTCCTACGCACGCTCGTAAGTTTGTGAATTTTCAATATTTTCACTCCAGATTTTCAACATTACTATTTTACCACACCTCCTTATGAGCAGTATAGCTGTCATTTTTCACATCCTGCCCAAAATGTGTTTCTGACCATGTAGAGCACAATGGCGCAGCGGTGTGCGAAATCAATGTGTGGACAAATTAAGAAAATCACAATGACACTGTTCATTAGCAGAGGTCTTAAAATGACTATGTTGAAAATTTGGTGACAAAATTCCTAAAATGACTGTTTTACAAGTGAGTAAATGCTATAGTTCCTATGCATGCTCGAGGTTTGCGACTTCAATATTTTCACTCCAGATTTTCAACATTGCCATTTTACCACACCTCCTTATGAGCAGTAGAGCTGTCATTTTCACATCCTGCCCAAAACATGTTTCCTTCCATGTAGCGATACAATGGAAATAGTGTGCAAACTCAATGTATGGGACACATTAAGAAAATCACAGTGACACTGTTATGAGCAGAGGTCTTAAAATGGCTATGTTGAAAATTTGGTGAAAAATTTCTAAAAGTGACTGTTTTATGAGTTCGTTGCGCACTTCCTATGCACGCTCGTAAGTTCGCGAATTTTCAATATTTGCACTCCAATGAGTTCCAAATACCTAAGCAGCACATAGAAGCAAACAACATTCAGCATTGACAAATGCTTGTACTTCTTTGTCACTGATTTTTTTAAGCCATGTCCAAGTGCCAAATACCACTGCAAATACCTGCTAGCGAACGTTCGGCATTGACAAATGCTTGTCTAATCTGTAAGAAAAGGTCCATCACTGATGCAAGCCAGCACCGACAGCTGACCTCCTACTGAGCACCCACCACACTATATCTCCCACACCCTTCCACATACACACTCACTCACTCACCTGACCAAATCTCAATGTGAAGACCCACTGTCCAATGGAAGACACACCTTGCTGCTGGAACCAGCGACTGCTATATGAGAAATACGGTAAGTGCAGTTGAAAACCAATTGAAATACATTGCACCACACTCACCTTATTTCTCATATAGCAATCGCTGATTCCAGCAGCAAGATGTGTCTTCAATGGGAGAGAGGATTTTCACACTAGGACCTGTTCAGGCAAGTGAGGGTGTGTGGTGAGGTCTGGGGATGCATTTTGGTGGGTGCTCGGTGGGCAGTCAGGTGAGATTGTAGAATCACATCATGACCCAGTCTGCCTTATCAGCCCATATCTAGTGTGAGGCCCCATTCCCAAATTGAACTCTGGAACCCCCCCTTTGCCTCCAGGATACCCTTGTGTCTATCTCACTCCTTTTTATGTTGATTGCGCGCATGAGCAAGAAACATATTGCGGCAACTTTCTCCACAAGCAGGTTGTGGAGGCATGGCACTGTTGTGGCCAATGCCCCCACAGCCTTTAAAGGCTTGTCCAGCATCCCCCAATGCTGTGGCATGCTGCTGCTGACACTAGTTCAGCCAGCGTGCCACCAACTTGTAAAAAATCAGCCGCTGCAATCAGGGGCTGCCTCATCATTGCAGTGTAAGCCATTCGCTGCAATGAGGGAGCAATCCGTCATTGCAGGGTGGGATCTTCACAAACAATATTAACTCCCCACCATGTTTATTTGCTGACGGGGGCCCCAATCCCCATCGGGCTTCAGTGCCCTCATGTTTATAAGCTGGTTGACGGGGGAGCCCACTCCCTGCTGGCATTATGTAACCCCTCTTATATTATCTGCCAATGGGTGCCCAATCCTCTTCGGCATAATGTCACCCCGACCCTTTGTGTTTTATGTCGAGGGGAGGTGTCCAATTCTCCATCGGCTATAGCTTGTCCCCCCAAAAGGAAGACTCCGGTGGCATGCTGGGAGCCCACCCCAGTGTGCCACATGCCCCTGTAAAATAAAAATGGTCCCACAATGTCTTTTTTTTTACCACTGCTGTGTGCTTGCACCGCATCATGCCCTCCCCTCCAAATCTTAAAAAAGGAAACTGTCCCTCGGAGGTCTCCCTGCCCTCCCATAAACCCACGCTCACCCACTCACACCCTGCCTCCCCACACACCCCCACCCCATACTTACCTCCAGAGCTCAGCACGACGATCTTTGGTGGACCGGGAACACATCTGCACTCTTCAAAGCTGACCATGAACTGAGGAAATGCCAGTAAGCTGTATAACGGAATAAATGGGTTTTTCCAACTTTAATGCATATCTCAGTCATTTTTGATTTTGGCACCAAATTTTCAACATGGGGTTTTTGGGACCCCTCCTCATGAACTATGGAACTGTCATGGTGTTAATCGGCCCTGAAAGGTGATTTCACAGTCTCTGTGCAGAATCACCTTTTGGGGCCGATTAATGAAATGACAGTGCCAGCATTCATGAAGTGGGATCTCAAAAAGCTTATGTTGCAAATTTGGTGGGAAAAAAAAAAATGACTGTTTTACAAGTGTGCGTTGTGCTGTTGCTATGCACACTCGTAACTTCACAAATCTTTAATATTTTCATGCAAGATTTTCAACATTGGCATTTTTTCACACCTCCTTGTGAACAGTATAGCTGTCATTGTTCACATCCTGGCTGAAATGTGTTTTCACACTTCCGGCGCAGAATAGCGCGATCGCTGTGGAAAATTAGTGTTCGGGACAGATTAAGAAAATGACAGTGACACTGTTCATGAGTAGAGGTTCTAAAATGCCTATTTTGAAAATTTGGTGATGATACTCCATAAAATGACTGTGTTACAAGCGTGCACTGTGCAGTTTACACGCACGCTCGTAACTTCATGAATTTGTAATATTTTCACTCCAGATTTTCAACATTGCCATTTTCCCACACCTACTTATGAACAGTACAGCTGTCATTTTTGCCATCCTGGCTGAAATATGTTTTTGCACTTCCGGCGCAGAGCAGAATAGAGCAGTCGCTGTGGGAAATCACTGTTCAGGACAGATTAAGAAAATGACAGTGATACTGTTCATGAGCAGAGGTCCTAAAATGCCTATGTTGAACATTTGGTGATGATAGCCCATCAAATGACTGTGTTACAAATGTGCGTTGAGCACATTCCAGGCACCCTTGTAACTTCGCAGATTTGTAATACTGTCACGCCATATTTTCAACACTGGCATTTTTTCACACCTCCTTATGAGCAGTACAGCTGTCATTTTTTTTCACATCCTGACCAAAATGTGTTTTTACAGTTCTGGTGCAGAATAACGGGGTTGCTGTGGGAAATCAGTGTTCAGGACAGATTAAAAAAATGACAGTTTCACTATTCATGAGCAGAGGTCATAAAATTCGTATGTTGAAAATTTGGTGATGAAACTCCATAACATGACTGTGTTACAAGCGTGCGTTGAACTGTTTCCACACACCCTTGCAACTTCACAAATTTATAATATTTTCACTCCACATTTTCAACAGTGGCATTTTTTCACTGTGGTGTGAAAATATTATAAATCTGTGAAGTTACAAGGGTGTGGGGAAAATTCAACGATGCTTGTGTAACACAGTCATGGTATGGAACTGTTTCCACGCACACTTGTAACTTCACAAATTTATAATATTTTCACACCACATTGTCAACAGTGGCATTTTTTCACACCTCCTTATGAAGAGTACAGCTGTCATTTTTCACATCCTGGCTAAAATATGTTTTTGCACTCCTGCCGGAGAATAGCATGGTCGCCGTGGGAAATCAGTGTTTGGGACAGATTAAGATTGAGCGAGTGAGATGGGGGAGTGACCGAGCTCAACTGAGCTCTGTCGGGACTGCTGCAGATTTGTTTGTGGGCAGAAAAAAGCCTCAATGCAAAAGCCCAGTACAGAAGGGCAGCATGCAGCACTGGGAGAAACAGAACGAGAGAGAGAGTGAGTGAGGGAGAGGGAGTGAGCAAACTCACCAGAGCGCTGTCAGGACTGCTGTGGATTTCTCTGTGTGCAGAAAAAGGCATCAATGCAGGCAGGAGCCCAGTACAAAAGGCCAGCCTGCAGCGCTGGGAGAAAGAGTATGAGCGAGTGAGACAGGGGGAATGAGTGAGTTCAACAAAGTTCTATCAGGATTGCTGCGGATTTCTTTGTGGGCAGAAAAAGACGCCAATGCAGGCAGGAGCACCATACAAAAGGGCAGCCTGCAGCATCAGGAAAAACAGAATGAGTGCGTTAGAGAGGGAGACTGAGCGAACTCAACGGAGCTCTGTCAGGACAGTTGCGGATTTCTTTGTGGACAGACAAAGGTGCCAATGCAGCCAGGAGCCCCATACAAAAGCGCAGCCTGCAGCGCCAAGAAAAACAGAACGAGCGAGTGACAGAGCGGTAGTGAGCAAGCTCAACAGAGCTCTATTGTGACTGCTGTGGATTTCTCTGTGGACAGAAGAAGGCAGCAATGCAGGCAGGAGCCCAGTACGAAAGGCCAGCTTGTAGCGCAGGCAGAGACAGAATGAGTGAGTGAGAGAGGGGGAGTGAGCGAGCTCAATGGAGCTGTGTCAGGACTGCTTCAGATTTCTTTGTGGCCAGAAAAAGCCGACAATGCAGGCAGGAGCCCAGTACAAAAGGGCAGCCTGCAGTGGTGGGAGACACAGTACAAGTGAATGAGAAAGGGGGAGTGAGTGAGCTCAACGGAGCTCTGTTGGGACTGCTGCAGATTTGTTTGTGGGCAGAAAAGGGCAGCAATGCATGCAGGAGCCCAGTAGAAAAGGGCAGCCCACAGCGCCAACAGAAATGGAATGAGCGAGTGAGAGAAGGGGAGTGAGCGAACTCAACAGAACTTTGTCGGGACTGCTGTAGATTTACTTGTGGGCAGAAAAAGGCACCAACAGAGGCAGGACCCCAGTACAAAAGGGCAGCCTGCAGTGCCACAAGAAACAGAATGAGTGAGTGAGACAGGGGGACTGAGCAACCTCAACGGAGCTCTTTCAAGACAGCTGCGTATTTCTTTGTGGGCAGAAAAAGATGCCAACGCAGGCAGGAGGCCAGTACAAAAGGGCAGCCTGCAGCGCCGGGAGAAACACAATGAGTGAGTGAGACAGAGGGAGTGAGCGAGCTCAATGGAGCTCTATCGTGGCTGCTGCAGATTTCTTTGTTGGCAGAAAAAGGTGGCAATGCAGGCAGGAGCCCAGTACAAAAGGCCAGCCTGCAGTGCTGGCAGAAATGGAATGAGTGAGTGAGAGAGTGGGAGTGAGCAGGCTCAACAGACCTGTGTCAGGACAGCTGCAGATTACTTTGTGGGCAGAAAAAGCCACCAACAGAGGCAGGAGCCCAGAACAAAAGGGCAGCCTTCAGCGCCAGGAGAAACAGAATGAGCAAGTGAGAGAGAGGGAGTGAGCCACTTCAACGGAGCTCTGTCGGGACAGCTGCAGATTTCTCAGGGGGCACAAAAAGCTGCCAATGCAAACAGGAGCCCAGTACAAAACAGCATCCTGCAGCACCGGAAGAAACAGACTGAGCAAGTGACAGAGGGCCAGTGAGCGAGCTCAACAGATGAACTCAATCAACATTCGGTATTGACAAATGCTTGTTAAATTCTGTGACCATTTTAGCCCCTACCACACCCTCTGGTAGGCTATTCCAGGTGTCCACCACCCTCTCCATGAAAAAAATATTTTCTCATGTTTCCCCTGAGCCTCACCCCCAACTTCATTTTGTGCCCCCTTAATTTGTAGCATCTCTTATAGGAATATGCTTCCTTCTTGTATTCTGTTTATACATGGTATATTTGTATGTTTCAGTCATGCCCCCCCCCCCTTCCAGGGAACATAGAGGATAATGTATGGTTCCTCTATCATTAACCGGTCAGTTAACAGTCGAGAGGTTGCCAGGGCGACCATGTATACCTCGAGAGCGAAGCTAGAGAGGTTTACGTCGCCATGGCAACCTCAAGACGGTTAAAATTGACCGGTTGATGATAGAGGGACCATACATTATTTTTTATAGTGTATGGTCCTACCTCAAAAGGCTGCTTACTTTTTCTTTAGTAGTCACCACTGCGGCCGTTCAGTCCTTCCCTAACCGCTGCTGTTCATGGGTCGGTTCCCCGATGGAAAAAGCGTGCACATGCGCAGACCAATTGCTGTTGTTAACCTATCGATGTGACGTAGCATCGATAGGTTAACAACATATCTATGTCACATGGATAGGTTAACAACCTTAGGAAATAATGATTTCCCAAGGTTAACAGCGTTCCAACATACATTATACATATTTAACTCCTTTAGTCTTTCCTCATAGGTCTTATCATGCAGACCCTGCACCACCTCCAACCCTTCTATGTTCTTTCTCAGATAGGGCCTCCAGAACTGGACACAGTATTCCAGGTGCTGACTCATGAGTGTCTTATACAGGGGCAAATTACCTCCCTTTTTCTACTCGTGATACGCTTTCCTGTACATCCAAGCATCTGGCTAGCCTTATCAGCTGCCTTATCACACTGACTAGTTTCTCTTAGGTCCTATGAGTCGATAACTCCCAGGTCTCTTTCCTGCTTCGTGACTATCAGTACCTCCCCACCTAGCTCGTACTGTGCCCCTGGGTTCTTGTGCCCTATGTGCATGAGCCTGCACTTCTTTGCTTTAAAACCTTACTGCCATTCTTCAGACCATTTCTCCAGTTTTTTAAGGTCTTCCCTTATTCTTTCAACCCCCCAAGGGTCCACCCTATTGCATACCTTTGTATCAACTGCAAAGATGCATACCTTCCCCTCCAGTCCCTCTGCAATGTTCCAAATAAAGACATTGAAGAGGATTGGCCCCAACACCAACCACTGAGGCACCCTGCTCATCACCTCTCCCTCTCCAGAGTACTCCCTGTTTACCACAACCTTCTGACTCCACTATTCAGCCAGTTCTCCACCAACAGAACTATTTTAGGATCCACCCCAAAACTGCGCAGTTTGTTAATCAGCCTTCTATGGGGGGTGGTGTTGAAGGTATTTCTGAAATCCAGATAGGCCACATCCACCACACCTGCCCTGGTCCACAACCTTAGTTACTCAGTTATGCCGTAGATTAGTACAATGAATTTGTGCAAAATACAGTGCTTATCTTAAATACAGTAAACCTTAGAGTTAGAGGAATAAGAAAATAAATGCCATATAAGGCAGTGTATGTGTGTTAGTGTGCATGTGTGGCAATGCTCTGTGTGATTAGACAGTGCACTGCTATATTTTACTGGAATATGCATATATGTGTGTGTGTGTATGTGTGCGTGTGTGTGTGTGTGTGTGTGTCACAACAATTAGAAAGTACAGTTAGGTGGCTCAATGGTTAGTGCAAAAATTGCTAGTCTGCATTCCCCACTAACTAGATCTGTGTCAGCCTTATACATGTCATTGCTGATTTAAATGAAGTGTCTAGTGGAAACATCCCCACCCTACGATGTCTCTCAGAGCCAGAAAAGAAGAAAACAGTCTTTTTTAAATCTGTAAAAATATGTGTAGACAGTGCACTGCTATGTTACACTGGAATATATATGCCTATATGTCTACATGTATTAGTAAGTGTGTATATGTGTATCACAACAATTAGAAAGTGCAGTTACGTGGCTTAGTTAGTTAGTGCAAAAAATTGTTAGTTTACACATTTCTCACTGCCCACAGCACAATTATTTTGCAGCCGTACTGGCTATTGCTAGAGTTTGCTCTCAACTGATACTGCATTTTAACACCAGGTTCCAACTCTCATATTCAAGCCTTGGTTTTGCAGCATATCACATATATTTTGTGCAAAATCAAGCTGCGTAAAAACAATTAGTACAAAGTATTACAACAAGAGAACTACAGTTTCAACAACATGTGCAAAACAAAGTGCAAATTGGTACAGCAAGAGAACTATAGTTCCAACTAATCAACAGTAAATTGACAGTTTAGCACTAGACATTGATAGGCCATTTACAAGACCTTGTCTGCACCTTTCCGAGCAGAGCTCCCAATGTCTAAATGCAATGTGCATCCCACTGGATGCATGTGTCGTAACTCAAAGTGATCCCTGTTTTTGAGCAGGCACAGTGGTGTGGCCATTTCATCCTACCAAGTAAATAGTCCACTCCACTCACAGTAATACCAGTGGCCATTCACTCACACCATCCACAAGCCCCCTTCCTTCCAGGCCAAAAGGAAGTTTAGCCAAAATGCAAAAAGTGCAGAAGCAATGGTGCACACCACTGCTGTGTAAATGCATGGGACAGTGCCAACAGTAGTGCAGCCAAATGGTGCCGAGTGAAGCACAGAGTTCAGGTTAATGTAAACATGCCTATAGTGCTAGGAAGCAAGAGTATATGCAGGCTACAAAGGGCCATTTACCATTACACAGGCAGGGCTTCAGCAGTTTCATTGAACTGGAGCTAGGATGTGCTTCTTGAGGGATATCTTAAAGATGCAAGGGGATTGGCAAGCTTTGACAGGGGGAAGGGAGTTCCACAGAGATGAGGGTAAGGAAGTGAAGGATCTCTGCCATGTGTCCTTTTTCTTTTCAGGGATTAATAGAGGTTAACTGGTCATGGACCTTAGGTTTGCAGAGGAGTGCCCCCACACACACACACACACACACACACACACACACACACGAGGAAGAACTCATACGGGGTTCAAAGTGTCAGGGTTTATATTAGCAACTCCATTTTGAGACCTTAATGATTTAATAAAGCAACCTGCACTTTTGAAAACCTTCTGCCACTGGTTGCTTTGTTGCTTGAGCGACTACGTTTTACTTGTACCTTTGAATCTTTGGTTTGGTGCAGCAGCCCTGATTCCTGAGCACCCTGCATTTTTGATCTTTTTTTCTACAGGACGGCTGCCTGGTCAAGGGTTTACTTTACCATCTATTCTATTTTAACATCCAAATACAGTTACCCGAACTAGCAGGAGTAATTGGAACCAACTTTTCTAATCTTAATTGTTATTACTTAAACTGAGATAAATGCTGTTTTCTCCCTCTGAGTGCCTTTTTTGTTAAATGGGGATCAAAGTCCATTTCAGTGCTCTGTAACGTAAAGCAGGATTATGTCTATTTTTTTTAAATGCTTACAACTGTTTCAGTGGTCCTTACTTCCTATAGTATTGCCTCTTAGATGGCTTCTTATGTTCGTCATTCAGAACAACAAGTCCTTTGGTTGGTCTGTGCAACAAAGTATTCAGCAAGGCAATAAGGATGCTGAGCTGCATAGGGACAGGGTTTAACAGCTGAAGGAGAGAGGAGATATTGCCCTGATACTGGTCCCTGATTAAACCCCACCTGGAGTACTGTGCCCAGTTCTGCAGTCTGCATCTGAGTGAGGAAGGAAGGAAGGAAGGAAGGAAGGAAGGAAGGAAGGAAGGAAGGAAGGAAGGAAGGAAGGAAGGAAGGAAGGAAGGAAGGAAGGAAGGAAGAGGAAGGACAGGGACAGGCCAGAGGTAGTGCAATGCAGGGTCATCAAAATGATCCATGAGAAGCATGGCAGATCTATGAGGAAAGACTATCAGATCTGAACATGTATATGCTCATGGACAGTGGTGGGGGGGGGTGGTATATGATCAGAACCTACAAACGCCTAGCCAGCCCCATGGCATGGAGGACTGAGGCACTGAACGTCACATCCATCCTCAGATCCACACTGCCGACTGGACCACGTGGTGCACTTGGGTGAGAGTCATTGGTCATAGAACAGCCCTCCTCTCTTGGACCCTGCCAGAGGGGGAAATATGTGGGGGAACTTCAAGACTAGGTAGGTCCTGGGGGAGGTTATTGTCAGTACAGAGTGACGGAGACAGGGATGATTAGCCACCCCATCGACAAAGAGAGAGAAAAAGCTCTATGGAAAAAAAACTGCAGATTCCTGCAGGGAATAAACCAGGAAGGCAACAACGCTCCCTCCACCAGTAATGACAGTACAGTGATGCGAGGAGATAGGTGGAGATTGGTGGTGAGAGATGTAAGAGGGATACTTTGACACAGAGAAGGAGGTGGAGAATGGAATGAATTGCAAAGGGAGTTAGTGGCGGCAGGGTATATCATCAGCTTCAAGGAAGGCAGAGATTAATTCAAGGGACTGGTAGTCCCATGGCTAGGGGATGGGTCGGGTAGATTGTTGGCAGGGGGTAGGGAGGGGAGTAACATCGGGTAACTACCTTATCTGACCACAGGCCAATAGGAAGCAAGTAGGGATCTTGGGAAGACTGGATGGACCTTGTCTTTATCTGTCAAAATGTTTTCTGTTTCTATCAGGTGATGTAATTGTTGAACTGGTAAATGTATCTAAAGTATAACTGCCAATCAGAGTACCAATAAACAAATTATTTGATTTAAGGTGTTCACCCTACTTAGTAGGAAATGTGATTACAGGACTATATTCTTATTTATATTAACTTCACTCTATTTATCATTTAGAATAGAGTTGATCCTGATGAAGAAATCAAGTTAGGTTTGGAATTGGTGATTTTATACAGTATGGCTGGGATAGTTCAAAGGGGTTGCACCTGGCTCAACAGTGTTGCACCGGCGCAACCCCGCATTGTGCCCTGGCGGGATATTGAGAAGGCTGCCTGGCGCAGTGCAAATCCGGATGCACTAGGGTGCAATGCTAATGCATGCGGTGCAAATGCAGGGGGCCTGCCCATACATATGAGCCACATCCTGATATTCAGCCCGGGAGGTGCGGTGTGTATGCTGGCACAACCCTGCATTACGCCGCATGGGGCTCAAGCTGAGCCCCCAGAAAGAAGGCACAATGCCTGGCCATCTGCCAGATGGGGTTGCAGTATTGCAGGGCACAACACAGCAGCCCAGCTGTGGGTGGCCACCTGCCCACCCAGAACACTGTTGGCAAGAACACACACACCCTGGTGGTCAAGTGGACCCCCGCAGCCACGATCACTTCAATGTACACCAAATAAGCCCTGGTAGGCCAGTGCCCCCCCAACAAGTCCCTGAATCTCTGAATATTGTAAGGAAAGACCATCCCTGGAGGTCAAGTGGTCCCCCTCTCACCCGAGTCCCCGAGTAATGTATAATGAACATCCCTGGTGGTCTAATGGACCCCCCTGTACCCTAGCCATGATCACAGTAATCCTCCATAAAGAAAAGCCCTGGTGATCCAGTGGCACCCCCACCCTCCCACCCACTGAACCCCTTGCTCACCCGCTCCCTCCCCCATCATCGGCAGGCGGCTACAACCCACCCACATACCGCCCGGCTGCCCGCCGACTTGAAAGGTACAGAATGGTCTGTAAGCCCATTGGTCCCCAGTGTGGACCAATAGACTTGCAGTGCATACTGTACTAGACAGTCCCAATTATGTAAATGTGCCATGCGCAGTTTGAGCGCCGACCTTGCCATATTCAACAGTACTGTGCTATGGCGCATCACTGTTACATATCGCCTAGTCCTGGCCCCAGCACAGCCCAGTTGCACTGCACCCAGGCTTGTGCCACTGCCTGGCGCAGTCTGAATATCTGGGCCTTTGTGTCTCATGTAAAATAGGCAAGACCACTGGTTTTCGGATGTTACTGGAAAACCTGATAAAATTCCAAACTTTGGACTGCCTGATTACTGGGGGGAAACAAAGACTTTCACAGAATTTGGCACTTTAAACTGGATCAGTAAATCTACAACACTTGTATTTTACTTATTATTGCTTCCAGTACTATTTTCTATTTGCTTCATGTAATGCTCTGTATATTTAAACCTTCTTTTATTCTGATCATTTATACATATACTAAAAGGATGACAGTAGAATCCAAGTAAAATCCAGAAATTAGACTAATAATCAGCAGTGCAATTCCTGTAATTTCAAGTCTTTAAAATGGAAATTCATTATTTTAATCACCGTTAATCTGTGGCCTTGAAAACAGGCAATTTTATTTGAATAAATTACATTCCGCATATCAGCCTGGTGAGTGGATCCACTCTCCAAACTTCTTGCATTTGAGTATTGCACCTGTTTGGACTGGACTCCTCCTGATATTCTTTGTACTTTTAGGGTCCAAAATCCATACTTGACACCATGATTAAGTTTTCTAGATCCCCCCAACCACAGGAGATGATACCCCAAGGTTAAGGCAGCTAACGTTTCTGTGAATACTCCTCAGATGCTGTAAACAGTGGAAGATGCCCTAGGTGTCCATGTCCTGACAAAAGAATGTAATGTGCATCAGGTGGTGCTCAGTTTACGCCATTTGAAGTCACTGAAATATGGGGTGCAGTATTTTTCTTAAGAAGACTGGAAATTAAAATGTCTTGGAATGCTTTTGAAGGGTAATAAGCTGTCAAAATGTGCCCACACCTGGACGAAGCTGAGGAGTTACCTAAATATAGATTAATTCCTCCCAGAGGTCCTAAATTCGACTGAGATCCAGCAAATGGCACTCTCCAAGCCTGACAAGAGGTGAGGGAGATGGATGTGAGGAAAGAGCATGAAGAATTGTAAAAACTGTATACAGATGGGGATTTCCTCACTTTAGGAATGATTATACTGCTCCTTAAATGAACAAATTCCATTGGATTCGCTGTGTGATTACATGAATTGCTCAATGAAAGGATTTGTGAAGTAATACATTTGGATACTGCTTGACTCTATACCCTCAACTGGACATTTAACTTCTTTAGAGTCAGACTGCTGTTTAAGTTTCTCCCACAGTCCCCAGGGTGTGGTTCCACACAACAGACTGTCTTTTAAAACCTTAACTAGCCCCCCAAAGTGGAATCCCTAGCATTCATCTACTGGGGTGTAGCGTATCAGCTGCTAAGACCTACCTGAAAAGGTGACAACCCTGTTAACGCACCTGTACAGTACTGCATGACTATCATGCTGCCAGTCTACCGAGCTATACTGCTACTGGCATGCCTACATAACTTCGACACACCCTGCTTACTTACTTGCCTATTACTGAAAACCCTCACAGGAGAAGGCCAACAGTCAGAAAACCCAGTGGGAAAAAAACTGTAAAATTCCTTCCTAAGGTGATCACTCGTAGTGGAACAGCAGGTTCCATACCCCAGTTTCGCACCCCTGCTTTTCTCAGGGAAGGGAGCAGAAGGGTACCTGTAGAAGCTTGGGGCAAAGCAAGACAGGGATTCGTTGCAACCACTTAAATAAATCAAAACCTTCCTTGCAGTAGGTAACAGCTCCCATCCCTTGGGAACCCTACCCCTCTGCCTGCCATTGCCCTTAACGGGCAGAAACTTACCCCCCACCCCATCTGCCCAGGAGCCATCTACTGGCATGCCCACAGACAGACCATACCTGCAGCTAGTCATTGCAGGCTCTACCATGGTCTTTTAGGTCCCCCCAACTTCCTTTACCTGGACAAATGAGACAGACAATGTGCCTGGAGGAAATGCCCACAGCCATGTATTTATTAAGAGCCAGTTGGAATTAGTATTGTTAACTGATTATTTATGTTGAATGTATTATTACTTATTTTTTTTATTTATTTTTTGTTGACCGGGTAAATGCACTAGACAATTTCTTGCCTATTTAGTGAATGGGGGGAAATTTGGCCAGGGCACTGGGGAAATTCCCCTACTCTCCAGCAGGGGGAATCGCATTCGAGCTGAGGACAGCCAGTTCTGGTGAGACGCCACGGGGTGGCTGTGCAGGAGGCTGGAGAGTTGGTCTCCTTCCCTGCCTCTGGAGTGCTTGAGACTAATCACTTCTATGATGCCGTGGGGTATCTGGAATCAGAGAATCAACAAGCAGTACTGGATTCTGCAGAGGTGGAGGCGGAGCCTCCGTTACAAGTTTCTCAGAGTCAGGAGATTTTTGCTATGGCTGACAGGACAACGGAAAGCAAACTTAATGTTCTGTTACACCAGGAGCAGTTGGCATTCATGGCCAAGAAGGAGGCTTTAACCAGGCTTCTGCAGATGGCACGGCAAGGGTCTGCAACGACCAGGCTTGCTTCAGATTCTGAGAGTGGACCTACCAGGTGGAACCTGATACCTGAGGGTGAGGAGATTCCATGCAAGCACTCTGTTGCTCCTGGACCTTCTGTTGCAGTTGCACCTTCCGGTTCTCATCTAGAAGATGGTGCTCAGTTCTACTTCAGTTCGCATACTTGGAAGCCGGAATCCTTTGTTTTCAGAATGATTGCAAATGCAGGTGCCCTGTACAGAATGGCAACTATTGTTGAGGATCAGACAGGCCAATGTTGGGGTCTTCCTAAATGAGCTGTTGCTCCTACTCAATCTACGTCCCTTGACATTACCGATTCTTCTGTGGATGCAAGATTGATGGCTGCTGGTTGGGCATATGACACGACTATGGGGAAGTGGATATCAGGTATATCGCCTTTCGTTATGCTTGGCTCTGTTGCCTGACTTTACCTTCTGAACTATGTTTAACTCAGCATCCTGTACTGTCCTTTTTGGAACTGCCCCAGATCTTAGCATCTCCTACTCCTCTTGATATTTCCACTACAGTGTCTGGCCCTCTGGTTTCTACCACAGCACCTGCTATCCCTGTCTTACAGTTACCTGCTCAGACTCACAGCCCTGTACCGGCCCACCCCTATGCTTCTCTATTCCGTTCTCCTATCTTACCTGCTAGGAGGCATTATGCAGTTCATCTGTATTATAAGGGTGGTTTGGATACTCATCCTGACCAGGTTTATGTGCCTCTCACCCTCTTGAAAGGCTCTATGGGCTTTTCTGCAGCTGAGATATATGCACTGATTCACATCTAGAGTGAAACTACCTTTGACGTAAGTTTGAAGATGGGATCACGTCTAGAACTTTTCTGGAGAAAGCACCAGGACCTGCGACTTTCTCCCTGGTGGGCTCCTTTTGATGTTACTCTTCTGACTAAACTGGCATTTTGCACTATTACTGTTCTTTTTTGGAATGAGGGGATCAGTGTGACGGACCTGGTGTTCTGGTTGAAGCAGAAGTGCGCTGTTCGGGTGCTCCTGAGGACGGATCTGGTGTTCTGGTTGAAGCAGAAGTGCGCTGTTCAGGTGCTCCTGAGGACGGACCTGGTGTTCTGGTTGAAGCAGAAGTGCGCTGTTCGGGTGCTCCTGAGGACGGACCTGGTGTTCTGGTTGAAGCAGAAGTGCGCTGTTCGGGTGCTCCTGAGGACAGACCTGGTGTTCTGGTTGAAGCAGAAGTGCGCTGTTCGAGGTGCTCCTGAGGACGGACCTGGTGTTCTGGTTGAAGCAGAAGTGCGCTGTTCAGGTGCTCCTGAGGATGGACCTGGTGTTCTGGTTGAAGCAGAAGTGTGCTGTTCGGGGTGCTCCTGAGGACAGACCTGGTGTTCTGGTTGAAGCAGAAGTGCGCTGTTCGGGTGCTCCTGAGGACGGACCTGGTGTTCTGGTTGAAGCAGAAGTGCGCTGTTCAGGTGCTCCTGAGGACGGACCTGGTGTTCTGGTTGAAGCAGAAGTGCGCTGTTAGGTGCTCCTGAGGGACGGACCTGGTGTTCTGGTTGAAGCAGAAGTGCGCTGTTCGGGTGCTCCTGAGGACGGACCTGGTGTTCTGGTTGAAGCAGAAGTGCGCTGTTCGGGTGCTCCTGAGGACGGACCTGGTGTTCTGGTTGAAGCAGAAGTGCGCTGTTCGGGTGCTCCTGAGGATGGACCTGGTGTTCTGGTTGAAGCAGAAGTGCGCTGTTCGGGTGCTCCTGAGGATGGACCTGGTGTTCTGGTTGAAGCAGAGTCGCTGTCTGGGTGCTCCTGAGGGCTGGACCTGGTGTTCTGGTTGAAGCAGAAGTGCGCTGTTCGGGTGCTCCTGAGGACTGACCTGGTGTTCTGGTTGAAGCAGAAGTGCGCTGTTCGGGTGCTCCTGAGGCTATTTTCGACACAGGAAACATCTGGACAGGTGGTTGGAAGGGCCAGGTGATTTTAAATACCACAGACACTGGTTTACATTACATCCTGAACAGTTTTTTCTTAGGGAGGGACAAGGCAGTGCTTGTTTACAGTGGCCAGCCTAAGGCCTGCTATCGATGTGGTTCATCCTCTCATCTAAGCAGCATGTGTGACCAACTTAAATGTTCTTCTTGTAATACCATTGATCACACAAGTGGTCACTGCACCAACAGTCTGGTGTGCAGTTTGTGCTCAACATTGGGTCACTCATATGCTGCCTGTCCTCAAGCGGCACACAATCAGGAACATCAGGTGAATGATGTGGAACAGCGATTACTGATTGCTGTGGGTCAGAGGGAAATTGCTAAGAAGGACCCCTAGGGCCACCAGAATGGGGACTTTTTCTGCCATTTCCCTTGATCCAGTATCCCCAGAAGTCCCAGACACTCCCCCTTTGCCCTTCAGAGTCCCAGCAGCAGTACTGACTGTTGTTACTGTCATACTGTCAGTCCCACTGCTCCTACTTCAATAGACAGACGTATGCCTTTACCATCTTCGGCAGTTCCTTCTATGTCACGGGAGGTGCCAATGGACACTTCTTCTATGCTCCTTGAAAAGGAGACTATGCCTCCTCCCCTTCAATTGATGCCCCTTGGTCCTCCACTTTCCAAACTGATTAAGAGCTCAGAGTTGCCACTCACTAACAGGCTTAAAGTTCTGTCCAGACAGGCTGATCTGCCGGGGAATGACTCTGATATTTCCACCCTTTGCTCCTCCGTCCCTGACCAGGGTACAGATCAGGATGATGTTCCCTCTGGGAAACTGCAGCTTCCTCAGTCAGAAGAGGACAGCCCTTATCTTAAAAAGAAGAAAAAATAGAGAACTGTGAAGGGGAAATCTAAGCAACCCCCTTCATTTCAGGTACTGTTATGGCTCTGTCCCCCACACTGTTTTATAGATGGCTCACTTTTCCTTTTCTCCTGTAATGTTAACTGCATCAAATCACACAGGAAGAGGGCAGCCACTTTCTCTAATTTGACTTCTAGGGGCCAAGGTATTGGTTTCTCCAGGATACTAGGCTTAACTCCCTACTGTTCCATTGGACAGGTTGCCTGTTCGGGTTTGGGCATCCTTTTTCACAATATACAGGTTTCACTTCTGAAATTGGTTGATTTATATCCTGGAAAGCTTATTTTAGATGTGAGCATTGCTGGATTATTATATAGGGTGATTAGCATTTACGCTGCACAGACTAAAGCTGAGCGAATTGAGTTATTTCAGATGCTCCAACCATATTTCTTTACACCTCACAACTTGGTTTTTGGGGGAGATTTTAACTGTGGGCTGGGTTTGGAGGATCAGAGTAGACAGGCCAGGATGCAAAAAGTAGATTGCTATATGATCTGTCTTAGAAACATTGTTAGAATCGCAGCTTTGAAAATTGCTTTTTTCCTGTTCATTCCAGCTCTGAACCCACCTTTTCTAAGGGTCCCCTTGCTACCCTCATTGATATTTTCTTTATCCCAATGTATGGTAATCAATTCAATGACAGCACAGCCAGTGGCATTCTCAGATCACAAAATTCTTCATTTACAAGTAGGTCAGCATACTTCTATGGAGTTTGGGTCTGGGCTCTGTGGCTTTTTCTCTGTTCAGCTGGAGCAGTTTCAGCTGGTCCAACATCTCCGTAATTTGTTTACTGCAAGAAAACCTGTTCTAGTATTCTATGATTCTTATGTTCAATGGTGGACAGACACTAGAGGAGATCTGATTGCCTTATTATGGAGATAAGGCAAGGAAAGTAGAAATGTGCTTTATTGGACCTATATGGAGAATAGGAAACAGCTTAAGAAACTTATTTCCTTCAATGTTACTACAGGTTTAGATTATTCAGCCCAAATAGCCAATGTGAAATCTGCAATGCTTGGTTTCCATTCTGCACTAGCAGCCTGGCTTCAGAAACAGAAGGGCTTTGGGACCCAGGGCAAGGTGGAGGTTGTCTGCCCATATGATCATTGTAGGATCTCAGGTGACACAAAAGGCCATTACTGGTTTATATGATGCCCATGACACTTTGAAGACTTCCTCTAGGGGCATTTTGGATGTCCTGATACAGCATTCGGCTGCCTTATTTTCTGCAGAACAGGCTGTACTCCTTAATCAGGGACAGTTTTTTGATGATTTAGATTTACCAAGTTGCCCACCGGCAGTACTTCTTTCTCTGATAGAGGACTTTTCACCAATGGAGGTTAGTGATGCTTTCCGCTCCCTTCCATTGGGCAGAGCTCCAGGCCCTGATGGTCTGCCCAGTGATGTTTTCCATCTTATAGGGCAGGATTTAGCTGTAGAACTAGCCGGGGTTTTTAATGAAATTCAACATACCTCTGCAGTTCCACTAGAGATGTCTAAAGGTACACTTATCTTTCTATTTAAGAAAGGTGACAGGCACAGGACTAACAGTTGGAGATGTATTGGTCTGTTAAATTGCAACTTTAAACTCTTGCCCAAGATCCTTCAGACCAGACCTTCTAAAGTTGCTGGTTATTTGCTTCATCCAGCCCAATTTTGTTCAGTTAAGGACCGTACGGTGACTGACAATCTGATCCTTCTTTGGGAACTTTTTGAAAAAGGGAAAAATTGACAGATGGAAGGCCTGGTTTTGGCTTTGGACCAAAAACAGGCCTTTGATCCAGTGAACCATAAGTATCTCTGGTTTGTACTCAGATCGTACGGCATATTTTGCACATTTGTGACTTGGCTCAGCAGCTTGTTTAAGGTTGCCATGGTTACACCAATTGCAGAATGGTTGGGTGGGGCTGATGCTTCCTATCAAAACAGGAGTATGGCAGGGATGCCCATTAAGTCCTCCACCATATGTGTTTAATATAGACCCTCTACTTCATTGGCTTAACAGCTTACCTACCATTGAGCCGTTACAGTGCCCTGAGGGAGTGATTCCTTATCAGCTACAGCTTATGCTGATGACATCTGTTTACTAGTTTCAGATGTTCCTCGACTGAACAGGCTATCCAAGTGTGGCATGAGTTTGGGGAGTTTTTGAGGCCTCCCTTAACCTACAGAAATGCCAGGGCAAATGGTTGGGGGCTGCTGGTACAGATGTCCCTTCAGTGGTGGGCATCTCTTTCCTGGCTACTCATATAAATATTTTGGGCATCTGGTTTGAGGAAGGACTATTGGCAGAAATGAACTGGTCTTTCAAATTGGAACAGGGTATATATTTGGATGCCCAGTGGAACACACATAAGATGAATAAGAACTAAAGGATTTATTTGGTGAAAACCTTTTTGATTCCCCGTTTTTTTTTTGTACTTGTGTGCTCTTTTTTTGCCTCCGAGATCCTTGGAAATTATGCTGTACAACCTTTTTTGGGGGGCTATGTGGGGTAGTCGTTAAACCCCATGAAACAGAATGTCCTTTACTTTCCTATTGATCGTGGGGGTCTAGGGATGGTGAACCCCCTAGTCTTCTTTTATTCTATTTTTATATTCACTAACCTTATGCCTTTATTAGTTCATACAGGGAAATGTTGGACTTTGCTGTTTTTTGCTTCATGTAGCCTATGGTTCGGGCATTGGGATTTGGGTCAGTTACGGGGAATGAGCGTCACCTTCTGTCTGGCAATTATTTTTGAAACTAAAGGCATGGCATCTTACAACCAGGCAGTATGCAAAGTGCCTACACATCAGCACTGCATCTGAACAGCTGTCATAGACAGCTCCATTTTTCTTGGACCCCCCAACAAATCCAGTAGCATCGCAGGAGCCCACCCACATGCTCATGTGCTCCCCCACCCCAGCACACCATATGGCTGACAGGGGTGCTCAATCCCCCATCGGCTCCACTGCCCCCCAACAGACTTCCAGGTGCCATGCTGGGAGCCCACCCCAACATGGCAAAGGTGTGTATGGCCAGCGGGTGTCCCCTATCCTCTGTTGGCTTCACTGTAACCCCCCCAAAACATTCTTCCAGGTGCCACACTGGTAGCTCACCCCAGCGTGGTAAAAGTCTGTATGGTCAATGGGGGTGCCCAGTCCCCCATTGGCTCCACTGCCACCCAAACAAACTTCCTTCTGCTACGCTGGGAGCCCACACCAGCATGGCAAAAGTCCTGTGTCATCTCCCAAAAAAAACCCACCTATAAGAAAAAACGGTCCCTTGTTGACTCTCTCCCACCTCCCCCAATTTTCCCCCATCATCTGTGTACCCCACCTCCCCACACCCCTACCTCACACTGTATTTACCTTGGGACACTGGCGTGATTATCTTCGGTGGACCGAGAACACGTCTGCACTCTTCAAAGTCAGCTGCAAACTGAAGAAATGCCGGTAAGCTGTATAATGACACAAATGGGTTTTTTTCAGCTTTGGTAAATATCTTGGTCATTTTTGGGAATTTATTCACCAAATTTTCAACATGGAATTCTTGGGACCCCACCTCATGAACACAGTAACTGTCATTTTGTTATTCAGTCCTGAAAGGTGATTTCACAGTCACCGCGGCTCCACCTTTCAGGTCCGAGTAATGAAATGACAATGTCACAGTTCATGAGGTAGGCCCCCAAAAACCCTATGTTGAATATTTTATGAAAAATTTCCCCCAAATGACTGTTTTATGAGCCTGTGTTGTGTAGTTCCTATGCCCACTCATAACTTTGAGAATTTTTAATATTTTCACTCCAGATTTTCAACATTGCCATCTTACCACACCTCCTTATGATCAGTACAGCTGTCATTTTTCACATCTCACCCAAAATGTGTTTTCACACATGTACTGCACATTGGCACAGTCAGTGTGTGAAATCAATGTTCAGGACACATTAAGAAAATCACAGTGACACTGTTCATGAGCAGAGGTGTTAAAATGGCTATGATGAAAATTTGGTGACAAAAGTCCATAAAATGACTGTGTTATGAGCATGCATTGTGCAATTTCCATGCACCCTCATAAGGTCATGAATTTTAATGTTTTCAGTCCAGATTTTCAACATTGACATTTTTTCCAAACATTCTTTTGAACAGTACAGCTGTCATTTCTCACACCCTGGCCAAAATGTGTTTTCCCACTTCCGGCACAGAATAGCGGGTCACTGTGGGAAATTAGTGTTCGGGACAGATTAAGAAAATCACAGCAGCACTGTTCATGAGCAGAGGTCCCAAAATACCTATGTTGAAAATCTGCTGTAAAAAAATCACCAAACTAATTACATTACAGGTGTACATTGTGTAGTTATATGCACCCTTGTGACTTCACCAGTTTTTTCATATTTTCACTCCAGATTTTCAGCAATGCCATTTTTTACACCTCCTCATGAATAGTACACCTGTCACATTTCACATCCTGTTCAACATGTGTTTTTCGCACCTGTGGCGCCAAATGGCTCAGTCACTGTGCAAAATCACCTTTCGCCTAATGAACTGATAGTATCACTGTTCATGTGGTGGGGTCACAAAAAGCCCATGTGGAAAACTTGAAGTAAAGATACCAAGAAATGCCCAGGACATTAGGGTTTTCAACCACAATGCCCTACCCTGTATGGATTGACAAACGTCAAGGGTGTGACTTGGGATTTTCTACAGTAATGCTCATGCCATTCCACCCCCCCCACCCTGCAGCCAGTGACAGGAATCGAGGTGTGCCTTGGACCCTTTGCCCCAGAGTTCACCCCAGTCTCCTATACTGCACCCATTTCAGTGTATTTCCTTATGGAATATGGTGAATGTCAAGTCCAAGCACCCCAAGGAACACATCGACACTTGTCAGTGTCGGAAGGGTAGGGTGAGGTGAAATGTCATGACTGTCATGGGTGACGACCCAAAGACACACCCCAGTGCCTGTCCATCTCTGCAGGGTGAGGGTGGAATTGGTGTCAGTTCAATACGTCAATGCAATTCCTAGACTGCATCTGTCTAACTCCTGCAATTCCGCTGCTAATGCCAGCAAGCAAACATTCAGCATTGACAAATGCTTGTTTTGTGATTTATGCTATTTCACTATTTATATTTTGGTGATGTAGTGACTGTATGATTTTGTTTCCCTAATGAATACCCCTACTCTTTGCAGTATTTTTCTAAAGTAAAATGGGAATTAAAATGTGTACCGAGTGGTGCAAGGGTTTGTTAAGCAATACATTTGGATACTGCTTGAGTCTGTACCCTCAACTGAACATTTAACTTCATTAGAGTCACACTTCTGTTTAAGTTACTCCCCCAGTCCCCAGGGTGTTGTCCCACACGACACGCTCTCTTTTAAAACCCTGGTTCCCCCCCCCAAAGTGGGCTCCCTAGCACTTGTATACTGTGGTGTAGCATGCACACACAACAGATGTAAAATAAATCAGGCAAGATAAAGGTATTATCTTGGCAACTGACAAACAAGCTAGCATGTTATCTTGCTATCTAAATTACAAGATGAACCTATTATCTTGCCACCCAGCTTACAAGGCAGAAATATTATCTGGGCTCTCAAATGATAAGATAAATGTTTTAACTTGCCACCAACTTACAAGATGTGCAACTATTTTATATTGGCACCCAACTTACAAGAGAACATGTTGTCATGGTGCCCAGGTTACAAAATCATATTTTGTCACGCCACTCGACTTACAAGATAATATGTTATTATGGCACCAGATTACAAGACAACATGTTGTTATGGCACCCATATTACCTGTTAACATGTTGTCATGTCACCCAGCTTACAAGATAATATGTCATCATGGCAGCAAATTGTAAGATAACAAGTTACCATGACACCCAATTTACAAGATGAACCTATTGTTTTGGCACCTAACTTGCAAGATAAACTAGTTATCTTGACTCCCACCTGATAAGATAAATGCTATTTTAGTACCAATTTAAAAGATAATGTAAACATTTTATAACGGCACTCAGATTACAAGATAGCATGTTATCTTGGCACCCAATGTCCAAGATAACATGTTATGGCATCCAACTTACAAAATGATATGTTGTACTAACACTCAACTTACAAGATAATATGTTGTTATGGAACCAAATTACAAAATAACATGTTGTCATGGTCATGACAATTGTAAGTTAGGTGCCAAGATAACAGGTTCATCTTGTGAGCCGGGTGTCATGGTGACATGTTATCATACAATTTTCTACCATGACAATAACATATTGGCATGGCTCCAAATTTACAAGATGAACCCATTATCTTGTTGCACAGCTTACAAAATAGACATGTTATCTTAGTATGCAACCTATAAGATAAATGTGTCTTCATGGCACCCTACTTACAAGATATCCTATTATCCTGGCACACAACTTCCCAGATAACATGCCATGGCACCCAGTTTACAAGATAACATGCTGTGATGGCACTCAACACACAAAATAACATGTAATTATGACTTCAACTTACAATAGAATATGTTGTCAAGATGGCTCCAACATACAAGATAACATGTTGTCATGGCACTCATCTTACAAGGTAACATGTTATCATGGCACCCAACCTTCAAGACAATATGTTGTCATGGCACCAAATTAGAAGATGAACCTGTTATTTTGCTGAGCAACTTACAAAATAAACATGTTATCTTGGTACTCAGCTTACAAAATAAATGTGTTATCTTGGCACCCAGCTTACAAGATATTATTTTATATACAATAGGTTATGAAATACTCTTCCTCAAGACATTGTTGATTCACCTACTGTTATGACTTTTAAAATCAAACTTGACAAATGGTTAACAAAATAATATCATAATAATGATCCACACATGTGGAGGACAATCTCGATAGGCTATGGTCTTCTTTTGTCCTTTTAACCAAGTAACCAAGTAACAGTAGTAGGGGTGAAAATTACGAGATAAAAAAGATATCTTAGAGACATCAGTAACAGCAAGATATCAAAACATATCTTAACATACCAAACATATCACTCTCTGAGTCTTACCCTTGAGGAATGATCAAAACCAACTGAGAACTGTACCAGACAGTCCAAAGATGAACCACAGATACACCAATAGCACACCATGGTCCACAGTGTCAAACACTGCAGAAAGATCAAGGAGGAGCAAAATGGAATGAGTCCTCCAATCCCTCATTATTAGGAGGTCATTAGGCATATGTTTTGTATCATTGTACTGTTGTCACATTGGATATTTTTTTAAGTTACTGTCATCACAGTGGAATACTGAACCAATCAGAGAGCAGCTTCTATAATCAAATCAATCAAATCATATTCATTTATAAAAAGTGTTTTTCCAAAAATTTCAAGGCACTTGTACATAATCAAACAAACACATATAACAATGATTGAAAATCTACACATAACACATCAACAGATCTCTAAAATTCTTATCATGTAAACTCTTCAGCAATCTTCTAAGAACTGTCCAGAAAGGCCAGGCTAAACAAATACATTTTTAATGCTGTTTTAAAACTCTGGATGGTCAGACACTCTGTCACTCAACAAGGTAGAGAATTCCACAGGGTGGAGGCTGCAAAAGGAAAATACTGGGCCCCCAATGTTTTCAGTCAAACTCTGTGAATCTCTAGCAATCCCTCGTCGATGGAACAGAGTGTGTGAGGGGTGCAGTAGGGATGCAGGAGATCTTGCAAGTAGTGGAGTCCCTGTTTGTGTAGGGCTTTATAGGTCAGTAAACTGACACTGAAGGTGATCTGCCACTGTACTGGCAGCCAGTGCAATCCATGGAGCACAGGTGTACTATGACTAGCCCTAGAAGAACAAGTCAAAAGCCTGGCTGTGGTAGTCTGTACCACATGCAAGTGGTGGATACCAACCCCAGGTAGCCATAGGTAGAGGGCATTGCAGTTGTCAAGGCGGGAAGTCACAAAGGCATGGACCAAAGCTGGAAGATCATCAGGCGGAATCAGTTGCTTTACCTGGGTGATATTCCTCAGATGGTAAAATTAGGTCTTGACAATGGCTGACACCTGAAATTTCAGTCAGAAATTTCAGAGTCAGACTGTCATCAAAAATAATGACCAGGTTCTGCACCCAATTTGAGGTAGTCAGCTGAACACCCCGGAGCCAAAGCCAGGAGGGATGTCCAGCCAACAGACCCACCTCACATTAATCTGGGTCCACAACCAACATCTCAATTTTAGCCTGATTGAACCACAACCAGCTGGCACTCATTCAGTCCTAGATCTTGGAGAAGCAGTTGTTAAAGACTGAGAGAGTTCCATCCTGTTCGAGCACAAAGGACATGTACTGCTGAGTATCATCTGCATAGCAGTGAAAAATCAGACCGTGCCAGTCTAATAATGTCTCCCAAAAACAGCATATATTCTGTGAACAACATGGGTGACAAAATGGAACCCTTGGGTACCCCACTGGATGGAAGGAGAGGGGCTGAGGAATAAATCTTAGACACCACTCTCTGAGTCTTACCCTCGAGGAATGATCAAAATCAACTGAGGCCTGTACCAGACAGTCCAAAGATGAACCACAGATGCTCCAATAGCACACCATGGTTCACAGTGTCAAACACTGCAGAGAGATCAAGGAGGAGCAAGGTGGAATGAGTCCTCCAATCCCTCACTATTAAAAGATCATTAAGCACCCAAACAAGGGCTGCCTCAGTATTATGCTTCTTCATAAATCTGGACTGTAGAGAATCATACACATCATGGATGGATAAATGATCATCCAGCTGTAGCTCAAACACCTTCTTGATAACCTTACCCACAAAGGGCAGGTTAGAGACAGAGTCTGTAGTTGGTCAAGGAGTCTGGGTCAAGGGAGGGTTTTTTAAGGAGTGGTCATACAACCGCCTCCTTTAGGGGGTCAGAAAAGACCCCCCCCTACAGTGACCTTCAGACTGTCTAGGCCAGAACCAGGATGATTTCATCAGTGCATCTCACAAGGAGGCGCTTTGGGCATGGGTCCAAACTACAGCAGGTTGGCTGCAAAGTCTGAATAATCCTCATGATGTCAGTGATTTCTGGCTGGCCGAAGTCAGACCAGTCAAACCAGATGCTTGCAATCTCCTGTCAGCCTCTGCTACACCCAATAGTGGGGGCTGAATGGATCCCAGATCTGATGGTGGCAACCCTTTCTGCAAAAACCGAGCAAACTCATCTCACTTCTCTTGTGAAAAGGCTCCTCCAGGATGAAGACAGATTGGATTGCACAATCTGTCAACAGTCCAGAAGAGCTGAGCTGGTTGATTTTGCACAGTGGCAATCTCCCTGGACTGGAATTCTGCCTTCTTACAGGTGATTACCAATTGATAGACTGTTTAATGGTCCATCAATCTAAGCCTGTTAACCTCCAGACCTGTTTTTCACCAGCACCTCTCTATCCTTCAATCCACTCTCTTCAACTCCTTCAAGGTCCCATCAAACCATGGAGACCTTGGGCATAGAGTGAAGGGATGAACATGAACTGGAGCTATGGAATCCAGGGCCTCTGTCATAGACTTATTATAGGCTTGAACCAGATCCCCTGGATCTAAGCATTCACTCGGTATACCCAATAGATCCAGTACCACCATCAGGTCATCTGGGGTCACACCCCCCAAAAGGGCAATACCAGACCATCTCCATAGGGGTAGGTCTATTGGGGGTTGCCACAAAACTGAACCCTATGGTGTGATGGTCAGACCACCCAACTGGTTCCACCTCCAAGTCAGAGATCTCCATTTCCAGGAGGAACACCTGATCCAATGAGTGGCCACAAATGTGGGTCACGGAGGTAACCATCTATGTAAGGCCCAATGAAGTCATTGGTTGGAGGAAGCTGACATCACAATGCCTAATGCAGCACTGAAGCAAACAGTTAAAATAAAAAAGCAGCAAAATGTTCAGTTAAACTGCAGATTTAAAAGCTATAACTGGATTTACTGGATAGATTGGGACAAAAGAAGGCACATGGCCCATCGAGATTGTCCCCCACAACAGTGGACCATTGCTTACAATGATATTGAGAGTTGAGCCATGAATCTAACTGAGATTTAAATTATTCAAAGTTAGCTATGTTGATCAAATCCTGTGGTAATGAATTCCAATGTTTGACAACTCTGATAGAAAATGAATTATCACTTTTTTGTATTTGCCCAATCTACAACCAATTGCTGGTTATGGTGTCTACCCACTATGCATTTGTCTGCCAAGGTAAGTCCACATTGTTCCATTAAGTTGGAAAATTTAAATAATTTCTAAACAAAAAGAATATTCCCCTATACCTACATATATCTAGGGGAAAGTGACCTGTTTCTCTTAGTCGAGATTAATAACTGAGGAAATTGAGCCATGGTACCATTTTGGTAAAACTTCTCTGGATTTGCTGTAAATGAATAGTATCTCCTTTAAGATAAGGACTCCAAAATGGTGATCCATAGTCCAACTGAGCCTCCTGATGACGCATATTATGCGAAACCGGTAGAGGTTTTCCAGGGTTGGTGCTGGTGTTTGCCGCTTTTTTAATCTTCAATAAAGCTGCTTTTATGGTTCAGCATCATGTGGTGCGTATATTTGCTGCTGTTTCTAATATAAGCCCTACAAAGAGGTAGTAGGCAGTGCTTGAACTTACTGACAAATGTTCTTTTAATTTGTTTCATTAGAACATTAGCAGATCTAACCACTTAGTTGTAGTGATAATTGAGGGATAACTTACGGTCAATTATGATTCCTATACTCTTTCATTAGTGGTAGATTTTAGCACAGTATTGTTAAGGTAATAATTAGTCTTTGGGTTATTAAAACCAAAATGGAGGACTGAACACTTATCAGTGTTGAAAAGCATGGAGTTATTCTGTGCCCAAGATTCAATACAAAAAAGATAATTTTCAAGAGATCTTAAGCAGATATAGAATTGACCCTGCCAGCCAATTTCATATCATCAGCGAATTTAGATAGATGACTATTTGGGGAAATGTGACTATCACTTATAAACATGTTAAATAACAAGGGGCTCCACTAGTAAGTTGACCTAATGCTGAAAAGGAACCATTTATTTTTACTGTTTGGGACCTATTCTGCAACCAACTTGCAGTCCAGCTAATAAGACAAGATGAAAAAACAAGTTTAAGTAATTTTTTGATAAGAATGGAATGTGACAATTTATCAAAAGCCTTGCTAAAGTTAAGCAGTATACATCAGATGGAATTCTAATGCCCAGATATTTACTGATATGATTATAAGAGGAAATTAATTTAGTGGAACATGAATGGCCTTTTGTAAAGCCATGCTGTGTCCTATCTTGGATACCTAAGTTGTCCATTTCTTTTTCAAACAGTGCCTTAATTAAATGCTCCATTACTTTCCCTATTATTGAAGTTAGACTAATTGGCCTATAGTTTTGCACATTATCTTTATTATCTTTCTTATAAATAGGGACAATTATGGCAGAACGCCAATCATCAGGAACGTTTTTCTCAAGTAAGAACTTGTTAAGCAATAACATTAGTAGAGTGGCCAATGATTTAGCTGTTTCAAGTATAAACCTTGGGTTTATATTATCAGGGCCTGGACTTGAAGATTTGTTTATTTGTAATAATGCCTGAAGAATATCATCATAAATAAAGGATGGAGTATGGGATGTGTCATTAACTGTTACAGGACATGCCTCTGGTAGATTAAAAACTGAGCAAAAATAGGTGTTAAAGTGATTAGCTGTTTCAGCATCAGTTGTAATTGGGTTACCATTGTTCAGTACAGGGCCTAAAGTTTTATTATTACCTTTCTTACTGTTAATGTAAGAAAAAAGTGATTTATGACTAGTCTTTGAATGAGCTAAAGTAAATTCAAGTTTCAACTTTGCATGTTTAATTGATGATTTAAGGGAAGAAACTGTGCTTTTGTATTGATGCTTAATATAAGAATTTAGATTTTTTTTAAGTTTTTTTAAACAAGATGTCCTTTCCTTTGATTAATTTTGTAATAGTTTTATTGAACCAAATAGGAATTTTACCATTTTTATTATATTTATTTTTAGTAATAATAAAATTACTTTCCAGACAGATAATAAAATCTTTTAAGTCAGTCCATGCACAGTTAACTGTTTTATTCCTAAATATTTCCTCCCAATCAATTTCAATAATTTTGATATAGATTAAATCAAAATTGGCATTATTATAGTCCTTGTATGTAATATTATTACAGGGTTCAGAATTTACACTATTTATACTAAAATTGATTGTATTGTGATCACTATTGGCAATTGGAGCTGATATTTTCATGTCAAAAATCTTATTCTCAATATTGGTAAGCACTAAATCAACTAAACTAGACCCTCTGGTGGAGGAGTCCACCAATTATTTGAGTCCATTGCCTACGCATGTAGTGACAAATAGATTTTATTGTTCTGTACTGCCAGATAAGGTTTCCCAGTTAATGCCAGGAAGATTGAAGTCACCAATGATCTAAATATTTCCCTTATCAACCATATCAGATATAACATTTATCAGATCAGAAGTATTATGCATGTCTGCAGATGGACATCCATAGCAAACACCCAATAACTTGTAATTTACTATTGTATATATCAAATATACAACAGCCTGACTCAAAATAAGCAATTTATCATCACTTGTGAGTGGGCAGGACATTCATAACACACTTGTGGCTCTGCCATTCATGATTTATGGTCCCTCTCCCTCACACCTGAAGATAAATTGTATATTTTTAGTCAGCCCATTGTATATCCCATAATCTTGGTACCCAGCTTCCAAGATAACATGTCATGGTACCTAGCTTACAAGATAACCTATTATCATGGCACTCAACATACAATATAATATGTGATTATGGCATTAACTTACAAGATAATATGTTGTCATGGCTCCAATGTACAAGATAGCATGTTGTCATGGCACCAAATGAAAAGATACAATGTTATCTTGGCACCCAACTTACAAGATAACATTTTCTTATAAGATAACATTGTACTGTGTCTTGCATGTTAGCCATGTCACAATCACCATTTTGAAGGTTGGGTACATCATTGTGGAGTACTGGAACATTCAGAGAGAGCAGCTTTCACAACACTAATGGCATCACAGTAATCCTTAAGCGGCACTGAAGTCAGTTGTTCAAATAAAACAAAAACGTTAAATATTCACACAAACCGCTGATGTAAAAGCAATGGTTAGGAAACCAATGTTGAATTAAACAAAATATGCTATGGCCTACCTCAAAATATGCAGCTTATGATCACTTGAGGGGACAGAACCTTCATAACTCACTTCTTGCTCTGCCACGTATGAGCCATGGTCTTGCCCACCCGCACTTGAAGATAAACTTTTTATTCTGAATCAGGATATTACTTATTACACTTTTTATTCTGAATCAGGATATTGCTTACTCCATAAGGTTTGTTTTTTAATGATACATTTGTAGTTTATATTTTGTGCTAGGTCAATATAACATCAATTAATATATAACTCTACAGAAGAACCAACATCATTGACAATCATCCATTAACACTTTCCATACTTGATGACAATATTCGCATCCTTCTAGCATCTTAGACATAAATTCATAACTAATTACGGCAAAGGTGAGAGTTGTAATTTGTAAACAAGAATCATAAAGGCATGTGGGGTGGGATTCAATGGTCTAATATAATTGTAACATAGGAGGTACTAGATTAAAATTATGCTTCAAATTGAATTCCACAGTATCGTCCATCACTTTCATATTATGCCAAACTCCTTCAAACATCAAGATTTCATTATGGATAAAATACCATGTATGCAGCTCAAATTCCATAACTTCAGGAGATGTAATATGTTAATAGTTGCAACTGTAGCTAATGAAAGACATTTCTGTTCAGTCTAATTTATGTTCAATATCATGTAATCATTTAGAATTAATATTCTAAAAGAGGGATTTATGTTACAATACAAAATTAAGCTAATCTCCTCAGCAGTTTTATTCCACTACGGAATTATTTGTGGGCAGGACCATATACTGTAAATTAATGTACATTCTAACCACACTCATGCTGACACCTATTTGAAAGTGAAATTCCCATCTTGAACAGGTTTATGTGGATAAAGAATGCTATCCTTAAAATCTTGAGCTATACTGACTTATGTTTAGCAGAAAAGTACAACTTATTAACTGACTCCCAAATACTGAGCTCCTGAACTAAAAAGCATAAAATATTGTTCTTTAATTAAATTTCTATTAGTATTCTGTCTTGGTTAATTTGACACTGGCACAAGTTTAGCATATTCTGGTATTCTTGATAAATGTGCCCTTTTTGATTCCCAAATAAAAACAAATTCTTTCCTTTTTTTTTTATCTGAGCTTAATTGCAGGTAATACATTTACTTCTACAAAAATGTGAAAACTTGCCATCCAGTATCTGGTAATAACTAATTTATCCTTTTAGTTTCTACAGGATTGACTAAATTTAAGAATACAGAACTTATATATTCCTATATGCATGCATATTCCCTACTGGTAAGATTTTTTAATGTTAATCTGGTAATACATTAGTAATAAAGTAATAATACATTAGTAATCAAGCAATAATTTCCCATACAAAAAATGCAGTTGTTCTGATTTACCACACAACCGTGTCAATAAGCTTTCCTCATGATTTACCCTTTCCTGATCTTTATGACACTCAATATCTTGATGACATCATTTATTACCAGTGTCTCATTTTTTCTGCTCAGCAAGGCAAGTGAGTCTAATCACTCCCTGATCGTGTAAAGCAAGTGAATAGAATTTGTATGCCATGTAACAAAGTACAGCAATTACCTGGTTATTGGGGAAGCATTATCCTAGAGACATTGTCTTTGTCTATTACATAAAAAGTTATTTTGTGCTCCTCTTCTTTTTATTTGCCTCTAGTTCAGCGTACCCTTGAGGGAAACGGTGTATGGATGCCGGTTTGTGGCTATGCCTAATGTTACACAGAAACATCACATCTATAGGGTAAGTATCCTACATTCTCCTAAATGGCATTTCATTATTGCTAAGCAATATGATTTGTACACCATCAAGGGATCACGCAAACATTTTAGAAAGTGGTAAATTCTTGGTGATGTTTCATCCTTGTTGCCTAATGTGATGTGCATAAAATGTTGCATTTGCTTAAAGATGGCACCAAGTCCAAAACCCTCCCTGATTCTAATAGTTCAGTTAGACATCATCAGCGCTGATATGTGTGATTGCCTCTTGACACCACAAGAGGTCCTCAAGTACTGAGTTTGATTTTTTTTCTTTTTAACAAATGGAGGCTTGCATTGTAGGCATTAACTCTCATTGTTGCAAGTAGCAAACAAGGAAGAGAAGTCAAGCATTGGCCAACACCAATTATGATTCTAAAATGGTCCTCAGCACCACAGCAGAAGTCAGAAATACCCAGTAAATGCATTAAAATGTCACTAAAGATGTAACAATAACAGAAAGAGAATTAATATTTGAAAGAAAATAGTTTCAGTATAGAATACAGACAAGAAAATTAATGTAGTTTTTCTTTAAAGAAAGTGGGTTGCATTTTCAGCCATTTGCAGCATGATGCAGCAACACTTGCAGTACTTGCAACAAGACTTATAGACCACAGAAAACATGGTCCATGTTCTTCCTGAGTGCCATGAGTCATGCACCGAAAATATGCATGCATCAAATATTTGTACAAATGCATAATGTTTTTGGCCATAAATTGTGTAAAGTGGCATAAATGCCTCAGAATGTTCATAACTGCATGCACACATGCTGGTACTTTTGCATGGATGCAGCTGTGGCAGTACTGTACATATGCCTCACGGGTTACATCCAGACATGTCAAAATCCAGGCCCCACCATCCACGTCAGTGTAAATTTTTAATTTCAGGTTTTCTTTGCAGGATTTAGAGCACATCTTTTAGTTGCTATCCAAGATGCTTGTATAACACAGCAAAGGAGTGTCCATAACTGATATCATAATACTCTTACTTAATGGCTTAATGTAAACGTGTTTTCCAATATAGCAGTCTGTGATGTCACAGATAGTGATTGTGAGGTCAGTTGGAGATAGTAAGATGCATTTTAAAAGACACAATAAAGCAAGTACTGCATTGTCGGAAAGTAACAAAACCTAGAAGTTAAACATAATTGTCATTAATATAATAGTCTTTTATTTAAGTAAATGCCTACCTCTTAAAGGTGAACTGAGGCCTGTTTTTAGCAATGTGTTGATAGCAGGATTGACCAACAGCTGATCAGAGCTATTAAACACTGCAATTCACATTACAGTCAATGAAATCTCATTGGTTGTAGACAGGCCCTGACGTCAGTCACAAGATATTCTGGAATGCTTCTAAACTAGCAGGATGGAGTTTGGCCCATCAGCACACCAGTATTGCTACCACTCATGACACCAGTGACCTGCATTTCTGAATGAGTTAAACCTATCGGGAGCAAGCTTGGAAGAAAGGATTCAGTACCAAGGACTATTCTCCTCCCTCAGGGAGAGTGAAGAATCACTGCTACTGCTGCTTGCCTGCCACCTGGCTGAGATCAGGTGGGAAGACAGCTGGAAGCACACAATTGGAAGGATAGTGGCTGGCTGTCTGGCATGCATGTGGCCCATTGTGTTATTGCACACTGGCAATCCTGAGGAGGAAAGCAGGAGGATGGAGGAAACAGCCTGATCTGACCATGCCAACAACCCCTACAGTCTCTCACATGACTAATTTGGCAGGTCACTCACCACATTGTGGTCCTGGGAAACTGGTGGACAACTAGTGTGTCAGTGAGAAGGTCCGTGACAGGGTTGTTGTGGTGCCATCAGCAGAACAAGGAAGGAGAAAAGGCTTGGTTAATAAAAGGAGGAGGAGATGCAAAATGATGGTGTGGTGGGTACAGGAGGATCAACCAGATGCAATCTGTTTTAAATATAAAGCTTAAGGAACAAAAAATAATGTAGGTCTGTGAGTTCAATTGGCTAGCCTCTTATGACTATAAGAGTGTTGCCTCACATATTCACAGAACCAGAGGGCCGAGCAGCTGTGTGTTTCTAAGGATGCAAGCGATAACACTCTAATAGTCATGAGAACCCCTCCAACTGGACCCATACAATCATTACACATTGCTAAATTTATTCAATTAAAAAACCTTCTTTATGTAATAAAGTTAACAACATAGGCGGTCATTGAGAATCCCATTAAGTGCTCAGGGTGTGAGGTACCCTTATGGCAATAAGAGTACCTTATGCATATCAAAAGGAAGCACTGTAATTGGTTAGGGATGCCCCTGCAATCTGTAATATGCACACAGAGTGAAAAAAAAAAGGGGCCAGACCTTCACTTACTATAGGTATAGGGGTCTTAATCATGAAAGTTCTTCTTTAGGTGTCTCCAAGAAAACTTGAAAGCAAGCATGGAAAACTGATCGATTTGGTTGATTGTTAATGTTTGGATAACTATCATGTACTGGACAGAAAAATGATAACTTTGATATAAAATTCAGAAATACTAGGAAGTATCATGAACAAAGCTAATATTTGTTTCTTTGTTTGTTTGCCATTGTACCAAATGCATCACAATGAATACTGGCTTCTTCACTCAGCAACTCAAACTGATGTTGTTTTTCTTTCCCATCCCATCCCACCACCAACACTATTATCAACACCAACTCCATTTTCCACTTTCCACTAGGTCGAGCCAATTATCCAACCTGGAAATGAGGACATAGTTCATCATATTGTCATCTACAGCTGCTCAAAAGCCTCTCTCGTCTTGTTAGACCAAGGAGAATGCATGTATGACCGAATTGGAGCCTTATACTGTTTTCAAGTCATAACTGCCTGGGCCTATGGGGGTGAGGTAAGGATCTGATACCACAAATATCCAGTGTGGCCTTAGTACCCTGAAATGAGAAACACTGTAAGGAGGAGCCTGTTCCCCAAAGACAGAGAGCCTGGCTGTCAATATCAAAATGAGATCACAACTCACAAAAGCATTGATAAAAATAATATTTCATTTAACATAGTTAAACATTATTATATCACAGCATAGCAGTAGTATGTCAGCCCATTCCAGCATACATTGGCTGTTTTAAGGCCTGCTGCATGTTTCAAACAGTATTTTGTAATGTTTCAAAGCAGCAGTTTTTGTTAGCAAAAACTTTCAACATATTGTTTTTAGCAAAAAAGTCTTTCTGACATCCAAAGATCCATGCTCAGTGTATTCTTAGTTCTCTCAGATATCAATAAAATAGCTTTTACAGTGAATTCTGTAATTATTAAAGATGGATGCCACTGGTGATTTTTAAAAATCTCTTCTGCTGAGGTTACCTGTTGAATGTGCATGCTTGTTTTATACAGTACCTGCATTAAGACTGTGCTACCATGTGTTTTGGATGGTAAACAGCACAACACCGAACCATTATATTTATTTTTTTCTTGGTGGACATGGCACGGGAGTTGGGAATTTAAAAAACTTCAAAATCTTGTATCTCTCTTTGTTCAAGAATGAAAGAAAACAAGAAGAAAAATGTATATCTTGATATTTTTGCTAGACAAACATTACTGCTGAAAAAACTATGTTTTTTTAACAAATGCTGCTGCTTTAGAAAGAAAACAATGAACTTGAATTAGTAACTGAACTGTGAAGATTGCTTCACAGTACCTTGTTTCATGCTGGAAAAGGTAATCCTCTCTGTGTAGATCAGGGTCATCTAACAGGGTATGTTTCAAATAACAGTCAACACACTGATGAGTATCTGAACAAATGAGAGTCTTCTAGTGGTAGCCAGTGCAAGAGCAAGAATGACAGTCAAAGGAGCACGCTGACCTCCCTATTGGGGAGAAATTCCCTTCAGTTAAATGGTTAGAGTTCCTGACTTTGGGACATAGCGTCACGGGTGTGATTCTCAGCAAGGGATGTACTGTAGTGCATCAATCTAAGTAGAGAGGATAGGCATAGCAAACAACAACTGCTTTATAAGAAAAGGTGGCAAAGTCCATGGACATGTAACCTGGGATGGCCAAACTGAGCCAGTAGGAAAATGTCAGCACATTGCCGTTGATGTGCTGAAAATAACATTCAACTTGTGTAGGCAATTAATTCAGAAAATACTGAAATAACAGTAGGATAAATACATCTGCTGGAAAGAGAAGATTACGTTGATCATTTTGCAAATTGTTGTAATGCAATGTATTTTTGTTGTAAAATAATTTTTGTTAAATTCTCTTAATGTCACGACTGCAGTGTTAATTTGCCCAAATTGCACATTTTTAATACAAGTAAATTAGGCACTAAACTCTTAGCAAGAAATTAAATTTGCACAATTTCAGGCAACTAGTGACTTGTAGTAAATATAACAAATGTGAAAATAACTCATTTTACAATACATAGGTACTTCTAAACGTACACATTGCAGGATAAATCTACCTAAGAAAAGTTTAATGGAGGACTCTTGGGCAGCACGGTGTCCCAGCAGAGACACAGTGAGCTACAAAGCTGATGACATGGTAGGTCAGGAAGTGGACTTGGGACCTGTGACACAATATCTTAGTGACCATTGTTGTGGAACTACAAAATCAAGCACACTCCAATAATGCAACGCATTAAGGGATGTATATGCAAATCACCATGAATCAATTTAGATTGCTCTGCTTAAAGCAGAACCAGTCTATATTGTTTCATGTTCATTTAGATATACATCCCATGGTGCTCTGCAATATTGAGGTATGTGTGATTTTGTATTACTTTAAAACCTGGCTTTTTTGTCAATGCCTTTTCTGGGTAACCCTTGGCAAGGCTACCCCAGGCTTTCTCAAGTATGCACCCTGCATACCCTGAATATGTCAATCATGTGTTGAAATTAAGGGCTGGCCTACCAGGCAGTGGGGAGGCAGAAATCTGTGAAAACAAATTTCTGTTGCATATCATTTTTAAAGGTCTAGGGGCAACTCTGACTTTTTTCCCAGTGCATTTGTGCTGAGGTTATTGGTCCTTTTAGATGCCACAATAAAACTAAATTTCAAGATACTAGCTTCTTTTTAATAAGGTTTCTGTGTATTTATGAAACCTTAGCTCTGATGGGTTATATTTAAGTTTGCCCTGCTGGTATTCAGAAGCAGAGGTCACAGCCCTCTGCTTGTGACATCCCATACAAGCAGATAAGTTGCTGTTTGCAGTTATATGGTAAATGTAAGTTTTGACAACTAATATGCATCTATGAAATATATATGAAATATATGATAGCTGCAATGTTGCCTGCCTGGATAACGTGCTCTTTTCACACTTTGTGCCAGTGATATCTTACAAGATTCTGCAGGAATATAAGGTAATCAAATGGCAGTTAATTCAACTTGCGATGCAGGAAACAGGGATGTTTATCACAGAGTAATTCATCCTAGTAGATGGCACTGTAGACAACAGAGACACAGAGAAACAGACAGATAGATAGATGAGAGATAGATAGATAGATAGATAGATAGATAGATAGATAGAATAGATAGATAGATGTAAGCAATAATACCTGACAGAGTGGGCAGTATTGGGCAATACCAGACTGCCCAGGGGCATAATAAATTGGAGGGCCTTATAGCCCCTGGAAGGTCCAGTATTGCCCATACCGCCCACCCTGGAAGGTATTATTGTGCTTAGAAAATGGTCTATAGGTGAAATGTTTGAAAACAAATAAAATAAAAAAATATGTAAAACATATATAGAAATCAACTGAAATTAAATTGTCTGGTAAAATAGTCCCTGCATTGCTACAATTGCCACAGGTGGGCACTGCTGTTTTTTTCCCTTTGCTATCAGCATTTCTTCCAGTTTGCTATTTTGTCTCCCCAACACTAAGGCAACATAGCGCAGTTCTTTCTTTTATTTTCTTATGATGGACGAGTTGGAGTGGTAAAAGTAGTGTGGTGAGCTGTTTTTGAAGAGAGGTAACCTTCAGGTTTTTGTTTAATTGATTTTGCAATGTGGCACGAGTTTCAGATTGCTGAAGTTCATTGAATACGAGCAGGCTAGTCTAAAGCAAAAGGAAATTGTATTGTTTGGAAAGACAAGAGAAAGAAATCTGCAAAATATGAAGGTACAGCACTCAGGAGGGATGGCAGAGGTGCAGTTTGGGTTCGGGAGGGATGGTCAAACTTTCTGTGTTGCGGCATGTGTTGCAGGCAGTGGACTGTTCACCTGGTTGTCGATGTACTACTGACTGGGGAAAAAAACATTGCAATCAGCACTTCTTCCTGCATTTCAAAGTGTGTTTTGTTAATTATATGAACTTCTGTATAGAGGCGGTAGTGATGTTGAATGCAGTGGTGAGCTTTGAATCTGTTTGTAATGTGAAGAAGTACCACGGCCAGGATGAGCAGGGAAGCTGCTTCGGCCATAGTGTAAAATAACATTGCTTCAGTCTGTGCCTAATATTACACACTCTGCTTATTGATTGATATCTGAACATGTTTTATATGTAAATACAGAGACTGGTAAAATGGGGAAAAGGTGGCAAGCCTCAGTGAGTGTTCAAAAAAAAACAAGACAGTTGTGCTGGATGGAAGAGGTTGATCTCTCACTAAGCGAGAAAAAAATGGTGGCCATTACAAATTGAATAGGGTGTTTTGGCCAATCAACAAGCAGGGTGGGCACACAAATATGTCAATGGGTGAAGGGGCACTTGGACTGGCATTTTTTATTTCCTGGGCATCTATTGAAAGTTAATGTACCCCCTTGGTAAGGGTAACAGCCAATCAGATGCCAGGAAATAAAAAGCTCATTTTCTAAAGATAGATAGACAGAGAGAGACAGACAGATAGACAGACTAGCAAACCATCATGCAAGTAGATAGATTATTTCTGTCTGTAGCTATCTGGGTAAATACACAGACAGTTTTTATTTAGTTTTTCTTAGTTGGGTAGGTGCACCAGACAAATCCCTGCTCTCTGTACCAGTCCATGCTCTCAGTAATACTGTCTGTTGTAAACTGTGCAAACTTTTGGAATGTCAACCTGTAACTGTGTGTAAATTTATGGAATGTTTTACCTGTGATTAATCCCAGATTGCCCCTGAAAAAGGGGACTGTCATGGTCTCTGTGAGGCTACCCGGTTACCAAAACTAAACTAAACTAAAATAAATAAATAAATGTTTTCAGGAATTACCAGGGAGAGTACAACACATAGAGTTGGCCAGTGATAGATGTAATATACAATAAGAAAGTGGTAACATAACACAACATAGCAAAATGTCCAAAATATTACAGGTCATCATTTGTGGCAGTAACTTATACCATATTGTGAAATAAACAGTGACAGTGTCGGTGGCTCAGTAGGTAGCCCACTCGCCTCTGAGGCCGGGAGATCAGAGGGCTGTGGGTTCAGTTCCCACATCTGGCATTTGGGTTAATATCCCAGTACTGACACTGCAGTGCAGCATGAGAGGGGTGCTGCACTTCTGAGGTGCCGTCTTTCGAATGAGACGTTAAACCAAGGTCCCATCTGCCTGGATTGGTGGTGGTTCAGGTGGATGTTAAAGATCCCATGGCACTTATCAAAAAGAGTAGGGGTAATTTTATTGCAATAGAAACATAAATACAAATCATTCACAAAAACAAACCAGAAACCATATACATATGCATCCCAAAATATAATTAACAAAGAAGAAAAAAAACAGAGAAAAGACCCAAATAAAGAGTCCACTATACACCTCATCTCCTTGCCCGACCATAAATTAACCCTTCTGTCCAAAAAAAAAATAAAAAGAAACTTATCATCCACCAAAAAAACATAAAAAAAGGAAGGGGGAGAAAAAAAAAGGAAGAAAACATTAACCTATTTATATTTGATAATATGTGAAAATCCTTTCCACCATTTCCTGACTTGGTCTGCATTATACAACTGCATATCTTTAAGAAATATTTTTTAATTAATTTACTACACACAGATTAAACCCTTCCAGTGAAGTTTTTTTTGAGATATACCCATTGACATCTTACTTGCCAAAGGCAAAACCGTAAACATGCTAATAGTACTCTCAAAGTACCCTTCTCATACTTCCTTAGATTTGGAGGGAAATTGCCTATCACTAATATATCATAGTACAAATTTGCCAACTAATTCAATTCCCATTTCTTGGCCAAATAAGCCCATAATTTTAATGGGCAAGAGCACTGTAGGAAAAAAATGTTCCATGGTTTCCTCCTGATTGATACATTCATTATATGGACAAATTCTCTCTTCCTTGGCTTTATATTTTGCTGTCCCTCTAACATTCAGCCTCCCATACATTATGAGCCATTGTACCTCCCACATATATAATGGTAGCCTGGGATTATTTAACTGTTCTAATATGTTAGTAATCAATCCTGAAGGACAATTTTTTAAACTTGGCCTTAAAGGATAGATTAATAATATAATTTCTTTATATAATTTCCGAGGTGAACCCCCTTTGATCTGGTTTTTAGTTACCTGCCACTTATATAGTTTTCATGCTGCAGGCTTGAAAAATTCTGGTAAAGAAAAATGGGGGGATAATTTAGATGCACAGTGCAGCCAAGCTGTTAGGTAGCGTCCTGAGATCTAAGAAAAAAACTCTCCTGATTATCTGGTGATCCTAGACTATTTTTCAATGAAAAGGAAAAAAAATAATGTAAAACAAAAAACTACCGGGTCTACCATTCCCAAACTTCCTTGATCTTTATCCAGGTAAGTAAAACACCTTTTAATAGGGTTTAGTCTATTGCCCCAGAACAAGTGAAAACAAATGCTGCAAAATTTGGTTTCTAAATGGGCAGGCAGGGGGTAAATAACTGCTAGATACTGTAAACATGGTAAAATAAATTGTTTTAATACCTGAATTCTTTTTAGTTTAGAAAACTGAAACTTCTTCCATCTGTTCACTTTAATTTCCACCTTATCTAACACAGAGATCCAATTTACCTCAGGAAGGTTTTTTTGACCCAAAAACTACCCCTAATATTGTAAGGGACTCTGTAGAAACATTTATAGTATTATATTGCAAAGGGCTCTGATAGGTACATCCCATTAATAAACCTCTGGATTTAGAAATATTAATTTTGGCATTTGACAGTTTGGAATATGATTGAAATACTTGAAAGAAAACTCCAATTTGTGCAACATTGTTAAAAAAAAGACAAACACCATCTGCACATGCCTGTATGGTCAAAAAGGAATTTGTTAAAGGGATATGCACTCCTGTCCACTTAGGGATAGTACTTACTGCTCTAATAAGGGTCTGCAAAGAGAATATGCATAGGAGGCGGCTTA
The DNA here is from genome assembly GCA_016271365.2 of Neoceratodus forsteri. NCBI lineage: Eukaryota > Metazoa > Chordata > Ceratodontiformes > Ceratodontidae > Neoceratodus > Neoceratodus forsteri. The sequence goes on along the minus strand of CM028138.1, from coordinate 707,236,946 downwards.
AAGGGCAACCCTGCCTTACCCCACTTCCCATGACAAAACCTGTCCCTAATTCCCCTTTGATTACTGGATACACCAATGCAGAGGAATACAGCCATTTTATCAAATTAAGCAATCCCGTGGGCACCCCAAAAAATGCTAAAGTTGAAAACAAAAAAGGGTGACTAACTCTATCAAAAGCCTTCTCAAGGTCCAAAGACAGTAAGCACCCTGACTCTCCAGAGTCATCCAAATGTTCAATTACATCTCTTATAGTACAAAGAACTGACTGGATTCTTTTATTCAGAAGTCCACAGTGCTGAGCTGGAGAAAAAACTACAGTAGCCACATTTTTTAATCTATTATTAATTAAGGTTGCCAATATTTTAGAGTCAGAATTTAACAATGTAATTGGTCTCCAATTCCAAAAATTCCCTTTATCGCCTGTTTGAAAATATATGTGTAGACCTTCTGAAAAAAAGCCGGGATAAAGTTACCATCTAAAAATTTATTAAAAACTAAAGTCAAACAAGGCACTAATTCTGTACAAAAGATTTTATAGAAAGAATTGGAAAGACCATCTAACCCAGGTGAAACATTAGATTTTAAATTGTTAATTACTCTATCTATCTCCAGAGGAGAAAATGACATTTTAATATTATCCATTTTACCTTGATCTAAACCCATATCTGGGGGGGGGCAGCTAAAATGGTTTATCTGCTGAAAAGAAGGATATTGTTTGGATTGTAATTCCCGAAACTGTGCTTTAATCCTATTTCCTATAGATAACACTGTTTCCACTCTACAACTGCTGTATTCTAAAAATTCTAAAGATGAATGATCCCTAAGTGATTTACATAATTCAAACGGATCACCTATAACCGATTTTCTCATGTGATTAGTTATTAAAGCCTGTAAAGCTTTTGCTCTGCCATATTGTAAGACCCTCATTTGTGATTTTATGGTCTCTATTTGTGCAGAAAAATCCTGTCTTGAGGAATTTGCTATCGAAAGTCAATATAGTAACTGGGATCTTAATTTTAAATAGGCTAAAAACTCAGAGTTTCTCTGATGGATCCCATATTTTTTAAACCATGCAATGCAATCATTTTTAGTTTCTTACCACCATACTCCAATATCGGAGTATAAAAATCCCACAGATAATCTGGCTTTTAGAATCAGTCTAATGGTATTTAGTACAAGCTGGTCTTGTAAGATAGAAGTGTCTAGTTTCCATCTTTTACTTTGTTTTTCTTGCCCCGAAAAAGCTTCTACCTCTACCTGTAAAAGTACATGATCAGAAAACTCTACTGGAACCTTAATTAAATTTTTTACTGGAATTGTTTTAGAAATAAGAAGATAATCAACTGTAAATCCCTTATTCCCCTTAAAAAAGGTGCCACCAGAGTTAGCAGTACAGAAAGCCTCACGCGAAATTAAATCTGCAGTTTTCACAATTTCCTTTAAACAGTTGGAATCACAATATTTTTTTTATTTGAACCCCTCTCTTTTGCTCCTATACTGCAACTGAAATCTCCACCCCAAAGAATGGGTAAGGAAGTGACTAAAAAGGGCTGAATCCCTTTCATACAAGCAACCCTAGCTGCTTTTGTTTGGGGGTTATAGATATTAATTCATCTAAAGATATTGGAGTTCCATTTCCCGTGTATGATTAGAACCCTGCCCGGAATTAAATCAATCAATTTATACAAGACAAACTGATATGAATTAAAGAGAATCCCAACTCCATCAGCTCTGTCTTCCCCAAAAGACCAATAAGAAGGTCCCCATGGCCAATCATTTTTAAAAGAAACAACTTGTTCTTTAGAAAACATCCAGGTTTCCTGCAAAAAACATATTGAAATCTGTTTATCATGAATTAACTGAAACACAGCCCGTCTCTTTTGTGTATTCAAAATACTATGTGAATTTAAGAAGGCCCATAGAAAACCCATTTTGTTTTATTAAATGAGAGAAACTTTATCTCATTTTTTCTGCCTTTTTTTTTTTCTTTATAATCATCCCTAGGGGGCGCTAATGCATCCTGTATTGATTTTTGGGAGTCGGTATCCCCAATGTCCGTCTCTGAATCACCCCAAAATAAGGCTGCATAGGAATTTTTACATTCAATGGGCTCATTTTCAGGAGGCGGAATTGTTTTAAAATTCCTACAGGATCTTCTGGGGGGTAAAGGAAGTTGGGAAGCAGTGTCAGCTACTAAATCCTCATCTGGAGCTTTATAACAAACTGGCTGCAAAAGGTCTGTAACCCCCTCTGAAACATCCTCTTTAATAGATAGGTTAGATAGGTCAGATGAGCCAGTTGGAACTTCCACAGAATGAGTTTCTAGAGTGCACGGGGTCAAAGAAGGGGGCTTCAAAGTATCACAATCACCCTTCTGTCTTTCCCTAGCATCTTGATCTTGTTGGATAATTAAATCCAGGTTATTACAAAAGGCCTTATTTTGTGCTGCCCATGGACAGTCTCAAAAGGCATGATTATGTTCTTCACAAAGATCACACTTCGTAGCATTGTTACATTGCATTGTCACATGACCAACTTCTCCACAATTATCACATCTTGGCTGGTCACATGTGCTGGAAAGGTGTGTTCTTGAACCACATTTATAACAAGCCCTGGGTTGGCCACTATAAAAACAAACCCCTCTATCCCTCCCTAACAAAAAGGAATTAGGGATATGCTCCGCTCCCACATTAGACTGCCTTAATTTAACCTTGAATTTCCAGCCTCCCATCCGGAAATGCTCAGAATCCAAAATAGGCTCAGGGTCGCTCTGAACATCGCATCTTTGGGATAGCCAGTAGGAAATATCTTCAACATGAACACCCTCGTTTCTAAACATTACTGTTACATGTTTAATCAATGGTTTTGTGAGAGGTATAACCAAAAAGGGGGTCCATAAGGGTGAGAATTTTGTTTGATTCTACCATTCCCAAAATAATTCTAGTAAGGAGGGAGAATGAAAACTAACATCCAAGTTATCCTCACCCAAGATGTTAATAAAAGCAAAAACATCTCTCGGGGAAAAGGACAAAGATTCTTTTATCAGGGTTTTCCCCACCTAATACCTATCTGGTCTCTCTGTCATCCCCCCTGTACATTTTTTATGAACTGCATTACGTCTGGGTGCAGCTTCCCGTTTGGCTTGAGAGAATAATGCAGACATAAGGGGGTTTTACAAAAGAAGAATCTTCCCCAGACTTAGATCCCCCAGACACATGCTTTTTATTAGTAAGTTCAGGCAAATTAGGTAATAGTCCTGCAGATATGTCTTTATTTTTAACACTCTGTTCTTCCCCTTCTATGTTACATGCTGTTTCTTTCACTTTACCCGGTCTCCAAATAGGATAATTTTTGTGTAAGTCCAGAGAGGAGTCCCATGCTGAATCAGGAGTCCAAACCCCTTTACCTAATTGTTTCCAACCTGCCGCAACCAGGGCACCCTGAGGAGACCAATTTTCATCATGATTTTCAATACTGAAAGGTGTAACAGGCAACCCCTCAGAGGCCACAGGATTACCTGCACTAACATCCTTAATAAGTATTGGGGCAATACTTTGTTGTGCCACAGAACCTTTTGAGTTTGAAAAACTAAATACTGTTAACCCCTCCTATTCATTTGCCTCCGTTTGATATTTAATAGGGGTATTGAGACTCAAAACCCCGACTCCCACCCTTGTAGGGTTGAAAACAAACCCAGTCTCTTTGTGCAGGGTAATCGTTTGAAATGCAACCTTCGGCTGTGCATTACTCACAACCTTGCCTTTCTTTTGCGAATGGGCAGTCAAAAACACCTCAGCTCCCTCATCCGTCGACCGGCACTTCTGAGTAGATTCATCGACCTCCGTAGCATCATCCTCAGCTTTCCAAAACATATTACTTAAGCCACAAACACCTCCTTCACAGACACGTCCTGTAGTGCAAACCTTAGGCTCAGGCATAGCAGCAGCCGTTAAAACACCGCCTCCCTCCAAACATACTTCCAGATTCTTTTCCTCCAGAGATTAAACCAAAGCCAGTTTTAAAGCTGTAGTGCATAAAGTCTCAAACAAGAAACATAACTGAGCCTCTGATATATCAGCATTCAAGGAACTCCCGTCAGCATCCATCGATAAAGGTAAAGCCTCAGTAGTCAAAACTGCATCATGAAAATGCTGGTTGTTTTCCATTTCAAACACGGTAGAAAGATTCAAATCCATGTCACTACGCTGCTCAGCTCCCTTGCCAGCAGCAGACACAACCTCCTCCTCCAACCGCTCTCCAGAAGTGTCCATCATGCAGCATAGGCCAGCTCCCCTACTGGCCAAACAGTAGGGGAATTTCTCCAGTGTCCTGGCCAAATTTCCCTCATTCACTAAAAATACCACCAACAGCTTAATCTGGTTCAAGGTCAGTTGGCATTCATCTGTATCCCCCTCCCCCAAGTTGTGCCTGAAAATAGGCAGGATTTGTCTAGTGCACTTTCCTGGTCAACAAAAAATAAAAAAAAAATTATGTTAGTGGAACAATACAAATTATAGCAAGTTGACAACCACAGAGTAAGACAGCAACAACACTAGTGAGCAAAAGCAAGGAGTAATGAGTACAGTGATGCTCAGGGTATAGATTAATCACTGACACAAGTTTCAGGGACAGGTTGAAACGTGAACAGCAAATAATGCCTGAATTTAAGCCTAACTAGATGGCAAGGTAGGAAGGATACCAGGGCCAACTGCTAGATGTGTTTTGGTAATAGGATTACTGTATGCCTGACTATACAGACAAGGCCCGACTAACAGTTTACCAATTTACTGACAGCATTGCTATGATTGGTTAAGCCATGTGAGATGTCCAAGCTCACACTCAGGTACTTAAAGTACAGTAAATGACAGTTTCAGGTATGGATCCAACCGGCAGGGATCTTACCCCTTTGAGCATGCACAAAGTTTCTGGCTAGAGACAAATAGCAAGGATGTGATTTTATTGGATTTGAGGACCCGTTTATTAGGGCAAGCCATGCCTGGATATTAAGGAAATTAAGAGATGTTTTTAGAGCCATATTAGGAGATGGATACAAAAATACAGACACCTGATTTATTGAGAGCTTGTCTCAGCTGTGACTAAATCCAACAACATAGTCACAGAAAAAAAGATAGCCTGGCAACAACTTTCCTGCTGTCTTTTTCTGCATAACTATCTGCTAGTATGTCATTATGTTTCACACAAAACATGGTGACCCTGGCACCAAATGCTATTACTAGTGTTCCATAATGGCCTCAATTTGGACAGCACAGCCATCTGCAATATATATTTATCACACAGCTCCCTCCCAGTCTTGGTCAAACAATCACAACTTCCTCTGGCCACTACCAGCGGAAACCTCACTGACAGGCTGAGTCCCTGATCAAAAAAAGGAAAAAGCACCACTGCAATAAAAGACAGTAGTGGGATACCTCTGCAGCAGCTGCTGTATTCCTCCTCATCTGAAAGACATTTGCCAAGTCCTACTGCTGGTTACCAGTTCCCAATCCTTGTGCAACTCCTGGTAAAAGTGTTGCCACAACAACAGTGAGCAAGAAAATGTAAATGGCACTCAAGGGATTTCAAACACCATCTTGTTCACACACAAACACCTGCTAATTTACATATAAACACCGGCTTGTTCACACAGATATACTCACCAAATGCTGCAAGTACCTCAGTCTAGAAAGTCCTGCTAGCCAGTTCCAATTGCATCCTGCAAAAGCTCTGCATACTGCCACTAACCACAAGTATAAGTCCCCCACATAACTACAAGCCACCTCAACTTTAGAGTGCCACCTCAGCTTCAAAGAGTACCACCTACTAAACATAGCCAATAATAACAGAACTTTAAAAAAAATGTACATCTACACAATAAAAATTATGACAACATTTGAAAAAGTTTTTGGTTTAAATTTTTTTATCACTGCACATGTGGATCCAGTTCATAATAGCAATAATGCACTTCAGGGTGTGGCATATCATGGGATATCATTACTTTTTGGATGCATGAGACACTCGGCCTGTGGTCTTGTGTCTCACAACACACCCAGGGCATGATGATATCCCATAATATACAACACCCAGTTGTGTATTATTTCTTAACTATAATACCTGGTAATCGGTATACAAAAGAGGGAAACAGAAGGAAGAGACACTAGTGAAATTATTAATAGTGAGAAGAGCAGAAGGCCAGGAATTTAGCATTAGAGACAATAATTTGGATGACAGCCAGATTAGAAAGGGAAAGTCAGTATTAAGTTGCTGAGCCCTATTAGTTAAGCAACTACTGAACCATGTAAAACTATGAGAGGTACCCCAATGGTTTAGAGCTTTGATAGGAGCAAGGTGCGATCAACCAACTCAAATGCCTTAGACAGATCTACAAATACAGCTTCAAACAGCATGCCTTTGTCAAAAGCTTTTCTAAAATCACAGGTCAGTTTGACTGAAGCAGTATCATTTCCATAACCCTTTCTAAAACCATGTTGAGCAGGGGACAGAATATTACACAAATGAAGATAGCATGTTGGATAGAGAACAACTTTTCAAGAAGTTTGCTGAGAGCAAATAAGGTGGCAATAGGTCAGCAGTTATCCACAGTCTTTGGATCACCCTTTCTATGGATGCAGTGGTTAGAGCCCTGCAGATGTTTATTACAGTGGAAGAAGGGACCTCTCAAGATTCCTATTGGACTAGATAAAATTAGAGGTTTTGAGCTATCACTCCACTCAGCTCTGTTTATTCAGCTGAGCAGTGTTTGCACTGGACTATTTTGAGTGATAACTACTAACTTCTGTTTGGCGAGTATTCTCTTTCAAGAAAGATTTACTCATAAACATGATAGCTTAGTCACCCTTTCTCAGAAACAAATGTTGATTTACTCTGTTTTTAACGTCTTAAGACGCAATCTGATTAGCACTCTCTGAGACAGTTTACTATAGCAGAACTGTTATTACTGCTTTTACTGTGCATTTTGAAGAAAAAAAAACTGTATATTGGGCTTTAGCTAGCAAACACATTATAAGACTTTTAGCCCTGAAAACAGCCACCTTTTCTGGTTTCAAATCAAGTGCACAGCACAACCAATTATAGTATCTTAAACGTGTTACTGCCTTCAGCAGTGTCTAGAATGCATTTAGTAGAGCAGAAGACAGCTGCATCCTTAAGCCCTAAGACAAGTAAAGAACACGGTCCTTTTTACTCCTTTTGCTATGCTTTTTGGGAAAAAAACATTTATATTGAGCTACACCATGACTGGTAAACAGATCCTGTATTTTGTATCCTGGATAACACAGGGGAGATGCTACATCCCATTCTGATTGGGATGTTTTTGCACAGCATTTACCCAGGATATCCCAGATTAGATACAATATCTTGTTTTCAGTGGGGTCATGATTTTACCCATTTTACAATATATTTATCCAGGGAAGTCTAGTCCAGATGTAAAACATTGTTTTCAGCATGTTGTGATTTCACTCAATATAGCAATGTGTAGATGTAGAACCCCACTGAAAATAAGATGTTGCATCTTCTATGAACTATCTAGGCTAAATATATAGCAATCAGCAGACATATTCTAAGAAAACACATTGTAAAAAAATGTAAAAGGAAAACCACATTGAAACTGCCTCTCAGAAAATTTGCATTGTGCAAATACATTGGAAAAAATGGGTACCCTGTAAAAGCTTGCCACACTGTAAATGACATCTCGAATCTCTCCTGGCATATCCTTTAAAAATTCAGTATTTAAAATAGATTAAATCCTTTACCCAAATGAAATAAACTTGGCTAATCTTTCCTCATAAGCCTTGTTCCACAAGCCCTGCACCATTTTAGTTGCCCTCCACTGCAGTGCTTCCACCCTGTCTTTGTTATTTCTCATATAAGGCCTCCAAAACTGGATGTAGTATTCCAGGTGCAGTCTCATGACTGCCTTATACAGGTGCAATATGACCTCTCGCTTTATACTCTTGTTTTTTTTTTTTTTTTATCACATCTTTATTTTTGCCTCCTTCAGTCGGCCGCCCCATTCCGACCAACTCCTGCAGCCCCGTCCCCCAGAATAGCCGGTGCTAACCTTGTACCTGGCCTGGGAGCGGAGCCTGCAAGGAGTCGGTCCTCATCCTGCTAGCCACCAGTGTTTTCTCCTTCGGTTTTTCACCCGGGAGCCCCAGGAGTAGGAGCGCATGTGCATGGAGGCATGCATGCACCCTACGGCCCCGGTTACAGCTCCTTTCCCCTACCCTATGACCTAGCGCCCTGGTCCCCTCTAGCCTGTGCCACTCCCAGCCTCCACTAGGAGTCACCATTGGCCAAGGGGTGCCACATCACCTCCCCGGAGAGGACAGTCTGCCTGTCGGTAGCTCAATCCAGCTCCGTCCTCCCCCCCCACTGCCGACCTCCGGTGACCCAAGCTCATTCCCGAACCCGGGTCGCCAGCGTGCCATGAGGTAAGGCGTCCAGTGCCTCAGCCCTCAGTGCCACCGGGCCAGCTACGTTATACTCTTGTTAACCTTCCCTATGCATGCAAGCATCTGGTTAGCCTTTCCAGCTGCCTTATCGCACTGCCTAGTTTCTCTTAGGTTCTCTGAGAGGATAACTCCCAGGTCTCTTTCCTGCTTCATGACTGTCAGTACCTCCCCACCTAGTTCGCACTTTGCCCCATGGTTCTTGTGCCCTATGTGCATCATCCTGCACTTCTTTCCAATGAATCCTGCCATTCTTCATACCATTTCTCCAGTTCTTTAAAGTCTTTCCTCATTCTTTCAACACCCCCTGGCATGTCCACCCTATAGCATGCCTTTGTATCATCTGTTAAGAGGCACACCTTCCCTGCCAGTCCGTCTGCAATGTCCCCAATAAAGACATTGAAGAAGACTGGCTCCAACACCTACCCGTGCGACACCCTTCTCATCACCTCTCCCTCTCCCTCTCCAGAGTACTCTCTGTTTATAACAACCCTCTCATTCCTGCCACTCAGGCAGTTCTCCACCCATAGAACTGTTTCAGGATCTACCCCTAGGCTGTGCAGTTTGCTAATCACCCTTCTATGGGGGGGGTGGCAATGTCAAAGGCCTTTCAGAAGCCCGGATAGGCCACATCCACTGCACTTCCCTGGTCCACTATCTTAGCCACCTAGTCATGCCACAGATTAGTACAATGAGTTAGTGCAAAACACAGTGCTTATCTTAAATACAGCAAAAAGTTAGGGTTAGATGTATAAATAAATAAATGCCATATAAGGCAGTGTGTGTGTGTTAGTGTGTGTGTGGCAATGTTCTGTGTGTGCAGACAGTGCACTGCTATGTTTCACTGGAATATACAGTTTATGCATATAGGTGTATACATATTATTCAGTGTATGTGTATCACAACAATTAGAAAGTGCAGTTAGGTAGCTCAGCGGTTGGTGCAAAAATTGCTAGCCTATATTCCTCAGCTATCTTTATCAGTTTGAGCCTTATGCATGTAATTGCTGATTTAAATCTAGTGGCAACCTCCACACTCCAATGTCCCTCAGAGCCTGAAAAGAAGAAAACAGTCCCTCCATGTATTTTTTTTTAATCTGTAAAATGTATGTAGTCAGTGCACTGCTATGTTATACTGGAATATATATGCATGCTGTACATGTGTATATAGAAAGTGTAGTTAGGTGGTTCAGTGGTTAGTGCAAAAATTGCTAGTCTACATTCCTCTGCTATCTAGATCAGTTTCAGCCTTATGCATGTCATTGCTGATTTAAATGAGGTGTCTAGGGGCAACCTCCACCCCCACCCTCCAATGTCCCTGGGAGCCTGACAAGAAGAACACAGTTCCTATATGTCTTTTTATAATCTGTAAAAAAATGTCCATCACCGATGCAATCCCGCATCCCCCAGCCCAACCTCCCACTGAGCATGCACCACCCCACACTCTTCAGACTCCACCACACACCCTCATTCACCTGAACAGATCCCAGTGTGAAGATCCACTGTCTCATAGAACATACGTCTTACTGCTAGAACCAGCGACTGCTATCTGAGAAATAAGGTAAGTGCAGTTGAAAACCCATTGAAATATATTGAACCACACTTACCTTATTTCTCATATAATAGTCATCAGTTCCAACAGCAAGACAGGTCTTCAATGGGAGAGTGGATCTTCACACTGGAACCTGTTAAGGTGAGTGAGGGTGTGTGGGGGAGTCTGGGGGTGGGGGTGGTGAATGCTCAGAGGGAGGTCAGTCTTGGGGGGTGGGAGTTGCATCATCTTCCCCTGCAGTCCTTCTGCAATGACCCCAGTAAAGACATTGAAGAGGACCAACCCAACACCCACCCCTACAGCACCCTGCTCATCACCTTTCCCTTTCCAGAGTACTCCCTGTTTACCACAACCCCCTGACTTCAGCCCTTCAGCCAGTTGCCCACCCAAAGAACTATTTTAGAGACCACCCCTAGGCTGTGCAGTTTGTTATTCAGCCTTCTATTGGGGAAAGTGTTGAAGGCCTTTATGAAACCCGGATTGCCCACATCCACTGCACCTTCCTGGTCCACTACCTTTGTTACCCAGTCATGCCATAGATTAGTAAAATGAGTTAGTGCAAAATACAGTGCTTATCCTAATTACAAGGTAGGGTTAGATGTATAAGTAAATAAATGCCATATAAGATAGTGTATGAGTGTTAGAGTGTGTGTGGCAATGCTCTATGTGTGTGTTGACAGTGCACTGCAATGCTATATTGGAATATATATACAGTATGAACATATGTGTATATATATTAGTCACCATGTGTATATTACAACAATTAGAAAGTGCAATTAGGTGGCCCAATGGTTAGTGCGAAAATTGCTAGTCTACATTCTCCCACTATTTAGATCAGTTTCAGCCTTATGCGTGTCACTGCTGATTAAAATGAGGTGTCTAGTGGCAACCCCCACCTTCTGATGTCCCTCGAAGCCTGAAAAGAAGAAAACAGCCCTTCAATGTCTTTTTTTTTTAAACTGTAAAAATGTGTGTAGACTGTGCACTGCTATTTTATATAGAGGGATTAACCCATGGTAGGGTATGGGTTTACTGAGCATTAATCCATGCCTGGTGGGGTTGAAGTCACGAGGCAAAGCCGAGTGACTTCAACCACCCAGGCATGGATTAATGCTCAGTAAACCCATACCCTGGAATGGGTTAATCCTCTTATAACAAGGGCAATGTTTTATTAGAGCTTTACCTGAAGAAATAGTGAAATAAAGCCCTGTGATCATGCAACTGTGGGTATATCAGGGATTAATCAATGGTCAGGTGACCTGTTTGTATGACTCAGAAGATAGAATTTTAGGAATCCATGTTATAATGGAATATATATATATACATATATGTGCATATGTATTAGTCAGTGTGTGTGTGTGTGTATTACAACAATTACAAAGTGCAGTTAGATGGCTCAGTGGTTAGTGCAAAAATTGCTAGTTTACACATTTCTCCCTGCCCACAATACCATTATTTTGCAGTCATATTGGCTCTTGCTAGAATTTGTTAAATACAGGGACCACCTTATCAACTTTCCAAAAATCAGGGACAGAGCCTGTAGTAGGGGGCTAGGTGAGGATGGCATGCAATAGATAGATAGATAGATAGATAGATAGATAGATAGATAGATAGATAGATAGATAGATACAGCACAAATATACCTTTACAGCAAAAGATATTTATACTGTATAAAAAAGTTAAACTTTTGAATGTAGGCTACTTAACCATGTACATCTGCATTGCAACCTAGGGTTATGAATTACCAGATAATGCTGGCATTTCAATGGGAACTGCCAATGATCCCCAACTTGTTCTGGTGGAGGTTCACTACAACAATCCCGGACTGAAAACTGGTAAGTGTAAGGCAGACAACAGTCCTAATGTTTGACTAGCCATCTCTTTGATGACTGCACAGATACAGTATAAGGCCGCCGTCTTGGCAGACGTCCCAGAAAATCAAAAGGGGAAGAGGCAAGGTAAATTAGTATGCTATATAGATCTCACTCTCACTTCTCTCTAATTAATACAATAGAATAGAATATGGTTTTATGTTTATTTACTGTTATTTAGCTATGTATATATTTATTTATTTTAAAGTTTTACCAGGAAAGACATATTGAGATAAAATACCTTCTTTCCGGATGTGTCCTGGGGAGGAGGAGGATGGAGGCAGTACAGCAGTAAGTTACAACAAATAAGTTACAAAAAAATCAAAAACTATACAAGTTAACAATTAAACCGCAAAAAGGTTAAATAAAGTTGTACAATAAAAGTGCAGATGGTGGCAAAATTGTAGTGTGAACAATGCACAAGTGGGTTCGGTAATAAAGTGCAGAAGGCAACCAAACTGCACAGTAAACAAGACACCGCTGAGAACAGCAAGGAGGAAAGAGTGGTGGAAGCTATTAATATACTGTAGTGCCTTTAATGCACACAGCTTTACAGAACAATCAATTACATACTGGTAGTTCAGTGTCTGTAAAATAAAACAGGAATTTGGTTTTAGGGCCTTCTTTTTACCACCTCCTAATGCATCCCAACATTGGGTTTACCCTAGCAGTACATTACCTGCCTTGTTTCAGCTTAATGTCCACAGTCATCCAGAGACGGTTAATTTCTTTTTGGGACACCACTATTGCACCATGTGTATATGCGGCTCAGATATTTTATTTTTTATTTATTAAGATCTCAGATTAACCTTTGAGTACAGGCTCATTACATAGGTTCCATGTCAGGGTCATTACAGTAACAAACAAAACTACAGCTTACAGGAGGCTGTAAGAGGACAACAACAATTAAGGCAAATTAGGCAAGAAGTTACATGTGTGACTGAAATAATCAAACACTATATACAATGGTACTTGCAACACAAAAGGAAAAAAAGGGAGGTGGAGAGAGAGAGTGAACAAGGGGAAGGGTTGGCTCAGGAAGACAGGGGTAATAGTGAGAAGACAAACTGGAGAGAGAGAGAATAAATACTGAAAATCAGCCCAGAAGGTGGGCCTCGTCACTGGTGAGGGAGGCTTATACTAAGCATCCTGGCAGTGCCAATAGTGGGAAGTGTTAACAGAGGGCGTTGAGTGAGAGGGTGAGGGGGTGGTGCAGGATCAGAGCAGGATGTCAGTATAACAAGGGGAAGAGGGAATGGGAGCAGAAGGGAAGTGGTGGAGAGGGGCTGAGGGGAAGTAGAGTAGAAGGTGAGGGGAGGAGGTTGGGTCAGGTAGGGGGTGGATAGGCACCTGGCAGTTCAGGAGTAGAAGCAAAGGGCAGGAGGGTGGTACAGTTTAGGGAGGGAAGAAATGGGAGTATAGATGGCACCAGGAGGTAGTTAGGTTGACGAACAGCCAGGGGCAGGAGGCCTTAGTGGAAACAGTCGCAACTTGCTTTGGTAACCAGATATGATTGTAGCCCACATTTGAAAGGGCCCAGCATTGGAATAGCAAAGAGGCTTGGTGGCAGGTTGTTGGCCCATTTAGATGCCTGGTGGGTGAAGGCCCTTTGTCCTAGAGTGGTGTGACATCTTGGAACCTTGAAGACCATGCTCCCAAAGCTTCTTGTGGTGTGGCTGCATTCAAAGGGGGTGAGGAGCCTCTGGATGCCTATGGGTAGCATGACTAGACTTGCTTTTTTGGCCAGCAGGCAGGTCTGGTACTGAAGTCTGCTATTGAACTGGAGCCAATTGGCGTGGGTATAAAAGTCACAGGTGCGGGTTTGACGTTCTGAATTGGTGGAGAGATGGCATGCCTTATTTAAGGTGACTTTAATACGATGGAGGGCTGTGTCCATTGCAGATCCATAGATAGCAATACCATACTCCAGAAGAGAGAGATGGCTGAACTGCAGATGGCAAGGTTTAGTGCAGTGGAGCACACCTTTTTTTGTAGGAGGGCCAGACCGAAATCTTGAGTCAAGGCCGAGGGCCACTGATCGAAGGCCGCCGTCAAATGTCCCATGATGACACATTTAAAGTACTATTCATCAAAGTAAATCAAACAGTCATATGTTTATTTGTCTGTTTATTTATTCTTCCATAATCCACGTGTTACTAAAAGTAACAATAAAAAATAATAAACTACAAAATAAAGAACACAACAAGGGGAAGTGTCGAAATGTGGTAACACACAGTCACTGATCTGATCTTCTCAACCACGCCACACTAAACAACACTAACCAGCGCTGCAACCCACAGCCTTATGACAGCAAACACATACTGAACTGCAATTTCACCTTTATGCCATTTTAATTCAATCATTAATTGAGTAAAAGCAGGTGATTCACATTGGCATTAATTTAGCACTGTTACAGACTAGCATAAAGTAACATCGATACAGATTCACTCCCCCCCCCACCACCACACCATAACTACCTTACAGATCACATAACATCATTGGCAGTGCAGTGTCCCTCCCCTGCACCCATCAGAGAAACAATAACAAAATAAGTGCAGTGTCCTTAAAGTACCTTGCATTGTCAAGCGTGCTGAACTAATCATGAGCCATGATAACAAGCAAACACGAACGGGAACTGAAGTACTGAGGTGCTGCGATTGCACAAAACTCATGTTAAGCAACACTAATCGGGAGCAACAGTAACGCCTGATTCCCAGGAGAAATCACATTGTGGGTTCAATCCGTTAGTAAAATTCTGAACTACATTCCCGATCAAACAAATCATTGGCAGTGCAGTGTAATGTCCCTCCCATGCACCCATCCCCCAATCATCAGAACTAATCAGGAGCCATGGTAACACCTGATTGACAAGCATTTGCACTCTCAGACCTGACACTTTGAGCCATCCCTGAAAAAACATCCCAGAAAAAGTGCTTATTTTTTTAACTTTGCTCACAACTTTGTTCCAACTGCTGCCAGTGCTGTGATTGCACAAAGGCATGTTAAGCAACACTTGCATTCTCTTACTGCTGTCAGTGGAGAACTTACAGACTCTCTGGTCCCTGAAAAAGTGAACACAAACTGAGGTAATTATTTTTTTTAACTTTACTCAGAACTTTGCTCTGAATGCTCCCAGTGCTGCGATTGTAAAAATTCATGTTAAGCACTCTAGTTTGCTTACTGCTGTTAGCAGAGAACTTGCAGACTCTCTGGTAACGATTACATTGCTCTTTACTCCGAGATGACACAAGGGAGCACTGCAAGATTATGTGCCATCGGCAGAGAACTTGTCAACTCTCAGGAACAGATTTCTGTGTTGATTACTATGAGCAAATTGTAGTGAAGCAGACTAAACAGTAAAATAAAAAAAAACTGTCAACTGGTATAGGTCACCACGGGCCACAAATAACCTCTCAGGGGCCATTTGTGGCCTGCAGGCCGTATGTTGTGCACCATTATTTTAGTGCTTCATGGGTGAGACTATTCACTCGTCGATGTACTATAGTACCTTACATTTTCCCTATCTCAGTCCCCATTTATAACCTGGCAACCATCACGTGGGCAGGTATCCTTGTAGTGCATCTCCAGATTTGTTTTGTCAACACATCTGAAAATATGTAGCACTTCAATTCAGCAAACTCGGTAAGAAATCTTAGAAAATGTAAACAATTGACACCTTGAATTAAGGCATATCATTCTTGGGTTTATTCTAAAAGAGATAAAAGGCAAGTTGCCCAAAAGTTGTATATGTATTGCTGTAGCATGTAAATACATCACATTAGAGTGACTTATATCACATCCCCCTACTAAATGAGAAGGGATTGCAAAGTGCAAAGTAATTTGGACTATGGAACTCATCCCTGCTTGGCTACATTTGCAGAGAGAATGATATAAAAGTATCTGGTTCCCATTTATAAATTTCTTAGAAAATATGGAAGGCACCTTGGCCGTAGACCAGCTGGCTTGGACTGAGACATAACACAGTCAGGAATAACAACTGCATTTAGTACTGCTTAATTTTGTTGGCTCAATTCAAATTGGTACAGTACTATGGCATGCAATAACTATTATACCAAAGGCCCCCTTGTGATTTTTGGCTCTATATCTATTCTGCAGACAATAAGAGTCTTTTTTTCTTCCCCCAGAATGGTCACTAGCCCTTATGCCTTCAGGTTTCTGTAAGAGGGTTGAGCAATAGAAGTTTCTACTGTAGCAATACTGGCTTTTTTGTTTACAAGGTCATCGTGGTATGACACTGAAACACAGAAACAGAGAATTTGATAGCAGATAAGGAGTACTTGGCCCACCCAGTCTGCCCATGCAAGACAGAGGCAGGAAACTACAGACCTGTCAGTTTGACCTCTGTGGTAGGGAAAATGATGGAATCACTTCTGAAGGAAAGAACTGTTGAGTACCTAGAGGCCAGTGGGGCACAGGACCCAAGGCAGCATGGATTCACAGCAGGAAGGTCATGTCAGACGAATCTAATTGATTTCTTTGACTGGGTGACCAAAGTAGTAGACCAGGGAGGGGCTATGGACATGGCCTACCTAGACTTTAGCAAGGCATTTGACACAGTCCCACACAAAAGATTAATAAACAAATTAGCCAGCCTGGGAGTAGGTCCCAGGGTGGTAGACTGGATAAAACATTGACTGGACAACAGGACACAAAAGGTAATAGTAAACGAAGTCCACTCTGAAGA
The DNA here is from genome assembly GCA_016271365.2 of Neoceratodus forsteri. Classification (NCBI taxonomy): domain Eukaryota; kingdom Metazoa; phylum Chordata; order Ceratodontiformes; family Ceratodontidae; genus Neoceratodus; species Neoceratodus forsteri. The sequence goes on along the minus strand of CM028138.1, from coordinate 707,220,351 downwards.
AAGAGGGGTTACTAGTGGGGTACCGCAGAGTTCAGTACTAGGTCCAGTCCTTTTTAATGTCTTTATAAGTGACATTGCAGAGGGACTGGAAGGAAAAATATACCTCTTTGCAGATGACACAAAGATCTGCAACAGGGTTGATACTCAAGGAGGCATGGAAAGGATGAGAAGGGACTTCGCCAAGGTTGGAGGAATGGTCAAAAGTATGGCAGCTTGGATTCAATGCAAAGAAGTGCAAAATAATGCACCTGGAAAACAGAAACCCAGGGGAAGAGTACACAATGGGGGGGAGGTAGTAGCAACAACAAAAAAGGAAAAGGACCTGGGGGTAATCATATCAGATGACCTTAAGGTTGGCAAGCAATATGAGAAGGCAGTAGGGAGGGCTGAGGGATACTGGGATGTATAGAGAGAGGCACCACCAGTGGAAAACAGGAAGTTGTTATCCCTCTGTACAGACAGTTGGTGAGACCCCATCTGGAGTACTTTGTGCAGTTCTGGAGACCCTGTCTCTGCTAGGACATAGACAGGATGGAGGCAGTCCAGTGGAGGGCAACTAAAATGGTGCAGGGTCTGCAAGAGAAGCCATACGAGGAGAGACTAAAGGAGCTTAATATGTGTACCCTTGAGGAAAGGGGGGGCATGATAGAAATGTTTAAGTACCTCAGTGGACTCAAAAAAGTCCAAGAGGGTAGCATCTTTCAGAAAAAGAGATGTGCAAGAACAAGGGGACACAATTTGAAGATAGAGGGTGGACGGCTCAGGGGCAATGCAAGGAAGTATTCTTTCAAAGAGAGGGTGGTGAACGCATGGAACTGCCTTCCTGAGGAGGTTGTGGGTCTAAAACTGTGGGAGAATTCAAGAATGCATGTGACAGACATAAGGCAATTCTTGTGGGGGGTAGGAAGAAGTAGGCTGTTGGTTAACTAGGATCTGCAGCTTATCCAGTAGGTAGGGAAATGGGCAGACTAGGTAGGCCAAGCTGTCCTTATCTGCTGTGAAAGTCTATGTTTCTATCCTGTCACTGCAGGCCCTACTTGATCTCTGGCTCCCTTCCCTTCCCTTGCATCCCAACTAAGATTCCCTTAGAAACACAGAAACATAGACAATCATGGCAGAAAAGACCAGAGGTCCATCCATTCTGCCCAAGTTCCCTATAATCCCTGGAACCTACGGTTCCTCCAGGGTACTAACCCTTCCCATTCTCTCGCTAGTCTCCTCTTTGGACCTGTTGCCCCCGGTAACCACTATTCCCTTCATTATGTCCAAGCCCAGATTGAAAGGCACTATATTAATAGCTTCCACCACTCTTCCCTCCTTGCTGTTCTCAGCAGTGCCTTGTTTACTGTGCAGTTTGGCTGCTTTCCGTAATTTATTGCTGAACCCACTTGTGCATTGTTCACTACAATTTTGCCACCATCTGCACTTTTATTGTACAACTTTGTTTAACCTTTTTACGGTTAACTTGTATTGTTCTGATTCTTTTGTAACTTATTTGTTGTGACTTACTGCTGTGCTGTTCCCATCCTCCTCCCCAGGACACATCTGGAAAGAAGGCATTTTATCTCAATATGTCTTTCCTGGTTAAAACTTTTAAATTAAATAAATATATAAATAACTAAATAAAAGTAAATAAACGTAAAACCAGATTGTATTTTATTGTATTATTTAGAGAGAAGTGGGAGTGAGCTCTGTATAGCATACTAATTCACTTTGACTCTTCCCCTTTGCACCCACCAATTTAGCAGATAGACTGTTCCAAGGTTCCACCACCCTTTCTGTACTGTAATACTTCTTCACATTTCTCCTGAACCTACCTCCTGTTAATTTCCATTCATGTCCACGTGACTGCAAATTGATATTCAGGCTAAATAGTTCCCTGCAGTTTACTTTGTTAAATCCTTTAAGGAACTTAAAGGTGTCTATCATATCTCTCCTCTCCCTTCCAGTCTCCAGCGAGCACATATTTAGTGCCTTGTGGCTCTCCTTATAGGATCTGTCCTGCTGGCCCTGAATCATTTTGTTACTCTGCGCTGCCTGTATCCAACCTATCTATCCTTTCTGAGGTAAGGACTCCAGAACTGGGCACAGTACTTTAGGTGAGGCCTCACCAGGGATCTGTAGAGGGGAATTATTACCTCCTTTCTTCTGCTATCATTACCTATACTGATACATCCCAGCATCCTGTTAGCCTTGCTATAGGCCTTGTTGCACTGACTCGATTGCTTAAATGAGTTGCTATGATAACTCCCAGGTCCCATTCCTCAGCTGTAGTGCTAAGTCTCCCTCCTCCTATCCAGTATTCTGTCTAGGGGTTCTTTTTCCCTAGAAGCATTACCTTGCACTTTCTAGCATTGAATTTTAACTGCTAGACTTCTGACCATCCTTCTAACTTTTGTAGGTCTCTGTGTATTTCCCTTATTCCTTTGTCTCTATTCACCATTCACCCTCCCACATAGTTTTTTGTCCTCTGCAAAGAAACACAACCTGCCCTGGATTCTTTCTCCAATGTCATTAAGCAGGACTGATCCCTGTGGAACCCCGCTTATAACCCCCTTCTCCTCTGATTTAAACCCATTGACCACCACCCTCGCTGCCTCCTCTCTAGCCAGTTACCCACCCACTTCACAATTGGTTTAGCTGCACCCAAGTTTTCCATATTCTTGAGCAGTCATTTGTGAGGTACTGAGTCAAAAGCCTTGCTGAAGTCAAAGTAGAGGAGATCCGAATCATGGCCCTTGTCTAATTCCTTTGTCACCCAGTCAAAGAAAACTATCAGGTTAGTCTAACAAGATCTTCCTGCCACAAAACCATATTGTTTACTATCCTGGAGCCTGTTGCTCTCCAGGTAGTCTATGCGGTTCTCTTTGATCAGTGACTCCATCAGCTTCCCTACTATAGAGGTTAGACTGACAGGCAGGTAGTTCCCTGATTGCTCCTTACCCCCATGAAGTGGTATAATGACTGTCACCTTCCAGTCCCTTGGAACTACCCCAGACCCCAGGTAAGTGAACTGTTGAGCAGGCCTATCCCATGCATGCTTGAAGCCCACCACTGTTTTCACTCCCATGTTCACTGGAAGACTGGTCCAGGCATCCACCACTTTTTCAGTGAAGAAGTACTGCCTCACATCTCTCCTAAATTTCCCCCTTCCAGCTTCATTGCATGCCCCCTTGTTCTTGTGCATCTTTTCCCCTGAAAAATACTCCCCTCCTATACCTTATTTAAAACCCTATGAGGTATTTATAGGTCATTAACATGTCCCCCTTCTTTATTTATTTATTTATTTATTCATAAGCACATCGGAATTACAACCCTTTGAGTCATAGACTCGTTTCCAAAGGCTCCACATCATGATACAAAGAGAAAAATACAGATAGTCATGAAAAGTGAAGGAACAGGTAATACATACGATGGAGAACACTGAATACAATTAGCAGGGTGATAGTGTCATTCAGCAGATGAACTTCAGTCCTATACAAATAGTTGCTAGGCAGTTGTTAACATGTCCATCAGTAGAATGAGCTGTAGCCCTATACAATCAGTAGCTAGGCAGTTGCTAACATACAAGCACAGTAACTTCTTATGAGGTACAGAGTGTGCTGTCTCAGGAGAGACATTGTCAAGACTGGTTAGGCTCTGGCCCCTGAAGAGAGGCACCTAGAGGCCTAGGGTGGTTTTGGAAGAGGACACTCACAGTTGCGGGTGTACAGAATGTGATTCTTGAGTGCAACCTTGAAAGGCCCTATTTTGGTGAGAGAGGTGATGGCGGGGGAGGGGAGGGGAATTTTACCAGGAAGGTGCTATGGAGGAGAAAGATCTTTGTGCTAGTGTAGTCCTGACCCTAGGAATCTGCAATATAGTGTTGGAGGCACTGCAAGTGGCAACAGTAGGGGTGGCAGGGAGAAGGGATGTGGAGACCCCGGGAGGGACATACCCAGTTGTATTTTTTTGGAAAGGAGGCAGAATTGATACTGAAGTCTCTCCTCAAGTGTGAGTACATTGGTTAAGGAATAAAGGGTGCAGGTATTTATTTATTAGCTTTTGGTAACCAGGTAAGTGCGTTAGGCAAACAATCCTGCCTATTTTCAGGTATGTGTCCGTTTATCATCTCCAGGCAGGAGCATTCATGCCTTGTTAATGGAAATTTGGATTTTGTTTAGCACGGTGGCATCAGCTGCTATGTATCCACTGGGGACAGTACAGAGGAGGTGACTGCCAGGCGGAGGGCTTCGGGTGGCAGGCAGTCCTTATGCCTGTATAACAGGCCAATGCGTGCATTGTTGGCTGAGGTGAGCATATTGATGTGAGAGTGAAATGAAAGGGTAGAGTCAAAAGTGATGCCCAGATATTTATAGGTGAGGACTTGGTCCAGTGGGTGGAGCGAACTGAAGAGGATCTGGAGGGGGGAGTCCTTGGCTTTACTTTGGCAATGGGCAAAAAGCATGGATTTGTTTTTTTTTAATATTTACGATAAGTCAGCGGTCCATGAACCAGTTCTCAATTTGACTGAAGCAGTGCTGGAGGGAGGACTGGAGTGCAGAGGAGTCAGAGTGGGAGATGAAGATGACCACATCCTCTGCATAAAGAAGAACCCTGCTTGAACAGAAGCTGGGCAGGGCATTTAGAGAAAGACTGAAGAGCAACAGGCCCAGATGTAGCCCTGGGGGACACCAAAGCATACAGATTGGGTACTGGAGAGGGTGGTGTGAAGAAAAGGTAGCTAGAGAACCAGGAGAGGGGTCTGTGAGAGAAGCCAAGTTGGTGGAGTATGTTCAGTAAGAGGGGGTGTGAGACCATATCAAAGGCCTTGGAGAGGTTGACAAAAACGGCACCAGCAAGGTGGCCCTTGTCTAGGGCAGAGTGGAGGAAGTTAGAGAATTCAGTGAGGGCAGTGATTGTGCTATGGGCAGATCAGAAGCCATGCTGCTCCCTGCATAGAAGGCTGTGGGTGTCAAGGTACTCTGTGAGTTGATCGGCCAGTATTTTTCGAGAGCTTTGGAGAGTGGAGGGAGGATGGAGATTGGTCGATAATTGTTGGGCAGGAGCTATGCCCACCTTTCAGTAATGGGGTAATGACTGCCATTTTCCAGGTGGTTGGGAACTGTCCAAGGCACAGAGAGCAGTTGAGTAAGTCCATGAGCGGGGCAAGGACAGAGTCATGGACCAGTCGAAAGAGTCTCGTGTCACGGGGGTCATTGAGGGGCTAGTGCCACTGAGTGCTTTGGTTAAGTAAGGTTTGGCTTCTTGCAGACTAATGACCCGTAAGTGGAATGGTGGGCCGTGGAGCTTAGACACCAGAGAGGGTGGAGCTGGGTCAAAAAATTGCTGAGGAGAACTGCACTGAGATCAGAAAAGGCAGTGTTGAGGCAGTCAGCATTGCTTTTTGGATCTGTGGAGGTGGTGCCATTAATGTCAAGTTGGGATGGGGTGGAGAGCAGGATTTCCCATTTATTTCTTTTATATTGTCCCAGAACTTGCAGGCGATCCCCAGGAGGCAGCCAGAGAGGATCTGTAGTATTCTGCCTGGGCTTTATGTATGGCCTAGGTGCATTTTTTATGCTTGTTGTTATAAGCTTGTTTATCGGTCTGTTTGCCAGAGGCAGTGGCTTTGTGCCACAGGTTGTCCCTCAGTTGCAGTTGTTGATGGAGCATTGGAGTGACCCAAGACTCATTATGCTTCTTGGTATGGGATTTGACAATTGGGGCGAATATATCACAGGCCTTGTTGAGGGAGCTAGTGGAGTAGTTGAGGGCCTTGTCTATGTTCTGGGCCAGTTTGGGGGAACCAATCCCAGTAGGCTAGGTAGTGTTTTAGCTTACTAAGGCTGCCAGGTCATTGACGGTGATGGGAAAAAAAGCCTGGTGGTGGTTTGGGTAGCCGACGGGACCAGGTGAAGAGTATTGGAGAGTGGTCGCTCAGTGAGTTAGGGAGGACTACAACGTCCATGATTCTGTGGGGTGATTGGTTAGAAGGATATCCAGCAGGGTGTGTGAGCCGCTTGAGGGGCTAGACCTAGTGGGTTGTGTTACAAAAGTGTCCTTGGCATGGGCTGCTGAGCTGGTGAGCCAGTTTATGTTGAGATCGCCCACCAATATCTGTTCTACTTTGTGGGGGAGGTTGGAGAGGTAATCAGAGAGGGATAGGATTTCAGGGGTTTGGTTCCGTGGTGGGATATAAGCCACAGTGATAATAAGGGGAGCCCTGGCAGGATCGGCAGTGAGGTTTAGGGAGAGGGCTTGTGCTCCATGGTCCAGCATAGGGGCAGGGAGTGCTTGGCACAGCAAGGAGTCTCAGATGTAGAAAGCACAGCCACCACCATGCTTTCCCACTCAATCCTCCCTGAAGAGGGAGTAGCTGGGGAGAGTGACAAAGGAATCAGGGGTCATTTTAGAGAGCCAAGTTTCCACCAATGCCAGTACATCTGGTTGGTGTTGCACTAGCCAGCATTGGAGGGATGCAGTCTTCTTCGGGAGGCTGCAGATGTTCATGGAGATGATTTGTAGCCCTGGTGGGGTCAGCAGCTGGTTGGAGGTAGCAGGGCCTGGGTTGGGATGGATGTTACCAGACAGCAGGAGCAGTAGGGAGATTATCCTGAGGAGAGCTGAGAGGCATTTATTAATTGCTGGATGATGACTGTAGGTGGACTTTATGGGGAGTGAGAAGGGTATGGGCAGCAAGTGAAGGGCTGGGAAGCCGAGGTAGAGCAAAGGGCAGGGGGGGGTTTGAGGGAGAGCAGCATCATGGGGGGGAGTAGGGTGTGGAGGGCTGAGGGGGTTGTCAGAGTGGGAGAGAGGTGGGTGGAAGGAGGTCTGAGGGGTAAATCTGACATACTAAGTATGGGAGGTGCTGGCGAGCATACAGGCGGAATAAGTAGTACTAGTGTCACAAGCAGGGCTGGACCAGCTGTGCATAAAGAGGTGGTCATGGTTGTCAGTGGGCGATGGGGTCATAACAGGTACAAGGCTGCGGGGGTGCCTACCAGAACTGAGACAGCCACTTGCTGTTCAGAGTTTGGTGTGGTGTCTTCTGACAGTAGAATGTGAGTAGATGCCGGGACGCCTTTAGAATGGGGAGAAATTAGGCTGGTTTAGAGTTTGGTGCGCTGTCTTCAAACTTAAAGAGTTAAGATTAACACCAACAAGTGTTAAGCCCTATAACTGCATTCTGTATCTTTAAGGGGAGTTGCAATATTAGTGAGAGAGGAGGATGAAGATTGCCTAGGTGCAGTGCCAAGGGGGGGGGAGAGATAGAGTATTTAATAAAGGCAGGGGGTGGGTGAAAATTTCAAGCAGGAAGAAGAGAAACTGAAGCAGAGAAAGTGAAACAAAAATGGAATTATTTGTAGAGCATAGCTTACAACTGTGGCACACATGAAACCTGCTTTACACAGAGAACTGTAATACTTTAAAACCTAAAAAAAACCTGCATGCTAAAGGATCCTGCACTTCAAACAACCCTTGAAGTGCAAAATTGCTGTAAACAGGCTTAGATTCCCATTTCAGTTAGCATTCACAGGACAATTTGGAGAGCCTTAACCAGTACTAGAATCCATAAATAAAATTAGCTTAGAGTCCAAAAGGAGTAGCAAAGAATTTAAAAAGCGTAGCAGTCAATCAACAGGCAGAGCCGATGGTTCCAGCCAATCGGCGTAGAGATGCCAGAGGTTTCAGCAGCGTACCTTCGGTCTGGTGATCAGCGAGCAGTATAGTGAGGAAGACAGCCGGAGGACAGAAGGGATCCACCGGGTTGCTTGCAGCAGCAGAGGCACCCATGTCAAGGGTGATGCTTCGGTCTAGTGATCGGTGGGCAGTACAGCGAGGAAGGCAGCTGGTGGACAGAGGGGACCCGCTGGGCTGCTTGCAGCAGCAGAGGCACCCGTGTCAAGTGTGATGCTTCGGTCTGGTGATCAGCGGGCAGTACAGCGAGGAAGGCAGCTGGTGGACAGAGGGGTTCCGCTGGGCTACTTGAGGCAGCAGAGGCACCTGTGCCTTCCAGGGTGTGCATATTCAGGTCCTTTAGTCTCTCCTCATAAGGCTTCTGATGCAGCCACTGCACCATTTTAGTTGCCATCCTCAAGACAGCTTCTACCATGTCTATGTCCTTTCTGAGGTATGGCCTCCAGAACTGGACACAGTATTCCGCGTAGGGTCTTACCAGCAATCTATGCAGTGGCATAATATCACCTCCCTCTTTCTTCTGGTGATGCCCCTCCTTGTGCACCCCAGCATCCTACTAGCTCTACCCACTGCCTTGTCACACTGTCTCACCTCCTTAAGGTCATCAAATATGATTACTCCAAGGTCCCTTTCCTATTTAGTGAGTGTCAATACCTTGTCTTCCTCTGGACAACCTCTATCCTGTCTATGTCCTTGCGGAGATGGGGTCTCCAGAACTGGATGCAGAACTCCAGATGGGGTCTCACCAACTGTCTGTACAGAGGGATAACAACTTCCTGTTTTCTACTGGTGATGCCTCTCTCTATGCATCCCACTATCCCACCAGCCCTCTTTACTGCCTTCTCACGTTGCTTGCTCACCTTAAGGTCATCTGATATGACTACCCCCAGGTCCCTTTCCATTTCTGTTGTTGTTATTATCTCACCCCCCATTTCATGTACTCTTCCTCTGGATTTTTGTTTGCAAGGTGCATTACTTTGTATTACTTTGCACTTCTTTGCATTGAATCTAAGCTGCCATATATATTACCATTCCTCCAACCTTGCCAAGTCCCTTTGCATCCTCTCCACCCCACCTTCTGTATCAACCCTGTTGCAGATCTTTGTGTCATCTGCAAAGAGACATACTTTTCCTTCCAGTCCCTCTGTAATGTCACTTATAAAGACATTAAAGAGGACTGGTCCCAGTACTGAACCCTGCGGTACCCCACTAGTAACCCCCCCTTTTTTCAGAGTAAACTCTGTTTACTATTACCCTCTGTATCCTGTTGTCAGCCAATTTTTAACCCAGGCTACCACCTTGAGACCCACTCCCAGGCTGGCTAACTTGTATATTAATCTTTTGTGTGGGACTGTGTTAAATGCCTTGCTAAAGTCTAGGTAGGCCATCTCCACTGCCCGTCCCTGGTCTACCACATTGGTCACCCAGTCAAAGAAATCAATTAGATTCGTCTGGCATGACCTTCCTGCTGTGAATCCATGCTGTCTTGGGTCCTGTGCCCCACTGGCTTTTAGGAACTCAACAATTATTTCCTTTAGAAGTGAGTCCATCATTTTTCCTACCACTGAGGTCAACCTAACAGGTCTGTAGTTTCCTGCCTCTGTATTGCTCCCACTTTTGTGAAGGGGAATCACGTCTTCCCTCCTCCAGTCCTCCGGTACTACACCATCCTCCCATGATTTGTTAAAAAGGGTAGTCAGTGGTGTCACTAATTCTACCCTTAGTTCTTTTAGTATTCTTGGGTGAATCTTGTCAGGCTCCATTGCTTTGTCCACCTTCAGTTTTAAGAGTTCTTTCAAGACCCTTTCTTCTGTGATTGGACTGGTATCGACCTCCCTATCCAAAGTGCTTCTATTGTTTGATTTAGGTACCTCTCCCTCCTCTTCTTTTGTGTATACTGAGCAGAAGTATTCATTCAGTATCCCTGCTTTTTCACTGTTATCCTCTGCCCACCCTCCTTCCCTTTAGTAAGCCTCACCATCCCTTCCATCTTTCTTGGCTCCCTAATGTACCTATAAAGGTTTCATCCCCCTTCTTAACTGAGTTGGCTATCTTTTACTCAGTTTGGGCTTTTGCTCTTCTGACTGCCTTCCCCACTTCCTTCTGATTTAACTGGTATAGTTCTCTGTCCTGCTCCTTCTGTGTTTCCTTATACTTCCTGAATGCTATCTTTTTCTCCTTAACCTTCCCTGCCACCTCTTTTGAGAACCATAGTGTTTTTTTCCTTCATTTTGCTTTGTTGATTTGCCTCACACAAAGGCTTGTGGCCTCTGTGTTAGCTGTTTTGAGTTTTCCCCATTGTTCCTCCACCTCTCCTTCTTGCCAGTTTGCTAACTCTTTTCTAAGGCATGCTCCCATTTTTCCAAAGTCAGACCTCCTAACGTCCAACACTCTTGCTTTTGTATGGCTCAACTCTATGGCTGTGTTTATCATGAACCACACTGTTTTGTGGTCACTTGTTCCCAGATGGCTACCCACTTCTAAATCTGAGATCCTTTCTCCATCCCCATTTGACAGTACCAGGTCTAAGATTGCTCCCTCCCCTAGTGGGTTCCACCACTAGCTGTCTGAGGCATGCCCCCTGAAGGGCATCAAGAATAAACCTGCTTTGTGATGTGGCTGCAGCCAGGGTGCTCCAGCTAACATCTGGTATATTCAGGTCCCGCAGCAACAATATCTCCCCTTTTTCTGCCATTCTAAGGATGCCTTCTATCATTTCCTTGTTCATTGCCTCCCCCTGAGATGGGGGCCTATTTACCACCCCTGTGCGAATTGTGGTGCCATAATCTGTTTCCAGGATAACCCACAGTGCCTCCTCTACTCCCTGTTTATACTTTAGTTCCATTGCTTTGATCCCTTCTCTTACAAAGAGAGCTATTCATCATCCTCTTTTACCCTCCCTGTCCCTCTAGTACATTGTGTATCCTGGTATGTTGACATCCCAGTCATGGTTCTCGGGTGTACCATGTTTCCGTGATTGCCACAATATCCAGATGTCCCTCTTCCATCAAGGCCACTAGTTCAGGGAGATTGTTACACAGACTATGGGCATTGGTACTCATCATCCTCCATTTGCTGATGGCCTTACCCCTTTTAGCCCATCCCTGTCCTTACTGCCTTTTTCTGCATTTACCCCTGTCCCCATTAACTTCTCTACCATGGTGTTTACCTCTCTAACTACTGTGTTTTGTGGGGGGAGGCTGGGTTTTCCCTGCTCCTTTTCAATGCCTCCCTCCTTGGCTAGTTTAAATACTTGCCAGTTATGCATTTAAAATTATCACCTAGGATTCTGGTTCCCCTCCTGGACAGATGCAGATCATCATGCCATTATAGGCCTGTATCCCTCCAGGTGGACTCCCAGTCCCCAATGAAACCAAAACCATGAGCTCTGCACCAGTTTTTCAACCATTCATTGAATCCCATGGTGTGGAGTACTCAAGCTTCACCCTTGCCATAGACAGGCAGCACCTTTGAGAAGTTTACTGTATGTGCTCTTGTCTAAGGCCCCTTCCCAACTCTTCAAACTCTTTTTGTACTGCTGTGATCCCATTCATAGCCAGGTCATTTGTCCCTAGGTGGACAATGATATCCAGCTCCCTCCCTCGTGCAGCTGCTCCCATGATCCTGAGTGTTCACTCCCTGTCCCTCCAAGTCATGGCCCCAGGCAGGCACCTTACCTCCCTCTCCCTTTCATTCCCCAGATCTATCCCCCTAATATTTGAGTCCCCCACCAGGAGTTGTTTCCTTCCCCTTTGGGATCCCATGCCACCCTCCTGTGGGACTCCTTTGTTGAGGTTCCCAGCATCCTCTTTGGTCTCCACTGCTGGTTCCTCCATAGAGAAACCACTCTCCACCAGAAGAGAGTGTGAATTGTGGAGAGGTGCAACTAGAGGAATGTGCATCTGTTCCACCACCCTCTCCCTGCATGAGCCCACCTTGGTCCAACTGCTCTTCTTTCCTGGCAACTTCTGAGGTAGCAGCAGTGGCCCTGGTGGTCCCTGGATAGGGAAGGAGGTTTCACAAATTCTAGCCAAGTCAGCCCAGAGACGAGCAACCTCCTCCCTCAGACCAGAGAGGTGCCTACAAATAGGGCAGCATTGCAGCCTCCAGAAAGTCTCCCAGAAGACTGCTGCCCCACAGCCAGTGCATTGCCCTTCTCCCCACATGTCTGTCTTCTTTCCTGATTCTCTTCCATTAAGCCTTTTTTTATATATATATATATAGGTATTGAGTATGCTATTATCTTCAATGCATTGTGCTGTGCTGGTAAAGAAACATGCTGTATTCACCTTCCCCCTTGAGGAAATGATGTCAAAACCCCTGCTATAAAGGAAGTGACACCTGGGGGGTGGGATGTGGGGAAGGGTGGGGTTGGGCCCAAGCTGTGCCCACAGGAACAATCAGATACAAGCTCTGACCCACCACTAGGATGAGTGTTAACCTTCCTTTCAGCAAGGCAACCTGCACAACAATCAGGGGAACACAGTCTCCTGCACCTGAGGCTGTCTGTGTTTCAAGCCACACTGTAGCTTTTGCTATAACAACTCCTTAACCACCAGTAAATTATTTAAAAAAATGTTAACTATCACAAAATCCTACCCACCAGTAAATTATTTAAAATAGTTTATCTGTCACAAAATCCTAGTAGTCAATCCAGCTACCCCAAAGGGACAACCAAAATGCAGTATTTAAACCTTTCTGAAGTTACTTCAAAAATAAGCAGAGTTTGCAATCCCCTTATTCAACTCCTCAGCCACCTGTAAATTGTTTAAAAATAGTTTAACTGTCACAAAATCCTAGTAGACAATCTAGCTACCTCCAAGGGACAACCCAAATGCAGTATTTCAATTCTTCTGAAGTTACTCACAAGATAAGTAGAGTTTACAAGCCCCTTCTTGGTTAAACACTAAATAAATATAAAAATAAAAAGCAATTACCAAGAGTAGTTAGTTTCACCTCCCTAGAACTCTGGATATCCTAAACAAATTCTGGATGAAATATGTTCTGTTGAAAACGAACCCAGCATGGTCCCATTTTCAGGCCATACCCCTCACAAAACAATCTTTTAAAGTAATTACGGTCCTGTTTAGGAATGAAGGGGTAAATGTGGTGGATATTTCATACTGGCTTGAGGAAAAATGTAAGATTCAAGGCAATCCTGAGTCCATCCTAGATTCGGAAGGCTTCTGGAATGGGGGATGGTGCTATAAAGTAAACTTGACACAAACAGATGAGGGGTTACAACATCTCCCCAGCTGCATTTATCTAGGCCATGACAAAGGCTTCATTTTCTATCTGGGACATCCTTGCCACTGGTACAAGTGTGGCTCAGGCAGACACCTCAGTAGAACATGCAGCATTTTAAAATGTGCTCAATGTGGGGAGTTGGGACACCTAATGTCTGACTGCAATCACCCTGCTAAATGCTCACTGTGTGAGGAAAGTCATTCCTTTACAGAGTGCCCATGGGCAGCCCACAATAACACAAATGGGGATTTTTGTATCCAAGATTTCTATCTAAGCACAAACTGTTAAAGTGGCCCAATGACAAAGGCCTCCCCCCCCCTTTTGGATGGAACTAGGCCATTGTCCTGGCAGAGCAAGCACAGTCACCTTCTAAGGGACCAGCACAGGGCAACCAAGCCAACAGGGAACCCACTGAGGACCCTGTCTTGGAAGAAACAAGCACTCCAGCAGAAGTACCTGCCACAACTTCTACATCGATGCCCCCATCTTTACCTCCAGAAGAGACATACATGGTGGTATCATAACTAATTACAGTAGAAAGGAATTATATGGGGTTATACTTCAGATATTCTTTCAGGATACTGCTCATTTTGACAAATATTCCCTACAGGATAAGATATTAATAGGTAAAATCTTGGAATCTCCTCAGATCCCACACTACATGTGGGATGTCTTATGGCTTTCCCTGCACAGAAGATTACACATGAGAGGGAATTTGAGGCACAAGCAAATTGCAGATATTTATTACCCTAGAGACACATGTCCCAGTGAGGTAGAAATGATGGAACAGTTATTCCTGGAATGTCCATTTGTTCAAGGATTTTGGCAGATCCTTAGACAAAAGTGGCCTACATCACTCTTTTATAATATGACATTGGAGATACTATGTCTAGGAATATTACCTTTCCTGTGGACCAAACATGACAGGACAACAATGTGATTCTTTCTAGTATGCTTTAAATTCTATATATGGTATCTTCATTGTAGATTGACAATACAACAACTACATTTTACCTCAGACAAGTTGTTTTATATGATTGAGAACTCGGTTAAAAATCAGAAAACTCAAGAGTCTACCATGGTCTCTCCAAATATAGTTAAATCACGATGGAGCACTATAGATTGGCTGATTTAATACAGGAGGAAATAAGTGTCAAAAGAAGGTGAACTAGGGTTGAGGCAGGGTGCATCCTTTTATGTATGCTTTTTTATTTGGATTTACACAGTTTTGTAATTTACAAAATGGATTCGGTTTGGGTTGAGTTTTATAGTTAGAAAAAACAGTCCCACATCTCGGTTGGGGGGCTCCCAGAATACAAGATGTGAATTGAAGGAAATCAGTGGTTTCAACTTACGGGGAACTAGGCATGGTGCTATATATGGGCTTAGATTATGTATATGTTTTGAGAGTCTTAGCCCTAAAATACAAAGGGCAATTTACCTTTCCCTATGGTTATGGGTTTACCAGTACAGAAAAAAAAGACTTTGCTTTATAAAACTAATTAGGGAATGTATGACTGAAATACTTATTTTGAGTTGATTTTCTGCTTTTATCAATACTGATTAAGCTTAAAGCTGCTTTTATTTTCCTGATGCACAAATTTAGTTTTTTTTCCCTTTTTCTTTCCATTTATGAAAGATGGAATGCTAATGTTCTGAATATTATGACTTATGATGTGTGTGATGTAACACTTTTGATATGTATAATTCCTTTATGAGCTAAGAAAATTCCCCTACTCTTTTAATGTGGGGGGGGGAGGGGGCCTTTTGAGTTTAAGAATTTATTTTAGAGTTCAAAACTTTAGTTGTAGGCAAAATTGATTGTATGATTGTAGTACTTATTTGAGTTCTCTTATCTTATGATTTGTATATTATGTTATGTGAGGTAAACTTGTGTTTGTTATTATTTGGATTTGAAGGTATAATAAAAAAAATGCCCCTGCTTATTGTGTATTGCGCATTGTAGAGAAGGATTGCTTGGTTATAACATAAAGAGAAGAAAGTGAGATTAGGTAAGATGCATTGGCATCTTCGATACATGCATTCTCAAGAGAGATGTCAATATAAAGGTTCAAGTAGTGTTCAAAATGCAAGAGGAACAAAAGGTTTGATGATTATAAGAAAGGTTTCAGTTTAGGTGAAATTTATGCTTGCTTTCAGAAAAAAAAGGGGGATCTCAGTAAACCTGAAATAATTGTTATACGTAGTATGATTTAATATGTATTTGAAGTTATATGATTTGTTTTTCATGATTTGTATGAAGTAATATACCATTTTGGAATTTGTTATGTTTTCTGAAAAAAAATTCCCTACTCTTTTCGATAAGTGCCATGAGCTCTTTAACATCCACCTGAACTACCACCAATCCATGCAGATGGGATCTTGGTTTAACATCCATCAAAAGGCTGCACCTCCAAGTGCAGCATCCCCCCATCCCCCATGCTGCAGCTCAGTGTCAGTATTGGGATATTAACCTAGTGCCAGATGTGGGAACTGAACCCACAGCCCTCTGATCTCCCAGCCTCAGAGGCAAGTGTGCTACCTACTGAGCCACTGACACTGATACTTTAATAATTTTAATAATTGACTGATTGCACCAGCTATATTCCAATTCAAAAGGATCACGCTTTGATCATTCTTGACAATCATATTACCTTTTAGTCAGTATTATTCTTCTTCTAGATCACTCAGAATGTAATAATATTTGTTTGCATAATTTTATTCTCTTGCTTTTGCTTACTTCCATTGCACAGAGGTTTGTTGCCTTCGCTATGCCTTCTCTTAACTTAGCTCACTGTTCCATCACCCTACCCAAGTCCCCCCCCCCACCCGGATAGATAGTCTCTGAGGTATTCACCCATATTTTTTAAATCTACCCCCCTGCAGTCCAGGATGCTCTTCCTTGTAAGGTTTTCTTCTGCTGTTGTCTTTATGTTGAACCAATATGTAGATAAACAGAAGCAGTGACACACAGGCTGACATTATAGCTTAAATGTACATTCATGGAGTGCCCAAAATGGCTTTCCCTGATGCTTTGAGGGAACAAACCCTCTTCATCAAGGGATTGTTCTCTCGAAGTGCCGGGGAAAAGCATTTCAGGCACTCAATAAATGCATATTTAAGCTATAATTTCAGCCTGTGTGTTGCTGCTTGTTTATCTACATATTGGACTTGCTTTGTTGTGGTGGACCCAGCTTTCAGCGGTGTGTACAGTGTACCTTCTTTCATATTCACTTATGTTGAACCACACTGTATGGTGGATTGTTGGTCCCCAGATGGCCTCCCATCTTGATGTCTACAATACCAGTCTGTCTATGAGCACCAAGCACAGTACGTAAGCAATAATACCCGACAGGGTGGGCAGTACTGGGAAATACCGCATTGCCCAGGAGCGTAATGAGGCCCAGCACCACAGGCGGAGGGCCTTATAGCCCCTGGAAGGTCTGGTATTTCCCAATACTGCCCACCCTGGAGGGTATTATTGCACTTAGAAAATGGGCTAGTGTATTTCACATGTGTGAAAAAAATATTTTATTAGCAAATGTTTAAATCTTTTGTTTTTGCTTTAATTTATAATAAAATGGTTCATAAAATAGTTCCTCTGCCTTTCTGAACAACGATTTTTTTTCTTTTTAAGTAGGGAATCTTGTCCCAGTGGAGCCTCCATAGGCATAACGTGTTCAGTTCGTTGTCATTGTTACCCCCCCCCCAACATCACAGGTGGCAGAAACACTGTTCTCCCTCACCTTAAAAATGAGCTGGAGAGTGTGTGTGTGTTTTTTTTTTTTAAACATTCAGTTTCACTCACTCAGCAGCATCTGCATCGGAAAATCGGCGGTGGGTGGCCGCTCCACTCTGTTACAAAATTGACTACAAGGAGTTGTGTGCTGTGCAGTTTGTAGGAGAGCTGTGTCAGCCATCCCATCAGTTACACAGAAGGAAGAATGAAAAGCAAGCCTGCATAAAGCAGGTTAATTTATTTTTTGATTTTTTTATGCCTGCAATATCCATGGTTACGGCAAAACAGGCCAGCAGAGCATCGGTGATGGTGGGGCGGGGGCCGCACTGTGTAGAAAGAGAAAGTGAATATGGATGAAAGGTCCGCACATTTTCTGGGAGAGGGTGCCGGGGGAAAAAGAATGGTAAGCCTAGATTCTGTTCCTTTGTGTGAGTCTGTCACAGTTTTAAAAGAGGCAAGCAGAGGATCCATGATAGGACAGTAGATGGACGACCGCTAAGCGGGAAGAAAAAAATGGCGGGTGCTATATTTGAAAATTCGGGGTGCCCAATACTACCTTCAGTAATGGGGCACCCTGAATTGGCATTTGTTTTCCACCGGGCGTCTATCGAAAAAAAGATGCCCAGGTTGGAACAGCTTTCAGCCAATCACATTTTTGAACCAATTCTTGCCATTTTCTAATGCCTCATCGTGAATGGGCTTACTGAATGACTGTCTGAGAAAGGACCCCTGCAGGGAGTCTGGGATATCCCTGCTTCTAGCTGGAGCCCACTTGGGACATTATATATTTATTTATTTGATAACCGGTGCATGCAGTGATCCAAAGGATGTTGTCTTATCAAATAGCTAAGTAGATTTATTGCTTAATTCTGTACTAAAGTCTTGTACAATATGAGCAATGTCTGTTTCTATTCTTTAATTCACTGTAAATGTCAACTATTGCTTTCTTTTCTTATTTACAATTATTTTACCATACCCTGTTTAGTCTGTAAACCTGTTGATCTCCTTTCTCTATGTATACTGTTTTGCCATATTTTTTGTTATGTTAACATGTTGTATTATGCCACTGACATGGAACCTTTGTAGAAGAGCTCTAAGCTCAAAGGTATTTGGAATCCGAGATCTAAATAAATAAAAAATAAAACAAGCTGTGCATATTGAGCTTCTGTTGGGGATTTAATAAAGAGGAAGTTTTAAAAAACAGTAAACAATTTCTTGAAAAAGGCAAAAGATAATAGGTCATTGTTTTTTGTGATTGCTTTTATCACCCCAGGACCCACCTCTCTTCCACAATCCTTATCTGTTGCTAAGGGATCACATTTAACCCAAAAGGACCTCCTATTCATTGGGTGGTCTGTGTCTCCTGGAACTCAACCTCCCCAGACTGAACACTTTAGGCCAGCTCCCCTTGTACGGTGATGTTTCTGTGGCTGCTGATGACTAGCTGCAGATTCGAGTGAGAGGTATAGACTCTTCCAAGCCAATATGAGACAAGGGGCAAATACTGTAATGGAGATACCCAGGATGTTATGACATGCATCCAACATCAGATCAGGGCCTGGTGTTGGTGCTACTGTTCCTTCTTACCAATGGGTGCCCTGCCAAAGTCAGGAGCAGGACTAAGGATATTCCTCATGGAATGACTTCACATCCCCCTAAGTCATCGGGGGCAGCTACTATATAAGGATCAGGGGAGACCCACCTGAGGAAGCAGAAGCATTAATTGGACTGCTTCACTACCTCCTGCTGCTACCTTTCAGGCTTGTAAGTACTTGAATATAAGTCACAGTCCCCCAAGCCTTAACTGCTAGGCCACCACAGTGGCTAGGTCAGTATAGTTGCATCTTCTTGTCAGGCAGCTGGTTCCAGTGTGAAAATGATCTCAGTCATGATGGGCATGTACCAGAATGAAAGCAGATGAAGTGGGATCCCTCAGAAAACACAGACTAATGTTCATTTGTTTTAATTCATTCTTGACATTTAGGAAGACAAGACAGCTCTGGGATACGGTTTTATTGCACTCCAGAACTCCGGATGTATGATGTGGGAGTAGTAGCAACAGGGCCCACCGTGATACCTACTTTCTTCATACCTCCTGGGATGCACTCATTTAAAACCTACGGGATCTGCAAAACAAACAAGTTTGAGCAGGTAATCTCCCCTTCCTGGCATTGTCTCTATAGTTTTTGATAGGGTCCCCCAAGAAGTGAATCTCAGTAAATGATGACCAGGCTATGACCTTCCACCTTCACACCAAACTTCCAAAGAATTGAACAGAGCTGTAATTGAAACCACACATAGAAAACTAATTGAAACCTCTGAGACCTATAAATATATTGGCGTTAATCTAGACAGTAGTTAAAATTGTTGGCCCATATAAACCAAGTCATTAAGGAGACCACCTCACAAATTGGAGCTATGCAAAGAATAGCCCACTGTTTGTCAAAGTCAGCTAGATCTAAAATAGCCACACAACTCATTATCCCCATCTCAGAACATGGCCATCCACTTTACCAAAAATATAGGTCAGACCAAACTTTCCAAATTGGACAAGTCATGTAACAGAGTTGCCAGATTTGGCTCAAGATGTTTCTTTGATCGGCACTATTGTGATATGTATAAAGACTGAAAATGGAATTCATTAAATGTGAGAAGAACAAAATATTGGTTTGCAGTGATTTGTAATAGTATTAAAAGTAACTATCCCCTAAATTTACATAAATATTTTATAAATCCAAATCATGTACATAACCTGACAGAAGCTGATTTTAGAAGTTTGCCCACACTGAAAGCATAAATCAAATTTGGGTCAATGACATTTGCATATTGAGTCTCCTAGCTTTAATAGTTTGTCACTAGCTCTGCAAATGCAATTAACCATTTTCAATGCAGGATGAAGTTAGAAAGATTTGCCACTGTATGTGAAGTTTATGATGTATACTGGCTAATGTCATGTCACCGATATAAAATCAGTGGGTTTGCTATGAGGCGTATCCACTAACACACACTGGATATGCACCACAGGCACATACCTGGCCCATTCTCACCTGCACCCTCAGACAGGTGCACATTGGGTGACATTCACTACTGCTGTCTGCCCATCTGCAGCCCCAGATGTGTGTTGCTTTGGGGGAGGGTGGACACAAGTAGATATCCAATCAGATGCGCAACCTTCTGGGTGACTGGATGTCCTGCTCTGCTTAAAGCAGGGGACCAAGGGACATGGTGGATCCCAGGAACCATACCAGAACAGTTAAGTTTCACGCCAGCCATCCCTCATGTCTGGAAGGCTGGGGCAGGAAGACCACTCCCCACTGTGGTCATCCACCATGGAACTAAGGGGGAGCATAGCAGCTATGGCAAGGTCCTTGTGTACATAGCTTTTGTCTGCTTCCTTGGAGTGTAGTGTTACCCCTGGCAACTCTTCTTGTTCATCCACATGTGTAGAACTGTGGACAGACAGGGGATCAGGTGTGCAAGGGATACAAACCCTTCAGTGAATGCCAGAGGGGTCTGCGGGACCTTAAGAGCACAGTGGTTAGTCTTAATGATGATGTAATGAAGCAAAGGCCACTCTAGCTCACAAAAGGCTGACACATAGTAACATTATTGGGTGTCAGCTAATGGTGTGTCAGTTTTTTGTGAGTTAGAGCGGTCCTTGCTTCATATATATTGGAAATTACCAAAACCAGAGGCCAGCTCCACCCAAAAATAAGGCTGAAAAGTGGTGCTTTCCCTTTGGACATTTTTTTTTGCATTTAAGTAGTCTTAATGATGTCAACATGCTACATACATGCGCCGTGTAGGTTTCATGCATGTGGCCAGTATGCATGTTTTATGTATTATATGTAATTTTGTTTTTTGTGGAATATGTGACTTGTATTTAATACACAGGATGACTTTTTAAAGAAATACCCTTGTCCCAACTGTCCTATCCTCTCAAAAGAAAAACTACAAACATACTCATTATTAGAGGAGTGACCGGGTGTCTGGCAGTTGAGTTTCGATGCTAAAAGGTGTAAGATCATGCACCTGGGTCACAGGAATCCTAGGGAGGAGTACAGGATGGGTGGGGACATTCTGGCCACCACAAGTCAGGAGAGAGACCTGGGGGTTACCATATCTGACAACCTGAAGGTGACCAAACAGTGTGAAAAAGCAGTGGGGAGAGCAAAGAGAATGTTGGGGTACATAGGGAGGGGCATAACAAGCAGGAAGAAAGAGGTGGTGATGCCACTGTACAGATCACTAGTGATGGCTCAGCTGGGGTACTGTGTCCAGTTCTGGAGACCACATCTCCAGAAGGACATTGACATAACAGAGGCAATCCAGAGAAGGGCAATGAAGATGGTACATGGACTGCACCAGAAGCCCTATGAGGAAAGACTTAAGGACCTTACTATCTATTCAATGGAGGAAAGAAGGGAGAGGGGAGATACGATAGAGACTTTCAAGTACTTTAGGGGAATAAACAGGGTACAGGTGGAAAGCACATTTCAGAGAAAACTCTGCACAAGAACAAGGGGGCATGATATGAGGCTGAAGGGTGGAAGGCTCAGGAGTAATACTAGGAAGTACTTTTTCACTGAAAGGGTGGTGGAGCCGTGGAACAGCCTTCCAGCAGATGTGGTGGGGCTGAAAACAATACAGGGTTCAAGAGTGCATGGGATAGACATAAGGGTACCCTGGAGATGTGCAGAGCAGGAGAGCCGCAGATCAAATAGGATCTTGGGCTGCAGCAGTGAGTAGGTAAATGGGCAGACTAGTTGGGCCGTATGGTCCATATCTGCTGATAGATTCTGTGTTCCTATGTTTCTATATTATGATCTCTGTGTAGTACCCTTTAACAGAAAACTTCAAAGATCACAGAAGGCATATATAGGGTTGCAAGTTTAATAAGCAATTTTCAAAGGGCCTGGCATGGCCCCGGGATTAAGTACCCATGCATAACTCACTGGCACCGGAAAAAAAATCACCACACCATTGAAAATACTATTTTCAGAATTTTTGGTGTATGGGTGGGATATTCTGGCTTTTACACAAATGCTATGCCTAGTAATAACAGGCACAACACAACTTGGAGGCAGTATAGTGCAGTGGTTTAAGGCTCTGAGCTGCAAACCTGGAGACCTAGATTTGAATCCCACAGCCCTCACTTGCATACTGTGTGACCTTGAGCAAGTCACCTAACTTCCTTGTGCTCCCAGGTTGCACCTGTAAACAAGCTTCCAGCTTAGTGTGTCTCTCCTGGTTAAAAAAAAAAAAAAAACTTTGTACAGGGTGCCATAAGGTGGTAAAAAGATAGCAAAAAAACAAACCTTTTTGAAAATGGTGCTTGTACATCAGAAATTGCAGTTATGAACATACAAACACACAAAGAAGCCAGCAGAAGAATGCCATTTAGTCTGTCTAATCTGCTCATATTACAGGGTCCACAGCTTGAGCTACTGTCCATGACCCCCCTCCCCACTCCTCTAATTCTCCCTACCCATGATCCTTACCTTCCCCCATGCCTATCCCAGCCTCTCTTGAAGCTGCCCACTGTCTTCAATGAAACCTCCTCTTTCGGCAGTACATTCCAAGTATCCACCACCCTCTCTATGAAGAAGTGCTTCCTGACCTCCCTTCTAAATCTCCCCCTTCCAGCTTAAGACAGTGCCCCCTCATGTTATAGTTGCCACTCAGCAAGAGACCTTCCTTATCCACCTTATTTATCCCTTTCAAGTACTTGAAGGTCCCAATCATGCTCCCCCCATCCTCCAGGGAGTATACAGTATGTTCAGTACCCTCAACTTCTCATAAGCCTTACCCTGCTGTCTGGCTATCATCTTTGTAGCCCTCCTCTGGACCTTCTCCAGCAGGTTAATGTCCTTTTTGAGGTGTTGGTACCAGTACCAAACTCCACACTCTAGATGTGGCCTCACCAGTGAGCTGTACTAGGGCAGTACAGCCTCCTCTCTCCTACTACTGAGCCCCCTAGATATACATCCCAGCTTCTTGTTTGCCTTTGCCGCTGCTTTCTTGCACTTCATGGAATGCTTCAGGTCACTAGTGATCATCACTCCTAGGCCCTTCTCCTGTGATGTAGATACCTGGACTCCACCCAGGTAGTACTCCATCCTGGGATTCTTTGCTTTAATGTACATAACTTTGCATTTCTAGGCATTGAAGCCAAGCTGCCAGATCCCAGACTACTTCCCCAACTTTTCCAGATCATTCTGTAGGTCCTGTATCCCTTCAGCTGTGTCCACGCCCCCGCAGAGCATGGAGTCATCTGCGAGTAAGTAGATTTTGCCCTTAATGGCATCACCAGATGAATACATTGAACAACACCAGCCCCAGCACCAAGCCCTGTGGGACCCCACTAGTAACCTTTCTTGTGCCAAATAACTCTCCTCCCACAACCACCCTCTGGGTTCTGTTCCTCAGCCAGTTTTCCACCCATCTGGCCAGCTTATCCCCAACCCCAAGATCTGCGAACTTCCTGACCAACCTTTTGTGGGGCACAGAGTCAATGGCCAGTTGCACAAGGGGACCCTCTTATGCCATGTTTTCTGCTGCATTTGCAGAATTTCTGCAGTTTTGAAAACTTGAACTCAGAAATGCATTGCACAGTATAATTCTATAAACGTACTCAATTCAGGTATTACAGTTGACACGACACCATTTTTTTGTGCAAATCTTTGTTAACCGGGTAAGGCTCACTAGACACTAGACCTGTTTTTAGTGGCGACCCAGGAGCACTGGTGTGGTTCAGTGATTTCTTCAGGGTCATTAAGTATGCAAGTGGATGTTGTGGGAATTAAACCCAGGTCTGCTGGATGTATCAAGCTAATTCACAGCTTGTTACTCTAACCTCTAAGCTATACTGGTAGTTTCACTTATTTGGTCCAGGGTTTGCACTACGATTTGTCCGCTTATTAATAACGTTTGTATACAAATCTTTCAACCACTTTTCAAGACTTCACGCTACACTTTTTATAATGTAATTATGCTTACCATGACAACAAATGAGACAGTGATGTCACAAACACAGCAGTTCTGTGGTCCATTGGAGACAGCCAGTTGTTTTTGAAGCAGACAATGGAATAATTACAAGTATATGTTAATATGAGATATTAAAAAGACTGTTAATGGGACAAAGCTAAAATCCTGGAAATAAAAGTTAAATGCGATTATGAACTGGATGAAAAATACTGAAACCTGATTGGTTGAGAGCATTCGCTACCAATGACGATATTGAACTATAAAATCAGGGATAATTGATTATAAAATGGGGAGAGGAAATCATGCTATCTGGTTGGTTATTACCTGTGCATGAAATCTGTTCCATGCACAGTAATAACTCACTGCCTCCCAGTAACGTCTGTATGCATCAGGCAGCAAACTCTTTTGTCTCCCAGAACAACTCCAGACATCAACTGCAGCGTTCTAAGCGTGTCCCTGATGTTGGGTCATCCTCCTGATTTTATAACTTGCAGCCAGTCTATATAGGATTATACATTCTCTGTGAGTCATAGCCCACATTGTAAGCCTCCTTTGACTGGCTGCTAAGTGTAGAGGTCCCATTTGAAAATCATTTGCAACCCCCATTTTTCTGCTGGTGTGCTCACTTTGCAGGAGTGTTCTGGGAGAGTAGGAGTGGAGCTGCTGATTACGGCCAAGGTCATTTGGGCCTTTACTTTATTCCTTTCCAGCTTGCCCCCTGAATATTGCTCTTCATACAGGTAATCTAGTTTATGTTAGAGGGTTCTTTTTTCATTATTTGTGCTTTTCTTATGCAGTTTCAGAGCTGGGTCACTGAGAAGTGGGCTCTGGGAGGGTTAGGGTGGTAGAACAGAGATGCATCTCTCCAGTTGTACCTCTCCACAATTCATATGCCACTTTGACAGAGTGTGGTTCCTCTATAGAGGCACCAGCAGTGGAGACCAAGGAGGATGTTGGGAACCTCCACAAAGGAGACCTACAGGAGGGGGGCATGGGACCCCACAGGGGAAGGAAAAAACTCCTGGTGGGAGACTCCATTGTTAGGAGGGTAGAACTGGGGGAAGGAGGGGAAAGGGAAATCAGGTGTCTGCTAGACACCATGGCTTGGAGGGACAGGGAGCGAATCCTCAGGATCACAGAGCAGCTGCATGGGGGAAGAAATTGGATGTCATTGTTTACCTAGGGACAAATGACCTGGCTGGGAAAGGGATCAGAACAGTGCAGGAGGAGTTTGTGGAGTTGGGGAGGGGCCTTAGACAAGTAGCATGCATGGTAACCTTCTCTGAGGTGCTGCCTGTCTCTGGCATGGGTGAGTCTAGGGTGCTCCACACCATGGGATTCAATCAGTGGTTGACAAACTGGTGCAGAGCTCAGGGGATTGGCTTCATTGGGGACTGGGGGTCTACTTGAAGTGATCCAGGCCTATACTGGTGAGATGGTCTGCATCTGTCCACGAGGGGAACCAGGACCTAAGTGATAGATTTAAATACTTCATCGGCAAGCATTTAAACTTACCAAGGGACAAAGCACTGGAAAGAAGCAGGGAAATCCTAGCCCCCCCCAAAAAAAAATATCAGGGGAGTTAGTGAGGTTAACACCAGGATAGAGACGTCAATAGGGAGAAGGGCAGGGGTAAATGGAGAAAACGACAAAGGCAGTAAGGACAGGGATGGGGCAAACAGGGGTAAGACCATCAAGAAATGGAGGGTAATGAGTACCAATGCCCATAGTCTGGGCAACAATCTCTCTGAAGTGGTGGCCTTGATGGAAGAGGAATGCCTGGATATCGTGGCAGTCACAGAAACATGGTACACAGAGAACCATGACTGGGATGTTAACATACCAGGGTACACAACCTACAGGAGAGACAGGGAGGGTAGAAGGGGGGAGTAGCTCTCTCTGTGTAAGAGAAGAGATAAAAGCAATGTAACAAAAAAGTAAACAGGGAGGACAGGAGGCATTGTGGATCACGCCAGAGACTGGAAATGGCACCACAATCCGCACAGGGGTTGTATACAGACCCCCATCTCAGGGGGAGGAAATGGAGAAGGATATGATAGAAGGCATGCTTAGGATGGCAGAGAAAGGGGAGATATTGTTGATGAGGGACCTGAATATGCCAGATGTAAGGGGAGATATTGTTGATGGGGGACCTGAATATGCCAGATGTTAACTGTAGCACCTTTGGTGCAGCCACATCCAAGAGCAGGGCCATTCTCGATGCCCTACAGGGGGCATGTCTCAGACAGCTAGTGTTGGAACCCACTTGGGAGGAAGCTATCTTAGACCTCGTACTTGCAAATGGAGACAGTGAGAGGATCTCAGATCTAGAAGTGAGTAGCCATCTAGGAACAAATGACCACCAAACAGTGTGGTTCACAATAAACCCAGCTTCAGAGTCAAGCCAAACAAAAGTGAGGGTACTGAACTTCAGGAGGGTTGACTTTGTCAAAATGGGAGAGTGTCTTAGAAAAGCACTAGCAAACAGGCACGATGGAGGGGTTGAGCAACAATAGGGAAACATCAGAACTGCCATCACAGAGGCAACAAACCTTTGTGTGAAGCAATAAACAAATCAAAATGAAAGAAAAAGCCACTATGGTTCTCAAAAGAGGTGGCAGGGAAGGTTAGGGAGAAAAAGACAGCATTTAGGAAGTATAAGGAAACACAGAAGGAGCAGGACAGAGAACTGTATCAGTTAAGGCAGAAGGAAGCAGGGAAGGCAGTCAGAATAGCAAAGGCCCAAACTGAGGAAAAGACAGCCAACTCAGTTAAGAAGGGGGATAAAACATTTTATAGGTATATCAGGGAGCGTAGAAAGATAAAAGGAGGATAGTGAGGCTGAATAGAATGGACAGTGGATGGGCAGAGAGGGACAGTGAAAAAGTAGGGATACCGAATGACTACTTCTGCTCAGTATTCACAAAAGAGGATGGGGGGAGGTTCCTAATCCAATTAACAGAAGCTCTCTGGATAGGGGGGTTGATCGGGTCCCTTCACAGAAGAAAGGCTTCTGAAAGAACTCCTAAAACTGAAGGTAGACAAAGCAATGGGGTCTGATGGGATTCACCTCCGAATTCTAAAAGAATTAAGTGGAGAACTAGCAGTACCATAGAAAGGGTGGGGTGGGTGGTGTGGTAGCACCAGGCGCAAGCCCCCAAGGGGCGCAATTTTCAATGGGAGCTCATTTTTTCATTCACTTGCCCTACCACTTTAAATTTTTTTTTTTTTGGCTCAGGCAAAGACAGTAATTGTAACTGGCTGTCAGCAGGGGCATATTTGCAGAAGACCAACAAGTTGGGGGGGTCACATGAGCTGCATGCGAAGAAAACAATCATGTGGTGGTGGTGGTGCTTACAGTCAAGAAAGAAAGAGAAACTGTGGGAGGGTCAGTGCCGCCCATTAGTATAAAACGTACGAGCACATGTGGCACTGAAAGTGAGAGGCAGTTAAGTTGGAGACAGTGAGAGTGAAGCCAGACATAGTCCAGACTACAGTTAATATTTGTGAGAGTAGACTAGAGAAATAAACTTGGAGTGAGTGTAGAGAGAAAGGAGTGGGAGAGACGAGAGACAGACAAGACAGTGATTCATTAGTCAGGTAGGTCCATCTTGAAGAATTTTAGTGTCAGCTATGAATAAGCAAAGCAATAAGTCATCCCATTTCCTGTGTGTGATGACATGACCTGAATGCCGAATTCCATATTATTGTTTTTTAAAATGAAAATTCAGATTTGTGTCCTGTTTAGTTTGTGTGTCAGTGAGTGAGTCTGAAATGAGATGATGTGTATCTGGTGGCTCCAGGGGGGCAGGGGTGTTTCTCGATTGGAAATGCACTGATCATCGGGAGGACTGGGACGTGGGAAATCTGATTTGATTCGAATTTGATTGTGATACAGCAGCCAGTCGCCATGCCACCCACCTGCATGCCGAGCTGCGGGCCCAACCTGAGACTGGGTTGGGAGTGAAGAAGTTTCTGCCATCCTCCCCCTCTGCTGCCTTGGGCTGACTGACTGCCATGGCACAGGCAAGCCGTGCAGCACCATCCCTCCCAGCCACCACATCATTTTCTCTCCTCCTCTTGAACTGCATCCCTTGCATACCCGTTCAATACCAGGCAGGCTCCCACTCCTGGCGGGCGGTGCCGCTGACCTCGGGAGTCTGCATATTTCCTCTGTCTCAGTGCACAACACAGCACTATTCAAAAAGCTCAAGCTGTAAAATAACTGTTTTTTTTCTGTGTGTGTGTGTGTGAAGCCAAGAATATCAACTTTTATTAAACAGGACTCTTCAGAGAAGACGTCACATTTCAAAGCAGAGAAAGAAAAAGAGTAAAAGTCATTGAAACTTCTGAATAATAAATTGTTCCACTCCTGAATAAAATGATTAGGCTTCTATTCAGAACAGAAACCGTGTCTAGTTCAACTGATGCTAGAACAGTTCAACTTTTATACTTAGCATCAGTAATAATAACTAATAAAAGCGTTCACAGAAAATTGAAATTAAAAGATTTAAGAATCAATCTTAATGGGCATACATTTAGTAAGTGCTGAGTGATTTAATGGGATCTTGAATTCAATGCTGATTCACTCTCACCTGCTTGAAACTTAGCACAAAGCAGTTATCAGCTTCCAGTTTTCCTGTACCATACTGTGAATTTTCTTCAGGGTAATTAGAAAAGAAGAAATCCATTCCGCAAAAGATGTGAGGCTACTTAATGATAACTATGCAGGTGTAGATTCCTTGTGATAGATAAGAGATTTGTGGTGGCAGGTATCCACTGACTGAAATGAACTACATACCTACAGAAAGGCAACATTAATTAACTGCTGGGGTGGAGGTAATTGATTTGTTTGTCCAATGTGTGATGCACCAGTCCTTCACTGGGAAGGAGTGCAAATTCTACAAACAAGTAAATCAATTTCACTCCTGGTTATTTGGTGCAGCACAGCAGTCTGTTTTCCTTTTTTTAACCTCAGGGTCCCAATTTTCAGTAACTATGGGTAGCCACACTTCATGGGTGGAAACTGGTAGCACTACTGTGCTTCCATGATTGTGCCATACACAATGCTGGGTGAATTATTAATCTAGTTGTTAGAGGGTGTAAATACAGGCTGGATTGCACTTGGGATCAAGTCACAGATTGGAATTGCACTAATCTCAGTGAATGCCATGCTGTGAATCAGGTGTAATGATCAGTGCAGGGGCATCCAGCCTGAAAGTACCCCACTCCTAAACCTATAATCCTTGAGTATAGGGCCCTTGTGGGTCACTGATTACAGATCCTTCATGGCATAGTGGCCTGACTCCCTGGTGACCCAGTGTAAACCCCTCACCCATCTTCTCTCTCCTACTTTTACTTGTGGTTCAGTGGTGTGGCTCTGTTGGTCAGCCACTTGTCCACAACAATTGGGGCTGCACACTCTGATGCCAGTCAGCCAGAGTCTCCCACATCTTAGATTCCATGGAAGCAACACATTCCCTGAGATCAGGGGTAGGGAACATGTAACAAAAGTGTGCTTCCTCTTCAGGAAAAGCCCCAAAACCTACCACAGAGCATGTAAACACCCCAGAGCTTCTGGAGGCCTTGCGGCCCCCAGACCCTCGTCTCTTTTCAGGGGGGGCGCAAAATTAGTCTCTTCCCCAGGACACCAAAATGCTTTCCTACAGCGCTGAGAACTAGTGACACTACTGACTACCCTTTTTAACAAAATATGGGAGGATGGTGTGGTACCCGGAGGACTGGAGGAGGGTGGATGTGATTCCTCTTCACAAAAGTGGGAGCAAGACAGAGGCAGGAAACTACAGACCTGTCAGTTTGACCTCTGTGGTAGGGAAAATGATGGAATCATTTCTGAAGGAAAGAAGTGTTGAGTACTTAGAGGCCAGTGAGGCACAGGACCCAAGGCAGCACAGATTCACAGTGGGAAGGTCATGTCAGACGAATCTAATAGATTTTTTTGACTGGGTGACCAAAGTAGCAGACCAGGGAGGGGCTGTGGACATGGCCTACCTAGACTTTAGCAAGGCATTGATACAGTCCCACACAAAAGATTAATAAACAAATGAGCAAGCCTGGGAGTGTGTCCCAGGGTGGTAGCCTGGGTAAAACATTTGCTGGACAACAGGACACAGAGGGTAATAGTAAATGGAGTTCACGCTGAAGAAAGGGGACTTACTAGTGGGATCCCGCAGGATTCAGTACTGGGTCCAGTCCTTTTTAATGTCTTTATAAGCGACATTACAGAGGTACTAGAAAGAAAAGTATGCCTCTTTGCAGATGGCACAAAGATCTGCAACAGGATTGATACCCTGGGGGGAGGGGTGTGTGTGGAAAGGATGGGAAGGAACTTGGCAAAGTTGGAGGAATGGCCAGAAGTATGGCAGCTTGGATTCAGTGCAAAGAAGTGCAAAATAATGCACCTGGGAAACAAAACCCAGGGAAGAGTACACAATGGGGGATAGTAACAACAACAAAATGGAAAGGGACCTGGGGGTAATCATATCAGATGACCTTAAGATTAGCAAGCAATTTGAGAAGGCAGTAGGGAGGGCTGGGGGATATTGGGATGTATAGGGAGAGGCATCACCAGCACAAAACAGGAAGTTGTTATTCCTCTGTACAGACAGTTGGTGAGACTCCATCTGGAGTACTGCGTCCAGTTCCGGAGACCCCATCTCCGCAAGGACATAGACAGGACAGAGGCAGTTCCGAGGAAGGCAACTAAAATGGTGCAGGGTCTGCAAGAGAAGCTACATGAGGAGAAACTAAAGGAGCTTAATATGTATACCCTTGAGGAAAGAAGGGAGAGAGGGGGGACATGATTGAAACTTTTAAGTACCTCGGTGGAATCAACAAAGTCCAAGAGGGTAGCATCTTTCAGAAAAAGAGATGTGCAAGAACAAGGGGACACAATTTGAAGATAGAGAGGGGATGGCTCAGGGGCAATGTGAGGAAGTATTTTTTCACAGAAAGAGAGTGGTGGACGCATGGAACCGCCTTCCTGAGGAGGTTGTAGGGTCTAAAACTGTGGGACAATTCAAGAATGCATGGGACAGACATACAGCAATTTGTGTGGGGGGTAGGAAGAAATAGGCTGTTTGTTAACTAAGATCTGCAGCTTATCCAATAGGTAGGGAAATGGGCAGACTAGGTGGGCCAAGTAGTCTTTATCTGCCATCAAAGTCTACGTTTCTGTGTAAATCCAAAAACTGGAAGTCAGGCTTCTCAATGAACGCGGCTCTCAAACTCGTCGTCTCCTTGTTTTTTTTTCTATCATGCCCCCTAGTTATAAGTTGCTTACATTCTTTATTTGTAAGCCCTGGTGTTTTTCTGTGGATGTGCTCAGAGCCATCATTTTCGGCGGTACTCACTGGTCCAAGTTCTCCCCACGCCGAGAGCAACATTCAGTGTGTTCTGCTAATAGTAATGCACCTTCTGTTGCTTACTCGCTTACTTGGCAGGTATGTATGTGTAATTTTCTGGGTAAAAACCTGATTGTTTGTTTCAGAGGCCGAGCTGCCATCTATCCTTTAGGCAGTAAGGCAGCATCTCTCCTGGTCATGCAGCGAGCTTGTTTCTGGATCACACATTCCAGGTGAGCAACATTAATTGAAGCCAGGTAACAGTTCACTGCTTATTTGCAATTACATTCACTTTGTTGCAGTGGATGAGTGTTGTCCCTGTGCCCAAGGTGTGTCCTGAACTGAGCATTCCGCCCAGGATGACATGTGTGTTGTACTGCATTGTGCTCAATTTCTGTCTTACTTTTTTTTTACTATTGTGTGCAAAATATGAGCAAAATCAGTTTTGGCAAGATAAGGAAGGTGGCTCAGAGGTCCATGTGCATTGTTGGTATTTGAAAGAGGCCGGGGGGATTGTGTGGTTTAGGGGTACTGTACTCCAGGGAATGTTTTGGGTCTTGGATGGTGGGTTGTGGCCCAATGAGCACCAGTGGATGCAGTTTTTGGCATGGTTCCATGTGCTGTAGGGTGGTTGGAGCCCCCGGACACAATGGAATGCTGTTTGTAGTACACTGTTTGGTGTGACTGGGATGAGTCTCAGAGGGTGGTGGAGAGCTCCCAGACAACATGGAATGCTGTTTGTGTGACGGTGCATGGTGATCCATCACCCGTCACCATCCAGAAAACAGCAGTACCTGGTGTCTGGGTCCCCTTCCACCCTCAGAGACCCATCACCATCACACTAAATGGATTCCCTGGTGTCCAGTGGTTCCACCCTACCACCCGATACCCATCACCATGCTAAGACAGCAAATTCCATATCAAAATGGCATTACATTGTGTGTGTGTGGGTCACCAACACCTTACACCTAACACTAAACAGCATGGTTTCCATGGTGTCCAGTTTCTCCCCCCTCCCGGGCACCATTACACCATCTGTGGTCCAGTGGTCCTCCAACCTACTGGGTTGTGAGATGGTGATGGGTCATATGGGTCTTGGAGGGTGTGTTTGATGGTGGGGGCAGGTCCCTGGCACTAGGGCTCCATTTTTCATGATGGTGATGGGTCTCTGAGGGTGTTGGGGAGCCCCCAGACAACAAGCAATGCTGTTTGTGGGATGATGGCCAGTGATCCAATGCCCAACACCATCCAATGAACAGCAGTACCTGGTGTCTGGGTGCCCCCACAGCCTCTGAGACCTGACACAATCACACAAAATGGTTTCCATGCTGTCCGGGTCCTCAGCCCCACTGTCAAACACCCAACACCATTATACAAGATGGATTCCCTGGAGTCTAGTGGTCTTCCCACCTACACCTGGGTGTTTGGTGGATGGTGTTTTGTTGATTGTGCTGTTTTTTGTTGGTGGAGGAGTGTGCACAAGAAAATGCCATTGGTGGGCAGTCATGGGGTTTGGGATAATGGGGGTGGATAGGGTAGGAGAGGGATATTGTAAAATACAGAATGCCTTTTTGTGCTGTTGCCAGGCTTTGGGGCATGGAGGAGGGACTACTGGACACCAGTTAATGATATGGTGCCAGGTGCTGTAGGGCATGGAGAATACTGGCCACCAGGGAATCCATTTGTTATATACACACCGGGAGGACACAGATTACAGCATTCCCTTATATCTGTATACATGGAGCCAAATCATCAGCCAGATAACGGTACTGAGTGTGGTGGTGGTTGTGTCGGAGGGAGGTATAACACCAGGGAATCCATTTGTTATTTACACACCAGAAGGACACAGATTACAGCATTCCCTTATATCTGTGTACATGGAGCCAAATCATCAGCCAGATAACGGTACTGAGTGTGGTGGTGGTTGTGTGGGGGGCAGACATAACACCAGGGAATCCATTTTGTAGGATGGCACCATGTGTTTGACAATGGGGAGTAGGTCCCTGATGCCAGGGAATCCATTTTATGTGATGGTGCTTGGTCTCGGATGATAATGGGGAGCCCCCACACAACAGGGAATGCTGTTTGTGGAATGGTGCCCTGTGTTCCAACACCTGGCACCATCCAAGAAACAGTGGTACCTTGTGTCCTGGTGCCACTCTCCAACCTTCCGGATCTGGCACCATCACACAAAATAGCTTCCATGGTGTCAAATTCGTCACTCACACCGTCAAAACACACGGCACCATTACACAATATGGATTCCCTGGTACGCATGACTGACATTTGCCTATATCAAGAGTCAAGAGTCACCTAAGCAACTTGAATAAAATGCACTTTTTTGGCATTTCAACAAGTATAAAAAAAGTATCGATTACAATGGATTGCATATCACCGTTGGAAAGGTAATTTTGTGATGAACAGCTTGTCTGCTGACATTTTGTGTGTATCATGTATACTTTAGAAGTTATTTGCATTTGTTTATGGCATGGTGTGTATGGCTCAATCAGTACAAAAGGTTTGCAAGCTCAACCCCTGTATTTACAATACAATTTAATAAATTTAGAGGGGAGGCTCTTGGTGTGTGACAAAACAAACATATGGCTGTAGTTCCAGGGCCTTATACCCCCCCAATTTTGCTGCATCAAAGCCTGTACTTTTTTCAAATTAACTCTAACATTCTTACTTTTCATACTTTTCGGAGGGGCTCTTGGTTCTCATCATCCAGCTGAACCATGATTAAGCCTGACCACTTCGGCAAAGTGTCCACCTCTATCAGTCAGGTAAAAAGCATCACATTTTAACTTGCCTTATCAGAGCTGAGGTCTCCTTGCTTTCTCTATGATTTTGAAGAGACCACTCTCTAGGTTTTATTACTTAAAGTGTGATCTGGCCAATGAATGGCTCACAGGTGTCTAATAGGGAGCTTAACAATTAGAAGAAGGCCACAATTCTCCTCAATTCAAATCAGTATGAAAGGTTTGTAAGTTCAACCCTGTATTTACAATACAATTTAATAAATTTAGTGGGGTGGCTCCTGGTGTGTGACCAAACATATGGCAATAGTTTCAGGTTATACCCCCTCTCCCCCCCCCCATTTTGCTGCATCAAAGCCTGCACTTTTTTCAAATTAACTCTAATATTCTTACTTTTCATACTTTTTGGAGGGGCTCTTGGTTCTCATCATCCAGCTGAACCATGATTAAGCCTGACCAGTTCGGCAGAGTGTCCACCTCCATCGGTCAGGTAAAAAGCATCACATTTTAACTTGCCTTATCAGAGCTGAGGTCTCCTTGCTTTCTCTGTATTTTACAATACAGTTTGATGCAGCAAAATGGGGGGGGGTATAAGGTCCTGGAACTATACCCATATGGTGTGTATGGCTGACATTTTGTCCATCGAGAACCACCTAACCACTTTGAATAAAACAAACATTCTGGGTATCTAAGCCAGTATAAAACCAAAACTGAATTTAACACTGTTCATTGCGTAGCACTGTTGGAAAGGCAATTTTGTGCTGAACAACTTTGCCACTGATATGGTTTGTGTGTATCATATATACTTTAGGAGTTATATGCATTTGTTTATGGTATGATGTGTATGGTTCAGATTCGTCCCTCAAACCATGCCAAAGCCAAGTAACTAAAATGGGGAAAAATGATATTTTATACTACTGAAATAGTTGTTTTTTTACAAACATATTATTAAAACTACACCTAATGTCTGGATGCTTAATTTGGTGTTGATATGTTAGATATTTCCCAACAAAAAAGGCTTATGTTCCCTTTTTTAGTGGAAAAAATACTTTTTTGCTGTTTCGACCCGCATAGAAAAAAAAAAAACAAGTGCTGCAA
This sequence comes from Neoceratodus forsteri, assembly GCA_016271365.2. Taxonomy (NCBI): domain Eukaryota; kingdom Metazoa; phylum Chordata; order Ceratodontiformes; family Ceratodontidae; genus Neoceratodus; species Neoceratodus forsteri. The sequence continues at coordinate 707,185,480 of CM028138.1, read as the reverse complement.
CATCAGAGAGCTCCTGTGGAGGCAATGAGTTAAAAGTGGGACTGCAGCAGAAAAAAAGAAAAAATCAATGTGCCTTGGAATGTTGGTTTTTTAAATGCCCCCATTTCCCCCCTCGCTAACACTGCTCATCAGTTACTTGCGGCGAATCGAGAGTCATTGGAGCTGCTCACTGTTCACTTTGCACCCCTTCAGCAGAACAACACAGTAGTTTTAAATAAAAGTGTGGCATGCTGGGTCACTTTTACCAGACCATTTCTGTTGGCTGACAGTCTCTCTTTTGCAGTGTCACGTCTTCTTTCTCTGTGCCCCTGGGTCCTGAGGTTTGAGGGGGAAAAAAAAAAGACAGCCTCAATTTTTTTAGTATATATCTTCATCAAGGATGGCCTGTTTGGTGTGGTGGGGGAGTGGGCATGTATGTGTGTGTGTGTGTGTCTGTCTGTCTGTCTGTTCCTGCTGGCTCCTGCCTTGCTGCCATCAGTTGTAAGATAAAAAAAAAAGTCTCTGTCTCTCTGTATCTCTCCCATCACATGGCAGAAACCGCAGCTCCTTCACTTGTAAAAAATATGCACAACAGTACATGGGACAGGTTTGTTCAGAAGTCGTCATGGACAAAGAGGATAGGGTTAGGTAACAAGGCTGACTCTTTCACTCCAGACAACACTAGATACTGATCATACTAGGCATTTTGTTTTATTTAGTTGCATATCCAGTTTAAAAGGCCTATATGTTACACATGTGTTGATATTGGTGGTTATTTTGTCATTGGTTGTAGTTGTCAGTTTGTTAGGCATAACACCGTGGTTTGTAGTAGGCAGAAGGACTATTTTATCATTAATTCACATAAACACATTGTTTTTCTGCACATAAAAATTATTTTTCTAACTGTAAGAAGTGTTTAAAAAAATGTAGCTCATTTTATAAGTGCAATAAGACACTCAGGAGGCGTGCAAGGAACAGATTTTACCACTCTCCCAGGGGCTGAAGGCATGCCCCGGGTATGCAACAAAATCTGTTCCATGCACAATGCATTCAATATTGATGGTTTCTCCTTGGTTTCTTCTTTAGTTGTACTGGGGGAGCCAGCAAAAGGTGATGCTGCCATTTTCTAGCTGTCAGGGAGATGAGCTGGATCCGCTATCCATATGCCACCACTGCAGATTCAGATCTAGTCAGCATGAATCAAAGCTTCCTCAGAGCTCCTGCTTGAGAGTTCTGGAGCCCTATTCTGTTGTGGTTTCTTTACTCTGGCTTTGACCCCAGAGTTTCTGGCAGCCCTTGACAACTTGTCAATGCAGCTGACTGCCAGGGGTTCAACCAGAGAGTCAACTCCTGCGGCTTGTGTGGAGCAGTGGCCTACTCTCTCAGCTGGGATATCTTTGTCAAACACTTGGCTTCCTCCTCTGCTATATGGACCAAAAGGAGTTCCTTTCTTGCCCGCAGTGCTGCCTCCAGCAGCACCTCTTTTTCATCCATATTAGTAAATGTTTCCTCCTCACCGCCAGGCAAGCTGCTACAATCCATTGAGACTGCAGCATACGCTAACCTGAGGATTCAAGTACTCCTTTAAATTTTTCTACAGTTGGTTCTTGTGAATGACCACCTTCTTTTTCCAAATTAATTTCTATGTCAACCTCCTCAGACAGCAAGACATGCAGATCCTTCTGAAGTATACATTCACAGTTCATTTCCTTAGAAATCCGAGTGGGGAGGGCAGCAAGCTCCCACACCCGAGAATTACCATTGCCCTACCTCTCCTGTCTCTTCAGTCCTAATACAGGAAGTCAACACACACACACACACCTGGTCACAGGAAGAGTATGTGTATTTTATTTAAAAGAAATTAATTACACACATTAACTCAATGAAACAAATGCAATCAAATATTCATAAAAAACCTTAGGAGAAAATTCACAAAGAAATATAGAAAAAAACGAATACAGAGAGGATTTAAAAAAAAAACAGAGGGAAGGGAATAAACCTGTGCATAAAGAAAATTCATAAAAAACAGAGAGAACACTTTGAGGCATTAAAGGAAAGAAACACGAATGTCTGGCTCCCAGTCCATTGACATGGAGGGCAGAGGCACCAAGCCTCACCTGCTGCCATGCTGGTGACCTGGGGTTGGGAGTGACCGTAGGGCATCAGGGGTTGGCTGAGGAGAGGGGGAGGAGGAGGAGGTCTGAGCATCTGGTGGAATGCTCTCCTCCTCCAGGGAAGGATTGGGAAGAGCCTGCCACTTGCTAGTCTCCTGGCTGAAGCTGGGCAAAAGGCAGCTTGGGCCAGAAGACTGGGAGATGGTGCAGATGTTAGCGTACATCGCATGGGAGCATCTGATGTGTGGCTGGATGTCACTGTATGTCACACCTCCCAGGGGACCAAGAACACAGAAAAATGCTGGAGGCTGGATGATAGCAGGTGCCCACAGGTCCCACCCACAATTAGCTGGGCTCACCAACCCAAACTAGATCTGGTCCTTGGCAGGTGCCTGGGACCCATCCCACAACCCCACCGGGGTGGGGGGCAAGCCCTGGGGAAAGACAGCTGATGGTAAGTTCCCAGTGGATGTTGGGGGGTGGGACTGGAGCACCCTCCTGAACAAGGGCTGACCAGGGGTAGAGAGAAAAAAAAATGTTCGGCTCCACATCAGGCTATGCTCTCATTTTCTAATAGCAAAAATAAAGCTTGTACTTTGGATCTGATATACAACCTTTCATCTTACACATATACTTGCTTAAGCATGGTCAAAATATTTTTCCTAATCTCAAGATGACAAATAGACATTTTTGGTTGCAGTATTAGCTACTGTTTAGCAATTAAATCACAAATTGTAATGAGAAAGAAATAATGTGACCTATTGGGACTTGAATCCAGGCCACCAGAATACCATACTAGTGCTATAACCGCTGAGCTACAGACTCACATGGTTGGACCTGGGGTTCTCTGACACACTTCCTTTCTATGATATTGTAAATCCTGTACG